>CM028134.1:1096592500-1097972500 GCA_016271365.2 Neoceratodus forsteri | reverse complement strand
GTGCATACTGAACCAATCAGAGTGCATCTTTCACAACGCTGATGACATCACAACAGCCCAGTGCAGCACTGAAGCAAGCAGTTGAAATTAAACAGAAGTAGTTATATCTTTATACAAACAGCAGGTTTAAAAAGTATACCCAGTAAATACAGGTTACTCACCTGTAACAGGAGTTCTAGGAATGGTATATGTTGTTCATTCACACTTATTGGCAGGTATCCTTGCCGCTTTAAATCTTGCCCGAAGGTCTTCAAGCTGGCTCCTCCCACCCACCCGGGTGGTAAAACTCTCGGCTCCGCCCCATGATGCCAGATCTGGCCTGCTGGAAGCTCAGTTGCGCGTAAGCCGAGAAACAGAATGTAGATGAACAACATATACCATTCCTAGAACTCTTGTTACAGGTGAGTAACCTCATTTCTAGGGACATGGATATGTTGTTCATCCACACTTATTGGCAGACTCCTAGCAGTGCTCCGGGAGGAGGGAGGCAAGTGCACACCCCTACTTAGGGAATAGAGACTGGAGAACCGAGGCCCCAAACCAGCATCCCGGCGTGACTCAAGGTCATGTGGTAATGGGTGATGAAGGTGTGCTGACTTCCAGGTAGCAGCCTGCAGATTTCCTGGATAGGGACGCCCTGGAAGCAGCCACCGATGCAGCAGTATGGCGGGTAGAATGAGCTCTTATCCCTCTGGGAGGCTCCATGCCCAACTTATAGCAGAGATCTATGCAGGAGGTGACCCACCTGCTTATCATCCACTTGGCTGCAGGTCTGCCAGGTGCGGCTTCAGCATAGGTGACAAACAGCTGGCGAACCTCTCCCCGAATTTCAGCCGTGCACTCCTTATAGTAAGCGAGCGCCCTTCTAGGGTCCAAAGTATGGAGCCTATATTCGGCCTCCGAGGTGTGATTGGGGTAGAACATCAGCAGAGTCAACACCTGATTAAGGTGAAACTCCGACACCACCTTCGGAAGGAATTTCGGGTTGGGGCGCAGGACAACCTTGTCCCTGTGGAAGACCAGGTAAGGAGACTCCATGGAAAGCGCCTGGAGCTCTCCCATCCTTCTGGCTGACGTAATAGCCACCAAGAAGGCGTTCTTCCATGACAGGTGAGAGAGATCACACCTGTGCATTGGTTCGAATGGCTTGCCCATGAGCTTTGCCAGTACCAGCAGTAGATCCCACGGAGGTGGAGGTTCTCGCACCGAGGGAATGTGATCAAGGCCTCGAAAAAGCCGTCAGACCACCTTCCTCCTGCACCACCGACTGCTGCCCGCCCACGCCCGTAAGCAGAGATGGCTGCCAGGTACCCTTAAGGGTCGCCACCTAAGCCCTTGCTGAGAAAGGGACCACAGGTAGTCCAATATGCTCACCAGGGAACAGGAGGAAGGGTCAAGGCCCTTACCCTGACACCAAATGGAAAATCTCTTCCATTTGAAGGTGTAGCATTTCCTGGTCGACTCCTTACGGGACGCCTCAACTACATTAAGGACCTCGTCGGAAAGTCCCAAGGCCTGGAACTCTAGCCGCTCAGAAACCAGGCTGTCAGGTGCAGGGATTGAAGGTCCGGATGCAACACCTTCCTCTGATTGACTGAGAGCAGGTCTGGGTGAGCTGGAAGCTGCCTCGGGAGCCTGGAGCTGAGGCTGAGGAGATCTGGGTACCAGAACTGGCGGGGCCAGTCTGGGGCTATCAGAATCACCTGCACCTTGTCCCTCCTTGCTTTGAGAAGCACCTTGTGTATCAAGGGGAATGGGGGAAAGCCGTAGAAGAGGCCCAGGGTCCACTGCCTCGAGAAGGCATCCCCCTGCAGTGAGCCCTGCTGAGGGGGGCGGGCATGGAACAGCCTCAGCTTCGCGTGCTCTCCGGAGGCAAACCGGTCCACCTGAGGTGTGCCCCAATGGGAGAACAGATCTTGTACTACCTCCGGCAGGAGAGACCACTGCGGGACGAAACCCTATCTGGCTTAGGGCATCGGCCAGGGTGTTGGAGGTTCCTGCCACGTGAATGGCTAGGAGATCCGCCTCCAGGCTGCGCACGAGTGACCAAATGCGGAGAGCTTCCTTGCATAGAAGCATGGAGCGCGTCCCGCCCTGGCGGTTTAGATAGTACATGGTCGTGGTATTGTCTGTCTGGACTCGGACCACTTGACCCCGGAGAAACGGAGCAAAGGCGGTGAGAGCTAGGCGGACCACTCGGAGCTCCAGCAGGTTGATGTGACATCGGGACTGCCGCGGGGACCAGAGGCCATGTGCTCGGTGTTCCCCCAGATGGGCACCCCAACCCATCAGAAAGTCATCGGTCAAAAGAGAGACCGTCGACTCGGGGCGGACAAACGGGATGCCCTCCTGCAGATGAACTGGAACGGTCCACCACTGGAGAGCGTTCCACATCCCCTGGGTCACCGTCACTAGCTGGTCCAATGGATCGCAGCATTGAGACCACTGGCTGGCCAGCCCCCATTGAAGGGGGCGCATGTTCCAGTGGGCCCAGTGGACCACGCTGGTACAGGCCGCCATGAGACCCAGGAGGCGAGGAAGTCCCGGCAGGAGCGATTGCCCAACCAGAAATGATTGGGCAAAGGAGGAAAGAACTCGCGCCCTGTCCGCCGGAGCCGTGGTTTGGCTCAAGAGAGTCGAGCTCTGCCCGATGAAAGAATCACCTGCTTCGCCTCGAGTCTGACTTGGCCTCGCTTGATGAGAAGGCCGACTTGAGAGCAAACCTGAGGGCCAGATCTCTGGACCGCTCCACCTCCTGCCTGGAGGGGCTGCTATCAGCCAGTCGTCCAGGTAGGGGTACACCCGGACCCCTGGTGCCGTAGGAATGCTGTCACCACTGCCATGCATTTGGTGAAGACCCTGGATCTGGAGACAAGCCAAAGGGCATGGCTCGAGACTCGAAGGATCCCTCCGCTCGGCGAAGGAATCTCTGATGTGACGACGGATAGGGACATGAAAGAACGCGGCCTGCAGGTCCAGAGAGCAGAACCATCACATGCTCCAAGGATGGTACTATCTGAGCCAGAGTGACATCCTGAAGGTCCAAGACCTTAGGAACTTGTTTAGGTCGTGCAGGTCGAGAATGGGCGCCAGCTCCCCGTCCGCTTCGAACCAGGAAGTACCTGGACACAAACCCGGGTCTGAGGTGGGTCCACGCTACCTCTGATCACCTCCTTCTCGAGGAGGAGGCGTGTCGGCTCGGCAAGCCGACAGTGAAGCCCTGCGGACCCCGAGGCCCCCGAGGTGCGACGGCTCTGAAGGCGGGGCCTGCTCGAACTCCAGAGGCAGGCTCCTTTCCGACCACTTCCAACACCCACCGTCTGTGGTAATAACGGACCAGGCGGAAAGAAAGTGGAGGGAGCCGCCTTCCAAGGGGGAACCTGGGTGAGGTGGACGGGGTTGGGGCTACACCCTCAACCCGTCACTGGGCAGGCTTGGAGGAGGGACCGCCGAGGGACCTCCAGGGCCTTTACCTCCCTGCTTCCTGGAGGAGGAAGCCGAGGGCTTGGGTTTGGGATGCCAAGCTCGTGCCTGCTGGCCCTGACGTTGCTGGGCCGGACGTGCCGCGGGCGCAGAGGAACGAAAGGGCTTAGGCTGTGGTTTGCGGCCCTTGTCCCTCTGAGCGGATGAGACCGAGTCCAAGGTGGCATTGGACTTCTCGATCCTCTGTAGGTGACCTTCCACCCCAGGGCCGAAGAAGTCGGTCCCCAGGAAGGGGACATCTGCCAACTTGTGCTGGGTATCCGAGTGAAGGTGGATATCCTCAGCCATGCCCGATGGCGATAGCCCTACTCGGCCTCACTGACCTGGCATGAGTCTCCGATGTCCAGAGCAGTCTGAAGCTGCTGTTTGGCCACCGCCCTGCCCTGGTCCCGCACCTGCCTAACCGTGGTCTGCAGGTCCGCCGGAAGATGAGGAACTACCTCGTCCAGGGAGCCCAACAGGGCATGAGAGAAATGTGCCATGAGTACAGCCGAACTGGCCTGGCAAAGGCCGAGGGAGGACGCAGCGTAGACTTTGCACCCGGCATAGTCCAATTTCTTGGACTCCTTGTCGGGAGGTTTGTCCACATCCCTAGCGTTCCCGGCACGCCAGAAAACGCTGTCGGTAACTAGTCCCTCGGCTGAGGGGTGTTCCGAAAAACCGGACAAGGAACCGGTAGGGACCGCATACTTCCTGGCCATCCTGGCCGAGGGCGCAGGACAGGAAGCAGGGCGCTGCCAGAGCTCCAAGGCTGGGCCCACTATGGCCTCGGCCACCGGAAAGGCCTCCGTAGGGGAATCCCCTCGGTCCAGTATCTCCGTGAGGGGATACTTGGCCCGCTTAGACATGGGTCTCGAGCTCATCCCGTGGACCCGGATGAGCTCAAGCAATCCCAGGTAGGACGAAGGGCTATCGTCCATCGACTGACCTCCAGAGGACTCCAAGTCTACTCGCCTGGAGAAAAGGGAGGAATCGCCGTCGGACTCGGAGGAGTCCGCAAAGAGCTGCCTCGGGCCTGAGCCACCCTCCACCTGCCGAGGTCGATCAGGAGTGAGGGTAACAGACAGCCTATGGGGCAGGCCCTGAGCTGACCGAGAATTCTTGGTCGGAGCCCCAAATAACGGCTGTGGAGGCGGAGGTTCCACCGGGAATCGGTGGAGCAGCTGGTTTTGGCCGAACAACCAGCCTGGGAACAGGCTCCTTGGGTAAGTCGAGGAGTTGTTTCGGCCGCTCCAGTGACAGCCACTTAATGGCCGGGGTAGGCAATGGCATCAGTTTGTTCCCAGCCAGAAGGAGCTGTTGCCACATGAGGTCCTCATATCGTCGACGTAACTTACGTCGAAGCCTCCCCTCATCCGAGCTGGAGGAAGAGTGGCGGCGCCGCTTACCACGGTGCCGAGACCGAGACCGCCTATGACGGCGGGATCGGCTGAACCGCGAAGAAGTCCGAGACCGAGAACCTCGGCTTTTCCGAGGACAGTGCGGGGAGGGGACGGGTGGAACCGGCTCTCCCCTCGGCTCGGAGGGTTCATCCGAGGCACTGGCAAGCCCACGGGATCAACTCCCACCGGGGGAACTGGGGAGAGAGGATTCTCGACTTTGCCTGTCGACAACCCGTCCAACGGGTCGAGAAAAATCTCGACTGTGTCAACAGGAGTCTCGGTCCGCTGACCTGACGGGGACACCGTGAGACCAGTGGCCGAAGTCGAACGATCGACCGAAGTCGATGGCCGACAACTCGGGGAGAGGGACCTTTCCCGCTCCCAAGAGCGTCGACGGAGGGACTTACCCTTGTCTTTCTTTTTGGACCGAGAAGAAGGTCCAGCAGACGTTGGTCCCTCTCCCTTAGTGGAGAGGGACAGACAAAGCTCCCTAAAGGAAGCTGTATAAGAGGAACCCAGGGGAGAGCGGGATAAATGACACGACCGAGGAAGGTGCGGCCCGCGCTGCCTCCTCTTCGAGGGCGATCATCTGCTCTAGCTGATCCGCCGAGCCCGACGCCGTGGAAACCACCGACCGGGCCTCTTCTGACTTCACCGGAGGGAAACGTTTCTCCGGACGCCCCAGTTGTAAACTGGCAGCACGGTCTTCTCGAGGACGAGGCTAAGAAGGAAGAGTACAGGTCGTGAAGCCCGCGGGTCGTGCTTCAAGACTTAGACAGTAGACACACGTGGAGTGCGGATCCGTCCGAGACATCTTCTGCCCGCAAGGGCATCTCCGAAAACCGGGAGTCGATTTGTCCATCGCAGCCGCGAGGGATAGAAGACCTAAGTCTAGAAATGCAAAAACTTTTAAATTCACAAAACCGAAGAGTTAGGAACCAGTCTTATACGCAGAGCATTAAGGAGGGAACCTGAGCTTCCAAGCGGTAAGGAAGATCTGGCGTCATGGGGCGGAGCCAAGAGTTTTACCACCCGGGTGGGTGGGAGGAGCCAGCTTGAAGACCTTCCGGCAAGATTTAAAGCGGCAAGGATACCTGCCAATAAGTGTGAATGAACAACATATCCATGTCCCTAGAAACTAATGTATAAACTGAATATGCAATGATTTGACTCAAAATATACAGTTTATTCTCACCTGTGTGGGGCAGAATTTACATAACTCACTCATAGCTCTGCCACTCATGAATTATGGTCCTGCCCCCTCACATGTGAAGATAAACTGCATATTGTGAGTCAACCTGTTTTATATCCCATATTTATCTTTATTTTGAATACTTCAATGGCTAAAATAAATCATTTATCTGGAAGGTACGACTCCTACCTACAGTAGACCCCAGAAGAATGAAAAGCAGTGTGACAGTTTCCTGTATAACATAAGGGATTAACTCCCACTGAAATTGCATCGTCTCCTGCCGTAACTCTGCTGCAGAATTCTGCAATATTGGGTTGCATTCTGGTGTGCTTCCCTGTACACTGTACATTGTATATCGGGAATATACAATGGCCTGTGTTAAAATATGCAATTTATTCCTGTGAGTGAGAGGGCGGGACCATAACTCATGAGTAGCAAAACCACAAGTGAGTTATGAAAGTCCCACCCACTCATGAATACAGACCATTGTAAGTTCTGTGTATATAAATGTATGTGTTGAACGTTTTTTTACAGGCTTGCTTTTTCAGTCTCTCCCCCCCACCCCACACTACTGTGCAGGCTAGACTTTCCCAAAAGTACTTTTCTCACCACCCCAGAAAGTTTTCTGATTTTTTTTGTTTTTGTTTCTGTGCCTGGTTTTCAAAATAGTTCAGCATCAATGGGAACCTTACTGAATATTGCATTTTTTCCTTTATTTCCTCTGTGATCCAACTGCTGAAGCAAGTGAATAAGTGACGGAGTGCACTGACTCTCGGAAGAAAGGAGTAAGTAGGACATGTGGCTCAGTTGGAAGTGCTGGAGCAAGCAAGCCTCGACTCCTGGAGCAAATGAATGAGTGCAACGTGTGGCCAATCAGTCGCAATACTGAGATAGGAAACTAACTGTAAATTATTTAAAAATGTGGACTGTACTGGCAACTGATAACACAGCAGTCAGAGAAAGTAAATAAATGGAAGAGAGTCTCTGTAAGTAATTTACGATTGCAGCTCTAAAGTGGGGAACACAAGACAGTGGCAGGAGCGAGGTTTTTGCTTTTGCATCGCGATCACGAATTGGGTGATACTGGGAGGTTGATTTGTCCTGGGATTGGCTAGAATGCTATGTCAATCAAGTTGACTGACATTTTATGTGTACTCTGATGTGGGCAACTGAAAAATAAATGTTATTCTCATTTTAGATCTGTTATTTGGAAAACTATAAACCACACTTGAAGCTGAAGGGAAGCTTAAAAAACACAAGACACAACCATATTTAGCTCTGTACTGTATCTTTTTAATGAATGTGCAAACAGTGCATTTACCTACAGGGCAAAACAACTAGGGCAGGACCATTGGTTTCCACCTCAAAGGCTACAATTGTCTGCTGCGTAATAGTGGAAACCATCCTTCATTTAATATCATGACATATTCCTCCTGCCTTATCCCCCGCCTTATCACCTCCTCCCCTTCCCACTCCCCCCCCTTTGACTTACAACCCTCCTACACCACCTCTACTCCTGTCCTACACCACCTCTAGCTACTTTGACAACGCCAGTCTGGCTGCTTACCTTCTCCCCCATCATCCCCAACGCTTAACACGGACCTGTTATTGACATGTCTCACTATTCCCAGTGTATCCCCACCCTGCAACAACTTGAGGGAATGTAATTTACTCTAAGTAGGCTGTTGGTTAACTAGAATCTGCAGCTTATCCAATAGGTAGGGAAATGGGCAGACTGGGTGAGCCAAGTGGTCCTTATCTGCCGACAAAGTCTATGTTTCTATGTTACCTGAAACTAGCAAGTCTTGTACCTCATGTGCTATTTTAATGATGTTCATGATGCCTGCCATGTTTTTCTTTTTTTACTGTTACCTTCATTTGTACTTATTGTATTGTATTGTATTTGTATTGCTCTGTTTTGTCCCTGACTTGGAACCTTTGAAAATGAGTCTTTGACTCAAAGGTATTAACCCCAATCGAAATAAATAAATAAAAAATTTAAAGGAAAATGCCTGCTAGATATGGTTTGCTTTTACGATGACAGAGATATTGGTGACCAACTTCCATTTTCACTGGGGCAGACATCTCTCAAGACCAATTTTATAATTTTATAATACACTCTTTTTCTTCAAAAGGTCTATAGGAAGGTACCATCAGCTATAGAGTTTCATGTTATGCGGAACACCACCATTCGCTTTAAGACACCTAAATCTGAATTCCCCTCTTACATCCTGTTTTACATTCCTTAAATACAATTTCTTTGCTGCTTTTTTACTATGTGGTGATAGAACTTTAGGTGAGGAGGACTATCAACTGGTATTTGGGAGACAAGCTGAAGGTTATTAGAGGAGTTTGTTTTGAAGGTAGGGGGGTACGTCACTGTGTTTCTGCACTATTTCTCATTGTACAGGGGTGTTGACTCCTTCCTGTTGATATACAGGTTATTATATATAATAAATAAGAGCTGTTTTATGATACACTGCTTTTCTGACAATAGGTATTTATGTTACTTTCATAACTCCACTTACTATTAGTCTGAGATTAGTTACTTAATCAGAATTATATTAGGACCATAATTTCTTGTAAGTTAATATAATTTTATTCATAACGCTACCTAGAAAGTAAATACAGGTTACTCACCTGTAACAGGAGTTCTAGGAGTGGTATATGTTGTTCATCCACACTGTCTGGCAGGTTCCTTGCTGCTTTAAATCTTGCCGGAAGGTCTTCAAGCTGGCTCCTCCCACCCACCTGGGTGGTAAAACCCTCGGCTCCACCCCATGACGCCAGATCTAGCTCGCTAGAAGCCAGGTAGCGCGTCGAAGCCGGGGAGGTCGGGTGGGTCGTGTGAATGAAAAACATATACCACTCTAGAACTCCTGTTACAGGTGAGTAACCTGTATTTCTAGGGACGTGGCTATATTGTTCAATCCACACTGTCTGGCAGACTCCTAGCAGTTCTCCGGGAGGAGGGAGGCAAGGTGCGCACCCCCTACTTAGGGAATAAGGACTGGAGAACTGAGATCCCAAAACCAGCATCCCGGCGTGACTCAAAGTCAAGGTGGTAATGGGAAATAAAGGTGTGTGCTGACTTCCAGGTAGCAGCCCTGCAGATTTCCTGGATAGAGACGTCCCTAGAAGCAGCCACCGAAGCAGCGGTATGGCGGGCAGAATGAGCTCTTATCCCTTTGGGAGGCTCCATGCCCACCAACCTATAGCAGAGATCTATGCAGGAGATGACCCACCTGCTTATCGTCTGCTTGGCTGCAGGTCTGCCAGGTGCGGCTTCAGCGTAGGTGACAAACAGCTGGTGAACCTCTCCCCGAACTTCAGCCGTTCGCTCCTTATACTAAGAGAGCACTCTTCTAGGGTCCAAAGTATGGAGCCTATATTCAGCCTCCGAGGTGTGATTGGGGTAGAACACCGGCAGAGTCAACACCTGGTTACAGGAAACTCCACGTCACCTTTGGGGAGGAATTGGTGGAGCGCAGAGACAACTTTGTCCCTGTGGAAGACCAGATATGAGACTCGATGGAAAGCACCTGAGCTCTCCCATCCTCTGGCTGACATTATAGCCACCAAGAAGGCGGTCTTACATGACAGGTGGGAGATATGACACCTGTGCATCAGTTCGAATGGCTTGCCCATGAGCTTAGCCAATACCAGCAGTAGATCCCATGAAGGTGGAGGTTCTCGCACCAGAGGGGATATGTGATCAAAGCCTTTGAAAAAGCACCCGACCACCTTTTCCTATGCCACCGACTGCTTGCCAGCCCGTGCCCGGTAAGCAGAGATGGCTGCCAAGTGCACCTTAAGGGTCGTCAACCGAAGCCCTAGCTGAGAAAGGGACCACAAGTAGTCCAAAATGCTAGCCAATGGACAGGAAGAAGGGTCCAACCCCTTGTCTTGACACCAAATGGAGAATCTCTTCCATTTAAAGGCATAGCATTTTCTGGTCGACTCCTTACAGGACACCTCAACGACATTGTGGACCTCGTCGGAAAGACCCAAGGCCTGGAACTCTAGCCGCTCAGGAACCAGGCCGTCAGGTGCAGGGATTGAAGGTCCAGATGGAGAACCTTCCCCTTGTTGACTGAGATCAGGTCTGGGCGGGCTGGAAGCTGCCTCGGGAGCCTGGAGCTCAGGCTGAAGAGATCTGGATACCAGAATTAGCGTGGCCAGTCTGGGGCTACCAGAATCACCTGCACCTTGTCCCTCTTCACCTTGAAAAGCACCTTGTGGATCAAGGGAAATGGAGGGAAGGTGTAGAAGAGGCCTGGGGTCCACGGCCTCGAGAAGGCATCCCCCTGCAGCGAGCCCTGCTGAGGGGGGCGGGCATGAAACAGCCTCAGCTTTGCATTCTCCCTGGAGGTGAACAGGTCCACCTGAAGGGTGCCCCAATGGGAGAACAGATCTTGTACTACCCTCCGGCAGGACAGACCACTTGTGAGATGCAGCGCCTATCCAGCTGAGGGAATCGGCCAGACTGTTGGAGGCTCCTGCCACATGGATGGCTAGAAGATCTGCCTCCAGGCTGATCACAAGAGACCATGTGCAGAGAGCCTCCTTGCACAGAGGCAAGGAGTGCATCCCGCCCTGTCGCTTGAGGTAGTACATGGTCATGGTGTTGTCCGTCTGGACCTGAACCACTTGACCCCGTACAAATGGAGCGAAGGCGTGAGGGCGAGATGCACCGCTCAGAGCTCCAGCAGGTTGAAGTGCCATCGAGACACCTGAGGGGACCAGAGGCCATGGGCCCTGAGCTCCCCCAGATGGGCACCCAAACCCATCAGAGAGGCGTCTGTCGTTAGAGTGACCGTCGGCTCGGGGCGGACAAATGGGATACCCTCCTGCAGATAAGCTGGGACGAGCCACCACTGTAGGCCTTCCCACATCTCCTGGGTCACTGTCACTGGCTGGTCCAGAGGACCGAAGCGCTCTGACCATTGATGGGCCAGTCCCCATTGCAGGGGACGCATATGCCAGCGGGCCCAATGGACCACGCTGGTGCAGGCCGCCATGAGGCCCAGAAGGCACAGGAAGTCCCAGGTAGGGCGAAATTGCCCAACCAGAAATGATTGGACAAAGGAGGAAAGGACCTCAGCCCTGTCCGCCGGGAGCTGGGCTCTGGCTCGAAGAGAGTCGAGCTCTGCCCCGATGAACTGAATCACCTGCGATGGCATGAGTTCCGACTTGGCCTCGTTGATGAGGAGGCCAATCTGAGAGCAGACCTGGAGGGCCAGATCCTTGGACCGCTCCACCTCCAACCTGGAGGGGGCTGCAATCAGCCAGTCATCCAGGTAAGGGTACACCCGGACCCCTCGGCGCCACAGGAATGCTGTCACCACTGCCATGCATTTGGTGAAGACCCTGGGAGCTGGAGAGAGGCCGAAGGGCATGGCCCAGAACTCGTAAAGAGATCCCTCTGCCCTGAAGAGGATGAGATGGATGGATTGGGATATGAAAGAACGCGTCCTGAAGGGCCAGAGAACAGAACCACACGCCTAGTTCCAAGGATGGAATGATCTGAGCCAGAGTGACCATCCTGAAGGTGCGTGGCCTTAGGAACTTGTTCAGGTCGTGCAGGTCGAGAATGGGGCGCCAGCCCCCTGTCCGTTTTTGGACCAGAAAGTACCTGGACACAAACCCTGGGTCTGGAGGAGGGTCCACACCTCTATGATCACCTCCTTCTGAAAGAGCAAGGCAATGAAAGAGGCTGCAGAACCCGTAGTCCCCCATGGGGCGACGGCTAGATAGGGAAGGAACTGCTCGAATTCCAGAGGCAGACCCCTGCCTACCACTTCTAACACCCAGCGGTCCGTGGTGATAGCGGACCAGGCAGAAAAGAAGTGGCGGAGCCATCCCCCCACGGGGGGAACCAGGGGAGGAGCGACGAGGTTGGGGGCGACACCCCTCAACCCATCACTGGGCAGGCTTGGAGGAAGGGCCCACTGAGGGACCTCCTGGACCCTTGCCTCTAGGCTTCCTACTAGAGAAAGTGGCTGACTTGGCCTTGGGGCGCCAAGTGTGTGCCTGCTGGCCCTGGTGCTGGTGGGCCGGACGTGCCACAGGGGCGGAAGGGCGAAAGGGCTTACGCTGCTGCTGGTGGCCTTTGTCCTTCTGGGCAGACGTGACTGAGTCCAAGGTGGCACTGGACTTCTCGATCCTCTGGAGATGGCCTTCCACTCCAGGCCCGAACTAGTCAGTTTCCAGGAAGGGAATGTCTGCCAGCTTGTGCTGGGTGTCCACCGTGAAGGTGGAGATCTGCAGCCAAGCTCTGCGGCGCATGGCCACTGCGGCTGCTACTGAACGGGCACAAGAGTCACCAATGTCCAACGAAGTTTGGAGCTGTTGTTTTGCCGCCGCTGTTCCCTGATCCCGCACCTGTTTGACCATCGTCTGAAGGTCAGCCGGGAGATGAGGAATCACCTCATCCAGGGAGCCCATAAGGGCATGTGAGAAATGTGCCATCAGTACGGCCGAGCTAGCCTGTCGAAGGCCTAGGGAGGAAGCAGCGTAAACCTTCTGCCCCGTGTAATCCAGCTTTTTGGATTCCTTATCGGGCGGTTTGTCCATGTCCCGAGCGTTCCCGGAATGCCAGAAAATGCTGTCGGTCACTAACCCCTCCGCAGAGGCGTGCTCCGAGAAACTGGTGAGTGAACCAGCAGAGACCGTGCACTTGTGAGCCATCCTGTCCGAAGGTGCGGGACAAGATGCTGGCCGCTGCCACAACTCCAGAGCCGGGCCAACAATGGCTTTGGCCACCAGAAAGGCCTCCGTAGGGGAATCTCCTCGGTCCAGTATCTCCATGAGGGGATACTTGGCCCATTTTGAAACGGGTTCGAGCTGCATCCCAGTGGACTCTGAGATGAGCCAAAGCAAACCCAAGAAGGAGGATGGGCTCTCGTCCACCGACTGGCCCCCTGCAGACTCCAGGTCAAGCGGCCTGGAGAACAGGGAGGAGTCGTCGTCAGACTCTGAGGAGTCTGCGAACAGCTGCCAAGCGCCTGAGTCACCTTCCACCTGCCAAGGTCGATCGGAAGTGAGGGTGACCAACAACCTGTGGGGCAAGCCCTGACCCGACCGAGAATCCTTGGTCAGGGTCCCAGACTTCGGTTGTGGAAGTGGAGGTTCCACCACAATGGGTGGAGCAGCCGGTTTCGGCCGAACAACCGGTGCCGGGGCCGGCTCCTCAATCATTATGAGGGGTTGTTTCGGCTGCTCCAGTGACAGCCACTTAATGGCCAGGGAAGGCAACGGAGTTGGCTTGTTACCGGTCAATAAGAGCTGCTACCACATTAAATCCTCATAGCGCCGACGCAACTTGTGCCGGAGCCTATCCTCCGAAGAGGACGACGAGGATGACCGGCGACGCCACTTTCCATGGTGCCGAGACCGAGATCGCCGACGTCGGCAGGACCTGGAAGAGGATCGAGACCGAGACCTTTGGGGATTCCGAGGGTGGGTCAGAGAGGGGACAGGGGAAACCTGCTCCTCCCTCGGTTCAGGGACCTTGACCGGGGACTTCGGCACAGGCAAGTCCTCAGTTTCCACTGTGGGAACCGGTGAAGTAGGGTTGTCGGCTTCTCCAGTCGACAAACCGTCCGACGGGTTGGGAAAAATCTCGACCGCATCGACAGATGTCTCGGCCAGCTGACCTGACGGGGACACCGTGAAGCCAGCGGCCACAGCCGCAACCTCAACCGAAGTCAAAAGTCGACTGTCCGGTGAAGGGGATCTCTCCCGCTCCCACGAATGTTGACGGTGGGACTTACCCTTAGAGTCCTTCTTCTTGGACTGACTGGAATGTCCCGATGGCCCTTCTCCCTTGGTGGAGAGGGACTGACAAAGCTCCTTAAATGAAGCAGTGTAGGAGAAGCCCAAAGAGAGCGGGATAAATGCTGCAGCTGAGGAGGAAGAAGAAGCGGCCTGGGCCACCTCTTCCTCGAGGATGATCAACTGCTCCAATTGTTCTGCGGAGCCCACTGCCGCGGACACCACCCAACGGGCCTCCTTAGACTTAACCGGCGGATACCGTTTTTCAGGGCACCTGAGAAGAATTCTGGCAGCGCGGTCCTCCAAGACCAAAGCCGGAAAGGACTTGCACAATTCGCAAGCCTGTGAATCGTGGCCAAGCCCCAGGCAGTAGACGCACGTGGAGTACGGATAGGTCCAGGACATCTTCTGCCCACATGGGCACCGACGGAAGCCGGGAGTCGATTTGTCCATCGCAGCCACGAGGGAAGACGAAGACCAAAGTCTTGTAAATTTTAAAATTAGTTTCGGAAATTCCAAAGAGTGTGGATCCAGGCCTAAAACGCAGAGCACTAAGGAGGGAACCTGAGCTTCCAAGTGGTAAGGAAGATCTGGCGTCATTGGGCGGAGCTGAGGGTTTTACCACCCGGGTGGGTGGGAGGAACCAGCTTGAAGACCTTCCGGCAAGATTTAAAGCGGCAAGGAACCTGCCAGACAGTGTGGATTGCACAACATTTCCACATCCCTAGAAGTATTATTTCATTTTAATTTGTTTAATATTTTATAGAGGGAATATTTTCCTCTGTTTTAGATATACTTTCTCTTCTATCTAATTAGGGGTTAGGTTATATTTTTTTAAAGATAAACTGTAAGTTTGATATCATTCATACAAGGCTGGGAAAGGGAAGAGGGCAGATTACATCACTGTGCTAAAGAGTTTTTTGGAGGTCAATCTATAGGACTGTGGATGAGGAGAAAATGTTTTATCATCTTCAACCATACCGACAAACACAATCTTTTATTTAGCTTATTGGAATTTAGCTTATTGGGATTGAGACATTTTAGGGGGTGGAGACAACTAGCTATCTGGCAGGTGAAAGGACTAGGACCTGCAGAGAAATGACTACCCAGTATAGTTGCAGTTGGAATTTCTTTTATCATTTATATGTATAGAGCATAGTGCAATATGTATTTCTCTCTCAAGGTTGCTTCATGGAATGTGAAAGGCATTTGTCTCAAGGTTAAAGGAATGCAGATTCTTAATTATTTAAGTTTCTAAGGATTATAATATAATTTTAATACATGAAACACATTTATTAAGTTTGGAACTAAATATCACTAAAAAATATGGCTTTTCCCAAGTTTATAGAGCAGGAAAATACACATCAAAAAGAGGGGTATCCATTTTAATTACTAACTCTCTTGGATTTGTTCTAAAGCCAATTATACAAGTCCAAGAAGGCAGCTATGTTATTATATTAGGGCACTTTAACCAGACCCAAGTGGTCATTGGATCCATTTATGGCCCTAATAGTAACACCTCTGTATTTTTATCGGGGCTTCTCACGGTATTGACTCCCTTCTTGTTGTTTACACTACTGTTGGGAGGAGACTGGAACATTCCGATGAGCTGTGAACCAGACAGATCCAGAACTACCAATATATCTTTACAGTCTGATACTTGAGCTCTTACCGAATTGTTAAAAATCTGCAATTTGGCTGATCCATGGAGAACCTTAAATCCTGGGGCTAAAAAATACTAATTTTTCTCTCCAGCCCATAATTCTTAGTCGAGAATTTATTTCTTTTTGATCTCAAAAACGTGGATCGGGAAGGTTAAAAATGCAAATATTTTTGGCAGATCTCTCTCTGATCACTCATTAATTTTGTCCTACATATTACTCTAGCACAATTTCATTCAAGACAACCTGTTTGGAGATTGAATAACTCTCCATTGAGGGATGATTATATTATTATATATATTACTCAGGCAATGGATAACTTTTGGAAGGATAATTTTAGTTCTGTTGAACACCTAGATACTATATGGGCAGCTTGTAAATGTTATATAAGGGGTCAATTTATTCGATTTGGATCAAAACAAAAGAAACAAAGGACAGAAAAAAATAATCTCTTATCTTCAAATATTGATACTTTAGAAAACAAAGACCCTAATATTCTAACAGAACAAGATAAAACAGGCTTACAAAAATTTAAAAATTAACTATTTTCCGTCACTTAAGAAATAGCAGAATTTACCATAATTAAAAGTAAAACCAAATATATAGACCTGGGGGATAAACCAAGCAAACTTTTAGCAAACAAAATTAAACAACAGGAACAATCACAGTATATAGAATCAATCGTCTCACTGGACACCAATGAAGTCGAGACTCTCCCAAATGAAACAGTATTTGAATTCTATAAATATCATTCTCAGCTTTACGGCCCAGTGACCAGCCAACCCTCAGAAACTGCAATACAAGAATATCTGGAGAGATTTAACTGTTCAAAAATAACAAAAGATCAATTGACTGACTTATATAAATATACAGAAAGGGGTGAAATTGAGGGGACAGTTGACAGCCTGACGTTAAATAAATCACCAGGCTCAGACAGGCTCACTGCAAATTTTTACAAAACCTTCAAGAACTCCCTGATTCCAATCTTATAAGATCTTTACAATTACATTTTGGAAAAAGGGTTGGTCAAAATGTATTTGTTAGAGGCACTTCTAATTTTACTTCCTAAGCCGGGCAAATCAAGAGATAGAGTTGGGAATTATAGACCCATTTCTTTGATTAACTATGACATAAAAATGTTGACCTCTATTGTAGCCCAAAAGATCAAAAGAATTTGGTCTCTGCTGATTTATAGGGAGCAAGTAGGTTTTATTTCCCACAGACATGCTTCAGATCACATAAGGAAACGTTTCATGTCTTCTCTGTGTCCAGGGACTACTACACCCCAGTGACGTTGGTGTCACTGGACGCGGAGAAAGATTTCTACAGGGTCAACCATGAATTTCTTTTCCAAACTATGTACAAGTGTGTCTTCTCTATACTCTTTGTCAATTGGTTGAGAATTCTTTATTTGTCCCCTTCAACAAAAATTTACTGTAATATTATATCTGACCTGATATTAATACACAGTGGAACACCTGAAGGCTGCCCTCTATCCCTATCCTTTTCAATTTTTACCTGGAAGCATTGCTATTTTTCTTAAATACAAATCCGCTAATATCAGGTGTTTCTGTAAGCAAAGTACAACTAAAAATCTTGACCTTTGCCGATGATATTTTACTCCATGTTTCAAACCCTGTCTTATCTACTACAGCGACCCTGGATACGATACAAGAATACAGTAAAATTTCAAACTACTGTACAAACTTAACCTCAACAAAATGGAAGCTTTATCCCTTAGCAGTTTAATCTTTAAAAGTGACATTAGAAAACTAGGTCTCATTTGGATACCCACTAAACTAAAATACCTAGGCATATATTTAACACCAGATCAATTCCAACTAATTAAGTTGAATTTGGATGATTTACTATCTACAATTAAGCAAGATATGAAAAGATGGAATAACCTTCCGCTTTCATTCTGGGGGAAAGTAAGTATAATATCAAGCATTTGTCAATGCCGAATGTTGTCTTGCTGGCATTGGCACTGGTAGTGCAGGAGTTAGAGAGATGCATAATAGGAATGGCAGTGAAGTATGGAACTGACTCCAACCCCACCTCACCCTGCAGAGACTGACAGGCACTGAAGTGTGCCTTTGGGTCATCGGCTATAATGCTCATGCCATTTCACCTCACTCTACCCTGCAGACTCTGACAAGTGTCGCGTTGTGCCTTGTGGTCATCGGGCCTTATGCTCACCCCATTCCATAAGGAAATACATTGCCATGGGTGCCGTATAGGAGAATGGGGTCACTTTGGAGCCGATGAGTCCAAGGTACACCTTGATGCCTGTCACTGGCTGCAGGATGGGGGTGGGGACTGAATGGCATGAACATTACAGCCAACAATCCAAAGTCACACCCCCTGATGCCTGTCAGTCTCTACAGGGTGGGATATTACGGTTAGAAACCCTAACATCCCTGGCGTTTGTTGGTATTTGCACTCCAAATTTTCAACATGGGCTTTTTGTGACCCCATCTCATGAAAGCATTTGGGACCTCCGCTCATGAACAGTGGCACTGTGATTTTGTTAATGTGTCCTGAACGTTGATTTCCCACAGCGACCGCGCCATTCTGTGCCAGATGTGCAAAAACACATTTCAGGCAGGATGTGAAAAATGACAGCTATACCATTCATAAGGAGGTGTAAAGAAATGGCAGTGTTGACAATCTGGAGTGAAAATATTAAAAATTCTCGAAGTTATGAACGTGCGTGGAAACTGCATAACGCATGCTCGTAACACAGTCATTTTGGGAATTTTTTCACCAAATTTTCAATATAGGCATTTTGAGACCACTGCTCATGAACAGTGTCACTGTGATTTTCTTAATCTGTCCAGAATGTTGATTTCCCACAGTGACCGAGCCATTGTGCGCCAGATGTGCGAAAACACATTTCGGGCAGGATGCGAAAAATGACAGCTGTACTGTTAATAAAGAGGTGTGAAAAAATGGCAATGCTGAAAATCTAGAGTGAAAATATTACAAATTCTGGAAGTTACGAGCATGCGTGGAAACAATGCATTGCACGCTCGTAATACAGTAATCTTTTGGATTTTTTTCACCAAATTCTCAACATAGGCATTTTGGGACATCCACTCATGAACAGTGACACTGTGATTTTCTTAATCTATCCTGTACATTGATTTCCCACAGCGACCACGCCATTGTGTGCCAGATGTGCAAAAACACATTTTGGGCAGGATGTGAAAAATGACAGCTGTACTGTTCTTAAGGAGGTGTGAAAAAATGGCAATGCTGAAAATCTGGAGTGAAAATATTATAAATTCTCGGAGTTACGAGTGTGCGTAGAAACTGCGCAACACACGTTCGTAACACAGTCATTTTTTGGAATTTTTTCACCAAATTTGCAATGTAGGCTTTTTGGGAGCCCACCTCATGAACAGTGGCACTGTCATTTCCTTAGTCAGTCCCAAAAGGTGATTCCACGCAGTGACCTCGAAATCATCTTTCAGGGCCGAATAACAAAATTACAGTGACTGTTTTCATGAGTTGGGGTCCCAAGAACCCCATGTTGAAAATCTGGAACCAAAAGTCAAAAAAATGGCCGAGATAGCCACCTAAGTTGAAACCTCCCCCACTGATGCCATTATACAGCTTACCGGCATTTCTTCAGTTCGCGGTCGGCTTAGAAGAGTGCAGACGTGTTCCCATTCCACCAAAGACCACAGCGCCGGACTCCAGAGGTAAGTATGGGGTGAGAGTGTGTGTGGGGAGGTGGGGTGCACAGAGGGTGGGTGTGGGTTGGGGGAGGGGGCCCCACTGACAGTGAGGGACCATTTTCTTTGTTTCAGGTACTAAAAAAAAAAAAAAAAGAACAGCACGGACCATTGTGGTCAATGCGCGGACAGGTGTATGAAAACAAATGTTGGGGACACTGGTGTGGGCTCCCAGTGGGCCCCATGACTTTGGGGGCATGATGTTGGCCACAATGGGGTGGGCTCCCAGTGTGGCTCACAATGGGGTGGGCGGGGGCAGGAATATGCCAATGTGGTTGGCTTCCAATACAGGAAGCCCACTGAGGTGAGCTCCCAGTGTGCCACACAGTCTTGGGGGTTATAAACATGCCGACAGGGGACTGTGCACCCCCAGCGTCATTTCTAAGGATTGTGAGAGGGGTACACAGCCACCATCATGTTTATTGAAATGTTTCAGCAGGCAAGGCATGCCCTGCAATGACGGGGCCCTCATTGCGGCAGTGAAATTCTTTTCGTTGGTGGCACGCTTGAACTGCTGTCACAGACAGCATGCTCATTCATTGGTGCCGTAGAGACCAGCCCAAAAAAGCAGTGGCGCCATTGGCCACAACACTGCCGCACCTCCACAACCTGCTATTCCAGCAAGCTGCCACAAAATGTTGCTTGTGCTGCGCGCACAAGACAACATAAAAATGAATGTTTTCCCTAGAATCTTACATCCAATAAATATGTTAAACACATTTATTCCCTTATCATGGTTTAGTAAATTTCATTCTGAAATCTCAAACTTTT
This sequence comes from Neoceratodus forsteri, assembly GCA_016271365.2. Lineage (NCBI taxonomy): Eukaryota > Metazoa > Chordata > Ceratodontiformes > Ceratodontidae > Neoceratodus > Neoceratodus forsteri. The sequence continues at coordinate 1,097,952,495 of CM028134.1, read as the reverse complement.
TATGGGGAGGAAACACACCAAGACTAGCTTTAAAAAACTATTTCTTCCGAAAAACAAAGGTGAGGTTAAATTATCAAATAGTATTATATATTACATAGCTGCTCATGTTAATAAATATATAAAATGGCTGCTTCCACCATTAGATCAGGGTAACTATAATCCTGTCTGGGTAGAATTATAATCTAACCTGATGAAAAAATACAATCTTTCTCCAGAAGCTATTCTGTATTGTAAACTTAGTGCTTTACCTCAGGAATGAAAGAATTCAGTAATAGGGAATAATTTCAACCCTTTGAATGCTGAGCATGTCTGAATGTATGCAGATTCTGGACGTAAATATATGTCTGCAGTTTCCTCTCATCAACAGGTCATATCCTACTTGGGCCTAAACTTACAAAGGAGCATTAATTAGCCTGTTTCAGGTAATCTTAACGTCAGGATAAATGGCAAACTGATTCCCCTTAAATGGTTTCCTAATGGTAAAAACCTCAAGGTTAGCTCTTTTGTAAAAAATGGCACATTAATCTCATCCAAAGAGCTATTAATAAGAGAAAAACCTAATAAAAAACACTTACAAAAGTTATTACTAGCTAAAATAACCCCGAAGGCCCATTTTGGAGATAACTTAAGGATGACAGATTCTAATAATATCTTAAAAGATATAAGACAAAGAATCTTAAAACCCCATCCAATAGCAAATCTTTACCAAACGTTTCTAGAGTTAACGTTTTCGGCAGATCCTATAATCTCATTATTTTGGCAGAAACAGACAAAAGATTACCCACAGAACTGGACTGCTCTTTGGACCAACATTTATAAATACATTCCCTTGGATAACCTTAAATTAATTCAATTTAAGATCTTACATGATGCATATATGACCCCACAGAAATTATACAGATTTGCCATATTGGACTCAAATGAATGTACAAAATGCGGGGTTGCGGAGGGCTCAGTCACTCACATTTTTTGGTTTTGTCCATATGCACACAAGATCTGGAATATGGTGACAAACAATATAGGGAGGAAACTTTGATTACATACTGTGCTGAACTTGGAAGCGTGTGTACTGGGGAATCTTAACTCGGTAAAGATTATAAAAAAATAAGACAAGTTTAACATTAATAGCTATTTCTACAAAGCAACTTAGAACAAAACACTGGTTGGATCTGAATGACCTAGGTATAAAAGAACGGTCAGCGAGTATTTTATTTAATTTACAAATCAAAAGATTAATATATTTATTTCACAACAAGCTTAAAATATTCAATGATAGATGGGGTAGGATTTATGAATTATTAATTTAGGTTACTCCATAGTCAGATTTACCTTTGGTGTAATTCGGGAACCCTGAGTATGACTGATTTACTTTAAGCCAATCAGATATATTTAAGGTATTGTCACAAAATTCTTTGCAGGTCATGATGAATAATTACAGATAAGCCAGATAGCCAGTTGGGTGGGGATGGGGGATAAGTAGAGTCTGGGATTTATGTGCTATTGGAATGATTATATATAATGTTGAATTTGTAGTGTAGTGTTATTGTCAGTGATGTATGTTTTTGCATTGTCTGCATTATTTGAGTGTATGGAAATGTTTAAATAAAGGAAAGTTATAAAAAAAAAACAGCTAGAGCAGCTAAACAAGGCTGCAGGCATGCTACATCGTCACACCTGACATTTCACCCAGAGACATCTGGGTTTCATCCTCTCTGATTAATTTTCCAAGGGGGTTGCGGCCCCCCTGCCAGTAGCCTAATGTGTAGCACTTGTGTACCTTCTCTCTTTTTCCATCCAAATTCCGCAACGTTTCCCAAAGGCAGCCATACACCCTGTCTTATAGTAATAAAAATGGCTTAAGATGCTGGCCTGCCAGCAGCAAGGCAACTGCTTGTGATGCCGAAGTCCCAGGTTTGGGAATGGACCCGGGAGTCAGACGGCCAGGCGGGTGGAGAAGGATGGAGCACCGAGGGCTGCTCTCCTTCTCCGGGAGGGAGGGAATGTCCAGCTGTTCAGTGACTCTGGCAGAGGCCGTGGGAAATCGTGAGGAAGTCTGGCGCCTGGTTGAGTGGGGCGGTGACAGACACTAGCATCATTGCATGCCCTGCCTCCCAGGAGATCACAGCAACTGAAAAATCTCCGGTTCCCCAGGTATGATGCCCTGCCCCGATGCCATTCCCTTGCTACTAGTGCTCATCCAGGGGTCCCGCTCCCATGGCCCCACCCTGGGGGGTAAGCTAGGGCATGCCATTAGGGTCCTTCAGGAGTGGGGTGCCCACCCGGCAGCTCCGCCCTGGTGGATAACCCTCGGCATGGCAGGACGACGTTCAAGGCAGGGGCTGAGCTCCCTCCTCAGAGGGACTCGGGGTCTGGAACAAAAAAGAAAAATGAAAATGGCTTGAGATAACTGAACTGGAGATTATGGTGACATTCCCAAACCTGGCTTCAGCTTTGGAAATTCCGGACACCAGCATGCTACAGGACCCATCCCTCACTTAGTATCATGTGCTGATGAAGGGGCTGTGACATGAGTCAACACTGCACTTCACACTGTGTGGGCACTGGATAAACCAATGCCAAAGCATCAATTGTTTTGTAGATTTACTCCCAGTGCCACACATTAGTGAATACTGGATCCAATTTTTTAATTTTTTAGTGTAGTTTGTTTTTCCAAGGTGCACCCAACTAAGATACAACATCTCATTTTCAGTGGAGTCCTGCTTCTACCCTGTACAAACCTGCTTTTTGCATCTGTAGCTGTTGTACTGTCAGACTGCCTACTTTTGTTTTAAGTAGGTGCTGCTTAGATTCAGGTACCATTGCATAGTGGGCAACATGTCGGATTTTGGTTATCACCCAATGACATCCAAGAATGGATCTTCAGAACCCATCCATGGATCTGATAGATCTGATCAGAATACTCGGATACGCAGCATCCGACATTGGATATGACCTTGGATCATAAGAATCTGACCTTGTATCCAAAACTTAACCTCAGATCCAAAATCTGACATCGCAAAACTCTGCAAAACATCAACCTAAAACATTGGTTGCAAGAAAACTTTTACTACTACTGCCAGCACTACTACTGCTACTACAGTATTGCTACAGCTATGACTACTACAGGTACTACTACTGCTGCTGCTACTACAATTAGTACTACAGCAGTACTACTACAACAGTACTGCAACCACTACACTACTACTACCACTACAACAATACTACTACCAGTACTACTACCATTGAAGTACTACTACTGCAGTACCACTACTACTTAGCAGTTTCACTTCTACTACTGCCAAGCTTTACAGCTGGGAGGACTGAAGCACAGCACAGTTAAAAAGCAGGGCATGTTACAGTGAACACAGCAGCACTCTATATTACAGTGACATAAAGCAGCAGTGGATGTAACGGTGAACATAAAGCAGCAGTGCATGTAGCAATGAACATAAAGCAGCAGTGCATGTAGCAATGAACATAAAGCAGTGGTGCATGTAGCAGTGAACAAAAGGTAGTGGTGCATGTAACAGTGAACATAAACCAGCAGTGTATGTTACAGCAAACATAAAAAGCTGTGCATGTTACAGTGACCATAAAGCAGCAGTGCACATAACAGTGAACATAAAGCAGCAGTGAATGTTATAGTGAACATAAAGCAGCAGTACATGTAACTGAACATAAAGCAGCAGTGTAACAGTGAACATAAAGCAGCAGTGCATGTTACAGTGAACATAAAGCAGCAGTGTGTGTTACAGTGTACATAAAGCAGCAGTGCATGTTACAGTGAAAATAAAGCAGCAGTGTGTGCAAAAGTGAACATAAAGCAGCAGTGCATATTACAGTGAACACAAAACAGCAGTGCCTGTAACTGTGAACATAAAGCAGCAGTGCATATTACAGTGAATACAAAACAGTGCCTGTAACAATGAACATAAAGCAGCAGCGCATAGTAGAATGAACTCTAAGCAGCAGTTCATGTAAAAGTGAACAAACAGCAGCAGTGCAGGTAACAGTGACCATAAAGCAGCAGTGCATGTTACAGTAAACACAAAGCAGCAGTGCAGGTAAGAGTGAACATGAAGCAGCAGTGCATATTACAGTGAACACAAAGCAGCAGTGCACGTTACAGTGAACACAAAGCAGCAGTGCATATTACAGTGAACACAAAAAAGCAGTGCATGTAACAGTGAACATAAAGCAGCAGTGCATATTATAGTGAACACAAAACAGCAATGTCTGTAACAGTGAACATAAATCAGCAGTGAATATCACAGTGAACACAAAGCAGCAGTGCATGTTACAGTGAACATAAAGGAACAGTGCACATTACAGTGAACACAAAACAGCAGTACGTGTAACAGTGAACATAAAGGAGCAGTGCACATTACAGTGAACACAAAACAGCAGTGTCTGTGATAGTGAACATAAAGCAGCAGTGCATATTACAGTAAACACAAAGCAACAGTACATGTAACAGTGAACATAACACAGCAGTGCATGTTACCGTGAACATAAAGCAGTGGTGCATGTAACATTGAACATAAAGCAGTAGTGCATGTTACAGTGAACACAAAGCAGCTGTGAGTGTAACAGTGAACATAAAGCAGCAGTGCATATTACAGTGAACACAAAACAGTAGTGTCTGTAACAATGAACATAAAGCTGCAGTGCATATTACAGTAAACACAAAGCAGCAGTGCATGTAACAGTTAACATAAAGCAGCAGTGCATGTTACAGTGCACATAAAGAAGCACCTGAGCACTCAGGTTGCTCTAGTGCAAAAGCAGCCATGTGGACGCTTACCAAATTGCAGTGAGTCAGTCACTGCTCTGTTTCAGGAAAATGCTGTAATCCTGGGGACGCTGGTCGGAACAAGCAGTGTAAGGAGCTGTGTGGACACGCTACACTGCTCACACCGAGGAAGGAGGGACAGTCCCATCATGCTTTAGTGTCTCCCAGGATTCTCCTCATGGAATGATGGCCCCTCTCCAGTGTGGCTTGCATCAGCGCAGAATGCGGATGTGCAGACAAATCAGGATCATCTCCGGTGCTTGTGGCAAGTTGTGGCCACAGCAGAAGTCGCAAAGCATCATCCATGTAAACAGAGTTAAAATGGCTCATACCGATCTGTGACTGCAAACACAGACAAAGGTTGTGGGTGGGGACACGACGACTCTGTCACACTCCATCTCTTTGATGTTAAACATAAGCAATTATTTTTAACTCTCAGAGGCAATAATCTGAGTTTCTGAAGGGATTTCTGTTTTGCAGTCTATTTTAGCCAACTAATGGCACTGGGCACAGAATCTGGCCCCTGTTTTTGTGGACTGCTTCATAGAACTATGCTTACTGACAGTCTGGAAAACAATGCCAGCACCCCTGTGGACATCGTAGTCCATAAAGCATTTATCTAGTTAAAAAGAAGATTAAATATAGACAGCTAAATTAGCAAGCAAGTCTGAAATGATTCATTTGCTGCTCGTAGCCAGGCTGTGATGAAACCCTGTGGGTTTTAGTTCATAGATTATCTCCGGGATGCTTGGATTTCTTACAACTTAGGCTGCCAAAGCTCTGGGCACACTTCAATAATATCCTGGTTGAACAACTCCAGATCACTGCTAGCTGATCTTTATGTTTTGGCTACCAGGACTCAGCGATGACTAAGTTTTGAGGGGGGGTGGGGTCTTTCATCAGGATTAATCCTTTGGGGCCCTCTACCCATTCTGCCCCTCTGCCTATAATTGGTTGAGCTGTACTCTATAAGTATCCTGGTGGCATTTGGTGAAAGTTTGGAAATGTCTGTCCCACCCAGGGATGTACACTTTGTGCTGTTGCTACGGACTACAAGATGCATAGGAGTTTAACCCTTGCTGTGTCATGGACTGATATATCAGTCCAGAATTACTATGCATTCTATTTCTGTCGGCAGCCTAAAGGTTAATAAATAAATTCAAAAAGAATTTTCAATGTCAAAAAATAGCTGACTCAGGGTTTCCCTGTGATCCCACGAATCGCACATTGGAGCAGGCTGTACGGCTGGTGCGTCGTGTCAGTGTGGCACTCAGCTGCAGGGGAGAGAGAGCATAAGACACTCAGAAATTGCACTCTCCTTGCCAGGCAATCCTTGAAGGGGCACTGAAGTCAACTGTAAACAGAAACACAGACTTTGATGGCAGATAAGGACCGCTTGGCCCACCTAGTCTGCCCGTTTCCCTACCTACAGGATAGGCCACAGATCCTAGTTAACCAACAGCCTATTTCTTCCTACCCCCCCCACAAGAATTGCCTTATGTCTGTCCCATGCATTCTTGAATTCTCCCACAGTTTTAGACCCCACAACCTCCTCAGGAAGGCTGTTCCATGCGTCCACCACCCTCTCTGTGAAAAAAATACTTCCTCACATTGCCCCTGAACCGCCCCCCTCTATCTTCAAATTATGTCCCCTTGTTCTTGAACATCTCTTTTTCTAAAAGGTGCTGCCCTCTTGGACTTTGTTGATTACACTGAGGTACTTAAAAGTTTCTATCATGTCCCCCCTCTCCCTCCTTTCCTCAAGGGTATATATAGTAAGCTCCTGTAATCTCTCCTCGTATGGCTTCTCTTGCAGAGCCTGCACCATTTTAGTTGCCCTCCACTGGACTGCCTCTATCCTGTCTATGTCCTTGCGGAGATGGAGTCTCCAGAACTGGATGCAGTACTCCAGATGGGGTCTCACCAACTGTCTGTACAGAGGGATAACAACTTCCTGTTTTCTGCTGGTGATGCCTCTCCCTATACATCCCAGGATCCCCCCAGCCCTCCCTACTGCTACTAGCTTGGCAGAAGACACCAGGAGAAAGGACTGCTCCGTGACTGGACTTCTCTACTGGGACTAAAGAAGGAGAACTCTTGTACTTGGACCTTTAATTTAGGGTAAAAAAAATAACAAACAAAATAAAAAAAAGTGTGTGTTTGTCTGAGTTAACTGAACTGAATGGTTATCTGAACAGTTATCTAGGTGTAAATCTCAGGTGACTGAAAGGACTTGATAGTTGTGAGGTTTAAATTACTTGTAGAAAGATCTAGTAAGTAGGGGGAGTGGCTTAGCTAGAAGGAAGCTACATTTAAAGACTGCCTTAGAAAGATTCTGCTACTAGCTTGGCAGAAGACACCAAGAGAAAGGACTGCTGTGTGACTGGACTTCTCTACTGGGACTATATTGCCCTCCTTCCCTCCCACCCAAAGCTAGTTCTACTTTTATAGGCACAGGATTTGACTGACAACAGGAACTTCCTGTTTGGGAACAGGAAGTGAGTGATCACAGAGCCACCAAAGACCCACCATCCTAGAAAGGCAAGAGTAGCTCTCTGGCCAACTCTAGCTGCTGGAGGTCTGCCTCTGAGCAAGGAAGGGGTCTACTGAGAAATATAGGATATTCTTGTCTCAGAGCAGGACAATCAGGAGCTTAAAGGGCACACAGGCAGAAAGTAAGGAGAGAGGAAAAAAAAACAGAGGAAAGACTAAGGATTGCAAACAGTTAAGGGGCCAGAAATAAGACATGATGGGAGTGGTGCAGTGCAGTGGCTGTGGAGCAGCAGTCTTCCAGGAGACGTTCTGGAGGATGCAGTGTTGTCCCATCTGCAGGCACCTCTCTGGGCTGAGGGAGGAGGTTGCTCATCTCCAGGCTGAGTTGGCCAGGATTTGAGGGACCTCCTCTTCCATCCAGGGACCACCAGTGCAACTCTCGTTGCCTCAGAGGTTGCCAAGACAGAAGAGTGGTTGGACCACAGTGGGCTCAGGGAGGGTGAGGGTGGTGGAACAGAGGCACATCCCTCCAGTTGTACCTCTCCACAATTGCTATGCCATTCTGGCAAAGTGTGGTTCCTCTATGGAGGCACCCACAGTGGAGACCAAGGAGGATGCTGGGAACCTCCACAAAGGAGACCCACAGGAGGGTGGTAGGAGACCCCGCAGGGGAAGGAAACAACTCCTGGTGGGGGACTCCATTGTTAGGAAGGTAGAACTGGGGGAGGAAGGGGAGAGGGAAGTAAGGTGCCTGCCTGGTGCCATGGCTTGGAGGGACAGGGAGCGAATCCTCAGGATTGCCGGAGCAGCTGCACAGAGGAGGGAGTTGGATGTCATTGTCCACCAAGGACAAATGACCTGGCTAAGAAAGGGATTAGAGAAGTGCAGGAAGAGTTTGTGGAATTGGGGAGGGGCTTTAGACAAGTAGCACGCACGGTAACCTTCTCGGAAGTGCTGCCCATCTATGACGTAGGAGAGGCAGGTGTTCCACACCATGGATTCAATCAGTGATTGAAAACTGGTGTGAGCTCAGGGATTTGGCTTCATTGGGGACTGGGGGTCCACCTGTAGTGATGCAAGCCTATACTGACATGATGGTCTGCATCTGTCCAGGATGGGAACCAGGATCCTAGGTGATAGATTTAAATGCTTCATTGGCAAGCATTTAAACTAGCCAAGGGGGGAGGCACTGGAAAGGAGCAGGGAAATCCTAGCCCCCCCAAAAAAATCACAGTAGTAAGTGTGGTAAACACCAACATAAAGGTGTCGATAGGGAGAAGGGCAGGGGTAAATGGAGAAAGTGACAATGGCAAGAAGGACAGGGATGAGGCAAAAAGGAGTAAGGCCATCAGAAAATGGAAGGTAATGAGTACCAATGCCCGTAGTCTGGGCAACAAGCTCCCTGAGCTGGTGGCCTTGATGGAAGAGGGATGCCTGGATATCGTAGCAGTCACAGAAACATGGTACACAGAAAACCATGACTGGGATGTTAACATACCAGGGTACATAACCTACAGGAGAGACAGGCAGGGGAGAAGAGGGGGAGGAGTAGTTCTCTACATAAAGGAAGGGATAAAAGCATACTGAACAAAAGAGTAAACAGGGAGGAGAGGAGAGGAGGCACTGTGGGTCACCTTGGAGACTGGAAAGGGCACCACAATCCGCACAGGGGTTGTGTACAGACCCCCATGTCAGGGGGAAGGAATAGACAAGGATATGATAGAAGGCATTCTTAGAATGGCAGAGAAAGGGGAGATACTGTTGATGGGAGACCTGAATATGCCAGATGTTAACTGGAGCACATTTGCTGCAGCCACATCCAAGAGCAGGGCCATTCTTGATGCCCTACAGGTGGCAGGCCTCAAACAGCTAGTTTCGGAACCCACTCGTGAGGGAGCAATCTTAGACCTCATACTCTCAAATAGGGGGCAGTGAGAGGATCTCAGTTCTAGAAGTGGGTTGCCATCTGGAAACAAATGACCATCAAACAGTGTGGTTCATGTTAAACTCAGCTACAGAGTCAAGCCATACAAAAGTGAGGGTACTGGACTTCAGGAGGGCTGACTTTGACAAGATGGGAGAGTGCCTCAGAAAAGCACTAGTAAACAGGCTAGAAGGAGGTGTGGAGCAACAATAGGGAATCATCAAAACTGCCATCACAGAGGCAACAAGCCTTTGTGTGAAGCAAATAAACAAATCAAAATGAAAGAAAAAGCTACTATGGTTCCAAAAGAGGTGGCTGTGAAAGTCAGGAAGAAAAAGATAGCATTCCAGAAGTATAAGGAAACACAGAAGGAGCTGGACAGAGAGCTGTACCAGTTAAGGCAGAAGGAAGCAGGGAGGGAAGTCAGAATAGCAAAGGCCCAAACTGAGGAAAAGATAGCCAACTCGGTTAAGAAGGGGGATAAAACCTTTTATAGGTACATCAGCGAGCGTAGAAAGACAAAGGGAGGGATAGTGAGGCTGAATAGAATGAACGGTGAGTGGGTAGGGGGACAGTGAAAAGCAGGGATACTGAATGAATATTTCTGCTCAGTATTCACAAAAGAGGAGGGAAATGCCTAATCCAATTAACAGAAGCACTCTTGAGAGGTGATCCCAGTCCTTTCACAGAAGAAAGGGTTCTGCAAGAACTCCTAAAACTGAAGGTGGACAAAGCAATGGGGCCTGATGGAATTCACCCCAGAATTCTAAAAGAATTAAGGGGAACTAGTCAAACCACTGGCTACACTTTTTAATAAATCATGGGAGGATGGTGTGGTACCCGAGGACTAGAGGAAGGCGGATGTGATTCCCCTTCACAAAAGTGGGACCAAGACAGAGGCAGGAAACTACAGACCTGTCAGTTTGACCTCTGTGGTAGGGAAAGTGATGGAGTCACTTCTGAAGGAAAGAATAGTTGAGTACCTAGAGGCCAGTGGGGCACAGGACCCAAGGCTGCATGGGTTCACAGCGGGAAGGTCATGTCAGATGAATCTAATGGATTTCTTTGACTGGGTGACCAAAGTAGTAGACCAGGGAGGGGCTGTGGACATGGCATACCTAGACTTTAGCAAGGCATATGCCACAGTCCCACACAAAAGATTAATAGTCAAATTAAACAGCCTGGGAGTGGGTCCCAGGGTGGTAGCCTGGGTAAAACATTGGCTGGAAAACAGGACACAGAAGGTAACTGTAAATGGAGTCCACTCTGAAGAAAGAGGGGTTACTAGTGGGGTACCGCAGGGTTCAGTATTGGGTCCAGTCCTTTTTAATGTCTTCATAAGTGACATTGCAGAGGGACTAGAAGGAAAAGTATGCCTCTTTGCAGATGACACAAAGATCTGCAACAGGGTTGATACACAAGGAGGCGTGGAAAGGATGAGAAGAAACTTGGCAAGGTTGGAGGAATGGTCAGAAGTATGGCTGCTAGGATTCAATGCAAAGAAGTGCAAAATAATGCACCTGGGAAACAAGAATCCAGGGGAAGAATACACAATGGGGGTAGTAACAACAACAAAAAAGGAAAGGGACCTGGGGGTAATCATATCAGATGACCTTAAGTTTAGCAAGCAATGTGAGAAGGCAGTAGGGAGGGCTGGGGGTATACTGGGATGCACAGGGAGAGGCATCAGCAGCAGAAAACAGGAAGTTGTTATCCCTCTGTACAGACAGTTGGTGAGACCCCATCTGGAGTACTGCGTCCAGTTCTGGAGACTCCATCTCCGCAAGGACATAGACAGGATAAAGGAAGTCCAGAGGGGGGCAACTAAAATGGTGCAGGGTCTGCAAGAGAAGCCGTATGAGGAGAGACTAAAGGAGCTTAATATGTATACCCTTGAGGAAAGAAGGGAGAGGGGGACATGACAGAAACTTTTAAGTACCTCAGTGGAATCAACAAAGTCCAAGAGGGTAGCATCAGAAAAAGAGACGTGCAAGAACAAGGGGACACAATTTAAAGACGGGGGGTTCAGGGGCAATGTGAGGAAGTATTATTTCACAGAGAGGGTAGTGGATGCATGGAACAGCCTTCCTGAGGAGGTTGTGGGGTCTAAAACTGTGGGAGAATTCAAGAATGCATGGGAAAGACATAAGGCAATTCTTAAGGAGGGGTAGGAAGAAATAGGCTGTTGGTTAACTAGGATCTGCGGCCTATCCTGTAGGTAGGGAAATGGGCAGACTAGATGGGCCAAGCGGTCCTTATCTGCCGTCAAAGTCTATGTTTCTATGTAATCCCAAAATAAATATGAAAAAAAAAAAGAAAAACCACTAATATCTTCCAACAATTTCAAAAACTAATCTTTTATTATAGTTTATAATGCCTGAAATTATATTTTGATAGCAGTAACATTTGAACAGTTAATCACAGAAACTTAAGGTTTTTAAATGAAAGCTTGGAGTCTGATCATCATATATCGATCCTAACAATACAGTTCTGCATCGCTTCCTGTCTATATATGTTGATATAATATATTGTTAAAAATGATATTATATCAATACATGGTCACTGAAGTAATGTCTTGTTGCTATATCTACTAAGCTGACTCTAAGCTTTCATTTATAAAAATTGCGTCTCTAGCTCAAACGGTTCTACAGTTATAACATTTTAAAGAAATTAATTTTTGAAAGGTCTAACTTTGGAACTGTTGAGCTTAGAAACTTATTTTTTTTAAATAATTGGTTATGTGTCGATACTATTCTATATGTTTTGATACTATTCTAACCTACTTTTTCAGTATATTATTGAGATAAGTTACTTAGTTTTGCAACAGCCAAAAAACAGCAAATACATAGTGTTGATACAATGTTTTGTAACAACAGACTGCATCAATACTATTTTTTGTATCGATACATAAAAGTATAATATTTTAAAAAATTAAATAAAAAAATATTTTTCAACTTTTTCTAAATGTTATTACTGCACATTACTTACTTAGTGACTCTGTAGTTTTCAACTTAAATTGCAGACATCTTATGACCTTAACTATACTGTGGATATTTCAGACTCCCCTCCAGCAGTACCAACACTTCTACGCCAAAACAAAATATCAAAAACTGAGGACTTATACAATGGATTTGGTTGGGTCCCCTTAGAGTAGGAGATCCCCAACAACTGTACAGACTGTGGGATCCTAAGGCTGACTATGGCTGGGCAGAATAGCAATAATTAGGCACCAGTCTACCCCATAAAACAGGTTAAGGCCAAAGATAAGGTGCAGAAGCAATGTTTTACGTTTACTTTACCTTACACAAGGTGGCACAGTGAGACCACACACAGGATCCTGACCTTTCCCACCAACCATGCGCTTTAACTAAATCTAGTACGTCCCCCAGTGTACAGCTATTAAATAGCCCACAATTAAAGGCGCCAGATCAGTAAATGAACAGGATGACTATGGCAGGAGTCTGAAGTCCATTAAATAGCCCTCAATTAACTGGCTTGGTGGTGCAGACAGCTGAGGCGCTGTAGCACTCTACCTCTCACCACACCGGTGACCCAAGTTTGGGAATGAGCTCTGGTCACGAGGGGTCAGCAAGGGGTCAGCAAGGGGTGAGGGCTGAGAGAGGACTGAGCGGCTGCTTGACAGCTCTCCTCTCTCAGACTGGGAAGGTGTGTTATCCTGGCTCTTGGCTGCCACCAGGTGGCGACCTCATGGTAGCGCCAAGCTTAGGGAGGCAGACTGAGTTCAGGTAGTGTGGAAGGAACTGTGGCTCTGGAGGGCACGTGCAGCCCCACATGCATGTCTCCTCCATGCCACCATGAGTCCGGTAAGGGAGAAAACAAACAAGGTCTGCCCGGGCTCTGGGATGTCCCACCTGCCAGCCCTCTGCTCCACATTGCAACCTCACAAGGAGCCAGAAATGGGATATGGGTCTATGGGTGGGGGAGGACAGCCCTCCCCCACCTGGCCCCACCACAAGGGGCAATCCATGGGGGTCTAAGGGTCCTGGCAGGGTTGAGGCAGCTCACCGAGCAGGAGGGGACAGGGAATAAGCTTGAAGAAAAGAAAAAAAAGGCCTCAGTTACAGTATCCAGATCAGTAAATGCACAGGATGACTATGGTAGGAGTCTGGAGTCCATTCTGAATGACTCCATGTAAAGCCTCCGACTGGTAACCATGTAAACTGGATAATTCAGTTCAAAGCCTTCTTTCTGACATTCACAGCCAATAAATATACACTCTGTTTAGTCCCTTTCAGATATTTAATGGTTTCTATAATGTCCCAGCCCCCACCCCCCTTCTGGCCTCTAGCACATACATGCTTAGGCTGACTAAACCCTCCTCTATGATATAATTTGTGTGTCTTGCTTGTTTATTGTGCCCTCTAAATGGCCCGGGTCACACCTGAAAATGATCCCTGGGATAAGAATACCTCACCCGGTTATCAAACAAATACACAAAAATAAATAAAATAAATGATTTTCCTTGCTGACCCTATAACATTATTGTATCCTTCCTCTGGACTGATTGTATGTGATATTGTGGGCAGGGCTCTAGAACCAGACACAGTACTCCAGGTATTCCCTCACCAGAGAGATTCATAGAGAAGCAACATTATTTATTTTCTCCTGCTGCAGAACCCTTTCCATGTACATCTCAATATTCTGTTTGTCTTCCTGAGTGCTCTGGTGTACTGGGTCACAGAAATGAGGCTATCACTTATGATCCCCAAATCCCTTTCCTCAGTCGTTAAGACTGATTTTTTTCACTCCCTAGCCAATAACTTGTCTTTTGTTTATTTGTTTATTTGAAAGATATCGGAATTACAATCCTTTGAGTCGACGACTCCTTTGCAAAGGCTCCGCATCAGTAAGAACATACATCAAATATCACAAACTTAAACACTAGGTACAAACTATTTTACATTTGGTCTTTAGTCAAGTTCAGGAACTAGTCTTTAGTTTTACCTTGCTACATATACAATTGTACTTTTTCACATTAAACTTAGGTTGTCATACATTGGAGCACACCACCAACTTTGTTTGGTCCCACTTCCTGTCACTGACCCCATCTTTGGGAGTCTACCCTGCTATGGAGTTTAGTCTTATCTGCAAGGAGGCAATTTTTCCCTTAATCCCATCCCGTGTGTCATAGATGAACACACAGAACAGTACTGATGCCAACACTGACCCTTGTGGTACCCCACTTGTGACCTCTCTGACCTCCAAATGTACCCCATTTGCAATCATCCTTAGGGGATTTCCACCTAGCAAATTCATGTAGCCATCCTCCCCCCTTGTCTAGGGCTATGGTGGCATACGCCCATGGGGGGGGGGGCCCAGCAGCAGAAATGTCTCCCAAGAAAATGGCCCTCGTTTACCCAGGCCATGCTGGTAAAAGGGGTACCCTCTGACTCCCTACGGTGCTGGGTTACAGAAAGTTAGTTCAGGTTAGCAGTATGAACAGTTCCTCAACAAACGAAGCTACTCCACTAAATACTGCCACAGGGGATCCCTTTTTATGGACTGATAACATCCAACAAATTACTCCATGGAGAATATCACTAGGCTACACATCGGTTCGTTCAGGACCGCTATGGTCATACAAGAACACCATGGGGTGTTAATCTGACAACCCCACACAAGGCTAGGCAGGCAGCTCAGTTCATCCAAGAGAGGAAAATCATCAGAAGTTGCACAGTCTCAAGAAAATCTTATTCCCCTGCTTTGCTCTCAGCCATGAAACATAGACTTTGATGGCAGATAAGACCGCTTGGCCCACCTAGTCTGCCCATTTCCCCTATCTACAGGATAAGCTGCAGATCCTAGTTAACCAACAGCCTATTTCTTCCTACCCCCCACAAGAATTGCCTTATGTCTGTCCCATGCATTCTTGAATTCTCCCACAGTTTTAGACCCCACAACCTCCTCAGAAAGGCTGTTCCATGCGTCCGCCACCCTCTCTGTGAAAAAATACTTCCTCACATTGCCCCTGAGCCGGCCCCCCTCTATCTTCAAATTGTGCCCCCTTGTTCTCGCACATCTCTTTTTCTGAAAGATGCTACCCTCTTGGACTTTTGATTCCACTGAGGTACTTGAAAGTTTCTATCATGTCACCCCTCTCCCTCCTTTCCTCAAGGGTATACATATTAAGCTCCTTTAGTCTCTCCTTGTATGACTTCTCTCGCAGACACTGTACCATTTTAGTTACCCTCCTCTGGACTGCCTCCATCCTGTCTATGTCCTTGTGGAGATGGGGTCTCCAGAACTGGATACAGTACTCCAGATGGGGTCTCACCAACTGTCTGCACGGAGGGATAACAACTTCCTGTTTTCTGCTGGTGATGCCTCTCCCCATACATCCCAGGATCCCCACAGCCCTCCGTACTGCCTTCTTACATTGCTTGCTAACCTTATGACCACTCACCCATGAGGCCAAGGCTACACTGTTCGTTCAGGGCTCCTAAACTTAAAGCAGCTCTGCCCACATGCTCTTCCAGTACTGACTGCACACCTCGGGACCACTGCCTTACTATGTCCTGGGATACCACTGTTACAGTGCCGCATTTAGGGTGCCACATCAAGACAGCACCAGATTTTGGTGACTGTCTTTTCAACAACCTCTCTCAGCCCCTTCCCCTCGGAGTTGGTATATTTAGTATGGGGGTGTGTGGGGGCACAGCCCCCCGCAAACAGAGTGGTCGCTCTAAATGACAGTCACCAAACTCTGGCACTGTCTTGATGCGGCGTCATAAATGCGGCACTGAGATGTGGTAGATCCCTATCTCCTGGGGCTCTCCTTGCTAAATCAGGGTGGTCCAGCTCATCTCACACTTTGAGGTGGACTGTGGGGCCCTCTCTCCTCACCATCTCCTGGACAGCTACACTGGCACACCTTGGGTCTGTAACTCTGCCACCAAATGATCTTTCTCCATGGGAGGGCCAACTTGGTGCCTGGTAGCCACCTTCATTCTCTAGGCTATGCATCCTCCTGGGGGCCCTTTTCCTCTCAACTGAATCTCCACTCTCCCTAGCCAGACCCATGACACTGCTATCATCGACACCACCAGGACTGGGGTCGAATCCCAAGATCCTCAGTCAGATCAGACCCATGGTGGGAAAACAGATAACCTTTCCTTGGGGCAGGAATGATAGATCCCAAATTAACTTATTTTACTGTGCACCTCTAATGTAAATTGAAATGCTTCCCACTTCCACCACAGGGGTGTTACATTCGGTACCCACCTTGCAAGCTTTCCACAGCCTCTAGATCCCTCAGCTTTTTTTGTGTTTGTACATAGTACTTATCCTTCTTGGAGGACCACTGCTTGTGTCGGACAGCTATAGGGTACCGAGTCACAGGCCTTACTGAAATCCAGATACAACACATTGACCACAAAGCCTTTGCCCACTGATCTTGTCATGCAGTTAAAAAACTTAAGATCTGTTTACTGCGGCATGACCTTCCATTCACAAAGCTGTGCTGCCTCCTGTCTTGGGGCCTATTCACTTCAGTCCCTTAAGCACCAGATACATGTATAGGGCCTACGGGTAGACCAGATGGGCCTAGCGGTCCTTGTCTGCCGACAATTTCTATGTCTCTAAGAAATTCCACCAGGTACTCCTTGATACTAATCTCCAGAAATTGTGCTCATTATAGATATCAAATTAATTGGTCTATCATTCCCTAGGTCCTCCCTGCCCCTACCCTTGTTGACGTGGACCATGTCCGCCCTCCTCCAGTCAACTGGAACTACACCAGTCTCCACGGAGCAGTTAACCAACAGCATAAATAAAGGTCCATTCAAGTTCCTGTCCCAACTCTCTCAGTATTCTGGTGGTGTAACCCCTTCTGGTCTTGGAGACTTCTCTCTCTCTCAAGTGCCCTTAGTCCCATAAGCACTAGATCCCCTAAAACTGGTCCCAAGTTCAGTTCCCTCTACCCCTCCTGTAGGCTGCCTACTGCAATCAGCGAGTGGGCCCCGATCTCTAGCATCAATACTGAGAGTAAAATATGTCAGCCTACTTCCCATCCTCCTCCTCTACACATACGTTTCCTGATTTGAGCCTCAAAGTCAATCAATCAATCAATCAATCAAGTCTTTATTTAACCAGGCGTTCATCATTGAGCAGAAGCTCATTTGCAAGATGGACCTGGGTGGAGCATGAACAATTGTATATACAGGTCAACACAGGTATTTACAAGGCAATACAGATAATACTCTTTACAGAGAGGAAGAACAAGAAGTTCATATGTACATAGAATTATACAGATACTGTACAGATTACATGGTATTTACATACATAGAAGTATCTTCCTTACTATTCCTCTTCTCTTTGGTATAGCCAAAGAAGGAGTTTTTATTTTCCTTTACCCCCTCAGCTATCCTTAATTCTGTCTCTGCCTTTCCTGCTTTATGATTCTGCTTGCTTCCTTCACTTTCACTATGAGTGCCTCTGTGTTACCCTCAGATTGACCAACCATGCTATCTAAATGCAGCCCTCTTTGCCCAGACTGCATCTCTCACGTCCCTGGAGATCCAGAGTGGCTCCTTGTGTTTTTTATTTTATTTTTACTAACCTGCTTCAGACAGGCTTTAATTACTTCCCAAAAACCACCCTTAATGAGTTCCCACATTTCTTCTACTCCCGCAACCTTTTCCAACCCCTCAGTGTGTTTTGGAGGGTCTCTCCCATTCTCCTAAAATCTGCCCTCCTGAAATCAAAGATCTTTGTCATAGACTTTGCCTTCTCATCATCTAAGGCGAAGCTGAACCAACCAAGTTGTGGTCACACTGTCCCCCGAGGTTCACTTACCCCAAATGCTTCTACCATGTCCTGGTTAAACAGAACCAGATCATGGATAGCTCCCTCCCTGCTGGGATCTTTCGTCCACTGTATAAGGAAGCCCACTTGTTATGAATTGAAAGGCCCTTGTTCCTTGCACTTCTAGCCATCGATGTGGATCAATATCAGAAGCATATCCAGTCTCCTTGTTGTAGAGACGGAATTACTGTTTGGAAGGAGACCATTTTGAATTTTTCTTTTTACGTGCATCCGTTTAGACATCTGAGGTCAAGGATTAGTTGCTAATCGCCTGATTTTTTTTTTTCTTGGTTAGAAAACTCGTTCAGAAAAAAAAACCTTTCTAATTTCTGCAGCTGGAAATTTTACATAGCCTCGAGATGAAGCTGCTTTTGAATTTCCAGTCTTAATAGCTGCATCTCCTCTAATGAACTGCCATTCTGTGTAATCCTGTCTTGTATTGTCTTACTGTTGTTTTGTATTATCATGTTGTATTACCGTTGTTTTGTATTACCATGTTGTATTACTGCTATTCTGAGCCACCATGTTGTATTACTATTGTGTTGTATTACCGTTGTTTTGTAGTCCTGTTGTTTTGCAATACTATGTTGTATTACTACTGTTTTGTATCACCATGTTGTATTACTGTTGTTTTGTATCACCATGTTGTATTACCACTGTGTTGTATTAGACAGATAGATAGATAGATAGATAGATAGATAGATAGATAGATAGATAGATAATTTATTAAGCACTCATTTCCACAGTCTCTGGGCACTGTACAAACAACAACAATAAAATAAACACATTAATAAAACTAAAATTCAATCACAGTAATTCCAACTGTTGTTTTACTTCAGTACCGAACCAAACTGTGCTGTATTACTGTTGTTATGTAGTCCCGCTGTTTTGTAGTACTATGTTGTATTACTGTTTTGTATCACCATGTTGTATTACTGTTGTTTTGTACTATCATGTTGTACTAACAATGTTTTGTACTACCATGTTGTACTACTGTAGTACCCCAAAGTTAGGGGATATATTTTTTTCTCTTTTTCTCTGCTCATCCCCCCTTTTATCCCTTGCCTGCAGTCTCCCTGACCCCTCCCATCCCCCTTTATTTTCACGCCGTTTGGCACTGGAAAGGGGGGTCGTGGGCAGGAGATCCTCCCTGCAGAGCTTGCGATGCCCAATCTCCTGGCCGAATGCCAGGACCTCCCTGCCCTACAAAAGGGCTAGGGAATGGCTTGAGTGAGAAGTCGGTGGCTAATCGAGGAGGGTGGAGAATGCGGACAGCACAGAGGAAAGGCACACCTGTTGCGGTCCCGTGGCTCCTCCAGCATTGCTCCCCTCCAATCAGTATCCTGGGAGTGTCACAGCAGCAGCAGGGTTGGTGAGGTGGTGTACAGATCCCCGATGTGACCTGCTCTCCCTGGGCAGAGCCCCGACTGGTGAAGGGGGAAGAAAAGGGCAGGCAGACCAAGTTGTGCTGCCAAGAAATAGGTCCAGGTAGAAAACGTGCCCCAAACCTTTAGTTCCACCACCCAGCAGCACAGCCAGAAAGGAAAGTTATTTGGGAGTGCGGCTCACCAGCTGTCTCCAGGACCCTCCACAGCAGCACAGCAGACCTGGGCCATGGTGGTGAGTGGGCCGTGGGCCCGATTTTGGATTACACTCTTGCCACGGGTGCTAGGGGAAGTGGGGAAGAGAAGGGGAGCTAAGGAGCAGAGTGCCCAAAAATAAAATTACTTTAAGGGCCAGGGCCCTAGTAACTTAAAGGGGGGGGGGGCAGTGGGCTCCTGGGGTAAACTGCCAGCCTCCAAGGAGGGGAAACTAAGGAGCAGTGGGTGGAGAGCCCAGCAAGGCCGAGAAAAGGCCCCAGGTGTGACCAGAGCTCCGAAGTATTTTGTTTTTATTTTATCATTTTGGTTGAAGGTATCAAGAGGACGGCCAGTCTAAGCTAAATAGCAGCTTGTTCCCAAGCTAAGAAAGAGGGACACCGTGACTAAAAGCCCTGAGGGGAGTGGGTGGGAATGGAAGGGGGTGAGCTTAAAGACCCCTTGGTCCCATTTGGTTGGGAAGTCCCATAGACCCCAGTTCAAAGGTAGTTTTATTGCTAGCAAAGGGGGTTGACTCTGCAGGAATAGCCACAGCAGACAGGATCCGTAAAGGTACAGCACTGGCTTGGGTGGGAAGAAGGAATGGCCCTATGGCCTAAGTGGCCCAAAAAGTTACCTGGAGGTGTTGGGAGGCCTCACCCCAAGCAAACTGTGCTGCTGCCTGACCAGCACCCCTACAGACTGCACCCTTCACGAGAACCAAACTGTCTGCTTTAAAATCTGAACTGTGTGCTTGCTACCGGACTGTGTTATTGGATTGCACTCATGCATACTTGATGCCCAGCGTTGCCTTCGTTGCCCGGACCAGCTTCGCCAGAGCCTGACGCTGACCCAGGGAGGTCCCCGTCCTCTCTGCCATCTGTAGCAGAACCCCCTCAAGTGACATCAGCCTGTAATGAAGTCCCGCCACAAGTGTTCCAGCATCAGCCCAGCGATGGTTAAGTGGTAGAGAGCCGCTAGTGAGGTATCCAGTAGTGAGTCAGATAAGGAGCCGCCCCGGCTCAAGCTTGAGGGACCACAGTTAACGTAGGGCTTGCCCTTTTTCTTATTTTGTCATCCAGCCGTAAGTGTGCGCATGCTCGTGTTGCTCTGTAGAGGCCGCCCAAAGATCGTACCATCAGCAGTCTTGGCGAGGGGTCACCTGGGTGCCTGGGACCTGCCCGTGGTCATTGCTGCGGATCATCCAGAGAACCATCGGCTGACCAAAAGTCTTCAGCTTCTTGCCTGGAGTTGCAGAGGATTGCCAAGTTCTTCATCGTCCAGATAGCAGTGTTCTTTGTGTTCTAATCCTCTGGGGGATGCCCCATTATAGTCTGTTTGTAACAAGCGTTTTGTGGGGTCAATGCCCACCTGCTGATCAGTCAATGCAGAAGAAAGCCCAAGCTTGGTTCATCAGGTTTCATCATCTTGGCCAAGTGCACGCAGGACTTGGACTCAAAGGGGTTAACCCCTGTTCTTGGTTCGACCAATTGCTGGTCCTAACCATATTGTTTAGTCGTTTATTTTTATTATCCTGTAACATTGCAGCAAATCTTTATCTTGTTTTTATTGTCCCTGGTAAATAAACTTCTTGTATCTTGGTCACTTTCCTGCCTCTCCTTCCAGATCCGTCTGGCCTGTTCTGAAAAATTGTTAGGGAACCTTCTGGCCCCCTACACTACCTCTGTTTTGTACCAGCATGTTGTATTACCACTGGTTTGTACTACCATGTTGTATTACCACTGATTTGTACAGTGCCTCTAGGTAGTAAATCTGCTTACTATTTAGCATTGCAAACCTTTTAAGCAATTCATAGTAAATCACATTATCCACTTCAGGATCTTATTACTGTTCATAATCTAGTACCAAGTTTACAGTCAGCATCTAGTATCTTTTTAAGTATTCCATTTTGTAAATCTAAAATGGGTTCACATTCTTTTTCCACAGCAGCTCCAGTCTTTTGGAATGCACTTCCTGGTGTGTTACAAACAGTAATGTCTTTGCAAGTGTTTAAATCAAGGCTGAAAGAATATTTATTGTCCGAGGATATCTGCATATGTTTTAACTGATGCTATGGTTTCTACATGCTTACTTATTGTTTGTATGATATTTGTTATTTAAACTGTTGCATGTTTTTGTTTTTGTATGGTATTCTGATGAGTAAATTGCTGTATGTTTTTCTTTGTTTTGTTCTGTGTTGGGTTGGGCCTGAAAAGATTTTTTTACCCAGTGCTCTTACCCAGTTAACAAATTTAAATAAATAAACAAATACTACCACGTATTACCACTGTTTTGTACCATTATGTTGTATTACCACTAGTTTGTAGTGCCATTTTGTATTACCACTGTTTTGTATCACCATGTTGCATTACCAATTGTAACCCCTAGATGGCGCTATCCCAGGGGCTACTACCCCTGCCTGATTTGCCACTAACAGGTTGAGGGGCCTGGATCCAATGGCGGGTGCCTCCACCCAGAGGTCAGGGTTTGCAATAGTTAAACTAACTTGGTCACAGCCTCTGGGACACTGCAACCCCTTTCTTCCCACTAGTGGCCCACACAATATATCAAATTACCTTTACAGTATACACTTACCCCAGGTCTGGTTCCGGCACTGGGACCTCCTGTGAAATGAGATACAGTGCAACAATCACAGTACAGTACTTTAACATAGACAAATACCTCAGGCAGTATAACTTTGCTGAAACAAGCAGCTCTGATTTATTTAGGGGATATAACAAGGACAGGGAAATCAGGTTAATTAGCTTATCACTCTAATAATCTACCTATGGCTCTGTGCACAGGCCTATCCCTATCAGTTACTGTCCCTGGGTACCCAAGCCCTAGTGGCTAGTCCAAACCGTGGCAGCTGGTAGGGGCCCTTTCACACAGAGAAAGGAGAATTAAACAGTCAGCAGTACAGTAATTCCATTTGGATTTAATGTGGCAATTCAACAGGGGCGACCCTGAATTAGTACTCACGACCTCCAAATAAGATAGGGTCCTTCAATGTCAGCAGGGCTCACTTGAGGTACACAAACCTCTTCACACATCCATATAAAAGAAAGCACTATACCAGGCAGGCTGCATCTGTATCCCGATCGCAATTACTGCACAATACCCGGGAGAACACACAGCAGATTCAGTTCCTGACAGACCGAGTGCAATTTTCAGCAATTCCTCCAGTCTTCTACAGGGTGAGCCTGGTTTCTACTCTTCAGAGATCCTTTGATTCTTTTCACAGGACGGATTCAGTCCTAACAAGCTGTTACACAAGCTACAGACCGGAACTCTGGGCCTTACACACGTTTTTTGACTAAAACTGCACACTGAAAAAGCACAGGGCTCCTTCCTTCTTCACTGCCAAAGTTCAACTGAAACTCCAACCGACAAAACTGGGCACTTCCTTTGAGTTCCTCCCAGTTCTTGACTGGATTGGCTGTCACTCACAATAGACTGCTGCTTTGGTCCAAAAAGGCACTGAAGTCTAAACTACATCTCCCAGAGTCACTGCCCATACAATCCTCTTGTGGCTGGCTCAGATTATGAGTCAAGTTCTGATTCGTCCAAGGCACCATTTTAGAGCTAGCTTACCCACACTGATTGGTCCAGTTCAGCAGTTCAAAACTAGAATGGGGAACTAGCAGACACAGTTCTGACTGCAAAGAAAGCAGGTTAGACAAACTGTAATTTCATTATTACTCTAAATAATTTCTGGCAAACAGTTACATCTTTCAGATAGGTTCCCTTTGCACTCCTAGCGACTGCAAAATGAAGTGAATTGGCAACAGCTCGAGTGGTACTCAGAGAAGCACACAGTCCCCCCCATACAAACTAATTATGTCTGCAACCAGACAGCTCTTAAAGAGACAGTACCAGAGGCTCTAAAAACACTCACTGATAAATGGCTTAAATGCCAAACACCATTCAGGCTTGGAGCATTCAAGCAAGCTCCTGGAAGTCTTTTGGGAACCCCCATTTGCAGGGGGGTTACACCCTTCCTGGCCTGGGAAAGCTTGACGTCCGCGTCAAGCAAGTACCCCCATAAGTTTCAACTGCAACCATATACATTTGCATTAGGCTCGCACATGTAATCATCAGTCAATATATCATTTTACCAAGAACACATTTCTGAAACATTGCAGATCGTCACTCTTTACACAGTATTACATACACATTGTACCATAACTCAAGTTATTACCTCTTGTACATGAAACCTGAAGAGAGGGGGCCTTCCTATCAGTTACCTTGGGGCTGGATGGGGCAAGGGCACCATATAGAGGGCAACACAAGTAACTTGGAGTTAGCACTGATGCTCAGTTTGGGCAATGAGCTCGGGACACATACACTCCTTTATGGACAACATTGAGAGGCAAGTCCACAGGCCTCCCAAGTGAATCATAACTGAGGTGCACCACAGGCTTTACAGCTCGACCAGTCTTTCTAGGGGGAACTGTTATAGTCTCTGCACTCTGAGCCTCATTTTCAGCATTGTCCTCACTTGTCAGGGAGTCTCCATGGGGGTAGAGAGGCTAGAACTTGGGGCACTTTCAGCTCCAGGAGTTACAGTTTCTGAGTCCACAACATTTGGCTCGCATGGAGAGCTTTCGGACACTGGCAGTGGACTGTCAGGGCACTCAAAATACTCTTCTTGTTCGGGTGTATCACCAGTCTGCCCCAATCTATCATTTTCCTCCCCTGAAAGCTCAAACAGTTCAACCATGCACAATGATTCCATTTCATCTGATCTGATGCTTTGCACTTCACTTTCTGGGAGCATTGGCTCCAGGGACGAAGCTGGGGGCTTGGACAGTCCAGAAGGCCCAGCTTCATCTCCAGTATTGACTAGGGGATTGCCCTGAAACAATTGACTCAGTTCGTAAGAAGGATAGTATTCAAAGTCACTCTCACTTTCTTCTGATATGGACTGACAGTCATGCTCAACTGGGACTTGTGGAGGGGAACACTTTAACTTTGCTTCTGTAGGTACAGACTTTCTTGATCTTTTCTTAGCAGCAGCTCTAGTCACTGGTCCAGAGGGCATCTTCTAGGGCTCAGACTCAATTAAGATTTGTCCAATGGGCAGTAAATGATTTCTATGCATTGTTTTTACATCTTTTGAATTATTCTCAGGCCTTACTTTGTACACTGGCAGATCATCTAGTTTGCCCACTACAATGTGAGGAGATGGTGCCATCTGTCAGCAATCTTGTGCTTGCCATGCAGTCCCAGATTTCTTAGCAATACCCGATCTCCCTCCTGGAGTTCCTGTGCTTTCACCTTTTATCATACCTTTCTTTGTTGGCCAGATTTCTTCGGCAGCCATGGTTTGAGCCAGTTGAGTACGCATGAGTTAGCTGGGCCTTTAACTTTTGCACATACTGTAAATAGTTGTCAGCTTGAACCCCATCAGGAGAGACCCCAAACACACATCTACTGGTAGTCGAGCTTCTCTTCCAAACATCAGGCGGTAGGGGAGAATCCGTGGCATCACTTTTGGTGCAGTTATAAGCATGTACCAGGGTGCTAATTTGTTGGCTCCATCTAGGCTTGTCCTTTGGGTGCAAGGTGCCTAGCATATCTAGCAAAGTGCAGTTGAAACGTTCAGGCTGTGGGTCCCCTGGGGTGGTAGGAGTGGTTCTGGACTTTCGCACTCCCACAGAGAAAGCATCTCTTTGATCAGACGACTCTCAAAGTCTCTCCCTTGATCAGAATGGATTCTTTGTGGAGCCCCATAGTGAACAAAAAAGTTTTCTACAAGTACTTTGGCCACAGTGGATGCTTTCTGGTCTTTGGTAGGGAAAGCTTGGGCATATCTCGTGAAATGGTCAGTGACCACCAGCACATTACTGATATTTCTTTGATCCGACTCCAAACTCAGAAAATCAATACAGACCAGCTCCATGGGTGCACTGGTGGTGATGTTAACGAGGGGGGCAGCCCTCTGGAGCAAAGCTTTCCTCTGTAAGCAGCGATCATAAGTTCGAATGTGTTGCTCCACATCAGCCCCCATCTTAGGCCAATAGAATCTGGATCTCACCAAGTCAAGTGTTCTGTCTATACCAAGGTGCCCCATGTGGTTGTGCAAGGACCTCAGTACTGAGTCTCGAAGGCAGTGGGCAGCACTAGTTGTTGTTTGTCTACTTGTCCCCTCTGTCTACTGTTTCTCTGTATAACAGTTTATTGATCAGTTTCAACTTAGGACCTTCTTTGTATAACAGTGCAGTTCTCAAATCAGTGGGCGTAATTTGGACACATCTTTTCCTGCATAGAGGGCTTCTAAAGCTGCTTTGATCATGGGATCGTGGGATTGAGCCCACGAATACTGTCATTGTCCAGCTGAGGCAGTGCACCAATGTCTATTGCAGAAAAGTGGCAATAAGCAGCAGGTATGCAATTCTCAGAGGGTCCCAAGCAATCCACCATGCAGTCCACTGCGTCCGTGGACATTTGTTCCTCCCTGTCAAACTTCCGGCAGAGTGCCCAATGTCAGGTTCTGCCAATCGGACCCAATCATTCTGGGGAACAGGCCTCCAGGAGAGAGCATCAGCATCTATGTGGTTCAGACCTGCTCGTATTCGAGAGCATAGTCATATGTAGATAATGCAGAAAGCCACCTATGGCCAGTGGCATCCAACTTAGCTGAGGTCTGCACATAGGTCAAAGGATTATTGTCAGTTTTACTAGTATTTTAGCCCCATACAAGTACTCATGGAATTGGTCAACAATAGCCCACTTCAAAGCTAGGAACTCTAACTTATGTACAGGATAGTTCTTTTCGGATGGGGTCAGGCTTCTACTGGCAAAGGCCACTGGTCTCAGGCCATTCTCGTGCTCTTGGTACAACACAGCCCCAACCCTTGCAAGCTAGCATCAGTGTGCAGGGCGTAAGGTTTTCTTGGATCGGCATAGGCCAGCACTGGAGCATGGGTAAGTTGATATATGATCTCATGAAAAGCAGTCTCACGATCAGGAGTCCAGCGGGCCCCAGATACTTCACTCGGATGAAAATACACTCTTTCAGTCTTGAGGGACGCTGACTTTTGGTATTTTTTGTGGGTTGGGGGATACCCTTGAGTAAGGTTAAGTAAAGGGCGGATCACTCTTGAATAGTCCTTGATGAAGCGCCGATAATAACCACAGAATCCCAGGAATCTTTGCAGTTCTTTTAGATTTTTGGGCTGTGGCCAGGTGGTCAAGGCCTCAACTTTACTTGGGTCGGTCTCTATTCCCTCGGTGGATACTATGTGTCCCACATACTTTACTGATGTTTTAAAGAATTGACACTTATCAATGGACAGTTTAAGGCCAAAGTCCTCCAGTCGGTCCAATACCTTAAATAATCTGCTCTCATGTTCCTCAGTGAGCTGCCAAACACAATAACATCATCTAGGTATACCAGGCACTCTAGTAAGTTCATGTCCCCACTGCACGCTCCATCAATCGTTGAAAAGTGGCTGGGGCACCTGAAATCCTTGAGGCATCCTCATGAATTCATGAAGCCAGCCGGACAGATAAAGGCCGTCTTCTCACGGTCCTCTGGGGCCGCCGGGATCTGGTAGTACCCACTGCGGAGATCCAGCACAGAGAACCACTTGCTCCCGTTAGGCAGTCCAAAGCATCCTGAATGCGGGCATTGTGTACTGATCAGGGATAGTCCGCCCGTTTAAGGTGCGATAATCCACACACATCCTTACTGTTTCATTCTTTTTCCTCACTACCACAATGGGGAAGCATAAGGGCTTCTGGATTCTTGTATTACACCAGCAGCTAACATCTCTTGCAGATGCCGTCTCACATCATCTATGTCAGCAGGTGCCAGGCGTCAGACCTCTCCACGAAATGGTCTTTCGTCATGCAGCGGATATTGTGCTCAGCTCCTTGCACGCATCCTACATCCCATTCCTTTAAAGAAAACACCTGGTCTCTCTGGGCAAGCTTCTCACTGATCCTCACTTTCCATTCAGCTGGCAGCGGGGAGTCGCCGAAATCAAACAAGTCAGGCATTACTCTGTCATTCTTCCTTGAACTCTTGCTGCTGGGTAGCACTGCAGTGTCTGCACAGTGCACATTAGCCAGGATGCAACCTCTGTTTACTCGAATGTCTCTTTCAGACACATTATGAACTTGGACCATTACCCTTCTGGCATAAGCATGGGCTCTAGCGGGCAAAATACTAGGCTTGACCAGCAGTCCCTCTGGCAATTTTCCATCGCCTGGTGCATCCAACATTAATATTTTATTCTTAACATCCTTTCTGATACGGACCTCTCCTGTAAGGTACACGGGCATTTTTGCCAGGATCAGAGACTCAGGATCCTTCTTCCATACAATTCCGACCGGTTCCTCTGGTTCTGTTTTTCAGCATCTCTCTGTGCCTCATAGGCCTTCTTAATTAAAGCCGGAACTCTTAAAGCTCTACTAGTCTTTGACCCCTGTTTTCATAACACAACTGTGCCAGCCTTCCGAACATATGAGCATTTGTTCCAATCAACAAAGGACACCATCATACAGTCCAGTGGGGGACACACTAAGGCTAGGGTCTCTACTTGTTCGAGCCACTCCAGCCACGGAGGTGGGGAAAGACAGCCAAATTCGGATATACCGGAATAGGGGTAGGCCTTCTCACTTAACCCCATACATGCAGTCCTTCTAATGGTTGTAAGGGTACGTCTGACAAATGCTTCTGATACCAATCCTGGAACATAATTGTCACTTGGGAGCCACTGTCTAATACAGCTCTTGTAGACACTCCATTCACCTTTACAGTGGTCCATGGAGGGACCCACTATTCTGGACCAGTCTGAGAGGCGGTAGTGGGGGCCTGGGCAACTGACCTTGCCACAAAGGACGTGAATTAGCATTTTGGTGCCCTCACTGGGATCATGTCGTGCACCTCTTAACCACTGATTTCTTCTCCGAAGCTCTCCTTGTAGCCTATATGCAACTTTGTCAGTGTCTTTTGGGGACTGGCATTCCCTTTCATGTGCCCATCTTTCCCACAATTATAGCAAAACATACTTTCTGGAGTTTGAGCTGGCCGAGGCGCCACACTGGGAGCCAGGGCGGGGGTATTACTAACTGGAAACCTGGGTGCCATCTCTGTCTGCGGCGTGATAAGCATTTGGAGACATCTCGTCAGTTTCTCCACTTCCACGGTCAAGGAATTGAGTTTGGAGCTGTTATCAGCAGGAGATACATGGGTGGGTACCCCCACCCCCATAGCAGATGCAGTCGGATATAGGTCAGGGCCCGTACTTGCAGGCGTGGCCTTCATAAAGGGACTGTTTTTGAATTCCCGGATCTCTCTCAACAGTTCGCCCCATTGTGGCATATCTTTTTCCTTGTCAGAGCACTCATTGACTGTCAACCTCTGCCCCTGAACTTCACTTGATGGGTCACCCTCAGTCACTCGGGTCGTAGTCACAGCTGTTGGTGCAGGTACCTCCCGAGGTCGCCTTTTCTCAACTCCTCGAATTTCTCTCATTAACTCATCATAGGAGGGTGGGGATTCCAGTCGATTTGCCAGGCGTAACTGAAGCAACAGCAGTTCTGAGAAGGGGGCAGACTTAAGGATTCTGTCCAGTCTGGTTCGGTCCAGTTCAATCGCTGGCAAACTACCCTTTCTGAGGCATTCTTGCAACAATTTTCCAGCCGAGAGACATACACAGACAACAACTCCCTTGGTACTGTTGTGCATTTCTTACTCTCCACCATAGGTCCTCATCAGAATCTGGGCTCCCATACATTCTCCAAGGCCTCAAGATAGGCCTGTGCAGTCGCTTCAGGGTTACTGGCCGTGTTAGCACGGATGGTAGCCAGGGCAGGACCTCGGAGGCTCTCACTAACCCTCTTTCACTTTTCGCCTTCCGAGCATTGCCATTCTAGCACTTGGGGCAACATAGTCTATCCAGGTCTCCCAGTCATCCTCCCTTGGGGGGTGGGAGGTGCCAGAGAAGATCCTCAACCTTGTAAGAGTCGTGACTAATGGCAGGTGCAGAAATAGGAGTCTGCATTGGTTCAGCCACCATTACGGGCACTGGAGCAGGAGAGGGTGTTGGGGGAGGAACACCCCCAGGTGGCAAGAATAGTTTCTTCAAGTCCTCCACAGTTTTCCCCTCTCCCAGCAACCATTCAGCAAATTTCTCCTCAAAAGTTTCAGATAGTGGTGGGGGCTGATTCCCCCTCGGGTCTTTACTGTCCTTAGTTATCACTCTCCAAGCAGTGAGGGCTCCCTCTGGGGTAATGGTCTGTGGCACTTTGGAGCTATCTATGGGATCCTTAAACTCTACTAGGGCCAGGAAAGTGTGGGTGAGCAGATTAGCATGCCGACCCACCACCACAGGGTTTTGTAAACCTTCCACCTTGGAAAGTACTCCTGCACAGTGTCCGTATTGATACCCAGGGGATGTCCAGGATAAGCATAGCATTTTGGGGTCGATCTCCTCCCAGTACACCACTCCACCAGCCGGTGCACAGCCACTTCTGTCGGGTACCCATTTTTCTTAACAGTGGTTCGTAAATATGGCCACTAGAGGACACACAATCCCAGCGGTGAGCCTCAAGATGTAACCCCTAGATGGGCTATCCCAGGGGCTACTACCCCTGCCTGATTTGCCACTAACAGGTTGAGGGGCCTGGATCAATGGCGGGTGCCTCCACCCAGAGGTCAGGGTTTGCAATAGTTAAACTAACTTGGTCACAGCCCTCTGGGACACTGCAACCCCTTTCTTCCCACTAGTGGCCCACACAATATATCAGAATTACCTTCACAGTATACACTTACCCCAGGTCTGGTTCCGCACTGGGACCTCCTGTGAAATGAGATACAGTGCAACAATCACAGTACAGTACTTTAACATAGACAAATACCTCAGGCAGTATAACTTTGCTGAAACAAGCAGCTCTGATTTATTTAGGGGGATATAACAAGGACAGGGGGAAATCAGGTTAATTAGCTTATCACTCTAATAATCTACCTATGGCTCTGTGCACAGGCCTATCCCTATCAGTTACTGTCCCTGGGTACCCAAGCCCTAGTGGCTAGTCCAAACCGTGGCAGCTGGTAGGGGCCCTTTCACACAGAGAAAAGGAGAATTAAACAGTCAGCAGTACAGTAATTCCATTTGGATTTAATGTGGCAATTCAACAGGGAGCGACCCTGAATTAGTACTCACGACCTCCAAATAAGATAGGGTCCTTCAATGTCAGCAGGGCTCACTTGAGGTACACAAACCTCTTCACACATCCATATAAAAGAAAGCACTATACCAGGCAGGCTGCATCTGTATCCCGATCGCAATTACTGCACAATACCCGGGAGAACACACAGCAGATTCAGTTCCTGACAGACCGAGTGCAATTTTCAGCAATTCCTCCAGTCTTCTACAGGGTGAGCCTGGTTTCTACTCTTCAGAGATCCTTTGATTCTTTTCACAGGACGGATTCAGTCCTAACAAGCTGTTACACAAGCTGCAGACCGGAACTCTGGGCCTTACACACGTTTTTGACTAAACTGCACACTGAAAAGCACAGGGCTCCTTCCTTCTTCACTGCCAAAGCTCAACTGAAACTCCAACCGACAAAACTGGGCACTTCCTTGAGTTCCTCCCAGTTCTTGACTGGATTGGCTGTCACTCACAATAGACTGCTGCTGTTGGTCCAAAAAGGCACTGAAGTCTAAACTACATCTCCCAGAGTCACTGCCCATACAATCCTCTTGTGGCTGGCTCAGATTATGAGTCCAAGTTCTGATTCGTCCAAGGCACCATTTTAGAGCTAGCTTACCCACATTGATTGGTCCAGTTCAGCAGTTCAAAACTAGAATGGGAACTAGCAGACACAGTTCTGACTGCAAAGAAAGCAGGTTAGACAAACTGTAATTTCATTATTACTCTAAATAATTTCTGGCAAACAGTTACATCTTTCAGATAGGTTCCCTTTGCACTCCTAGTGACTGCAAAATGAAGTGAATTGGCAACAGCTCGAGTGGTACTCAGAGAAGCACACAGTCCCCCCCATACAAACTAATTATGTCTGCAAGCAGACAGCTCTTAAAGAGACAGTACCAGAGGCTCTAAAAACACTCACTGATAAATGGCTTAAATGCCAAACACCATTCAGGCTTGGAGCATTCAAGCAAGCTCCTGGAAGTCTTTTGGGAACCCCCATTTGCAGGGGGGTTACACAATGTTTTGTATCACCATGTTGTATTACCACTGTTTTGTATTACCATGTTGTATCACTGTAGTTTGTACTTGGGGGGAGGGGGAATTGTTTAACCAGGAAAGGCACACTAAGCCGAAGCTTGTTTCCAGGTGCGAACTGGGAGTACAAGGAAGTTAAGTGACTCAGGGTCACACAGTATGCAAGTGGGGGTTGTGGGATTCAAACCCAGGTCTCCAGGTTTGCAGCTCAGTGCCCTTAACCACTGCACTATACTGCCTCCTGTATCTACCATGTTGTATTACCACTGGTTTCTAGTGCCATGTTGTATTACCACTACTTTGTATTACCATTGTTTTGGGTATCCCATGAAAAGTGCAACTGCATTATGGCAACAGGAAAAACAGTGATGGGGATAAACAGCGATCGCCAGAGTGGCGACCTATGCATTTCTCCCCCTTCCCAAGTTTCCTCCCCCCGCAGTTGATTATATTTAGAAGGGGGGCTACAGGGGGCAAAGTTCCCTATAGATATCGTTGTTGCCATTTTGGTGATTGCTGTTTAGTGAAGGTCGCTCTTTCCTCCCTTGCTCTTTTTCCCTCGCCCTTTGCATTCACGCAAATCAAATAGAACCATTGTTTTGTATTACCACTGTTTTGTATTACCATGTTGTAGTACCACTGTTTTGCATTACTGTTCTTTTGCACTACCACGTTGTATTACCATTGTTTTGTATTACCATGTTGTATTACCGTTGTGTTATATTACCATTGTTTTGTATCACCATGTTGAATTACCACTGTGTTGTATTACCAATGTTTTGTGGTACTGCTGTTTTGTAGTACCATGTTGTATTACCACTGTTTGTACTACCATGTTGTATTAATTACTGTTTTGTACCACTGTGTTGTATTACTGTTGTTTTGTAGTCCTGCTGTTTTGTATTACCTTTGTTTGTATTTCAATGTTGTATTACCATTGTGCTGTAGTACTATTGTTTTGTATCACCATGTTCAATTACCACTGTGTTGTATTACCATTGTTTTGTAGTACTGCTGTTTTGTAGTACCATGTTGCATTACCACTGTTTTGTATCACCATGTGGTATTACCACTGTTTTGTGTTGCCATTTTGTATTTATTACCACTGTTTTGTATTACCATGTTAAACTGACGTGTTGTATTACCACTGTTTTATACTACCATGTTGTATTACCACTGTTTTGTATTACCACCATTTTGTATAAACACTGTTTTGTACTACCATGTGTATTACCATGCTGTATTACCATTGTTTTATAGTACCTTTGTTTTATACTACTACCATTTTGTGTTACCACTGTTTTTTATTACCATGTCATATTACCACTGTTTTGTATTACTACCGTTTTTAATACCACTGTTTTGTACTGCCATTTTGTAATACCACTGTTTTGTACTACCATGTTATATTACCACTGTTTTGCATTACCACTGTTTTGTACTGCCATATTGTATTGCCACTGTTTTGTACTACCATGTTATATTACCACTGTTTTGTATTACCACTGTTTTGTACTACCATGTTGTAGTACCACGGTTTTGTACCACCAAGTTGTACTGCCCACCATTTTGTATTGCCACTGTTTTGTATTATCATTGTTTTGTACTACCATGTTGTATTACCACTGTTTTGTATTGCCATTTTGTATTTATTATCAGTTTTGTACTGCCACGTTGTACTACCACTGTTTTGTATTACCATGTTGAATTGCCATGTTGTATTATCACCGTTTTGTACTACAATGTTGTATTACCAGTGTTTTGTATTACCACCATTTTGTATTAACACTGTTTTGTACTATTACATTGTATTACCATGTTGTATTACTACTGTTTTATAGTACCATTGTTTTATATTACCACGGTTTTGTATTACCATGTTGTAGTACCATTGTTTTGTACTATCAACGTTTTGTATTACATTACTACTATGTTGTACTACCATGTTGTATTACCACTGTTTTGTATTGCCACTGTTTTGTATTACCATTGTTTTGTGCTACAGTGTTGTATTGCCACTGTTTTGTACTACCATGTTGCATTACCACTGTTGTGTATTACCATTGCTTTGTATTATCATCATTTTGTATTACTACTATGTTGTACTACCATGTTGTATTACCACTGTTTTGTATTACCATGTTATATTACCACTGTTTTGTATTGCCACTGTTTTGTATTACCATTGTTTTGTGTTACAATGTTGAATTACCACTGTTTTGCACCACCATGTTGTATTACCACTGTTTTGTATTATCATGTTGCTGCTGTTTTTATTGTATTGTCCTCTTCCAGATTGTGCCAGAAAACAGATATCATTGTGCCTCATTCACATACCCAGTGAACAAGAACACATAAATACTATTTGGTTCAAATCATTTGAATTTATTTTGTTTGGGGATGGTAGCAAAAGACAGAATGAGACCTTCTCTCCAAATCTCTAGCACCCATTTGTCTGTTGTGACAGACTGCCACTGATGGAACTCGTAAGAGAAGTGTTGTACAGGAGGATAAAGTGTGGTGACCTTTGTCTCATCTGGGGTTAGGAATGGTCTGGGGTGGAGCAGCTGGAGCGCGTCTCCTGTCCCTACCTCTGTGGTAACCTCTGGGTACACTACAGGTTTGGTGTTGGTACTATGATAGAGCCCCCTTTCCATACCTCCCCTGCCATAGGGTCTGTATTACCCTCTGGACATCACCTTCCCTACCAAATATTTCAAAGTAGTTTTCATCTTATCAACCTTATTCATATAACTTTCTCTGGTCTCCAAAGAGAGAGCTATCTACAAAGGGGAGGTCTGCAGCTCTGTTCTGCAGTGCCACAGCCAAGCCTGTGGTTCTTGACCAAGCATATCTCCTTGTGGATACAACATTTGCAAGAGCCCTGGTTGCTGTATCATCTGTGTACACAGTCATATATAACTGATATTTAGCTGCATCTAGGCAATATTTTACATAATTTTTTCATTTGTATATATTTATGGCATTTTGGTAACCGGTTGAGCCCGCTGAGAGCAGAGGTCCCTTTTTCAGGGGTGACCCAATAATGTTGTGGAGTAGCTGCCACCCCTTTAAGAATACTCAGAACACTGCATGTTGTTATAGAATGTTGCACTGCCTGGCAGTGTCTAGTCATACCAGGAGCTCTGGGACACCCCTCAGAAGGAGGCATAGCCTGGTGGTGTGCTGAAACTCCTGTATTAAATAAAGAAAGTGTTCTACTCTTATTTTCTGGCATATCTAAAGTTATTTGCCCAGGTTCAGGCAAGACGACGTCCACTGGTACAGCAAGAGATGGGCACGGCAGACCTAAAGAGAAGGTAGGGCTACTAGTGGCAGCCAACACCAAAATGCCACAGATGATGAAGAATGCGGGCACAGTGCAACATACCTACTCTTTCTTCAGCAGGTAAGCTGTCACAAAACAGCATCACAGCTTTCCAAAGTCCCCCTTGGTAGTGCCATGTGTAGCTAAGGAATGCTACCAGTCCCATAATGGAGGTTGCAGAAGAGTAAGATTTACATTCTACTGTATCACTGTTTCTCAAATCTTCATCATGCGGTGCTGATGGAAAAGTTGTTTTTGTGTTTTCACATGCAGCAGCCTGGATCAGTTCACCTGGGTTTGGGTGACCAGAGAAGTACTCAAAATCCTGCGTTATTACCAGGTACCTCTTTACCTTTCTTGTCAGTTTCTGATGCTGGCAGTTGTAAAATGTTACTACTCATCCTTTAAGAAGCATCATAGATGGATATAGTGACTCCTTTTGTTGATGTCAGGCCCATCATTCAAAGGAAACAGATTCCCCAGTGTCTGTGTCTGTTTTGGCAGTGGGGATACTAACCATGGGAGAGACACATGTTATCAAATAAGAGTCCAGGGTGTAGTGCTAGGCAGGGAAAATAGAACAGACTAGATGGGGTTACTGGTCCTTTTCTGCTGACACATTCTATGTTTCTATGACACCCACTGCTTTTACAACAGTAGATTAGGGTGAATAATCATCAAATGCTCGAGGTAAACCTATTGCCTCATCACCAGTGCCCTCTGGAGCAACAGCTTCTTCCTCCTCCTTCTCTTCCTCCTCCTCTTAGTACATTAGTTCCTACACTACACTGGGTGTATGAGAAGAGGCTGTTATTGTGGTTTGTTATTTTGTTGCTTGGAAGAACTGCCACATTAGTTTAAATTCCTCAGTGGAAGACATTTGAGCCTCCCCAGCAGGCTGGACAACTGGGTCACACGGTTTCTTTTTCATTCCCTAAATGTTTTTCCTTCCATGTCTTTTTTAGACTTGAATGAGAGTATTAGTCCTCAGCATGTCTTTCCTTGGCATATTTTTTGTCTCAGTGAAGCTCAGCAGAGGATCTATTCTGCAGACATTTTTACAAAGGTGTTCTAAACCTGTTTAACAGAAGATGACTTCCTGGAGTTAGAGAGGGATACTAGAGCTGATAGTGACTGCACTTTTTGTTTGTCTCCAGTTTTCAGTCTTTGGACAAATCACTTTGCAAAGATCACACAAATCCTGATCTAAGCTCAAACACTTGCAGTACTCTGAATGCCTATCTGCCTTAGGCAAACAGTGACTATGCTTTTGGCGCTTTTTTACAACTTATATTTATTGATTTTAAGTTCAACTGATGCAAGTTATTACATCAGGCAAGCACATAGATGTACTGTTCACTTCATTATTACATTAAGCATTGTAGGTGCTCCTGAATAGGTTACATCATTGGGCGCGGGGTATCAACATATTGTGTATTAAGTAATCAACATTGTAAGATAGGCAATTGCTGCAAAGAGCTGGGGCAATCCAACATTGGTATTAATATTTATATCACCCTTCTGATAGGTTTACAACTCCTATGTTCTTTTTAAAAAGAATTGAGAAACAAAAAAATCTAATCTTGAGCACTCTAGCCCTCTCCTCTAAGCCTTTAAGCTGATAAAGATGCACTGTATAATAGTTATTCAAAATCTGCAATACGCCGAGGGAAAATAGATAAGCAAAGGAGAATTATCCTTAAACTAAGTATACTGTTGTTAGCAATTTTTGTGCATTGAAACTAAATAAATCCACCGGCTCGGTGGTGCTGAGGGATGAGGCGCTGGTCATCTTACCTCACGCTTCGCCGACGACCCATGTTCGGGAACGAGCACAGGCCACTGGGGGTTGGCAGGGGTGGAGAAGGATTGCGCATCCAATGGACTGATCTTTTTCTCTGGGGTGGGGGGTTTTCAGCGGTTGGCACTTGCCTGCTGCCTAGCAGATGCAGGGGAGAAGGGCGCCGTGCTGTAGCAAGGGGAGGAGTTGCAGCAGACACCAGGAGGGAGCACGTGTGGACACGTGCGTGCTCCCCTCCATGGTCGTCATTGCACGCCACGACTCCTGCAGCATAACCACCAGGGAAAAGGAGAGCTTTGGCACTGGGGCTCCCTCTGGATGTCAGCTGGCCAAGAAGTCAAAAAGTAACAGCAAAAAAAAACCCTAAATAAATAATAGCAAGGTTATACTGTATGGTTGAGTCACGCTGCAAAGATTATATCCTTGGGCTTCTAGTATATTAAGAAAGAAACATATTGTCAACTATGACAGCTTAACAAATACAACAGTAACAAAGCACTGTGAGGGGGGAGTCAGGATAAGGAGACCTCTAAAAATAAACTGTACCACCCACGACACCATTTTATATCACAGAAACATAGAATTTGACGGCAGATAAGGACCACTTGGCCAACCCAGTCTGAACATTCCCCTACTTATTGGATAGATGGATAGCTGCAGATTCTAGTTAACCAACAGCCTACTTCCTGCAACCCCCCACTATAATTGCCTTATGTCTATCTCATGCATGTTTGAATTCCCCCACTGTTTTAGACCCCACAACCTCCCAAGGAAGGCTGTTCCATGCATCCACCACCCCCTCCACGAAAAATAATTTCCTCACATTACCCCTCAGTCGTCCCCCTCTATCTTCAAATTGTGCCCCCTTGTTCTTGCACATCTCTTTTTCTGAAAGATGCTACCCTCCTGGACTTTGTTGATTCGCTTAAGGTACTTGAAAGTTTCTATCATGTCCGCCCTGTCCCTCCTCTCATCAAGGGTATACGTATTAAGCTCTCTTAGCTTCTCTTCATATGGTTTCTGATGCAGACCCTGCACCATTTTAGTTGCCCTCCTCTGGACTGCTTCCTTCCTATCTATGTCCTTGCGTAGATGAGATCTCCAAAACTGCACGCAGTACTCCAGATGGGGTCTCACCAACTGTCTGTACAGAGGGATAACCACTTCCCTTTTTCTACTTGTGATGCCCCTCCCTATGCATCCCAGTATCCCCCTGGCTCTCCTTACTGACTTCTCACATTGCTTACCCACCTTTAGGTCATCTTATATGACTACCCCCAAATCCCCTTCCATTATCACTGTTGTTAGTACCGCCCCTGCTATTGTGTACTTTTCTCCTGGGTTTTTGTTTCCCAGGTGCATTACTTTGCACTTCTTTGCACTGAATCTAAGTTGCCATATGTCTGACCATTCCTCCAACTTTGCCAAGTCCCTTCTCTTCCTTTCTACCCCCGTGTATCAACTCTGTTACGGATCTTTGTGTCATCTGCAAAGAGGCATACCTTTCCTTCCAGACTCTCTGCAATGTCACCTATAAAGACGCTGAAGAGGACTGGACCCAGTACTGAGCCCTGAGGTACTCCACTAGTAACCCCCCTTTCTTTGGAATGAGTTCCATTTACTATTACCTTCTGTGATCTGTTCTGCAGCCAATTTGCTACCCAGGCTACCACCCTGGGACCCACTCCCAGGCTGGCTAACTTGAATATTAATCTTTTGTGCGGGACTGTGTCAAATGCCTTGCTAAAGTCTAGGTAGGCCATATTCACAGCCCCTTCCTGGTCTTCACTTTGGTCACCCAGTCAAAGAAATCAATTAGATTAATCTGACATGACCTACCTGTTGTTAATCCATGCTGTTTTGGGTCCTGTGCCCCGCTGGCCTCTAGGTACTCAAAAATTCTTTCTTTCAGAAGTGATTCCATCATTTTCCCTACCATTGAGGTCAAACTAACAGGTCTGTAGTTTCCTGCTTCTGCCTTGCTCCCACTTTTGTGAACGGGAATCACATCTGTCCTCCTCCAGACCTCAGGTACCACCCCATCCTCCCATGATTTGTTGAAAAGTGTGGTCAATGGTGTCACTAGGTCCCCTCTTAGTTCTTTTAGGATTCTGAGGTGAATCCCGTCAGGCCCTATTGCTTTGTCCACCTTGAGTTTTAGGAGTTCTTTCATGGCTCTTTCTTCTGTAAATAGACTGTTGTCAACCCCAGAGTGCTTCTATTGTTTGGTTTAGGTAACTCCTCCTCTTCTTTTGTGAATATTGAGCAAAAGTATTCATTCAATATCTCTGCCTTTTCACTGTCTCCCTCTGCCCACCTCCCCATTCCTTTATTAATCTTCACTATCCCTCCCTTAGCCTTTCTATGCTCCCTAATGTACCTACAAAAGGTTTTATCCCCCTTCTTAACTGAGTTGGCTATCTTTTCCTCAGTTTGGGCCTTTGCTATTCTGACTGCCTTTCCCACTTCTTTCTGCTTTAATTGATACAGTTCCCTGCCGTGCTCCTTCTGTGATTCCTTATACTTTTTGAACTTTTTGAATATCAACCCTCACTCAGTACCAACCTCTGTAAAACACATTTAAGTATCTATATAACAATATTGCTTAAAAAATATGAGATCCTGTTACCGAGTTGGGTAATCCAAAATTCGGCAAGAAATTGGAAGTCTCTCTTAAATCCCTCACTCCCTGTCGCCATCAAAAGTCTATTTTGTTTTAGTAGGTATACCTCACTGTGGCTCTTCCTCGTCTGAGTTGGACTCTCTGTCATGGGCTAAATAGTCCTTCTCAATCTTGTCTACCAGTTTTGCTGTCACCATGCATTCTGAAAATTGGTAAACTTTACCCCCATAGACGACCGTCAGGCTTGCAGACATCAGAATAAAATGGTAGATCCCAAGTTGATGTAGGTGAGATCTGACCCCATCGAATCCCATGTGTGTCTGTTGGGTAACATAACTTAGATCCAAGAAAATGTGCACCAGGGATCCCTGCCACATAACTGGGCCCTTCTGCTTTGCCGCCTGTAGTATGATAATCCATTATCTTTCCAATCCTAATACCACTAGGATCGTGTGGGCCAGAGTTCTGACTGCTGCCAACTGAGGTCTCCCACCTTGTGGAGTTATTCTATATCCTCTTTGGATTAACACTGAGTCTTGTAACTGTAAAATGTCCTTAAGCCATCCTTCCAAGAAAATGTGGCAATCCTCTCCCTCTGCAGCCTCCAGTACTCCCAGAATACTCAAATGTGTTGCCCTCATGCCATTTTCAAGATTTCCTAAGTGCCTTCTCAATAAAACATTTTATTTAGTGAGACCTGTTAAGACAGTCAAGGCCTTGCCTGCTGTTTTAGCTTCCTTTTTGGCCTCCTTCTCAACCACTCATACCTTCACATCGATCACATGCATAGTCATCCCATATTCCTCCACCTTCTTATTCAACATTTGGATTGTCTTAAGTAGTGCCACATTAATTGGCTGAGCTAGATTTGTGGGCAAGTCTTGTGCCCCGCTTGAGCCTGGAAGTGCTTCTTTCCATTTAGCACCTTCTCCCCCAGCTGCATTCTTTGGTGAACCCACCGTTTCTCCCATTCCTCTGATTCAAAGGTTATTGATGTCAAAATGTTCTGCTCAGTGAGTGCTGTCGAACAATGCCTCCCAGTGTTGCAAAAACGAGTGCTTTTCTCCAAAATTAACCTCTTTAAGAGCAAAAAGTCCGCAGAGCTGTGAATTCATGCTGCATACAGCTCAGCTGCTGGCCATGCCCCCAACTTTTGGCACTTTTAGAAACCTGTGGGACCAGTTTATTTTCAATTTTCATAGACAGTTTGACTCAGACATGAGACCAGAAGTAGGCAGCACAGTGAACTGCGACCTCAGTCCTCGACAGCCTTTTTCAAATGTCAGCCACAGTAGTTGCAAGCCAACTAGTTTGTGTTATTTTTGACCACAGTTGAGAGCCGAGATAAACTGCCCAAAGTGCTTGAATATAACGCAGAAGCACTTTCACTTAAGTTTTCGTTAAAGGTCAACCATTATATTGAACTGCTAGCCTGTTAAATACTAAACCCCAAACCCCACCACCATCTTTGTGAGCAGAGTGTAAATTGCAGTTTAGGCCATGGTTTCCGGAACTGTTAAAGAGCCATGTAAAAAGCCGTCCCCCCCCAATGTTTTTACCCATAAATACAATGTAGAACCAAGAGCATATGACAGGGTTGAATAAGGCCCTGCCCCATTTGTTATGCAGAATGAGTTTAAATGCAAAGGTCTGTTCTCTCCTCTCCTTTTCTGTCTCTTCTCTGTCTGGTTATGTAATTTTCTTGTGAGACCTAGGAACTGATTACTCCAATGGTTTCAGTTATTCGCCTCTTGCTATCCCTCTGCCTTCCCTTGCTATTTCTGTCTTTTCTTCCCCCTTGCAAGTCTGCGGGTATAAAAACATATGTGAATCTTTATGTGGAAATGTCACTGATACTGGGATCCCTTTATTTAAAACTGTATATAGTTACACTGTTGAAATAATTGCAAAAAGCAATTTGGAACTCAAGGGGTTAACCAGAGATACAGTTTTTAATCCTTTTGCAGAGTTGTAAACAAGAGGTCAGTTCTGGGTCACTATTTTCTTTTTGCTGTGCCTGCAAGGAACAAAACTGACAAGAACATTCTATAAACTTACAAGAACATTCTGTGAGAAGCAGGTTCTCTTAACTATTTCCCAGACAGAGACTTGTAATAAAAAGAGCAGCAATGTTTTGTTAGCGAGACAAGGAGAGTGAGAGACCGAGAGGCTGAAACTTGGCATAAAGAGATACCCTCAGAAGAAGGACTTTATTTTCTCTGTTTGTACTGCCTTTGTAAATAGTTACACTGAATCATTTTTATTTTGCTGTTATTGAGAAAAATAAAACGCTATTTGCGAATTTTGAAACTGCTCCTGGTTTTCCTATGCTTCCTGACCTGTGCCTCGATGACAGATGGTATCAACAGTTGGATTTACGCTGTGCATACTCTAAGCCAAGAGTGTTGTGCGTGGGTACTAGACCTGGTACCAGGGAAGCATAGCAGAAATGTATGGCTTCTGCAGCAGCAAGTCCAGGATTGATTACCAGAAGAATGGGAGCCAAACTAGAAGTAGAAACAAAAGTCCAAGTTGAGACTGTTTAGCCCCTGTTTTAAGAAGCCCAGACTTTGAGAAACAATTTCTGTTACAGTCTGATGCATCAGAAGTAGGCCTGGGTGCAGTCTTGAGTCAGCATATAGATGGGAAAGAACATCCTATTCTATACATAAGTAGAAAATTGCATGACAGAGAGAAAAGGTACTCCACCATTGAAAAGGAATGCCTTGCAGCAAAGTGGGCCATGGAGTACCTCAAGATTTACTTACTAGGAGTCGACTTCATACTTGTAACAGATCACAATCCTCTCTGTTGGCTTAACCAAATGAAGGATAACAATTCTATAATGACATGGTGGTACCTGGCACTACAGCCATTGAAATTTAAAGTGATGCACAAATCTGGGAAACAGAATGTCAATGCTGATTTTCTGTCAAGATATGGATCAGGGATTGAGAATTCTGAAGGCTGAAAAAATGTGAGTTGAAACTTCTGTTTGCTGTGCTGCTATATAACCTTGGGTTGGATGACGTTGCTATAAAATGGTTCTCCTGCTACCTTACTGGTAGATAGCAGAGGCTAAAAGGTTATGGTGCATTCTCTCCTCTAAAACTATTCTGGGGCTACTATTATTTGCCGTTTATATCAATGACATTGACTTTAATATTAACACTGCAAGCGTCCTCTTTGCGGATGACACCGTGCTCTACGTTGCTAGGCCCTCCTTACATCTTACCTGCCTTGAACTGCAGCATGAATTTGATCTTCTCCAACAAAATCTGCTTCAGCTGAAACTACTTCTCAATGCCAAAAAAAACAAAACAAAGTTATGCTCCTCTCCCCTTACACCAACAGACTGTCACAATTCTGGGGGAACCAATCGAACCAGTGGAGAAGTTCAAATATCTCGGTTTCTGGCTGGATTGTAAATTTTCCTTTGTCACCCATATCAAGGAACTAGCTAAAAAACTATGCTGAAGACTTGGACTCTTCTATCGTATCAAGCACCTACTTACTTATCAATCAATCAAAATCTTTACTTAGGCAGGCGAACACCATTGAGCAAGCTCATTTTCAAGTTGGACCTGGGCAAGTTACATGAACAACTCATAAAGAGGAATACCAACTTACAGAACCATTACATAGAATAGGGATTACACACAAGAGGTTAATAACAGCACTGGAGTACATTTATAAAATAAAACAGAAAGCTAAATACCATGTGCTACAGAATTTGTGCTACAAAAGATACAGAGTAAACCTATACAACCATATATACAGAGTTTTCATGGAGCAGGCTTGGATTCCAATATTGAGTACGTAGTGCAAGGAGGGGCACGGCTGAGGAAGGGGGGAACTCGGGAATGACCGCATAAGTGCAGGGGTGCCTGAGCAGTTTAGAGCACCAGGGGCAGGTGACAATGGTTATAGAGCTAAGTGCAATACTTATGAAGCCAAAGTAAGATTGGTCCAGTCAGCAAGATTGGTCCAGTCAGCCTTCCTCTTTCTACTTGACTGTAGATTTCCTCTGCAG
Organism: Neoceratodus forsteri; assembly: GCA_016271365.2. Taxonomy (NCBI): domain Eukaryota; kingdom Metazoa; phylum Chordata; order Ceratodontiformes; family Ceratodontidae; genus Neoceratodus; species Neoceratodus forsteri. The sequence continues at coordinate 1,097,908,895 of CM028134.1, read as the reverse complement.
CCAATGCCCTAAAACAGTCCTCGGTACTCTAGACACACTCTATCACAGTGCCTTGCGAGTTATTGTAAATGCTCATTTTAACACCCACCACTTTCCCTTTATCTACAGATTAACTGGCCCTCTCTCAGTACTAGGAGGTGGTGCAATGCGTCCCTCTGTGTATATACAGCCATCACTCTGAAGCTTCCCCCTTACACCTGCAACCTATTTAAATGCTCCCCTTGCAGGTATTACCTCAGAAAACTTTCCTATATTACATTTGACACCCCTAAGATAAGAACCCACTTTGGATCTGCATCCATGGGGTATTTTTTTTTTATTATTGAAATATTCAGAAAGACCTTTGAGTCAGTGACTCATTTACAAAGTTTCCACGTCATACATAAATGACACATGGATAGAATTTGGAATTCAGATTACAGTACGTTACAAATAACAGTCCATGAGGTTACATAGTTGCTCAGTTGTTGAATAACAGATGTTTTGTTTCTTAGTACAGCCATAATAGTTACAGAGGGTTCTGTAGAGGCTGATGGTCATAGGGATTCCTAGTTACAATTTGGTACGGGGGATCCGACAATAGTTAGTTTGATAGAGGCATATGTCAATCTGGTGTCAAGGGCAGTCACATTGGCTAGAGGCCTGAAGGTATTTCCGTAGCTTGGATTTATAAGGGCCAAGCCTTACTTCATTTGTTATATGACTTGGGAGGCCGTTAGTCCAGGAGGGGGCCCTGTAAGTGAAGATTCGCTGGAATTGGGAAGTCCAGCCGTGGGGTACCCATAGCAGCTGCTTGTTTGAGCTGCAGGTTGTTTTGACTGGGGGAGTGGGGCAGATACTTCGGTCTAGGGTAGGTGGGGTGAGGCCTAGTAGTACCTTTTTGGTCATAAGGCAGGTATGATACCTGATTCTGCTATCTAGGTTTAGCCAGTTTGTGCTGCGTAAAGGGAGCAGGAGTGGGTAAAACGATCACATCCAAGGATGAGACGGTAGGCTTTGTTTAGCACGAGTCGGAGTCTGCTGAGGGTGGTGGATGGAGCGGCGCTATAGATTAGGATGCTGTAGTCTAGCAGGGAGAGGATCGAGGAATTTATGGTAAGTTGTAATGCTTCAGGGGTGAGACAGTGTTTGTAATGGTATAGTACCCCTAGTCTGGAGCTAAGGGCTGTTGATAGGTGTAGGATATGTTGATTAAAGCTGAGGGTGGGATCTAGAGTGATCCCTAAGTATTTAAAGCTGCTTACTTGTTCTAATGGGGTCTGATTGACAGTGAGGAATTGGGGGCAGAGGTTCTTGAGTGGGTTCTGGGGGTGGACGAAGATCATGACTTTTGTCTTATTGTAGTTGATAATAAGATGCCGGGTGGTGAGCCATTCATCGACTTCATGGAATGAGTGTTGGAGAGTTTGGTGGAGCTTGAGGGGTGACAGGTCGGAGGCGAACAAGACCACATCATCTGCATATAGGAGTAGATTTCTGGGGCATGAGGTTGGGAGGGAGTTGAGGTATAGGCTGAAAAGTAGGGGGCCAAGTATGGAGCCCTGTGGGACACCGGAGCGGACTGGGAGGTGGGGGAGAGGACAGGGCCTACCTTGACTATCTGCGTTCTATCAGAGAGATACCCAATCTGTGAAACTCCTTACAAAAAACACTAAAACTTATGAATACTGTTAGGATGTGTACCTTTAAGTCTCTGCTTAAACTCACTTTGCAGACTAAGGACAAGTACACTTGCTTTGCAAAATAACTGGCCCATCTCCTAAAGAGGCTCTCCTGCACTCATTGCTTCCACCATTTTCTACCCTCTCCCTTCCCCTGTCTGTCTCTTGCTCTCTTGTTGCCCCTTCCCCATACTCTTACACCTCATTCCAGCAACTCTTCCTGTTCTCCCACTCTTTTTAGTGTTAGTTCGCTTTCTGTAATTATTTTGAGTTGTACCTGCACTTACCGGTCTTGTATCCCTTGTACAGTTAGCACTGTTTTTGTATCTTCTGCCCTGGTTTCTATGTATGGAACCTAAGTAAGCTGTGCTTGCACATTGCTTGTTTTGTACCGCTGGTTTTGTTATCACTGTTGTTGAATCTTCCATTGTAATTATTAATTCTATGTACCTCCTATGTATGTTAGCCCTTCCAGGACAGCCTCACAAATCAGTCATCTCAATGGTGTTTTCCTGGTAAAAATAAAATTGAATTGAATATGCACTGAACTGTAAAGGCTATAAGCTAATGTTAGACAGGAACTTAGAACATTTTGGAAACCTATTTTTGTAAAACAGGTTTCCTGTTAAAGAGGGGGTATGTGACAGGGCTGAATAAGACCCTGCCACATTTGTTATGCAGAAAGAGTTTAAACTCAAAGGTCTGTTCTCTCCTCTCTTTTTCTGTCTCTTCTCTGTCTGGTTTCGCAACCAAATTTTCTTGTGAGACCTGTATTTAAGCTTCTGAGGAAGGACTGGGTTGGTCCAAAAGCTAAAGCACTTTGTTCTTTTTGTTACATCTATGTTGGTCCAGAAAAAGGTATCAAATCATTTCCTTCTGGATGATCTGGATATGTTCTTACAAGGACCGATACGGCAAAGACTAAATCTGCTTGTGACACCTAGGAACTGATCACTTCAATGGTTTTGCAATTCTTGACCTCTCACTATCTCTCTGCCTTCCCTTGCTATTTCTGTCTTTTCTTCCCCCTTGCATAGCAGCTGGTATGAAAATCTATGTGAATCTTTATGTGTAAACGTCACTGATACTGGAATCCCTTTGTTTAAAACTGTATATAGTTACACTGTTGAAATGATTGCAAAAAGCTATTTAGAACTCAAGGGGTTAACCAGAGATGATATTTTTAATCCCTTTGCAGAGTTGTAAACAAGAAGGCAGTTCTGGGTCACTATGTTCTTTCTGCTGCATCTGCAAGGAACAAAACTGACAAGAACATACTATAAACTTACAAGAACATTCTGTGAGAAGCAGGCTCTCTTAACGAGCTCCCAGACAAAGACTTGTTATAAAAATAGTAACAGGCAGCCCGGTGGCGGTGAGAATTCAGGCGCTGGACACCACACCTTGTGCCATGCCGGTGACCCGAGTTTGGGTGCGAGCCTGGGTCATCGGGGGTCGGCAGGGGAGGGAAGAGACTGAGCATCCAAAGGACTGCTCTCTCTTCCCAGGAGGGTTCAGGAGAGCACCTGCTCATGAAGCAGCCTCTGGCAGTGGCTAGGGGCACTGACATGGTGGCACGGCATATGCCAGGGGCAGAGTTGCGACCTGACATTGTCTTGTAAGTTGCACTCTGCGGGGAGGGAGGGAGTAACTATATAAAATCCCCGCCGATGGGGACAGGTGCAGCCACACTTCAAGGCCGGGCACCTCTCCTCGGCCCCCCACCCACCCACCTGATAAATTGGATTATAGCTAGAGTGCCCTGGAAGGATAGGGCGGCCCTACCTCGGAGGGTGCAGACCCAGGGGTCTGCCAGGAAGGTTCAAGCGAGGAGAATGGGTGCTTCAGGCAGGAGGTAGAGCTCCGGAGGTCAGTGGTTGCCGGAGAGAGCTCCCTACCGACGGAGCAATAAACAGAATTTAAAAAAAAAATAGTAGCAATGTTATTGCTAGAGAGACAAGGAGAGTGAGAGACTAAGAGATTGAAATGTGGAATTAAGAGATGCTCTCAGAAGAAGGACTTTGTTTTCTCTGTTTGTACTGCCTTAGTAAACGGTTGTACTGAATAATTTTTATTTTGCTGTTATTGCGAAAAATAAAATGTTATTTGCAAATTTTGAAACTGCTCCTGGTTTTCCTGTGCTTTTTGCCCTGTGCCTTGACAACACAGCACTTATATTTAAACTACAACAAACTTTACAACTTTGAAAATAATAAATCCGAGGAGTTGAACAGCAGGAGTACAGATCTGGGGTGACCACTCTGTTCACTGGAAACTAAAGATCTGTCACTGGAATGTTAGGAGGTTAGAGACCAGCACAGTCCAAGAGCAACCAGTCTAAGTTCTGGAGCATCAAGTACACGCTGGAGATGACTGGCAAGGCAGTTCTAATTTATGTTAGGCAAGCAAGGCAAGTCTATTTATATAGGGCTCATTCGCAAGGGCTCTGCGCACCTCACAGTAGAACAAACATTTCAACAAAATGCATTATACATAGAAAAAAATAGAAATAATCTTACCATAAAGGTAAAACAGTTTCTCCAGTCCTGGTGCAGGAGGTGTCGTATCATTACGTCCTGTTCGCACCTGTCCGAAACAAAAACAGCATTTCAACATTTCTGTAATGGCAATGCATAAAGCAGCAAGTTTACATGTGCAGCACACATTTTCTGAAGAACTGTCCAAAGCCTGGTACTTTATGAACTGTTTTTACATGCAGTTGTTGCATCTTGTCTTCGCAGAAAATGACATGTGTTTCTTGTGACCTCTTAAAAACTGAATAATGTGGCTGGGCACACACCAGAATGCTGAGTTTCATTAAGGATTATTTATTACAAAAGCACAGCATGTACAGACACAGGGATAACACCCCTATGTATCGACCCAGCCACATGGGTCTTCCTCAGGACAGCATTCTGGGGTAGCACCCATGTAGAGCGCTGATTATTGAGTTCTGCACTTTTGAGCGACTCAATAATAGTGCTGTACAAGACAGCGAGTGGTGCAATACCTTGCTATATCCTGTATAGCGAGTAGAGCAAGGCACTGTACTCACTATTGCAGGATATAGTATCCCTTGTGGTTGATTCCCACTGAGCTGCTTGTGTAGCGTAGTGGTGTGCACCACTGCTTGCAATGTAAGCAGACCCGGGTTTGGGTCCAGCTATAGGCATAATAATTTTTTTTTTTTTTTTACAATCCAATAACTTGCCCCGTGGTCTGCATCCTGTTCGGAGTTGTTTATTTAAGATTGGAGGGTGCAGGGGGCACAGCCCCTCCCACATAAAACAATTATTTCTGTGTGCTTTTCTTAAGTGTTGTAGCGACCGTCGCTATTTGCAACGGCAGTACAATATCTATCGCCCTTTTGACCATGGGCTCAGGTTTGTTCGCTCTATGTGATAGGCGGTCTTTCAGACTCACTTTATCACACAGAACCCATTCTGGTGTGTGTCCAGTTTTTTTAGTCTTTAAGTTGTATATTAATATGACTGAAGCACCTTTGGGACAGCTGATGTGTTTCCCTCTGCCTTTTTACTATCTTTTCTTGTGACCGCACTGCTCAGTCTGTCTCCTTTTAGAATACAGTACCACCAAAATGCACTCATATGGGTACCTGTTACCTGTAAAATACAGTTACCCATTACCCGTAATTAAAATTTACAGGAAACAAAGTACCCAGCAAATGATGCATTTCCCAGGGAGTTACAAAACCACCCAATAAGCAAGTGATCTACTACCAGGTTACAGGCTGAAGATTAAGAGTGACACAAAATGTAGTTCAAATCATCCCCTAGCAGTCAGTGCCGGTGGTGGTGGTGGTGGTGGTGGTGGTGGGGGGGGGGGCAGGAAGAAAATTAAGCAAAATATCTCTCCAGGCTGCAAAGTCTCAGTTCCAGCAATCTTGAGCCCCATGTCCCCACTGGCCAAGATTAAATGTCTATAACGGGGAGCATGGGGAAGAAGGTCACTGAAGACCCCATTATGACGGGTAAGTTGTGGGAATTACAGGTCCTTATTGAGTTTGCCATGACTGGGAGGTGGATGCAGAAGAATCTGAAGTAGGAACTCAGGGGAAGATGGGAAGAAAATCAGATCTTATGTACCCCCCATTTTGTTTGAAACACCAGTGTTTTCATTTAGAGACGATCATCCTTATTTGTGCAGATCTGGGAAAATCTTCAACACAAGGTTCCATTCGGATATCTCAGCCACAGTTCTACCACAAGTACTTACAAAGGACAAGACCAGTATGGCAGGGAGAAATTGTATAACCACAGTGAAAGAAATAGTTCTGAAAATATGTGTTGATGTTCTGTTTGGGAGCATACAATATGTCAACACACCAGTAAATGTATCCCCCACTCCACACGGTCATAAATCTATCAGGCATCCACTGTAAACTTAATTAGGCAGTAATTTATTCCATGGTGGAGTTTACTTTTGTGAATCCTGTCTTAATAGGCGTCTTTACATGCAGAGATCTGTATCACAATGATCAATGCAGATCAACTGCAATGTTACCTTTCTGCTGTGCACAGGCGATCGATTCTGCAAAAGAGCTGAACCTTCACCAATTCCACATTTCCTGCTTTCCTGAGTTCGTGGAATTTTGTTCCTTTCCACCCAGCCATGTAATAGCGCCCTTCCACTCATTTTGGTGCCAGGACAAAGAACAATTACATAAGAACGTACCGTAACAGTAGATCTTCAAAAGGATCTCAGTCATCAGGCTACACCATAGGAACTTCACCGTCGGTAAATCAGGATCCATACAGGAGATTTTGAGCAGTACAACTGGGGCCGTCCATGCCAACTTCATCTACCAACATCATCAATGCTATAAGGCATGAGCGGCCCGGCTCCCTCCTCATTTCTTTCCCCAGAGATAATGGGGGCATAGCTTTAACCATGGGGGACCAAGGAGAGAGAGAGAGAGAGAGAGAGAGAGGTGCCCAGGCCCATATGAAAGGCTGGATACACCAGATGAAAAAATTACTCACCTTAGTAATGTTTCTTCTAATGGAGTCTTGCTATATTATGACATATGCAGTATAACCCCAGGCCGCAGGTGAAAGAGTTAACTTCCATGCAGAGCATGGAATCTTGAGCGTGAGCTCAGATGAACACTCTGTCTGTTGAAGCTCAAACTTAAACTGTCAGATCTTTACGAGCAAAAACTCACTAAGGTTCTGTGTGAAAGCCGAAAACCTACACTAGCCGTTGGCTACTAACTACAAAAATACCTTTCTGATCTTGATCCCAAAACAAAGACTCAAGTTGGGGGATTCAAGAAGAAACTCAAGCATAACACCTAAGCACCCAAGGAGGGTGAAATAAAGAGGGCATCAAAGAAGTGCCAACATTGCATTGCCCACCCACCTCCCAAAAACAGAGGTTCTCAGAGGGGCAGACTGGGGGGGAGGTCATAATATAGCAAGACTCCATTAGAAGAAACAACATTACTAAGGTGAGTAATTTTTTCTTCAAACAGCATGAAGTCTTGCTATATTATGACATATGCAGACTACACAGCAGTACCTCCATGGAGGAGGGACAGAACCTACTTGGGAAATAGGCTCTGAATAGCTCAGTTAAATCGAGCATCACTCCTAGCCTGGATATCCAAGGAGTAATGCTTAGTAAAAGTGTGAACTGTTTTCCAGGTAGCTGCTTGACATATCTCTAGGATAGAATGTCCCTGGCAGCAGCCAGAGGCGCAGCTGTACCTCTGGTAGAGTGAGCCCTCAGGCCTGAGGAGGAACCTTACCCAGTTTTTCGTAACAGAATTGGATACAAGAGACAATCCACCTGGCAATGGATCTTTTAGTGGCAGGTTTCCCTTTACCAACCTCACCATAAGTGAGGAACAATTGGAGGGATTCGAACCTGTGACCCTTGGTACGTTCTATATAGTAACTAAGGGCTCTTTTGACATCTAAACTGTGCAACCTCCTCTCGCCAGAGTAGGAATGGTCAGTGAAGTACACAGGAAGAGACATGGATTGATTAAGGTGAAAGTCTGAAACCACCTTAGGCAAAAACTTCCTGTTAGTCCTGAGGACTACCTTATCTCTATGAAAGGAGATAAAATCAGGCTCCACTGACAAGGCTTGTAGCTCACTTATGAGCCTGGCAGAGGTGATGGCTACCAGAAACACAGTTTTCCAAGTCAAGTACTTCAGCTCTGCTGAAGACAATGGCTCAAAAGGGGGTTGCATAAGCTGAGCGATGCAAATATTAAGATCCCAAGCAGGGGCAGGATCCCTGAATGGGGGATTGGTGTGAAGCAACCCTTTAAAAAACTTGGAGAACACAGGGTGAGCTGATAAAGAAGAGGGCTTACCTGCTGACAAGAAGACAGACACAGCTGCCAAGTGCACCTTTAGGGTAGCTGGCCTCAGCCCCAAGGAATTCAAATGCACCAAATAATCCAGGATCGTGGGCACACCAGCAGATTCTGGGGAAATATGTTTACCAGCACACCATATGGAAAATCTCTTCCATTGTGAATTATAGGTAGCCCTGGTGGAAGGCTTCCTAGAGCAAGAGGCCTTCAAGATATCCAATACACCTTGAGAAAGGTGTAGGTCAGCAAATTCTAACTCTTCAAGAGCCAAGCCTTGAGATTGAGAGATTTGAGGTTCGGATACCAAACTCTCCCCTGGGCACAGGTTAACAGTTGTGATTCCTGGGAAGGCATAGGGGAAGGTGGACTGCTAAGGACATGAGGAGTGGGTACCAGGGCTGCCTAGCCCAATCTGGAGCGATCAGGATCATCTTGCAGGATTGAGATCTGATTCTGACTAGCACTTTGAAAAGAAGGGGGAAGGGGAGAAAAGCATAGAGAAACTTCCCTGCCCAAACTGAGGAGGAAGGCATCCAGAGGGACTGAGCCCAACAATGGGGGCCTGCAACAAAAAAGGGGAAGTTGGTGATTGTCTGGGGCTGCAAAGAGATCTATTTGCGGAGTGCCCCATCTGGCAAATATTACCTCCAGTACTAGGGGATCCAGTGCCCATTCGTGATGGCCCTGGGAAATCCTGCTGAGAGCATCCGCTAGGACATTGTCCTTGCCTGGGAGGTGAACTGCCATAAGGGAGGCGTTCAGAGAAAATGCCAGAGACCACAACTTCATTGCTTCGGTGCACAAGGCCATAGACCGAGTGCCCCCCTTGCTTGTTGATGTACCATACTGTAGTAGTATTGTCTGTTCTGACCTGAACTACATTGTTCTGGACAGCTGTGGAGAAAACCTGAAGTGCTAGAAAAACTGGTCTGAGCTCCAGCAAATTGATGTGGAGCAGAGATTCCTGAGGGGACCACAGCCCTTGGGTGGAAAGGTCACCCATGTGAGCTCCCCACCCCAAGAGGGATGCATCTGTAGTAAGGGTCAAGGAATGAGACTGAGGAGTGAAGGGAACCCCCTGTCTCAGATTGTTCTGATCCTGCCACCACTGGAGGGCCTGGATCAGGGTTCGAGTCACTGGAATCAATTTGGTTAGGGGATCCGTCCTTTGAGACCAAAAGGCTCTCAAATGGAACTGAATGTCCCTCATCTGAAATCTCGCTCCCTGCACTACTGCTGTAGAAGCAGCCATGTGCCCCAGGAGCTGTAGAAAATGCCTTGCTGGTCGAGAGACCTGCAGGGTGAAAGAGGAGGCCAGAGACACCAGGGTCCTTGCTCTCTCCAGAGGAAGGAAGGCTCTGGCTTCTTTTGTGTTCAGTTCTACGCCTATAAAGGTGAGAAGCTGGACAGGCTCCAGAACTGACTTTGGAAGATTGAGAAGGAAACCTAGAGATGTAAGCAGGTGCTGGGTTACTTGTAAATGAAGTTTGACCTGTTCTGGAGACTGGCCTACAATGAGCCAGTCGTCCAGATAAGGAAAGATGGCAATCTTTTGCCTTCTTAAATGAGCAACTGCTACTGCCAGGCATTTTGTGAACACCCTTGGCGCCGAGGAGAGGCCGAAGGGCATTGCTATGAACTGGTAATGGCCTGAGGGCAGTTCGAATCTGAGATACTTTCGATGGGAGCTTCTGATGAGAACATGGAAGTAGGCATCCTTGAGGTCCAGGGAGGCTAGCCAGTCCCCTGGCCTTAGAGAGGGTGAAATAATCCCCAGGGTCACCATTCTGAACTTTGGTTTTAAAAGGTGCTTGTTTAGATACCCGAGATCCAGAATGGGCCGCCATTCTCCTGTCTTTTTTGGGGTAAGGAAGTACCTGGAGTACAACCCTTTGCCCTGCTGTTTGGGTAGAACCCTTTCCACGGCTCTGAGAGCCAGGACGGCAGAAACATCTGCTTCCAGGGCAAGTGCCTCTGATGGGTTTGCAGGTGGAAAAGATCTGGCTCTCATCTTCGGAAACTTTTTGAAGCTGAGAACCAGTCCCTGGCTTACTACTTCCAGGACCCACTTGTCTGATGTTAAAGACTTCCAGTCCTGGACAAAATAAGCCAGCCTGCCCCCTACCGGTAGTGGAGAATCAGCCCTGGCTACCCCATCAGGGAGCCTGTTTTGCAGGGGCTTTGGGTTGAGGGGTAGAAGCAGGTTTACTAGAGCCCCTTCTGCCCCTTCCTCTAAAGAACCCCCTCTGGGCATAAGCAGAAGAGGAGGCCTGGGCTTGGTAAAATGGCCTATGAAAAGGCCTGCCCCTGCCCCTGACATGCTGCCTTTGAGGAGTGACTTGCCTTTCTTTGGCCTGTGCACTCCTATAGGTGGTCCTATACTCATCCATTTTCTTCATATAATTCTTTGTCTGCTCCCCAAACAGAGAATTTCCCACAACAGGAAAATCCATAGCCTTAGACTGGGTATCCTGTGACAGGGCAGTACATCTGAGCCAGGCCATTCTGCGAAGAGACACAGATGTAGCCATAACTCTAGATGAAACATCATTAGAGTCTACAGCAGCATGAAACTGCACCTTGAATGCCTCAATACCGTCCGCAGCCACCTGCTCCAGCTCCCTTGCAAGCTGTTCAGGGGACTGTTTTGCTAGGAGCCAGGACAGTATCCCACCTGGATTTCTGGTACCTGGCTGTAAGCCATATAATTTGCCTGTCTGAGTCCCAAAGATGCTGCCATGTACTGCTTTTTGCCATGGCACCCATCCTCCTGGAATCCTTTTCAGGAGGGTGAGAGGCTAGAGGAATATTAGCCTTGTCACAGGCTGCAGCCTGCACTACCCCCACATGGCTGCACTGCTGAGATAGGAACTCCGTATCAGAGCCTGATAAAGCATACCTCTTGTCCATCCTTTTATCCACAGGAGGATAGAATGAGGAGTTTTCAGAATTTTTACTGTCTGTTTCCTAAAAGATTTATGCAAGGGAATAGACAGTCTCCTAGACTCCGGAATATCCATCATTTCCACAAAATCAGGCTCTTCTTGATCATCAACAGCTTCCTCCACAGGGAGTTGCAGAGTGTCAGCAACTTTCTTGTAAAACAAAAAATGAGAAGGGGACTCAAGATAGCCTGGCAGGGGATACTCCTGAGGGTCTGTCTGGAGAGATGTCCGGTTCAATGGGCACATCCAGACTGTCAAAATCACACTCACTCTCCTCGTACCCCCTCCTCCCCTTCCCCTGGTTCATAAAAATCTTCAAAATCATAATCTTGAACTGAGGGAACTGACTTAACCAGGCGCTTGCCCAATGGTGCCGGTTCGGACGGAACTGGGGAAAGAGACTGGACAATTTGGATAGCTTTGGCTATTTCCTCAGCGGTTGGAGAAAGAACTTTGGCCCCAAACTAGCTGACCTTCTAGCCCTTTAGTTGGAACGGCTCCTCAGAGCTGGCTCTTGATCTGCCGAGGCGCTCGCCCTGGTCAGAGGGCACTCCTCAGGTTCGGTTGGAACCGAACCAGGCTGGCCATCCGGGTCAGCGGACTTTTTGGCCTCCCTTTCTCTGAGCCTACCAACTCTTTTTTCCACGGTGGCAGCAGGAAAATTCTTACAAATTTGGCAGTCTGCATTGAGGTGGTCAAACCCCAGACAATATACACAAATGGTGTGTGGGTCAGCCTTGGCAAAGGCTTCCCCACAGAGGCCACAGTGCTGAAACCCAGAGGGTCTGGTTTTTCTTTTGGGTTTCTCAGACATAGTGCCAGCCTAACCAAACTTGCCCATTAATGGCAATCCACCAAGCAAGACTCTCTTATCGGTTCCCAACCGTGTCACGGGTCGTGGAAAAAACCGTAATAAAATCCGTTTTTTTTAGAACCGATAAGAACCGGGAACCGCACTCTAAAGGGCTAGAAAGTAATTTTTAAACCCCTCTGATCGGTTCAAACCGAACCGAAAAAGACGTTTACAAGTTCCACACTGAAGAAAAATAATAAATAAGCCTATCTATTACTTACAATACCACAGACAGAGCTTGAACCGACGATTGCAGTTAAATTTCGGTAAAATAAACCGAGAATTACACTTTGTTCATCCGAGCTCACGCTCAAGATTCCATGCTCTGCATGGAAGTTAACTCTTTCACCTCCGGCCTGGGGTTATACTGCATATGTCATAATATAGCAAGACTTCATGTTGTTTGAAAGCCAGTTCCAGGAAAGAGACCCAAACAGCAGGATGGCAGGAGGGAAAGCAGACCTGATGACTGAGGTTCCCTCAAAGATCTACTGTTATGGTAAGTTCTTACGTAACTTTTCTATCTTCTTCGAGGGTATCTCAGTCATCAGGTCACACTGTAGGAATGAATCCCAAGCAGATACAGGTACAAACAGACAGTCTGGGAGGAAGGCCAACCTTAAGCTTCAGACAGGAGGCCTTGCAGCAGAGCCCTGTCAAATTCTGCATGGGTTCTAGAAGCAATCCCTAGACTGGAGTGCTTGGTAAAAGTATGGACAGTACTCCAGATGGCAGCCGCATAAATGTCAGCAACTGAGACCCCTTGGAAACAAGCCTCAGAGGTAGCCATACCTCTTGTGTAATGAGCTTTGACCACTCCAGGCAATTCTTTACCATACTTGTAGCAGAACACAATGCAATTAGCCAACCCTTTGGATAAACATTATTTAGAAACCTGAACGCCCTCTTGACCTGGGTCTAAAGAAACAAACAACTGCTTTGACTTTCTGCATTCCTTCATTTGGAGCAGGTAATGCTCCAAAGGTCTGCACACATCAAGCAGATACAGTAGTGCTTCCCTTAGAGTGGCACGCTTTGGAAAATAAACAGGCAGGTGGATGGATTGGTTCAGAGTAAACTCAGACACCACCTTAAGGAGAAACGTAGGATTCATGCACAAAGACACCCTGTTTTTATGAAAATTTAAGTAAGGTTCCTCGACCAGAGGGCCTGAAGGTCTGAAATTCTTCGAGACAAAGTAGTAATAACTAAAAATAACGCTTTCTAGGAAAAAAGCATAGCTCGCAAGTTGCGGCTAGCTCAAAAGGAGACAGCGTCAACTTCTCCAAAACAAAATTCAAATCCCAAGCCAGAACAGGAGAACAGATTGGGGGTTTCAGCTGCAGGATGTCCCCCAGAAAGGTATGAGAAACATCCAGCTGAGCTATGGTATGGCCACCCACGGGCTCATGAAAAGCTAAGATAGCTGAAAAGTGCACCTTGAGGGAAGAGTACTGGAGACCTGAGTCAGACAGAGAGATCAGGTAGTCCAGGATCTGGTTCACCAGACGGGCGAAAGGGTCCAGATTATGCTTGGCAGCCCATACGGCAAAGTGCTTCCACTTCATGGCAAAAGTGGCTCGAGTGGAAGGCTTCCTAGCAGCCACTAGGATGTCTGCTACTCTACTGGAAACCCCAAATCTGGTGATGGCTATGTCCTCAGGAGTCAAGCATTCAGATGGAGGGACCTGAGGTTGGGATAGGCCAGGGTCCCCTGAACTTGAGTCAGCAGGTTCCTGTAGAGGGGAAGAGCGACCAGAGGTTCCTCCGCCAGCTGCTGCAGTAATGAAAACCATGTCTGCCAAGGCCAGAATGGAGTCACCAGTTTGATGAGCACCCTCTGGATCAGAGGAAACAGTGGAAAGGCATAAAGGAACCTCCTGCTCCAGGAGAGGGACAATGTGTCTCGCCAGAAAGGTCCAGGCCCTAGATCCAGTGAGCAAAAATTAGTTTTGCATTGAGTGGGGACACATAAAGGTCCGACTCTGGATGCCCCCATCTGTCAAACAGATCTTCTGCGATGGGTGATGGGAGCTCCCACTCATGCATGCTGGACTGAGTCTGGCTGAGGCCATCCACCAGGGTGTTTTGCACCCTGGGGATGTGGATGGCTGAGAGAGTCAGGCAATGGTTTAATGCCCAGTACCATACCCTTATGGCCTCCCTGCATAGAGGTACAAATGAATTCCCCACACTTGTTGATATAGTAAACTACACTGAGGTTGCCTGACTGAATCAGCAGCTGACTCGGACGAAGATGGTTCTGAAAGGCCTGCATGGCATACAGAATCACCCACATCTCCAAGACATTGATATGCAGGGAGGTTTCAATCTGGGACCAAGAGCCCTGAGTTTGAAAGGGACCCAGATGAGATCCCCAGCCCAAACTAGAGGCATTCATGGTGAGGATTTTCTGAGGGGAGGAAATCTGGAATGGGACACCCTGCAATAGGTTCAGAAGGTCCATCCACCACTGGAGCACTCTGCAGACTGGGGAAGATACCAGCACTAACTGATCTAATTCACCTGTTCGCTGGTCCCACTGTACTCAGAGAGTCCACTGGAGGATGTGCATGTGGAACCAGACCAGAAGGGCAGTGGGGATGACTGCCGCCATCAGACCCAACAGCCTCAGATACACCCTGGCAGTAATATGACAGCTCTGGGCCACCTCCTGAGTCTGGGCAATAAGGCATTCTGCCCGGTTCAGAGGCAGAAACTTTCCTATGCACCGAACCTAGAACTGCCCCTATGTACTGCTGCTTTTGAGACAGAACCACAACCAACTTGGGCAGGCTGACTGTAATGCCCAGGGAGAGAAATAACTGAAGAGTTCTCTCTAGAGTCTGTAGGAGCTGTTCCCTGGAGGGGGCCTTTAGGAGTCAATCATCCAGGTAAGGGAAAACATACAGTCCCATCCTTCTGAGGGCTGCAGCTACTGCTGCTAAGCACTTGGTAAAGACACGCAGTGCAGAGGGTAAGCCAAAGGGCAGCACTTCAAACTGGCAATGCTCGCCTTGGAAAAGAAACCGGAGAAACCTCCTATGAAGAGGGAACACCAAGATGTGCAGGTAAGCATCCCGAATGTCCAGAGAATTTAGTCACCTTTCTTGAGAAGAGGCATCAGACTTGGCAAAGTTACCATGTGGAACTTTTTGTATTGGACATAACATATTGAGGTCCTTGAGGTCTCAGATGGGCTGCAGGTCTTTGGTCTTTCTGGGGACCAGTAAGAACCCAGAATAAAAGCCCTTGTTTCTCTGGCACCTGGGCACTGGCTTGATGGCCTGTTTGCACAGAATGGACTGTACCTCCTCCTCCCAGAGAACAGACAGGTGGGCCAGGGAGTACCTGGAGGGTAGAGGAGGAGTCTCTGGGGGTTGCTTGGTGAGTTCCAGAGTGTGACCCCTTTCTATGATTTAAAGAATCCAGGCATCTGATGTGATGATTCTCTATTGATTGAGATGGAGGGAGAACTGACCTCTGACCACCATCTGTTGGTCAGAGACTAGAAAAGGGGGGTCTGGCAAGGAGTGAAGCTAAGGTGAAATCCAGCCACTAAGGCTGGTCCATCCCCTCTAGGATGCTTGGACATGGCTCCAGCAGTGGAGGGGGTGAGCAAGGCAGCAGAGGCTCTGCGTTTGCCCTGGGCTCAGTCGGCTGCTCCTAGCCTTTTGGATGCCCTACAAAAGGGAGAGCGCAGTCTGCTCTTAGGTTGCTTATGGTAGAGCGAGTGGACAGATTTAGTAGCCCTGCCAGATGCATGTACGTCATTAATGATGTCCTGGACAGCTGGCCCAAAAAGCTTAGCGCCATTAAAGGGGGCATTGAGGACTGTCTGCTGAACATCAGCAGCGAAGAAAGAGACCCTCAGCCAGGAATGCCTACAGAGGCAAATGGCAGTAGCAGCAGCCCTGGCAATAGTGTCCGAGAGGGCCCATAGAAGGTGCTTGCTAATGTCTTCAGTGGTCTGTAAGCATTTGAGAACCTCCTGCTTCTGCATAGCTTCCGGGAAGGCCAGGGCAATGGCTTTGCCCTTCCTCCAGTTGATATGCTGGAACTTTACCATACGAGACAGGTAACTGGCAATCCTCAGCCCAAGGGCGGGGAGGCATAAACCCTCTTGCCCCAAAGATCAATTCTGCATGACTCTGTCTGGAGGGAGGGAGGTAAGGCACTTGGGCACCTTAGACCTGTCATGAGCTGCCTTTATAACCACTGAGCCTGTTTCAGATTGGGCAGTGTAGTGTGGAAACCCTGAATGGGGCATGGTAACGTTTCTCAACCCTGTGGGATATAGCTGGCACCAAATCAGGACTGTGCCAGGCTGCAGTAATAGCATTCCTCAAAGCAGGCAAGATAGGAGGAATGATCTTGGGAGGAGATTCAGGGATCTCCAGGGAATCCACCAGATCCTTTCTGGTGGCATCCTCTTCCTCAGTGTGAAAACCCATAGCTGAGGGTAACTGCTTCACAATATTGAAGAAGGTAGGGTCCTCTGGAGGAGACCTATGAATGTACTTCACAGAATCCTTGCTGACAGAGGAAGCTGTGTATCTGTCTAATGTAAGGGGTTCTTCCTCCTTCTCTTCCTCATCAGGAAGAAGAAGATCAGGATGGTACTCCTACTTGATGTTGACCTCTTCTAGATCAAGGTCTGACAGTTGGGGCACCAATGGCAGCCAACGGTGGGCAGCCTGTTGCCGATGAACAGGTGTTGATGATAAGGCTGCTGTCAATGGCGCAGGCAATATAGGCCTATATGCACCTAAGTGGTGTACAATCACCTTAGTAAATTTGGTTAAAATCTCACTGACGTCAACGAGAGTCGAAGATTGCATTGACTGCGGGGGGTTGACGGTGCCGGGAGTGATGACACACCACAAGGGCCCTGGGAACCCAACAAGTCTGTAGCCTGAGGGCCTGGAGTAGGATCAGGCCTCTATAGAAGAGCCAACATCGACAAGCCCATCATCGACGGAGAGGCCAACAATCCTGAGGTTGACAACCGCCCACCCAGAACATCGGGCGGATGCACTGTCAGTATGGGTCTGGTAGGCACAGAGACCTGGACAACAGAATTATGCATTGGCGCAGCCCATAAGAACCCCAGGATGAGGAATTAAAGATGATCGGGGAGTGGGACTGCTGCTGGAGGGAACGGTCCCAATCTTGGTTCTTTTTGTGACTTTTCACCGAGGACTTGTCTTGGGCCTTAGTGGCCTAGGAGCTCAATGACCCTGCCAGCGACCAAGAGTCTGGGATCCTAAAAATGGCTACCTGCTGTTCCATGAGGAACTTTTTAAGACCCTTCTTGCACTGCCTGAGGGTTGTTTGATTCAACTTCTGGCACAGCACACAGTTGGAGACTTCGTGGTCAGGTTCAAGGCAGCAAACACAGGGAAAATGTTCGTCTGTGGAGGCAATCTTCTTTCTGTAGTGGCAGTGATGAAAGAGAGAAGTTGAAGGATTAACTTTCAACATAAACAAAATAAAGAAATTTCTTTTAAAAAGGGATTCTAAAGTAGTAGATTGAAAAAAGTCGACAACGAAAAAAGGCACGAAACTGCGTCAGAGTTCCACGGAGACCCATGCAAACAAATTGACTGTAGGAAAGAACTGAGGATGGAGCTGGGCCGCTCACCCCTTTATAGGGTTGATGACGACAGAAGACGAGATCGGCATGGGCAGCCCCAGTTGTACTACTGAAAATCTTCCTTGTGGATCCTGCTTCACCGACGGTGAAGTTCCTATGGTGTGACCTGATGACAGAGACACCCCTGAACAAGATCAGGGAATCCTGTGCTCTCTTGGTTCTTTTAGAGCAGATCGCCTGTACACGGCACAAAAAGCATAATGTAGCAGTTGATCTGTACCACTCATTGTGATACAGATTACTGCATGTAAAGGCAATCCACTCTGCAACAGTCCCAGGGAAAAAAGCATCATCACGGATCAAGCGTCCCATGTAAAAGCACCTTTTGTGTAAGAAAACTTGGGTCCAGCCAGTTAAATGTGATCACCCTTCCACTAGACATGATAGAAACTTTTAAGTACCTCAGTGGAATCAATAAAGTCCAAAAGGGTAGCATCTTTCAGAAAAAGAGATGTGCAGGAACAAGGGGACACAATTTGAAGATAGAGGGGGGACAGCTCAGGGGCAATATGAGGAAGTATTTTTTCAGGGCGGTGGACGCATGGAACCATCTTCCTGAGGAGGTTGTGGGGTCTAAAACTGTGGAAGAATTCAAGAATGCGTGGGACAGACATAAGGCAATTCTTGTGGGGAGTAGGAAGAAATAGGCCGTTGGTTAACTAGGATCTGCAGCTTATTCAGTAGATAGGAAAATGGCCAGACTAGGTGGGCCAAGCAGTCTTTATCTGCTGTCAAAGTCTATGCTTCTATGTTTCTAATCAAAGTTACATTAAAAAGGCACTGTAAAACAATAAAACATGAGAAGAGGGATCATGCATGAAATTATAGTGCTATAGAAAGTCTACTTGTATCACATTCAAGTATCTCTTCTAAAATAGTTGTTGTTTTGGCCTTCTGAACATTGTAACATGGCCAAAACACATACAGTACATACATACATACATAATGTCGGCAGATAAGGACCTATATGATCCACCTAGTCTGCCCAGTATTACCCCTGCTACTGAGCTCCCCCTCCCTCCCCCCTAGCTCTTACCCTTTCCCCCTTCCCTTCTGGGATTCCCATGTGCCTATCACATGCGTGCTTGAAACCCAATATCATTTCTGTCTCACCCACCTCCTCTGGTAGTATGTTACACGCATCCACCACCCTCTCCATGAAAAAGTACTTACTTGTGTTATCCTTAAAAAGTCCACCTACCAGCTTCATACTGTGACCCCTGGTTAAATGTAGATGCTTTGACAATATGATAAGGTAATGAATTCCATAACCTGGTAGTACGCCATATTATAAAAATTCAAACGTTTAACTGTAAGTACATTTGGAACATGGATTTGCATCTTATGTGACCTCAGGTTAACTTCCTTCTCAATTAATTGGAAACCACAGTTCTCTCTTATGGTGGGGTCCTTTATCATTTTGTATAATAATAACAGGTCACCCCTAATTCTTCTGGTTTCCAATGAATACAGGTTTTGTATCTTCAACCTCTCATTATATTCATAATTTTTTAACCCATAGACTGATTTAGTTATCCATCTCTGGATTTTTTCTATTAAATTAATATCTCTTCGGAGACAAGGACTCCAAACTGGACTTCCATAATCAAGATGTGGCAAAACATATATTTTATATAATTTCATAATACTTAGTCTATCTCTAGATATAAATGTTCTTCTTATGGAATTTATTATTCGATTGCATTTAACAAAAAGTTTTTTAATGTGTTAAGGAAGATAAATTAGAATCAATCCATACCCCCAGATCTTTTTCACATATATTAGCCTTAAGTGCTTTGTTGTTTAAAAAATATTGATACTTAGGATTTCTGTTACCAAAATGTAACACAGAACATTTATCTTCATTAAATTTCATATTGTTTTTCATTCCCCAAAGTTCTATGGAATGAAGGTCTTTACACAATTGTTGATATTGAATAAGAGAGGAAACACCTCCTCCAATTTTTGTATCATCAGCGAATTTGGCCATTACACTGCTTAGTCCTTTACCCATATAACTTATATAAAACCAAACAACACCAGACCCAATACAGATCTCTGGGGGACTCCACTAGTAACATTTCCTTCCTCAGAAAATTCTGAATTTATTCTTACTTTTTGTTTCCTGTCAGTTAGCCAGTTATTAATCTATCTCAGGATATAACCATTTAATCCTAAATTATGTAATTTAGAAATTAGTTTATCATGGATTACTGAATCAAAGGCCTTTCCTAGATCCAGAAAAATTAAATCAATTGGTACAACTTTATCTAATTGACCACTAACAAAATTATTGAAGGAAATAAAATTTGTATTGTACGATAGATCCTTCTTAAAGCCATGCTGCATAATATCTTCTAATCCCAAAGTGGTTATTTCAAGCTCAAGTACCTTTTTAATTATTTTCTCAAATAATTTACAACAGACAGATGTAAGACTAATGGGCCTATAGTTAGAAACACAAGCTCTGTTTCCCTTTTTATAAATTGGAACAACTATAGCAGTAAGCCAATCAGTTGGAATATCACCAATCTTAAGGGATTTATTAAACAGCAAGGTTAGTGGCTGTGCTACAATTTCAGCAATTTTTTTCCAGACAATTGGGCTAATATTGTCTGGTCCCGCTAAGGCAGAGGTGCGTAGTTTGTTTAATTTGTTCAATACAGTTACTTGATCTATATTTATTTCCACTGAATAATCAAAACCAGATGTGAATGTTGCTAAATCTTTCTGATGGAATACAGATGTAAAAAAGGAATTGAAGGCATTGGCTATATCCATATTGGTTGTTATTGACCTACCATCAACCATTATTGTATTGATTTGATTATTTGACTGTTTATTTTTATTTACATAAGCATAAAAAGCTTTACAGTCTTTGGAACTAGCCAATTTATCCTCCAACTTATTTTTTAATTTTTTAATTAAGGCTTTAAGTAATTTTTGTTGGGTCCTATATTTTAATTTGTTTAATGGGGAAGGGTTTAATTTATACTTCCTAAAAGCTCGCTGCATCTTGCTTATCAGTGTTTTGATTGTCTTAGAAAACCAGAGTGGGATATTACCCTTACTATTACATTTTTTACATCTTGGAACATGCAATGTAATTGCCTCCTGTATCTTAATTTTCAACAAAGTCCACATTTGATTTACAGTTAAATCTTTAAGGAGATATCTCAAATCTAATTTGCCAAGTTCATTTATTAATTTTGACCAATCAGCTCTCTTGAAATTCGGTATATCAGTTATACCATAAATTTTAGGTTTAAGAAGTTTTAGTGTACATTCAATGGTTTTATGATCACTAGATCCCAAATGAGCACACACATTTATATTGCAAATACGTTTCTTACAATTTTTTATCACAAGATCCAGGATGTTATTGCCCCTAGTTGGATTCCTAATTAGTTGATCACAACCATGCAAAATTAGAGCATCTAACAAAGCCCGTTCAAATGTAGTTGTCCCATTTAACACCTCCCATGAAATGCCTGGGGCATTGAAATCACCGATGATTATAGTATCACCTAAATTACAAACTTTATTGATTTAATTTATTAACTTATAATTATAACACTGATTGCTATTAGGGGGTATATAACAAATGCCTAACCTTATTTTTGGTTGATGAGCGAAAGTTAAGTTTATCCATAATGATTCAGTTAACTTATTGGACGTATTAAACATTTCTAGTTCCTGACATTGTATATTTTCAGAGATGTAACAACAAAATCCACCTCCTTTTTTCCCATTTCTGTTTTTATAAAATAACCTGAATCCTGGTATGTTGTTAAACCACTCACTAGAATCATCCCACCAAGTTTCAGTATCACAAACTATATCCACACCAAGTTCTTGGATCAGAATTTTTAGTTCTGTTAATTTAATCTGATTTAGGCTTCGAGCATTAATTCCTCAAATCTTAAGTTGAGTTCTTTTGTCTGTATCAAAGATCTTATTCTTCGTTCTCTTGTCCCCCTTGTCCATCAGTTTTAAGATTTGCAGATGATGTTTTCAAAGACCCTACCCAATTTATATGCACCTTGTTTACTCAAGTGCAACTCATCCCAACAAAATAACGACCTATTAACAATGAATGTCTCCCAGTGGGGTATAGAAAAGAAACCTTCTCGAAGAGTCCATTTCCTAAGCCATTCATTAACACATTTTATTTTTTTCTCAATACGATAATTAGCCCTTGGTACTGGTAAAATTTTGGAAAAATGGACTTCGCAATTTAGTTCCTGTAATGTTTTTCCTAAACTGATAAACTGCTCTTTTATAGCATCAATTGACTGTTTTTTTAATGTCATTGGTACCAGCATGTATAATAACAAGTGGATTGGCACCTGAGTTATGAAGAATATCAGGACACAAATCATGGATATCCTTTATTCCGGCCCCCCTAAATGATGAACAGGCAATATTATGTTTATCTTTCCTACAAACAATTTTATCAGTGAATTTAATAATAGAATCACCAAGTACAAAATACTGCCTATTAACCACTCTGGAAGACTCTGTATCCATAGATAAGGATGTATTTGTTGTGTCAACTTCCGATATAACCTGATGTTTGGATTTGGATTTGTGTTTGCCACTTTTACGCTGGGTCGGGGAAAGGTGGATCTGATCTGATGGCGTTTCAAGTGCTTGTGTACTTTTACTCTGCATTGGGATTGGTTGGATATGTACTGCTAGTCCTTCAAGTGTTTGTGTACTTTGTTCATTCAAACCACATAATGTAGGGTTTGCTTGAGAATCCAATATATTATCAGAAACAGAAGCATCCAGTTGTCCCTCATTAGCACAATAAGGGAACTTATCAATAGAGTTCTCACAATTATCAAGATTTGTTAAGGGTTCAAATCTATTGTTTAATACAAGATTATTTCCCAAAGCCCTACATCTTGTTTTCGGTCTAGGGCCTACCAATACTTCGGTCCAATCATCATTCTCCAAACTACTAATGAGGTTAATATCAGATTCACGCTTGCGTTTATCAGTATGATTGCCTATACAAACATTATTATCCCTCATTGAATTAGGTGGGGTTATTGAATCACTGTTACTAGATAAGGTACAGTTCTCAGCTGAAATGTGGACTTTAGAGACCAAGGCATCCTGCTGTGATTCCAACACTGCAAGTCTTTTATAAAACATTTCAGTATCTTCCCTCAGAACACTATTTCCAACACACTTCATACAAACATAGATAGTGTTCATGGGCAATGTATCAAGCAACATATACATATTACATGAAGTACATTTAAGTCCAATTTCGCCATCCAATGTCATAATTGTCTGTTTCAGAATGGGTTGTGGGGGACTAACAGGATTTATTATTAAAGCAGGGGATTGTTCTAAACTATGGAAGTCACTCATTTTTGTAAAGGAAACCAAGTAGCCAATACAACAAACCGATAACAATACTGTACTTACTTACACACAGGCGACTATATTTTAGCAGATTTATTCCCCTCTTCCACTCTTGACACGCGTGACATGCGCTAAGACGCGTGTGTCTCTGCACGCGTCTCTGCACGCGAACCCGCACGGCCGTCCCACGCACACTCACCCCGCTTGCTTAGAAAGCTATTTAAGCCAGAAATCAGGAAGTATCTAGCTGTCACTTCCTGTCCAACGAGTACAGCATGCCCAAAGTTCTTAAAAATAAAATAATAAAACCTTCTGCCACCTCATGCGGTGGATTTCTACGGAAAGGAGTGTCCCCTTTGCTCCTGTTGTCACTAACTAAAGCTTTTGCAGCAGTACTCGCTAATGAGTGGAGAGTAGTGTAAGGGAGCCTCCACTATCCCACAATGCCAGTTAGCACAAATGTCTGGCAATACTGTTTCTGTGGCAACAGCCCAGAAAACAATTCCTCTCACCAGAAATTAACAGAAGTAGCAATAAAAGTTATATCAGGGTTCCACTACAGTGCAAAGTAATAGTCACGGCAACACAGCCAGTAAAGCTGTCAGCAGCCAGAATTAAACAGAATGTCTCAATCATATCCTCCTGTCTCTCCTCTCCTCCAGGGAGTACATGTCCAGCTCCCTCAGCCTTTCCTCAAATGCCTTCCCCTGCATCCCCTGAATCATCCGGGTATCCCTCCTCTTGTCTGCCTCTACCTTCTCAAAATCCCTCTTCAGGTGCAGTCCCCAGAACTGAACACAGAACTCCAGATGAGGTCTGACCAAGGCCATATACAGGCGCATGATGACCTCCCTTCTTCTACTAGCAATGCCTCTACTAATACATCCCAGCATTCTGCTTGCCCTCCTCACCGCACCCTGGCACTGACTTGTCACCTTCGGGTCAGATGAGATGATGACACCCAAGTCCTTCTGCTGTTTCACAGCTGCTATTTCCTCCCCATTAATCACATACTTCGCTCTCGGATTTCCATGCCCCATATGCAAACTTCACATTTACGTGCATCGAAACCTAGCTTCTAGACCTTGGACCCCCTCTCCCTTTAAGAAGGCATTCTTTCACTATATAAGTGAGAAAAGGGACAAGAAGGAAGGGATTGTTAGGCTTAAGAAAGGGGAGGAGCAGGTGGAGGATAATGTGGGAAAAGCAGAGATACTACATAAATACTTCTGTTCCATCTAAATGAATACTTCTGTTCCATCTTCACCAGACAGAAGGACAGACCAGTGCCTTCAGGAGGGGGAAGAGGAAAGGGGTGGGGGGGGCACAGATGTAGTGATAGAGGAGGATAAAGTGAAGGAGGCTAGCATTAAAGGTGGACAAATCATGAGGCCCAGACAGAGTACATCCAAGGGTATTAAAGGAACTGGCTGAGGAACTGGCAGGGTCACTGGCAGGCCTATTTAATAGTTCACTGGAGTCAGGCATGGTACTGCAGGACTGGAGAACAGCACATGTGGTGCCCTTCCACAAAAGCAGCCCCAAGGATGACCCAGGGAATTACAGACCAGTCAGTCTGACCTCAACCATGTGCAAGCTCATTAAGACTATACTAAAGGAAAGGTTGGTGGACTATTTAGAGGAGCATGGTCTCCAGGATGCGAGGCAGCATGGGTTCATGGGGTGGGGGGATCGTGTCAAACAAGCCTGATTGACTTCTTTGACTGGGTCACTAAGACAGTAGACAGGGGCCAAGCAGTAGACATCCTCTATCTGGAGTTCAGCAAGGCCTTTGACTCTGTGCCTCATAAAAGATTGATCAGGTAGTTGGCAGATCTCAGGGTTGGGGATAAGACATCCAGATGGGTGGAAACCTGGCTAAGGGACAGAACCCAAAGGGTGGTTATGACGGGAGAGTTATCTGGCATGAGAGGTCACCAGTGGGGTCCCACATGGCTTGGTGCTGGGGACAGTGTTGTTCAATGTCTTCATCAATGACACTGGGGATGGTATTAAGGGCAAAATGTGCCTATTCACAGATGACACCAAGCTCTGTGGGACAGTGGACACAGCTGAAGGGATACAAGACCTACAGGATGATCTGGAAAAGCTGAGGAGATGGTATGGGATCTGGCAGCTTGACTTCAATGCCATGAAATGCAAAGTAATGCACACCGGAGCCAAGAATCCCAGGACTACCTGGATGGAGTCCAGGTATCTGCATCAGAGGAGGAAAAAGACCTGGAAATGATAATCATTAGTGACCTGAAGCACTCCACATAGTGCAACAAAGCAGCAGCAAGTGTAAACAAGATGCTGGGATGCATATCTAGGAGGTCAGTTGTAGGAGAGAGGAGGTTATGCTGCCCTTGTACAGGCCACTGGTAATGCCACATCTATAGTATGGAGTTCAGTACTGGTGCCCACACCTCAAAAAGAACATTAACTTTCTAGAGAAGGTCCAGAGGAGGGCTACAAAGATGATAGTGGGTGAGCAGGGTAAGGCATAAGAAGAGAGGTTGAGGGCACTGAATATGCACTCCCTGGAGGAAAGGAGAGAGAGAGAGAGAGAGGAGGCAAGATTGGTACCCTCAAGTACTTGAAAGGGATAAATAGGATGGATAAGGAGCATCTTTTTAAGCTGAGTGGCACCATAACACGAGGGGACACAGTCTTAAGCTGGGGGGGTTAGGAGGGAGGTCAGGAAGCACTTCTTCACAGAGAGGGTGGTGGACACTTGGAATGCACTGATGAGAGAGGCCATCTCATTGAAGACAGTGGGTAGCTTTAAGAGAGGCTGGGATAGGCATAGGGGGAATGTAAGGGTCATGGGTAGGGAGGATGAGCGGAGTCAGGAGCAGGAACAGTAACTCAAACTGTGAACCCTGAAATGTGAACAGACTAGACAGACCAAATGGCCTTCCTCTGCTGGCTTCTTTGTATGTGTCATTGGCAAACAAACACACCCTTCCCTCTAGACCTGCGGCAATGTCCCCAATGAAAATGTTGAAAAGGACTGGGCCCGGCCAGTACAGACCCCTGTGGCACCGCATTCGTAACCCCGTTCGTGACCCTCCCCTCCTCAGAGAGCACCCCATTTACCATCACCCTTTGGATTCTACCTGAGAGCCAGTTTTCCACCCACTTTATTATGGCTGGACCTTCTCCTAGGCCCTCCATCTTGTTTAATAATCTTTTCTGGGAAACAGTGTCAAAAGCCTTTCTTTAGTCCAGATAGGCCACATCCACTGCCCCTCCCTGGTCCACTACTCCCATCACTTAGTCAAAAACCCTAATAAGTTCGTCTGACAGGATCTCCCCCTAATAAATCCATGCTGTCTGTGATCAATCAGCCCCTTCCCTTCCAGGTAGTCCACCAGTCTGCTTTAGGAGTGACTCTATGATCTTTCCAACCACTGATGTTAGGCTCACAGGCCTGTAATTTCCCGCCTCCTCCCTGTCACCCCGCCCCCCCCTTGTGCAGCGGTACCACAGTTGCCCTCCTCTAGTTCTCTGGATCCTCTCCCATTTCCAGAGACAAGGTAAACAGTTCCGCCAGTGGTTCTGCTAATTCCATCCTGAGCTCTTTCAGGATCCTGGGATACATCTTGTCTGGACCCATGGTCTTATTAGCCCGAAGACTGCCTAATTCCCTAATGACCCTGTCTGCTGTGAAGGGTGAGGTATCCATCCCCCCCCCACTGAATCCCCACCCCGCTCTCCATCTTAGGGCCCCCCCATCCTCATCATTGCTTGCGAACACTGAGCAAAAATACCTGTTCAGTATATTTGTCTTAAGGCTGTCTTCCTCTACACTAGCTACCCCCTCCTCTCTCAGTCTTGTTATACCCACCTTATTTTTCCTTCGTTCCCAGATGTATTTAAAGAACACCTCCTTGATTTTACTAGCGATCTTAAACTCTGTCTGTGCTTTTGCCCTTCTAACAGCCTTCCTCACCTCCCTCTGTAATTCCTGACACCATTCCCTGTCCCTCCTACTCTGCATTTTCTTGTAGACTAAGAACACCTTCTTTTTGACCCTCGGCCCTTCCGCTACCTCCCTCATGAGCCATATAGGTCTCCTCTTTTTCCTACTTTTTCTAACCCTCCTGACTCCTATTTTGGTTGCCCTTTCAATAGCTTTCCTGATCCCATTCCATTTCTCTTCCACCCCCTTGCATCCCCCTCAGTCTGTTGGGGCTTCCCTAAAGTATGCCCTGATCCTTGCAAAGTCTGCCTCTCTAAAATCCAGAACCCTAGTTTTTGTGTGGCCCTGCTTCAATCTGGTTTTAATATCATTGACCACTGCCTTGTGGTCATTGGACCCTAGGGGTTCTGTCACTTCTACCCCTTCAACACTGTCCCCGTTTGTGCAGCTCCCCTATTGCCCCCCCCTTAACTGATCCACTAATTGCTGCAGACAGACTCCCTGGATAGCATCCAAGAAGTCTCTTCTCCTCAGGGTTGCTGCTGCTGGGAGGCCCCATCGTACGTCCGGGGCGTCGAAATCTCCCAGCAGCAGCAACTCTCCCTTCAAGAGGATAGCATCTTTCAGAAAAAGAGATGTGCAAGAACAAGGGGGCACAATTTGAAGATGGAGGGGGGTGGCTCAGAGGTAATGTGAGGAAGTATTTTTTCACGGAGAGGGCTGTAGATACATGGAACAGCCTTCCTGAGGAGGTAGTGGAGTCAAAAACAGTGGGGGAATTCAAGAATGCATGGGACAGACATAAGGCAATTCTAGTGGGAGGTAGGAAGAAGTAGGCTGTTGGTTAACTAGGATCTGCAGCTTATCCAATAGGTAGGGAAATGGGTAGATTACGTGGGCCAAGCGGCCCTTATCTGCCATCAAATTCTGTTTCTATGTTGTTTGCCATCATCAGGATATCATGAAGCAAGACCTTGTCCAACTATTCACTCTGCACAGGTGGTCTGTATACTACCCCCACCTGCAGTATCGACCCTTCTCCCTTTTCTATATTTACCCATAGTACCTCATTTCCCCCTTTCCCTCCCTGCAGTTCTGTGACTCTAATGTTTTCAATTGCATAGAGTGCAACCCCCCTTGTTCCTACCCTATCCCGCCTTAGCAGGATGAATCTAAGCATAGCCAAGTCCCAGTCCTAGTACTCTGTGTACCAGGATTCTGTGATTGCTACGAGGTCTAAATTCTCTGTTGCTATGGCCGCCTCCAAGTCAGGGGTCTTATTCCTCAGGCTCCGTACATACGCACACATTGCCCTCCACTTACTCATCCTCACCTCCATCTGACCCCCTTCTCTTTTGCTTTTTCCTATCTTTCCGGGACCGCCAGCTAGGACTTCTGCCTTTCTATCTCCCTCCCCACTCCTATCCTAGCTACAAACTCCCCCACTAGTGATTTAAATGCAGCACCTCTTCCACATATTCCCGCAACATTTCCCTGAGTATCATAGCACCTTCTGCACTCAGTGGCGTACATACCCTCATCCTGCCATCTGTTTCCCCACTCCCCTATGTATTCAAAACCCTTTACCTTACACCAGTCCTCGAACCACTTTTTAACCCGAATATTCTGTCTTGTCTCCAGCTCGAATCAAATCATGATTTATTTATTTAAAGTTTCAGATTAATACCTTTTGGCCGTAAGGCTATTTTACGAAGGTTCCAAGCCAGGTGTAACACACAGGATATATTAAACAAAGGAGTAAAACAACAAGTATGGCGATACATGACAATCTCAAACGCTGTTTCAAGCTGATGAAACAAATTGTTTCACAAACAACAGCGATGGCAAACACATAAGATTCAGTTTCACGGTGCTTTTTATAAGCCAGAACAATTTTGTTACTAAGTGCAATGCCGAGTGAGCATCTGAAGTCTGAAAGGCTTAGTCAGTAGCAGTCTTCTCAGGTTTTGTCATTAAGGAGACTGGGTGGGGGATGAAAGGGAAGGGTGGGGGGTATCAACTTAGTGCAGCACAGCACAGAGAAGAGCAGTCCAGAACTGGCTGCACACTCAAGCAGACTTGGACAGATCGGGTGGTCTGTTTCTGGTGGCACATTCGTAGACTTTGTCAGGAGAGACTGGAATGGAGGAGGGAAGGAGAGGGGTGGGTGGGTGGGAGTCTTTTAGGTTGATTGTTTTTAGGCTGTGTTTAGTTAAGGCAGTCGCAGTGGTTAGCCTGAGCCACGTGGTGGCGAAACTCCTTTTTAAAATGGCCTATTTTGTCATTCTCCATGAGAGGGGCTGGGAGTTCGTTCAGTCATTGTGGCCCCCTGTATGAGAATGAGTGGTGTGCAAATGATGCATGTTTGAAGGGGACATGCAGAGCACCCTTTACAGTGCATCTTGTGGACTTGTCGGAGAGTGTGCGTTGGAATGGGCTGGCCGTGGAGAGAGGTGTGGGACCTAGCAGGGCTTTTTTCCCCATTAGGCAGGCCCGATATTTTACTCTTAGATGCAGGGGAAGCCATCCTATTTCTGAGTAGAGACTGCAGGTATGTGTCAAAGGGGCGCTCCTAGGATGAGTCTGCCAGCTTTGTTTAGGAGCATTTTGCCTCTTTTTAATGCTGTATCACTCCCAGCACTGTAGATAATTATGGATTCAAATGCTAATCTACAGCTGGAGGCTGGAAATATCTACTTACTGATTCCCATCCATTTACTCTGCTACAGTAGAGCTGCCCCTCACATCCTTAGATCCAGCACACTTTCTGTACCAGGGACCAGCAGGCTTGAAAGATGGAAAATGCCCTATATTATAAACTGGCAGGCATGGTATGGGCCCAATAAAAAGTGATCTGTAAAAATCTAAGTATGTTGTTAAGGCATGCTCTGTTGGTAGTGGAAAGTCTATAGTGCTGAATCTGACTGAACACATCTGTAAATGTCCTTCTGCTTAAAAAACTAATTCCTGTAGCTGCTTAGTGCAACAGGGGACAATCTGCTGCTTGAAATCCAAATGGTAGGCCCACCAATGAGACCCCTTTACCATTCACATTCATATTCAATTGACTCAGCTCTGTATAGCCTGGAGGTTAGAGTACAGAGCTGTGAATGAACTTGGTACATCCAGCAGACCCAGGTTTGACTCCCACAACCTCCACTTGCATACTCTGCGACTCTGAGCAAGTCACTTAACCACCCCAGTGCTCAGGGGCTGCCACTGAAAACAGGCACTTTTGCCTAGTGGGCCTTACCCAGTTACCAAAGAATAAAATAATCAGTAGTGGTAACATTTATGATGTACGATGTAAGGGACTTTCTTTTACTCTTTTATTGGGGTTGTCTCTAAATGATGCAATATCTGCTGTATGGGGGCATGCCACTAAACAGGAACTGTGGTAGCCCATTGGTAAGGCTGTACCATGTATCTGCTGAGTGAGGGTAGGCCACTAAATAGGAACTGCGGTAGCCCATTGGTTGGGCAGTACCATGAATCTGCTGGGTGGGGGTAGGCCACTAGACAGAAACTGTGGTAGCCCATTGGTAGGGCTGTACCATGTATCTGCTGAGTGGCGGTAGGCCACTAAACTGTAACTGCGGTAGCCCATTGGTTGGGGCATACCATGTATCTGCTGAGTGGCGGTAGGCCACTAAACAGAAACTGTGGTAGCCCATTGGTAGGGCTGTACCAGGTATCTGCTGTGTGGGGGCATGCTGTTAAACAGAAACTGCAGTAGCCCACTGGTAGGGTCATACCACGTATCCGCTGTGTGGAGGCATGCTGCTAAACAGAAACTGTGGTAGCCCACTGGTAGGGTCATACCACGTATCTGCTGTGTGGAGGCATGCTGCTAAAGAGAAACTGCAGTAGCCCATTGGTTGGGCTGTACCACATATCTGCTGTGTGGGGTCATGCTGTTAAACAGAAACTGCGATATCCCACTGGTAGGGCTGTACCATGTATCTGCTGTGTGGTGGCATGCTGTTAAACAGAAACTGCAATATCCCACTGGTAGGGCTGTACCATGTATCTGCTGGGTGTGGGCATGCCGTTAAACAGAAACTGCAGTAGCCCATTGGTAGGGCTGTACCATATGAGTGCTGTGTGTGGACATGCTGTTAAACAGAAACTACAGTATCCCATTGGTGGGGCTGTACCATTTATGCACTGTGTGGGGGCATGCTGTTAAACAGAAACTGTATGTTTCAGGTCATCCACCCTTGTCTGTACCCCTGCTGAGTATCCTGAGATGTGCTGCTTATTTTGGTTTCTCTTTTCCCCATTGCCTGGTTGAGAGTTATTCTCCTTGGTTCATAAAGATATTAATACAGTGCTTTCCTGCCAGACCAAACAAACTCCATTCTCTGCTACCTTTAAAACAAAAATGTAGCTGAATGATGCTGACGTAATAAATATGTGTACTGACTTCATTTTACAGCTTGTGCCTTTGACAGCGAGTGTTTTATATGAAAGAGATTTTCTTTCTTGCAGCCAGTACACACCACAACTGTCACACCTAACTCCACCACACTACCCCATTGTGAATGGCTTGGCTTCTTGTTTGTGGATTGGGGACTCGGGTGACAGAATCGGTGACAGGTTTTGAACAGAGTATTCACATTATGCAGAAGGGCGCCACATCACGTACAGCATATGGTGGAGTGAAGCGGGACAATCAGGCCGCACTCCAGTCACTTTTTAGAAAGCTTCCTCCTACTCTAATCAGCACTGCTGTTACCAAATGTGTTTCGCTTGAGGTTCAGAATATATACAACTTTATCTGGGTTTAGCTTTTTCAACACCAAACCTTTTTGCTCGTGACTGCGGTGAGTGTGTGTGCTTGGGGGAAGGGGTGGCGACCGTGGTGCCTGTGATCATGGTAGGTGTAGGGTTGTTGTGAAGCCATTAATTAGATTACCTGACTGCAAACAACAAGGTGTTTCTGACGTGAGAGGGTGTTAAAAACTGTTTCGTGCTGTCTCCCCTGGCTAGTGTCCATCTCACTGATCAGTGCCTGAACTGATCGCCAGGCCACTCTCGCTACATGACTAGTCAGGACTGCTGCTAGATGCATGCAGCCGGAGGCTGGAGTGATCATGGTAGCTGCACAACTGATTTAGATGGAGGGGGAAGGAGAACTGACAACTTACATCTCATCGCAGTTAAAAAACGGAAAAGAAATAAAGACAGTCTCATATGAGTGATAAGCTTGTATTTAGTTAAAAACATTATTTTTACCCATTATTACTGTGTCCCTACTGTTTTTGTGTAACCTGTTGCAACCTAAAATGGACTTTGCTTTCAACGGCTCCATGTCATTTCAGTGAATCATTTACAGCAAATGCAATTTGCGTGAAATATTAACAGCAAAGACAAAAAGAGCAGACAGTGAATTCAGCAATGCATATTTCAGTGCATAATTCAAACCTGAAGCCACTGTTGCCGACTGCCATAAGCTTTGCACCATCCTCCGCAGCACACGAACGTTGGGCAGTGCACCCACCTCAGTGTCAGGGGCACCGGTGGTACTGTCCAAACACAACCCTGCCCATGTTGTACGACGTACTCCATGCCCGCTCCCGAAGCATATTCACATACATCTAGAGGAATGTTCCACCACTGCACTATCGCATGTTCCTTGTTTTGTAGGGGCTATGCCCCGCACTTCCCCATAAGGGAAGCAGTTCAGACTCTATCTTTAATATACTAACTCTGAGGCGCTCATTGCCTCTGGAGATTGGCGAATTGTTGGAGTCACTCAAACTGGCTTGTCACTGTAAAGTACCATTTGAGCATATTGCAGTCGCACTATTTCACTTGCTCAAAATACTTCACCCATATTGATTCGCTGAAATGTCATGCTACCACTTTCAACAGACAGTGTCATAAAATTCATTACTGTTGACCAAAAGGAGCAGTAGATCTGATGATTTAGTAATTTTTTAACAATACAACAGAGATGTAAGGCTTAAAGAATACAAAACAGCTAGCATTATTTATGCAAACTCTCCATATGGAACTTTGATACACCAACTGGAAAAACAAAATGTGGACACACAGTGTTCCAACAGAAGGCTATGCGTGGAAACACACTGATTTCTAATTTGTGCTAAAACTTTAGTTCGGGACTGTCCAGGCATGCTCCAATACCCAGACAGTCAGGTGCCTCTCCTGGCCCAATTACTGTACAGGAAAGTCTTTACCCATGCTGTTGCACTGAGTGTAAAGAAACCATTACTCACAGTGCCACTTCTGCTTTTAGTTTTAGTGTGTGCACTATTTAGAGAGTTAGAGGAGTCATGGCATCAGGCTGACTAGCATGTGGTGTAGCTGTGCCACCAGCCAGGTTAGTATTACTTCCTGACTCCAGGTCCAGAGACAGTGGAGCCTGGTGGCGATCCCGTGCCAAAGATACTAGCGTCTATCCACCATACGCATAGTCAGCACTAGTGGAGGCAGTCCGATATTCGCCAAGCAACCAAAAGACATCAGAGTCGACGGTGAGTGAATTGAAAAGAAAAAAAAAAACACACACACACACACACCAAAAAAGAAAGAGTTAGACAGAAGGGCAGGTTGAGTCAGTTAGGCAGTGTGACTGATTTGCTCTACAGGGTATTTTGGAATGTGGCTTGCCGAGGGGGCAGCGTCTGGCTGCATCCTATGTAGGATTCCAAAAGCTGTTTGCAGGCAACAGATGGGATGTGGTAGCACTGTAGTGCTTCTTGCATTGAAAAAAGAAAAGAATGGATGCATTTTTATCTTAAAAGAAACAAGGAAGGGATGCAGTGAGTGAAGTTAATTCTGCTTTTTAGGATCTAGGCTTAAAGTGATTAAGATTTTTCTGGAATGCTTTTTCCTTTGAAGACTGTTAGGCTTAAGTGATCATTTGAAATGCTGCTGTGGCTGTGAAAAATTAAGGTAATGATCATAACAGCTTTCTGTCTGACAACAAGTAGAAACTGTTTTATCTATTATATGTACCATGTGAGTCTATTTTTAACAATAAAAGGATCATTTGGGTAAGGCTTGTACACAATGTGTTGCTAATAGCTCGGTACTGACTGTTGCAATGAGAGGGGTGTACTGATGGGAAATTCCTTAAAAGTACAAAGCTGCCTCAGATCTTCTGCAAAATATAAAATTATTTTACACATATCCGCAGTGATTCAGTCTGGATATTTGTAAGGGAAGAATTTTCATATTCTGCAGAACATCTGAGGCAGCTCTGACTTTTAAGGAATTTTTCCCATCATTGAAGTTTGCTAACCCCCCTCGTTCTAAATACCAATGGCCCAAAAAGGTCCAGCTTAGACTTTGAAACAATGCTGACACCAGGCCCTCAGGCATAGGGAATCATCAGGTCCTGGCGCCTGCGCTCTCCTTTGCAGGGATGACACCACAACACAGAGCCACTGGCAACTGGCAGGAAGCAATATGGTGTTGGGGTTACAGTACATAGGCTTGAGAACCAGGAGACCCAGGTTGAACCGCCCCCCACACACACGCAGTACAACTTACACAATGTGTAACCTTGAGCAGTCACTCTCAGTGCAGTAGTCCACCTAGCTGCAGAAATAGGTAAAGGAGAACTCCACTGAAAATGAGATTGCATACAACGTTACACACCACCACATTCGGACACATGACACACAAGAACGCAGTCACATGTACACACAGTGCTACTATAGAGAAATGCACACACACCACCACTATACAGACACACACACATACACCATCACTACACAGACACATGCACACCACCATGAAACAGATGTATGCAGTAGGGGTGGGCTTGGCTGTTGGCAGTTGTTACTGGCTGGTGGTGGTGTGGCAGGTTGGCTTTGTCTAAGCTGAGGATGTCTTCTAGCCTGCTAGTGAGCCCGCATCAAGCTGAAGAGGATGTTCTCGAGACAAAGGGCCGCCAGCTAGTGATGGGTTCACTCTGAAGGATGGGGACGCTGGATCAAGGGTCAGAAAAGGCTATGAATGATACGGGCTCGCCCCTTCCTCCAGGGCCAATCCCTTCACTCTGCACCTCTGGCACTTTTGCTTCTCCTTCCAACCTCAACTGTGTTTACCCTCCTCCCTTGGGGCTGTGCTGCACCCAAAACTCTCACCCTGGTGGGGGCAGGGATGCATGAGATTTAGCAGAAGGAGACTGTAGAAAGTCACGATCCACCACAAATTACTCACCTCTCTATGCATGTTTGCCACACACACCATACATGCAAACATTCGGCACTGGCAAATGGCAAGGCAAGACAAGTTTTATTTTTCGGGCGCCCAATCCCAGAGGCTCTGGGCACCATACACAAAATACAACTATTCAATTAAATAAAACACATACATAAATAAAACGCTAATAAATAACAAACCATCTAAATACAATTACAAAATAGCAGCAATCAGTAAAAGGCTGTCCTGCTGAAACATACTAACCAGTGTCAGAGAAGGCCTGACTAAACAGGAGGGTCTTGAGGCAGGCCTTGAATACATCAACTGAAGGGGCCTCCCTTACAGATGGAGGCAGCAAATTCCACAGGACGGGGCCAGAGACACTAAATGCTCTGTCACCGGCATTTTTAAGCCTCATCCTGGGAATCACAAGGAGGCTCGTAGAGGAAGAGTGGAGGGAATGGACCGAGGCAGCAGGCGTCACAAGGTCTGATAGGTATCCGGAGCCCAGCCCATGTAGGGCCTTAAAGGTGAACAAGCCCAACTTGAAGAGGATCCTCCACCTGACCAGTAGCCAGTGCAGTTCACGCACACCGGGGTGATATGGCAGTATTTAGACTGCCCCGTTAACAGTCTGGCAGCTGTGTTCTGCACTAGCTGCAGCCTGCAGACGTTACCTCCCGAGACCCCAAAGTAGAGCGCATTACAATAATCAAGCCTGGATGTTACGAAGGTATGTAACAAGGTAGGGAGGTCCATGGGCGGAACTAGGGGCTTGATCCTGACGATATTCCTAAGATGATAAAAGCTGGTCCGGACAATGGATGACACCTGAAATTCCAATGTCAATCTGCTGTCAAAGGTCACACCAAGATCGCGACCCTAAAAGAGTCCTTTAATAGCACAGAACCCAGGAATAACCCTGTTACTGTGCCAGAGGCCATCCTATCACACCTTCTGTTCGACTCCACCACCAGTACCTCCATCTTATCGGGGTTCACAACCAGCTGGAGGCCATCCAGTCGTTGATCTCGGTGAGGTAACTGTTTAGCACTTCCACTGCACTGGATGTTCCAGGGCAAAGGAAAGGTACAGTTGGGTATCATCAGCATAGCAATGAAAACCCAAACTGTATTTCCCAATGAGCTCTCCTAGAGGCAGCATATACATGGCGAATAACATTGGGGACAGGACCGAACCCTGAGGTATGCTACACGACAGGAGGCTAGGGGAGGAGGAGAAATTCCCTATCACTACCCATTGCCTCCTATTCTTGACATAGGACTCAAACCAGTGGATGACAGTGCCAGCGAGTCCACAAAATTCCCTCAGGTGGTCGAGTAACACCCAATGGTCTACCGTGTCAAATGCTGAAGAGAGGTCAAAGAGAATGAGAATTGTCCCTTCACCTCAATCTCGGCCCCTAAGGAGGTAGGTCATCGTGCACCCAAACTAATGTGGTTTTCATGCTATGTCTCACCTGAAACCCCGACCGGATGGGTTCGTACAGGTCAAAGGTCACGAGGTGCTCCTTAAGCTGCTGAGTCACAACTTTCTCAACAAACTTCCCTAAAAATGGGAGGTTGCAGATTGGACGGTAGTTCGACTTGACGTCAGGGTCTAATGATGGTTTCTTCAGAAGAGGCCTAACCAGTGCTTCCTTCAAGGCATATGGGAATGGGCCAGCAGCGTCGACACATCCCATCAAGAAGCTAGCTACCGTCCTATCTCCCTACTCAATTGTGACATCAAAATTCTCACAAAGATCCTTGCTACAAGAATTAGGAAAATGTGGTCTTGCCTACTGAGCTCAGAGCAAGTTGGTTTTGTTCCGGGCAGATCCTCTGCAGACCATCTTCGTAAACTGTCACGTTTTTCAAACAGCTAAATCTTCTCCTCTCCTGTGGCTCTTGTCTCCCTTGATGCCGAAAAAGCTTTTGACAGGGTCGACTGGGCCTTCCTCTGGTAACCCTGCAGAAAATGGGATTCCCCCTATATTTGTGCAATGGCTTCAAGTAGTCTACTCTTCCCCGTCCGCTAAAATTTACTGTAATGGTGTCTTCTCGTCTTCCTTTTCCCTACATACGGGTACCCGCCAAGGCTGCCCTCTTTCTCCTTTCCTTTTTAACTTGTACCTCAAACCTCTTATTAGACAGTTCAAGGCCTCCCTCAATATACATGGCACCCCGCTCGGCGATTCGGTCTTCTCTCTTTCAGTATATGCTGAAGATATATTATTACATCTCTCTCATCCCATAGCTTCTCTTACTGAAACTCTGAGTGTGATCGACCAATTCAGCTGTTATTCCAATTATAAACTTAATTGTAACAAACCTCAGATCTTTCTCCTCAATTGTTTGGTTTACAAACACAGTTTCACCGGGTTTGGTATACGATGGGCCCTCATGACAATCAAATATCTAGGAATATCCTTGGCCACTGATCTTTCCCTTATGAAGAAACTAAATTTCGAGGACCTACTTAGTGTAATTCAGCAAGATTTTTCACATTGGAAGGCTCTCCCTATCTCTCTCTATGGGGCAGGATTAACATCATTAAAATAAATATTCTCCCCAGACTCTTTTATCCATTAAGTATGCTTAATATCTGGCTTCCCCTCTCCTTCTTCAAACGCATTCACTCCTTAATTACATCCTTTATCTGGCTAGATAAGTCCCCTAGACATTTGTATCTCAAACTAGGACTCCCTAAAGAGTCAGATGGACTTCGATTGCCCAACTTCCTTTTGTGTTATTGGGCCAGCCATCTTCATAAATGTGGTAAATGGCTTTCTACCCCTCAAGCCTCGTCTATCGATGAATATATCCATATCTGGTTGCAGACAGAATCTCACTTATTCTCTGCCCACAATTTCTCTCCCTCCATTATTCTTTTCTCCCCTTGGAAGTCTCTGTCGGTGTCCCTGCATTCCTCCCCAATTGGTATATTTATTAAAGGTTTCTCCTAAATATGCTGTTCCCTAAATATTACTCCCTCTAGAGACTTCTCCCAGCCCATCCTCTCTAACCCAAACATCAGGATCAGGGGGAGTACGCTGTCTTCAGGATGGCTTCCCCAACTTTGCGAGGCCAGGGAGTCAGATTTCTACTCCCAGACCTTGCGTCTCTCCTCCCCAGAGCTATTAACGGACTTTCAGTTGGGCCCAGCTTGCATTTTCAAAATTTATCAGTTGTGACACTTGACAGTACAGCAGTTTGGGCCCACTCTGAAAGCCTCTGAACTAGGCAAGTTACTGAGCCAGCTACAGCTACCCACTGCTAGACAGCCAAAATGCCAGACCCCTTGCCCAAGCAACTTCCTCCCAGAACAAAATCCCAGTGGTGCCTCCATTTTTGTAACCCCTCACCCCTGCCTTTTTAGCAGAACGACAGGTGGCATGCTGTTGAAGCTGACAGCAGTACCTGGTGGGGACTGGGTTCGGGGAGGATGAGGTTACTCAGCACAGGGGAGCCTAGGTTTGGCTACTCTGCACAGGGGCACCCAAGTAAATCCGAACACAGGAAGCAATAACTGTAATGTCCAGAACCAGGAATGGGATTCTTCAGTGTGGCTTTCATTCACATCCAAGCTGAACAAACAAAGCATAGACGGACCCCCATGGGGCTACATTTCCTGGTAATGCAGATTAGAGACAACAGAACACTTTATCACTATTTCCAGCCCTCAGGCTCTAAACCCACCAGGCACATAGCCCGGACTTGCACGCAGCCTTGGGTACACAGCCCGACTTGTACATACTTGGGTTTTCCCCACTGGCCCGGCCCCCCAGCCGGCCACTTGATCCACTGGAAGAAAGAACCAATTATTCTGTTCACACAGTCCATTGGAAGAATGAACCAATTATCCTGTAGTGGCTCCCTATACCACACTAGAGTCTGTGACTCCTAGAGAGAACTTTCCTTACAATCCCATGTCTGGGTACTTCCCCCATCACTGGCCAAGTGCCTGAGGCAAAGTAGAGATCCACAGAAGAAATCCGTAGAGGTGGACCTGGTCACTAAAGATGGGGGGGCCTCCCACCTCCAGCTCCCACAACCCATACCCGGCCATTTCTCTGGAAACTGAATAATTCCTGTACTGAACTTTCAAATGTAGATTAAGGGTAGACATCTGTCACATCACCTATACATATTATTTGCATTCCAATACACTCCTGACTTGAAACTACTTTTAACTTGCTTAGCCCATTACTCTAGGCTTCCCAATATTGTAGTAGTTCAATCCCCACATTGTCACACAAGTCCCAGGGTGAAAAACATAGGCCCTTTTAGCCAGAACAGACACTCACCCTCTCGTTGCAGGTGCCCCACAGGCGACTCACAAATCTTCTTTTCTCCCAAATAAATACTGGAATGAACAGGCAGCTTTTCCTCCACAAGCAGAACTAGGGGGTTGCCCCAGGAATCTGCAGGGAAACCATCCCCCCCCAGAGGAAGGGAGCACTGAGACCCAAA
Source organism: Neoceratodus forsteri (assembly GCA_016271365.2). Lineage (NCBI taxonomy): Eukaryota > Metazoa > Chordata > Ceratodontiformes > Ceratodontidae > Neoceratodus > Neoceratodus forsteri. The sequence goes on along the minus strand of CM028134.1, from coordinate 1,097,869,471 downwards.
AACAGCGGTCTCCACCTCTTCAGTAATCTTCTGTGTCTCTCTTTAAGGTGGAGACACACACCCTATTACTTAAAAATAGCCCTCTGTCAGGGCTGAGGCTCCTAGAGCCTTCACTGAGCTGCTTTACCAGCAAGCTCCCAACTTCTCACTCCACTCACTGAAGACTGACTGAAGACACTCACTTCAAAAACCTCCCAATGTTCTAACTAACTCCCTCTGCTGCAGATTCCAATGTGGCTCATGCAGCTGCGAAAGTTCTATTGGTGATGTCATCCCTCAGTCTCAGCTGAGACTGAGAACAGAGTGAGACAGTGTGAAACCCATTTAACTGGAGTTTCACAAGCTGCCTTCCATGCCTACCACTAGGTCTCACTGGGATTATAGTAACCCCGGGTAACAAGTGGGTTACATATAATTTACTGCTCGTTACTTATTACCCATCCCAGCTGTGTTATTTATATTTTATCTATAATTTACTGCTTGCTACTTATTAACCATCCTGGCTGTGTCATTTATAATTTATCTATAATTTACTGCTTGCTACTTATTACCCATTCCGGCTGTGTTATTTATATTTTATCTATTTATTTATAACAGTAAGCTGTTTTAGTAGAAATGTTTTATTAATGGGGGTTATTGTATTTATTGAAATATTTGTTTTATTGTACTCTCCTACTACATCTGTTGTAATTACACCCCGGAGCCTCCGGGGAAGGGTGCCAGCTATAAATAAACTCTACTACTACTTTACAGGCACGACCTTGAGAACTCTTACTTTTTAACATAGCTGTTTGATCCCCAAGCTGCCACCTGCACCTCTCATTTGTGTCTGTGCTGCCAGCAACCCCTCGGCCATGTCTGCCGCTTGCCCACTGTCGTGTCTGGCTGGTATCCAAATGGAGTGGGGTCCCAGGCTACCAGCAGCTGTCATTTATATATTTTGGTGTACATATATTACTCCCCCGCCCCCATTTTCTCACTAAGTCTGTAGTCCCTTCCTCCATCCCATGATGTAGGCACAGCATTCCTGTGGCAAGAACAAGCCCCATGGCCCAACCGCAGGAGTGGCTGTAGTGCCAGAACCTGCTGGCAGCCATCCCAAACTGTGGCACGTTGCCAGGCAGCAGCTACCTCAGCCCAGCCTGCTTCCTGACACAGTGCCCCAAGTTCCCTGCCTAACCTGGATCACTGCTGTGCCACTGGGCAGCTCTGGGAGAACTCTTTTTTTGACAAAAATGTTACTACTCAAGTGATCTCCACTGAGAAGGAACTCTTTGTTTACAGAAGGTTCCTGCTTCTACCAGTTTTACTGCAGAGAAAACTGAAGAAAATGGAGGTCGAGCAACTTGGTCAAGGTGACACCGCAAGTGGGTCAAGTGCTATCGGAACCAGAGGTTCTAGGTTCTGTGCTAGAACCATCAGACCACATGGCCTCAACTCCTCCTCCTCCTCCTCTCACACCAACCTTTCCTGCAAATCTGCCTGCTCTTAGACCCAGTAATTCAAGACAATTAACAACTGATATTACACACCTTATAAACTGTGCAAAATGAAGATTATTCCATCATCATTGTGCTACAAATGTGAAAAGGAAGAAGGAACCCCTCATGAGTGTCCTAAAGGATGGTACAGAAGAAAAAATTACTTACCATAGTAACCTTGTTTCTCCCAGGGGATACTCCAATATTCATAACTCTTTGCAGTGTGCCTTTAAGGTCAGAATGCCCGGAGATGGAATACTATGCAAATGATGGAATCATTGGCATGAGCCACTTTTCAAATGCTGCCACCTATCAACTTCCTACATTCTAACCCTCAAATTTCGTGGATGTTTGTAAGACAGGGCCCAAAATTTAACTATAGCAAATTTTAATTTTAAAACTCCCTAACTAAAAAAACTTCCAACTGGAGGAAGACATGAAAAGTAAAAACTTATGTAACCCCCCTGTTACCCGGGGTTACAAGAATCCCAGTAAGACCTAGTGGTAGGCAGGGAAGGCAGCTTGTGAAACTCCAGTTAAATGGATTTCACACTGTCTCACTCTGTTCTCAGTCTCAGCTGAGACTGAGGGATGACATCATTTTAGAACTGCCGCAGCTGCATAGGCCACACTGGAATGTTGCAGCTGGAGGTTAGAGAAGAATGTTGGGGAATCTGAAGTGAGTTCAGTAGAGTTTGTGGCAGTCTGTAGAAGAGGTGCTCTGCTATAAGCAGGCCCTCAGAGCTCTAAGCTCTGTCAAAGAGCTATTATTTTGGTATAGGTGTGTGTTCTCACCTGAAGGGGAACACAACAAGAGCACACTGGAGTGGTAGAGACCACTTTCAGCGGTTCAGGGCCCCATCCCTGCGGGGATGGGGGGAAGGAATCAGCCTGCTTCCAGGGGCAACCCCCCTGGTCCGGCTAGGGAGAAAGAAACTGCCTGATTTAAGTTTGTGCTGAGGCACCAGAAGTTCTGGACAAGATTTCTTTGAGGAGAAAATGCTTGTGGGGCACCTGCAACTAAGGGGGTGAGTTCGCTCTGCTAAAGGGCCAATGTGTTTTCACCTGAAACAAGATGAAACTAAAGTGACTGTTACTGTGGGGTCAGGAAAAGACAGCCAAGTACAGTTTGGAAGATGTGGGAATTGGACTGCTTAACTCTGTGGGGGGTCTAGAGTAATGGACACAGCCATTTATTAAGTATGCTCAAGTTCAGCACAAATGGGATGTAAAGACAGTAGACTGAATGTAAATACATTTAAAGAGAATCTACATAGCAAAGTGTTTTAAAGGATGAGGTGTTACAGTCCAGAGAAATGGCCGGGTATGAATTATGAGAGCGAGAGGTGGGAGACCCCCCATCGGCAGTAACCAAATTCACCTCTACGGGTTTACTTTGGGACACCTGTTGCTTTCTCTCAGGTACTTGGCCAGTGCCTGAGTAAAGTACCCAGACATGGGATTAATGAGGAAGATTCCCTTATGGAGCAGAAGTGCTCATAGGTGAGTTAGGGAGCCACTAGTAAATGTTTCCATGCTAAATGGAAAGTGTCCAAGTGGCTGGCAAGGGAGCCGAGCCAGGGGAAACCCAGAGCAGCATACAAGTTTGGGCTGTGTGCCCAGTGTGTTTCAGAGCCTGAGGGCTAAAGTGAATAGGATGTGTTCTGATCTCCATAAATCTGCACTACCAGTAGTGTAACCCCGTGGGGGTCCATCTATGCTTTGTTTATTCTGTTGGATGTGAATAAAAGCCACACTTTAGAATCCCACTTCTGGCATTGGACATTACAGTTATTGCTTCCTGTGTCCAGAGTTACTTGGGTGCCCCTGATGCAGAGTAGACAAACCTAACCAATGTGCCGAGTGACAAATTTCTCCCTGAATCCAGCCCACCAGGTAGTCCTGTCAAGAGGGAAATGGCATACCTGGGTGGTGGTTACACTTATCATTAAGAAAAATTTCCCCACACACTCCTTATGTCAGAATCACCTGAAAAAGGAGAAAAGGGCAAACAAGTTTTAATAAAAGTAAAAATGAGGCATGCAAACACTATGGTACAGCATGGAATACAGAGGCCACTGGTTCTTAAAACGGGGAGGAGGGAGGAAGAGTTATGAATATTGGAGTATCCCCTAGGAGAAACAAGGTTACTATGGTAAGTAACTGTTTCTTCTCACCCCAGGAATACTGCAATATTCCTAACTCTTTGCAGACTAAAAAGCAGTACCTTTGGAGGCGGGAAGAACCTATTTTGGAAACAGGCTCTGCAGTACAGCTGTACCAAACCTAGCATCAGCCCTTGCCTGCATGTCCAAGCTGTAATGCTTGACAAATGTGTGTACTGTTCTCCAGGTTGCTGCTTTACAAATATCCACCAAGGGTACTTCCCTTGCAGCTGCCAATGTTGTAGCTGTACCCCTTGTGGAATGGGCTCTAAGCCCTGCTGGGTATCCTTGCCCACCTTAGAATAACAAAATTGAATGCACTGAACAATCCAGTGAGAAATGGACCTTTTAGATGCTGGGTTACCCCTTCTAACATCCCCATAAGTGAGGAAAAGCTGAGTTCTATCCTGCCTATGGGGCTTAATGGCTGTCATGCAGTAGCTTAATGCTCTCTTGACATCCAGGCTATGTAGCCTACGCTCACCAGTAGAAGAGTGGTCAGTGAAAAACACTGGCAAAGTAATAGACTGGTTCAAATGTAAGTCTGAAACCACTTTGGGAAGGAATTTCCCATTTGTTTGAAGGACTACCTTATCCCTGTGGAAAGCAATGTAGTCCTTTTCAATACATAAGGCCTGAAGCTCACTAATTCTTCTAGGCGAAGTGATGGCCACTAGAAACACTGTTTTCCAAGTGACATACTTCAAAGGTGCTAAGAACATAGGCTCAAAAGGGGGAACCATGAGCTGAGCAATGCAAATATTGAGGTCCCAAGCTGGCACCGGTTCTCTCACCGGTGGGTACATATGTGAGAGGCCTTTGAAAAACTTTTAAAAAATTGGATTTGATGCTAAGGAAACAGGCTTACCTGCCAAAGCATAAGCAGAAACTGATGCTAAATGAACCTTCAATGTAGCAGGCTGTAAACCTAAGGAGTGTAGATAGACTAAGTAGTCCAGCAACTCTGGCGCTCCTACCTGGGTTGGCACTACACTCTTGTTAGAGCACCAAATGGAAAACCTCTTCCATTTTGCAGCATAGGTCTTCTTAGTAGAGGACTTTCTATATCCTCTTAAAACATCCATAACTGACTCAGAGAGATGTAAACCAGCATACTCTAGGTCCTCAAGAGCCAAGCTTTGAGCCTGAGTGACCTGAGGTTCGGATACAGGAGTCTGCCTTGATTGGAGGTCAGAAGATTGTGCCTCCTGGGAAGGTGTACTGGTTGTACCACTGACACGGACAGTAACAGGGAGTACCATGGCTGTCTGGCCCAGTCTGGGGCCGTCAGGATCATTGTTGCTGGCTGAGACCTGAGTTTCAACAGCACCCTGTATACCAGGGGAAATGGGGGGAATGCATACAGGAATTCCTCTGACCAATCCAGGACAAGGGCATCTAGAGGAATCGTGCCCACTACTGAAGGTCTGCAACAGAACTGGGGCAAGTGATGGTTCTGATGAGAGGCAAAGAGATCTATTTCTGGGGTGTCCCACCTCCTGAATAGAGTCTGTACCACTTGCTTGTTCAGGGACCATTTGTGATGGTCCTGACTGATTCGACTCAGAGTATCTGCCAGAACATTGTCTTTGCCTGGCAGATGAATGGCCTGTAGTGAGGAGCCCAGTGAGTAAGCCAGGGTCCAGATTTTCATAGCCTCTCTGCAAAGGAAGCTTGATCTTGGTCCTCCTTGCTTGTTTATGTAGTACATGGTGGTAGTATTGTCTGTCCTGACTTGCACTACCTTATCCTGTATCAGTGGTTTGAAAGCGTGCATTGCCAGAAGCACTGCCCTGAGCTCCAACAGGTTTATGTGCAAAAGAGTTTTTGTACTTGACCAAGTGCCCTGGGCAGTGTGCTCTGCTAGATGAGCCCCCCCCCCAGCCCAGGAGGGATGCATCTGTTGTGAGAATCACTGAAGGGAGCTCTTTTTGGAAAGGAACCCCTTCTCTGAGGTTGGTATCCTCTTTCCACCATTGAAGAGCTTGAATAAAAGTTTCTGTTACAGGGACAATCTTTGCCAGGCAATCCTTCCATGGTCACCAATGAGTTCTTAAATGAAATTGGATGTCTCTCATCTGAAACCTGGATCCCAGCACTGTACCTGTTGCAGCTGCCATGTGGTCCAGGAGTTGAAGAAACTGCCTTGCTGGCCTCAGGACATTGAGCCTGAAAGAGGTTGCCAACTGCAGAATGCTTTTTTGCCCTGTCTCTGGGCAAGAATGCTCTGCCCACTTTGGCATTCAATTCTGCTCCTATTGTAACCCCTAGGTGGCACTATCCCAAGGACTACTACCCCTGCCTGCTTGGTTAGTAGCAGGTTAAGGAGCCTGAGTTCTGAAACGGGTACCTCCACCCAAAGGTCAGGGTTGGTAGTGGTCAAGCTAAGCTGGGCACAGCCCTCCAGGACACTGTAACCCCCCTCTTTCCCCTCTAGTGGCCTGAACACTGTACAATAATCACTTTCACAATACCCCTGGTACACCACACAAGTACTCACACTGTTTGCACTTACCACCAGGGCTGGTTCCTCTGGCTCACCCCTGGGGACCCCCTGTAAAACAAGGTTATGCACAGCAAATAGCAACAGTGCAGTACTTTTGGGAGGCAGTATAGCGCAGTGGTCTAAGGCTCTGAGCTGCAAATTTGGTGATATCCAGCAGACCAGACCTGGGTTTGAATCCCACAGCTTCCACTTGCATACTGTGTGACCCTGAGCAAGTCACTTAACCTCCTTGTGCTCCCAGGTCGCTCCTGTAAAAAAGCTTTCAGCTTAGTGTGCTATACCTGGTTAAACAACTAAATAAAAAAAAAAAAAACTTTGAGCACAAACTGGAACCACAGTCAGATTACATGCAGAAAAAGTTAGATCTGATTTATTTAGGGGACTTGAACAAGGACGGGGCATAATCAGGTTAATTAGCTTAAAGGTTATATCAGTCAAGCAGTTATGCATGCGCTTTGAGTCCCCGACACAGTCACACCTCTGGGTACCCAGGTGGAGAACAGATGGGCTAGCCAAGACTGTTGCCCGGGGTTGCAGCTGGTTGGGGCCCTGTGATGGAAAACACAACATGCACAGTACACAATATTTGTAATCCGGAGCCAGAGGGCTCAGTTCGTAAAGGAACGAAACAACAAGACAATCAGATGACACACTCAGATTAAGCTGTTGTTGCAGGGAGCTACCCAAGACTGGACACAGGCTGGACGAAAATCAAGACTGCAGGTGGTTGATCTGGAACGCCAGGAGAAGCAGGGCCCACACGAGTCGCAGAGGCATCATTCCTGTTCAAGCGTGGAGCAGGGGGCTGATCCCCAGGCAGGTCTCTCATCGATGGCTTCTCTGTGCAGTGGGTAGTCTGGCTGGGCCAGTCTGGCAAGGCTCAGACCGCATGGAGACAAATTCGGATGTAGTCCATTTTGGTCTGGATACAGCTTCCAGCAAGCAGAACACAGTTCACACAGTGGATAACTAACTCACAACCCACTAGCAGCTCATAGCACATTTACATGTACGGGAATTCTACTGTACCAGGCAAAGTGCTCCCCAGTCACAATCGCAAAGTCTATGCACGCACTGGGAGTTTAGGGGTAGCTGAACTCCTGACAGACCGATTGCATTCAGCAAAATCTTCAGTCTTCTTCAGGTTGAGCCTGGCCCACTTCAGTAGCTTACTTTAGTCACACAAACTTGGATTTAGTCAAAAATAATTCTCTTCTCTCCCCGTCAGGAGCAGCAGCAGACATGCAAGCCAAAAACTCAGCCCTTTCACAGTTTTCCTATGCGAATCCACTCAGTATTGCTGCCCAAATACACGTGAGCTCTTCTCATTTCACTTCCCAGCTCAAAACTAACTGAAAATTGCCAGCAGCCCAGGACTTCCCCAAGATCCAAAAGATTCGGTTGACAGATTTGGCTGTCAGTCAAAGCAAGAGCTCCCCCTTCAGTTGCAAAAAAGGGGCAAAAAGTTCAAAACTACAATTCCTACAGATTTTGACTTCAGACAGCTCCTGTAGTCCGGCTACATTTTAGGTCCTACCAGAAATGATTGGTTCAATTTGCAGTCCAGGACCAAGATAGTGAGACAAACAAAACAATCCTTGCTACAAAGAAATCAGGTTAGACAAACTACATTATCATTATCACTCTAAATGATTTTCAGCAAATACTTACATCTTTCAACAGAACTCCCTCTCAGATTACTTAGGCTGCAATCAGGCATCTCTTAAAGAGACAGTACACAGAGGCTATACAGGCTCTGGTAATCACATTTAAACTGCTAAAACGCAGGACACCAGCCTGGCAGTGAGCATTTAGGCAAGCTCAAGGAAGACTTTTTGGGAACCCCCATTTGTGGGGGGGGGTTAACTATGAACTGCAGAATTTGAGAAGGGATCAGAACTGATTTTTCCAAGTTTAAAAGGAACCCCAGAGACTCCAGCAAATGTTGAGTGAGTTGGAGGTGCTCTGTTAGCTGTTGTGGTGAATCCTCCACCACTAACCAGTCATCTAAGTAGGGGAATACTAAGACACCTTGTCTTCGTAAGTGTGCCACTACCACAGCCAAACACTTTCTGAACACCCTTGGTGCTGAAGTGAGACCGAAAGGAAGAGCTGAGAACTGATAGTGTCCTGATTGGAGTCTGAACCTGAGAAACATTCTGTGAGACTCCCTTATTGGAATGTGGAAATTGGCATCTTTTAGGTCCAATGATGCCAACCAATCCCCTTTTCAGATTGCTGGCAGAATCAGAGGCAAAGTTACCATTTTGAAATTTGGTTTTGTTAGGAATTTGTTGAGGACCCTGAGATCCAGGACAGGCCGCAGCTCTCCATTTTTCTTGGGTGTAAGAAAGTACCTTGAATAAAGTCCTTTCCCCCTTTGATGCAGTGGCACTGGTTCCGCTGCCTTCAGTGAAAGAAGGTGTTTCACCTCTTCTTCCAGCCTTCTGCTTTCTAGGTGGGAAGCTGGTTTGAAAGCTCTGTTTCTTTGAACAGGTGAGGACTTGAAATGTAGGGACAGGCCATGACCCACTATCTCCAGAACCCACTTGTCTGTGGTGATGGTTTTCCAATTGTGGAGAAAATGAGTCAGCCTGCCCCCTGCTGGTAAAGGAGAGGCAGCCTGAATGAAGAAGTCAGGGATCCTGTTTAGCCTGGGGCTGAGACTGGGTACCATGCCTGGCACCTCTTCTGCCCCTACCCCTAAAGTACCCCAGCTGTGGGTATTGGGGTGCTTGAGGGAGTACCATGGCCTGGATAAAAAGGCCTGGTATGAAACTGTCTGCCCCTACCTCCCCGACTGAATGGTCTAGAGGAAGTGTAGGGTCTTTCTTTTGTAGAATTACTAGGGAAGGTTGCCTTATACTCATCCACCTTCTTCATGTAAGCCTCTATATGGCTGCCAAATAGAGAACTGCCCTCCATAGGAAAATCCAGAGTCTTATTCTGGATATCCTGTGTTAGGTTTGTGGCTCTTACCCAAGCAAACCTTCTCTGTGCGATGGTATTTGCCATCCACCTTGCAGCAGTCTCACTGCTGTCTACTGCCATCTGGTACTGGTATTAGCAGCTCCCAGGCCAAACCTAGTTGTTTCGGCTAGGTCTGCCGAAAGAGGAGGAGATGCTTTTTCAGCCATGTCCAGAACAGACTGCCAAAGCGCCTTCTGGTACTGTGCTGCATAGGCCTGATACTTTGCTTGCCTAATGGCCAGAGAGGCTGACAGATAACCTTTCTTGGCCATGCTTTCAATTTTCCTCGAGTCCTCCTCTGGAGGGTGAGAAGCCAGAGGGACTTTAGCCTTATCACAAGCTGCAGCTTGCGCCACCCCCTGGTGGTCAGGGTGTGAAAATAAGAATTCAGCTCTGCTCTGTCAAGCTGATACTTTTTGTCCACTCTCTTGTCCAAAGGAGGGACAGACCCAGGAGCTTGGAGGAGTTTGAAAATATCCCTTTTGAAAAATGTATTGATGGGAAGTGAAAGCTTTTTAGTAGGGGTCAGTCCCATCATATCCATATATTCAGCCTCCTCCTCATCCTCTACAGCTTCAGTGGTAGGGATGTCTAAGGCATCAGCAATTTTCCTAATGAAGGAAAAATGAGAAGAATAATCTTCAGTAGTCCTGGGAAAAGAGCCAAACTCCTGCTCAGGGGAGACCTCAGGCTCTATAGGCTCACCTTCTTCTTCCTCCTCCTCATCCTCTCCCTCACACTGTTCAGGAAAACAGAGTGGGATGGAAGGTGCAGAAGTCTGGACTGGAGACTGTGATACCACAGGCAGCAGACCCTGCAAAGTTTGCATAATTTTTATTGCCTGTGCAATCTCTGCAGGAGAAGGCAAAGTGGCAGGCACCACAGAAGTCTCCTTTTCCACAGGGGGTTCAGTGTGCTTTGTCTTTTTTGTTTTTTAACAGGAACCGGGGAGCTAGCTGGTTTAGAGGGTCTCTTTTTACCCGTGTCAGGGGTAGAAATAGCAGAAATTTGTGGTGTCACCCACAGACCCTGAGGGTTTTGGCTGATCAAAGCCAGTGGGACCCTTTAATCTTTTATTTAGTCTGTCCAGACGTTTTTCTAAAGTCTTGTCTGGAAAAGATTTACAGATAGCACAGTCAGACTTTAAATGGTCAAAACCCTAGCAGAAAACACAAACAGAGTGTTTATCTGCTTTGGCAAAGACGTCACCACACCAGAACAGTTTTTAAAACCGGGTTCACCGGTTCTCTCTTTAGGTTTTTCTGACATAATGAAGAAAAACCACAACCGCAACAGTAAAACCTTTTAAAACTTAAATTTAAACACTTTTTATCGGTTGCAGTTGGTTCAGGAACCGATCGGAGGAACCGAGCAGAACTGATAAAATTTGAACTGAGATTAGTGGTTCAGAACCGTAGTTATCGGTTCTACAAACTGATTTTAAACAGTCAAAATATATGCAAATGATAGAAAAAGGACTAAAACTAACCTAAAATACCTTGATTCCTCAGTGGTTATTCCGAACCAAGAGGAACCGAGAAAAATATACAAAGCTAACTAAATTAGCTAACGGTTATAGAAAAACACAATGATAAGAGACAGTAATTGAAAATAAACAAGAAATACTTAAGTATTTATGAAAATCAAGGCTTCTTGTGACTAGATGTTGAGAAGGAAATCTCCAGGCGTCTGGTCTTGACCGGCGGAGAGAGAAATCTGAGGGTTAGAATATAGGCAGTTGATAGGTGGCAGCATTTGAAAAGTGGCTCATGTCAGTGATTCCATCATTTGCATAGCATTCCATCTCTGGGCATTCTGACCTTAAAGGCACATTGCAAAGAGTTAGGAATATTGGAGTATTCCTGGGGTGAGAAACAAGAACATTCTGGAATGAAACTGAAAGCAAACTAAACAGCATGCTAGGAATGCAAGTACTATTTACACCAGATTTGTGCATATTAGGTACTGTTAATAAAGAAGCAGCAGTTAATAGAAGGCACTGTATAGACTTCATAGTAAATATAGCCAAAAGAGAGAGATTAAAGTTATAGTTTGGACAAAAGAAGACCCATCTATAATGAATAACTACGAGATGCACTTGAAACATTAAAAATAGAGAAAATAGAACAAGAAATGAGAAACACCTTCAATATATATATCCAGAAATTTGGACAACTGGATGCTCCAATTGGCATCCTTGAGGAAAGTGAATAGATCCTTAGTCTGAAGAAATAGTTTAGTTTATTTATTTAGTTTTTGTTTTTTTTGTTGACCAGGTAAGTGCACTAGACAAATCCTGTCTATTTTCAAGCACGACCCGGGGGAGGGGGCTACAGATGAATGCCAACTGACTTTGAACCAGATTAAGCTGTTGGTGGAATTTTTAGTGAATGAGGGAAATTTGGCCAGGACACTGGGGAAATTCCCCTACTCTTGCAGTAGAGGTCCCCTCTGAGACGTCTGGTGAGACCTCAGTATCTCTCAGCCTTTGGAGAGTGAGGATGTGTCATCGAGACCTCTTGTTTTGAACCCTGCTGGAGCTGTTGGGGTTCTTCCCACAGATATGCCTCCTAATTCTTCCGTTTCGGTCGCACTGCCGGCTGAAGACCAGTCTGTTTTGGGAGCGAGTGGAGATTGTTTACCTGATGATATGTATAGTGAAGAGGAGAAAAAGAGAGAGTTGGTAGTCCGACCGTTACAGCTGGTATTGCAAAGCGCTGTTTAAAACGCTCTAAGGAGGATATGACTACAGTGGCACAATCTTCTGAAGCTCCTGAGTCGGAGCTTGATTCCTGTCCTTTTCCCCTTTACCGCGCATGACTCATCATGGTCCCCGGAGTTATCGCTGGAAAAGGCTGGGTGGATCAAGGATAAGGCCCGATGGATCCCTGACCCATTAGTTCCCTTACCTTTGGGTGCTCTGGTTTCGCCCAGCAATTCCCCTTCGGCTCGCACACCTATGCTTCAGGCAGAGTTTCCTGCTGTTGAGAGTACCCCACCAGCCGCGGTTTCGGCGGCTCTCCCAGGTGAGGTTGACAACAACGGTGATACTGCGTCAGATGCTGTTTCTGGCATGGTGGATTCACTGATGGGGTCTTTGTCTTTCCTCCGCATCGGGAGGAGCTGGTGGGGGGATAATACTACTACGGTCAGTTCCATTTCTCCAGCTGAGCCTTCAGGTCTGTCCTCCTCCTTTTCAAAGGAAAATTCTGTTTCTGATTCTGGACATAAGTGTTCGGCTGACAATCCTGGGTCTAAATCGGTGAGTTATGTATCCCTTTTTAAAAATACGGGGATGCCAGTAAGGAAAAGATTTGTGGCTCGAATTTACTACAGGGGGGGTTTAGACCTTCCACCTGACTGAATTTATGTGGGGAAATGTCTGCTACTTGACTCTTTGAAACTTACTCCCTCTGATGTTTATGCCTTTTTTCATTCCTCTGGGGAACATAACTTTGACATTGCATTTCATTCGGCTGGGATGTTGGATAAGTTCTGGGCAGCTTATTATATTCTAAAAACTACTCCTGTCTGGAAGCCCTTCGAGGTTATTCCAATCACTACGCCTACGGCTAAGATTATAACTGTCCTATTTAGAAATGAAGGGGTTAATGTCTGGATATCCTGTATTGGTTGGAGAAGAGGTGCACTGTGAATGGTGTACCTCAAGCACTGATCGATGATAATGGGTTTTGGACAGGGGGTTGGAAATTTTCGGTACAATTGAAGATGACTGATGAAGGGATTCAACATCTGCCCAATTGTTTTTACATTGGAAGGGACCATGGTATTTTGTTTTATCCAGGGCAACCCCACTCTTGTTATCGCTGTGGTTCCTTATCCCACTTGAATTCTGATTGTGACCAACTTATATGCACTGCGTGTGGCACTTTGGGGCATACTGCCCTGTCCTGTACAGTCCCTCCCACCTGCAACTTGTGTGGGGATGCCTCACATGTGTTTGCTGCTTGCCCATGGACTGCTCACAATATGGCAGACTATATGGAACATGATTTTTATGTTAATAAATCTGCAAAAGCTAAATCAAGAGGTTTTGAAACCCCTGCTGAGTTCCTGTTTCAAAAACGCCTTTGGCAGCCCCACCCATCCTTGTTCCTACGAGACCGGCTCCGCAGGCTCCAGTTGTAGATCCCTCCCCCATTGATGTTAACTGTTCCTTCGCCTGCTCAACAATTGGACCACCCCCTTCCTCTATGCCTATTCTGCCTGATAATCTGGAAGATTTATCTGTAGATTTCCAGCCTGTTCATTCTAGACTGAGATCTGCACAAGTGAAGGACAGTCAGATGGCTGGTGTTTCGGTGGAAAACTGATATGAGCCCCTACAGAGTTGGGGTGATGTTATGGAGGGGATGATATGGAAGGGTCTATCCCTATTTCCCAATCGGATATGATGTTGGGGCATTCAGACAATCCAGAAAAAGGGTCGAAGAAAAGGAACACTAGATCACAGAAAAAGAAATGATTGTTTGTTTTTTTTGTGTACTCTGGTGGCTATTATCTATGTCTTTGAACTTTTCTTCTCTATCATTGGCAAGTCTCAAAGTCAATAGCATCAGATCTGACCGTAAGAGGAAGGCGACTTTTTTGACTTTACAGCATTTAGATTTTGATGTCTATTTTTTGCAGGATGTTCGTTTTTATATCTCCAGTGATATAGAAAAAGCTTACAAAGACTGGTTTCTAGGAGCCTCTTTCTGGTCTACAGGTCAAGATATGCGTTCTGGTGTTGCGTACTGTTTTTCCTTTCATGGTTTTTTTATTCAAAAGGTTGTGGATTTGGCACCAGGGAGAGTACTGATCTTGGATCTAATTTGGCAGGATTTAAATTACAGGTTTATTAACCTTTATGCTCCTCAGCAAAAAGCCATCAAGGTACAATAATTTAAAAAGATAAAACCTTTTTTATTTACCACTCGGATAGTGTTGTGGGGAGGTGACTTTAACACTAACCTGGATAAATCTGTTGGGAAGGTATACTGTGATATCAATGAATTGAAAACTATACTGCTGGAGAGTGATTTTATAGATGTTTTTGCTTCTGACCCCAAATTTACTTTTTCTACTGGACGTATGTTGTCCAGAATAGATTACTGGCTGTGTTCCAAAAATATTGGTAATTCTGAAGGACAGGTTTTACCCATTGAGACCTCGGAACACAGTTTGTTAGGGCTGAGGCTTAATTTGCACCAGGTTTCCTTGTATGGGCTGGGAATTTGGAGAGCCAATTCTCAGTTGTTATCTGACTTGGATTTCTGAGTCAAATTCAAGGATCTGGTGTTAGATAGGGAAACCATGATTTTTCTTTATGCTTCTATGATTGACTGGTGGGTAGATTCCAAAGCTTGTATTAGAGATTTTTTTAAAACCCATTCTCAACAATTGGCTGATTGCCGACATCGACAGTCTAAGATATTAAGGAATACCCTATATGCTTTATTTTCCAAACAGTGTACTTCACAGGTAGACTGTGGGGAACAAATACGCCAAATTAAAGATCAATTGTCACAATTGCAATATGACCGACTGAAATCTCTGGAATTTGAACAAAAATTTGGGACTAAGGGTAAGAAACGGCAAGTGAATCCTTTTTTAGATTGTAGAACTAGATGTCGAACCAAGCAATTTCATGCAGTGAAGGATGAGTATGATCGTTTGGTTAGTGAACCATCCACAGTTATTAAGTGTGTGGAAAATTTTATTAGGGAACAATTTGAATCATCTTTTACTGAGACCAAAGATATGATGCTTTTATTACAAGCTGTGAATCTACCTACCTTGTCTAAAGAACAGCAGGATGTTTTGGTACAACCATTTTTAGCTGAGAAAGTTGCAGCGGTTTTGTCAGCTATGATGGACCTGGTTGCACCTGGCTCAGATGGCTTACCTCCTGTTCTTTACAAAAAGTTATGGGAATTTATGCCTTATACATTGTTGGCAGTTTTTAATGCCTTTTTGTCAGAGGACCGTCTCACGGAGCAAATGTATGAGGGCTTAATGATTTTTTTATTTAAAAAAGGGGATAGGACGGCTTTGAACAATTGGAGACCAATTGCTTTGTTAAACACAGATTTCAACATTTTTGCAAAGTTATTAGGAAATCGGATAACAAAACTATTGGTCTTTCTGGTCTACCAAATGCAGTTTTGCTCTGTACCTGGCAGATCGATCCAGGATGCCTTGATTTTGGTGCGGGAAATATTCTCACAAGGTCTTTCTAAACAAGACTTCCTATGGTTGACACTTCGGGCGTAGGGGTTTCCTGACCTGTTTCTCAACTGGCTCTGTATGTTTTATTCCTCGGCTTATGTGAAACCTTATGTTAATGGCTGGCTTGGAGAAACTTGTTTTATCCAAAGAGGTGTCCGACATGGATGTCCATTAAGCCCTATCTTGTTTATTTTGATACTGGACCCCATCAATCGTATTGTGCAGCAATCTCCTGGTCTCCCTGGCATTACCAGGATAGGTATTTGTGATATTAAAATGATCTGTTATGCAGATGATCTGTGTGTGGTAGTTCCAACGGCATTGGTTGGCCGCCTTTTATGCTGTGTTCTTCCTGCGCTTCTGAATTGTATTGGCTCCCGGCTTAATTTTTCGAAAAGTGTTTGTTTTAATTTACAGGGGTTCCAGATGGGAGTCTCCCATATCGTGGGTATTCAAGTGCTGGATCCCCCCCACACAACATTTTGGTTTATTCTTTGGGTCATCAGATATGGCCGGTTACAATTGGGAACTTTGTATTAATAAAGGTAGAGAGAAAGTACATAGATGGAATACTTGGTCTATGGGGAAGAAGAAGAGAACTTTTATAATTAAGACTTTCTTATTACCCCTTTTCTTATATGTTGGTCACATTTTTCCAGTACCTAAACAATTTTTTGTACCTTTTATGAGTATCTTTTTTTCTTGTTTTTGGGGAAGCCGTCTCAATCCGATTAAAATAAATATTCTATAGTTGGATTATAAAGAGGGGGGAATTTGTATGATTCATCCGATTGTTTTTTTCTTTTCCTTATTTGTGGATTCTAATCTTACACCCCTGTGTCGCAAGGTAGATACTTTATGGTCATTTTTAGTTACTGATCAGTTACAGGTTATTTTGCAGGAATGGAGTTCTAACAGTTTTGTACATAAGAATAAAAAGAAGTATGTATTGTCCTTAGACTGGGTTTTGATCTTTGATTTAATAAAATCTTGGCAGGTTACTCTGGATATGGTTGTGGTGTTCTCAAGAAAATGTCTTTATCAGTGTATATTAGACACTCATTTTGCAGACCAGGCATTTCCAGACTTCTCAGACCTAGACAGGACTAGGATTGGAGATTGATTACTCAACAAAAGAATTCCTGTGGCTATGTGGGATATCGCATGGCTTGGAGTCCATGGTAAAATTAATGTACGAGGTAATCAGAAGCATAAGATGTTACAAGATAGATATTGCTTCTGAGATTCCTGTCCTATGGTAGTTGAATCTATGCCACATTTGTATTTTGAATGCCCATATATCATTCAGTTTTTGTTTCTTTGGAAGCGTCAACATTGGCAACATGTCTGGAAATTATGGGATCCGAGGTCTCTGTTTTATGGACTGTTTCCTGAGGAGTGGGATAGATATGATTCTGGTACTATGAATCTGATAGCCGTGATTATTTTATATTGGATTTGGCAGGTACGGTGCTCTTTTTTGTTTCAACAGAAGTTTATCCCTCCTATTGAACTTTATGGCATAATCAAAAGGAATACTTGCCGTATTAAGGAGGGGGAGCAGAAACTTCTTAAAAGAGGCATGTGGGAACATTATTGGAAATCCCTTAATTTATTTTTATTTTCATTACTGGTTGCCCTGTTTGAGTAGTCCTGTTTAGTTGTTATGAGTAATTTCTGTTTTTAGAGTATTTTTCTTATGAGTTTTTTTTCCCCACTTCCTGCCTGATGGTTATTCCTGAGGTTGGATGACTTTTATTTTTGTTTTCCTTTTTATTTTCGTGTTTTTAAATATCTGTTTTGCTTTTTTCATATGGTTTTGAATGGCTGTACATTATTTATTTACTTTGTTATGTTTTAATAAAAAATTCCCCTACTCTTTTCGATAAGTGCCACGGGATCTTAACATCCACCTGAACTACCACCAATCCAGGCAGATGGGACCTCGGTTTAACATCTCATCCGAAAGACGGCACCTCAGAAGAAGATGAAAAGGAGCAGATCTCTCACTTAAACTCAGTACCCCACAAGACATCATACATATAATCAGTTCCTCCTCACTTCCAGAAAATACCTTTAATAGCTTATATCAGCTCTGGAGCCAGATTCACAAAACTCTGCCTGGGTACAAACCCACTGGGTTATTTGAATAGTTGGTGTTCTCAAAGCCCAGTTTGCCCCCACAAACTGGGTTTGTGCCCAAAGAAGCAAGAGGGGGCTGCAATGCAAATGAAGGGAAGGGGATCTGCATATCCCTGCAATCCCATTCACCAAAGTTTTGCTCCATACAAGGCCCTTTGTGAAGTTCCTTGCATGGAGCAAAGTACTGCTGACAAAAACCTGGAGGTAATCCATGCAACCTTAGTGGCTGATGGAGGTACTAAGACCCCCCCCAACCTGGTCCCCGATTGCCCACCCAACAGTAAAAAATCATTGTTTCATAGTGTAGTGGTCCCTTCTCTGTCCCTGATCAGTGACCCTATCATTAATACAACAGTTTCCATAGTGCAGTGATCCTTCCCCCTCCCTGGACCTTGATCGCCGACCCTATCATTAATACAACAGTTTCCATAGTGTAGTGGTCCTTCCCCCTCCCTGGACCCTGATCACTGACCCTATTATTAATGCAACAGTTTCCATAGTGTAGTGGTCCTTCCCCCTCCCTGGACCCTGATCGCTGACCCTATCATTAATACGACAGTTTCCATAGTGTAGTGGTCCTTCCCTCCTTGGACCTGATCATCGACTCTATCATTAATACAACAGTTTCCGTAGTGTAGTGGTCCTTCCCTCCTGGATCTTGATCACTGACCCTATCATTAATACAACAGTTTCCATAGTGTAGTGGTCCTTCCCCCTCCCTGGACCCTGATCGCCGACCCTATCATTAATACAACAGTTTCCATAGTGTAGTGGTCCTTCCCTCCTTCCCTGGACCCTGATCGCCGACCCTATCATTAATACAACAGTTTCCATAGTGTAGTGGTCCTTCCCCCTCCCTGGACCATGATCGCCGACCCTATCATTAATACAACAGTTTCCATAGTGTAGTGGTCCTTCCCCCTCCCTGGACCCTGATCGCCGACCCTATCATTAATACAACAGTTTCCGTAGTGTAGTGGTCCTTCCCCCTCCCTGGACCCTGATCGCCGACCCTATCATTAATACAACAGTTTCCGTAGTGTAGTGGTCCTTCCCCCTCCCAGGACCCTGATCGCTGACCCTATCATTAATACAACAGTTTCCATAGTGTAGTGGTCCTTCCCCCTCCCTGGACCCTGATCGCCGACCCTATCATTAATACAACAGTTTCCATAGTGTAGTGGTCCTTCCCCCTCCCTGGACCTTGATCGCCAGTCCTTCCCCCCTCAATGGACCCTGATCGCCAACCCTATTATTAATACAACAGTTTCCATAGGTACTAAGACCCCCACAACCTGGTCCCCGATTGCCCACCCAAAAGTAAAAAATCATTGTTTCATAGTGTAGTGGTCCCTTCTCTGTCCCTGATCACTGACCCTATCATTAATACAACAGTTTCCATAGTGTAGTGATCCTTCCCTCTCCCTGGACCTTGATCGCCGACCCTATCATTAATACAACAGTTTCCATAGTGTAGTGGTCCTTCCCCCTCCCTGGACCCTGATCACCGACCCTATTATTAATACAACAGTTTCCATAGTGTAGTGGTCCTTCCCCCTCCCAGGACCCTGATCACCGACCCTATCATTAATACAACAGTTTCCATAGTGTAGTGGTCCTTCCCCCTTCCTGGACCCTGATCGTCGACCCTATCATTAATACAACAGTTTCCATAGTGTAGTGGTCCCTCCCCCCTCCTCAATGCCTAATCTCTCACCTGATATGTTGACTGCAATTTTCTGCAATGTAGTTTAGTGTACTGGTCCTTCCCCCTTCCTGGACCCTGATTGCTGACCCTATCATTAATACAACAGTTTCCATAGTGTAGTGGTCCTTCCCCCTCCCTGGACCCTGATCGCCGACCCTATCATTAATACAACAGTTTCCATAGTGTAGTGGTCCTTCCCCCCCCCTCCCTGGACCCTGATCGCCAACCCTATTATTAATACAACAGTTTCCGGAGTGTAGTGGTCCTTCCCCCTCCTTGGACCCTGATCACCGACCTATTATTACTACAACAGTTTCCATAGTGCAGTGGTCCTTCCCCCTCCCTGGACCCTGATCACCGACCCTATCATTAATACAACAGTTTCCATAGTGTAGTGGTCCTTCCCTCCTGCACCCTGAGCATTGACCCTATCGTTCATACAACAGTTTCCATAGTGTAGTGGTCCTTCCTCCCTGGACCTTGATCACCGACCCTATCATTAATACAACAGTTTCGTGAGTGTAGTGGTCCTTCCTCCCTGGACCCTGATCGCCGACCCTATCATTAATACAACAGTTTCGTGAGTGTATTGGTCCTTCCCCTCCCTGGATCCTGATCACGCCCTATCATTAATACAACAGTTTCCATAGTGTAGTGGTCCTTCCCTCCCTGGACCCTAATCGCCACCCTATCATTAATACAACAGTTTCTGTAGTAGTGGTCCTCCCTCCTGGACCCTGATCACCGACCCTCATCATTAATACAACAGTTTCTGTAGTGTAGTGGTCCTTCCCCCCTCCCTGGACCCTGATCGCCGACCCTATCATTAATACAACAGTTTCCGTAGCGTAGTGGTCCTTCCCCCCTCCCTAGACCCTGATCGTCAATCCTATCATTAATACAACAGTTTCCGTAGCATAGTGGTCCTTCCCCCTTCCTGGACCCTGACTGTCGACCCTATCATTAATACAACAGTTTCCGTAGTGTAGTGGTCCTTCCCCCTCCCTGGACCCTGATCGTCGACCCTATCATTAATACAACAGTTTCCGTAGCGTAGTGGTCCTTCCCCTCCCTGACCCTGATCGGTTGACCCTATCATTAATACAACAGTTTCCGTGGAGTAGTGGTCCTTCCCCCTCCCAGAACCCTGATCGCTGACCCTATCATTAATACAACAGTTTCTGTAGCGTACTGGTCCTTCCCCTCCTGGAACCTGATCGCAGAACCCTATCATTAATACAACAGTTTCAGATGAGGGTCCATCCCTCCCTGACCCTGATCACGACCCTATCATTAATACAACAGTTTCCGTGAGCTGTGGTCCTTCCCTCCCTGGACCCTGATCACGACCCTATCATTAATACAACAGTTTCCGTGCGTAGTGGTCCTTCCTCCTGGACCCTGATCACGTCCTATCATTAATACAACAGTTTCCGTAGCGTAGTGGTCCTTCCCCCTCCCTGGACCCTGATCGTCGACCCTATCATTAATACAACAGTTTCCATAGTGTAGTGGTCCCTCCCCCCTCCTCAATGCCTAATCTCTCACCTGATATGTTGACTGCAATTTTCTGTAATGTAGTTTAGTGTACTGGTCCTTCCCCCTCCCTGGACCCTGATTGCTGACCCTATCATTAATACAACAGTTTCCATAGTGTAGTGGTCCTTCCCCCTCCCTGGACCCTGATCGCCGACCCTATCATTAATACAACAGTTTCCATAGTGTAGTGGTCCTTCCCCCTTCCCCTCCCTGGACCCTGATCGCCAACCCTATTATTAATACAACAGTTTCCGTAGTGTAGTGGTCCTTCCCCCTCCTTGGACCTGATCACCGACCCTATTATTACTACAACAGTTTCCATAGTGCAGTGGTCCTTCCCCCTTCCTGGACCCTGATCACCGACCCTATCATTAATACAACAGTTTCCATAGTGTAGTGGTCCTTCCCCCTCCCTGCACCCTGAGCATTGACCCTATCGTTCATACAACAGTTTCCATAGTGTAGTGGTCCTTCCCCCTCCCTGGACCTTGATCGCCGACCCTATCATTAATACAACAGTTTCCGTAGTGTAGTGGTCCTTCCCCCTCCCTGGACCCTGATGGCCGACCCTATCATTAATACAACAGTTTCCAGTGTGTAGTGGTCCTTCCTCCCTGATCCTGATGCACGACCCTATCATTAATACAACAGTTTCCATAGTGTAGTGGTCCTTCCCTCCTGGACCCTTGATCACGACCCTATCATTAATACAACAGTTTCCGTAGTGTAGTGGTCCTTCCCCCTCCCTGGACCCTGATGGCCGACCCTATCATTAATACAACAGTTTCCGTAGTGTAGTGGTCCTTCCCCCTCCCTGGATCCTGATCGCCGACCCTATCATTAATACAACAGTTTCCATAGTGTAGTGGTCCTTCCCCCTCCCTGGACCCTGATCGCTGACCCTATCATTAATACAACAGTTTCCGTAGTGTAGTGGTCCTTCCCCCCTTCCTGGACCGTGATCGCCGACCCTATCATTAATACAACAGTTTCTGTAGTGTAGTGGTCCTTCCCCCTCCCTGGACCCTGATCGCCGACCCTATCATTAATACAACAGTTTCCGTAGTGTAGTGGTCCTTCCCCCTCCCTGGACCCTGATCGCTGACCCTATCATTAATACAACAGTTTCCGTAGCGTAGTGGTCCTTCCCCCTCCCTGGACCCTGATCGCTGACCCTATCATTAATACAACAGTTTCTGTAGTGTAGTGGTCCTTCCCCCTTCCTGGACCTGATCGCATAACCTATCATTAATACAACAGTTTCCGTGAGTGGTCGTCGTCCTCCCTGACCCTGATCGCTGACCCTATCATTAATACAACAGTTTCCGTAGCGTAGTGGTCCTTCCCCCTTCCTGGACCCTGATCGCTGACCCTATCATTAATACAACAGTTTCTGTAGCGTACTGGTCCTTCCCCCTTCCTGGAACCTGATCGCAGACCCTATCATTAATACAACAGTTTCCGTAGCGTAGGGTCCTTCCCCCTCCCTGGACCCTGATCGACGACCCTATCATTAATACAACAGTTTCCGTAGCGTAGTGGTCCTTCCCTCCCTGACCCTGATCACGACCACTATCATTAATACAACAGTTTCCGTAGTGTAGTGGTCCTTCCCTCCTGGACCCTGATCATGACCCTATCATTAATACAACAGTTTCCGTGCGTGAGTGGTCCTTCCCCTCCCTGGACCCTGATCGCCGACCCTATCATTAATACAACAGTTTCCGTAGTGTGTGGTCCTTCCCTCCCTGGACCCTGATCGACGACCTCATCATTAATACAACAGTTTCCATAGTGTAGTGGTCCTTCCCCTCCTGGACCCTGATCGCTGACCCTATCATTAATACAACAGTTTCCGTAGTGTAGTGGTCCTTCCCCCTCCCTGGACCCTGATCGCCGACCCTATCATTAATACAACAGTTTCCGTAGTGTAGTGGTCCTTCCCCCTTCCTGGACCCTGATCACTGACCCTATTATTAATACAACAGTTTCCATAGTGTAGTGGTCCTTCCCCCTCCCTGGACCCTGATCGCTGACCCTATCATTAATACGACAGTTTCCATAGTGTAGTGGTCCTTCCCCCTCCCTGGACACTGATCATCGACCCTATCATTAATACAACAGTTTCCATAGTGTAGTGGTCCTTCCCCCTCCCTGGATCTTGATCGACGACCCTATCATTAATACAACAGTTTCCATAGGTAGAGTCCTTCCCTCCCTGGACCCTGATCGCGCGCCCTCATCAATACAACAGTTTCCATAGTGTAGTGGTCCTTCCCCTCCTTCCTGGACCCTGATCGCCGACTTCTATCATTAATACAATAGTTCGTAGTAGTGGTCCTTCCCTCCCTGGACCATGATCGCCGACTTTATCATTAATACAACAGTTTCCATAGCGTAGTGGTCCATCCCTCCCTCCCTGACCCTGATCGCGACCTATCATTAATACAACAGTTTTCATATGTATGGTCCTTCCTCCTGGACCTTGATCTCCGGTCCTTCCCCCTCCTGACCCTGATCGCCAACCCTATTATTAATACAACAGTTTCCATAGGGTACTAAGACCCCCACAACCTGGTCCCCGATTGCCCACCCAAAGTAAAAATCATTGTTTCATATTGTAGTGGTCCTTCTGTCCCTGATCACTGACCCATCATTAATACAACAGTTTCCATAGTGTAGTGATCCTTCCTCTCCTGGACCTTGATCGCCGAATTCTATCATTAATACAACAGTTTCATAGTGTAGTGGTCCTTCCCTCCTGACCCTGATCGTCGACTCTATCATTATTGCCAACAGTTTCCATAGTGTAGTGGTCTTCCCTCCCTCCCTGGAGCCCTGTGATCACGACCCTATCATTAATACAACAGTTTCCATAGTGTAGTGGTCCTTCCCTCCTGGACCCTGATCGCTGACCCTATCATTAATACAACAGTTTCCAGTGTAGTGGTCCTTCCCCTCCCTGACCCTGATCGTCTTACCCTATCATTAATACAACAGTTTCCATAGTGTAGTGGTCCTTCCCCCTTCCTGGACCCTGATCGACGACCCTATCATTAATACAACAGTTTCCATAGTGTAGTGGTCCCTCCCCCCTCCTCAATGCCTAATCTATCACCTGATATGTTGACTGCAATTTTCTGTAATGTAGTTTAGTGTACTGGTCCTTCCCCCTCCCTGGACCCTGATCGCTGACCCTATCATTAATACAACAGTTTCCATAGTGTAGTGGTCCTTCCCCCTCCCTGGACCCTGATCGCCGACCCTATCATTAATACAACAGTTTCCATAGTGTAGTGGTCCTTCCCCCTTCCCCTCCCTGGACCCTGATCGCCAACCCTATTATTAATACAACAGTTTCCTAGTGTGTGGTCCTTCCCCCTCCCTGGATACTGATCTCCGACCCTATCATTAATACAACAGTTTCCATAGTGTAGTGGTCCTTCCCCCTCCCAGGACCCTGATCACCGACCCTATCATTAATACAACAGTTTCCATAGTGTAGTGGTCCTTCCCCCTCCCTGGACCCTGATCGTCGACCCTATCATTAATACAACAGTTTCCATAGTGTAGTGGTCCTTCCCCCTCCCTGGACCCTGATCGTCGACCCTATCATTAATACAACAGTTTCCATAGTGTAGTGGTCGCTCCTCCCTGGACCCTGATCGCCACCCTATCATTAATACAACAGTTTCCATAGTGTAGTGGTCCCTCCCCCCTCCTCAATGCCTAATCTCTCACCTGATATGTTGACTGCAATTTTCTGTAATGTAGTTTAGTGTACTGGTCCTTCCCCCTCCCTGGACCCTGATCGCTGACCCTATCATTAATACAACAGTTTCCATAGTGTAGTGGTCCTTCCCCCTCCTTGGACCCTGATCACCGACCCTATTATTACTACAACAGTTTCCATAGTGTAGTGGTCCTTCCCCCTTCCTGGACCCTGATCACCGACCCTATCATTAATACAACAGTTTCCATAGTGTGGTGGTCCTTCCCCCTCCCTGCACCCTGAGCGTTGACCCTATCGTTCATACAACAGTTTCCATAGTGTAGTGGTCCTTCCCCTCCTGGACCTTGATCACGACCCTATCATTAATACAACAGTTTCCGTGAGTGTAGTGGTCCTTCCCCTCCTCTGGACCCTGATGTGACCCTATCATTAATACAACAGTTTCCGTAGTGTAGTGGTCCTTCCCCTCCCTGGATCCTGATCTTGAACCTATCATTAATACAACAGTTTCCGTAGTGTAGGTCCTTCCTCCCTGACCCTAATCGCTGACCCTATCATTAATACAACAGTTTCTGTAGTGAGTGGTCCTTCCCCTCCCTGGACCCTGATCCGACCCTATCATTAATACAACAGTTTCAGTGCGTAGTGGTCCTTCCCCTCCCTGGACCCTGATCGTCACCCTATCATTAATACAACAGTCTCCGTAGCGTAGTGGTCCTTCCCTCCTGGACCTGATGCGTCGACCCTATCATTAATACAACAGTTTCTGGCGTGGTGGTCCTTCCCCTCCTGGACCTGATCGCTGACCTATCATTAATACAACAGTTTCCGTAGCGTACTGGTCCTTCCCCCTCCCTGGAACCTGATCGCAGACCCTATCATTAATACAACAGTTTCCGTAGCGTAGGGTCCTTCCCCCTCCCTGGACCCTGATCGCCGGCCCTATCATTAATACAACAGTTTCCATAGCGTAGTGGTCCTTCCCCCTCCCTGGACCCTGATCACCGACCCTATCATTAATACAACAGTTTCCGTAGCGTAGTGGTCCTTCCCCCTCCCTGGACCCTGATCGCCGACCCTATCATTAATACAACAGTTTCCGTAGCGTAGTGGTCCTTCCCTCCCCTGGACCCTGATCACCGACCCTATCATTAATACAACAGTTTCCGTGGCGTAGTGGTCCTTCCCCTCCTGGACCTGATCATGACCTATCATTAATACAACAGTTTCCATAGTGTAGTGGTCCTTCCCCCTTCCTGGACCCTGATCACAACCCTATCATTAACACAACAGTTTCCGTAGTGTAGTGGTCCTTCCCCCTCCCTGGACCCTGATCGCCGACTCTATCATTAATACAACAGTTTCCATAGTGTAATGGTCCCTTCTCCTCCCTGGACCCTGATCGACGACCCTATCATTAATACAACAGTTTCCATAGTGTAGTGGTCCTTCCCCTCCTCCCTGGACCCTGATGGCTCGACCCTATCATTAATACAACAGTTTCCATAGTGTAGTGGTCCTTCCCCCTCCCTGGACCTTGATCGCCGGTCCTTCCCCCTCCCTGGACCCTGATCGCCAACCCTATTATTAATACAACAGTTTCCATAGGTACCAAGACCCCCACAACCTGGTCCCCGATTGCCCACAAAAAAGTAAAAAATCATTGTTTCATAGTGTAGTGGTCCCTTCTCTGTCCCTGATCACTGACCCTATCATTAATACAACAGTTTCCATAGTGTAGTGATCCTTCCCTCTCCCTGGACCTTGATCGACGACCCTATCATTAATACAACAGTTTCCATAGTGTAGTGGTCCTTCCCCCTTCCTGGACCCTGATCACCGACCCTATCATTAATACAACAGTTTCCATTGTGTAGTGGTCCTTCCCCCTCCCTGGACCCTGATCACCGACCCTATCATTAATACAACAGTTTCCGTAGTGTAGTGGTCCCTCCCCCCTCCTCAATGCCTAATCTCTCACCTGATATGTTGACTGCAATTTTCTGTAATGTAGTTTAGTGTACTGGTCCTTCCCCCTCCCTGGACCCTGATCGCTGACCCTATCATTAATACAACAGTTTCCATAGTGTAGTGGTCCTTCCCCCTCCTCCTCCCTGGACCCTGATCGCCAACCCTATTATTAATACAACAGTTTCTGTAGTGTAGTGGACCTTCCCCCTTCCTGGACCCTGATCACCGACCCTATTATTACTACAACAGTTTCCATAGTGTAGTGGTCCTTCCCCCTCCCTGGACCCTGATCACCGACCCTATCATCAATACAACAGTTTCCACAGTGTAGTGGTCCTTCCCCCTCCCTGGACCCTGAGCGTTGACCCTATCGTTCATACAACAGTTTCCATAGTGTAGTGGTCCTTCCCCCTCCCTGGACCTTGATCGCCGACCCTATCATTAATACAACAGTTTCCGTAGTGTAGTGGTCCTTCCCCCTCCCTGGACCCTGATCGCCGACCCTATCATTAATACAACAGTTTCCGTAGTGTAGTGGTCCTTCCCCCTCCCTGGATCCTGATCGCCGACCCTATCATTAATACAACAGTTTCCGTAGTGTAGTGGTCCTTCCCCCTTCCTGGACCCTGATCGCCGACCCTATCATTAATACAACAGTTTCTGTAGTGTAGTGGTCCTTCCCCTCTCCCTGGACCCTGATCGCCGACCCTATCATTAATACAACAGTTTCCGTAGCGTAGTGGTCCTTCCCCCCTCCCTGGACCCTGATCGTCAACCCTATCATTAATACAACAGTTTCCGTAGCATAGTGGTCCTTCCCCCTCCCTGGACCCTGATTGTCGACCCTATCATTAATACAACAGTTTCCGTAGCGTAGTGGTCCTTCCCCCTCCCTGGACCCTGATCGTCGACCCTATCATTAATACAACAGTTTCCGTGGGTAGCGTGGTCCTTCCCCTCCCTGGACCCTGATCGCTAATTCATCATTAATACAACAGTTTCCATAGTGTAGTGGTCCTTCCCCTCCCTGGACCCTGATCGCGACCCTATCATTAATACAACAGTTTCCGTAGTGTAGTGGTCCTTCCCTCCCTGACCCTGATCACGACCCTATCATTAATACAACAGTTTCCGTAGTGTAGTGGTCCTTCCCCTCCTGGACCCTGATCGTCGACCCTATCATTAATACAACAGTTTCCATAGTGTAGTGGTCCCTCCCCCTCCCTGGACCCTGATCGCCGACCCTATCATTAATACAACAGTTTCCATAGTGTAGTGGTCCTTCCCCCTCCCTGGACCCTGATCGCCGACCCTATCATTAATACAACAGTTTCCATAGTGTAGTGGTCCCTCACCCCTCCTCAATGCCTAATCTCTCACCTGATATGTTGACTGCAATTTTCTGTAATGTAGTTTCCCTCCCCGGTGCCTGATCTCCCACCCAATATTGATAAATCCCTTTTCCATAGTGTAGTGGTCCCCCCCAATCTCTCTCCTGATATGCTGACTGTAAGTTTCCATAATGTGGTGTTCCTCCCCCGGTGCCCGATCTTCCACCCAGTATTGAGAAATCCTTTTTCCATAATGTAGTGGTCAACCCCCCGTCCACCAATGCCGTTCCCAAATAGACAATAACCCAGTCCTTGGTAGTCTAGTGGTTCCTCCACCACACTTTCAGGTAATCACCCACCCCCCAAGCATAACTGCTGGTCAGCGAGCAGCACAGGCCTCCTTACACCTCCACGGCTGCCCACCGACTGAAATGTCAATGACAGTATCAGACACACTACAAGCCCATTGGTTGTTGTCATTTTTTTGTATTTACTATTTGTGCTCCTATCTCCTCAGCTGGGGGTGTTGCCTATGGTGCCCCCTTCAGTCCTACGACCTCCAGTGTCCCACCGACCACAGCTCCCGTTCTGGACCTTCTCCCCCTGCATGCAACCCAGGTCTCGACTCAGTGGGTACGTACCCTGCACACTGGGGAGTTCCTGGTGAGTCGGGCTGGAGGGAGAATCCTGGTGCGTCCAGTGTGGTGCCAGTAGGCTAAGGGCTCATCATGCCAGAGGATTCCTCTTTTTCTCCATTTTTCTTCCCTTCTTCTGGTGCGGGCGTGCTATGATGTCTAGGATGTTGCAGCATGTGCACTCACATGCTGTACATCCAAAGTCTGCCCTGCCGTCCCCACATTCTCTCTGAGCTACCACACACCACACCCCCGATGCCACCAGCAGCCAGTGCTGCAGCGGCTCGAGTTCCCCATCCTCCCCAGGAGAGGAGAGCTGTCCTCCGGATGCTCAATCCTCTCCTCCCGGCTGACCCCCAGCAATCCGAGCTCATTCCTGACCCCAGGTCACTGGCATGGTTCGAGATGTGGCATCCAGCGTCTCAACCCTTTGCGCCACCGGGCCAGTTAGCTATTGGTTGTTGTCTATTTGGGGATGGCGATTGGTGATGGGGGAGGACCACTGCCCTACGGAAAAAGGATTTATCAATATTGGGCGGGAGACTGGGCATAGGGGAGGGACACTACCTTACAGAAAATTAGTTAACAGACCGGGTGGGATATCGAGCACCGGGGAGGGGGGAGGGACCACTACACTACGGAAAATGTTCTTTCTTCTGGGATCAGTGATTAGGGAGGCGAGAGGGAACCACTGGACCACCAGGCATGTGTGACGTAACTATCAGGACAGCAATCGGCATGGGGGGGCTGCACTAACCTCCTGCTGCAGACCATGCAAATGAGCCCATAATGGGCATGCAAATGGCGGGTTAGTGCCATGCATGCCCAGTGGGCTCATTTGCATGGCTGGCTTAGCGAATACCAATTTAGTGCACTAGCACTATGCTTGCGGGGATCTTCACTTGGCTAGGGATCAGGGCTGCGCCGGTGCGGTTACAGGTAGTGGTATCGGTGTTACCGCTGCCTCTGTCCAGACCTCATACTCTTGTCTAGTGTACCTACCCGGTAAACAAAAACCAAATAAATAAATAGCAAGTTTTGAGACTTAGGCAATCACAAGGTGCCAAGCAAATGTTTGTGAGGCACTTTGCAATTTTGTGAGAGTCCTGGCCCTAATTTGTTGTTTGCTGGTCCTGCTGTCCTCCCAGGGCTAATGATCAGGCCTCTGTAACCACTAAATATGTGTATTGTCTTATTGCCAACCCTGACATGGAACCTTTGTAAAAGAGCTCACGCTAAAAGGTCTTTCCGAAATTCTAATTAAATTAAATTAAAAAATGTAAAAAAAAGCCCAGTCACAGAGGACTGTACTTAGTCCCTGGAGAAAAGCAGACATGGAAAACATCTGATCCAAGATTATAAAAGCTCTAACATGCACTGCAGGCTATTGCATCGCCCACTGCTGCCTACTGCTGTGATGTCAGCTGCAGGGGATCCTGGGACCTGTAGTGACAGAATATGTCAGCCTTGAAGTTAACACAATTAGTCTGATACAGTCTATTCTTCTTCTTCAGTAAACAGTAAGTAAAAAATCTTTTGCACACAAAGTGCACATCGGGATCAGCTCCACACTTGAGTGTGGAGCCCTTTGTGCTGACGGCTCTCCTTTAAAACAGGGGAATCATTATATAATCTCAACAGGGCACTCCAGAGTGTGTGTGTGTGTGTGTGTGTCCAATTGCTGGATAAGAGCACTTTTTGGTTGTGTAAACCAAAGGCGAATTTCCCAAGGTGTGGTGTTATTCTACATTATCATGTCTCATTGCTTAATTGGCTTGACTGGTAATTCTGCAACTGTTTCTAGCAAACACACTCCTTACACTAGCCTGCAAAATGTTCTTGTGCCTAAATTACCTTAGGCAGGTGCTAGGGTCCTCCACCTGCACCCTTCTTGCTGTGCCCAGGTTTATGTCAGGCTTGGATAAGAGGTTTTTGTCACCAGCACCCCACTCCTTTGGAATAATCTCCCTTCAGAGATACAAAACTGTTCCTCCCTTGGTGGCTTTAAGAAAGGGCTAAAGACCTATCTTCTAGGGCATAGTTCATGCACCTGCAATCACTGAACAGATTCCCCATTTGTGATCTTATACTTCCTCTGCCTTTTGATCTAGGCCTTTCTGAAGCATTGGTTCTTTATTCCCTGTTCACTTAGGTCCTTGTATTTTGACAGCTCTCAAATGGTACAACTCAAAAGTCTTTAACTTGTATTTCTAAGCGACACTTGTAATTTGTACTGGTTTGTATGTAATTCCAAATCATGTGCATTGCTCATCTGTGTTCCCATTGTAACTAATTCCAGGTGCCCCCTGAAAAAGGGACGTTCAGTCTCAGTGGACCTACTCAGTTAACAAAATTCAATAAATAAACACTGTTACATACCGCAGAGCTGCAGCAAACAAATGCACAGAGCCTCATTGGGTCACGCAGTAGCACTACTGCTTGTGGGATAATATCCATGGGGAAAACATTCAAATAAACATGGAGATATTGTCTTTAGACGCTTTTGTAAATTTGGAATGGGATAAACCTGTCACAAATTACGGAGCAGGACTTGGGCCACTTGGTCATTTATCATGAAGATGTGATTACACAGCTTTCATGAGCGAAGGGAGATTTGTCTCTTCCAGCTGTGTTAGTTGCTTTATCACAGTGGGAGATCTCAGTTTTGGAACCTTCCAGCCCAGAATAGCCAAAAAGCATGGGCTAGGCGGTGGGCGTTGTTGGTGTGAGAGTGTAAGTGCAGTATGTTACTAATTCTTGGGAGACAGAAACAAAGCAAGTGAGATAAGACACTAAAAAACTTGGGAGTGGGAATAAAAGCCACAAGGCAGTTAAAAGCACTTCCTGCATTAGTAACATTTTTTCATATATGTAACAAAGAAAACAAGCATTTGTCAATGCTGAATGTTTGCTTGCTGGCATTGGCAGTGGTAGTGTAGAAGTTACAGAGCTGCGTAATAGTAATGGCAGTGAAGTATTGAACTGAAGCCAACCCCACCACCACCCTGCAGAGAGTGACAGGCATTGGGGTGTGCCTTTGGGTCGACAGCCATAACGGCCACGCCATTTCAGTACACCCCAACCTGCAGACACTGGCAAGTGTCACGGTGTTCCTTGGGGTCTTTGGCCCTTATTCGCACCCCATTCCATTAGGAAATACAGTGGGATGGGTGCGATATAGGAGAATGGGGTGAACTTTGGGGCCGAAGAGTCCAAGGCATACCTCAATGCTTCTCACTGGCTGCAGGGTGTGGAATGGTATGAGCATTACAGGCAAGAATCCCAAGTCACACCCCTGATGTCTGTCATTCTCTACAGCAATAGTTCTCAGACTTTGACACAGTGAGCCTCCCCAAATCCATGGAAAAGATTTTGAGCCTCCCCCAAAAACTGAAATAATCTTGGGCCTCCTCACAGAAAAACAACATACTGTACTTTGCGCAGTACACCATGAATACATTGAAACCCCTTTGAGTACTTGGCTCATATTCATGTAACCCCTAGATGGCGCTATCCCAGGGGCTACTACCCCCCCCGATTTGCCACTAACAGGTTGAGGGACCTGGATCCGATGGCGGGTGCCTCCACCCAGAGTTCAGGGTTTGTAATAGTTGAATTAACTTGGTCACAGCCCTCTGGGACACTGCAACCCCCCTTTCTTCCCACTAGTGGCCCACACAGTATATCAGAATTACCTTCACAGTATACACTTACCCCAGGACTGGTTCAGGCACTGGGACCCCTGTAAAATAGGGAGATACAGTGCAACAATCACAGTACAATACTTTAACATAGACAAATACCTCAGGCAGTATAACTTTGCTGAAACAAGCAGCTCTGATTTATTTAGGGGGATATAACAAGGACAGGGGAAATCAGGTTAATTAGCTTATCACTTTACTCATCTATCTATGGCTCTGTGTACAGTCTGTCCTCCTCACCAGTTACTGTCTCCGGGGTACCCAAAGCCCTAGTGGCTAGTCCAAACCGTGGCAGCTGGTAGGGCCCTTTCACACAGAGAAAATAAAAATTAGTTAAACAGTCAGCAGTACAGTAATTCCATTTGGATTCAATGTGGCAATTCAACAGGAGCGACCTGAATGAGTACTCACGACCTCCAAACAAGATAGGGTCTTTCAACATCAGCAGGGCTACTCTTGAGCTCCACGAGACTCTCACATTTATATGACAAACTGCAACAGGCAAAAGTCCTTTAATGGCAGCAGGATTCACTTGAGCTACACAAGCCTCCTCACATTTATATGGTAAACAGTAACAGGCAAAGTCCTTTAATGGCAGCAGGATTCACTTGAGCTACACAAGCCTCCTCACACATTTATATGGTAAAGAAAGTACTATACCAGGCAGGCTGCTTCTCTATCCGATCATAATTACTGCACAATACCGGGAGACACACAGCAGATTCAGTTCCTGACAGACCGGCGCAATTCAGCAATTTCTCCAGTCTTCTACAGGGTGAGCCTGGTTTCTACTCTTCAGATATCCTTTGATTCTCTTCACAGGACGGATTCAGTCCTAACAAGCAGTTACACAAGCTGCAGACCGGAACTCTGGGCCTTACACATGTTTCCCGACTAAAACTGCACACCGAAAAAGCACAGGGCTCCTTCCCTCTTCACTGCCAGAGCTCAACTGAAACTCCAGCAGACAAAACTGGGCACTTCCTTTGAGTTCCTCCCAGTTCTTGGCTGGATTGGCTGTCACTCACAATAGACTGCCCCTGTTGGTCCAAAAAGGCGCTGAAGTCCAAACTACATCTCCCAGAGTCACTGCCCATACAATCCTCTTGTGGCTGGATCAGATTATGAGTCCAAGTTCTGATTCGTCCAAGGCACCATTTTAGAACTACCTTAACCCACACTGATTGGTCCAGTTCAGCAGTTCAAAACTAGAATGGGCACTAGGCAAACACAGTTCTGACTGCAAAGAAAGCAGGTTAGACAAACTGTATTTTCACTATTACTCGAAATGATTTCTGGCAAACAGTTACATCTTTCAGATAGATTCCCTTTGCACTCCTAGTGACTGCAAAAATGGAGTGAATTGGCAGCAGCTCGAGTGGTACTCAAGCAGAGAAGCACACAGTCCCCCATACAACTAATTATGTCTGCAAGCAGACAGCTCTTAAAGAGACAGTACCAGAGGCTCTAAAAACACTCACTGATAAATGGCTTAAACGCCAAACACCATTCAGGCTTGGAGCATTCAAGCAAGCTCCTGGAAGTCTTTTGGGAACCCCCATTTGCAGGGGGGTTACATTCAGTTCTTTGTCTTATACTGGCATTGAATCTTTGAAAAAGAGCTCATGTGCTTAAAGGTGTTATCTGAGTAACAAATAAATAAAATATATATTATTATTCAGCTTATAGTAGCCCCCCCCATTCAACAGGCCAGCCTACTTGCTCTATTTTCATTCTTGAACCATTGTTACCCCTTGTTGCAGTGCCTTCATGGGTCAGAGTACTTTTTCTATTTCCTCTCTATATGAAATAACCTACCTATATACTTTTCCTCTCCCCCTCCTTCTCTGCTCCTAAGCAACTTCTTAGGGATTATTTTGCTCCTTCCTGCTGTTGCTCTTAGCACTTCTATGCTCAACCCTTATATTTGTTCTGTTCTGCCATCAGTCTACAAATTGATCAATTACCACCACTCATTATTAGTTTATTGTTCATATTTGTTTACACTATTGTTCGTTGTGTAT
This sequence comes from Neoceratodus forsteri, assembly GCA_016271365.2. Taxonomy (NCBI): domain Eukaryota; kingdom Metazoa; phylum Chordata; order Ceratodontiformes; family Ceratodontidae; genus Neoceratodus; species Neoceratodus forsteri. The sequence goes on along the minus strand of CM028134.1, from coordinate 1,097,835,334 downwards.
TTCTTGATTGTTTTGCAGTTACCTTTTGAAATGTATTCACTCTCTACCCTTCCTGGGGTATACCTGAAATGAGCCTTCCCTTGTCACCTATTAGTAAATAAATACATAAAATTCACCTACTACTATCCTCTTTCAGTTTGCTTCATCTCTTCACACAAAATATATGTAACCCCCCTGCAAATGGGGGTTCCCAAAAGACTTCCAGGAGCTTGCTTGAATGCTCCAAGCCTGAATGGTGTTTGGCATTTAAGCCATTTATCAGAGAGTGTTTTTAGAGCCTCTGGTACTGTCTCTTTAAGAGCTGTCTGCTTGCCGACATAATTAGTTTGTATGGGGGGGACTGTGTGCTTCTCTGCTTGAGTACCACTCGAGCTGCTGCCAATTCACTCCATTTTTGCAGTCACTAGGCGCAAAGGGAACCTATCTGAAAGATGTAACTGTTTGCCAGAAATCATTTAGAGTAATAATGAAATACAGTTTGTCTAACCTGCTTTTTTGCAGTCAGAACTGTGTTTGCCTAGTTCCCCATTCTAGTTTTGAACTGCTGAACTGGACCAATCAGTGTGGGTTAAGGTAGCTCTAAAATGGTGCCTTGGACGAATCAGAACTTGGACTCATAATCTGAGCCAGCCACAAGAGGATTGTATGGGCAGTGACTCTTGGAGATGTAGTTTAGACTTCGGCGCCTTTTTGGACCAACAGGAGCAGTCTATTGTGAGTGACAGCCAATCCAGCCAAGAACTGGGAGGAACTCAAAGGAAGTGCCCAGTTTTGTCTGCTGGAGTTTCAGTTGAGCTCTGGCAGTGAAGAGGGAAGGAGTCCTGTGCTTTTTTCCGTGTGCAGTTTTAGTCGGGAAACATGTGTAAGGCCCAGAGTTCCGGTCTGCAGCTTGTGTAACTGTTTGTTAGGACTGAATCCGTCCTGTGAAGAGAATCAAAGGATATCTGAAGAGTAGAAACCAGGCTCACCCTGTAGAAGACTGGAGAAATTGCTGAATTGCACTCGGGCTGTCAGGAACTGAATCTGCTGTGTGTTCTCCCGGGTATTGTGCAGTAATTGCAATCGGGATAGAGAAGCAGCCTGCCTGGTATAGTACTTTCTTTTTACCATATAAATGTGTGAGGAGGCTTGTGTAGCTCAAGTGAATCCTGCTGCCATTAAAGGACTTTTGCCTGTTGCAGTTTGTCATATAAATGTGTGAGGAGTCTCGTGGAGCTCAAGAGTAGCCCTGCTGATATTGAAGGACCCTATCTTGTTTGGAGGTCGTGAGTACTAATTCAGGGTCGCTCCCTGTTGAACTGCCACATTGAATCCAAATGGAATTACTGTACTGCTGACTGTTTAACTAATTTTTCTTTTCTCGGTGTGAAAGGGCCCCCTACCAGCTGCCAACTGTATGGACTAGCTACTAGGGCTTGGGTACCCAGGACAGTAACTGGTAGGGATAGGCCTGTGCACAGAGCCATAGGTAGATGATGTAAAGTGATAAGCTAATTAACCTGATTTCCTGTCCTTGTTACATCCCCTAAATAAATCAGAGCTGCTTGTTTCAGCAAAGTTATACTGCCTGAGGTATTTGTTCATGTTAAAGTATTGTACTGTGATTGTTGCACTGTATCTTCTTATTTTACAGGGGTCCCAGTGCATGAACCAGCCCTGGGGGTAAGTGTATACTGTGAAAGTAATTCTGATATACTATGTGGGCCACTAGTGGGAAGAAAGGGGGGTTGCAGTGTCCCAGAGGGCTGTGACCAAGTTAGTTTAACTACTGCAAACCCTGACCTCTGGGTGGAGGCACCCGCCATCAGATCCAGGCCCCTCAACCTGTTAGTGGCAAATCAGGCAGGGGTAGTAGCCCCTGGGATAGCGCCATCTAGGGGTTACATATATAAAACTCAAAATATAAATACTGTACTTTTTCAGACTTGCTTGAGCCTCCCCTTGAACAGGTTGGGGCCTCCCCAAGGAGGCTGGCCTCACCATTTGAGAACCCCTGCTCTACAGGGTTGGGCATTATGGTTGAAAACCCTAATACCTCAGGCATTCGTTGGTATTTTCACTCCAAATGTTCAACATGGTTTTTTTGTGACCCCATCTCATGAACAGGGGGAATATCAGTTTTTAATGTAAAGCTGCTTATGCACAGTGACTACGGGCATTTAGCACCAAAGGTGCAAAACATTCTGAACAGGATGTAAAAATGACAGCTGTACTGTTCATGGAAGGTGTAAAAATGGCAATGTTGTAAATCTGCAGTAAAATATTAAAAAAATGGTAAAGTCCTGAGCGTATATAGAAACTGTGCAACGACACCTGTATATAATTAGGTTGGGGATTTTTTACAGCAGATTGTCAACTCAGGCATTTTGGTGCCTCTGATCATGAATGGTCACTGTGATTTTCTTTATCTGTCCCTAACAATACCTCCCCACAGCGACCACGATCTTCATGCTGAAAGTGTGAAACACACTTTGGCCATGTTGTGAAAAGTGACAGCTGTACTGTAATAAGGCAGTGTGAAAAATGCCACTGGTGAAAATCTGACTTAAAATATTACAAAGTCATGAACTTACGAGGGTGCGTGGAAACTGCGTAATGCTCACTCGTAACACAGTCATTTTATGGACTTTTGTCACCAAATTTTCAACATAGCCATTTTAAGACCTCTGCTCATGAACAGTGTAACTGTAATTTTCTTAATCTGTCCCAAACATTGCTTTCACACACCAACAGCACCATTGTGCGCTACATGTGCGAAAACACATTTTGGGCAGCATTTGAAAAATGGCAGCTGTACTGTTCATAAGGAAGTGTAATAAAATGGCAATGTTGAAAATCTGGAGTGTAAACATTGAAAATTCGTGAACTTACGAGCATACGTAGGAAATGCACAACACATGCTCATAAAACAGTTATTTTTTGGAATTTTTTCACCAAATTTTCAACATAGCCATTTTAAGACCTCTGCTCATGAACAGTGTCACTGTGATTTTCTTAATTGTCCCATATATTGATTTAGCATTGACCGATCATGCCATTAGCGCCACATGGGAAACACGCTTTGGGGTGAGATGTGAAAATAACAGCTGTACTACTTATAAGAAGGTGTGGTAAAATGTCAATGTTGAAAATCTGGAGGAAAATATTGAAAATTTGCGAACTTACGAAAGGCAGTATAGGAACTGCACAACGCACGCTCTTAAAACAGTTGTTTTTTGAAATGTTTCCACCAACTTTTCAAAATAGGCTTTTTGAGAGCCCACCTTACGAACACTGGCAGTGTCATTTCATTAATCAGTCCCGGAAGGTGATTTCGCGTAGTGACTGCGAAATCACCCTTTGGGCCCGAATAACGCCATGACAGTGACATCATTCATGAGAAGGGGTCCCAAAAACCCCATGTTGAAAATTTGGTGCAAAAATTCCAAAAAATGCCTGAGATATGCAACAAAGTTGAAAACCCCTGTCTAGCCCATTATACAGCTTACCGCATTTCCTCAGTTTGCGGTCGGCTTTGAAGAGTGCAGACATGTTCCTGGTCCACCAAAGATCGCTACCGAGGTCCAGAGGTAAGGCATGGGGTGGGGGTGGGAGGCAGGGTGTGCTGTGGTGGGTGCGGGTTGTGGTAGGGGGCCGAGACTACATGGAACCGTCTTTTACAGGTGTTCTTTTGTTTCTAATGATGACATAGAGTTTGCCACGCTGGGGTGGGTTCCCAGCATGGCACAAGGATGGTTGGGCATTCAGCCAATGGGATTGGGCTGCCTCCATCGCCCAAAGCATCGACTGCCACACTGGGGTGGGCTCCCAGCGTGGCACCCAGTGCACTCGGGGGTGAGGACAGGTGGAGCTGTGGGGACTGGGCACCCCGGCTATATCATGAGTTATGCGCTGGGGTGGGCACCAGCATGGCATTTGGAAGGCTTTAGGGCGGGAGGCCGGAGCAAGGAGGATTGGGCAATCCTTGCACAGCTATACAGTGTGTGCGCATGGCAAGGGGGCACCCGCCTGCATGTGTGTGTGGGGAGCTGCATGAGCAAGCGATATCTTATCACTGCTCACTGAAGAGTAGCTCTTTTGAACTGTATGCCACTGCATTTTGAAGCTTGTCATATACAGCTCGAGCATGCATTGGCATACAGGGGCCACGCCTGCCAACACACTTATTGAATTAGAAGACCGGGTCACACACCTCCGAAATCTTGGATGATGGCACTATGTTTCTTGCACATGCGTGCAAGCAAACAAAACAAACATAATAAATGTATCTAAATTTTTGAAGACCGCTTTTTTTCTTTTTTTTTTGTGCGTGCATATGACGATGAATGGAGGGATCCACTCACTGTAGATCAAGGGAGGATGTGAAATGGTGCAGGTACATGGGGGTGAACAAAGTGGTAGACAGTAAGCCCACCAGAGCTTCAGGCTGATGTAGCACAGCCGATACATGGGGGTGAACAAAGTGGTAGACAGTAAGCCCTCACCAGAGCTTCAGGCTGATGTAGCACAGCTGGACTAAGGCAAGGGAGGATGTGATATGGTACAGGTACATGGAGGTGAACAAAGCGGTAGACAGTAAGCCTACTCAGCTTCAGGCTGATGTTGCACAGCTGGACTAAGGCAGAAGCACCCACGGCATGTTCTTATAGTCCCCATGTATATGTCCATTTATGTTCTTACAGCACTGATTGCCTAACTGAGCCAATATGTAAAACAGACACTAAAATGTCAGGTTTATTTCAGGTGACCAGGATCGTAGTGGGGAGAGGGGGCAAGTGAAACAATGTCCTGAGAATGTGCTTAAACTTATTAACCATTGCTGTGCCAAGGAGTGATACACCAGTCCAGAATCCCTATACGTTCAAATTATGTTTGCAGCCTAAAGGTGCTTAGGTGGATTGGCATTCACATTACTCAGCTGCAAATCTTTTTCATACTTTTTGTGATCATCGGTTAAGATATAACCACTAACTGATGAGACACTTGGGGGCATGAAACTGTGCTACCAGCAAAGTTGCATTTGCAAAGCCCTGAACATTTATCTGTTGATAATGAAATGAAAACTGTCAGCTGATAACATTCAGCCACTGTCCATTGCACAGAATAGACATCTCACTGATAGATCTGGAGCAAAGGGACATGCACTTGCCAATAACACCACTACAAATCCAGACACGGAAGAAAGAAGTTCATGCACTTTCATCGCTGTTAACTTTTTCAGCATTTTAAAACAGTTACTTAGCATCTGCACTAAGATGTTACACGTCGCTGAACTGAATTGTGACACCAGAATCCCTGCGATCAACATTTGTCACCGAAAGTGAATTAAAAAATCAATAGATGTATAAAATGGTAAGTGACATGAGTCAATAACAACATATCTGCATATAATACCTGGCTTAAAATTTGAGCACCACCATATTCCACACCACAGCGTCAAACAGGGATGCCATTTATAATTCAGCTAATGCCAGGCAGTTTTCGAGCCATAAAAAGTATTACTGTATCAGTATGGTGGCAGCAACAGGATCAGGAAATTATGAAATAAAATGCAACAGCACGCCCGTCGGCCATATGTTGTGCGGGTGGAGGGAGTGCATGAGCACCCAGGGGTGGGCTGTTAGGCGGCTTCAGATTCACCGGAGAAAAGGGTGGATTCGATTGTGAGCTATGGTTGAATTTGTGTTTTCTTTTTCTATACCTAGTTTTCGCTATTTTGTTAGGGCACATGTCCAACCCTAAGATGTTTAGGGTCACAAGGTGATGTGACTTCATTGAGTATCTGATTTGAGAAAGGGCTGTGTGATTCTATCTAAATGCCAGCTCATGGCAATTCAGAGAAAAAAAAATATTTTGAAGCTGCATTACCAGACTAAGTGTGCAGTTTAGTGAACTATCACACAGGGCTGTGTTTATGACAGCACTAAAAGGCGCATTAAAGTGCTTCAGTCATGAAAACCTCCCCCACTGGCTGCTGTTGAAATGCATGGCAGTATGTTCTTTGTGCATTCTGGCTGTTCTTTGCTTCAGCTGCAGGTAGTACAGTATGCTCAAGTTCGTCTGCATAGGTTTTAGCAGCGAGGAGTTCACATTGACAGAGTCTAGTAAGAGAAAATGCTTGGAATTACACATACAAAGAAGTCTGAGTTTTCACTTCAAATGCTGAGGTATTTTTTTTTCTGGAGGATTAGAACCCATGGAGTCCATGAAGTTGTGCTTTGGACAGCTGGCATGTGTAAGGACTGTTAGGCACCCACACATTTTGGTGGTCCTGCTTTGGCAGGAACAGTTTATTAAAGTACTGATGTGTGGCTTGTCTCTAAGCTAGACAAGACTACACCATCCTATCAGGCAACCGACACAGCTGATCTGTGTGTGTGTGGGGGAGGAGCTGCTCCCTGAAGCGTAGCTCCCTCTTTCAACTGTATGCCACTGCATTTTCAACTGCTGTCATAGACAGCTTCAGCAGTGATTGGAGAACTGTGACCACGCCTGCAAACACACTGACTGAATTGAAAGATGCTGACACACCTCTGAAAAACTCAGATGATGGCACTATGTTTCTTGCACATGCGTGCAAGCAAACATAACAAAAATGAATCATACAATTATTTTTGTTTTAAATCTCACAATTCCAAAGGTTTCCCTGTACCACAACTCAACGCTACAAAAATGTGCTTTTCGTTCTAAGAAATTTTTTTGTTTTGTTTTTTTTGTAGGTGTTTATGACAAGAGGGGAGCTTGGAAATGTGTTTTTGGGCAGGGAGGATGTTAACCAATGGGAGGGTTCTAGGAGGGATGGGGCTAGGGAGAGTGACAGAAGCTGATGAGGGGGGCAAGGGATATTTTTATTTGGGGCGTATACATGAAGAGTGATGGAAGGGGATGGGAATTTGGGGTGCCGGGAGGGCCTCAGCCTGCATTTGCGTGTGCATCATGTGCCAACTCCATACATGGTGGGCCTGTTATGCCATGCACCCCCCCTTACCTCCCCAGCCTGGATGGCATTTATCTCTGTTGGAACCCGTTAGGACCACTGGCTAACATGGACATACGTTTGTGTATGCCCTACTGGTAGCCCCCCCCATTGCCTGGTAGCACTGCATTTGTGTTACGCCCGTCATGTTATGCCCTTGCATAGTGTACTGCGCTACTTGCGTTGTTGCCTTTTCTGTGTGATAATACACTGCATAACCATCTTACAGAGTCCTGTGTGGTCTGTACCCACCTGCCATGTCCGAAGATGTCATGTATGATCGGGCTCGTTAGTCATGGGCCCTCCTGGCCATTCTGGGATCACGCCTGTCGAACTGCTCAATCACGGCTGTCAAGCTGCTCCAGCATCCCCTGGTCCTCTGGCTTTGTATCTGATGCAGGATGTTTCTCTGTTGCTGGCAGGGATATCCCACAGTTGAGCACCATGTTCGTAGTATATAACAGGCAAGGAATATAGCACAGGCAGTCTTCTGAGGGGTACACTGTAGGGCACCACTGGAACAGTCAAGGCAACAAAACCGCATCTTGAGCATTCCAAACACACACTTGATGATATTGCATGTGGTGGTGTGTGCCACACTGTGCCTGTCCTCTGCAATGGATGCAGGATGGAGGACAGCAGGTGTGAGGAGTCAGAGACGCGGATAATAGGCAGTGTCCCATGTGAAGGTAAAAGGCACAGGTTAGTGCCACACAGCAGTACATAAACAGTGATGACAGGTAACAACCACTGCTCCATCCAGTCCACCCACAGATGCTAGCATACCCAGGACCTATGGACCATTCAGGATTCCATCCCATTATGTCCCATATGGGGCTTCTGGGGGGCCTGTGGTGTATACTCACTGACAAGGTGGCCACTAGGGATGTCCTCACTTTCAAACCTCTGGTACAAAATTGAATCGTGTCATATCAAGGCATCATGGGTGCTGCCAGAGTACCATGCCAGGACGTTGATGATATACCCTGTTGCATTCCACACCACCTGGCAACTGAGGGAGTAGTACCCCTTCCTTCTGAGATAGGCGTCCAGTCTATCACCAATGAGTGACCGGATGGCAATATGGGTGCATCAATAGCACTGAGTACAGATGATAAGTGCGCAGCTCGATGGAACTGCTGTATGTTTCTGTTCACTCTGCCAGGATGCTGGGAAATGCAATGAATTCACCAGCATGGTCCAGCACAGCATCTAGAAACTGGCCCAAAAGACGTGAGGTCGCTGACTGCGAGCTGCACATGGTGTCCCCAACTGGTGTCTGGAATGTTCCTGTGGCCAGAAGATACATTGCAGCCATCACATTGAGCTCAATAGATAATGCATGGCTATTCTGGGTGTCTGTCCAGAGCTGGCCGTGCAGCAGCTCACATAGCTTCATGAGCAAGGGCCTGTGGAGCCTATACCAACCCACAATTTGGTCATCACTGAGGACTTTGTATGTGGCTCATGGAAGGTACTATCTGTGTGTAGCACAGTGCCTCCTCAACCTCAGTATGGTCCTAAGGTGAGCATTGGCCCTCTGCTCCTCCTGTTCAACTTGCTGTAGCAAATACACTGTTTGTACTCCCAAGTGTCATCTTGCATTGTGGCTTGCAGTGTCTCTGCCTGCCTCTGGAGTCAGCCCTGGTTTAAGTCAGCCTTTTTATAGGTAATAATTGCATGGCACTGTGTGGCCTGTGCTAACCACACTGCGCAGCACTAATATGCTTAATATCATGCTGCACTGATATGCATGGTCTTGTCCCTGCCTTTGCGCGCTGCATACATTTTCTATGCAAGCACATGCAAATGGACTTAGCATGCACTGAACACCCCTTTGAATATGGGATTTGGCACAATCCACATGCAAAGCGGGTGGAACCACTTTGCACCCAACACAAAGTTTTGAATATTTGGCATTAGAAGTTTGGTGTTTCATAGTGGTTCTTACTTCTTTACAAATTTATTTATTTATTTTGCTTTTGGTAACCATTTAAGACTTAGACAACTGACTAAAAGGTGTTCCCTGTTATATGTCACTTTGCGCTACACAGAGTGACAGCTGTACACTTAGCCATGTGGGACGTGCAGCGGTTAGGCTCCATTGTCAGATGGAAAACAGCCTGTACTTATTTGAACAAATGTCAAGTTGATATGGCGTTCTTGCAAGAGATGCACATTGTTCCATCTGAAGCCGGCAAACTTGCAAGGCATTGGGTCGCACAGATGGAACATTGCTATTATTCTAGCAAAACAAGTATTTGCAATGCCGAATGTTGCTTGCTTATATGTGCTGTTTAGGTATTTGGAAGTGATAGCACCTTGCCTAAGAACTGTCACGCGCCCCCCAGACATCCACTGTGTCTTTCTGTTCAGTATTCACAGAAGAGGGAGAGGGGCAAGGGCCACAGCAGTACAGCAGTTGCCAAGGGGGTGAAGAGGTGGACAAAAGTCCATTCACAAGCAAAAGAATACTGCAGGAGCTGACTATATTGAAGGTGGACAAAGCGATGGGACCAGATGGCATACACCCAAGGATATTAAAAGAACTGTGAAAGAAAATAGCAGTACCTGTGGCAGCCATGTTCACTGAGTCATTCAACGCAGGGGTGGTACCAGAGAATTGGAGGAGGGCACATATGGTCCCTCTACACAAATCCAGCAGCAGAGAGGAGGCGGGGAACTACACGCCGGTCAGCCTCACCCCAGTAGTGGGGAAGATCATGGAGACATTGGTTAAAGAAAGGATAGTGGGGCATGTAGAAGCCATCGGAGGCCAGTACCGTAGGCAACATGGATTCACAGTGTGGAGGTCATGTCAGACAAATCTGGTTGATCTCTTTGACTGGGTGACAAAGGAAGTAAATCAGGGTGGGGCAGTGGACAACGCTTACCTTGATTTCAGCAAAGCCTTTGAAACCGTCCCACATAGGAGGCTGATAAACTAGCTGAGTAGGCTGGGCATGGGGGAAAGGGTGGTAAACTGGGCTAGAAACTGGCTAACAGACAGCAGGCAGAGAGTGGTGGCAAATGGGGTGCAGTGTGGGGAGAGGGGGTGACCAGTGGGGTGCCACTGGGATCAGTCCTGGGGCCAGTCCTGTTCAATGTCTTCATTAGTGACATTGCAGAAGGGCTGAAGGGGAAAGGTCTGCCTGTTTGCAGATGACACCAAGACCTGTAACACAGTGGATACCCCAGAGGAGGCGGAGAAAATGAGGAGGGACCTGGGGAAGCTTGAAAAATGGTCTGAAGACTGGCAACTGAAGTTTAATTCAAAAAAGTGCAAAATGATGCACCTGGGACACAGAAACCCTGGGGAAAGCTACAGGATTATGTGGGGGGGGGGGATGTTGCTGACAGTCACAAAGAAGGAAAGGGACCTGGGGGTTCTTATTTCAGATAACCTGAAAATGTCAAAGTGGTGAGGCAGCTGGCAGGGTCAGTGACATGCTGGGGTACATAGGCAGGGGTATCACCAGCATAAGGAGGGAGGTAGTGATGCCATTATATAAAGCCATGGTCAGGCCTCACATGGAGTACTGTGTGCAGTTCTGGAGGTCGCACCTTCGTAAGGATATTAACAGGCTGGAGATGGTCCACAGAAGGGCAGATGAGATGGTACACAGCTTGCAACACAAGACTTATGAGGAGAAATTAAGGGACCTCACTATGTACTAACTGGAAGAGAGGAGGAAAAGAGGGGATATGATAGAAACATTGAAGTACCTCAAGGGTATAAATATAACTACTGAGAACAGGAGACAGCTGCTATAGGCACATGTGCCAGCTTCTGTGTGATATTCTTTTGTTCTTATAAATCTGTAATCTCCAGTATTTCAGTAACCACATGACCATGCTGCCTTCTTTAGGCAATTTTACGCTGGTTGATGCCTGATGTCAGACGGCAGACAGAGGACTCACCAGATTGTGTTGCTATTTGAAAGACTTCATAGAGTGTTCTTTTACTGGTAAGTGTTTTGGAAAGCTGGTGAAGGTCTCACAATTTTTATTATGATTTTATCTCCTTATGTCTGTCCCCTTTGGTCCCCCATCCCCACACCCCAACAGTCATCGGTGGCCACAGCTGCAGCCTTCTTCTTGCCAAGATGATGGGTGAGCAGCTGCCTTCACAATCTGTGAAGTCTGACGTCTTTCAGTGCTGTTTATTGGTCATCTTCCAACACAGGCAAGGTGCTGCCAGCCCAAAACTAACTCAGGACAAGCAGCTTTCAAAGTGGGGAAGAAAAGGAATGAGCAAGAATCAAGTATTCATTCAGATGCGGTGTCAATTTTAAGATCAGCATACTGGTGTGGATACTGCAAATAGAACCCCAGCTGTTTAAGCAGCATTATGAAGAGTACAGGCTTCTCAAAGCACTGGGATTGTGTTTATTGTACTGTAAGTGGGCTACATCTAATTCGGTAATTTACTCTACCTTACATCTGGATGTATGGCAGGCCGATAAACACTGCACCAGAATGAACACATGATGCCATAGAAACATAGAATTTGTCAGCAGAAAAGGACCGCTCAGCCCACCCAGTCTGCCCAAGTATTCTCTACCTACTTGTAACTCCCGCCTGTATATGTTACTGCATGTCTTATTCTGCCTGCATCCATCAGGACCTCCTTGTGAATGAGCTTGTTCAATGGATTTTTCCTGCAATGAACTTGAACCTACTCCACTTTCATAGCCCTATTGATCTCTGTTGACCCCCTCCTTCCCTTTTTCTAATATACCCCTATGTTTATCCCATGCATGCTTCATGCCCCCTACCATTTTAGGTTCCACCACTTCTGCTGGCAGTCTGTTCAAGACGTCTACCACCCTTTCAGTAAATAAATATTTCTTCACATCTATCGTGAACTCCCCCCCCCCCCAGCTTCACTGTCTGGGTGCTCATCCTCATTTGAAGGAAATTCCCCAACTGTACCCTGTTTACCCCTGTGAGGTACTTTGTAGGTCTTGATCACGTCACCTCTCACCCTCCTCTCATCCAGAGTGTACATGCTGAGATTCTTCAGCCTTTCCTTGTAGGGATTCCTGTGAAAATCCTGAACCATTTTAGTTGCCCTCCTCTGTGGAAAACCTCCACCATATGTCCTTTATGAAGTGTGGACTCTAAAACTGGACAGAGTACTCCATCTGGGGGTATACCAGGGAGTGATACAATGGCAGCACAACATCCCTCCTCCTCCTACTGGAGATGCCACTCCTTATGCACCCCAGAATCCAATTTGCCCTGCCCATAGCCTTGTCACACTGTACTGCCATCTTGAGGTCCTCTGATATAATAACCTCAAGGACCCTTTCATGTCTAGTGAGTATCAGTACCTCCCCCCATCCTATACTCAGCATCGGGGTTCCTATGCCCTAGTACATGATTTTACACTTGCTGGCATTGAACCCCAACTAAGTAAGAAAATGGAATTGATCTGAATGAATTGCAGGCCTTTAAGCAGCTTTTTGGGGAGTGTATATATGTGAGTGTGTGTGTGTGGGGGGTCTCTGCTACTATAACTATTTGCTTTTGATGTTGGCCTCAAATCGGGTGCACTCCTGTAAACAGATAAAACACGTTCAAGAAAGACTCATAAGAAATGTGATACAGTCTTTGTACATTAGCCAGGGCAGAGCTTGCTGAACTCTCAACACTGCACTGCAGACAGAAGAGATGCAGCCCATTCCTAATTAATGAGCTTCCCACTGGTCACCTGTGAGCATGTTATGAGACAGAGCTCACTACACAAGCATCTGTTAATGCCGAATGGTTGCTTGCTGGCATTAGCAGTGGAAGTGCAGGAGTTAGACAGATGGGGCCTGATTCTCAAAGCTATGAATTAGATGCAAGGTGCCTGCGCCGAACAGATATGGTGCAAGGTGCACCTTGCGTCCATGACCGCCCTCCATGCAATTCACAAAGGTGGCCTGCGTCGATCACAGGTCACCTGCTGTGTGCCCTGCACTGCAGCACGGTAGTAGGGGGACTGCAGCTGATGCAAGCTGCATCCTGTGATTCACAGACATCACCTGGCAGGAGAAATTCTAAGTGCCCTTAGACCAGCCAGGGCAGGCGAAAGGGGACTTACACATTCTCCCTTGGGTGACAAGCCTGTGTGCGGCACACCATGGGTGACGGTCCACCCACCATACACCCCCGAGTGTGGCCCTGTATGTGTGGCCTCTGTCCTAGTGGTCCAATGGCACCCCTCACAGCTCCCCGATGCCACCTATGTACCACGTTGGTACCCCCGCCCTGATGCTGCCCATACTGGCAGCGGCTCCCCATCCCCGATGCCCACCCCATTGGTGCTACCGCATCACCAACTTATGGCGGTACAGTGCCCACCCATGCCCCAGCAGGTGGTGCCCACCCCCCGTACACCAGTCCTGACTGCTCCCAGGCGCACGGCACATCCCACCACTCACCTCCGTGGCCAGGCACCAGTTGCACTGAACATAGTGAAGGGACACTGGCCCACCAGGTTGGGTCCAGTTGCCCATTATCTGGTGGGACGTGGTCCTCTGTTAGTCTCTGGTGGCCTGCGGTTGACCCGTGCGGTGCGCCAGGAGTTTGCCGCAGGGTTCCGGTCGGCGTAAGCAAGGGGACTTAGCTGCTGGGACCTCTTCTGTACCTGAATCAGTTGCAGGGTCCCTGGCATCGAGCAGACTGGTGCAAGCTGCTCGTCGCAGCTGCACTAGACACAGGCCCCTATGAGAATCGGGCCCAAGCAGTATAGGAATGGCAGTGAAGTATTGAACTGACGGCAACCCCACCACCACCCTGCAGAGACTGACAGGCATTGGGGTGTGCCTTTGGGTCATCAGGCATAACGGCCACGCCATTTCACCACACCCTACCCTGCAGACACTGACAAGTGTCACGGTATGCCTTGGGGTCTTTGGTCCTTATGTTCACCCCATTCCATAAGAAAATACGGTGAGATGGGTGCAGTATAGGAGAATGGGGTGAACTTTGGAGCAGAAGAGTCCAAGGCACAAATCGATGCCTCTCGCTGGCTGCAGGATGTGGAATGGTATGAGCATTATATTCGAGAATCCCAAGTCACACCCCTGACACCTGTCAGTCCCTACAGGGTAGGGCGTTATGGTCAAAAACCCTAATGCCCTGGGCGTTTCTTGGTATTTTTACTCCAAGTTTTCAACATGTGCTTTTTGTGATCCCACTGCATGAACAGTGACACTATCAGTTCATTAGCCGAAAGGCAATTTTGCACAACGACTGCGCAGTTTGGCACCACAGGTGCGAAAACACATTTTGAACAGAATGTGCAAAATGACAGCTGTACTGTTCATGAGGAGGTGTAAAAAATGGCAATGTTAAAAATCTGGAGTGAAAATATTAAAAAAAAACTGAGGGCTGAATCGCTGGATGCCGTATCTCGCACCACACTGGCAACCCATGTTCGGGTATGAGTACGGGCCACCAGAGGTAGGAAAGGGGGGAGGGCACGGAGCTGGTAAGAGCAGCCGAAAGGCAGCTCTCCTCTCTGGGGTAGTGGGGTTACATCTCTCGGCCATGGTCTGCCTCTGGGTGGTGGCCAAGCTGCAACGCAAGCCGGAGGGGTGCAACAGCACTAGGCCAATGGGTGGGTGGAAGGGGCTGTTGCCGGGGCTGTAGAGTGCATGTGCGCCTCCACACGCATGCGTCTCTACTCCTGGGGCCCCAGGTAACGGGGAGAAAAACAGAGGAAAAAAACACCTAGCAGGTAGGATGACGCCCAACCCTCCGCAGGCACTGCTCCCAGACCAGGCATAAGGTAAGCCCCAGTAATTCCGAGTGTCAGAGGTGGGGAAGGGGGTTGGGCTGAATGGGGCATGCCAGCGGTGAAAATAGTGACATGATAAAAAAAAAAAACTGGTGAAGTCACGAGTGTGTGTAGAAATTGCGCAATGCGCACCCACAATGTAATTAGTTTGAGGATTTTTTACAACAGATTTTCAACATAGGCATTTTGGGACCTCCGCTCATGAACAGTGTCACTGTGATTTTCTTAATCTGTCCTGAACACTGATTTCCCACAGCGATCGTGCTATTCTGCGCCGGAAGTGCGAAAACACATTTCAGTCACGGTGCAAAAAACGACAGTTGTACTGTTCATAAGGAGGTGTGAAAAAATGCCAATGTTGAAAATCTGGAGTGAAAATATTACAAATTTGTGAACTTACGAAGGTACGTGGAAATTGCACAATGCACAGTTGTAACACAGTCATTTTATGGACTTTTGTCAGCAAATTTTCAACATAGGCATTTTAACACCCCTGCTCATTAACAGTGTCACTGTGATTTTCTTAATCTGTCCTGGACATTGATTTCGCACACTGACCGTGCCATTGTGTGCTATATGTGCGAAAACATATTTCGGGCGAGATGTGAAAAGGCTGTACTGTTCATAAGAAGGTGTGGTAAAATGGCAATGCTGAAAATCTGGAGTGAAAATATTAAGAATGCTCGACGTTACGAGCATGCATAGGAACTGCACAATGCACGCTTGTAAAACAGTCATTTTTGGGGATTTTTTCACCACATTTTCAACATAGGGTTTTTGGAGGCCTACCTCATGAACTGTGGCACTGTTTTTTCATTAATCGGTCCCGAAAGGTGGTTCCACGCAGTGACCGTGATATCACCTTTCTGGACTGAATAACAAAATGACAGTGACTGAGTTCATGAGGTGGGGTCCCAAGAACCCCATGTTGCAATTTTGGTGAAAAAATTCCCCACAATGGCTGAGACAAAAAGGCATTTATGCTATTATACAGCTTACCGGCCTTTCTTCAGTTCGCGGTCAGCTTTGAAGAGTGCAGATGTGTTCCTAGTCCACTGAAGATCATCGCGCCCGACTCCGGATGTAAGTATGGGGTGAGGTGGGGGTGTGGGGAGGTAGTTTACGCAGAGAGTTGGTGGGGGTTTGGGGAGGAGACAAGAGAATCAATGAGGGACCTTTTTTTCTTCTAAGTGTATTTTTTTTTACAAAGATTACGGGGGACTTTTGCCATGCTGGAGTGGGCTCCTAGCGTGGCACCAGGAAGTTTGTTTGGGGGGGCAGCGGTGCCGATGGGGGACTGGGCACCCCTGTGAGCCATACAGACTTTTGCAACACTGTGGTGGGCTCCCAACATGGCACCTTGGAAGTTTGTTTGTGGGGGCAGTGAAGCCAACTGGGGATTGGGCACCCCTGTCAGCCATACAGTGTACTGGGGGGAGCGCATGAGCCAGGGGGGGATTGGGCACCCCCCTCGGCACACAACAAATGGGGGAGGTGCATCATGCCGACAGGCATTGAGCTACCCCATTGGCAAATGAACTGGGGAGGGGATCATGCTGACATGGGGATTAGGTACCCGTCTGCCTTTTTTTTTTTTTATTTATTGAAATGTTTAACCAGGAAGGCACACTGAACGGTGGGCGTCAGCTTTCCGTCAGCTTCGTGGGGACTGTGAGAGGCCGACGGAGAAGCCGTCGCCATGGGGACACCACACAATGCACCAAAACAGCTGATTGTGTAGTGACGTGGCAAATATCTTTACGTATTGTGGCATGCTCATTAACGGCTGTCATCAACAGCACGGTACTCTATTCGCTGCGCAGAGAACATCCTTAGAACGATCTGCTGCCATTCAGCACAACACTGCCACGACTCCATGACTCGCTTTTGGAGGAAGCTGACGCGATGTGTTTCTTGCACATGCGTGCAAGCAACACAGAAAAGAGGAGTGACTCTTTTGATTATGAAAGGGGTGAACTTTATTAAAGAATCCCACATCTTGGATGTAGAGGGAAGACTCCATACATTAAGGGACATACTGAATCGGAAAAAAGTTGCCTTATGCAGTGCCTAGACCCCAACTTCTGGACACGCAGAAATTTGGGGGAATTTACTATTTCACTTGGTGAACATTTTAGAATCTGAAATTATTCTGAGTGTAGATTTAAATGGGGTGATTGATTATCACTTGAACAGATCCACACAGAGTAGGAACATCACAGCTACTAAATCTCGACGAACATTACATAGCTTAATATAGGACTTGGGGTTGGTAGATGCATGGAGAACAGCACATGTTAAAGAAAGGGGATACTCCTATTTCTTAGCCAGATACAATTCATTCAGAAGAGTGGATTATGTATTTCTTCCCTTTAACACATGTAACAACGTAGCCTCTATCAGCTCAGAGAATATGTTAATTTCAGACCATAGCGTTCTCAGAACGGCCATCATCGTGGAGAGAAACTCCCGCAAGGAACCCAGGTGGAGATTCAATCATTCCTTGTTAATGGAGTCCTCCTTTTAAAAACAACTGAGTAAAGAGACATTCCTAGTTTTGGAAATGCATGATAATTGTGAAACTTGAAACAGTGGTTGTGGGACATCTTTAAGGAATACATCAGGGGAGAACAATAGAATATGCATCCAACAAAAGAGAAGAAAGGAAAAAAGGAGCACACTGAAATGGAAAATCGACTTAATTCATTACAAATGCAATCCAGCGGATAGGCACAACCTCTACTATCAAATTGTACAGCTAAAACATGAAATCAACAAGCATATATTGTTCAAGGCAGAGTACTGACTTTTCTGCATGAGGCAAAGCTACTGGGACACTGAGGAAAAAGCCAGAAAGTTGAATCTCGGATTACGAATACCTTTGAACCAGAGGCTCTTTTACAAAGCTTCCACATCAGCAAGGTTGATATCAAGGTGATAGAAACACAGGACTGGATATACATTAAAAAACAAGGTCATTAAAATACAAGAATTGTTAGACAATAGTAAACGTAGGCTGAATTAGAAGCAGACAATTAGTACATACTAAACATAATTCAGCATTACAATAACACAGATTAAATTATGTCAATCAGTGCAATGGAGGGCAGATTTGAGGCAGTCACATGCGTATGGAGGACAAAAGAATTAGCATCAGATTATCCTGAAGTCCAAGTAATGGGATCCTCTTCCCTAACAAGATCACCTATGACCCAAAAGAGGTAAGCAGAGTTATTTATTTGTGCATTTTAAAGCTTCCAAAGAGTCTTCTGAGATGGTATACCGATGCTACCATGACAATTTTACAGTGCCCGACACTACAGCGACAACATCGCCAGGTCACTGTAGTGTTGGCACAGGACCCCAGTACTGCTTTCTGGGGGTACTGCACCTCCTCCCCCAAAACAACTCCAACTCGGAGTTGATTATTTTAGTAGCAGGGGGTGTGGGGGGCAGAGCCCCCACATGGAGAGTTTGGGGGGCAAAGCCCCCCAAAGAAAACAATGTGTCCTGTGACTCCATTTATGCTGACCGCAAATGTGGTCGTCATAAATGAGTCGCTGTAATGTCGGTCGACAACTAAATTGTCGAGCGACTGTCATGGATCCTTCTGAGATGTATATCAGAAATTATATGAAAGCCAGGGGTCCCCAGATTTACCTAGTAAGACTGCTTTTATATTATCCATCAATTTAACTAAATTAAAGGATGAGGACAAAATGATGTTTGAAAATCCCATCTCTAAAAGAGAAATTTCAGAAGCCTCTAACAGTCTTTCTACAGGAAAACCCCAGGCTCCAACAATCTGACATCGAAAATCTATTAATATATATGGCCAGTCTGAACAAAATATATTTCAGTGTTTTTTTTTAATTATTTGCAAATGGCTTCCTAACACTGACAGTGAACGATGCTTTTGTATCTTTCATAGCAATAAAGAATAAAGACCCTTTAATCTGTATCAATTACAGGCCAATCTTCTTGATCAATGTTGACTATAAAATATTAGCAAACAGACTGCAGAACAGAAACACAGAAATATAGAATTTAACAGCAGATAAGAACTGCTTGGTCCACCCAATCTGCCCATTTAAGCCTACCTACAGTGGTATGCCCTCCGTTCAGTGAAACTATTACAGCGAACATGTTGATGCCGACAACATCAACAGTTTGCTATAATAGTCCACCTGGGACCCCGGAACTCTTTCCCCCAGTGCTGCACCCCCTTCCCAAATCAACTACGACTTGGAGTAGAAAAGTAACTAGTTCTCCTGCTGGATTTATTTCAACCCAACGTTCGGTCGACATAAATCCATCGCTGTGATGTCGGTCGACAAAAAAATTGTCTAACCGGCATTGTAGATCCACCTACAGTAACCCCACAGACCCTACTTAATCTCTGTTTTTTCCCCTGCTCCTCATTCTTTTCCCATAAGATTCTCTTATGCCTATCCCAAGCTTCCTTGAACCCTTCCATTGTCTTCTATCCAACTATCTCAGCTGGTAAGCTGTTCTAGGCATCCATCATTCTTTCTGTGGAGAAGAACTTTCCCGAATGTACCCACTTCCAGCTTAATATCATGACCCCGTATTTTGTTTTTTTAAAAATGTTAGGTTATTCTTTTATACCATTACAGTATAGGACTTCACTCTGAGCAATGTAGTATATCAGAATATACAGCAGGTATTGATATTAGGGTAGTTGAGTCACTGTTACTTTCGGTGCAGTACAAGGTGGAATAGCAATACTAGTAAGCAGAACAATAATCAGTCACTGTGGCCATTGCTGCCAATGCTGTAAATTGTTATTTGCTTTAAAAAAGGACGAAAACTGGAGATACTAAAAGCCGCTATTAAGCCTTTGTGGTAGATTCATAGAAAAGTAATACTTGACTCGTCAGCGCAGCGTTAGTTCGCTTGCGGCGCGGCGACCGGGGTTCGGGAACGGACTCGGGTCGCTGGAGAGCCGGCGGGGGTGGAGTAGGTTCGAGCGTCCCACGACTGCTCACCTACTCCAGGGGTGGGAGGGGAGACAGGGTCGCTGTATGGTACCCCCTGGCGGAGGCCGGGGGAGATCAGTCGCAGCAAGCACGCGGAGCGTTGGGGCGTGGTGAGCGTCATTTCGCCTTGGCGTTAAGTAACTTCCGCCCCAGAAAGCGAAAATACCAGCCTCCGGGTTCGGCGGATGACTCGCTGGCCCAAGAAGTCCGGCCCTCCGATCCCACCTCAGCAGCGCCCAGGGACTGATGCCTAGTACGCTGGGACCCGCCCCCACCCGGTGTCTTTCCCCTCGGAGGAGGGGGACCCACCCGGCAAAGGGATATGCCGGGCCACCCCTGGGTCAGCTGCGATTTGAGGTGAGGGGAAGAGGGACAGGACGAGGGGGTTACGAGTAGCATGCGCAGCCGGAAGGAGTGGCAAATCCGGAGGCGAGATCGGAAGGAGGAAAAAATATAACACAAAAAAAAAAAAAAGAAAAGTAATAAATCACTTCCTCTAAATACACTCCCAACATCTGATTATACATAACAATATGTTATTCAGATTCTGACCATTAACCACTATAGTATTTCTTCTGAAATATACTCCCATCCTGAACCTTATTTATCCCCTTTAGATATTTATACGTTTCTATCCTATCCCTCCTCCGTCCTCTCTTCCAGGGTGTACATATTGAGTTTCCACAGCCTCTTCTCATAAGTCTGTTGCTGAAGACCCCTCACCATTTTAGTTGCCCATCTTTGGACTGCCTCCATTCTGTCTATTTATTTATTTATTTAAAATTGGTGACCCGGAAAGGCACACTGAGCCAAGACTCGTTTCCAGGTGCGACCCGGGTACAAGGGTGAAAGGCAGAGACATACAAGCAAATATCAAGTTACTGATGAAATAATACAGTGTAAGGTCATTTCATAGTACTGGCAGCAAGGTGACAATTTTTTGTTGGAACAGCCAGTGGGAAAACGTTGCGACATATAATTTCTAAACAGTCGCTTATGCAGTATAATTTCAAGTGCATGTATAGACATATTTACAGTAGTGGTTTGTCCGGAAAGTGGACTAGCAAAGGGAAGGTAAGATGGGGGGTGGTTAAGCAGTTTGTGCTGGCATTTGGAGTAATAGTTTACCTGGGGTGGCAACTGGGGGTAATACTAGGCCTGAGTAAGGCGGGATCAGCCGTGCAGCTTTGGCAGGGAGTGGGAGGGAGAAGCCTGAGTAGCGGTTTAAAGGCTGATAGAGAGGGGGCCTGTTAGAGGTAAGCTGGGAGGTTGTTCCAAAGGAGTGGGAGCCGGTAGGAAAGGGCAGCTTGCCCAGAGGCAGAGAGGAGGCGTGAGAAGTGGAAGATACGAGTGTGTCTATGGCAGAATGAGTAGCCTGGGGATATGGCTTGGGAGAGGTGGGAGGAGAGGTGGGGGGGGGGAAGGGAGCCGAACCAATATTTAACTATCAGAGAAGTGCTGTAGGTAGTCTGTCTGTGCAAGAGTGGCGTTAGGGATAGGGTGGAGTATAGGAGGCAGTAATGAGTGAGTGGAGGAGAGGCAGTGGTGAATCAAATGAATGAGTTGAGCAGGACATCAAGTTTAGAAAGGGAAGAGGCAGGGGCTGTGCCATAAATGTCATCCATGTAGTCCGGCACTGGCAGGATGGTTCTGCATACTAGTTCACACCGAGTGGGAGTGGGAAGGCTGGCTTTGTGGTGATAGAGGCTGGTGAGTTTGGGGCAAAGTTTGGTACAGATGGCATCTACATGGGTGGCAAAGTTGAGATTGGTGTCCAGCCAGACTCTCAGGTACTTGAAGGTGGGTACCGATTAGAGGGGAACTTCGTCCAAGGTGGAGATCGGAGGTGGGGCAGGTAGGGCGGCGAGCTTTTGTCTGGTGCCAAATACCATAGAGACTGCTTTTTTGCATTAAGTTTTAGCTGGTTTTTGAGGAGCCAGGCTTGTACTTGGTTGAAATTGCTTTGGAGATTTGGGTATACACTGTCATGAAATGGGGCCTGAGGCGTAGATAATGGTGTCATCAGCGTACAGGTGCACGTTTGAGGACAGAAAGGCAGAGGGGAGGTCATTTATGAATAGGGAGAAGAGGATGGGGCCAAGGATGGAGCCTTGGGGGACGCCTGAGAGGATGGGTAGATGGGGGAGAGGGAGTCGCCTTTTTGTACTTGCTGTTTCCTATTCTGGAGGTAAGAGTGGAACCAGTTTATGGCAGGTTGGGCGAGGCTGAAGGAGCTTAATTTGTGAAGCAGTAGAGGGTGGGAGACTGAATCGAAGGCTTTTGCCAGGTCAATGAAAATGGCGGTAGCAGTTTGCCCCTTTTCCACGGCGGAGAGAATGGTGTCGGTTACACGTAATAAGGCGGTGGTAGTAGAATGAGATTATCTGAAGCCTGACTGAAAGGGGGAGAGGGAGCTGTTTGTTGAGAGGAAAGAAAAAATTACTCACCTTAGTAATGTTGTTTCTTCTAATGGAGTCTTGCTATATTATGACATATGCAGAGAGCCCCAACCTTCAAACTGCTCCGGAGGTGAAAGAGTTAACTTTCCATGACAGGCATGGAACGCTGAGCTCGAGCTCGGTTGAAACTCTGTCTGTTGTTCTTCAAACTCAAACCGTCAGATCTTTATGAGCTTAACTCACTGAGGTCCTGTGTGGAAGCTGTAAACCTACACTAGCCAACTGGCTACTAAACATAAGAACACATTCTTTGGTCCCAAACAAAGACAGGAGAACCAAAAAATGAAAACACAGCACCAAGTCACCCCAAAAAAGGAGGGGTGAAAATAACAAGGTGGGCATCTATTAAGTGCCAACACTGCACTGCCCACCCACATCCCAAAAACAGAGGTTCTGAGAGGGGCAGGCAGGGAGAGAGGTCATAATATAGCAAGACTGTTAGAAGAAACAACATTACTAAGGTGAGTATTTTTTTCTTCAAACAACATGAAGTCTTGCTATATTATGACATATGCAGACTACACAGCAGTACCTCCATGGAGGAGGGACAGAACCTACTTAGGAAATAGGCTCTGAAGCACAGCTGTGCCAAACCGAGCATCACTCCTAGCCTGGATGTCCAGGGAGTAATGCTTGGTAAAAGTGTGAACTGTTTTACAGGTAGCTGCTTGACATATCTCTAGAATAGAGATGTCCCTGGCAGCAGCCAGGGAAGCAGCTGTACCTCTGGTAGAGTGAGCCCTCAGGCCTAAGGGAGGAACCTTACCCAGTTTTTCATAGCAAAATTGTATACAAGAGACAATCCACCTGGAAATGGATCGTTTAGTGGCAGGTTTCTCTTTACCAACCTCACCATAAGTGAGGAACAGTTGGAGGGAGTTAAACCTGTGACCCTTGGTACGCTCTATATAGTAACTAAGGGCTCTCTTCACATCTAAGCTGTGCAGCCTCCTCTCGCCAGCGGAGGAATGGTCAGTGAAGTACACTGGAAGAGATATAGTTTGATTAAGGTGGAAATCTGAAACCACCTTAGGCAAGAACTTCCTGTTAGTCCTGAGGACCACCTTATCTCTATGAAAAGAGATAAAATCAGGCTCCACTGACAAGGCTTGTAATTCACTTATGCGTCTGGCAGAAGTGATGGCTACCAGAAACACAGTTTTCCAAGTCAAGAACTTAAGCTCTGCTGAAGACAAAGGCTCAAAGGGGGGTTGCATAAGCTGAGCAATGCAAACATTAAGATCCCAGGCAGGGGCAGGGTCCCTGAATGGAGAGTTGATGTGAAGCAATCCTTTGAAAAACTTGGAGAATACAGGATGAGCTGAAATAGAAGAGGGCTCACCTGCTGATAAGAAAGCAGACACAGCTGCCAGATGCACTTTTAGGGTAGCTGGTCTCAGCCCCAAGGTATTTAGGTGGACCATATGATCCAGGACTGTGGGTAAGCCAGCAGATTCTGGGGAAATATGCTTTCTAGAGCACCATATGGAAAACCTCTTCCATTTGGAATTATAAGTAGCCCTGGTGGAAGGCTTCCTAGAAGTCTTCAGGATATCCATTACACCTTGGGAGAGGTGTAGGTCAGCAAACTCTAACTCTTCAAGAGCCAGGCCTTGAGATTGAGAGATTTGAGATTCGGGTACCAAACTCTCCCCTGAGCACAGGTTAACAGGTTGTGATTCCTGGGAAGACACAGGGGAAGGTGGACTGCTAAGGACAGTAGGAGTGGGTACCAAGGCTGTCTGGCCCAGTCTGGAGCAATCAGGATCATCTTGCAGGGTTGAAATCTGATTTTGACTAGCACTTTGAACAGGAGAGGGAAGGGGGGAAGCATAGAGAAACTTCCCTTCCCAACTGAGAAGAAAGGCATCCAGAGGGACTGAGCCCAACACTGGGGGCCTGCAGCAAAAAAGGGGAAGTTGGTGATTGTCTGGGGCTGCAAAAAGATCTATCTGCGGGGCGCCCCATCTGGCAAATACCACCTCCAAGATCAGAGGGTCCAGTGACCATTCGTGATGGCCCTGGGAAATCCTGCTGAGAGCATCTGCCAGGACATTGTCCTTGCTTGGGAGGTGAACTGCCATAAGGGAGGTGTTCAGGGAGTAAGCCAGAGACCACAACTTCATTGCTTCGGTGCATAAGGCCGTAGACCGAGTGCCCCCCTTGCTTGTTGATGAACCACATTGTGGTGGTGGTGTCTGTTCTGACCTGTATAACTTTGTTCTGAACAGATTTGGAAAAAGCTTGAAGTGCTAGGAAAACTGCTCTGAGTTCCAACAAATTGATGTGGAACAGAGATTCCTGAGGGGACCACAATCCCTGGGTAGTGAGGTCACCCATGTGAGCTCCCCACCCCAAAAGGGATGCATTTGTAGTAAGGACTAAGGAGTGAGACTAAGGGGCAAAAGGAACCCCTTGTCTCAGATTGCTCTGGTCCTGCCACCACTGCAGGGCCTGGATCAGGGTTCGAGTCACTGGGATCAATTTGGTTAGAGGGTCTTTCCTTTGGGACCAAAAGGCTCTCAAATGGAACTGGATGTCCTCATCTGAAATCTTGCTCCCTGCACTACTGCTGTAGAAGCAGCCATGTGCCCCAGGAGCTGTAGAAAGTGCCTTGCTGGTCGAGAGCCTGCAGGGTGAAATGGAGGAGCCAGAGATCAGGGTCCTTGCCTGTCCAAATGAAGGAAGGCTCTGGCCTTCTCTGTGTTCAGCTCTGCGCCTATGAAGATGAGGAGCTGGACAGGCTCTAGAACTGACTTTGAAAGATTCAGGAGGAAACCTAGAGAAGTGAGCAGTTTCTGAGTTATCTGTAGATGTAACTTGACTTGGTCTAGAGACTGGCCTACTATGAGCCAGTCGTCCTGGTAAAGGAAGATGGCAATTTTTTGCCTTCTTAGGTGGGCAACTGCTACTGCCAGGCATTTTGTGAATACCCTTGGAGCAGATGTGAGGCCAAAGGGCATTGCTCTGAATTGGTAATGGCCTGAGGGCAGCTCGAACCTGAGGTACTTTCGATGGGAGCTTCTGATGAGAATATGGAAATAGGCATCCTTGAGGTCCAGGGACGCTAGCCAGTCCCCTGGCCTTAGAGAGGATAGAATAATTCCCAGAGTCACCATTTTGAATTTTGGTTTTAAAGTGTGCTTGTTTAAGTATCTGAGATCCAGGATGGGCTGCCATCCTCCTGTCTTTTTTGGGGTAAGGAAGTACCTGGAGTACAAGACTTTGCCCTGGTGTAGGGGTGGAACCCTTTCCACAGCTCAGAGCTAGGAGAGAAGAGACTTCTGCCTCTAAGGCAAGAGCCTCTGGAGGATTTGCAGGTGGAAAGGATCTGGTTCTTATCTTTGGAAATTTTTTGAAGCTGAGAACCAGTCCCTGGCTTATTACTTCCAGGACCCACTTGTCTGATGGCAGAGACTTCCAGTCCTGGAAAAAGTAAGCCAGCCTGACCCCTACAGGTAGGTGAGAATCGGCCCTGGCAACCCCATCAGGGTGCCTGTTTGGCAGGGGCTTTGGGTGGAGGGGTGGAAGCAGGCCTGCTTGTACCCCGTCTGCCTCTCCCTCTAAAGAACCCCCTCTGGGCATAGGCAGAGGAGGAGGCCTGGGCTTGGTAAAAACGCCTATGAAAAGGCCTGCCCCTGCCCCTGGAAGGCTGCCTTTGAGGAGTGGCCTGCCTTTCTTTGGCCTATGCACTCCAATAGGTGGTCCTATACTCATCCATTTTCTTCATGTAATTCTCTGTCAGCTCCCCAAACAGAGAATTACCCACAACAGGAAAATCTATGGCCTTAGTCTGGGTATCCCGTGACAGGCTAGTACATCTGAGCCAAGCCATTCTGCGAAGTGCCATAGATGTAGCCATGACTCTTGATGACACATCATTAGAGTCCACTGCAGCATGGAATTGCACCTTGGATGCCTCAATACCATCAGCAGCCACCTGCTCCAGCTCCTTGGCAAGCTGGCCAGAGACCTGTTTTGCTAGAGCCATAACAGTATCCCATCTGGATTTCTGGTATCTGGCAACATAAGCCATATAATTTGCCTGTCTGAGTCCCAAGGATGCTGCCATGTATTGTTTCTTTGCTATGGCATCAATCCTCCTGGAGTCCTTATCCGGGGCGTGTGAAGCCAAGGGAATATTTGCCTTGTCACAGGCTGCAGCCTGCACTACCCCAACATGGCTGCATTGCTGTGTGAGGAACTCCGTATCAGAGCCTGACAATGTGTACCTCTTGTCCATTCTCTTATTAACATGAGGTACAGTGTGAGGAGCTTTTAAAATTTTAAAAGTCTGTTTCCCAAAGGATTTATGCAAGGGAATAGACAGTCTCCTAGACTCTGGGATATCCATCATTTCCACATACTCAGGCTCCTCTTGATCATCAACAGCTTCCTCCATAGGGAGCTGGAGGGTTTCAGCCACTTTTTTATAAAATATAAAATGAGAATGGGACTCAGAGCCTAGAGGAGACACTCCTGAAGGTCTATCTGGGAAGATGTCCGGTCAATGGGCACATCAGACTTTCAAATCCATTCACTCTCCTCATACTCCTCTTCCTCCTCCCGGTTCATAATAGTCCTCTAAATCATACTCTTGAACCGGTGGAACCCGGCAGACCGGCGCTTACCCGATGGTGCGGTTCAGTCAGAACCGGGAAAGCGATTGGACAATTTTTATTGCTTTGGCTATTTCTTCAGCAGTTGGAGAGAAAGTTTGGCTCACACCAGCTGATTTTCTAGTCCTTTGCGGACTTGGATCCTCAGAGTTAGATCTCCTTTTGCCGAGAAGTCTCGCCTGGTCAGAGGCACTCCCTCGGTCCAGTTGGAACCCGAACGGCTGGCCATCTGGTTCAGCGGACTTTTGGCCTCCCTTTCCTGAGCCTACCAACTCTTTTCCAGGGTAGCTGCAGGAAAACTTTACAATCTGGCAGTCTGCATTGAGGTGGTCAAACCCCACACAATAAACACAGGTGGTGTGGGATCAGCCTTCAGCAAATACTTCCACACACTACAGTGTTGAAACCCAGTGGGCCCGGTTTTTCTTTTGCGTTTCTCAGACATAGTGCCAGTCCTAACCAAACTTACCCGTTTATGGCAATCCGCCAGGTAAGACCCTCTTATCGGTTCCCAACCGTGTCACGGGTCGTGGAAAAAAACGTAATAAAATCAGTTTTTTTTTAGAACTGATTAGAACCGGTAACCACACACTAAAAGACAGATTTAGATATTTTAAACAACTTGGTCGGTTCAAACCGAACCGATAAACCGTTTACAAGTTCCACACAGAATAGAAATAAATGTAAAACCTATCTAGTACTCACAAATGCCGTAGACAGAGTCTGAACTGACCGGTTGCGGTTTAAATTTGTAGAAAACCGGAAAAACAATACTTTAACCACAAAATGAACCGAGCAGAAGGAGAAATCTCGAGCGACTGTTCAGTGAGCGGAGTAAAGAATCTGACAGTCTGAGTTTGAAGAACAACAGACAGAGTTTCAATCGAGCTCGAGCTCAGCGTTCCATGCCTGGCATGGAAAGTTAACTCTTTCACCTCCGGAGCAGTTTGAAGGTTGGGGCTCACTGCATATGTCATAATATAGCAAGACTTCATGTTGTTTGAAGGGGACAATTTGGATAGCATGAGGGATTCTTGGATTTTGGCGAGGTAAGGGAGGAGTGAGATGGGTCTGTAGTTTCCTGGAAGGGAGGGGTCACCACCTTTATGGAGAGAAAGGATTTTAGCGAGTTTCCAAGCGGAGGGGACAGAGGCTGTGGTGAGTGAGAGGTTTATTATATGTGTTAGAGGTGTGACTATGGCCGAGGCGGAGATGCGGAGCAGCCTTGGATGCAGGCCATCTGGGCTGGTTTTGAACTGATTCAGGGAGGTGAGAGTGGTGTAGACTTCTAGGGGTGTGAATGGTGGAAAGTGGAAGCCGTGGCATGGGGGGGGGGGAATTTTGGAGATGGGTGGAGGAGGGGGTGAGTCAGGTAGGGCAGAGGAGATGAAGAAAGAGTTGAAAAATTCGGATACAGAGGCAGAGTCAGAGACAATTCTGCCGTCAATGTTGAGGCTTGGACTGGCTTGTTTGGTGTGTGGGTTGATGAGAGAGTTAATCACCTACCAGAAGGACACCGGAAAGGCTTGGTGAAGGGTAAGCTGAGCCTTGAAATAATGGTCCTTAGATTGTCAGATTGCTTTGGTGCAGTTGTTTCTGAGGGATTTGTAGGATAGGAGGTCACAGGGGCGAGGGAGGTTTTGTATTGCCTCCAGGTCTTGTCTCTGGTGCGACACAAGGTGATGAGGTCAGCTGTGATCCAGGAGTGGTGGTATTTATTTACTCTGGTTTTCCTGAGAGGAGTGTGACGGTCCCATGTATTTAGGAAAATATTGCAGAAATGGGAAAGGGCGGTGTCAACGTCATGGGATGCAAAGACTGGGAGCCAGTCCCCATCACACTGTAGGGCGGATTCATCGAGGAGATGTAGGGGACGAGTTACAATGAATTTGGGACTGGAGTGTGGTGAACAGATTTTACGAATACAGTAGGTAATGCAGTGGTCACTTAGAGCATCACAAAATATGCCTGAGGCGGTGATCCTGTGGGGCTGAGTGGTTAGAATCCAGTCTAGAAGGGTGTGTTTTTGTGATTGGTGGTTTAGTCGGGTGGGTTGCTGGATTAACTGGTAGAGATTTAGGGCTTCGATCCTCAAGGCTGCTGGTTTGGTGGAGGAGGATAGCTAGTCTAGGTTGAAGTTGCCTAGTAGAATTAGTTTGCCGTTTGAGGTTGTCGATGAGATGGTAGAGATGGTCGTGATGAGGGAGTCGGGTGAGGGCTTAGGAGGAGTATACAGTACACCTATGTAAAGGGGGGTGGATGAGGGGAAGGATAGCTGAGCGACTAAGGATTCATGGGAGGATAGGCACGATTCTTTGAAAGTAATGGTGCACTTAATGGAGTGTCTGACGTACAGCGCTACCCTCCCCCCGCCTCGCTTGCCGCGGTCCTGCCGGAACAAGATATAGTTTAGGATGTCGTGAGAGGGGTTGGAGAATTTGGCGGCGAGCCATGTCTCTGTGATACAGAGTAGGTCTGGTTGATACTGACTTGTCCAGACAGAGAAGGCGTCAAGTTTAGGAAGAAGGCTGCTAGCGTTAATATGGAATATACGGAGACCCTTAGGGAGTGAGTTAGGTGAAAAACTGTGATGGGGTGCGGGTGCCGGAGAGGTTCGTTTTGTTGCTGTTGGGCCAGGGTTTGGGCGTATGTCACCTGCTAGGAGTAAGATTAGCAGGGGTAAGGAGAGGGTGGTGGACTGCTTGTGTCTGCTGTTGGTGCGGCTAGGGGGTGGAGCTCGGAGGTTTAAGCACCAGAGAAAGGCCTCTAGGTTTAGCAGGTGTGAGTGGAACAGTGAGGGGTGAATGGTTGGGGAAGGCTGAGGGAGGTGAGGAAGGGAAAGGGTTTGGTGCGGGGGGAGAGGAAGGATTATGGGTAGAATTGAGGTGATGTGCCAGAAGGAGTGAGGAAGGGGCAACTCGGGGCGAGGGAGGGGAAGGGTGATTAAGGGAGGTTGAGATGGGGGATGGTGAGGTCGGAGAGTGGGGGGGCGGGAAGATGGAGATTGAAGTAACAGGCATAATTGTAGTGTAAGAAACATAATGGCTGAGATTGACATTGTCAAGAAGATTTTGGTTGCAGTGGCAGCCTCTAGTGGTGGAATGAGATAACTTGCTAATGGGGAATTAGGCTGATTGGTTTTTGAAATGTCCTTTCATAGATGTAATCTGCAGAACTGTACACAATATTCTAGATGAGGTCTCATTAGTGATTTATTTCATTTCCAGGTAACCCCACAGACCCTACTTAATCTCTGTTTTTTCCCCTGGCGCCTCCTCTCCAGGGTGCCCGTGACTGGGCCGTACACTCCCTGCCTCCGGCAACTGCAGCTGGACAACGCAGCTGGCCATGAACCTGCTCAGCCCGCCGAAAGC
This sequence comes from Neoceratodus forsteri, assembly GCA_016271365.2. Taxonomy (NCBI): domain Eukaryota; kingdom Metazoa; phylum Chordata; order Ceratodontiformes; family Ceratodontidae; genus Neoceratodus; species Neoceratodus forsteri. Next base: position 1,097,805,114 of record CM028134.1, on the reverse strand, counting down.
GCCTCCTCTCCAGGGTGCCTGTGACTGGGCCATACGCTCCCTGCCTCCGGCGGCTGCAGCTGGACAACCCAGCCGGCCATGAACCTGCTCAGTCCACCGAAAGCACCTCCTCTCCAGGGTAAGATAGCATCTAGACCCAGTGGCTAAATTTGGACTCCTACTGGATGCAGGAGTCTCTAGCCTGCTCTGGATTGGCTGCTGACTTTACGGCTATCACTCAGATTGGTCCACAGCTTTCTTCCTTTTCATTACGGACTGTGCTCTACAGCTTTCAAGGCTGAGGGCTACATTTCTAACTCGGTATTTGTCTAGCTGTACTAACTGCTTTAAAATCGTGCTAAGGGGTGTAAGAATTATTTAAACTGTATAACTGTGCCAGCTTGAAATTGGGGAACTGATTGAGATCCATGGCACAGTAACACTGCTGCCCCTCTACTATATGACTGTACTGTGTAATTTTCAGGGTGATCTTAGCTAGCTGTTAACTTCTGGGGATTGTTTTATATTGTTAATTGTTGTTAGCCTGTTCGCTCTGACTCCCTACACTCTCTATCTCGCTCTTGGATCTTTTCTCTCCTGAAGCTCACTGACTTTTCCTCCTCCCCCTCCTCCACTTCCACTCTCTGCACTACAAAGCTTGTTTCTTTCCCCTGACACCGGTCCTAACAGCTTTCCACTTCTACTGTCTGGTAGCCCTGCCCCCACCCCTCCATCTATAGTTGCATCTCTGCACTTCACCCTGCCCCCAATTTAGCTAATCGGCCTGTTTTTTGTCTTGCTAGCCATAACTACTCTAATCCCTACTCTGTTCTCTCTGCAATGGTATTGACTAACTTCTGCGTTACGGGGCTGGCCTGCGATCAACAGCACCTCCCCCCTCCATCTCAACCCTTTTCACTCACTACTAGGGATAAGTCCACCCTGGGATACATCTCTCTCATACTACTCACTAAAGGAGAACGCCACCTCCTTGGCCACTACCTGGCTAACCTCTCCTGGACTCCTACTATTCCCTCCTGCCCATACATTCTCTTACTATCACTACTCTCCCTTGCTAGGGACATTGAGTGCAACCATGGCCCAGCAAACTCCCATATCATCCCCTCCTCCAGCATCTGGACAAACACCCCTGGTCTTAAAATTGGACATATCAATGTCTGCAGCCTTCCATCTAAATTCACTGACCTTGAGGCTTGAAATGAGCTACACAAGCCCCATATTCTGGGACTCACTGAAGCATGGCTAAAGCCACACCACACCAAAAACACCTTCAAAATACCTGGCTACTCCTACATACGCCTTGACAGGTCAGGCAGGAAAAAAGGTGGCGGTATGGCCCTGCTCCTAAGGGAACCCCTCTCAGCTAGCACTGTCCTACACTCTTACCCTTCCTCACCTAGTGAATGGCTACTCTCCGAATTGACCCTGGAATCCTGCAAGAAACTCTATACTGGCTGCTGCTACAACCCCCCCGCGACCGGAACCACTGGACTCACCAGCCTCCTCCAAGGCCTGAGCTCTCTAACTCCCCATAGGGAATCTATCCTTCTCGGTAACTTTAATCTAAACTGGCTGAGCTGCCACCAGCCTGATTATGTATCCCTGTCAAAGCAGCACAACCTGGTGCAAGCGATTACTCCCCCCACCAGACTTAATCCATGCTCGGCCACCCAGACTCTACTAGACTGGATCCTCATAAACAGGGAGGACCGAGCATTACATGCTGGCACCATGGCTGACTCTATAAGCAATCACTCACCGACCTATCTCCTCTGGTCTTCCAAACTAAAGCACCCCCCACCCAAATACCTATCTCTCAGAAATTTCACCTGCCCAGTATCCACAAATTTACTCGAGGAGGCCCAGTCCTTGAACTGGTCCATGCTTTTTTCCCTTTTCAATGCAGCCACGGCAGTTTCTACATTTACCTGGACCCTACCAACACTCCATGCCTGGTCCACTTTCAAAGTAACCCCTCTCCTGCCCTCTGGGATGCTTACAGGCGCATGAGGAACAAATGTAAACAACAGGCCAAATTTTTGAAACAGACTCACTTCCGCAATCTGCAAAAGGCCAACCTTGGAGACCTTAGAAAATTCTGGGACTCTATCAGCTCCCTCCTAAACCCCCACCCCAGCTACGCTGCACCACATCTCAACTCCCAGGATGGGCTGCTGACCAACCCTCACGATGTGGCCAGTGTCTTCAACTGTAAGTTCACCAGTTTATCCATGTACCTAAATAAGCTGCCAACTGCCCAACCTGAAAGCTCAGCCCTAATACCTGATACACTGCCATCCTCCTCCAGCTCTGCCACTCACCCACAAATACCTCCATTCTATTTTAAAGCCCTCTCCATACACGACACAGTGAAGCTACTCAAAAGTCTACCTAACCACGGCTCCTCCGGATCTGCTTGGCTATCTCCAGTCTTCCTTAAGCTGATCTCTCCAGCAATTGCCAGACCACTCACCTTTGTCTTTAACCTTGCCCTTTCCACCTCCTCCATGCCTGACCCATAGAAGATAGCTAAGGTTACCCCATTCTTAAATCTGGTGACCCCAAATCCTCCGACAATTACCGTCCGATATCCATCCTCCCTCATCTCAGTAAACTACTCGAAAGAGCAGTCCACAATCAGCTCACTGAGTACATAGGCAAATACACCCTCCTATGCAAACAACAGCAAGGCTTTCACAAGAACCATTCTACTGCTACTGCCCTCTCCCTTCTGACCGACCACATCCTCTCTAACATGGATAATGGTAAAGCCACTGGGGCTGTCTTTGTCGACCTCGCAAATGCTTTTGACATGGTTAACCATGCTCTCCTTACCTCCACACTTAGCCTCCTTGGTTGTTCTCAGAAAGTCACAAGCTGGTTCACTAACTACCTTACTGATTGCTCACAATTCGTTTGTATTGGTCAAACCTACTCCACCACCCTGCCCGTCTCTGCGGGGGTCCCTCATGGCTCAATCATGGGTCCCCTCCTTTTCTCCTTATTCATTGATGCGCTTCCCTTCGACTGCCTCAACTGTCACTCTCTCCTGTATGCCGATGACCTTGTCCTCTTCCACAGTGACAAATCCACGGCCACAATCTCCTCAGTTCTCTTGCACAACTATGCTGCGACCCACAGCTGGTTCTCAAAAACCTCCTCTTAGTAAATGCCAAAAAAACTAAATCCATGCTGTTTGTATCTAAGCCCTTTCTGGCCAAAACTAAAAACCATGCCCTCTTACGCAGTCACCCCAGACAGCCCAGCCCTGGAGGGTGTCAACACCTACAAATACTTAGGAGTACTGCTCGACCCCTCCCTCACTTTCAGTGAGCATGCAAATTCCCTTGTCAGAAGGTTCCATCAAAAGTTAGGTGCCGACTACAGATTCAGGCAATACCTTACTCCTGAAGCCAGACTAGCCATTGTCCAGGGTAATCTTCTCCCTATTCTTGACTACTGTTCTCCTATTTATGCCAGGATCTCAGCTACTGCCATGGCTAAACTCTCCGCTGCCTACAACAGCGCCTGTCACTTTGCTTTATTGGCCCCGTTCTCCACCCACCACCGTACCCTCTATAATACCCTTGGATGGCTACCGGTACAAGGTCGCTTTGACCTAGTCCTCTGCTACATGGTAGACAATGTCATCCGCACAGCTCCAGAATCCCCCCTAACTGTCCTTCTGAAAACCAGAATGCTCCTCCGCAACCTCTGCTCTAATGGTACTCCCCCTCTAGCTGTTCCTCGGGTATCCACCAACATGGGTAGCAGAGCTTGGTCTGCAGCTGCCCCCTTGCAGTGGAACAAACTACCGGCTGAACTTCATTCCACTGACACACACTCCAGTTTCAAGTCCCACCTTAAAGTCTGGTTCCTGGTAAACTCATCCTGCCACTGCTCCCTGGGGTCTGACACCAACCCACAGTAGTCAACTCCCCAGCCCCGGGGCTACCCACCTACCCACACTAGTCAGCACCCCTGCCTACAACTGTTGTATTTTTCACAGTAATATTTGACTTCCTTGCCTGTACATATTGTATACACATATTTTTTTTACTGAGTATTCTGTGTATTACTTGCTCACTGGATGATGCGGTCACACATTGTACACTGTGCCTATGATTTGTTTGTTTTGTACCAAATCTCCTCATGTCCGATATTGAAACCTTGTATTCACTGTTCTCAAATAGACTTATGCATCAAACCTGTATATTGTGCTTACTATTGTTGCTTGTATTAAATCTGTTTCATGTGTATTACTGTTACCTTGTACTCCACTGTCACCCTGCGCCATGTTTTAGGGCCCGGGTCATGCCTGGAAACGGTCCCTGGCATCAGTGCGCTCACCCGGTTATCAAAGTCATATATAAATAAATAAATAAATTTCCAGGTGCCCATGACTGGGCCAAATGCTTCCTGCCTCCGGTAGCTGCGCCTGGACAACCCAGCTGGCCGTGAACCTGCTCAGCCCGCCGAGAGCACCTCCTCTCCAGGGTAAGGCAGCATCTAGACCCAGGGGCTAAACTTGAACTCTGATTGGATGCTGGGGTCTCTAGCCTGCTCTGGACTGGCTGCAGACTTTACAGCTATCACTCGGATTGGTCCACAGCTTTCTTCCTTCTCATTACGGACTGTGCTCTATGGCTCTCAAGGCTGACAGCTATATTTCTAACTCGGTATTTGTTTCCCGCCCACCCGCTCCAACCCCGACCACTATTAAATAAGCGGTAAGCCCCACCCTCCCACTGCTCATTGGCTACCTCACTCGTGCCAATAACAGAGCCTTTGCTACCTATTCTATCCTGCGTTCCCTTGCCTGCACTTACCCTCACCCAGCTGTGACACTACCATTTCTGCACTGCTTTCTGCCTATCTTGCCTCCCTCCCTACCTGCTACGCTGAATCTGCTACCTCTGCACTATATCCTGACCACCACTCCTCCTTGTTCACTTGTGTCCGCCTTATAACCTGGTGCACACTCTGCCTTCCTGTGCATATGGCTGAGCTGCCATTTTCTTGTTCCTCGGCCCCTACTCCCAACAACTTCCCCTTCTTCTGCCTCTTCCCTACCCTGCTCTCTCTGTCTAGTCACCACTGCATTCCTGACTGCCCCTGCTCAGGCATCCTCTTGCTCCCCCTCTGATACCCTTCTGCTCCTGATGGCTTCCTCTCATTTCCCTCTGATACATTCTTGCTCCTGACTCTGCTCACTCTCTCTCCTCTGCCCTTCCCAGTCTGTCGTACCTAACCAGGTGACACAATCATGAAAAGCTTATATCTCACGACCTCCCTGTCATGCCTTATTCTCCTAAATTGCTACATCGACCAGGTTATTGCCAAGGCCTTACGGCACACATCTTGGAACAGTTCACATCCTCCCCCCACCACCTCTTGCCTGATTCTTCTCTTGTGCTCCTATACATCCCATGCATCCTAAAACAAGATGCCACACTTATGGAGCATTGGCGTCACAAACAACTCCAAATACCCCCCAGCACAACACTCCTAGGCATGCTCTCATCCCTTGCCTCACCTGGGCTCCATTTCTTCACCCTCCTACTACTTGCCTGTACTATCGATATACAGACTAACCCTGGGCCCTCTTGTAATCCTCCTCACCCACCCACATCCATGTCTATACCCCTGATAAAGGGGCTGCGAATTGCACATTTGAACATCCACAGTATATGCCCCAAGATGGCTGAACTGGAAGCCTGGTTCTTACAGATGGAACCAGATGTTCTGTGCATATCCAAATCCTGGCTCAAGCCAGCCATCAAGAAGCATGAGGTGTCCTTACCCAGTTACAGCCATCTTAGAAAAGACAGGATAGGCAAGAGAGGTGGAGGTGTACTCCTATACTTCAGATCTAATCAAGACGTCACCGAACTTCCTGATCCCGGTGGGGGGGGGGCATCCTTAACTGAATCCCTCTTTGCCACCCTCATACTTGGAAATGTCAAAAAACTAATAATTGGGTGTGCCAATTGCCCCCCAAGTCAAGCTTCCTCTGGCCTGTCCTCGCTCCTAGCCTCCCTACCCAATCTCCCTGACCATGACCTCATTCTAAGTGGGGACTTTAACCAAGACGGCTGCAACCAGATGTTGCGAAATTGCATGTCATGCTGGCTGACTCCTTCCTAACTCAACTTATCCAGCACCCTACACATATCAACTCCAAGTCTGGTAAACACATGTTACATGACTGGATGGTCACTAACTGCCCACTAAGGATCAGAGCAGTGGGTGTACTCTATGACAGGATTAGTGATCACTCCCCCACCTTCTGTGTGTGGAGAAACAACTGTCCTAACCCCCTCCCAAGATATCCATAGTCCGTGACATGTCTCGATTTGACATAGGCAGCTTTATCACCTCCATCAAAAATACGGATTGGAAACTCATTAACTCACTCCCAGATATCGACCATGCCCTAAACTTCTTTATCTCAGCTTTCACCCATTTAGTTAATCAATCAATCAATCGAGTCTTTATTTATACAGGTGGTCACTGTTGAGCAGAGCTCTTTTTCAAGGTGGACCTGTTTGACACATGGATACAGGTTATACAACTGACATACATTAGTTACAGTATACAGCATGGGCAGTGCCCCAACATGCCCCTCTGAAAAAGTGCAGGTCCAAGGGTGTCAAGGCTCCGTGGCTCTCCAAAGAGATCCAGACACTCATGTCCCACCGTGGTAAAGTTTGGTGGGCCTACAAGATAGAAGAAATCCCCTCGGGATTGGCAAGTCTATAGACACCTCAGGAATAAATGCAAGCATTCCCTGCACAAAGCCAAGTGCTTCTACTTTAAATCCCTTCAAACAGAACACCTCTGCAATCCAAAGAATTTCTGGCAGCAAGTCAACTCCCTATTGAAAGGGAAAGCTGTTAATACCCCAAGCTCACTCCGTGCCAATGGCACCGACCTAACTGATTCTACTTCCATAGCCTCCAGCTTCAATTAATTTTTAACAGATCTGCACAAATATACTGTGTTCTTCCAGCACCCTACCTCTCCGAGCTCTGCCATGCATCCCACAACTACCCCTGTGGATCGCCCCGGGTTTCACATAAAACTTGACACTCTCAAAGAGGTACAAAAGCTTCTCTCACAATTAGATCCAGAAAGCTCATCTGGGCATGACTCCCTAGAGGCAAACTTTCTTAAACTGGATGCCGCAGCGCTTGCTTGCCCAGTTACAGACCTTTTCAATCGGTCATTCATCTCCAACTTGGTAACTAATAAATGGAAGGTGGAAGTGGTAGTCCCAGTGCATGGGGGTGTCCAACACTGTTGTCAATAACTATAAACCCATTTCCATCCTCTGTCATCTGGCCAAGATACAGGAGTGCATACTCTGTAACCACCTTCAGGACTACCTGGAATCTCACAACCTGCTAACCCTCCATCAACATGGTTTCAGAAGGAACCACAGCACCCTAACAGCCCTAATAAAAGTGACAACAGATCTATTTCATGCCATGGACAAGGGCTGTACCACAGGTGCCATCTTTGTCAACCTCACTAAAGCTTTCGACCTGGTAAACCATGGTCTCTTGCTCCACCAACTACATGCTACAGGTCTGGATAAAAATGCCCTAAACTGGGTAATGAGTTACATATTCTGTCGATCCCAAAGAGTCAAATGGGACAGTTACCTCTCAGAACTTAGACCAATAACCCATGGCGTGCCTCAGGGATCCCTTTTGGGGCCATAATTGTTCTCACTCTTCATTAATGATCTCCCTAGCTTCTGTGGTGGTGCACCATTATGCAGATGATACAATCATCTAGCGGTCCTCACCAGACCTTGACCAAGTCAATTGTGAACTTGCCACAGACTTCACCTCCCTCAAGGACTGGTTCTACCAGAAACAGCTCGTTCTCAATACCAGGAAAATGAAATGTATGCTTTTCTCCCACTGTTCCACCCTCAAGCATGCCCCTCCTAACTTTAACATTACACTGGCCTTGGGAGATACCTTGGAGACAGTGCCTGCCTTCAAATATTTGGGCTTCACCCTGGACTCTTCACTCTCTTTCGGTATTCATATCTCCAATATAGTTAAAACCATGAATCAGAAGCTTGGTCTGCTCTATTAGATTCACCCATATCTCACCTCTGCCTCCTGCCTAAGAATTGCCTCTTCTTCCCTTATTCCCCTCCTAACCTATGAAGCCCCCCCTGCTACTCTCTGCTAATATCTCATTTCTCTCCCTCCTCTCCCAGGCCTACCATAGGATTGGTAGATTCGCCTTGGGGGCTAACTCCTGATTTCACCACTGTGATGTTCTCTCCTCTCTAGGATGGTTACCCTATGCAGCTAAATTGAAATACCTCTCCATGTGTCTCATGTTTAAACTTCTCCACCTCTTTACTCCCCCCGTCATAGAGATCTGATTTGTCCAAGACAAGCACCTCGCTCCCTCCGCTCTTCCTCCCTTCCCCTGCTAGTCCTCCCCAATCTTCGCCTTTCCCTCACCAGGAGGGCTTTCTCTTTTACTGCAGTCTCTGACTGGAACTCCCTCCTTCCTCACATCCTAACCAGTTCCTCTCTTCCTCTTTTCAAGTCCAACCTGCTTGCCTTTCTTGCAGCCTCCTCCTCCTGCTTTTGTTTCCACTGAAGCCCCCTGCCTTGCCTATCTCGCTTGACCTCTACCTATACCCCCTCACTCCAATCTCCCTCCCTCCCTCTCCTCCCCACCCTAGCCTGTCAACCTTAACTGACACCTCTTAATGTCCTAATGTGGCAGATATCACAAATTACCTTTGTATAGTTTATTCACGATGGATATAGAACCTATAGGTATGTAACCACTGTGTTCCTGTCTAGCCTTACACTACTGTAGCTACTGTCACTGTTTGCTGCTATACTGCACTGTATCTCTGTACAATTTGTTTTGCTCCATTGTACCCCGGGTTGACCCTGAAAAAGGGACTGTAAATGTCTCAGCGGTCTTGCCTGGTTACCAAAACTCACATAAATAAATTATACAGAGGTAACACCTCCTCCCTACTTCTGCTGGAGATACCTCTCCCTATGCAATCCAGCATCCCACTAGACCTTCCAATGTGATGCATAAATTAATAGGGAAAAAGCATGTGGGATTCATGAGGGGAAAGAGTTCCACACATAGCCTAAGGGACTTTTTTCCATAATATGAACATCACAAAAATTCTCTACCCCCTCCGCCATCCTTTCCTTACATATAAACAAAGCCGTTGATGTCTTAGAATGGCTCTTCCCACATAAGTGTTTGAAACAGTATCATTCTGACAACAATTTCTGTAAATAAATCAGAGTTTTATACAAAAGTCCAGAAGGAGCCTTAATAACAAACGGCATCCAATCAGAGACCCTTCGCTTACAAAGCGGCATGAGACAAGGCTGCCCTTCATCCCCATTGCTTTTCATATTATCCATAGAACCCCTAGCAAGAAAGAGTGCAGGTGCTTCCAATATCCATGGGATTGAGGTTGGGGAAAAACTAACAAAATCCTCAGTTTTGTAGGTGACTTGCTAATGACCCGGCCTGACACCTCATTCTTTTTATATTCATTAAAGAAACTTGAATAGCTCTCAGACTTATGGGTGATTTGAAGCAAACCAGAGAGACTTATGCTCACCCCTTCACAATCTGAAGAGCAGAAATATACAGATTCTTATGCATTTCCCTGGGCAGATAAAAGATTAACCTACGTGAGGATGGTCATTCATAATTCTAGCAATAAAATAGTAGAATCAAACTTTCAAACACCTAAAGAGGTGGCTACCTGAAAAATAAGCTGACAAGTTGGCTAATGCATTTGATTTATCTCATTTAGCAATGCTTCGTAAATGTTTAGAAACTATTTAAACAGCCGCTGTTTCTTTACGAAGATGCTTTAAATGCAATACCTTTTTACCTGTAAACACACCTTGAAAAGCGTTAAGCAAAACGTGAAATACTGGCGTTCAGTTGGGAGGACATGCTGTTTGTCTTGTTATCTTTTTTATAAATAAATCTGTTTCTTTTTACAATGTTACCTATCGATTCAGGTTGTCAGTCTGTTGCTGTGCAGCCAGACTTTTCTGGCTACAAATTAGAATCAAACTTTACTTAATTGAAGAAAATAATGAAAATCTAGAGAGACGGGGAAAGGTCAGAATAGCAAAGGCCCAAACTGAGGAAAAGATAGCCAACTCGGTTAAGAAGGAGGATAAAACCTTTTATAGGTACATCAGCGAGTGTAAAAAGACAAAGGGAGGGATAGTGAGGCTGAATAGAATGAACGGTGGGTGGGCAGAGGGGGACAGTGAAAAAGCAGGGATACTGAATGAATATTTCTGCTCAGTATTCACAAAAGAGGAGGGGGAAGTGCCTAATCCAATTAACAGAAGCACTCTTGATAGGAGGGTCGATCCCAGTCCTTTCACAGAAGAAAGGGTTCTGCAAGAACTCCTAAAACTGAAGGTGGACAAAGCAATGGGGCCTGAGGAATTCACCCAGAATTCTAAAAGAATTAAGGGGAACTAGTGAAACCACTGGCTACTCTTTTAATAAATCATGGAGGATGGTGTGGTACCCGAGGACTGGAGGAAGATGGATGTGATTCCCCTTCACAAAAGTGGGACCAAGACAGAGGCAGGAAACTACAGACCTGTCAGTCTGACCTCTGTGGTAGGGAAAGTGATGGAGTCACTTCTGAAGGAAAGAATAGTTGAGTACCTAGAGGGCAGTGGGGCACAGGACCCAAGGCAGCATGGGTTCACAGTGGGAAGGTCATGTCAGATGAATCTAATAGATTTCTTTGACTGGATGACCAAAGTAGTAGACCAGGGAGGGGCTATGGACATGGCCTACCTAGACTTTAGCAAGGCATTTGACACAGTCCCACACAAAAGATTAATAATCAAATTAACCAGCCTGGGAGTGGGTCCCAGGGTGGTAGCCTGGGTAAAACATTGGCTGGACAACAGGACACAGAAGGTAATTGTAAATGGAGTCTACTCTGAAGAAAGAGAGGTTACTAGTGGGGTACCACAGGGTTCAGTATTGGGTCCAGTCCTTTTTAATGTCTTCATAAGTGACATTGCAGAGGGACTGGAGGAAAAGTATGCCTCTTTGCAGATGACACAAAGATCTGCAACAGGGTTGATACACAAGGAGGCGTGGAAAGGATGAGAAGGGACTTGGCAAGGTTGGAGGAATGGTCAGAAGTATGGCAGCTAGGATTCAATGCAAAGAAGTGCAAAGTAATGCACCCGGGAAACAAGAACCGGGAAGACTACACAATTGGGGGGTAGTAACAACAACAAAAAAAAAAGGGACCTGGGGATAACCATATCAGATGACCTTAAGGTTAGCAAGCAATGTGAGAAGGCAGTAGGGAGGGCTGGGGGTATACTGGGATGCATAGGGAGAGGCATCAGCAGCAGAAAACAGGAAGTTGTTATTCCTCTGTACAGACAGTTGGTGAGACCCCATCTGGAGTACTGTGTCCAATTCTGGAGACCCCATCTCCACAAGGACATAGACAGGATAGGGGCAGTCCAGAGGAGGGCAACTAAAATGGTGCAGGGTCTGCAAGAGAAGCCGTATGAGGAGAGACTAAAATGTATACCCTTGAGGAAAGAAGGGAGAGGAGGGGGGACATGATAAAAACTTTTAAGTACCTCAGTGGAATCAACAAAGTCCAAGAGGGTAGCATCTTTCAGAAAAAGAGACGTGCAAGACCAAGGGGACACAATTTAAAGATAGAGGGGGGGCAGTTCAGGGGCAATGTGAGGAAGTATTATTTCACAGAGAGTGTAGTGGATGCATGGAACAGCCTTCCTGAGGAGGTTGTGGGGTCTAAAACTGTGGGAGAATTCAAGAATGCATGGGACAGACATAAGGCAATTCTTGTGGGGGGTAGGAAGAAATAAGCTGTTGGTTAACTAGGATCTGCGGCCTATCCTGTAGGTAGAGAAATTGGCAGACTAGATGGGCCAATCGGTCCTTATCTGCCGTCAAAGTCTATGTTTCTATGTTTGTCATTATGATGGAAAATTAACTCCACTGATATGATTACTGCCCCCTAAAATATTTTACGTATTAAATAGCATTGCAAGTAATATTAATGCAATCTGGTTTATAAAAATAGATCACTTCATTTTCAAATTGCTTTGGAACAAAGAAATTAAACTTTAAAGAAAATTAGAGCATTTCGTAAATATGGAGGATTTGGTCTTCCCTGGTGGCAAGGATATCACTGGCTGTACCTCTTAAAACAAGTCTCACTCTGGTTTAAGTCTACTGACATTCTAAAGATGTCACCATGGACAGCAATAGAGAAGAACCTGTCCAAGCCCTCACTAATCACAGATATGCATTTCACCCACCCTACAATCCCAGCTGAAAAGTCACCCAACAATCTTAGCATCAGTCTGGTTATGCAACAATATTTCCAGAAGACTGAATATCAAATCACTACCACTCCAATATGGTCCACTCTAGGGGATCCTTCAATTAAATTTAATGGTAAACAATTAAAACGCATAGGAAGGAGAAAATTGGGCATCAGGATAGTGGCGCACCTACTGCACCCACAGTACAGGAGACTGTTTTCCTTCAAAGAAATCAGGCATAACTGCAAAGTTTTCCACATGGCAGCGGTCCAAGAAGAAGCATCCATGTTGTGAGTGAGATGAACCAAGGCAGGCAATGCGGGAATGATGCTGGTGCACCGTCGCCATCTCTTTACCACATAGATTTCATTTCTGGTTTTCACATAGAAACACAAACTTTGTTGGCAGAAAAGGACTGCTCAGACCATCCAGTCTGCCCAGATGTTCCATGTTCCCTGTGTATTCTGTCTCCACAGACCCTAACTGGTCTCTGGTGACCTCCCTCCCTCCTTCTTATTTACCAGTATGCCCTTATGCCTATCCCAGGAAGTTTTTAAACTCCCCAACCCTGTTTTCTCCCCGCTACCTCTGGTGGCAGGCTGTTCCAGGCATCCGCCACTCTTTCAATGAAGCAGTATTTCCTCACATCCCCCCTAAACTCCTCCCTCTCCCAGCTTCTTTTTCTTATAAGTCAGGGAAGCTCTTTCCCAGAGAATATTACATGCTGATTACAAACGTGAAAATAGTACAGGGGTGGGCTCAATTATCAAAAGTAGCATCCTTAAGAAGAGGTGCAAGCCTGGTCTCTAAAATCACATCTGATTCAGACTTACCCCTCACCAATTCTGTGAAATCTAAATGGGAAAACAAATTGGGAGCTTAAACTGTCAAACCCATACAGTCAAAATTATGGGATAATGCCCTTGCAGTGAGGAATTTAAGACAAACTCACACAGTTCAAAATCTTACACCATAACTAGTATTCCCCCAGCAAACTTTTGAAAATGGGACACTCTACTTCAAGTTATTGTTGGAAATGTGGTGCCTCCCAAGCTAACCTTACCAACATGCTATAGTCTTACCCAAAAGTATTAACTCTGTGGGAGGCAATACAACTAACTTGTCAAAAATACTAGGAAACGATATCCCGTTCTCCTCATTATTAATTATTCTATGAGACACGTCCATCTTAAAATACTTTGAAGAAACTCAGAGTAGGTGGTGGTTGTCTGCATCTTTGACTTGTAAAAGGTTATTGCCTAGAAACTGGAAAACTACTAAAGTACCTTCCTATAGGAACTGGATGGATATGCTGGGATCAGCTGCTAGCAATGAAAGAATAAGTTATAGAATTATGAAAAAAATTTGATATTTCCAAGAAGATATGGGGACCCTTTCTTAAGTTCAGAGGTTAAAATGTGACATATAACTGACACACAAGTTACTCCAGAAACTAGGGAATCCACCGCTCTTAGTTAATTCAGGTTCATTAACTTTGCAGACATCATAGTAATAATAACAAGCATTTGTCAATGCCGAAAGTTCGCCGCATTACTCAAGGAACCGCATGAAAAGGCGCTCCATAGAGTTTAATGGAGGCAATTTGTAAAAGCTTGTTTTTATACTTTCCAGTGACAATTTTCTCAAAGAAAGGCAGTCGCTTAACTAACAAGGACCTACTTAGGTAAGTGATTGCATTTCTTTGACAAAATCATCACTGGAAAGTATAACAAGCATTCGTCAATGCCGAATGTTTGCTTGCTGGCATTGGCACTGGTAGTGCAGGAGTTAGAGAGAGGAATTATAGGAATGACAGTGAAGTATTGAACTGATGCCAACCCCACCTCCACCCTGCAGAGACTGACAGGTGTTGGGGGTCTGCCTTTGGGTCACTGGCCACAATGCTAACGCCATTCCGTCTCACCCTACCCTGCAGACACCGACAGGCATTGCAGTATGCCTTGGGATCTTCAGGGCTTATGCTCACCCCATTCCATAAGAAAATACACTGAGATAGGTGCAGTATAGGAGAATAGGGTGAATGTTGGGGCTGAAAACCCCAAGGCACACCTCGATGTTTGTCACTGGCTGCAGGGTGAGGGTGGAATGGCGTAAGCATTGTGGTCGACGATCCCAAGTCACACCCCCGATGCTCCAAATTTTCAACATGGGCTTTTTGTGACCCCACCTCATGAACAGTGGCACTATCATTTTGTTACTCAATCCCGAAAGGTGATTTTGCACAGCGACTGCGCCATTTGGCACCACAGGTGCCAAAACACATTTCAGGCAGGATGTGAAAAATAACATCTGTACTGTTCATGAGGTGCTGTGAAAAAATGACACTGTTGAAAATCTGGAGTGAAAATATGAAAAATTGGCGAAGTTATGAGCATGTGTAGAAACTGTGCAATGCACACCTGTAACGCAATTATTTTTTTAAATTTTTTCACCAGCTTTTAAACACAGCCATTTTTGGACCTCTCCTCATGAACAGTGGCACTGTGATTTTGTTAATCTGTCCGAAAAGCTGATTTCCCTCAGCAACCACGCCACAGGTGTGAAAACACATTTGTTTGCAGGGAAGGCAGGGGAGAGAGCTATTAGGGACATAGGGGCTAAGTGACTTGCCCAAGGTCATACAGTTAGTGTCTGGCTCTACCGTGATTTGAACCTATGATCTCCCAGTTCCTAAGCTGGTGCTTTAACCACTAGACTGCACTACTTCTACTGCTGGGCCACACTGCCTCTACTACTAGGCCACACTGCCTTTACTGGTAGACTACAACCTCTACTGCTAGGCCACACTGCCTCTACTGCTAGGCCGTAGCCTCTAATGCTAGGCATCACTGTCTCTACTACTAGGACACACTGCCTCTACTGGTAGAGCACAACCTCTACTGCTAGGCCAAACTGCCTCTACTGCTAAGCCACACTGCCACTAGCACTAGACCACAGCCTCTACTGTTAGGCCACACTGCCTCCATTGCTAGGCCGCAGCCTCTATTGCTGGCCACACTGCCTCTACTACTCAGTCACACTGCCTCAACTGCTAAGCCACACTGCCTTCACTGTTAAACCACAGCCTCTACTGCTAGGCCACACTGCCTCTACTGCTAGACTGCACTGCCTCTAGTGCTAGACTGCACTGCCTCTAGTGCTAGACCACAGCCTCTACTGCTAGGCCACATTGCCTCTACTGCCAGGCCGCACCCTCTACTGCTGGGCCACACTGCCTCTACTGCTTAGCCACACTACCTCTACGGTTAGGCCACACTGCCTCCACTGCTAGACTGCACTTACTCTAGTACTAGACTGTAGCCTCTACTGCCGGACTGCACTGCCTCTGGTGCTAGACCATAGCCTCTACTGCTAGTCCACAGTGCCTCTACTGGTAGGTCACAGCTCAACTGCTGGGCATCACTGCCTCTACTATTGGCCACACTGTCTCTACTGGTAGACCACAACCTCTACTGTTAGGCCACACTGCCTCTACTGCTAGACCGTAGCCTCTACTGGTAGGCCATGCTGCCTCTATTGCTGGCCACACTGCCTCTAATGCTCAAACACACTACGTCTTCTACTAGGCCACACTGCCTCCACTGCTAGACTGTAGCCTCTACTGCTAGACTGCAGCCTCTACTATGAGGCCATACTGCCTCTACTGGTAGACTGCAACCTCTACTGCTAGGCCACACTGCCTCTACTGCTAGACCACACTGCCTCTAGTGCTAGACTGCAGCTTCTACTGGTAGGCCACACTGCCTCTAATGCTAGGCCGCAGCCTCTACTGCTGGGCCACATTACCACATATTGCTTGGCCACACTGCCTCTACTGCTCAGCTACACTGCCTCCACTCTAGACTGCAGCCTCTACTGCTTGGCCACACTGCCTCTACTGCTAGACCACACTGCCTCCACTGCTAGACTGCAGCCTCTACTGCTAGGCCATACTGCCTGTACTGCTGAACCACAGCCACACTGCCTCTACTGCTAGACCACAGCCTCTACTGATGGGCTACACTGCCTCTACTATTTTACTAATATACTGAGATTGCTAGTGGCACTATAACATTTAAGGAGACATAAAGGTCTTTGGTCTTTCTTGTGGTGTATGGTACATCTCCACTATATAACCAGAGGATTTACATTTAGCTCAGGCATTGTCCTTGAGATGAAAATCTTCAAATCAGTAGGGGAAACCCTAGGGAGGTGGGCACTTTAATGCCTGCATATAGAAGGTGAATGTACCGCCAGTCACAGACAGTAAGGAAAATGTTACAAAAATGGTCTAGGACCAGTTGTGGGTCACTGGAGTAAGACACTGAGCTCCAGTCTAAGGTGAAGATCACAGAGGACTTGACTGAGGTGAGCTTGCAGAAAGACTTAACAGAAGTACTGTATTTTTCTGCATACAAGCCATGACTTCTTATAAAACTTTGTATTTTATCCTGTGGCTTGCATTTAAGTGTGGCTTCTATTTAATGAAATATGGTAGTCTTTGGGAATCTTTATCTTAACACTGTGATCACTAAAAACACTGGGTAAGGTACCAGCTGCTGAAATTCATTGCAATGGAGAGTGAGGACGGGGGTACCTACAAAGTGGTGCTCTGAGTGTGGATCACCTATAGATGCATACTGCAGATACATAGATGTTTAGGGACAGAAAATGACTCATGATCTATCTCATCTACCCAGTTTCTACCTAGATCATCTCCAGTCTAGCACTGGTTAAGTCTTAGTGAAGCAATCGACCCTCAGTTCTGCTTGAACTTACTCTATCAGCTCCACCCCGCTCCCCAGTCATTCTCAACAATTCTGTGTTGTCTATCCCTGCCCCCTTCCCAGTCATTTTCAGCAGTGCCATGTGTTTATCCCACCCCCCCTCTCCAGTCATTCTCAGCGGTCCCATGTGTATATCCCACCCTCCCCAGTCATTATCAACAGCCCCATGTTGTCTATTCTGCCCTGCTCCCCAGTCATTTTCAGCAGTGCCATGTGTTTATCCAACCCCCCTTCCCCAGTCATTCTCAACAGTCCCGTGTGTCTAGCCCAGCCCCCTACCCAGTCATTCTCCACAGTCCCATGTTGTCTATCCTAGCCACTTCCCCAGTCATTCTTAGCAGTCCCATGTGTCTATTCCACCCCCCTCTGCAGTCATTCTCAGCAGTGCCAAGTGTCTATCCCACTCCCCTCCCCAGTCATTCTCAACAGTCCCATGTGTCTATCCCAGCCCGCTCCCCAGTCATTCTCAGCAGTGCTACGGGTGTATTCCACCCCCCTTCCCAAGTCATCCTCAACAGTCCTGTGTGTCTATCTCACCCACCCCCTTGAAACTGAGCACTGTACATTGACCAGCTCCTCTGGAAGACAGTTTAACTCTTCCACCACCCTCTCCATAAAGAAGTCTCCACATTTCTCCTATCAGCTTACAGTTGTGACCCTTGTGATGGACACCTCGCTATGTTCAAACAGATGCTGGCTATCTAACCCATTTATACCCTTCAGGTACTTGAAGGTTTCAACTATGTCTCCCTTCTCTCCTGGCCTCCAGTCAATACGGACAGTATCATAGTCATAGAGTCTTCCTCATAAGTCCTCCTCTGAAGGCCATGAATAACTTCAGGTGCCCTCCTTTGGACTAAGTCCAGGTGGTCTGGATCCTTTTTATGGTGGGCGTTCTAGAACTGTGCACAGCATTCCAGGTGTGGTCTCCCCAACGGCCAGGGGCAGGATCATCTCCTTCCATCTGCGTGAGAAGGTCCCATCTATGCATCCCAGCATCCTGCTAGCTCTGCCATATGCCATGTTTCACTGGGTTGAGGTTCTGAGGCTGTTACCAATTATAACTCCCAGATCATTCTTTTCTGAAGTCTGTGCCATCCACCCCTCCCCATCCCATATTCAGTCCTCAGATTCCCCTTCCCAGGTACATAATCTTGCACCTTTTAGCACTGAATTTCAGTTGCAAAATCCTGGACTCTTCTTCTTCCAGTATCCTCAGGTAGGAACGGAAACACAGAAACATAGAATTTATTGGTAGAAAAGGACCACTTGGCCCACCCAGACTTCCCAAATGGTCCCTGCTTGGTCTGTCTCTGCAGATCCTAACTGATCTGGTCTGGCAGTATAGCCTAGAGGATTAGAGGAACGAGGTGTGAATGAGCTTGATACATCCAGCAGACCAGACCTGAGTTTGATTCTCACAACCTCCACTTGCATACTGTGTGACTCTGAGCAAGTCACTTAACCGCCCAGTGCTCCCAGGTCGCCCCTGAAAACAGGCACTTGTGCCTAGTGGGCCTTACCTGGTTACCAAAGACTAAAATAAAATAAAAAAATAAAATCTTTGGTGACCCTCCCTCCCGACTGCCTATTTGCTAATTGAAGTCTGCTACTGTCTTCACCTCTACCATCTCTGCTGGCAGTCTATTCCAGGTGTCCAGTGAAGCTGTACTTCCTCACGTCGCTCCCAAACCTTCCCCATCCAGCTTCATCACATGCCTTCTGGTTCTGGTGCTCTTCCTCATTTGAAAGAGACTCCCCTCCTGCACCCTGTTCACCTCCATGAGGTACCTGTAGGTCTCTATCAAGTCCCCTCTAGCTCTCCTGTCTTCCAGGGTGTACACTTCAGGATCCACTGTCACTCCTCCTAGGGCTTTTTGGTGCAATGCCTGCATGCTTCTGGACTGCTTCCACCACGTCTGTGTTATTTCTGAGGTGTGGCCTCCAGAACTGTGCACAACATTCCAGCCGTGGTCTTACCAGCA
Source organism: Neoceratodus forsteri (assembly GCA_016271365.2). Lineage (NCBI taxonomy): Eukaryota > Metazoa > Chordata > Ceratodontiformes > Ceratodontidae > Neoceratodus > Neoceratodus forsteri. The sequence continues at coordinate 1,097,785,962 of CM028134.1, read as the reverse complement.
AGTGTTACAGAGAAAACATTATCTCTCTTCTCCTGCTGGAGATACCTGTGCCAGTGCATCCCACTGGCCCTGACCACTGCTTTGTCACACTGTCCTGCCACTTTGAGGTCATCAGATATGATAACCCCAAGGTTTCTTTCATTCTTAGTGACTGACAATACCTCCCTCCATCCTATTCTCAGTTCTTTGGTTCCTATGCCCTAGGAACATGATTCTGCACTTTTTGGCATTGAACCACAACTGCCATGCTCTTAATTACTTCTTGAATTTCCTGGCCCAGGGTGTCATGGAGTCCACTAGTGAGAGGGCTGTACTGGTCCTGTCCACTTGTTAGCATGTTTAGAGTGTGAAGTGGAAGCGCCACTTGCAGGCAGTGGCCACCACACAGTGTGGTTCCACCTGGAAGGCTAAAAGGACCACTTGCTCAGCGCTGGTGCTGCAAACCCATAAGTACAGTCCAGAAGAGGAAAGGGTTCTGCATTCAGTTAAAATTCACAGAAGAATGCTCAAAAGCTGTTTCATAGTGCTAAATGCATCATTTATTGCAAAATACCGACTGTGCAAAACAAGCAAAAAGGTGCACAGTCCAACAGACCTGTGTGCTGAACCCTTTCCTCTTCTGGTTCCACCTGGGTATAGCAGGACAAGGGTTCTGGACTTTAAGAGGACTGACTTTGGTAGGATGGGAGAAATTCCAGTAGGACACCTTACTGGGATCAGCAGGGAGATGGATCTGGAACAAAAATGGGCAATAATAAAGAAAGGACTGATGGAGGCCACTAGTGAGTGTGCCAAAATCAAAAATCGCAAACTAAGGCCAAAGAGCCCAGCTGGTTCAGCAAGGAGGTGACAAAAGCTACAGGTGACAAGAGGCAAACATACTCAGAAGGAGGATAGGGCGAATTATGCTGCTAAATCAAGGGAGGCAAGCACAATGGTGAAAGTGGCAAAGTACAAGGGAAATGCAGTTAGCACAGGGGGTAAAAACAGAAGAGAAGGCCTTTTTTTTTTTCAGTATATAAGGGAGAAAAATGTGTAACAGCCCCTTTATGACTTGCCTCGGCTGTCTACGGGGCTCTCGAGTCCTGCCTGGATGCACCTTGAGGGGGCCGGCCTAGGTTCTCCGACAGACAACTAGTACAGACACAACAGGTTCGTGTGGTGTCTCCACCTGGGGTAGTGATAGGGAATACCTGAATACCTGTAGATTACATCCCCCAGGAAAATATAGTAACTGCCCCCACACTGTACCTTCCCCACACAATTCCCACTATTCACAATGAGTTCCAGGACCAGAATGCAACATTAACAATTAACAGTTTTGTTTTGGGGGGAAGGGGGAAGGAAGAAAAAATAGCATAACAACTGTTGAAACTCTTTTTACTCCACACAATCCCTACCTCCCACCCACGAGTGCACCCAGCTTCCCAATGGCAGCTGCCCAACAAAGTTTATAAAGTCCCTTGGGTAGGTACCACGCCACTGTGAAGAAGACACTGGGGGATCTTTCATTGAGGCCCAATAACTTTTAAGAGATGCCAAAATTTTAACTTACTGCCTGGGCACAGCTTTAATCTTAGCACAGTCCTGCCCAGGATTTAACCCCCTTATTTTTAACTAGCTAGCTAGCTAGCTAAATAAAGACTTCCCCAAAGCCTTAGTCTGGGGTAATTACAATTTCGCAGTTCAAAGGGGGTAGCAGACACTTGTTTCATGGTACCGTGCTGGTATCAGGAATTGTTGTTGCAACACAGCAGCAATTGCCTGAGGAAACAAAGAACACTGGTCTTCACCTGACAGGCCTTTCCAATCTTCACAGGGCCTTTGCATGCGGTATTCGCCTGGCAGACCTCTCGACGTCTTCCTCTCCAGTGGTCTCCTTTTTGGTCTGGGTACAGAGCAGGCTGGTGGTTACCCAAACTGATGCTTGGCACACCCTCTTCTCCACTGCAGATGCTGTGGGATTAGACTGTGACCTTTACAGTCTCTGCTTTTCAACTGCTTAAGCTTGCTGGTGCTTTCTGAACTGCAGGGCAATCAGTTCTCTTTCTCTTTCTGCAGCAGATCTACACAGTGTCTCACACTAGCTGCAGAGTCTAACTTTTTTGCTCATAGTCGCAGGTTCAAATCTCAGCATTAGCTTTCCACTCTCAGCAATACATTCACTCAGCTGCAGGTTCAAATCTCAGCAGCAGCTTCCAAATTATCAGCAGCAAACTCATTCAGCTGCAGGTTCAAATTTCACCCAAGGAACATCTCACACAGTCCAGTTCCTTTCCCAGGGGCTATGCTCTTTTCCAGGTATTCTGCAGCTTGTCCAATACTGTGGCCAGACAAGACCTTTAACAAACAGGCAGGCCTTCAAGGCTAGCAAACCCACAGCAGCCTCTCTCTTCCCACACTTTCTGGCTGCACACTCAGGAATCCCCCTTTGGCAGGCAAAAACAGTCCCTTTTATCAGTTTCTCAGCAGCCCCTTCTGATTGGCTGCTACAGATGTCCAACAGGAAAAATTAATATTCATAGAGCTCACTTGATGCCCTATTGATTACTAATTAGGCGTCAAGAATTGACCCTCCTTTTCCTCCCAGAGTCCTCTTTGGCAGTCCCATGAGCCTCTTGGCAAAATCCTTGCTGACTGGTTGGCTGTGGCAGGGATTAAAGGTGGACAACGTGGCTGCTGAACACACAGTCTCCAGCAAAGTCCTCATTTTCAAAGTCTTTGGCAGCGAAGTTTCACTGATTTATGTTTTGATTTTCCCCTGGTTCTGTAGCACTCTAATCCCCATGCACAGTTCAGTAATTTAACTTAATTCCACCCCTGTTGCTGCTGCTGATAATCTCAGCCCCCAAGCAGCAGAACAGGGGCATTAATATTCATAAGACCTTCATTAATATTTATGAGACCACTCATGGGCGCTCCTTAAATAAACACTTTTTTGGCTCCTCAGTTGCCTCCTCTGTGTCTCCAGATCCCATATTGCTTGCTAAGAGGTCTGGGAGCACTGAAGAGACTGTAAATTTGCCACAATGGCGGCGAGAAAATGGGGATGTGCTACTGCGCATGCACAGACTGCTGGCTCACACATTCGGGAGCTAAGACCAGCAGTTCCACGTCTTTTGCTCCTCTGGCCACAAACTAACAGAGAACACAACTGGGGCCGGAAGGAGAGTCCTGGCACACCGGGGAACTCGGGCACAGCGGCAGTGAGAACATGCAGAAATGGAAGCAAATCCAGGTAATCCCACACAGAGTTGTGGGGCTTACAAAAGGAACATCCAGGTTGAGATTGATTAAAAAATGAGGGTGGTTTGGTAGACGGTGTGATACTTGGACAGCTGGTTCTGATCACTGTACCATTTTTTGTAATATAAAAATGTGTTACGGACGGTCTCTCATGAGAAATGCTGGAACAGCATGTGAGTATGACACACACACACACACACAAAGGTTTTAGATACAAGGTGTTACCTGGAAGGCCAGAAGCTAATTACAGACTAGACCAAGCCTTAATTGGGATCTCCTGTTTGTCTAGATTTATGGTAGCTTACCAGATGCTGGGCTAGAATCATAAACGTTTATGACGTTCAGAGGAAACACAGTGAAAATCACATGGTGATACAAAAGCATGTTGCACCTCCGTGAGATCTGGCAGAGAGACATAATTCCCTTTGATGTCCTGGAAAGGGGAAACTGATCATAAGATCAAAGACAGTCATTTGAAGAAAATGAGTTATGCTGAGGTTACAGAATTTAATACTTGGATAAGACATCCTGTTTTTGTATAGATATTTTTTTTAATATATTCTGACAGGGAGGAGCCAGGTGACCTCACGTAAAGGGGTTGGCCAAGATAGTTTTTTAAACAGTATTCTGTTTTCATTCAGAGACTTTTATCTACGCTCTGACAAAGAAACATCTGTGAGCACTTTAAGCAGGTATTTAGAGAGAGACACAAATCTAAGTATTGTAGTAGGAATTGCACTGTTAAAACCTTGTTCTTTTAAAAGATTTGTATGTTTTGTGATATATGGTTCTGTATTTTATGTTCTACATATATTTTTATCTATTTTAGTAAAACTCTATTTTTAGAGCCTACTTGGTCTGTCTTTGATTTCTTTTCTTTAACAAGTGGAGTATATATGGTTAAAGCAGACACTGTGCATAAGCTTGAATGGTGATACCAAACTGGAAAAAGGTAAAGGTTTAATCTGAGGTCTTTTATTAGAGTTTTTAAGGGTTCATTTCTGTACACCTGGTTAGGTGCCTGTAGGCAAAGACATCTGGCCCCCCGAAGACAGAATTATCTGAGCCTGTGCATTGGGTATGCTAACAAGAGGTTCACAGTTTGAATCCCTCCAAGACTTGAGACCAAAGGTTGATTCGAACCCACAAAAACAGACAGGAGGGTTACCCTGTCTCTGTTAACTGTTCACAAGACTGTGCTCAGAGGTTGGCACTTTGGGGTAGAGGGCTGACCTGCTGAGTGGGTTTGTGACAGATTGGTTGGCAGCGGTGTGAATAAAATGTTGGTACTACAAGCTTTTATTGTTCAGTGTGTCACTTTGAAACCGTCAGCTCACTTGCAAAGAAAGAAAAAGGCAGAGTTTTATTTTAAAAGGAGACAGGACTATATCACTTGGCGTACAGTCATGTTCCTACTCGTTTTATTTATTTTTTCCTAAAGTGCAAGTCAGAGTAGTCGTAGTTAGGGAAGAAGATGGCTTCCAACTACAGCAGGCACACTGTAGACTACTTAAGGCAGTTGTGTGGGGACAGAGGAGTCCTGTTCAAGATGAAAGCCAGCAAGCAGAACCTCATAGGTGCCCTGATGGTAGCAGATACCCAGAGCAGCAAGTCACAGACCGTGACTGAAAAGGACCAAACCTCAAGTGTGGCAGGGCTAGTGGCCAGTGCAGTGTCCAGATCCAGTGAAGATGACAGAGGACCTCTGTTAGTGAAGGGCCACAGCAGCAGGGGGAGATCACCAGTATCCTGGATCCAGAAGTACTCAGACTGCAAATTGAGTTGCGCAGGATGGAGCTGGAGTTCCAGAGAGAAGAGAAGAGTGAACAGCGAGCTGCAGAGGAGAAGAGAGAGCGAAAACACTGAGATGCAGACCATGAGGAGCAGGAGCACCAGAGGCAACACGAACTGGAGAAGCTACGACTCCAACCAGCAGCACCAGAGCAGGTAAGTGGCTTGGGTTTAACTGGGACTACAGGACTGGGTTGCAAATTGAATTCCAAATTAATAGCCGAATTTAAAGAGGGGGAGGACATGGATGCCTTTTTAAATTCTTTTGAACAAGTTTGTATTCAGGCTAAAATTCCTAGAGAGTCCTGGAGCTTCCAGCTTACCCGCCACTTTACCGAAAGCCTCGATGCATTGGGTCAAATGGACAATGAGGACAGTGATGATTACAGCAAACTTAAAGCTGCACTGTTAAAGAAATTTGAATTAATTGCTGAATCATACAGAGCTAAATTTCATAAGCTCAGGAGAAGCCCTGACATGAGCTACTAGGAGCTAGCCACAAAACAACATCAGTTTTTAAAACGTTGGTGGGAAGGAATTGAGGCAGACTCTGTTGATAAAACTGAAAATGTGATTCTGTTAGAACAGTTTTTCTGGGCGTGCCCAGCAGAGCTGAAAACCTGGCAGGAGGACTGAGATCCCAAGACAGTGCAAGAGGCTGCTGAACTCTTGGACCGCTATGCCAAGAGCAGACCTGCTCTGAGAGTGAACGGGGCGGCTGTGGCAGCGCAGAAAAGGAAAAGCGCGCCTTCAGGGCAGCTAAAACCCTCACTGCCTCCACCGAAACCAGTTAGCCCCAGGTTTCAGAGAAAAGATTTCTCTGAGAGAAGAAATGAATGTTGGTTGTGTAAAGAAACTGGGCATATTGCCAGACAGTGTCCCAAAAAGGCGAGCAATAATACACAACCGGGTGCTAGAAAAGAAGTGGGTTGTTTGTGTGTCCCTGGAAGCATGCCAGTGAACATGAGGGAACACATGCACCCAGTCATGGTGAATAGTGTACAGATGCAAAGGTTAAGGGACACAGGGGCATCCCCGACCTTGGTAAAGGGGGATCTGGTACAGCCTGGTCAGCTTATCACCAATAAATACGTCACTGTACAGGACTTTGCAGGTGGGGAGAAAACATTGCCCCTCGCTAGTGTTCTCTTAGACTGGGGTGAAACAGGGGGAACTGTGCAACAGGAGGCTGCAGCCAAAACATTAGCAGTGGATGTGATCCTGGGCAATAATCTCCAAGAGGGGATGATATGTGCAGTTACCCACAGCCAAGCGGCAAGGGAAAATTGTAGTTCCCTGAACCCCACAGAAACCATTGTGGAAACCACTGAGAGGCTGGTTCCCCAGCCTGTGTCTCCAGATGGGGAGACTAATGAAAAGGGGGTAGAAATTTCCCCAGTAGCAAGTAACCCCCACAGCTACAGAGGGTTACTCCGAAGAGGGAGGGGTGAACCCTTGTCAGAGGGTTGGGATTGACAGTGATCCTGAGTGCCCTGACGCTAGTGCTAGGGACCCTAGTTTAGCGACTGAAGGGGACCTGTCCATGCCGTGGGAATGTGTGAGGGGTCCGCAGCTGCTCAGAGAAGTGACCCTAGTTTAGAGAAGCTGAGGGCTTGGGCAGATTCGGACGTCGCACAGGGAGGTGACAGCAGACATAAGATTTATTGGGAAAATGGACTTATGTATACTCAGGCTGTGCAGACAGAGGAGGGAGGGAGGGATGCTAGGCAGGCAGCTTGTCATTCCCCAGGGGTATCGTGAGCAGTTGCTCAAGATTGCACATGATATTCCCTTGTCTGGTCATCTGGGAATCGTGCGCACAACGCAGTGTTTGGCCCAGAATTTCTACTGGCCTAACTTCACCGAGTGGGTGAAGGAGTATTACAGGTCTTGTCACCAGTGCCAAGAAATAGGGAAAGCAGGCAAGTAAACCCATGCCGCCCTGATTCCATTGCCCATAGTGGAGGAGCCATTCCAGAAGGTGGGAATTGATATTGCGGGGCCTTTAAATACCCCCAGCTCCTCAGGGAAGAGATTCATCCTGACTGTGGTGGATTATGCCACCCGGTACCCAGAGGCAGTCGCTCTATCCTCACTGAGGACAGACAAAGTGGCAAATGCCTTACTTGAAATTTCCTCCCGTGTTGGATTTCCACAGGAGGTAATCACCGATCGAGGGGGTTCCTTCATGTTAGACTTGATGAAATGTTTATGGGAGAAGTGTGGGGTGGTGCAGAGATGCATGACACCGTATCAGCCACAAGCCAATGGACTTGTGGAATGATTCAATGGTACCCTGAAGTCAATGCTCCAGGCGTTTGCTGAACAGCATGGGAGGGACTGGGAGATCCCCATCTGTTGTTTGCATACAGGGAGGTGCCCCAAGAGTCGACAGGACTTTCCCCCTTCAAACTCTTACATGGACACTGGGTACGTGGGCCCCTAGACTTGATCTGGGAGGACTGGGAAGGCAAGCATGCCACCCAGGGAACTCCCATTGTGGATTACGTCCTTAGGTTTAGGGAAAGGCTGAAGGAGCTTATGAGGACAGCCCAGAGCAACCTGCCAGCTGCCCAACAGAAACAAAAAGTGTGGTACGACCACAGAGCCAGAGCTTGCTCGTACATGGTGGGTCAGGAAGTCATGGTCCTTATCCCAGTCCGGAAAGACAAGCTGTAGGCTGAGTGGGCAAGACTATACACAGTGGCTAGGAAGGTAAATGACGTGAACTACATTGTGGAGTTACCTGACAGAAGACAGACAGAAAGGATGTACCATGTCAACATGATGAAGCCATATGCAAATAGGACTGACATGGTGTTTGCAGTGTGTAGTCATGGGGAGGGGACAGATGAAGGAGACCCCCTTCTGGACTTGCTGGAAGAAAGTAAGTGGGAGTCCTCTGTGGAGGCAGTAACATTGTCTCCCTAGCTGGCCCTGGACCAGATCCAGAAAGTAAGGGAGGTTTTAGCAGACTTTGCCCCATTGTTTAGCGCCAAGCCTGGACTAACCCCCTTAGCGACGCACAATGTGGAGACAGGGACACAGATGCCCGTATGGCGGACAGCATATCAGGTGTCAGAGGCTGTCCAAAAGGACATTAGGAGGGAAGTGGAGGAGATGCTGGATTTAGGGGTAATCCAGAGATCCCACAGCCCCTGGGCCTCACCTCATAGTCTTTGTGCCTAAGCCAGATGGCTCTACTCATTTGTGTGTGGACTATCATGGACTGAATGCAGTCACAAAGTCAGACACCCACCCGATGCCCCGGATGGACGAACTCCTGGACAAGTTGGGAGGGGCGACCTACCTTACGACGACTGACCAAGGGGTATTGGCAGGCAGAGTTGACAAACAGAGCTACGGAGAGGTCGGCCTTCATTACTTCGATAGGCTTATTTGAGTTTAAAGTAATGCCTTTCGAAATGAAGAACGCCCCGGCCACTTTCCAAAGGCTGGTGAACCAGGTGTTAAATGGTTCTGAGGAGTACACCGTGGCGTACCTGGATGACATTGCCATCTTTAGTACCAGCTAGGAGGAACACCTATCCCCCCCTTGGGGAAGTGCTGGGCAGGATACAGAGGGCCGGGCTCAATGTCAAAGCTGAGAAGTGCCAGGTGACCATGGGAGAAGTGGCATACCTCGGGCATGTGGTAGGCTGGGGACAGCTCCGTCCTAACCAAATCAAAATAGAGGTAATCCAGGTGTGGCCCAGACCAGAAACACAGAAGCAGGTCAGGAGTTTTTAGGGACAGCAGGGTACTCTGAGAAAATTTGTACCCAATTACAGTGCCCTGGCTGCTCCCCTATCTGACCTGACAAAGAAAAGGATGCCGAAGAATATTACCTGGGGCCCAGCCTGTGAAGAAGTCTTTACCAGATTGAAGGAGGCACTGTGCAGTGCTCCTGTTTTGACAAGTCCTGACTATAGAAAACCCTTTATAGTTCAGACTGACGCCTCAGATGTGGGTATTGGGGCAGTACTGAGTCAGATATCCAGCCAAGGGACAGATCACCCAGCAGTGTACCTGAGTAGGAAGTTACTTCCCAGGGAGCAAGCATACTCCACTGTGGAAAAAGAGTGTCTTGCCATAGTGTGGGCCCTAAAGAAATTAGAGCCATACTTATATGGGCAGCATTTTGTGGTGCAGACTGACCACAACTCCCTGGTTTGGCTGATGCAGATGGGGAAAAACAATGGTAGATTGCTAAGATGGAGTTTTGCTTTGCAAGGGTATGATCTGACAATCGTACACAGAGCTGGAGCCAAAAATCAGAACTCCGATGGGCTGTCTTGGGTGTTCGAGGAGTGAACTGATTTGGGAAGCTCATCCCATGCAGGGGATAGAGCTACCAAATTCAGTCTAGGTGGGGAGGAATTGTGACACTCGGACAGCTGGTTCTGATCACTGTATCATTTTTTTGTAATATAAAAATGGGTTATGGATTCTCTCTCATGAGAAATGCTGAAACAGCATGTGAGTATGACACACACACACAGGTTTTAGATACAAGGTGTTACCTGGAAGGCCAGAAGCTAATTACAGACTAGACTAGGCATTAATTAGGGATCTCCTGTTTGTCTAGATTTATGGTAGCTTACCAGATGCTAGGCTAGAATCATAAACGTTTATGACGTTCAGAGGAAACACAGTGAAATTCACATGGTGATAGAAAAGCATGTTGCACCTCCGTGAGATCTAGCAGAGAGACATAAGTCCCTTTGATGTCCTGGAAAGGGGAAGCTGATCATAAGACCAAAGAGAGTCATTTGAAGAAAATGAGTTATGCTGAGGTTACAGAATTTAATACTTGGATAAGACATCCTGTTTTTGTATAGATATATATTTTTTATATATTCTGACAGGGTGGAGCCATGTGACCTCACACAAAGGGGTTGGCCAAGACAGTTTTTTAAACAGTATTCTGTTTTACTTCAAAGACACTTCTATCTATGCTCTGACAAAGAAACATCTGTGAGCACTTTAAGCAGGTATTTAGAGAGAGAGATAAATCTAAGTACTGTAGTAGGAACTGCACTGTTAAAACCTTGTTCTTTTAAAAGATTTGTATGTTTTGTGATATATGGTTCTGTATTTTATGTTTTACATATTTTTTACGTATTTTGTAAAACTCTATTTTTAGAGCCTACTTGGTCTGTCTTTGATTTCTTTTCTTTAACAAGTGGAGTATATATGGTTAAAGCAGACACTGTGCATAAGCTTGAATGGTGATACCAAACTGGAAAAGGTAAGGGTTTAATCTGAGGTCTTTTATTAGAGTTTTTAAGGGTTCATTTCTGTACACCTGTTAGGTGCCTGTAGGCAAAGACATCTGGCCCCCCGAAGACAGAATTATCTGAGCCTGTGCATTGGGTACACTAACAAAATGCTCACAGTTTGAATCCCTCCAAGACTTGAGACCAAAGGCTGATTCGAACCCACAAAAACAGACAGGAGGGTTACCCTGTTTCTGTTAACTGTTCACAAGACTGCGCTCGGAGGTTGGCACTTTGGGAGTAGAGGGCTGACCTGCTGAGTGGGTTTGTGAAAGACGGCAGAGAAGAGAAAGCAGAGGTATTTAACAAGTCCTTCTGTTCAGTCTTCACAGGAGAGAAGGGCGAACAAGTGCCCCATAGAAACAGGGTTGGGGACTGAGAGGTGTGGAAGTCACAGATGGCGTCACTCAATCCGACAGGGTCCTAAAGGGCCTAAAGGCCTTGAAGGTGGATAAATCCCCAGGGCCAGATGGCATGCACCCAAGGGTCCTAAGGGAACTGGCAGAGACTCTGGGGGATCCCCTGGTAGGCCTGTTTCATACCTCTCTGAAATCAGGGATTGTGTCCAAGGATTGGAAAACTGCACACATGGTGCCTCTCCACAAAAGTGGGCCAAAGAATGAACCAAAGAAGTACAGGCCAGTCAGCCTGATTTCAGCAGTGGGCAAGCTGATGGAGGCCATCCTAAAAGAAGAGTTGATGAGCTTTCTGGAGGATAATGGGCTCCATGACATGAGGCAGCATGGGTCTGTGTTGGGGGGAGTCCTGCCAGTCTAACTTAATTGACTTCTTCGACTGGGTCACCAGGGCAGTGGACAAGAGCCAGGCAGTTGATGTCCTGTATATGGACTTCAGCAAGGTCTTTGATTCTGTACCTCAAAGTGGACTGGTCAGGAAGCTGGAAGACCTGGAGGTGGGGGCTAAGCTTGTTGGATGGGTCAGAAGTTGACTGCGGGATAGAACCCGAAAGGTGGTAGTCTGGGGGTGGTTCTCAGAAGCTAGGCCTGTGACCAGTCCCACAGGGCTCTGCACTCAGTCCAGTGTTGTTTAACATATTCATAAGGAACATCATGGATGGGAACAACGGTAAGTTCTGCCTGTTCGCAGGTTACACAAAGCTCTGTGGGATGGTGGACATGGAAGAGAGGGGAGACAGGAACTCAGGGAACACCTGGCTAGGCCAGAGAAGTGGTCTAGCATTTGGCAACTGAGGTTAAAGCTAAAACGCGTAAAGTTATGCACTTTTTTTTTATTTAAAAAGTAGGTTACAGGATAAGTTCTGTGAGAAACAAGTCTCGTTTACAGAACATCCCAAGTCATTAATACAATGTATACACTAGTTGACATCATAATTACAAGTACAGATGGAGATGAACACATATAAAAACTCATTACAAACACATTGTTTGAGTCACAAAGATGCAAGTATGATAAATGGAACATTAACCTTGACGTCAGTTAAAACAAGTGCATGTAAGCTGTTCCTGTAGTGACAAGTTTTTTTTAAGTCTTGTTTAAAAATATAGTAAGATTGTGAGTTTCTTAACTGAAAGGGGAGTTTGTTCCATGAAAGTGAGACATTGTAAGAAAATCATTCTTTCCCGAAATGAGTTTAGAACCTTGGCAGAAAAAGGCCTTGGGGCGAAAAACCCAGGGACCAAATACTGGATGGGTGGTTTGCAGGTAACCAGTTCAGAGGAAGGAAGGAAAGACCCCGGGTGCAATTATCATGACTGACCTGAAACACTCGGCACACTACAGGAAAGCTGCAGCCAAAGCAAATCCGATTCTGGGCTGCATAGCCAGGGGAAATACTAGCAGGAAGGTAGAGGCCATACTGCCGCTGTACAGAACACTGGTGAGATGGCACGTACAGTGCAGTATGCAGTATTGGTGCCACTATCTTCAGAAGAATATCAACTTGCTGAAAACCATCCAGAGGAGGACAGCCGAGATGATCCAGGGCCAGCAATACAACACCTACGAGGAGAGGCTCAGGGGACTCAACATGTGCTCTCAAGAGGACAGAAGGGAGAGTGAGGACATGACTGAGATCTTCAAGTACCTTCAATGTGGAAACAGGGTGAGCACCATGGGCCTCTTCAGCTTTCGTGGAAACAAGACCACTATGGGTAACAGCCTGAAGCTGGTGGGGGGAAGTTCAGGAGGGAGATGAGGAGGCACTTTTTCACTGAGAGGGTGGTAGCTATGTAGAATGAGTTGCCGGAGCAGGTGGTATCCCAAATAAACGGAGAGCTTCAAGAGTGGTTGGAACACACAGGGAAGGGGAAAAGTAGCAGGCGGGGGGAGAGGGATCGGGGAATATAGGGAGGGGGGCAGTTCTGTGAACACAGTGGGAACTGCACGCGCTCAAGCAGCCTAGATAGACCGTAAGGCCTTTATCTGCTGCAACATTCACATGTTCGTAAGATCTCTATGCAGTCTTTCTACCCCTTCCTTATTGTCCACCCTATTACAGATTTTGGTATCATCTGCAAAAGGGCATACCTTACTTACTTGGTATTACTTGGTACGAAAGAACAGAAGAAGGCCAAGGCCCATTGAGACTATTCTCCACACAATATGGGATACTGTTTAGTTGTTATCCCAAATCCAAACATCTAGTTTATTTTTGAAAGTTGTGATACTAGGCGCCTCAACTAAATCCTGTGGCAGGGTGTTCCATAACCTAGAAGCCCTTATTGAAAAAAGTTTCCCTTCTTACTGGTTCTATAACTTTTGACCTCAAGTTGTTTCTTATGCAGTCTTGGAACATGTCTCCTTTTGGAGAAAGTTAGACCACATATTTCCATGAGATCAGGTGAATTTATTAAATTAAAAACCATAAGCATATCTCCTCTTAGTCTTCTAATTTGAAGAGAGAAGAGACCAGTAGCTTTTAATCTGACCTGATAGTCCAAATGTGTTAGTCTGGGAATCATTCTGGTTACTCTCTTCTGAACTTGTTCAAGTATGGCAATGTCTTTTTTTAGACTTGGATTCCAAAAAGGGGAGCTGTACTCCAGGTATAGTCTAATATATGCCCTATACAGTGGGATAAGGCATTGTTCACTGTAGTTAATAAAGGTGCGTTTTCTTTGCCCCAAAAGTCTACTGGTCATACAAGCAGTTCTAACACAGTGATCCCTTGACGTGAGTTTACTGTTGACATAAATACCTAGATCCTTTTCACAGTTTGGTGAGTGACGTGGAAGTCCATTTATATGATATATTGTTTTAGGATTTTTTGCACCGAAATGTACTACCAAGTATTTGTCTTGATTAAACTGCATATGGTTATTATTTGCTCAAAGTATTAATTGTCCCAAGTCCTCCTTTAAGGAGGAGATATTTTCTTGATTATTAACCTTGCCCCCCAGTTTAGTATCATCTGCGAACTTAACCATGAAATTATTAGGTCCTGTTTGTAAATCACTAATGAAGAGATTAAATAATGTTGGACCCAGGACCGACCCCTTGGGCACACCACTTGCCACTCTACCCAGATCAGACAAAGCGTCATTAATTCTAACTTTCTGGGAACGGTTTGTTAACCAATTTGAGGTCCAGTTGACAATATCAGATGACAAACCTGAATTGTGCATTTTAGTGATTAGTTTTTCATGTGAGACTTAGTTGTAATGATATTTTGGTGATTATTTAGAGACTTGGGGATGGACCCATTCTCCTCCATTGCTTTAGTTTAAACAATGATTTATGATGATAGTAGTACTGTTCCCCAGAAGTGTACTGCCCCTATGACTAAGATGCAGACCATCCCAGCAAAACAAGGAAGAACGGTCTGAAAATGATTCCCAGTGAGTAATACAGGGTATATCCTGCTTAAAACACCACTTTCTCAGCCATTCATTTAGGGCTTTGATTTTCTGTGTTATGGTAGATGTTGCTCTCGGGATGGGTAAAATTTCAGATCTACAAACACGGCATCCCCTATCTAGTAGCAGGTTACATAACGCCACATAGTCCTATATCTTCCCTTCCAGTTCATCTGCAATGTCACTTATGAAGACACTGAAAAGGACAGGTTTCAGTACTGAGCCTTGTGGCGCCCAACTAGTCACTTACCGATCATTAGAGCGAGTGTTGTTAAACACCACCCTCTTTCTCGATCCATTAAGCAGTTTCTAACCCGATTCACCACTATGGATTCTACTTCTAGGCTGCTCAGTTTCTTAATCAGTCTCTTGTGTTGCACTATGTCAAAGGCCTTGCTAAAGTCCAGATAGGCCATGTCCACTGCCCTCCCCAGATGTATTTCTCTGGTCACCCCTAGTGACAGAACTCAATCAGATTCATCTGACATGCCCCCCCAACCCAAGAATTCATGCTGCCTTTGGTCTGGCAGCCCACTGGATTCAAGATACTGTGTCAACCTTTCCTTTAACAGTGTTCAATTATTTTCCCCCACCACTGAGGTGAGGCTCACCAGCCTACAGTTACTAGCCTTTTCCCTGCTGCCGCCATTATGCAGAGGGACCACGTCTGCTCTCCTCTAGACCTCCAGAATCATGCCCAATTCCAGTGAGCTGTTCAATGAGGTGGTCAGTGGTATAGCCAGCACCTCCCTGAGTTCTTTCAGCACCCTTGGGTGTATCCCGTTCAGTCCCATACCCTTGTCCACTTTCAAAGCTGCATGTCCCTTCAGGACTCCTGCCTCTAAAAATTGACTTGTCTGACTCCCTTCACCCTTTGTTCCTGCTAATCACTGGTGGTCTACCCCCCCCAACTGTGAAAACAGCAGAAGTACCTGTTCGGGATGTCTGCTTTTTCTTGGTCATCTTCTGCACAGTCTCCCTTTGCCACCCTCTTTATCCTCACTATCCCTCCCCTTGCTTTCCTCTTCCCACTTTTGTACCTGAAGAAAGTATTGTCCCCATCTGACACCGCTTTGGCTATCCTTTCCCCTGTCTAAGCCTTTGCTCCCTTCACTCCTTACGTGCTTCCCTCTGTTTTACCTGGTACACCTCTCCAACTTCCTCCCTCTGTATTTCCCTGTACCTCTTGAACACCACCGTTTTCTCTTCACCATGTCCACTCCCCTAGAGTACTAAAACGGTCTCTTTTTCCTTTTGCTTTTACTGACTTTCTTCATGCAGATGCTGGCTGCCTTAATTATGAACTCCCTAATTTTTCCCCACTGTTCCTCTACCCCTCCCTCACATCCCCCCCCCCCCCAGGTCGTTTCTGAGGCCGTCTCCCATTTCCTTAAAACGCGACCGCCTAAAGTCCAGGACCTTTTTTCCTTGTGTGGTTTGCCTCTGCTACTGTCTTAATGTTAAACCACACTGTATAGTGATCACTGATACTTAGAGGACTGCCCACTGTGACGTCTGCAATGCTATCCCTGTTTGTAAGCACCAGGGCAGCACCGGAGGACTCTTTTCAGTTCCCTCCTACCCTCATCATGATCAACCCTGCCGCAGATATTTGTCTCACCCACAGACAGACACATCTTGCCTTAGATTCCTTCTCTAACGTTGGAAATTAATGCATTGGAAAGCACAGGGCCTAGGACCGACCCGTGTGGGACCCCACTTGTAATCCCTGGCCTTGGACTATGTACCATTTAGTACCACCCTCTGGGTTCTTCATAATAGCCAATTCCCAACCTATCTCATAACTTCCCTTCACACATGCGTTTCACAATTTCTTCATCAGCCTTTTCTGGTGCAGATTCGAAGGCCTTGCTGAGCTCCAGGTACAGATCATCCAGTGCTTGGTCTGCATCACAGCACTGAAGAAATCAGTGAGGTCTGTCTGAAACAACCTGCCACCATACCGCCCCATTGCTTGATATCCTATAGTCATGTGACTCCAGGAAGGTGCCCAGCTGCTCCTTGATTCTAATCTCAAAGGGCATCCTGACACTGCAGGTCAGGCGAAACAGTCTGTAATTCTCTATGTCCCCCCACTCCCATTCTTGTGCAGGGAAACAATGTCTACTACCCTCCATTCCCTGGGAATTGTGCTCATCCCATTTGAGCTGCTGAAGAGGTCTGCCAGAGGAACAGCAAGGACCTGATCCAATTCCATGAGTACCTGCAGGTGTGAATCGCTTGGTCCTGGTGACTTAACCACTTGCATTCCTTTCAGACACTTAAGCACCCTTTCCTCTGTCAGTCTTCTCATTTCTAAATGTGTTCCCTGCTGTATCTGGATGCTGCACTCTGGCACAGCCCCCCCCCCACCACACTTCGACTGTGAAGATTAAGCAGAAATATTCATTCAGAATATAAGCTTTCATCCATCCTCCTCCACCCATGCCTCACCCTTTCTCAGTCTCTCTATACCTCCTCGCTGGGTTACTATAACTGTCAGTAAAATTAATTTTGGATACCCTATGGATGTTCTTTATCCCAGCACCCCCTAATTCTTTAACTGCCCCAAGATGAAGACCTCAAGCTCCTGATCCAGTACCTTTGCACCCTCCCATATGGGATGAAGGCCAAACAAGCATTTGTCACACCAAAAAGTACCCCAGTCCTCAGGAAGCAAACCGTCTTCTCGATGCACCAGCCTTCCAACCAGTCATTGAACTGGAACATTTTCCTTTTTATGTTGGCCTGCCGTGCCTGCGCGCAAGCCATCTTGGGGTAGTACCAGATTTCAGAGGTGCATCAGTGTGGGCAAATGCAGGGCATGCATTAGTAGGTGCATCCCTCATTCCCCAATAAACCAGCATGCAGGCACTCACAAAAGAAATATGTAAAGTGGTCAACACATGTAGGGAAAGTGCTGCTGCAATGAGAGACAACCACATCATGCAGTGGCACAATAACACGCCTCCCAACGTGCCTTCCCTGGTGAAGTACAGTATTTCAATAAACATGGCGGCAGTGGCTGCTGCCACCGCCTGCCACACAATGTCTACACAGCCAACTTCAGGGGTGCCCAATCCCCATGTCGGCATGCTAAATCACCCCCCCACAAGATTGTGTGGCACACTGGGAGCCCACCCCAGTGTGCCTCCCCATAATGAAAGCCGACTGTCGTCAGCATGTTCCAGCCCCCATACCCATTCTGTGTCACACTGGGAGCCCACCCCAGTGTGGCCAACATCACCCCCCCAAAGTTATGGGGTACACTGGGAGCCCAACCCAGTGTGCACAACAACATCTGTAAAAAAAGAAAACTGTCCGTGGTGTTACTTTTTCTTTTTTTAAAATACCTGAAAAAAGAAACTGTCCCTCGCCATGGGGTCCCTCCCCAACCACACCACCCTCCTGCACCCCTCCCACTCCCCTCACCCTATACTTACCTCTGGAGCTTGGCGTGATGATCTTCAGTGGACCGGGAACACGTCTGGACTCTTCAAATCCAACTGCGAACTGAAGAAATGAAGTTAAGCTGTATAATGGCATAAATGTAATTATTTCAACTTACTAACATAGTAACATACTAAAATGCCAGCAGAATAGGCCTAACGGTCTTTCGTGCCTGCTGGTTTGGTCAGTCCCCACCCTGGGTGCTGACCTCGCCTTCTCTGGCTTCTCCCTTCCCAGTTCCGGATATTCTTGCTGCATTGGATTTTGCTTCCAGAACCCTTCCCCTGTACCTGTCCCACCCCCTCTTGAACCCCTCCACTGTCTCTGCCACCACCAGCCCCCTAGGCAGCACATTCCATGGCTCCACCACCCTCTCAGTGAAGTAGCACCTCCTCCTTTCTCCCCTGAATCTTCCCCCTCAGCTTCCACCCATGTCCTCTAGTGGCCCCTCCTCCTTCCTTCAAAGCACCCTGACTGTTCCTCCCTATTTACCCTCTTCATGTACCTGAAGACCTCTATCATGTCCCCCAGTCCCTTCTCTCTTCCAATGTGTACATATTTAGTTCTTGAGCCTCTTCTCATAGGTCCTGTCCCCAAGCCCCAAATCATTTTGGTTGCCCTCCTCTGGACCCTCTCCAGGAGGTTAATGTCCCTCTTTAAGTGTGGCCTCCAAAACTGCATGCAGTACTCAAGGTGTGAGCGTCACCAAGCAGTTATACAGAGGAGTATCACTTCCTCCTTCTGGAGTGATCCCCTAGCGATGCATCCCAGCATCCTCTTGGCCTTGGCTGCTGCCCTCCTACAAGTCTCAGAGTTGTTCATCTTGACATCAACCACCACCCCAAGGTCCCTCTCAGCCATCGAGACATGAGCATTCCCCCAGGGTTGCACACTTGGCCAGGTTTCTGGCCCTCCAGTGAAGTACCTTGCATTTCCCTGCATTGAATCTCAGCTCCACTTTCTAGACCATCTTTCCAGAGCCTCCAGGTACCCCTGTAGGCCACCCCCTCCTCCCCCATCCACCACCGCCTCAGTTTGAGTCATCTGCAGAGACTCATCTCACTCCTGATTACTGTCCTTATGTCAGAGACATAGGCGTTGAACAGAAGGGGCCCAAGGACTGATCCCTGTGGGACCCCACTAATGACCCTCCTTTTGGATGAGACTATCCCACAAACTACGACCCTCTGGGTCCGGTCCTGGAGCCACTTGCCTATCCATCTGATCATCTGGTTCCCCACCCCCATTTCTCCCAGCTTATCCAACAGGCCCACGTGAGGAACAGAGTCAAATGCCTTGCGGAAGTCTAGAAAGAGGACGTCCACTGGTCTACCCAGGTCCAAGGCACTCGTCACCCAGTCATAGAACTCCATCAGGTTTGTCTGACATGATTTCCCCGGGATGAATCCATGCTGTCTGTCGTCCAGGCACCCTGACTTATCCAGGTCCCTCCCTAGCCTCTCCTTGACAATGCCCTCCATCACCTTGCCCACCACCAATGTCAGGCTGACAGCCCTGTAGTTCCCTGCCACCTCCCAGTCCCCCCCTTGGGATAGACACTATATCGCCACCTTCCAGTCCTGGGGCACCCACCCTGTCCTCAGAGATGGTGAAAAGCTCCGCCAGAAGTTTCGCCAGGACATCCATAAGTTCTTTCAGCACTCTGGGATGTAATTTATCGGCCCGGTACTTTCTCCGTCTTAAAGGGCTGAGGCTTCCCTCACTCTTTCTGCTGTGATTTTCCACTTCGTTACCTCTTCTCCCTGCTTAGCCCTCCCCACTCCTGCCAGTGATGCCTCCCCCTCCCCAGACCCGCTGATGGTAAGGGTCCCCCTCCTCAGTATCTCTGTCTCCTCCCATGTATGATGCAGCACCCCCAATTTCCTTGGTGAAAACTGAGGTGAAGTACTCATTTAGTACCTCAGCCTGCTCCCCCGGGTCTTGTGCCCATCTCTCCCCTGATTTAATCCTGCTAATCTGCCCCTTCACCCTTCGTTTTTCCCCAATGTATCTAAAGAACCCCTTGTTCCCTCTCCTAATTTCCCTGGCCAGGTTCTGCTCCTTCCTTGCCTTAGCCACCCTCACCACCCTAGTGGCCCTTCTAGCCATCAGCTCGTACTCCCCTCGATCCCTTTCACTCCTTGAGCACTTGAATTGCTTATAGGCTGCCTTCTTTCCCCGCACCACCTCCTGGACCTCCCTGGTCCACCAGCAGGGTTTTTGGGCCCTACCGCATTTTCGTCTTACTCTTGCACAGGTGCTGGTAGCATCCTGCACCCTCTCCTGATGATTTCCCACCTACTATCAGCGTCCATGTCTGACCCAATCCCATCCAAATGCTCCTTAAGGATCCTTCCCATTTCCTTAAAATCCGCCCCCCTGAAGTCGGTTACTTCCGTCTTTGTGCAGCCTTCTACCCCTCCTAGGTCCAGGCAGAACCAGACCGTGGCATGGTCACTCCCCGCTAATGGGTCCCTTACCTCCAGGCCCCCAATCTGGTCACTGTCTGCCAGGATCACATCCAGTACCCGTGCCTCCCTGGTGGTTCCCTCACCTGCTGAGTTAGGAAGCGTCTTGAAAGACATCCAACAACCTCTGTTCCCTGGTCACAGAGGATGTCATAGTCCCAGTCTGTTCCTGGCATGTTAAGTCCCCAACACCACCACCGTTCCTCTGCCCAGTCTGCAGTGTCTCCCAACATCTGCCACCAGACTGTCCTCCAGCTCCTCCGACAGGGCAGGGGGTCTATACACCACTCCTATTTTTACTCTCTTGCCCCCCCCTTGTTATCAAGGTGACCCAAATTGCCTCCACGGTTCCCTCCGCCTCCTCTACTCCCCCTATGCCAATGCAGTTTTTGACTATCATTGCTACCCCTCCTCCCCTTCCCTCCCCCTGTCCTTCCTGAACATAGTGTAACCCTCCAGGTTCAGGTCCCAGTTGTGTCCTGCAGTGGCCCAAGTCTCAGTGACCGCTGCCACATCCACTGCTCCCTCAGTTAACATCGCCTGGAGCTCAGGCATTTTATTGCCCAAGCTCCTGGCATTTAGCAGGACTACCTTCCACCCTTTCCCTATAGTTCTACTTCCCCTGCTCGTGTTCCCATGGGGATTCTGTTTTCCCCTGGTTGGCACTTTGCCAGTCGGCCTTTTCCCGCAATCCTCCAGCTCTCCAGGGGGGTTGAGACAGAGTCCCTCCTTTATCGGCACCCCCTGACAGCCTTTTCTCCCATCCCCCCCTTCACAAGTTTAAACCCCACTTTTCACCAATGAACCCCTCTATTTTCAACTTAAGGATTCCCCTCCCCTCCAAATTGAGATGGAGTCTATCTCTAGCATACAGCTCCTTATCCTCCCAGGTCTCCCCCCAATCCCCCATCAACCCATACCCTCTGGCCTCACACCACTCCCTGAGCCACTGGTTTATCTCCCTAATCTTCCTTTTGTGTTCCCCACTAGCCCTTGGCACTGGCAGGATTTCGAGAGAAACTGTGCATCCTATGTCATGACAGACCCTGGCGAGCTCCCTGAATCTTGCCTGTATCTCTAGCTCGCTATTTCCTCAATGTCATTTGTACCAGGTGACCAGTATGTCCGGGAACCCCACAATCCTTGCCAGCTGATATACCGTGCTTAGCCCTGTGCACCGTTAGTCCAGGAAGCATCTTGTTCTAACTGGCCAGGCTTCTCCCTCCCTATCCCATTTGATACCCTGATCATAGAATCCCCCAACAGGAGCACTCTGACTGCTCCTTTTCCTCCATTCCCCCTTCCATGTCCCTCATCCTTTCTACCGGCCCCTCACCCAGCCGGCTCCTTGTTCCTCCCCTATCTGGGTGCCACATGCCACCCCTCCTTATTTACCCTGCCACCCCCTCCTCCAATCCTATGCCTCTCCTCCTCCTGAGTATCCTTCTGTTCCTTGCTAATTCCCCCTCACTGCTCGCAACTGGTCCTTCTCCCCATCTGCTAAACTAGCCTGGCTCGTCCTCCCTTCCTTCCTGTCTCCATTTAGTTCCTCCTTGCTAGTTGTGCTCCCTGGCCTAAACCCTCAGCTCCCTTTACTGAATCCTCCTTGTACTTCTGGTCCTTCTCCTTTACCTTTCCTCCCAACTGGTCCTTCTCCTTGCACTCTCTCCTCTTCCCCTGCCCCTCCTGCTCTGATTCACTGCTCCCCCATTTTCCTGCATTCCAGGTCCCCCTGTTCTTCCTGCTATCTGGCCCCTGCCTCCTGCCCCCACTCCCTTTCCGTCTCTAACCACCCCTGTCGTGGCTACATCACCCCCCTCATCCTCGAGCAGAAGAAGAGATTTGAAGCAGTTACTGAGTGTAAGGTCTGATCCACCTCCCCGCCTTGCTTCCTTCTGTCCAGCCCTGGCCATCTGCTTACTTCCCTGAGAATGTTGTCCCTCTGTCCCTCCTTTGTGAGGGTCCCCAGTTACCTGCCTGCTTCCTTGGTAGTGTCCTTTTGGACCCCCTCTGCCAGGGTCCCTATGTGACCCCTGAGTATTCTCCTGCACTCCTTTCCCTATGCCCCCGCCCCAGTGCTTGGTGCAACCCCGTTGGAGATCCCCAGCCCCTTCCCCAACCCATACCGCCCCTTCCCCCAGCTGTCTCCTAATCCCCACAACCTCCTCCCTAAGCTGTGCCAGCTGGTAGCACACTGGGCAACCACCGAACTTCCAAGCCCAGTCCAGTATCATGGCTGCTCCACACCCTGTGCACCCCACCACCCTCCCAAAGATGCCGGCCCTAATGACATGTGGTTCCATCCCCTTCCAAATAGGTTTCCTTGGGTGAGCCACCAGGTTCCCCCCTAGTCCAAGATACACCCTACTGCCCAATCAGGTCACCCACTAATCTTAGAGACAGTCCCACTGTGCACCAGTAACCCTGTTACTAGGTGCAGGACAACACATTAAACTTATAAGGGAAATGAACAACTCCCTAAGCTCCTCTCTCCCAGCCTTTAAATCCAACCCCCAGTGGCTAGAACTACATGAGCTGCACCTGCAGCCTTTTCCTCCAATTGCAGGGCAGGTGTTCCCCTATAAATTAGCAGAATTCTGGGAGGGAGGGTGGGAGGGCGGTCTTGGGCAGACACCTGACTCGAGAGAGAGGTATCAGCCCTGTGTCTCCCTCCAAGCCCAGCAGCCAAAGAACCAGGCCCAAGCAAATCCCACCAAATAGGCTTTAAATCAGAAGAAATAGGCCTCCACCTGCGCAGCCTGTTACACAGTGAAACATCCACAAAATGAGCCCACTTACAGCCACCAACCAGTTTTCAAACTTCCAGCAGCCCCCAAAACAATACCCTGCTAGCCCCTTAGAAGTAAGAAAGAAAAGAACTAACCTTCTACCAAGTAAAATCCACAAGAACCCTGTGAAAACAACAAGCAGCAGCTACTGTCCTGGAACACAACTGATCCTGTCCCCTTCCAGTTCTTTCTTAAGTGGATATCTCAGCCATTTTTTGGAATTTTGCCTCCACATTTTCAACATGGGGTGCTTGGGACCCCACCTCATGAACACATGCACTGTCATCTCTTTACTCAGCCCCAAAATGTCATTTTGCGGTCACTGTGAGAAATCACCATTTGAGACCGATTAACAAAATAGCAATGCCACTGTTCATGAGATGGGGTCCCAAAAACTCTATCTTGCAAAGTTGGTGTAAAAATTCCAAAAAATTACCATGTTACGAGTGTGTGTTGCACAGTTTCAATGCACGCTCGTAACTTTGACAATTGATAATATTTTCACTGCAGATTTTCAGCATTGCCTTTTTTTCACACCTCCTTATAAACAGTATAGCTGTCATTTTCCACATCCTGCCCAAAATGTGTTTTCGCACATGTGGCACACAATGGCACGGTCGCTGAGGGGGGCCAGATTAACAAAATCATAGTGACACTGTTCATGACGGGAGTTTCCAAAATGCCTATGTTGAAAATTTGTTTATACAAATCCCCAAAATAATTGCATCATGGGCGTGCATTGTGCAGTTTCTACGCACGCTCGTGATGTCATCAATTTTTCATATTTTCACTCCAGATTTTCAACAATGCCATTTTTTTACACCTCCTCATGAACAGTGCTGATGTCATTTTTCACATCCTGCCCAAAATGTGTTTTCGCACCCGTGGCGCCAAAATGCACAGTCACTGTACAAGATCACCTTTCAGCAAACAAACTCATAGTGCCACTGTCCATGAGGTGGGATCACAAATGGCCCACTTTGAAAATGTGGAGTGAAAATAACAACAAATGCCCTGGGCATTAGGATCTCCACCCATACTGCCCCATCCTGTACAGACTAACAGGCGTCAGGGGTATGACTTGGCATTGTTGGCTGTAATGCTCACGCCATTCCACCCCCTCCACCCTGCAGCCAATGACAAGCGTCGAGGTGTGCCTTGGACTCTTCAGCTCCAACGTTCACCCCATTCTCCTACACTGCACCTATGTCAGTATATTTCCTTATGGAATGGGGTGAGCATAAGGCCCAAAGACCCCAAGGCACATCGCAGCACTTGTCAGTTTCTGTGGAGTAGAGTGAGGCGAAATGGCATGAGCGTTATGGCCAACAACCCAAAGGCACACCCCAATGCCTGTCACTCTCTGCATGGTGGGGCTGGGGTCGGCCTCAGTGCACTACTTCACTGCCAAGCCTATTGTGCATCTCTCTAACTCCTGCACTACCAATGCCAGTGCCAGCAAGTCAACATTCGGCATTGACAAATGTTTGTTATACTTAATTTCTTAAATCACACCAATGGAAATAATACAGACAAATCACCAATAGGTCACAGCATTACAATTTCATTCAAGAGGAAATATGACTACAATTTTAACAGTATAAAACTATAAAAGTAAAAGACAATAAAATAAACTTATTTTGGGTGAACTGGAACATTTTCACCTCTATTCCCCCTTTACTGTGTACTGTGAGAACCCCCCAAAAAGTTCATCTTACCAACGACCCCCTTGAGGTCCCTGCTGGTTAGATAGATAGGGCTAGTGAACAACTTAGGTAAATGTAGGGATTTGATCCAGAACTTGGCTAACTGATGCTTTTGTCACCCATGATAATGAATTCATCTGCTGCCGAAGAGGCAGTGTGGAGGAAATAATGGTTCTGCAGGGTAAGGCATACGAGAAGAGGTTGAGAGCACTGAACATGTACTCCCTGGAGGACAGGAGAGAGAGAGAGAGGGGACATGATTGGGACCTTCAAGTACTTGAAAGGGATAAATGAGGTGGATAAGGAGAGCCTCTTTAAGCTGACTGGCAACCATAACATGAGGGGACACAGTCTTAAGCTTGGGGGTTAGGAGGAGGTCAAGAAGCACTTCTTCACTGAGAGGGTGGCGGACACTTGGAATGCACTGCTGGAAGATGTGATCTCGTTGAGGATAGTGGGCCACTTTAAGAGAGGCTGGGATAGGCACAGGGGGATGGTAAGGATCACGGGTAGGGAGGATGGGAGGAGTGGGGAGGTGGAGCAGGGACTGTAGCTCAAGCTGTGGACCCTGCAATATGAGCAGACTACAGAGACCAAATGGCCTTCCTCTGCTGGCTTCTTCGTCATGTTCACGTGTAAATATTCTAATGAAGTAGTTAATGAGCTTGGTGATTTGCTTGGTACGCAGTATATGCTGGTGACTATAACTGGAAGTGAGGGAAGGAAAGTTATTTTTCCAGAGATTATCTATTCATTATTTGAAATGTTCATATCTGGAAATCCACATTTTGGTGGACTGCTTCATTTTCAAGAGGGCCCTGGGCTAACTGTAACAGAGTAGATAATGCCATCCTAAGTGATCAACTGTAAAATACTCCGGTTGCTCATCCGAACAAAATAAACTGTCCTAAAACTCAATAAAAACTTTTATTTTAAAATATCATTTAAATAATATTATAAAAAGTATCACCCCCATCCAAACAACATTTGACATTTCACGTCGCTTTGACACTTTATGAAGACTGATCCTACATGATGACAGACTACACATACGTAACACAAATCAGCATCAGCAAAATAAAGCAACTGCAAGGGTCAAAAGTTTAGATATGTATGCAAAATGGCTAGTCAAAACTAGGGTCGTCATTGCTGGTTAAGAGGTAAGAGCAGTGGAAATATTTATTTAGTTTTAATTTTATTCTTTTGTTAATCAAGTGAGGCTCACTAGGCACACGGCCTGTTTTCAAGGGTGAGAGCTTTGGTCTGGTGAAGTGACTTGCTCAGAGTCGCACAGTATTCAAGTGGAGGTTGTGGGAATCAAACCCAGGTCTGCTGGATGAAACAAGCTCATTCACAGCTCATTACTCTAACCTCTAGGTTGTACTGCCTACCCAGCCCATATGCACAGCATGGTATGTGTATGTAAAGGAGAAAGGTGAAGGGATGTGTGAAGGGTCTCCACCATGGTGACAGGTGCAAGCGGTATCGAGAAGGATATACATTGCATGCTTAAAGGCTTGTATGCTGGATGATTCCTTGACACTGTCTGGCAGAGAGTTCCAGGTTGACGGAGCCACTATGGCAAAAGGCTGTTTGACCTCAGTCTATTGGCTTAGCTTGTAGGATTTGGGGACACTCCTGATGGAGGGGAAGGATGTATTCAGAGACAAAAATACGGGAGCACCCCTTGATCTTGTTCACTCCTGTTTTATCTCATTGTGTGGTAGCCAAGGCTAGAAGTGCAGGAGCCCATTTTCTCCAACCAATGTTGCCCCAGAGGCATTTACTGTGGCTTAATTACAAGAGGTTCACTTACTGTTGTACCAGCTTGGTGATGAACTGCAAAGTTGGCTGTCTTTTATTTTGTATTTTCAATAATCACCAAGGCTCAGATCCTAACAGGAACATTTGTCTTTTTTATCTTTTTTCCATTGCAGTTTCACTTAAATGGTGACCCATGATAGTCAATATACCAGAGAATGACATTGGCTACAAGAAAGAAGAAATGTCACAACAAAGTGCTGCCTTGGAGACTGGTTAGAGAAAGAGCTTCTTGTGATGAAAAAAGACCCATCTGAGGTCTTGGTGAATCCCAGCATGGGTTCCTATTCCACAGAGTCAATCCATTTATTTTATTCTGTACACTACATAGTGCAGTGAAAATTCATATTTGTAACTGAGGATGGGAGAAATAGGGGCTATGACACGGGTTCTTCATGAGAGGGGGCTGGTCTGTTGATATCTCACGAGTGGCAAAGCCACAAGCAAGACAGCAATAGATCAATGCCCTCAAATGAAGATAAAAATGATATCATAAGTCGGCCTGTCTCATATTTGATTTATACAATAGGGGCGGGATATTCAGAAGGGTTGCGCATGGCACAACACAGTTGCGCCATGCACAACCCAATGATGTGCCCCGGCACGATATTCAAAGGGGGATTGAGCCTGGCACAAATCCTGATGCACCAGAGCGCATCAGTAATGTATCTTGGCGCATGATGGAAGCGTGTCATGCATACTCCGCATCCCGATATTCAGCCAGGGGATTAGGCACCTGCATGCAAATGGGGCCATAATGACATGCAAATGGCCCTATTTGTCCTTGCATACGCTCATGGCTCATTGCATGTGCATTTTTGAATATCGCTGTTGATGCGCCTTTCGTAATGGCACTTGTGCTAGCGCATCCCCCTGCTCCACTCTGGCCACTTGCGCTGGCGCAGTGCCACTGCGCCATGCGCACTGCGGGTGGCCAAGGTGCGATATTTAATGATGCTGTGCCATGGCGCAGCTCTGTTGAATATCACCCTGTCAATGCCCCTGCGCATCCACGTTGCGCTACGCCCAGGCTTGCGCCACCGCCTGGTGCAGTCTGAATATCCGGGCCTAGGTGTTTAGGTGCATTTATGATGGAAATGGTAAAAACCTACAAAAGAAAAAAAAGCAATGTAAACTACTTAGGCCGCTGTATATTCAATCCAAAAATACAGTACATGGCATCTCGCGTTTTACTTTTTTATTGAAACAGTTGCACCAGGAAAGGCCTACTGAGCCGTGAAACTCATTTCCAGTGGTGTTTTGGGGAGATATAAATGAAACTGGTCACTGAGCATGCTCAGAAATTTATCTTCACATGTGAAAATAAATTTCTGAGCATGCTCAGTCTGGCCACAATGAGTGAGATAAATTGTTGAGCATGCTCAGTAACCAACTTCATTTATCTTGCTCATGTTCCCCAAGGTATAGGGGATGGGCAGGAGTGGAATACGGAAAATATATAACTGAGTGAACAATGACCTCGGGATACCTCACGAGTGGTGGAGCGGAGCCATGAGTGAAGGTTACCAAAGTCACTCTTCACAAGTTTAAGATATTTTCCGTATTCCACTCCTGCCCATCATGTATTTTATTCATACAGTAGGGCTTCTTCTGTCCTGAATGGTTGTTTTCTGGTTGGGCTGTTTGTTTTCTTGTTCGTGGTTTGTCATGTTTTTTTTTTTTTCTCTTTCTGGTGTTGTTCCGTGCCATTTGTCTAAATGGCTTTGCTTTTATTTTATGAATGGATTGCCTTGGGGTTTTCTGGTTGGCTGCTTTTCTTTTATGAATGGGTTTTGTGTGTGTGTTTTTTTATTGGTTGCTTGGGATTGCTTGTGTGGTTTCATTGGTTGTCTATGCTGTCCTTCAGTAAGGTGTTCTGTCACTGGCTGAAGATGTGTTGTGGGTGTGTTTATGTGATGGCGGTGAGTGTAAATTGAGTCTGGTTTTATTATTCTCTGTGGAGTTTACTGTATGTTTCAGACCATTTCTTGCAATGTGGAGGTGAACATCTCTGTCATTTATTTATTCTTTCAAAGTGGTATATTTGTTGTTCGTGTGAGATTTGCAGAAATGTTTTGTTACTTTTACAGTGCGGTCTCTGGTTCATTTTTCAGGAGGTACTTCCAGTTTTGATTTATTTTCTGGGGTTTCTGTTTTATTTTCTTTTATCTTACATTATTTCCTGGTTTATGTGCACGTGTGTTATGTTTTCTTGGTTTCTGTTAGAAACTAGTCCAAGGGGTCGGTGAAGTGACGAAGACATTGTGATAATATTAGTTCATGACGTGTGCACTATATGCATAAATGTCATATATTTCCACAGTGCACACATCACGTTGTGTTTATTCAACGGTGGTGACAATACAGGATTTTACTGGGAAAGATTTGTCTTCATCCCTATTGAATTAAAACATGTGAATCTAGCAAAATCTATTTTCACACCTGGGGTGGGATATTCAGAAGGGCTGCACATGGCGCAACACAGTTGCGCCATATACCAACTCCTGTCGCCCAACACGATATTCAGAAGGAAAGTGCTACAAAATCCCGATGTGTCAAGCATCAGAATGCATGCAGCACAGTTGGGGCGTGCTCATGCATACCCCGCATCCCGATATTCAGCATGGGATGTGCTGAGCAGATGCAGGCGCAACCCCTACTTGCACTGCACACAGCTGAGCCTATAAAAAAAGGAGCAAGGGCTGGCCACCCACAGGTGAGCTGCCGTATGGCAGGACGCAACACGGCAGCTGCCAGCTGCGGGTGGCCACCCGAGCTCTGGAGCCAGGGTCTGTCAGCATCGCGCCCCCCCCACTGCCCGATCGCGGGCAATGTAAAAGAAAGATAATCCCCGGTGGTCCAGTGGACTGCTGACAGCCCGATTGCGGGCTATGTAAAAATACCAACATCCCTGGTGGTCCAGTGGACCGCTGCCAGCCCGATTGCGGGCTATGTAAAAATACCAACATCCCAGGTAGTCCAGTGGAGCGAATCCTGCTCAATTGCGGGCTCAAAATAAAGAAATAAATCCCTGGCGGGCCAGTGGGCTGACCTCAACCCGATCGTGGGCATGGTAAACAAATACAATATAAAGACTCCCTGGTGGTCCAGCGGTACCCCTCTCCCACCAGCCCACTGGGCCCGCCACCCGCTCCCCAACCGCCGTACCGCAGCCGCTCCGACTGATACAGTGTACAGTAGCAGCTGCACGCCCATTGGTCCACAGTGTGGGCCAATGGGCGGTAGACTGTACTCGTACTACACAGTCCCGATATGTGATTCACCAGTGGGCGGGTGGGGAGGGGTATCGCTGGACCACCAGGGAGTCTTTATATTGTATTTGTTTACCTTGAAACGCATTCGGACTAGGCGGTCCACTGGACCACCAGGGATTTATTTATTTATTTTGAGCCTGCGATCGGGCAGGATTTGGTCCGCTGGACCACCAGGGATGTTGGTATTTTTACATAGCCCATGATCGGGCTGGCAGCGGTCCACTGGACCACCAGGGATGGTGATATTACTACATAGCCCGCGAATGGGCATTGGAGCATTTTGCTGCCAAGGGGCAAGGGGCGTCGGTCCCCGATGGCTGCAGCCAGGCAGGGCGCCAGGCGCAAGTCGCTGGGGATTGGCGCACCTGCATGCAAATGGGGCCATAATGACATACAAATGGCCCCATTTGTGCCTTGCATGCATAATGGACCCATTTGCATACCCAGTGCTGAATATCGCGGTTCCTGCACCTAAGCGCGGCGTACTTCGCGCTGGCGTATCCCCCTGCTCCTCACTTTCCCGCCGCTGGTGCAGTGCCACTCGCCATCGCCCAATCACGGGCGGCTCACTGTGCTGAGTCAGCGGTGCTGAGCCATGGTGCAGCACCATTGAATATCGCCCAGGTCACACCCTGGCACATCCCAGTTGCACCGCGCCCAGGCTTGCGCCCAAGCCTGGCGCAGTCTGAATATCCCACCCTTGTTGTATAAATGATTTGTAAAAAGTAATCTGACCCCTTCCCCCAACAGGCCCGTTTTTAGTGTGCCAAACTAAAATAAACCATTACGTACCCAAAGCAGATTTGCTGAGTTTTGAATGCAAATCAGTTCCTTAGCATGCATTTGCATAATGATGGCATAAAGATGATGTGCTAATTAGTTCTACAAAAAAAAACTGTCAACATTAATTTCTTCATTCAGATTCCCTTTTATTAGCCTTTTGTTTAGGTCTGAATCATTGTGAGTTAAGTCAGAATCCTTAAAGGTTCGTCAGTCCCCATTTTTTTCAACATGCGCTGTCCCACAGCCTCAGTTACAGCCCTCTGTTTGCCGTCAGAGACTCACGGGCTATATATGACAGTATGGAAATTTCAAATACATTTGAATTCAAAATAAATCAGGAAAAGTGAAGTTCTCTTGCACTACTTACATAGCTCTGAAACTTGGTGCAGTCGTCATCATCGCTGTTAGAACAGTACATTGGTCTGTGTCCCATGGTGATGATCCAAGGCCTCACTTTCCGGTTCTCCGGCCTGCTGGCCTCCTGTAAGAAGCAAGAGTCAGTATGTCACCTGTGTAATGGTGGTGGTGCTTGATCAAGAGACAGGCGTCAGCCTGGCTGTGTGCAAGGTTGCCATGGAAACAGAAACAATGAATTTCACTGACAACAGCCTACTGTTCTACTACATTGGAGACCCAGGTTAGAATACTAAAGCTCTGTCTTCTTCCATGGCTGCCACTGCTCAGCAAGCATTGAAGTCTGACACTCTCAGCCTTGGGGAGGGTTTATGTGTTTGCCTGGGTCTTGAGAATCCCCCCTTCCCCATGTGGCCGAGGCATGCATAACATACAGCAGCTTGAGTACGCCAACAAGATAGAGCTTTAGCAGGGGAGGTGAGAGGTGCATTAAAACATTGGGATAATTAGTCAGCTTCATGAAGGGGGCCCCAGTTCCTGGTCTAAACACCGGCTGTCTATCAATCTCTTGGGATGCAGCTGGAAGAGTCACACAAGTTGGCACCCATCAGTCCCCAGTCAGAAAGCCTGTCCTGGATGGGGTGACTTCCAGTGAAATAGGAAACTGAAGAGCAGTCTGATTAATTGACTGATCTAATAAGATTCAAGTCATTCTCACAAAACATTATGAAACTGATTGGGTCGCAACTCTCCTCCATGGGGCAACTGTTTAGCTTACACCCATGGAGAGCTTATATATTAAAAACCAGAGGGGACATCACATCGGAGAATGGGAGCTTTCACGCTGCCATATGCAAGTGGCCTATATGATCTCAACAGGGCTAAATAACTGAAGGTTTTACTGATGACCCCTCTAATTTCTATATATATGATCTCTATGATTATACTCCGACCGAAATCTTGAACAGAAAGATATTTTTTCCTTACCCTTTCAATATTCAGACTCAAACATTTTGGGGAGAAGGTACATGAATCAAAAAGTTAAAGAGCAAGTTATAGGGCCACTCTGATGACCCAGCAGTAGCACGTTACACTACTGTTCTGAAGTGAGCCCAGGAAGTCACATCGGGGGTCAGGCCATAGCTAAGACAGCTGCCACTTGGCAGTCCATCTTGGCCAGGGAGCAGTGGTCCCTGTGGCTGGGCCAGAGAGCATTGGTCCCTGCAGCTAGTCAGGGAGCACTGGTCCCTGTGGCTGGGCCAGAGAGCAGTGGTCCCTGCAGCTGGCCAGGAGCAGTGGTCCCTGCGGTTGGCCCAGGGAGCAGTGCTCCTTGCAGCTGGCCCAGGGAGCAGTGGTCCCTGCGGCTGGGCCAGGCTGCAGTGGTTCCTGTGGCTGTGTCAGGGTGTAGTAGTCCCTGCGGCTGGGCCAGGGTGCAGTGGTCCCTGTGGCTAGGCCAGGGAGCTAGGTCCCAGTGGCTGGGCCAGGTAGCAGTGGTCTCTGCAGCTGGCCAGGGAGCATTGGTCCCTGCAGCTGGGCCAGGGTGCAGTGGTTCCTGTGGCTGTGCCAGGGTGCAGTGGTCCCTGTGGCTGGGCCAGGGTGCAGTGGTTCCTGCGACTGGGTCAGGGAGCAGTGGTTCCTGTGGCTGGACCAGAGAGCAGTGGTCTCTGCAGCTGGGCCAGGGTGCAGTGGTCCCTGCGGCTGGCCCAGGGAGCAGTGGTCTCTGCAACTGGGCCAGGGTTCAGTGGTCCCTGTGGCTGGGTCAGGGAGCAGTGGTCCCTCCGGCTGGACCAGAGAGCAGTGGTCCCTGCAGCTGGACCAGACAGCAGTGGTCCCTGTGGCTGGACCAGGGAGCAGCGGTCCCTGCAGCCGGGCCAGGGTGCAGTGGTTCCTGTGGCTGTGTCAGGGTGCAGTAGTCCCTGCAGCTGGGCCAGGGTGCAGTGGTCCCTGTGGCTAGGCCAGGGAGGTAGGTCCCAGCAGCTGGGCCAGGGAGCAGTGGTTTCTGCAGCTGGCCAGGGAGCACTGGTCCCTGCAGCTGGGCCAGGGTGCAGTGGTTCCTGTGGCTGTGCCAGGGTGCAGTGGTCCCTGTGGCTGGGCCAGGGTGCAGTGGTTCCTGCGACTGGGTCAGGGAGCAGTGGTTCCTGTGGCTGGACCAGAGAGCAGTGGTCTCTGCAGCTGGGCCAGGGTGCAGTGGTCCCTGCAGCTGGCCCAGGGAGCAGTGGTCTCTGCAGCTGGGCCAGGGTACAGTGGTTCCTGTGGCTGGGCCAGGGAGCAGTGGTCCCTGCGGCTGGACCAGTGAGCAGCAGTCCCTGCAGCCGGGCCAGGGTGCAGTGGTTCCTGTTGCTGTGCCAGGGAGCACTGGTCCTGGCGGCTGGCCCGGGGAGCTTAGTTCTACTGCAAGGCAAGCTGCAGTTGGTGAGGTTGCCAGAGGCATCTCCTACACTAGGACATGAAGGAGGGAGGGAGAAAAAATTGGGAAATAAACCCTTCTGCTGTCTGAATGATGGCATACATCACCTGAACGGGGTATATCCCTGGTTACAGGGTATATCCCCGAGGCCAACATAAAAACCTATATTACAAAAAGAGCAACTTATGCCTCTAGAAATGCTTTAAGAATTACAATATTAAAATATATAGCTTGTATCTTAAAATACTGTCACTTCTGATTTTAGTGCAATTATTCACCATAATTACATATCCTTGAAGTGTCTTAATGCATATGTAACATGGTGGCAAATCTTTTCCAACCCAAAACTGACTGTGAAACATATTTTCATGCTGTAAAACATAGAAATTTATTTTTTAAATCCTACTGTTTAACTGTTGGGACCCAAAGTAGGCCCTGCTAGCTAGGAATCTAGGCCACATTTTCAAAGGAGATGCATTATACATCTCAGAAAATGAGCAGAAATGCGATATTGAAAGGAGGGATGCATTGCACATCTCGGATGCACCATCGCGCATCTACAATGCATGCAGCACATATAGAGGGGCTGCCCTGATGAATGTGCTGCTGCCAAGGTCTTATATTCAGTCGAAATGCAGCACATCTGCTGCACATCTCACAGATGAGCCGCCCAAACTTAGGCATGGAAAAATGCATGCCTATATGGCCAGCCACCCATAGGCAGGCCACAGAACTGCAGGCAAGCCGTCCGAAGACAGCACTTGGAGATGCACCATGACACGCTCCAGGCACCCGCACACAGCAGTCATACCAGAATGGATGAACCCTGAGCCACAGGTATCGTGTCACCACCGGCACTGTCCAGGGAGCAACACCCCACACTGCACCCTGGACATAAACACACAGCAGTCACATGCCAGTGCTGTCGGGTGCCCTCCCCAGACACACCAGCGGAGCGGACAGCCACAATGCAGCAAATGTACTGGGTGCCATGACTTGCACCCATGCAGCCTGAAGGGCACTACCCGGTGATGGTATGCACCCAGGGTGCCGTCTGGGGCAATGGTGCCCAGGTAGCCTAGTGGACAGGTGGCAGCCTGGCACAGGCCAGGGACTGACCTGTGGTACACACCCACGGTGGTACACCATAGGTGCACATAAGTGGGACCCACCCACCAGTGTACCTGGTCACCCTCTGCACACTGCCATTCCTTGCAGTCATCACTATGTTCCACTCATGTGGGGGGTGGCACTGCAGGAGACTGTACACTGCATATGGGGCTGGTGTATCGCATGCATGTGGTATATCGATCAGACTGTGTCACCCTGTGCCCTCCCCTGCTCATGTCCAGGTGGGCCCCCGTGGCCACTGTCCAGGTGGGCCCCCCTGTACCCCAGTCTGTCCCTGTACATGGCTATGGGTAATAGCGCTGTATCCAGGCCAATGCAGTGCACACACCCACACACAAACATCCCAGCACACCTGTCTGCTAGGCTGCAGAACCTCCTGTTCACCTTTGTGGGGTGGTGGGGCAGTCCTGCAAAGCTGGAACTGAGCATGCCCAGGTATGCAAATGGCCTGAATACGTTCCAGTAATGAGCTCCTGTATGTGGGAGATGGGCATGTAATGTGCAATGAGATCATTTGCATATGGCAGCTGAATACTGCACTTTTGTGCACCGCGCAAGTGGCTTTGCATTGCTCATTTCCCAATGCTCTGCACGAGGCACAGGTCACCTGCTGCGCCACACATCTCCCACTGTGCTATCGGGCATTTTCGAGATAGTCAGCCGGACATGCATGAGCATATCTCACGGCACATCTTCTGAATATCTCATTATTTTGGGCTGCCGCATCTCAGCTACGTGGCACAGGCACCTGTGCAAGTTTGCAGGGGACTTTTGAATATGAGGGCCCTAATCTTTTTTAGGAGGAGTGATCAACAACATGTAACTTGTTTTAAATTTAAAAATAAAACACACACACTCCAGTTGCTGTAGCTTTAGGGGTTTTTGGAAACCTTTTTTATTTTATTGAATTTTAATTTTGTAGTGGTTTTTAATGAGGTTTTATTGTATCTTAATTAGCCGCTGTCTGTCCTTATTTATGTTCGGTGCCCAGAGCCTCTGGATGTGGGCACCTTATAAACAAAATTGCCTTGCCTTGCCTTGTGGTGCCTCAAAAGGCAAAAACTCCACTAAAAACAGCACAATTACCGGTACTCACTACAACCTCTATTATCAACATAGGTACTTCAGAAAACCAAAGTAGTAGTAAAAACTACATTGTATCGTGCTGACAGAAGAGATACATACGTGGACAGCACATGGCCAGGAGTATACCCCACTTGCCTACCATGACGTCTCTCAACTAAATGGTCGCATTTAAAAAAAAATTTTGTATGTTAAATATAATTTCAAAGTTCATTTACTCGCAGTTGAAAATGATGTTTCCAGTAACAGTGCAATTCTGTTCAATGGTACAGTTCCTGCTTGAGTCTTCAAGAGACAAACCTGATGGCAAATGTTAAACATAGAAACTGACGGCAGATAAGAACCACTTGGCCCACTTAGTCTGCCCATTTTCCCTACCTACTGTAATATCGCAGACTGGTCTCTGACTTTACCCTCCATTTCCCAACCAATGAAGTTCCCATCCCATATGCCTATACCATGCATTCTTGAACCCCATTACAGTTTTTTTCCCCCAACCGCCTCTGCTGGGAGGCTGTTCCAGGCATCCACCACTCTTCCAGTAAAGAAGTACTTACTCAGGTTTCCCCTGAATCTTTCATGAATGTCTTCATGAGCAAGGAGCTGTAGCCCGTCCATTTTATTTTACTTTATCTCTCTGAGTGAATGACACAGTGACTGGTACAGTGATGGGAAAGACTGAAATGTGGTGTAATTCTAGGGTGCACTGATGTGCTGTGCCCGTGATTAGGTTGGCACAGAGAAAACGTACAGAGTTACAATCCTGGTCTAGTAGCTTTTCATACTTCCTCTTTTTTTGCCCCCTTCCTCTATGCTGCATCCTGCTTCCCTCAGGACCTACCAAGTCACACTGGATGG
Organism: Neoceratodus forsteri; assembly: GCA_016271365.2. NCBI lineage: Eukaryota > Metazoa > Chordata > Ceratodontiformes > Ceratodontidae > Neoceratodus > Neoceratodus forsteri. The sequence continues at coordinate 1,097,749,685 of CM028134.1, read as the reverse complement.
CCTTGTTGTCCTACTTCCAGTCGCCAACATCCACAGAGCCATGCCTTACCCCTTCCCAGCTGGGGGCACGGTAGGGGATCTACCCCGAGTCTCTTGTCTCGTTAGAAGGCACTGTTGGCACTGCTGAGAGGACTGGATATAGAGGGGGGCTGTTGTCACTATGCTGGGGCTACATCCCTTGTTTCTCCCACCCTACTAGGAAGTTGGCACTCTGGGGGGCAGTGCGGGGAAGACAAGACAGAGCACCATCCACATGTCTAGTCAACGTCCTTCCTCCCACTCTGCCTAATACTGTGCTACCACCTACGGTCACACAGGAAGCAGCACTGTAGCAAAGACAGCACCCCCCCCCCCAAACTCTGCCTAACACTGCACTACTACCTATGGTCACTCAGGCAGCAGCCCTGCAGCAAAGATAGTGACCCTTCCTCCCACTCTGCTTAACACTGCACTACCACATACGATCACACAGGTAGCAGTACTGGAACAAAGATAGTGACCCTCCCTCCCACTCTGCCTAACACTGCACTACCACCTACGGTCACTCAGGCAGCAGCCCTGCAGCAAAGATCATGATCCTCCCTCCCACTCTGCCTAACACTGCACTATCACCTACAGTCATACAGAGAGAAGCACTGCAGCAAAGATAGTAACCCTCTCTCCCACTCTGCCTAATACTGCACTACCACATACGATCACACAGGTAGTACTGGAACAAAGATAGTGACCCTCCCTCCCACTCTGCCTAACACTGCACTACCACCTACGGTCATACAGACAGAAGCACTGCAGCAAAGATAGTAACCCTCTCTCCCGCTCTGCCTAACACTGCACTATCACCTACGGTCACTCAGGCAGCAGCCCTGCAGCAAAGATAGTGACCCTCTCTCCCACTCTGCCTAACACTGCACTATCACCTACGGTTACTCAGGAAGCAGCACTGCAGCAAAGATCATGACCCTCCCTCCCACTCTGCCTAACACTGCACTATCACCTACGGTCACACAGACAGAAGCACTGCAGCAAAGATAGTAACCCTCTCTCCCACTCTGCCTAACACTGCACTATCACCTACGGTCACTCAGGCAGCAGCCCTGCAGCAAAGATAGTGACCCTCTCTCCCACTCTGCCTAACACTGCACTATCACCTACAGTTACTCAGGAAGCAGCACTGCAGCAAAGATCATGACCCTCCCTCCCACTCTGCCTAACACTGCACTATCACCTACGGTCACTCAGGCAGCAGCCCTGCAGCAAAGATAGTGACCCTCTCTCCCACTCTGCCTAACACTGCACTATCACCTACAGTTACTCAGGAAGCAGCACTGCAGCAAAGATCATGACCCTCCCTCCCACTCTGCCTAACACTGCACTATCACCTAGTCATACAGACAGAAGCACTGCAGCAAAGATAGTAACCCTCTCTCCCACTCTGCCTAACACTGCACTACCACCTACGGTCACTCAGGAAGCAGCACTGCAGCAAAGATAGTGACACTCCCTCCCACTCTGCCTAACACTGCACTACCACCTACGGTCACTCAGGAAGCAGCACTGCAGCAAAGATAGTGACCCTCCCTCCCACTCTGCCTAACACTGCACTATCTCCTACGGTCATACAGACAGAAGCACTGCAGCAAAGATAGTAACCCTCTCTCCCACTCTGCCTAAAACTGCACTATCACCTACGGTCACTCAGGCAGCAGCCCTGTAGCAAAGCTCAGGACCCTCCCTCCCACTCTGCCTAACACTGCACTATCACCTACGGTCATACAGACAGAAGCACTGCAGCAAAGATAGTAACCCTCTCTCCCACTCTGCCTAACACTGCACTACCACCTATGGTCACTCAGGAAGCAGCACTACAGCAAAGATAGTGACCCACCCTCTCACTCTGCCTAACACTGCACTACCACCTACGGTCACTCAGGAAGCAGCACTGCAGCAAAGATAGTGACCCTCCCTCCCACTCTGCCTAACACTGCACTATCACCTACAGTCATACAGACCGAAGCACTGCAGCAAAGATAGTAACCCTCTCTCCCACGCTGCCTAACACTGCACTATCACCTACGGTCACTCAGGCAGCAGCCCTGCAGCAAAGATCAGGACCCTCCCTCCCACTCTGCCTAACACTGCACTATCACCTATGGTCATACAGACAGAAACACTGCAGCAAAGATAGTAACCCTCTCTCCCACTCTGCCTAACACTGCACTATCACCTACGGTCACTCAGGATGCAGCACTGCAGCAAAGATAGTGACCCTCCCTCCCACTCGGCCTAACACTGCACTACCACCTATGGTCACTCAGGAAGCAGCACTGCAGCAAAGATAGTAACCCTCTCTCCCACTCGGCCTAACACTGCACTACCACATACGATCACACAGGTAGCAGTACTGGAACAAAGATAGTGACCCTCCCTCCCACTCTGCCTAACACTGCACTACCACCTACGGTCATACAGACAGAAGCACTGCAGCAAAGATAGTAACCCTCTCTCCCGCTCTGCCTAACACTGCACTATCACCTACGGTCACTCAGGCAGCAGCCCTGCAGCAAAGATAGTGACCCTCTCTCCCACTCTGCCTAACACTGCACTATCACCTACGGTTAGTCAGGAAGCAGCACTGCAGCAAAGATCATGACCCTCCCTCCCACTCTGCCTAACACTGCACTATCACCTACGGTCACACAGACAGAAGCACTGCAGCAAAGATAGTAACCCTCTCTCCCACTCTGCCTAACACTGCACTATCACCTACGGTCACTCAGGCAGCAGCCCTGCAGCAAAGATAGTGACCCTCTCTCCCACTCTGCCTAACACTGCACTATCACCTACAGTTACTCAGGAAGCAGCACTGCAGCAAAGATCATGACCCTCCCTCCCACTCTGCCTAACACTGCACTATCACCTACGGTCACTCAGGCAGCAGCCCTGCAGCAAAGATAGTGACCCTCTCTCCCACTCTGCCTAACACTGCACTATCACCTACAGTTACTCAGGAAGCAGCACTGCAGCAAAGATCATGACCCTCCCTCCCACTCTGCCTAACACTGCACTATCACCTAGTCATACAGACAGAAGCACTGCAGCAAAGATAGTAACCTCTCCCACTCTGCCTAACACTGCACTACCACCACGGTCACTCAGGAAGCAGCACTGCAGCAAAGATAGTGACACTCCTCCCACTCTGCCTAACACTGCACTACCACACGGTCACTCAGGAAGCAGCACTGCAGCAAAGATAGTGACCCTCCTCCCACTCTGCCTAACACTGCACTATCTCCCACGGTCATACAGACAGAAGCACTGCAGCAAAGATAGTAACCTCTCTCCCACTCTGCCTAAAACTGCACTATCACCACGGTCACTCAGGCAGCAGCCCTGTAGCAAAGCTCAGGACCCTCCTCCCACTCTGCCTAACACTGCACTATCACCTACGGTCATACAGACAGAAGCACTGCAGCAAAGATAGTAACCTCTCCCACTCTGCCTAACACTGCACTACCACCTATGGTCACTCAGGAAGCAGCACTACAGCAAAGATAGTGACCCACCCTCTCACTCTGCCTAACACTGCACTACCACCTCACGGTCACTCAGGAAGCAGCACTGCAGCAAAGATAGTGACCCTCCTCCCACCTGCCTAACACTGCACTATCACCTACAGTCATACAGACCAAGCACTGCAGCAAAGATAGTAACCCTCTCTCCACGCTGCCTAACACTGCACTATCACCCACGGTCACCCAGGCAGCAGCCCTGCAGCAAAGATCAGGATCCTCCTCCCACTCTGCCTAACACTGCACCATCACCCATGGTCATCACAGACAGAAACACTGCAGCAAAGATAGTGACCCTCCTCCCACTCTGCCTAACACTGCACTATCACCCACGGTCATACAGCAGAAGCACTGCAGCAAAGATAGTAACCTCTCTCCCCTGCCTAACACTGCACTACCACCCACGGTCACCAGGCAGCAGCCCTGCAGCAAAGATAGTGACCTCTCTCCACTCTGCCTAACACTGCACTATCACCCACGGTCACTCAGGAAGCAGCACTGCAGCAAAGATCAGTGACTCCCTCCCACTCTGCCTAACACTGCACTACCACCTCACGGTCACACAGACAGAAGCACTGCAGCAAAGATAGTAACCTCTCTCCACTCTGCCTAACACTGCACTATCACCCACGGTCACTCAGGCAGCAGCCCTGCAGCAAAGATAGTGACCTCTCTCTCCCACTCTGCCTAAAACTGCACTATCACCTACAGTTACTCAGGAAGCAGCACTGCAGCAAAGATCATGACCTCCTCCCACTCTGCCTAACACTGCACTATCACCTAGTCACACAGACAGAAGCACTGCAGCAAAGATAGTAACCTCTCTCCCACCTGCCTAACACTGCACTACCACCCACGGTCACTCAGGAAGCAGCACTGCAGCAAAGATAGTGACACTCCTCCCACTCTGCCTAACACTGCACTACCACCTACGGTCACTCAGAAGCAGCACTGCAGCAAAGATAGTGACCCTCCCTCCCACTCTGCCTAACACTGCACTATCTCCTACGTCATACAGACAGAAGCACTGCAGCAAAGATAGTAACCTCTCTCCCACTCTGCCTAAAACTGCACTATCACCCACGGTCACCAGGCAGCAGCCCTGTAGCAAAGCTCAGGACCCTCCCTCCCACTTGCCTAACACTGCACTATCACCCACGGTCATACAGACAGAAGCACTGCAGCAAGATAGTAACCCTCTCTCCCACTCTGCCTAACACTGCACTACCACCTATGGTCACCAGGAAGCAGCACTACAGCAAAGATAGTGACCCATCCTCTCACTCTGCCTAACACTGCACTACCACCCACGGTCACCAGGAAGCAGCACTGCAGCAAAGATAGTGACCCTCCCTTCCCACTCTGCCTAACACTGCACTATCACCTACAGTCATACAGACAGAAGCACTGCAGCAAAGATAGTAACCCTCTCCCACGCTGCCTAACACTGCACTATCACCCACGGTCACTCAGGCAGCAGCCCTGCAGCAAAGATCAGGACCCTCCCTCCCACTCTGCCCTAACACTGCACTATCACCTATGGTCATACAGACAGAAACACTGCAGCAAAGATAGTAACCCTCTCCCACTCTGCCTAACACTGCACTATCACCCACGGTCACTCAGGATGCAGCACTGCAGCAAAGATAGTGACCCTCCCTCCCACTCGGCTCTAACACTGCACTACCACCCATGGTCACTCAGAAGCAGCACTGCAGCAAAGATAGTAACCCTCTCTCCCACTCGCCTAACACTGCACTACCACATACGATCACACAGGTAGCAGTACTGGAACAAAGATAGTGACCCTCCCTCCCACTCTGCCTAACACTGCACTACCACCCACGGTCATACAGACAGAAGCACTGCAGCAAAGATAGTAACCTCTCTCCCGCTCCTGCCTAACACTGCACTATCACCTCACGGTCACTCAGGCAGCAGCCCTGCAGCAAAGATAGTGACCCTCTCTCCCACTCTGCCTAACACTGCACTATCACCTACGGTTACTCAGGAAGCAGCACTGCAGCAAAGATCATGACCCTCCCTCCCACTCTGCCTAACACTGCACTATCACCTACGGTCACACAGACAGAAGCACTGCAGCAAAGATAGTAACCCTCTCTCCCACTCTGCCTAACACTGCACTATCACCTACGGTCACTCAGGCAGCAGCCCTGCAGCAAAGATAGTGACCCTCTCCCACTCTGCCTAACACTGCACTATCACCACAGTTACTCAGGAAGCAGCACTGCAGCAAAGATCATGACCCCCCCTCCCACTCTGCCTAACACTGCACTATCACCCACGGTCACTCAGGCAGCAGCCCCAGCAAAGATAGTGACCTCTCTCCCACTCTGCCTAACACTGCACTATCACCTACAGTTACTCAGGAAGCAGCACTGCAGCAAAGATCATGACCCTCCCTCCACTCTGCCTAACACTGCACTATCACCTAGTCATACAGACAGAAGCACTGCAGCAAAGATAGTAACCTCTCTCCCACTCTGCCTAACACTGCACTACCACCCACGGTCACTCAGGAAGCAGCACTGCAGCAAAGATAGTGACACCCCTCCCACTCTGCCTAACACTGCACTACCACCCACGGTCACTCAGGAAGCAGCACTGCAGCAAAGATAGTGACCCTCCCTCCCACTCTGCCTAACACTGCACTATCCCCTCACGGTCATACAGACAGAAGCACTGCAGCAAAGATAGTAACCCTCTCCCCTCTGCCTAAAACTGCACTATCACCCACGGTCACTCAGGCAGCAGCCCTGTAGCAAAGCTCAGGACCCTCCTCCCACTCTGCCTAACACTGCACTATCACCCACGGTCAACAGACAGAAGCACTGCAGCAAAGATAGTAACCCTCTCCCACTCTGCCTAACACTGCACTATCACCTCAGGGTCACTCAGGATGCAGCACTGCAGCAAGATAGTGACCCTCCCTCACTCGGCCTACACTGCACTACCACCTATGGTCACTCAGGAAGCAGCACTGCAGCAAAGATAGTAACCCTCTCTCCCACTCGGCCTAACACTGCACTACCACACACGATCACACAGGTAGCAGTACTGGAACAAAGATAGTGACCCTCCCTCCCACTCTGCCTAACACTGCACTACCACCTACGGTCATACAGACAGAAGCACTGCAGCAAAGATAGTAACCCTCTCTCCCGCTCTGCCTAACACTGCACTATCACCTACGGTCACTCAGGCAGCAGCCCTGCAGCAAAGATAGTGACCCTCTCTCCCACTCTGCCTAACACTGCACTATCACCACGGTTACTCAGGAAGCAGCACTGCAGCAAAGATCATGACCCTCCCTCCCACTCTGCCTAACACTGCACTATCACCTACGGTCACACAGACAGAAGCACTGCAGCAAAGATAGTAACCCTCTCTCCCACTCTGCCTAACACTGCACTATCACCTACGGTCACTCAGGCAGCAGCCCTGCAGCAAAGATAGTGACCCTCTCTCCCACTCTGCCTAAAACTGCACTATCACCTACAGTTACTCAGGAAGCAGCACTGCAGCAAAGATCATGACCCTCCCTCCCACTCTGCCTAACACTGCACTATCACCTAGTCATACAGACAGAAGCACTGCAGCAAAGATAGTAACCCTCTCTCCCACTCTGCCTAACACTGCACTACCACCTACGGTCACTCAGGAAGCAGCACTGCAGCAAAGATAGTGACACTCCCTCCCACTCTGCCTAACACTGCACTACCACCTACGGTCACTCAGGAAGCAGCACTGCAGCAAAGATAGTGACCCTCCCTCCCACTCTGCCTAACACTGCACTATCTCCTACGGTCATACAGACAGAAGCACTGCAGCAAAGATAGTAACCCTCTCTCCCCTCTGCCTAAACTGCACTATCACTCACGGTCACTCAGGCAGCAGCCCTGCAAAGCTCAGGACCCTCCCTCCCACTCTGCCTAACACTGCACTATCACCTACGGTCATACAGACAGAAGCACTGCAGCAAAGATAGTAACCCTCTCTCCCACTCTGCCTAACACTGCACTACCACCTATGGTCACTCAGGAAGCAGCACTACAGCAAAGATAGTGACCCACCCTCTCACTCTGCCTAACACTGCACTACCACCTACGGTCACTCAGGAAGCAGCACTGCAGCAAAGATAGTGACCCTCCCTCCCACTCTGCCTAACACTGCACTATCACCTACAGTCATACAGACAGAAGCACTGCAGCAAAGATAGTAACCCTCTCTCCCACGCTGCCTAACACTGCACTATCACCTACGGTCACTCAGGCAGCAGCCCTGCAGCAAAGATCAGGACCCTCCCTCCCACTCTGCCTAACACTGCACTATCACCTATGGTCATACAGACAGAAACACTGCAGCAAAGATAGTAACCCTCTCTCCCACTCTGCCTAACACTGCACTATCACCCACGGTCACTCAGGATGCAGCACTGCAGCAAGATAGTGACCCTCCTCCCACTGGCCTAACACTGCACTACCACCTATGGTCACTCAGGAAGCAGCACTGCAGCAAAGATAGTAACCCTCTCTCCCACTCGGCCTAACACTGCACTACCACATACGATCACACAGGTAGCAGTACTGGAACAAAGATAGTGACCCTCCCTCCCACTCTGCCTAACACTGCACTACCACCTACGGTCATACAGACAGAAGCACTGCAGCAAAGATAGTAACCCTCTCTTCCACTCTGCCTAACACTGCACTATCACCTACGGTCACTCAGGCAGCAGCCCTGCAGCAAAGATAGTGACCCTCTCTCCCACTCTGCCTAACACTGCACTATCACCTACGGTTACTCAGGAAGCAGCACTGCAGCAAAGATCATGATCCTCCCTCCCACTCTGCCTAACACTGCACTATCACCTACGGTCACACAGACAGAAGCACTGCAGCAAAGATAGTAACCCTCTCTCCCACTCTGCCTAACACTGCACGATCACCTACGGTCACTCAGGCAGCAGCCCTGCAGCAAAGATAGTGACCCTCTCTCCCACTCTGCCTAACACTGCACTATCACCTACGGTTACTCAGGAAGCAGCACTGCAGCAAAGATCATGACCCTCCCTCCCACTCTGCCTAACACTGCACTATCACCTAGTCATACAGACAGAAGCACTGCAGCAAAGATAGTAACCCTCTCTCCCACTCTGCCTAACACTGCACTACCACCTACGGTCACTCAGGAAGCAGCACTGCAGCAAAGATAGTGACGCTCCCTCCCACTCTGCCTAACACTGCACTACCACCTATGGTCACTCAGGAAGCAGCACTGCAGCAAAGATAGTGACCCTCCCTCCCACTCTACCTAACACTGCACTATCTCCTACCGTCATACAGACAGAAGCACTGCAGCAAAGATAGTAACCCTCTCTCCCACTCTGCCTAAAACTGCACTATCACCTACGGTCACTCAGGCAGCAGCCCTGTAGCAAAGCTCAGGACCCTCCCTCCCACTCTGCCTAACACTGCACTATCACCTATGGTCATACAGACAGAAACACTGCAGCAAAGATAGTAACCCTCTCTCCCACTCTGCCTAACACTGCACTATCACCTACGGTCACTCAGGATGCAGCACTGCAGCAAAGATAGTGACCCTCCCTCCCACTCGGCCTAACACTGCACTACCACCTATGGTCACTCAGGAAGCAGCACTGCAGCAAAGATAGTAACCCTCTCTCCCACTCGGCCTAACACTGCACTACCACCTATGGTCACTTAAGAAGCAGCACTGCAGCAAAGATAGTGACCCTCCCAGCCACTCTGCCTAACACTGCACTACCACCTACGGTCACTCAGGAAGCAGCACTGCAGCAAAGATAGTAACCCTCCCTCCTACTCTGCCTAACACTGCACCACCACATATGATCACACAGGTAGCAGCACTGCAGCAAAGATAGTGACCCACCTTCCCACTCTGCCTAACACTGCACTACCACATATGATCACACAGGTACCAGTACTGCAGCAAAGATAGCGCCCCTCCCTCGCATTCTGTCTAACACTGCACTACCACCTACGGTCACACAGATAGCAACACTACAGCAAAGATAGTGACCCTCCGTCCCACTCTGCCTAACACTGCACTGCCACCTAGTCAGACAGGTAGAAACACTGCAGCAAACATAGCGACCCTCCCTGCCACTCTGCCTAACAATGCACTACCACCCATGTCACACAGGTAGCAACACTGCAGCAAAGATAGCAACCCCACTCCCACTCTGCCTAACACTGCACTACCACATTCGGTCACGTAGGTAGTAGCACTGCAGCAAAGACAGCAACCCTCTCTTCTCGGAGGAAGAGAATTTCCCCTGGTATGCTCAATACTTCTCTTTTGGTCAGCCCTCCGATGATTCAAGCTCATTACCAAACCTGAGTCTCTGGCATCGTCAGCAGTAGCCCTAGCAGTGTGCTGACAGGCCTGCCCTCTTTTGGCATTTTAGTCAACCAGACTGCTGGGATTGCTGAATATTTTTGTGACTATAATATAAGCAGTGGCAACAGATGTACTCTAAGGGATAAAAGTCCTGTTTACATGCAAATATCTTTCTAAAAACAGACATGTGACCAAGAAATACAGTAAATATAAGAAATATAAACTGAATTGTGTCAAAATATTTAAGCAATAAGGCATTCCCTGGGATTATGTTAATGGTCTGTAATCACCCTCTAGTGGTGTAATGTTGTGGCATGAGGCAGAGCCAAGTGCCACATGTCCCTAGTGGATGATTAAATGATCATTAACAATCTCTGGGACTGCTTTATTGCTATCATAATAATAAAAAGGTTTTTTAAAACAGTGTTAAACCTTGTTCAGCATGTGATTTGACTGTACATGTTTGTTAATAAAAAAGTAACATAAGGCTGATAGAATATTTACAGCCAAACAGAAAGCTCCATTTCTCTCAAAAGTTTTCACAAAGGCATCAGCTGCTCTTTATGAGTGAAGGAACTATGAATGGCCCAAGGTTTCACTGATTGACATCGCTCCGACAAGTCAATCTTATGGCTGACTCCCCCCAACCCCACCCCCATGGCACCGAAGGCACCAATCAAATGGATTGGTCTTAAACTGAACATTGCTCCTACCCTGCAGTATCTCATTACCAGTCCTCTTCCCAGGTTGTTTACACCCATCCAAAGATAGAAACATAGAATTTGACGGCAGATAAGGACCGCTTGGTCCACCCAGTCTGCCCATTTCCCTACCTAATGGATAAGCTGCAGATCCTAGTTAACCAGCAGCCTACTTCTTCCTACCCCCACCCCCTAGAATTGCCTTATGACTGTCCCATGCATGCTTGAATTCCACCACTGTTTTTGACTCCACAACCTCCTCTGGAAGGCCGTTCCATGCATCCACAACCCTCTCTGTGAAAAATACTTCCTTAAATTACCTCTGAGCACTGCCCCCCATCTTCAAATTGTGCCCCTTGTTCTTGCACACTCTTCTTTTTGAAAGATGCTACCCTCTTGGACTTTGTTGATTCCCTTGAGGGTACTGAAAGTTTCTATCATGTCCCCTCTCCCTCCTTTCCTCAAGGCTATACATATTAAGCTCCTTAAGTCTCTCTTCATATGTCTGCCAGTGCAGACCCTGCACCATTTTAGTTGCCCTCCTCTGGACAGCTTCCATCCTGTCTATGTCTTTGCGATTGGGTCTCAGAACTGCATGCAGTACTCCAGATGGGGTCTCACCAGCTGTCTGTACAGAGGGATAATAACTTCCTGTTTTCTACTGGTGATGCCTCTCCCTATGCATCCCAGTATCCCCCCAGCCCTCCTTGCTGCCCTCTCACATTGCTTGCCCACCTTTAGGTCATCTGATATGACTACCCCCAGGTCCCTTTCCATTTTTGTTGTTGTTAGTATCTCACCCCCCATTGTGTACTCTTCCCCTGGGTTTTTGTTTCCCAGGTGCATTACCTTGCACTTCTTAGCACTGAATCTAAGCTGCCATACATTTGATCATTCCTCTAACCTTGCCAAGTCCTTCTCATCCTTTCCACCCCACCTTATGCATCAACTCTGTTGCAGATCTTTGTGTCATCTGCAAAGAGACATACTTTTCCTTCCAGTCCCTCTGCAATGTAAACATAAAGACATTGAAGAGGACCAGTCTAATACTGAACCCTGCGATTTACCTCACTAGTAACCCCCTTTCTTCAGAGTGGGCTCCATTTACTATTACTCTCTGTGTCCTATTCTCCAGCCAATTCTTTACCCAAGCTGTCATCTTGGGACCCACTCCCAGGCTGGCTAACTTGTATATTAATCTTTTGTGTGGGACTGTGTCAAATGCCTTGCTAAAGTCTAGGTAGGCCATGTCCACAGCCCCTCCCTGATCTACTACTTTGGTCACCCAGTCAAAGAAATCTATCAGATTTGTCTGGCATGACCTTCCCCGCTGTGAATCCATGCTGCCTTGGGTCCTGTGCCCCTCTGGCCTCTAGGTACTCGACAATTCTTTCCTTCAGAAGTGATTCCATCATTTTCCCTACCACTGAGGTTAAACTAACAGGTCTGTAGTTTCCTGCTTCCTGCTCCCACTTTTGTGAAGGGGGGAATCACATCTGCCCTACTCCAGTCCTCGGTTACCACCCCATCCTCCCATGATTTGTTAAAGAGGGTAGTCAGTGGTGTCACTAGTTCTACCCTTAGTTCTTTTAGAATTCTAGGATGAATCCCATCAGGCCCCATTGCTTTGTCCACCTTCAGTTTTAAGAGTTCTTTCAGAACCCTTTCTTCTGTAAATAGGCTGGTATCAACTTCTGTATCCAGAGTGTTTCTACTGTTTGTTTTAGGTACCTCCCTTCCTTTGTACATACTGAGCAAACATATTTGTTTAGTATCTCTGCCTTTTCACAGTCACCCTCTGCCCACCCTCCCTCCCCTTTATTAAGCCTCACTATCCCTCCCTTGGTCTTCCTTCGCTCCCTGATGTACCTATAAAAGGTTTTATCCCCCTTCTTAACTGAGTTGGCTATCTTTTCCTCGGTTTGGGCCTTTGCTGTTCTGACTGCCTTCCCAGCTTCCTTTTGTTTTAACTGATACAGTTCTCTGTCCTGCTCCTTCTGTGATTCCTTGTACTTTCTGAATGCTTTCTTTTTCTTTTGAACCTTCACTGCCACTTCCTTTGAGAACCATAGTGGTTTCTTACATAATTTCGTTTTATTTGCTTCACACAAAGGCTTGTTACCTCTGTGATGGCAGTTTTTATTATTCCCCATTGTTCTTCCACCCCTCCTTCCTGCCCATTTGCTAGTGCATTCCTTAGGCACTCACCCATTTTGGCAAAGTCAGCCCTCCTAAAGTCCAGTACTTTTGCCTTTGTATGGCTTGACTATTGCTGTGTTTATTGTGAACCATACTGTTCGATGGTCGCTAGTTCCCAGATGGCTACCCACTTCTACATCTGTGATCCTCTCTTCATCTCCATTAGAGAGAACCAGGTCTAAGATTGCTCCCTCTCGAGTGGGCTCCAATACTAGTTGTCTAAGGCATGCCTAAGACCCCCTCCACTGTCCCTCAAGCAGTGTAGGTGGCTATTGTCCAGCCGGGCTTCACAATGCTGGACTCCCCTGGTTGGCAGGGATGGTACAGTCCATACTGTGCCAACTCATCTATATTTTACTAAATTTACTTGAAATCTGAGTGGGTATCAGAAGCTAAGTGAGGGGGCAGGGTCTGCAGGAGCTGCACAGGGAGCTGGTGGAGTGTCGGATCAGGACCAAGGTGCTCTAATGCAGAATTTTCAGGAATTAAACGGTGTGGGACCTTCTTACCTTGCTGCAATGCCATGTTTCTACCAAACTAGAAAGTGGTGGGGAAGCAATCTTTTACTGCCGCAGATCTTTATTTGTAGAACTCATCTCCCTTGCCCCCCAAACCCCACCCCACCCCGCCAAGTCTGAGTTTTTAAGCTGCTCCTAAAGGCATTCTTTTCTGAACTGGGATTTGACACGTGCTGTTCTCATGGTACAAATAGGTTATCTACATATAAGCATAGTTCTAATACTCTGCTTTCATTGGGGGCATACGTTGTTGGTTGGCAAGCTGTACATGAGGGTAAGACAATCAGGGAGCTGGGGAAAACATGGACAGGTTTAATGTAAGAAGATGGACTGGGTCATGAGGATGATATAGGCATCCTTCAACTGATTATCAGGGGGACAATGGTGGGCAAATAGTGAGCTGGGAAGGGTGGTGGGCAGCAACAACTGCGGTGCGGCAATGTTTCTGAAAATTGCATGGAGAGTGGGAGGGTGCTTGGTGTGCAAGCAAATAAGGCAGCTTTAGCGACATGAAAATAAAATCAACAAACATCATCACCAAATCTGCTGACGATACCAAATTGGGAGGAAGAGTAGACAATTTAATTAGTCAAAGGGAATTAAAGTTAGATTTAGCTACCATCGAACAATGGGCAATAAGCAACAAAATGCTATTTAATGTAACCAAATGTTCGGTCTTGCATATGGGCAAAACCAACCCCAAATAAACATACACCCTCAACAATAAAATTACAGGCTGGCCCAGTGGCGCTGAGGGTTGAGGCGCTGGACGCCACATCTCACGCCACGCCGATGACCTGGGTTAGTGAACAAGCTCGGGCCGTTGGGGGTTGGCAGGGAAGAGAGAGGATCGAGCATCCGATGGACGGCTCTCCTCTCTCGGGGGTGGGATCCAGGGCTGCCCGGCGCATCAGTAGCCCCCGGTGGAAGCCAGAGGTACTGCTATGCGTTCGGGCACATAAACTAGGGGTCAATGTCGGGCAGCCGTCTCCAGACGTGGGTGGGAGCACCTACGTCGTGGGCTGACAACATCGCACGCCTCACGTCGGGGGGTACCAGAACATGGAAAAACCCGGCGCCGAGGACCTGGCGATAGCACCAGTCCCCCATGCCCAATGTTGGGTTCTCCTCGACTGGCCTTGATTTCCGCGGCCGCTCCCTGTCCGATGCTGGAGACTGATGTGAGAGGCGCCCACGTAGGAGGAGGGCGACCCACCCCGGATAGGGTTGGGGGGTGCTAGCATTGGTGGGGAAGGAGAGAGAAGCACAGTACCGAGGGACCTCAGGCGGGGCAGGAAAAAGGGTTGGCTGCTTGAGAGATAGACCTCGGGGCCATAATCGGAGGGAAAAAGAGTTGACAAAAAAAAAAAAATGATAAAATTGTTAGATCATCCCATAGTGAAAAAGGTCTGGGAATAATAGTTAATCACAAACTGCCATCAGCAGACCATTGCAATAAAGTAGCTAACTTATCTAACGCACTCCTTAGACGGATTAATCACACCTTCACTTCTAAAACAAAACAATGTATAATTACTTTGTATAGATCCCACGTTCGATCTTATGCGGACTACGGGTCCCCCTTTTGGAGCTCCTACCTGACTTCTAGTATAAAGAGGATCAAGCAGATACAACACAGGGCAACAAAAATTGTCCCATACCTAGCACATCTCGATTACGAAGAAAGACTAAAAAAAACAGGTCTTTATTCACTTTAAACCAGAAGGGATAGAGGGGACCTACTCCAGATATTTAAACTCCTCTAATCCCCCACCCTAATGGATCAATGTGGCATTTCATATGCCACAAGGAAAATCGTACCAAGATTGCATAATAAACAGTTAAAAGTTTATAAAGCTAGGACAAACAAGGGACTGAACTTTTTCTCTATTAGAGCCCCAAAGTTGTGGAAAAAATTGCCACAAGAAATAGTAGACTGTTCCAATTTTACTACTTTTAAAATACAACTGGATAACTGGCTCTTTAGCGAAATCATTCTGGGGTACAATGTCCCACAATGTGGGGGACAATCACGATGGGCTTCGGCCTTCTTTTGTCCTTAACACCAAGTAACCAAGTAAGATCAGCTGCTAACAAATGGAGCTTAGGAGGGGACTGCGGGTGGCAGGGGAGGGCAACTCAGCAGTCGGGGAGAGAAGGAGGGTAGCTGAGATGGGAAGACAGTCCATAGAGAGAGAAGGGGGGAGGGAGAGGAGTGGAAAACGAGTGGCAGATGGGGTAAGGAGACAGGGAGTCCCAGTTCAACAGACAAAAGTGGGTGGGAAGGGGGAAAATTGAATACGGGAGGGAAGGGGGACTCTAGTGGTCGTGGAGTCAAAAGTAGGGGAGCTAGCAGGAGGAAGGAGGAATTAGGTGGGATTGAGGGGATGTTGAAAAATCGGTTCGTAGTACTGGCAAAAGGGGGATGTGACAGAGGGGATGCTCAGTAGAGGAGCTGAAGATAGACTAGAGGAGAAGGGAGTAGGGGTCAAGGGTCAGGGGGTTGAGGGGATATGGGTTGATGAAGAGGGGTTGTGGGGAAGGAGGGGAGAGGCATGAGAAGAAAAGGATAAGGATGCATCAAGGGGAGAAGACAGATGGAGGCCGGAGGAAGGGAGAGGTAAAATCAGAGGAGAAAGGGGGGAGAGAGCAGAGACAGGGGACTTTGCAACAGGGGTGGAAGGGGGGAACTACTGCGCTGATGTAGGAGGAGGAGGAAGAGTGGAGAGGAACAGGGAAGGATAAAGGAAAATTGAGGCGAGCAGAACAGAAGAATGAGGGAGGGATCCTAGTGCTGGGTGACTCAGTTCTGAAAAGGATCAGATGGGGATGCAAGGGGGAGAGGCACAGTACATATGGGTGGAGGCCATGCCAGGTATGACAGCAGAAAGGGTGGGTCGATCAATTCCGAAGTATGCTAGGAAGGGTAGGGAGAAACCTCACATAGTTCTGCGCTTGGGAACAAATTACTTGGCGGGTAATATGGCAGATGTAGTTTGGAGGAGGTTTGAGGAGCAGGGGCTGATTTGTGAGGAGGCAGGAAGATCAGTGGCTTTCTTGGACGTGTTTCCAGTACCCTGGGCGAGCACAGCAAGGAGTCTGAGGATAGAGGAATTTAACATGTGACTAGGACAATGGTGTCAGTCTAAAGGGTATTGGATGGTGGGGGGGGGTGGGGTTGAGAAGGACCTGGGAAGACAATGATCTCTGTGCTAAGGACAGGCTACACTTGAATGAGGAGGGAAGGAGGGTATTGAAACAGAAACTGGGGGAACACTTAGCTAACAAAGAGAATTTAAACTAGAGGAGAGAGGTGGCAAGTGGGCAGAGGTCAGGCAGGATCCACAGGTAGGGAAGCCAAACAAGCTTACCCCGCCATACCAGCAGCAAGGGACTTAGGGGGTGGTCAGGAGGGAATGTTAGAAAGGGGAAGCAAGTAGGGAGAGGGGAGAAAGAAGCGGGCTGGAGGGTGGTAACCTTGAATGCTAGGAGTCTAGGGAACAAAACAGCAGAGTTATAGGCTCTTATGGCAGATGGGGAGGTGGACATGGTGGCCATCACTGAGACATGGACCACCCATTACCATGGCTGGGATCTGGCAGGACCATGGTATAGGATATTTTGGAGGGACAAGGTAAAAGGGAAAGGGGGGGGTGGTGCTGTACATGAGGGAAGGACTGAAGTGTGTCAGGGAGGAAGGGGAGGAGGGCAGCACAGAATCTTTATGAGTGCAGCTCCAGGACTCTAAAAATAAGTCCCTCAGGATGGAAGTGGTGTACAGGCCACCCTCTCAGACTGAGGAGTTAGACAGGGAACTAGCGGGACAAATCAAAAGAACTTGCAGGAGATGCTGCATGGTGATTGTGGGGGACTACAACCTGCCGGGAGTGGATTGGGGTACCCCTGCCACCACGAATAGGAGGGAGCAGGTGCTGCTGGACACCTTCCAGGACAGCTTCCTATTGCAGATGGTCAAGGAGCCAACCAAGTTAGGGAACACACTAGACCTTGTGCTGGCAAATGGTGAGTTTGTGAAAGAGCTGGGGGTGGAAGAACTGCTGGCAGGGAGTTACCACCACTCGGTATGGTTCATGATAAATATGGGGAAAGGGGAAGTAGGAACGAGCACAAGGGTGTTAGACTTCAGAAGGGCTGACTTCGGGAGGATGACGGAAATAGTACAGGGGTATCTAGCCAGGATCCATCCAAATATGGACACTAACCAGAAGTGGGAGGTCAATGAACAGGGAATCTAGGAGGCAAGTGAAACATATGCAAGGGTCCAGAGTAAGAGGGCTAGGGCCAACAAGCCTAGTTGGATGAGCAGGGGAGTCATGGGAAAAAGTAAAGAGGAAAAGAGCAGCCTTTAGAAGGTACAAAAAAACAGGGAGAGGGAAGGACAGAGAGGAATACCTGAAGAAGTTGAGGGCGGTGACAAGAGCAGTCAGGTCAGCCAAGGCATACAGGGAACTCAGGCTAGCACAGGGCATCAAAGTGGGGAAGAATGACTTCTTCAGGTACATCAGGAGAAATGAAGTTGTAGGGACCAAATAGTAAGGATAAAGAGGATGGGGGTGGGTGAAAACTGGGGCTGAATAGGCAGAAGTATTAAACAAGTACTTCTGCTCAATATTTACTATGGAGAAAGAGGGAGCTGTTCCCAAGAAGGGTGGAAGGGTGGACACAGAGGGAGAGGGGGTGACAGATGGGGAAATCCCAGTGGGCAGGGTACTGGAGGGCTTGAGGACACTCAGGGTGGACAAGGCACCTGGCCAGATGGCATGCAACCCAGGGTGGTGACAGAGCTGGCAGAGGTCCTGGCAGAACTCTTGGCAGACCTGCTTAATGCCTCCCTGGACTCGGGGAGTGTTTCTCAGGACTGGAGGATGGCGCACGTGGTACCCCTCCTCAAGAGTGGCCCCAAGGATGAGCCAGGGAACTACAGACCGGTAAGCCTCACATCTATCGTGGGAAAGCTGATGGAAACAATCCTGAAGGAGAGGCTGGTTACCCTCCTAGAGGCTAATGGGCTCCAGGACATCAGACAGTATGGATTTGTCTCAGACAGATCCTGTCAGACCAACCTGGTGGAGTACTATGACTAGGTAAACAGGCAATTAGACAGGGGTCATGCAGTGGATGTCCTGGACCTGGACTTCAGTAAGGCATCCAATTTGGTGCCACATGGGAGGCTAGGCAGCAAGTTAGAAGGCACAGAGGTGGGGTAAAAGATGGTGGGATGGGTAGTAAACTGGTTGTAATGGAGACAGCAGAGGGTGGTGGTGGGTGGGGAGCTCTCAACTTCTAGGAGGATGACAAGTGGGGTGCCGCAGCACTCTGTACTGGAGCCAGTGTTGTTTGGGATCTTCATAAAATATCTCAGTTTGCATCAAGAGCAAAATCAGTTTGTTTGCAGACAACACCAAGATGGGAACAGTAGTGGATGACTTAGAAGGGTGGCAAGGGTTTCAAGATGATCTGGCAAAATTGGAGACCTGGTCAGACACTTGGCAACCAGGGTTTAATGCCACGAAGTGCAAGGTGCTGCATTTTGGCACAAGAAAACCCAAGGAGGAACTACCAGCTGGAGGGATACAACTAGCCAAGATGGAGGAAGAGAAGAATCTGGGGGGTGATCATAAAGGGAGCAATGAACAATTCAGCACAGTGCAGGAAGGCAGCTGCACAGGCCAACAGGTTGTCGGGTTGCACTGCCAGAGGCATATCCTCCAGGAGGGGGAGGTGATCCTGCCGCTACAGATTACTGGATAGACCACACCTGGAGTACTGCGTGCAGTTCTGGTGACCGTACCTGAAAAAGGACATTAGGTTACTGAAGGGGGGTGCAGCGCAGCGCAACAAAAATGATCCTGGGGCTAGGGGACTGTGGATGGGTTTGTAGGATAACAGATGGATCAGACACCGAACTTCAGGTTCAACACACAATCTCTGTGTGATGTTTATTCAAAATACAAGAAATAACCTTCTGCAATGGCATATTTCTTCTTCAGTACATCAGTTTGCAGCAACAGACTATGAATGTCCTTTCTCTGCACTTAGTCAGCACCTACTGACACTGATCTCTCATCCAAACCACTAATTGAGATGTAGCCACCACCCCTGTGCAGGCCCCATTTGCTTGGGTAGTGGAGCCCCAAAAAGAAAAAAAAAAAAAACAAGCTATGGACAAAGAACCTCAATGCAGAATCACTGAAGGAAGGGTTACCCCAATGGACTTTGGCAACAAATCAAGTTTCAAAGAAGTACAAAGTCGCACATACTTCCATAACGCAATGCATCATGGGATATATGCAACTCACATGACATTTCTTACTTAAGTTTACAACAATATACATGCATTTTAAATAACACAACTAGCTTAATTTCTATAATCACCACCTAGTACTTTTTACCATTATCAAAACACCAAGTGCCATGGTATTTTCAACATTTACAGGTTTCATAAACATAGGGGACTGGATATTCAGAAGGATTGTGCATGGCGCAACACAGTTGCACCATGCACAACCCACTGATGCGCCACGGCATGATATTCAAACAGGAATTGCGCCTGGCACAAATCCCGATGCGCCGGAGTGCATCAGTAATGTATGTGGTGCAGGTAGGTGGGGCGTGCCCATGCATACTCCGCACATCCTGATATTCAGCCCAGGATGTGCTGAGCCCATGCATGCGCAACCCCTACCTGCACTGCACACAGGTGAGCCAAAAAAAAAGAAGCAAAGCTGGCCACCTACAGGTGAGCTGTCGATTGCAGGGCGTAACATGGCAGCTGCCACCCCACTGGGTGGCCACCCGAGCTAAGGCTGCACATTCGCGGCGGCCCCCATACCCCCATACCCGATCACGGGTATTTACAGAGATGATCCTCCTATATCCCTTGGTGGTCCAGTGGACTGCCGCGAACCCGATTGCGGGCATATGTAATAAAAGAGTGAGGTCCAATATCCCTGGTGGTCCAGTGGACCGCTCACAGCCTGATTGCAGGCATTTGTTATAAAAAAATGACACCCCAATCCAACCCTGGTGGTCCAGCAGTACCCCTCCCCACCTGCCCACTGAGCCCCACCCGTTCCCTCAGTCAGCGGCAGACGGCAGCTCTCCACCCACTTGCCGCCCTGCTGCCCGCCGACTGACACCATACGGTAAGGCTGTGCACCCATTGGTTCACAGCGTGAGCCAATGGGCATGCAGCCTGTACCGTACTACATAGTCCAGATATGTGAATGGATCCACCAGGGATATGGGACTTTTATTCTACTTCAAATGCCCATGATTGGGCTACGAGTGGTCCACTGGCCCATCAGGAAGAGAGTTAACTATTTTAGATATACTTATGCACATGATCGGGCTGCAAGTGGTCCGCTGGACCACCAGGGAGAGAGTTCGCTATTTGTAAATATACTTATGCCCGCGATCAGGCTGCAAATGGTCCTCTGGACCACCAGGGATATTGGACGTGTTCTGCACTATACACATGCCTGCGATCAGGCATTGGGGCACTTTGCCATGATGTGCAGGGGGCGTTGGTCCCCAACGGCTGCTGCCTGGCAGGGCGCCAGGCTCAAGTCACCGGGGATGGGCACACCTGCATGCAAATGGGGCCATAATGACATGCACATGGACCATTTGAGCCTTGCATACACTATGGCCCTATTTGCATGTGCACTTTTGAATATCGCGGTTGTTGCACCTAGCACAATGGAACTTGCGCTAGCACTTCCCCCTGCTCCACTCTGTCCACTTGAGCTGGCGCAGTGCCAGTGCGCCATGCGCACTGCGGGTGGCCAAGGTGCGATATTCAACATTGCTGTGCCATGGCGCAGCTCCGTTGAATATCACCCTGTCACCGCCCCTGAGCAGCCCAGTTGCTCTGCACCCAGGCTTGCGCCACAGCCTGGCGCAGTCTGAATATCCAGGCCATAGTATGCTGTCATTTATCATGTTGAATACTGCTTATTCATTTGCATTGTTTATTTGCTGAAATTTGTTTTGTTTGTTTTATTTCATTGTAGTTTGCATGATTTTGTGAAACCTTTGTTGTTGTTTACATTATTTTTATTATGCTTGATAGTTATGCAAATTAGGGATATTCAGATTTGTACATATGTGAATAAAATATATTTTTCATACTCCTAAGTGTGGTAGACGCATTATTGTCATTATTGTGAACTTGGAGAACAGGGGGTAATGTTAAATGTGAATTTTATAATTATTTTTGGTAATTAACGAAAATATTTTTGGGTAAGGCCCGAAGTAAATCCAAGTGTTGCATTATAAAAATGATATTATACCCTTTGTTCTGACATTGAAACGGTGTTTCATTTTGCTAAAGGGGAGAATGTCCAGACTCCCCCTTCCCCTCCTCTAACTCCCCCCTCCCACTATCCCCACCTCTAACGTGCCTCCCCCCTCCTCCTTCTTTCCCTCCACAACTGCCTTGTCCTGCCCCACTTTTTTAATCTCCTGCCTGTTCCACTTCCCCTTGCAGGGTTCTCAGCATCCTGAAGGGGAGAATGCACAGGCTCCCCTCTCCCCCTCCTCCGACTACTACCCTCCTCAATTTCTCCTGCCAGGCAATCAAAGTATTCGGGCAATTAAACAGCACTCAGTATCCCTACCCTCCACCTACTATAAGTACTTATATCCCATACATGTTTTTTGTCTGCCTGCCCGCGCTTCCTCGAACTCCCAGCTCTGTTCACTGTTCTCTATTCTTCACCATTATTTTAAGCTGGCATTGTTCACTAAGATTATTCTCTTATGTTGTGTACTAAATGTTCAACCCTGATTCTATGATGTGTGCTGCATGTTGCTACCTGTCACTACGACTCCAGGATATTGCTGCACTTTTCTAGATAATTGAATTATAGCTAAATAGTTACTTGTTATATCTATGTTATGTCCAAGTTTTATTACTTGGCTTGTAATGTAATGTAGATGTTTACTGTTGTTACTGAGATTCTCGCCTCCTCCTTATGTTAACCCCTCCCCAGGACACTTCTGGAAACAAGCTGTTTCACAGTTCATGTTGCTTTCCTGGTGACTCTTTTCTAAATAAAAAAATAAAGAGCAGAGAGATATCTGCCTGTTGGTAAGAAGTACGTTTCTGCATGTTTCTATTGGGGTGTTAAGGTCGAAAGACATTCTGTTCAGGAGCAACGTAAAGCACAAGTCCCCTGGGGGAACTAGGTCTATCAGAGGAAAGGCTATCACCATAGCGGTCTCTGGACCCTTCACCCAAAACTGAGGATGTGACCAACTGGTTTATGTCCAAGTCCTTATACAGAGAGCTCTCAATGTTCAAGCACCCTCTGAAGGAGGGGACCACCTGTTTATTGTGGGTGACCACCAGAGAAAACATCCTGCCTGGGAGCCCCTTGGACTCACCAGAGGCTTTTGTTTGGGGTCAATCAATGGTCAAGATTGATGGGGGACAACTTTTTATTTATTTCTTTATTTTATTTTATTAAACTCTAGGATTACATATACCTTTGAGCAGGAACTGCTCATTTACAAAGGTTCCACGTCATTAGAAGGGGGGCAACATACATACAAAGGTTGTCAAAGATGTACAATCATAACACATATCAAGGTTGGCAATATTTATTTATTTTTTTTACATTTACAACACACTTTAGAAATAATAGACATACTAGAGAGCAACTTAAGTAGGCAGCTGGCTGAGGTAACAGTAAGAGATAAAGCGATTAAGAAGCAATCAGAATATGAGCGTATGATAGGGTAGGAGGCGGAGAGAAGGAAGTAGGCAGGCTGAGGGGCCACTATTAGTGGGATGGCGAGGGGGAGAGTGTCTAATACTGGGGAGAAAGGGAGCAGGAAGGGGGTCACGTAGAAGGGCAGGGACCAGAGAGAATGATACTCAGGTAAGATGTGGGTCGCTGGATATGAGCAACTAGGTGGTGATAGGAACAGACCTTTTAGGAGAAGCGGTCACACTGAGTGTTAGAGGTGAGGTAAAGTCGGAGATTCCTTTTAAAGGGTCCAAGCGTAGCACAGGAAAGTGCTTCTTCATTGAGGGTATTGAACCACTGTGGAGCCCTATGGGTGAAGGACTGCTGACCCATGGAGGTACGACATCTGGGAACCTGGAAGGCTTGATATTGGGCACTGCGAGTATGCTGACTGCCACTGTAGGCAGTATGGAGCGTACCAACACCTGAGGGCATGAGTCCAAGGAGAACCTTTTTGGTAAGCAGGCAGGTCTGGTATTGTATTCTGCTGAGTAGTGGTAGCCAGCCAGCCTGTGCGTAGAGGTCACAGGTGTGAGTTTGGAGGGCCGCACCCGTTAATAGCCTGCAGGTTCTGTTGAGTGAAACTGAGATCCTGTGGAGGATAGTTGTAGAAGCGGAGCTGTAGATGGCAAGACCATATCAATGATAGAGGTGACAGAGCTGTAGATGGCCAGTTTAAGGGCATCTGCAGACATACAGTGCTTGTGCTTGTGCAACAGATCAATCCGTAACTTGGCAGCCTTGGCAACAGTGTCTATATGCCGAGTGTAGGAGGGGGTACTATCTAGCGAGATACCAAGGTACTTGAACTCCGGGACATGTTCGAGTGAGTTCCCAAAGTGGTTCTTGATGGTGAGGGACAGAGATTTGTGCCTGCTCCGTGAGTTACAAAAGGTCATGACTTTGGTCTTGCTGTGGTTCAGGACGAATTTATGAGAGCTGAGCCAGTCTTCAACACGGTTGAAGTCGAGCTGTAGCTGGGATTCAAGGACTATAGTGTCATGGTGGCTAGCAAACAAGACTGCATCATCCGCGTATAGTAATATTTTTTGCTGGCAGACACTAGGGAGTCTGTTGAGGAAGAGGGAGAAGAGTAATGGGCCCAAAATTAGCAGTGTCAGTGGCTCAGTAGGTAGCACACTCGCCTCTGAGGCTGGGAGATCAGAGGGCTGTGGGTTCAGTTCCCACATCTGGCACTTGGGTTAATATCCCAGTACTGACACTGTAGTGCAGCATGAGAGGGGGTGCTGCACTTCTGAGGTGCCATCTTTTGGATGAGACGTTAAAACCAAGGTCCCATCTGCCTGGATTGGTGGTAGTTCAGGTGGATGTTAAAGATCTCATGGCACTTATTGAAAAGAGTAGGGGAATTTCCCTGGTGTCCTGGCCAAATTTCCCTCATTCACTAAAAATACCACCAACAGCTTAATCTGGTTCAAGGTCAGTTGGCATTCATCTGTATCCCCCTTCCCCCGGTCGCGCCTGAAAATAGGCAGAATTTGTCTAGTGCACTTACCCGGTCAACAAAAACTAAATAAAAATAAATAAATAAAATAGACTCCTGGAGGACTCCGGAGAGGACTGGCTTTTCATTAGATGAGATACCTGCTATCCTCACACGTTGGACCTGATTATCAAGGTAGCTAGCAAACCATGGAAGGGCATCATTGGAGATCCCTATGGATGACAGTTGCCTGAGTAGTAGAGGGTGATTAACGGCGTCAAAGACATTCATCAGATCTATAAATATTGCCTCCCCCCCACAGTTTCGTTGGTCGAGCGTGGCGTGGATGAAGCTTGCAAATTCCAGCAGAGCAGTGGTGGTGCTGTGCCCTTTTCTGAAGCCATGCTGTTCGGGGCACTGGACTCGCACTTATCCAGGAATTCAACTAATTGGTCTGAAACTGTATGTTCCAGTGCCTTAGATAACAAGGGGGAGGGAGGGAGGAGATAGGTCTGCAGTTGGTGTGGAGAGTCCTGTCACCACTTTTGTGTACCAGTGTGACAGTTGATTTTTCCAGAGTGAGGGAATTGGCCCAATCTAAGTGAGAGGTTGAAGATCTTTGTCAGGGGTTCAAGGATTTCATCAAGAACTTGCGCCAGTAATTTAAGGTCAAGGGAGTCTCCACTGTATCCTTGTTTGCGGATGGGCTTGCGGATATATATACTAGCTACTTGTAGTGGAACCTCTTTGAAGAAAAACTGTAGCATTGTATGATCATGTAGGGGGGGTCACATGGGAGGTGCTGGAGGGGGAGTCATCAAAGAAATTAGGAGGAAGGGCATTGTCCAGGTTGGAGAATGCATTATTAAAGGTATTGGTGATGGTACCGAGGTCGAGCGTAGAAGTACCATAAATGTTGAGCATAGTGGGTGGTGCCTTAGGATCCTTGCCTGTGAGTTCTTTCAGGTTGTTCCAGAAGTTTTTCCCATCACCCCAGGAGTTGGTCAGAGCCTCCGTGTAATATTTGCTTTTAGCATTCCGTGTCTTTCGAGTGCAGTCATTTCTGGCTGCTTTGTATTTTTGTATGTTTCCTTGCATCGGAGTTGCATGAGCACAGTGCCAGAGGTGGTCCCTGTGCTTGAGTTGTGTTAAAAGGTCAGTAGTATTCCAAGGGTTGGATCGTCCCTTGACCTTCATCTTTTTCAGTGGTGCATAGATGTCACAGGCTTCAGTAAAGCATTTGATAAACAGGTCCAAGGCTTTGTTAGTGTCACTGGAGGTGTCAATCACTGCCTAGTCCAGTCTGGTTAGAGGGGATTTTAGCAGCTGAAAGTGCCCCTGTTTAATAACCCTTGCGTAGATTAGCTTGGGAGGGAGCTTGTGGAATTTGTTAGCCCAGGAGCAGATGACAGGCGAGTGGTCACTTACTGCATCCAGGAGTACTGAAACATTAGAGATATGTTCAAGGTGGTTAGACAGAATCCAGTCCAGTAGTGTGAAAGTGCCTGTCCTATAGTTACATCTGGTGGGGGCTTGGCAAGCTGAGTGAGGTGCTGCTCCGTGACTGCATCCTTATAGGTAGAAGCCTCAGGCGAGAGCCAGTTAATGTTAAAATCACCCATAATTATGGTTTCTGAGTTATGATGCTGAACCCTTAAAAATTCCATGATGCTGTTGAAGCCAGTGGTCTGGTCCTTTGGAGGTAGGTAAACTGAGAAAACAGTGAGTTCGTTATTATGGGCTCCAAGGAGGACTTTGATGGTGAGGACCTGAGAGGAGCTGCCCAGGTTAGGGGATGGAATGACATGACCCATAACGGTATTCCTAAGATAGCACATCCCCCACCTCATTTAGTAATCCTGTCTTGCCTGAATATGGAGTAGCCAGGGATGGAAACTGAAGTCTCGGGGATCTTAGGGTTTAGCCACGTTTCAACAACTGAGAGGACATCAGGGTTGTGCTGTTGGATCCATGTTTGGAGGGAACCAAGCTTGTTGAGGATGCTGCAGACATTGACAGATGCCAGAGTGAGAGTCCCTGTCCTTCGTTTTGATGCATCCGCTGACTGCCCAGATGGTCCTGGATTGGGGTGGACATTTCCTGAGAGCAGTAGTAGCATTAGGAGAATTCGTAGGAGAAAGGATTTGAGCATGTTGCAGACTTGCTTGTTTATTATGTTCCTATGTCTTTTGGTGCCACAGTGCCAGTGCTGATTGGATAAGTTGTACAGTACAAGCGTAGCCTGGGGGATCATCAGTGGGCAGAGCGCTTTTAGTTTCTGAAGATAGCCAAAGTGCCATAGAGGGGAGCAGGGGTCTAAGTTATCCGTACTATATGTCTCTGTGGCCATACCAAGGTTATAGTGCAGGGCATTGAGAGGTGCATGATGAAGATGAGAATGGCATGGGTTGCTCCCATGGGAAATGGAACAGGGAATAAAACACATAACCGCTACAATCACCAGTGTAAGCATGATTAGGTCAGGGGAAGGATCTGTTTCCGACAGAGATCAAAGATGGAAGTGGGAGTTCACTAAGATGGGCAAAAAGTGGCAGAAAAGCTGGTTGCAGAGAAAGTGTGCAGCTGAGAAGGAAGAGTGGTTAGGACAGGAATAGCCGACCCAATGGAGGATGACGCTCAGAGTGGAGGGGCGAAAAGCATATTTAAAGGAGGCCTAGGAGGGGGTGGTGGGGGTGGGACAAAATATCCAGCTAGGAGAGACTCTGTGAGACAAAGCAGTAAACCGGGAGAGCAGGGCAGAAAGCGCACCAATGGCTGTGCTGCCAGGAGCCGTCCTGACCAATCACAGGCCGCTAGCAGTGGTAGTTAACCAATCGGAAACCAACTACAGAGAACTGGGCTCCTTGACAAAGTGGCGGTCGTACCTGGAGCAGGGATCCGAGGCTGGGTTCCAGGAGGGTGGTCTTGAGGCAGCAGTGGGGCCGGCGCAGTGGCCGAAGTTGCGGCCATTGGGCACTGCTAATGGCGGTCATGCCATCTGTGAAGGCAGGCTCCCTAGAGTGAAAACAGGAGAGAGTGAAGCCAAATTAAAAGGGCTGTAATTACTGAGAGAGAGGGACGGGGGACTGGCGGCAGACCATCAGTGGGGGGGGGTGTAAATGAAAAACAAAAGAAGGAGATTGAGTGGCTATGGGTGGGGTTGGGAGGTGAGACTGGGAGGTGAGAGGCAGTAGTTAACCCACAGCAAGGGACAAGCGTTAGGGGGAAGGTAGAGATGGTGTGAATTTGGAAGAGTCAAGCCAGTGAATTGGATAGAGTTAAGAAAAAAAAAAAAGAGAAAGATGAGAGGAGGTAGCGAGTGGGGGTGGGGTGGGGGTGGCAAGAAACCAGCGGTTCAGGCTGTGGTAGGGAACGCTGCCACCTCAGGTTAGTGGGCAGAGGGGTTTAGGGGGAGTGAGCGGGAAGAAAAGGAAAATAAATATTTCTGAATACACAATACAGGAATAAACAGCTTACTCAACAATAGCAATACTTAGGCAGATAACTGCAGCAGTAACTGTGCCAAAACAAGATTTGTAACTATAAAATAGGTAACTAAAGCGTCTATTGCAAAGTTCTTTAAAATATCCAGCTAGGAGAGATGCTGTGAGACAAAGCAGTAGACCGGGAGAGCAGGGCAGAACGCACACCAATGGCCGTGCTGCCAGAAGCCGTCCTGACCAATCACAGGCCAGGAGTTGTCCTGACCAATCACAGGCTGCTAGCAGCGGCAGTTAACCAGCTTAGATCAGCGAAGTGGCGGGTCAGCCTGGACCTGCGCCAAGACACTGAAGGCAGCTGGACTACAGCTGGAGGGGTAAAAACATGTGTTGGTACATCAGATGAGCCCCCCAAAGTCAGCAGGGACAGCAGTGGATGACCACGATACTGGGCTGCTGATACATTAAACAGTGTTGACAAAAAGAAACTCTCACAACGATGGTATTTGTAGTGGCACTGGCCTTGGAAACCTGACAAATATTTTAATGAAAAGGAAAACGAGACCCTCGATGTCTTGTGAGTTTTTGATATCAGTACCAAAAATGGGACGGACAGGATCAAGAGAGAGACCTCGATCAAGATTATTAGCTAGAGGTCGACTTGGCTGAACTCTCACTAATCCAAATGAAGATGGATTAAGGGCAGCAGTCCGGCAGGTGGAAAAGGGGAGTCAAAGTCACCTGGTACACGCTTGAAGTTGGACTAATCGGCAGACCCTTTCTTTGTGGTGCACCAACCAGTGGTAACTCAACCAGCACTGAAGAGTCGATGGGAGTCAGAGCCGCTGAAGTAAAGTCCAATGTGACCAGCAAAATGGGTGATGCTGAGCAAAACTGATACACCAAAACCTTCAAAGGTCAGGCTGGTCCCTGTAGTGACTACCAAAATAATTGCAGTCAGTTGATCGACAGTCATTGAGTGGCTTGCTACCCCAGCGATATTTTGCTTGCCTAGCGATGCTCATCCTCCCATGTTATGACCTCCTGAGAGGGCGACCAACATGGAGATGGCTCTCAATAAAGAGATCACAAGTGGCCCTTTGAGTTCAAGCAGGGGTGGTTGTGACTCCAGAAGCATTTCCAATGTTTCTTCAAGCACTATGATGTTGGGAAATCGACAGTTCCTGATAATGAATGGCATACTTTGACTAAAGTAGGGCAACTGAAAATGGGAAGGGATTCCCTTTGTTGGACTGCAGATTGAACAAAAACTGATGGCAGAGTTCAAAAGTGTCTCCTTGAGAGATTTAGGGTGGACATCATGACACCAGTAATAATTAGCAACATCATGGGTTAGCCCAAAGCAATGCAAGCAGTCATGGTGCCCATCAGTCAATGACACAGCAAAACCACAAATCTCACACCTTTTAAAGCCATGTTTCCTTTTCTGGTGCACGGCATTGCTGGAGAAGTGAGTGGAAGACATAGGGCAGAGAACCAGTTGAAGGAAAAAACTGAAAACAAGTTGAAAATCTCTAGAAAATAGTCTAACTTCTGGCTCGCTGGCGCAGCAGTAGTGCTACCGCTTGCAATGCCAACAAGTCAAGATCACTGGACGGCCAGCCAAGGGAGGAGGACTCAGTGTTCCACAAGACACTGTCCTCCTGCTTGGGAAAGAAGGGCCCACAGTCTCCACTGTGCTACCAGGTGGTGGTGTAGTCTGAACTGGTACATTGGAGTGGAAGGACACACTGAAGGGCCCCACACTGCTGACCACAGCACTCTCTGAGGATTGAGCTTCATATCTGCCAGGGGGTAAGCCAGGGAGAAACAAGTGGTGAGGGAAGTCCCTGAGAAAGTAGGTGACAGAGCTGCGGGTAGGGGCAGGATCGAGGCGGGCTGGCTGGGTGACAAAGGGGACAAGGTACACTAAATTAACAAAATAAAGGTCTGAAACTGCAGTCTAAAGTCAAAGAAGGGAATCCATATTTTCCAAGTGGAAGTAAAGACCTGAGAACAGTAGGGTGGAGACTAGAGGACATATGGGAGTCACATTTGAAGACTGTTTCCCAAACACATGCATGCTCCGTGAAACCTGTCATAATGTGGACAGTGAACTAAAGCTAGGTAGTTAGACTAGGTATAAGATATCCATCCATTTTAAATTCTGTATAGTGCACTCTGAAGGGATTTGCCTAAAAGGGTGCCTCTTACAAATAAAGCTTTCATTCACTCATTCATAAAACTGCTTTGGCATGCCAGAGACAACCCAGTGATGCACTGCTCCAGCATGGCAGCAGGAAGAATTACACAGAAGGGGAGAGGGAAGGAGGGAGAGACACACAAGGCATAAATTAGCTTCTGGAAATGTGGAGTTTGCCAATCCACATTTTTCTTATTAGCAATCTGAGAGACCATTGTGTTTAGAACTTATGATCTTGCCAGAATTGTACTGGTTTTGTTACCCCTCTTACCTTTATCTACAGTCTCTCTCTTGCTGGTTTCACCTGTTTCATTGTTGGTGGGACCAGGTGTAACATCCCCCACAGCTGCACCGGCTGTAAAATACAAATCTCAACAGGAGCGGAGATTTCATCCTGCAACTGGGGCTTTGGCGTGGGACTTATTTCCCACAGCATTTGAAAATATGATCTATTAACCATACCAGAGATACAGGTTTGAGCATTCATATTCATAATGTTTGCTGCTGATTGGGCAATGCAGATTAATATATATTTCTTCTTCAAACTCTCAGTATACAGTGCAGGACAGCACCTTCATCCTGTGGGACATTGGGCCTCTTGAGTAGTAGAGAATGAATGGTGTCCCTCCAAATGTGGCACAGTTGAGAAGTATGCTTATAAAAGGCCTTGTGATGAATGACAATTCCTACAGCCTTCTAGACTCTTTAGAATAACTGATATTTAACAGTGTGCTCCCGCCATTCCTTTTACGTTGCATTTCTAAGGAATATTACACAACAGGGTGTACATTATATAATTTATAATGTATGGTAGAACGCTGTTAACCTTAGGAAATCATTTCCTAAGGTTGTTAACCTATCGATGTGACATAGAAATGTTGTTAACCTATCGATGCTACGTCACATCGATAGGTTAACAACGGCGATCGGTCTGCGTATGTGCACACCTTTTTGATTACAGATGAACGCAGCGGTTAAGGAAGACCAAACGGCCACGGCGGTGACTATATTTCAAACAGTAAGCAGCCGTTTTCCTTTTTACGTGGGACCATACACTATAAAAAATAATGTATGGTCCCTCTATCAGCAACCGGTCACTGTTAACCGTCTCGAGGTTGCCATGGCCACGTAAACCTCTCGAGCTTCACTCTCAAGGTTTACACAGTCGCCCTGGCAACCTCTCGACAGTTAACAGATCAGTTACCGATAGAGGACTATACATTATCCTCTATGTGATGCACTTCCTAGGGGTGTGAGAACACTCAACTTTCAGCCTCGTGCCTCACAAAAACCCTGGGGTGTGCATCACAATTACTAAGATATACCCTGCTGAGTATTATTACTTACATAACTGGTCAGCAGTTTTCTCTAGGCTGACCAAGTTGTTATTACAGTGAACACATGCTCTGTCTCTCAAACTCAAGCATTCCATCATTTGCTCTCCTCCTCTGTGTGGGCGCGCAGAACACTTCCTTAAAGACTGGAGTACTGTTTACAGTTCTGGAGACCCCATCTCCGCAAAGACATAGACAGGGAGGAGGCTGTCCGGAGGAGGGCAACCAAAATGGTGCTGGGTCTGCACCAGAAGACATATGAAGAAAGACTAAAGGAGCATAAGGTGTATAGCCTCGAGGAAAGGAGGGAGAGGGGGGACATGATAGAAACTTTCAAATACCTCAAGAGAATCAACAAAGTCCAAGAGGGTAGCATCTTTCAGAAAAAGAAATGTGCAAGAACAAGGGGGCACAATTTGAAGATAGAGGGGGGGATGGCTCAGAGGTAATGTGAGGAAGTATTTCTTCACAGAGAGGGTTGTAGATGCATAAACAACCTTCCTGAGGAGGTCATAGAGTCAAAAACAGTGGGGGAATTCAAGAATGCATGGGACAGGCATAAGGCAGTTCTAGTGGGGGTAGGAGGAAGTAGGCTGTTGGTTAACTAGGATCTGCAGCTTATCCGTTAGGTAGGGAGATGGGCAGACTAGGTGGGCCATGTGGTCCTTTCCTGCTATCAAATTCTGTTTCTGTGTTTCATGGTGGCACCAAATCTCTGTGGAGCCGTCACAACAAGAATCGCCCATCCTTATTTCAAATTCTTTTTTTTTCTGTTTTGAAAATCTATCTGGTTGATCCTACCTTTCACAGAAAAAAACCTATCTGGTTGATCCTGTTGTACGTCCGCGTCGGGACATCCCAGGTGTGAGCATGCCTTCACTAGCTATAGTGTTAGCACGATTGAGACTACAAGCAACTGTAAGTAAAACAAAAAGTGAAAACAATAAAGAAACATGGAAAACCTCAGCCTGGAAAGGGAGGGAGAGGGAGACAGACACGTACGTGTGTGTGTGTGTGTGTGTGTGTGTAGCATCCCACACCTCGGGTGCGCATTAAATTCTCATATCACACACTTCCCTATCCTTTATCCTAAATTTACTGCAAGATCAGGTGCCAGGTATTGACCAATAAGGTTGTTATAATTCTTCATGCCGTTTTAAAAAGGTAACCACTATCGCAACACCTTATGTGATAGAACAGTTCAGTTGCTACTTGCTACTTCCTACATGCATGGGCAATGGTCACACAGTGATGTGACTACCATATCTACTCATCTTTAAGCTGATCTCACATATAAGTCAACCCCCTTTACCATGTCGATTGTAGAAAAATTACAAACATTATTATGCTGCCAACTTGGATGGAAACATCAGTTTTGTGGCCAACATCAGGCAGCAGATCTGTCTTTGTGGACAAAACTGGACACAAAAAGTCAGGTGGCACAGTTACAAAAATAGTTTACTGCTGTAAATCCTGCAAATAAGCTGAACTAGCAGATAAGCTGGGTCTCTTCCATTGGAGGTCTATTTTTAACAACAAAAACTAGACTTGTACGTGAGAATATAAGTGACCATTTACGATTGGGATGAGGCTTGTGGCACTCAAATCAAATTATGATGCTGCCTACAGGATGCATACCTCCAGATCCTTCTTCAGCCACTCATACTGTCTGAATATCAGGTCCTGTCCATAATTTAGGTAGAAATACACTTCGGTGGAGAAGGAGATGATGTGAGCGGGTCCAATGTTCCAGCTGTGTAGAAACAAACAGAGAGTAATTGCTCCACACACAGTATAAATGGGAGCTATTCAGTTTCCAGTTCTTTTTAATGCAATGCTAGTACAATATGGGAGGCGGATAAAACAAAAAAGAAAACGGAATAACAGTAAAAAAGAAAGAACGACTAAATTATAATGGAATCAATTTTTTTTCTGCAAACCATTTTACTCTCTAATGCCAGATTTTTGCTTTTCTGCACAGAGCAAAGTGCAAAGAATACATATTTGTTTACTGGTGCAGAGGTTATCCAAAATGAGCTACAGTATTAGAATGCCAAAAGAGTGAAAAAGTGGCAGGGAAGTCAGAAACAGCATTGTCGTCAGTCAGCTCAGAAAGCTCTCAAGTTGTTTAGCGACACCTTATACAATGGAAGGGAAATCACTGTGTCCTGATTGGTCAACAGCCAAGCATTGTGAGACCTCTGCCAATGGTTGAATAAAAGTTCCAGCAATCAGGACGCAGCACACTAAAATATCAATGCCTTTTGTAAAAAAACCTCCTGACTGCCACAACAAACATGGACGCCACCTTTACATTCGCTAAAAAGGACAGCTAGTCCCTAAAATTGAAACTTCCTCAAAATTACAAAAATAGATTTAATGTTCTGCCTCCTTTATAAATCCTCCTCTTACACACATATACCAATTGAAAAAAAAAACAAAGTGCTACTCAGTGCTTGGAAAGGAAAACATTCACTGGGGGAACCCTTCATCTTTGAGATAGGATCGAACATACCTGACAGGGGTCTGGGAACACATTTCCTCATTATATATTGCATTTTTATACTTTATTTAGGCAGTTTTAAGCCTTTGGGGGGTACATTTTACACAGGAGCACTCCTTCTCCATTTTACTCCTGCAACTGAATATGACTTTTAATTTTACTCCCGAAACCAAGCTTCCCCCCGCGACCACCACCACCATTTCCACTACCGGTAGCTTTACTTTCTTGAACTTCTATTCTGAACATCACAGCCCCCTTCCTATCCTTTTACCTGCCTACCATGGAAATCTTTGCTGATTACCCTGCCCAGATAAAACTGAATCGTTGGGTTTATTGAGGCCTTCTGTTGCGTGCGTTTCAGTGCAGAAAGGTGAACATTCTGCCAGTAGAATTCTGATGAAGTTTGAATTCCTGCATTCCATGATAAATAAATATACCATCTACTGACTGAGTGGAAAGCCAGATAATTGACAGGTGGGGAGAGACTGCTTTTTAGCAGTCACTTTTAACAAAAGAAAAGTACAGTTACGTAAGAACTTACCGTAACAGTAGATCTTTGAGAGAGGCTCTTGCAGTAGGTAATTACAGATAGGATTGAAGCTGGCAGGCATCAGGAACCCATGAAAAAATTTCTAGCTAGCAGTCTCTGGCAGGGGACTGCCCCCCACATCAGATGACCGATGTCATGCGACATCAGTATAGAGGGGCAGTCCCCATGCCCACCTTCCAGTTCTTTCCTGCCAAAAGGTGAGACGAGAGAGAGAGAAGCGGATATTTCCCATCCTGAAAAAGGAGCTGAAAAAGCTTAGGGGGATGGAGGGTGGGAAGGTATTACCTACTGCAAGAGCCTCTCTTGAAGATCTACTGTTACAGTAAGTTCTCACGCAACTGTACTATCTTACTTCGAGAGGGCTCTTGCAGTAGGTAATTACATATAGGACTGAGTCCCAAGCAGTCTGGAATAAGAAGAAGCAAATGGGAGGAATAAAACTACCCAGAAGTAGACCCTCTGGTTGTGAAGGTCTTAGGAAAAGAGACCTTGCAAAACAGCCAACCCGAAGCCCGCTCTACGCCAAGAGGCAATATCCAAACTGTAATGTTTTGTAAAGGTATGAACAGAAGTCCAAGTAGCGGCTGCACAGATGTCGGCCGCTGACACGTTTTTGAAGCAAGCAGCAGAGGCAGCAACCCCTCTGGTGGAGTGGCCTCTGACTTGACCCGGCAGGGTCTTTTTGTACTTGTCATAACAGAAAGTGATACAATGGGCCAACCATTTAGACAGGTATTGCTTGGAAACAGCATTGCCTTCTCTTTTATGAGCAAAAGAGACAAACAGTTGATCAGTCTTTCTGAGATCCTTCATCCTGGAGGTGTAATATCTCAGAATCCGGCGAACATCCAGAGTATGTAAGAGGTACGCCCCTTGATTGGAGTGTTGCGTAAAGAAAGCAACTCTATGGATTGATTCAGCGTAGATTCCGCTACCACCTTGGATAGAAACTTAGGGTTGGTACGCAGAGCCACACATTCCTTGTGAAAAATCAAATATGGCATTTTACACATCAGGGCCTGCAGCTCAGAAATCCTCTGAGCAGAAGTAATGGCCACAAGGAAGAGAGTCTTCTGTGAGAGGAACTTCAGATCTGCTGAGACTGCCGGCTCAAAAGGAGGCAGAGTAAGCTTCTCAAGGATAAAATTCAGATCCCAAGGAGGGTCAGGAACCCGAATAGGGGTTCTCAAGTGGAGGACCCCTCTAAGGAAGGTCTTAGAGACCTCCAGCTGTGCAAACGTCCTGTCTCCAAAAGGAACATGGTAGGCCGAGATGGCCGCCATGTGAACCTTCAAAGATGAATGACTGAGACCCAGATCAAAGAGGTGTCACAAGTAATCCAGAAGCCGCCCAACAGAGCACGAGAAAGGCTCGAAATCTTTGGAAGTGGCCCAGATAGTGAACTGTGTCCATTTCATGGCAGAGGTCGATCTAGTGGATGGCTTCCTGGCCTCCACCAGAATCTCAGCCACTCGGGGGAGGGGGGACACCGAAACAGGCTTGAGCTACGTCTGCAGGAGCCACACATGCAATTGAAGGGACTTGAGGCCTGGATGGACCAGGGTCCCCTGATCCTGGGTCAGCAAAGTCTGCGACAGAGGAAGAGGAAGTGGCGGTTCCTTGGAATACTGTTGCAGAAGAGAGAACCAAACTTGCCTGGGCCAGAAAGGACCGATGAGAATCATACGAGCTCCTTCCGAGCTGAATTTCTCTAAGACCATCGGAACCAAGGGAATCGGAGGGAAGGCATATACGAAATCTTCCCTTCCAGTCTAGAGACAGAGAGTCTCTTCAAAAATGCCATGCCCTGGAGCGAGCGAGCAGAAGGCGGGAAGTTTTGCGTTGAGAGGAGACGCGAACAGGTCTGCCTGAAGGGTTCCTCAGTGTAGAAAGATTTAGTCTGCTACCCCCCGATAGAGTTCCCACTCGTGCGTGTGAGCAGATGACCTACTGAGGTGGTTTGCCAACATGTTCTCGACCCCCGGGACATGAATGGCCGTGAGGTGAAGGTTGTGCTGCACTGCCCAATCTCAAACCCGTATCGCTTCCCTGCAAATAGAGTAGGAATGAGTTCCTCCCTGTTTGTTGATGTACCAAACGACACACATGTTGTCCATTTGGACAGCCAGATGTCCGGGAAGCAGGAAAAGATGCAGAGCCTGAAGAGCATACAACACGGCCTGAAGCTTGAGCACACTGATGTGGATAGATTTTTCGAGCTGGGACCAGGAGCCCTGGGTCCTGTGAGGCCCGAGATGGGCTCCCCAACCTTCTCCCGAGGCATCTGTTGTCAGCGTCTGGGAGGGGGGAGAAAGGCAGAAGGAAACTCCCCGGTAAAGGTTCTCCTGAACCGCCCACCATTGCAAGTGCTGAGCCATAGGGTTGGAGACCAGAACAAGTTGATTTAGGTCGTCCACCAGCTGATCCCATTGAGACCAAAGTGTCCACTGAGAGATTCTCATGTGGAGCCGAGCACGAGGGGACTGTCGTAATAGCAGCCACCATGAGCCCGAGGAGGCAAAGGACCGACTTGGCGCTGACCCACCTATGGCTGGATAACAGGTTGACCTGACCCTGGATCGATGCCGCCCTGTCCACCGGCAGTAAAGCCATGCCAGAGGTCATGTCCAGGATTGCCCTGATAAACAGGAGCCTCTCGGACGGGATCAGATGGGACTTGGCCTGGTTGACGGTAACACCCAGGCAGGCAAAAACCTGCAATGTAAGGGAAAGGAAGTGCAGGAGTTTCTCCCTGGATGAGGCCACCAGAAGCCAATTATCCAGGTACGATAAAACTGCACCCCCTGGGTGTGCAGATAGGCTGCCACCACCGAAAGGCATTTGGTAAAAACTTGGGGAGCAGAAGAAAGACCAAATGGGAGGGCCCCGAACTGGCAGTGGTCCCCCTGAAAAGCAAAACACTGGTATCTGTGGTGGGAAGGGTGACTAGGGATATGCAGGTAAGCATCCTGCATATCCAGAGCACACAGCCACTGTTCTGGCCGAAGGAGGGGCAGAAGACTCTATAGAGAGAGCATCCTGAACCTTTTGTACTCCACGAACAAGTTCAGGGAGCAGAGGTCGAGAATCGGCCTCACCTCTCCTGACTTCTTCGGGACCAGGAAGAAATGGGAATAGTAGCCCGTCCCTTGAAGGTGCGGGGGTAAAGGCTCTAACGCCTCTTTCACCAGAAGAGAGGAGATTTCTTCCCAAACCAGAAGATGATGTTCTGGGGAGTACGACGACCTGAGGGAGGGGTTTCAAGGAGGTTTCTGAAGAAACTCTGTGATCAGTTGGAGCACCCAAGTGTCTGTGGTTATCCTCTCCCAACCCAGTAGGTGGAGGAAGAATCTCCCTCCTACTGGTTCCTCTGGTACGCCCAGAGGCAGTGGGAGAGGAAAGGAGTCAGGAGGTATGAGGCAGCGTCACGGCTGAAGCCTCCACTACTTTTTTGGGCAGGGGGGCTTGGCAGCTGCAGGGGCCCGACGTTTATTGGCCCGCTTTCCCTGAGGTTTTGCTTTCTGCCGAGGACGTCTGCGAAAGGGATGATGCTGAGCTTGATGGGGGTTTGTACAGAGAGTCAACCGACTTAAGTGCAGTACCCTTTTCCTGCAGATCAGTGATAATGTTCTTGACATCGCCACCAAATAGCACAGAACCCCTGAAGGGCACATCCTGGATAGCAGACTGCACCTCTGGGACCAAACCTGACACTTGGAGCTAGGCGTGATGCCACAAACCTATGGCGAAAGCCGAGCTCCAACCAGCAGCAGCCACTGTGTTGTACGTGGCACGAAGCATGTGCCAACTGGCTGAATGCACAGACCGGACTAGATCTGCCACTTCCTGCTTCATCTGAGACTCAGGAAGGGAGTTCAATTTAGTCTCCACCTCGCTAAGGATTGCCTTCTGGTAGTCCCCCATATGACCAATGTAATTCGGGGCCCTAATACCCAGAGTGGAAGAAGTGTAAACCTTCTTCCCATACTGGTCCAGAAGGTGGGATTCCTTGTCGTGTGGTGACGAGCTCAAGTGCTTGGGGTTAGCTTTCTGGCCGTGAGCGGCGCTGATCATAACCGAATCAGCTCGAGGGTGCAAATTTAATGAGTCGACACCCTTGGAAGCCTGATAAAGCCTGTCCGACTTCCTAGGAAGGGGGGCTACAGCCGACAGTTGCTTCCAAATGGTGGAGACAAGGTCGGCATGAGGCTCAGTCCTGGTTGGCACCAGGCTTGGAGCGGTCTCGGGAAGATCCAGGTGCACAGCGAGTTTCTTACACTGTGGATCTAGTTCCAAGGAATGCCACTGATGAACTTCCTGGATTTTTTGCAGCAACTCCGTAAAAGAAGGATCCTCCGGAGGGGACTTCAGAGGAGTCCTCGGCCTGGGCTTATCCGGAGAGCGTGGCTTGTCGTTTAAGTTGGAATGACCATTGAAGTCATCCAAGGTGTCCGAGGAGGATGAAGAGGGAGAAGAGTCTTCCTCCAGACGCGGGGGAGGAACGGACCCCTTGAGAAGGCCCCAGGGAAGCATATTCTGCCCTGCCCTGGAACCGGAGGGCTCGCCTCTGGTATCCGGAGGTGGGGAGGAAGTCTCTCGTCTCCGACATAGGAGGTCCGGGAATGGCATTGGAAGACAGCTCTCTACCTCCCTGGTGAGCTGAGCCTTGGCCTCAGCCCACCAGGAGGCTAGAGTCTCCTTCAAATCCACCGGCGGCTGATGGGGCGGTGGAGGAGAAGGAGGAAGGGGATACGGATATTGAGAATATTCATACTGTGCGTATCCATACTCCAACAGCAGGTAACCTGGCATCGGGCAGTGAGGCACTGTGTACTGCAGCATCGGATAGGCTGGCGTCGGGTACTGGTGCACCGGATACTGCAGCCCCGGGTATGATGGCGTCGGGTAGGACAGGGTCAGACACCCAGGGACCGGGGGGGGGGTCTGCAGGAGCAGATGGCCTGGGAAAATGCCTGGCAGGCGGGCCCGGAACAGGAGGCCCAGTGGGCGGCATCCGGGAGAGGGAGAGGGATGTCGCCCCGCGTCGGCAAGACCAGCATCTGAGGGACCAACATTAGGTCGTCCGGCCCAGTGGGAGGGAGACCTGATGGGAGCGTACCTACATCCTCCGTATCTCCTAGAGAAGGAGGAGCAAAATCCCCGGGGTCAAACTGAGGAGACGCTGGAGCCTCAGAGAGCAGCAATGCCGCGAGCCAGGACGCGGACAGAATGTTAGGTCCCAGCCGGCCCGACACTGTGCTATCGTCCGGAGGGGCCAACGTTTGACTTACGAGGCGGAGTCGGGTGGATGTCGGAGGAGCCATCGTCCGATTTGGAACCATCGCCGAGGAGGCCACGAGGAGGTGCGGCCTCGAGTCGAGCAGTTGGGGCCATGCGCTGCCCTTAAGAGTCGGCGACAGCAGCATTCTCTGGGCGGGCGTCAGAGGAGCCGACATCCGCTTACGACTACTTTGGTAATCAGTAGGCCGCGCGGCGGCCTTGCTGGGAGTGGATGCCTCCTTTCACCCAGAGGCACCCGAAGAGTCCAAGCGCGAGCCAGACGGGTGGGTCGGCGCTGTCTTGGAAGCCTTGAGCACAGCGACTCCAGCCAAAGTCACGGTGGCCGAAGAAGAGGAGTCCCAGTCCCAATGCTTCTCCTTGTCTTTCTTTTTACGGTGACCCTCAGGCGAAGTAGAGGCCTGACGAAGCTTCTTCAGCTACTTTTCCATGGAGGTCATTTTCTTTTTAAGGATGTGGGCCTCCAGGGACTGCTGCCTCTGTCTGCGGGTGGCGACATTGAACTTCAGGCAATGCTGGCACTTCTCCATGGGGTGATCTGGGCCTAGACAGAAGAGGCACTGGGAGTGTCTGTCCTTGTGCGGGAGTTGGGCGCCGCACAAGTCGCAGTTATTCTTGTGCTTGGAGGGTGTTGGGGACGACATACACCGCAGAGATAAGCTGACAGAATTCGAGAAATTGAAGAAAAAACCAACAGTAAAACTACTGACGACAGACTGACGAGCAGTTGAACTTAACCGCGAGGCGCTTACACAAGCTAACAGCGGGAAAGAACTGGAAGGCAGGCATGGAGGACCGCCCCTTTATAGTGACGTTGGTCACCTGATGTGGGGGGGTGGTCTCCCGCCAGAGATTGCTAGCTAGAAATTTTTCCGTGGGGTCCTAATGCCTGCCAGCTTCAGTCCTATAAGTAATTACCTACTGCAAGAGCCCTCTCGAAGTAAGATATACCTGTTTTAAATTTTTTAAATTTGCATTTTTTTGTTTTGGACATGTGTTTATCACATAACTATCCACATTCTGTTCTGTCATATTGCTTATCTAGTACCGTTTCACTTCATCTATTTTATTAGGTAAACATCTGACCTAAAAACGTGATTGCTGGTAGAAAAAGAAATGTATCATCAGGCGATAAATAATGAAACATAATGTTGCAAAATTTAAGAAATATATATTGCACAGCATTTTTTGAATATGTGGCCGAGAAAACTGGCATGTCTGTTACTGATATCATTGATCTAATAAGTGAGGCACAGAAAAGCCCCCCAACAGCACTGAAGCACGAGCACACACGTGTCATCAAAGCTTTGTATCTCAGCAACTAGCTTTATTTGCACTGCCTTCATGTAAATCGATCCCTGCCAATGAAAATATTGAAACTAGAAGGAATTCTTAAAAAACCCTATACAAAGGAAAGTTGCAGTGTCATAGTGCTGTGAGCAAGAGGTCTGCTGGGCCCCTAATTTGAGCGCTCAGCTGCCCTACTCTTCCAGGTGTGTGTGTGTCTTGGTGTGGTTGACAGGGCACAGCAGGGTCTAACTCTTTGACAAATTTGTTTCCAATTACCCTGCATCCTGATGGAGGAAGTTTTGTGGTCATAAAGGTATTTTTTGTAGGTAGCTAAGCCCTATTCTCATGTATGCCATTCCACGGTCACCTCACCTAGCAAAAAAAGGCAAAGCATTCTATTGGCGCATAACTAGAATTTCACCTACAGATGTTGACTGTACCCCTCTTTACATGTATAGCCAAGCGAAATAAATCAAATAAACCTAGACTTCTCCCCGCTTGTGGGTGTTCATTCCTTATTAAATGGAAGAACTGGATTTTGAAATACTTGTTTGCACAGCTTTGACTCAAAAAAAGCAAACAAGGAAATGTATATTTTTGCCCTCCTGAAGATTTTATGAACAGCAGTTACAGAAAGGATGATTGAGCACAGGGAAACTATTAGCCATGACTGCGGTGTCTGTTTGACTTACTTAACTCAAAGCTGCATCCTATATTTTCAGTGTAAAGCAAAAGCAATCTCCAGGGGATTCAAGTAAATAAAGACCATGCAGAGTTTTCCTACCTGTACCAAAGGCCTTCACTGTCCCCAGGCATACTAAAACGATTCTTGTAGTTGGAAAAATTGCTGTAGGAAAAAAGAAGAGGAAAAAAGGTTGAAATCACCAGTGTACCAGAAAATGCACACCTCAAATTCTATACCCAACAGGATTACTGATGTCAAATGTTCCTTTACCACCATTTCACTTCTAATTCTATTTAAGGTTACTTATTTATTCACCCTTGTTCTCCAGACACTTAACCATCATGAAACGATATGCTGTGATACAGACAACACTTGTACTTTTTATGTTGATTGCGCGCAGCGCAAGAAACATATTTTATTTTTATTTATTTATTTATCGAGTACAATCGGAATTACAATCCTTTGAGTCACAGACTCTTTTGCAAAGGCTCCATATCAGGTTACATGGGGTGGAGGGTAGACAAATACAATAATGACAGACGAGAACATGTATTAGTTACAGATTTCAGTACAGACCATCTTTTTTTACAAAGGCTCCACGTTGGTTACGGGGGTGGAGGGAAACAATACAGTATATGACTAACATTGGCAGGTATTATATACAGTTACAGTACTGGCAGGGCAGTCGAGAAACTTATTTAGTATTTGAGATAATTAGGAGGCATGCCTGCAATCCCTAGACAGAGTTTTGTAGGATGCCGTTTCGTAGGGTCTAGGGAGCCCCTGAGTCAGGAGAAGTGGTGGGAGAGGAGGGTGGGCAGATTTAGCTGCAGTCACATTTAGCATTTTCCTTGAGTTGGGTTTTAAGACCTGATTTGAAGAGTGAGATGCTATGGGACTGGGAGAGTGTGAGGGGAAGTGTGTTGAGCCATAGGGGGGCACGGTAGCGGAAAGATCTTTGCCCAAGGGATGTTCGACAGAGGGGAACCAGGAAAGATGGTGTTGCTATGAGTCTTGTATTGAGCCTGATGGGGGCTGGGCTGATGATGGGGAGTAGACTGATGGGTGCAAGCTGGAGGTGTATTTTTTTTTGCGAGAATGCAGCAGCTTGCTCAAAAGCAGGCTGTGGAGGCCCGGCACTGTTGTGGCCATTGCCCCCATAGCCTGCAAAGGCTTGTCCCGCTTCCCCCAATGCCGTTGCAGGCTGTTGGTGACACAAGTTTGGAACGTTTGAACCAACTTGTGACAAATTAGCAGCTGCAATCAGGGGCCACCTTGTCATTGCAGCGTCAGCCATTCCGCTGCAATGAGGGAGCGACCCATCATTGCAGGGAAGGATCTAGCAACCCTGATATTGTTTGTGAACACGGCGGTGGGTTGCTGCCATGTTCTAAACAATACCCTCCCAACATGTTTATCTGCCGGCCAGAGGCCCTCCCCATCGGCATAATGTCACCCCCTTTCATTGTCTGCCAATAGGGTGCCCCAATCCCCATCGGCAGAAAGAATCCCCTCTTTTGTTGTTTGCCGACAGAAGTGCCCAATCCTGTCGGCGGAAGAATACCCCTCTTTGTTGTTTGCTCGACGGGTGCCCAATCCCCGTCAGCAGAAAGGAACCCCCCCTTTTGCTGTTTGCCGATGGGGGCGCCCAATCACTGTCGGCAGAAAGGATTCCTCCCCCTTTTGTTGTTTTCCGATGGGGGTGCCCAATCCCCTGTCGGCTACAGCTGCCCCCCCAAAGCAAGACTCCGGTGGCACGCTGGGAGCCCACCCCAGTGTGCCACATGCCCCTGTAAATAAAAAACGGTCCCACAAAGTCTTTTTTAACACCTGTAAAAAAGGAAACGGTCCCTTGTAGTCTTCCAGCCCCCACCCACAACCCACACCCACCCACTGCGCACCCTGCCTCCCCACACCCCCTTACCCCATACTTACCTCCGGAGCTCAAGCGCAAGGATCTTCGTGGACCGGAACACGCCTGAACTCTTCAAAGCTGACCGCGAACTGAGGAAATGCCGGTAAGCTGCAAATGTAATACTAACATACTATTTGCCAGCAGATTAGGCCCTTACGGTCTATCAGTCTGCTGAACCTAGATCCTTAGTTGGGTGCGAGACCCTCCCATCCCTTGTTCTCTAGAAACCCTATCATCCATCCCCACCCCTCCGGGACAGGCCATCATCTGATACATCCACTTTCTGTGTCTGTCCAACCCTCTCTTGAAGCCCTCCACTGTGGATCTCTGAACCAGCTCACCAGGCAGTGCATTCCAAGGGTCCACCACCCTCTCGGTGAAAACCTCCTCCTCTTTTCCCCCCTCACCCTTCCACCTTCCAACTTCAAACCATGCCCTCTGGTGATACCTCCCTGCTTTAGTCTAAAGATCCCCTCCATGTTTACCCTATTTATTCCCTTGAGGTACTTGAAGACCTCAATCATGTCCCCACTGT
Source organism: Neoceratodus forsteri (assembly GCA_016271365.2). NCBI lineage: Eukaryota > Metazoa > Chordata > Ceratodontiformes > Ceratodontidae > Neoceratodus > Neoceratodus forsteri. The sequence goes on along the minus strand of CM028134.1, from coordinate 1,097,705,317 downwards.
CTCTCCTCTCCTCCAATGAAAACAGGCAGAGCTCCTCAAGTCTGTCCTCATAAGTCAAATCCCCTAGCCCTCATATCACCTCGTATCATCTTTGTTGTTAATAAATAGGGTTTTTTCAACTTTAGAACGTATCTCGGGCATTTTTGGGAAATTTTTCACCAAATTTTCAAAATGGGGTTTTTGAAACCCCTCCTCGTGAATTCTTGAACTGTCATGGCGTTAATCGGCCCCAAAAGTTGATTTCGCAGTCACTGCGCGGAATCACCTTTCGGGGCCGATTAACGAAACGACAGTGCCAGTGTTCATGAGGTGGGCTCTCAAGAAGCCTATGTTGCAAATTTGGTGGAAAAATCGAAAAAATGACTGTTTTCTGCCGCCCGGCTGCAGTTGTTATGCATGCTCGTAACTTCACGAATTCTTGCAATATTTTCATGCCAGATTTTCAACATTGGCATTTGCTCACACCTCCTGAACAGTACAGCTGCCATTGTTCATCCTGGCCGGAAATGTGTTCGCACTTGCGGCGCAGAATAGCGCAGTCGCTGTCAGAAATCAGTGTCCGAACAGATTAAGAAAATGACAGTGACACTGTTCATGAGTAGAGGTCCTGAAATGGCTATGTTCAAAATTTGGTGACGATACTCAAAATGGGTGTGTGTTCTGGCGTGCGTTGCGCGGCTTACCCATGCCTTTGTCTGTCGGCAATTTATAATATTTTCACCCAGATTTTCAACATTGCCATTTTACCACACCTACTTATGAACAGTGCAGCTGTCATTTTTCCCATCCTGGCCGAAGTGTGGTTTCGCACTTCCGGCGCAGAATAGAGCGGTCGCTGTGGGAAATCACTGTCCGGGACAGATTAAGACAAGCATTTGTCAATGCCGAATGTTGTCTTGCTGCCATTGGCAGTGCAGGAGTTAGAGAGATGTAGCACAGGAGTGGCAGTCAAGTACTGAACTGATGCCAACCCACCCCCACCCTGCAGAGAGTGAGAGGCATTAGGGTGTCCCTGTGGGTGTTTGTTAGTGCAGCGCGGGAAAACATGCTGGGCAGGATGTGAAAAATGACAGCTGCACAATTCATAAGGAGGTGTAATTAAATAGCAGTGCTGAAAATGTGGCATACAAATATACGAAATTTGCGGAGTTGCAAGGGTGCGTGGGAAATATGCAAGGCACGCGTGCAGCACTGCCAGTTTGTAGGCGTTCGGCACCAAATTTTCAACACAGGCATTTTAGCACCTCTGCTCATGTACAGTGTCACTGTCATTTCCTCAAAGTGACCCAAGAAGTGATTTCGCACAGCAACCATGCTATTCTGCGCCGGAAGTGCGGAAACACATTTTGGGCAGGATATGTCAAATGATGGCTGTACTGTTCATCAAGAGGTGTGTAAAAATGGCAATGGTGAAAATCCAGAGTGAAAATATCACAAATGCACGACGGTACGAGCATGCGTGCAATCTGCCAACGCACGCTCGTAACACAGTCATTTTATGGAGTATTAGCACCAAATTTTCAACATAGGCATTCTAGGAGCTCTGCTCATGAACTGTGTCACTGTCATTTTCATAATCTGGCCCAAACACTGATTTCCCACAGCAACTGCGGAATTGTGCACGGAAGTGCGGAAACACATTCGGGCAGGATGTGGAAAATGACAACTGTACTGTTCTAGAGGTGCACAAAATGCCAATGCTGAAAATCACGGCGTTAAAATATTGCGAATGCATGAGATTACGAGCCTGTGTAGCAACTGCGCAAGGCACGCTTGTAAAACAGGCATTTGTTGGATTTTTTCCACCAAATTTGGAACATGGGCTTTTTGAGAAGCCACCTCATGAACACTGGCACTGTCATTTCATTAATGGGTCCCGAAAGGTGATTTCGCATAGTGACTGCGAAATCATCTTCCGAGACCGATTAACGCCATGACAGTGACAGAATTCATGACAAGGGGCCCCAAAAACCCCAATGTTGAAAATTTGGTGCCAAAATTCCAAGAAATGCCTGAGATATGCAGCAAAGTTGAAAAAACCTATTCATTGCATTATACAGCTTACCGGCATTTCCTCAGTTCGCGGTTGGCTTTCAAGAGTGCACCGTGTTCTCGGTCCACGGAAGATCGTCGCACCGGAGTCCAGAGGTAAGTATGGGGTGGGAGGGTGAGGGAGGCAGGTGCACAGTGGGTGGGTGCGGGTGGGGGCATCTAGACTACGAGGGACGGTTTTGTTTTGCAGGTTGGGAAAAAAAAGGAAAACCGTCATGGAACAGTTTTGCATTACAGGGCATTTCGCATGCTGGGGTGGGCTCCCAGCGTGCCACCTAAGTGGGTTTTGTTGGGGGTGTCAGTAGCCGACAGAGTTGGGCACCCTCATCGACACAACACAGGGGGAATCCTGCCGCAAACAAAGAAAGGGAGGGGGAGCGAGCCGAGGGATTGAGCACCCCCTCAGCATTCAACAGTTGGGGGTGATGCCGATGGGAGTGGGCTCCCGCGGCAGGCAACAAAGCTGGGGCCTGAGCCGGGGATTGGGCACCCCCTCGGCCTCCACATTTGCGGGGGATGCCGGCGGGGAGTCGGGCTCCCGTCGGCACACAAACATGGGGGGTTGCTGACAGTGGGATTGAGCACCCTGATGTTGGAAGCGTGGCGGCCGCCGCTCGCCGACCATGATCATAATGGCGGCGACACGGCAACAGGACCGCTGCATGACGCAGCTTTGCTCGGATTGCAGCAGACCTTGCTTTGATGTGCTCGCCCCATTATGAATGCATGGTGTGGCGGTGGCATGGCTGGATTGGGGAATGAGAGACGCATCTACTGATGCGTGCCCTGCATTCACCCAAGAGCAGCCGTGCCCCCAAGACCCGCACTGTCGCAAGATGTTTCTTGCGCATGCGCGCAAGCCAACATAAAAATGACAATGATACTGTTCATGAGCAGAGGTCCTAAAATGCCTATGTTGAAAATTTGGTGATGATAGCCCATCAAATGACTGTGTTACAAGGGTGCGTTGCACACTTTCCATACACCCTTGTAACTTCGCAGATTTGTAATATTGTCATGTCAGATTTTCAACAGTGGCATTTTTTCACACCTCCTTATGAGCAGTACAGCTGTCATTTTTCACATCCTGACTGAAATGTGGTTTCACAGTTGCAGCACAGAATAACGTGGTCGCTGTGGGAAATCTATGTTCGGAACAGATTAAGAAAATGACAGTGGCATTGTTCATGAGCAGAGGTCCTAAAAGCCCTATGTTGAACATTTGGTGATGAAACTCCATAACATGACTGTGTTACAAGCGTGCGTTGAACTGTTTCCATGCACCCTTGTAACCCAGCAAATTTGTAATATTTCACACCACATTTTCAACAGTGGCAGTTTTCACACCTCCTATGAACAGTACAGCTGTCATTTTCACATCTAGCTAAAATATGTTTTGCACTCCTGCGGGAGAATAACGCGTCGCTGTGGGAAATCAGTGTTTGGGGCAGATTAAGATCGAACCCAGTAAGAGGTGGGAGTGACCGAGCTCAACTGAGCTCTTTCGGGACTGCTGCAGATTTGTTTGTGGGCAGAAAAAGGCCCCAACGCAAGAGCCCAGTACAAAAGGGCAGCCTGCAGCACTGGGAGAAACAGAACGAGAGAGCTAGTGAGGGAGGGGGAGTGAGCGAACTCACCAGAGCGCCATCAGGACTGCTGCAGATTTCTTTGTGGGCAGAAAAAGGCGTCAAAGCAGACAGGAGCCCAGTAGAAAAGGCCAGCCTGCAGCGGTGGGAGAAACAGTACGAGTGAGTGAGACAGGGTGACTGAGTGAGCTCAACGGAGCTCTATCAGGACTGCTGTGGATTTGTTTGTGGGCAGAAAAAGGCGTCAATGCAGGCAGGAGCCCAGTACAAAAGGGCCGCTTGCAGCGCCAGGACAAAGAGAATGAGCGCATGACAGAGGGAGACTGAGTGACCTCAATGGAGCTCTGTCGGGACAGCTGCAGATTTCTTTGTGGACAGACAAAGGTGCCAACGCAGCCAGGAGCCCCGTACACAAGCTCAGCCTGCAGCGCCAAGAGACACAGAATGAGTGAGTGACAGAGCGGTAGTGAGTGAGCTCAATGGAGCAGTATTGTGACTGCTGTGGATTTCTTTGTGGGCAGAAAATGCGGCAACGCAGGTAGGAGCCCAGTACAAAAGGCCAGCCTGCAACACCGGCAGAAACAGAATGAATGAGTGAGAGAGGGGGAGTGAGCGAGATCAATGGAGCTGTGTCAGGACTGCTTCAGATTTCTTTCTGGCCAGAACAAGCCGCCAATGCAGGCAGGAGCCCAGTACAAAAGGGCAGCCTGTAGTGGCAGGAGACACAGAACGAACGAGTGAAGGAGGTGTAGTGAGTGAGCTCAATGGAGCTCTCCTGGGACTGCTGCAGATTTGTTCGTGGGCAGAAAAAGGCAGCAATGCACGCAAGGGGCCTGTACAAAAGGGCAGCCTGCAGTGGCGGGGAAAAACAAAATGAGTGAGTGAGAGAGGGGGACTGAGCGAGCTCAACGGAGCTCTATTGTAACTGCTGCAAATTTCTTTGTGGGCAGACGAAGGCGGCAACGCAGGCAGGAGCCCAATAGAAAAGGGCAGCCTGCAGCACCGGCAGAAACGGAATGAGCGAGTGAGAGAGGAGGAGTCAGCAGGCTGAACAGACCTGTGTCGGGACTGCTGCAGATTTCTTTGTGGGCAGAAAAAGCCAACAACAGAGGCAGGAGCCCAGTACAAAAGGGCAGCCTGCAGCGCCAGGACAACCAGAATGAGCGAGTGAGAGAGGGGGAGTAAGCCACCTCAACGGAGCTCTGTCGGGACAGCTGCAGATTTCTTACTAGGCAGAACAAGGTGCCAACGCAGGCAGAAGCCCGCAGCACGGGGAGACACAGACTGAGCGACTGACAGAGAGGCAGTGAGCGAGCTCAACACACCAACGCAATCAACATTCGGCATTGACAAATGCCTGTTTTTTGAGATATGTTACCAATTTACAAACAAAAAAGGAAACTGACACTGAATTAAATTTAAAGTGGTTTTGACATGTTTGTAAAGAATGTGATTTCAATTTTACTTCACAAGTTTCTGTCTGTTGTGCCAAGTGTTGCCTGGTACTCTGGTGCCTAGAGTGCAGGAAGACTGGAGCAGAGGCTGGCAGGAAGGGTGAAAGAGGTACGGAAAAAGGGTGAAGACTCTCTCCTCTCCTCTGTGGGCAAGGTGGGGGGACAGCTTAGTACGCATCTCTCCTACAATGGGTCCTGGTGGTGACCTGGTTGAGAAGCACATGGTAGTGTGGGTGACCACACATAGCTGTACCCCCCCCACCGAAAATGCACCAATGTGCAAAGCCACCTGGAAGATGGATAGTAGGAGGCAGAAAACAAGGAACAGCCTGCTTCAGCCCTCTGAACAGCAGCTCCATGTGCTTCTGCCTTGCCACCTGATCCCTTGGAGCACCTACCCAACCCCCACTGGTCATACCTTAAAATGTCAGAAGCACCTCCTCCCCGAAGCTAATGAGGAATCTCCCTCCACCAGCCATGCCTTAAAATATCAGAAGCACCTCCTCCCCAGTGCCAACAGGGCTACCCCACACACCCCAGCCATACCTCAATATGTCAGAAGCATTTCCTCCTTAGTGCTAACAGCCCCCCCCCCAGCCATACCTCAAAATGTCACAAGCACGCCCCCAGTGCTAAGAGTCCTGTCCCACCCCCCAGACCATACCTTAAAATGTCGGAAGCACTTCCTCCCTAGTGCTAACGGGACCCCACCATACTTAAAATGTCAGAAGCTCCTCCTCCTCTGTGCTAAGAGACCTACCCCACACGCCCGGACATACCCCAATATGTCAGAAGCACTTCCTCTACAGTGCTAACGAGGAATCTCTCCCCCCTTCAGCCATACCTTAAAATGTCAGAAGCTCCTCCCACTCCTCCCCAGTTCCAACAGGCCTGCCTCAACCTCCCTGACCAAACCTCAAAATGTCAGAAGTACTTCCTTCCCAGTGGTAACAGGGAAGCTCCACCCCCCGCCGAAGGGAAAAGCCAGAACAGATGGAGGGATGGACTGCTATTGGAGCCTGGAGGTAACTGGTGGGTAAGATGAACACTTATACTACTTGATGGAGTTGGACGCGGGGGGGGGGGGGGGGGAGCATGGTGGAAAAAGAAAAAGGTAATGTATGGAGAAGTTATTTAACACACTTCAAACTAGCAGTCTACAACAATTTATAACATGTGGTCTGGCAAATCCTGCTTCTTGAGTGGCCAGAATCTAGTCATGTGGAAGTGGTATAATATACTGCATCTTATGCTTTCCTAATGGAGAAACCACACAGATTGAAGGAGTACTCCCAACCAACTGGAGCACTCCTTTCTTCTGTACATGAAACAGTCTTATTCTGCGAAGACTGTCTCACGCACAGATGCCATGGAAACGGGCTCGTTCTGGGACAGTTTTGTTTTTTTAGTTAATATATTACTGATCAGCTGGATCAGTAATATATTACTACAACAGAGACCACTCCTATGGTGTAAGAGTGGTCTCACTCATATCTAGGGGTATCAGAACTGCCCACCTTCAGACTGCGCTTTCTATATCCCAAGAATGCAGATGGACCCTCCTACAGCCATGAGAGTCGCCCCACGGGCGTATTAACAACAGAAAGTCAATGCTTTTTCCATTATGTTTTTACTCCTGGCCCCTGGCCTTGCACCTGGCAGCACACCCAGTACCCCATCCCCACCCTTCTTAGGGAATCACTGGTTATGCAACTTGCCCAGGACCATAGTACGTTGTTTTTTGGCGCTGCTGGTTGTGCGGTGCCTGCAGGAGATGCTAGCATGTCACGGGCTGACCGGAGATTTTCTTCTCCAGTTTTCTCCCCAAGGTAGCAGGGTGCAATGATGCACACGCATGTGTACTAGCACCAGTCGGCGCCCTCACCCCTGTATGGTGTCTCTGCTGTGCTGCCACTCAGTTTCCACCAGGTGGCAGTCATGCTGTGGGACAGCAAGGGAGACAAGTAGTCCATGGGACACTCAATGCTCCCTCCTCCAGCTGGTTCCCAACCCTGGCCATACTGGTGCACCAATGGGCCGGCTAAGTCTAATTTTTTTCAGCAAAAAATAAAATCACTTTGTAAGTGGAATAACATGTTCTATAGTTTGTGGATTATAGCACTCGGCAGTGTGTCATGCCTCATATCCGAGGTGTGCCGTTATCCTACAACAGCGCACACCCTGCCATTCCTTATTGTTTAATTTCATATGATAAATATTATACTTATAAACTAAAAATGCACAGAAAAACTGCACATATAAGGAACATGTAAACAAAACAACAGAATGGAGTCCTGTATTGTTAGTGTTATGCCCCGGTATTTTTCCTGTCCCCTTCACCCTCAATGTACAAATGCACTCATCCTCCAGCCAAGAGGGCCAGTGGATGACTAGCTAGGATCTACCACTGGTCGTCGACAAAATTTTTGTTGAACGGCCACACTGCGAAACCAGAAAGTCGACCACATTTGATGCGGCTGCGGTTTAAGCATGAAAACAAGTGTTTCTTCGAGGGGCTTTGCCAAACCAATTCCCCACTTAGGATTGTCAACTCTGAGTCAGAGCTGATTCGGGGGGGGGGGTGCAGGACCCCCAACAGACAGTGCCGGGTTCCAGCAGGTTCCTTACAGCGACGTGGCGCTGTTGTCACTGTAGCAGACCTGTGAAAATGTTGCTGACAGTGCGTTATACCAACTAGCTTCAGAGCCAATATCAGTACTTATCAATGCATCAGGGTTCTGTTATGAGCCACCGATGCCTTGAGAAGAACTTTGAAAAACATAATATTTGGACACAAAGCAGCTTATATTTCTCATTAGCTCTGCATTGCTTGGCCATATTATTTATAATTATTATTATTGAGGTAATAAGCATGAAAACAGGATAGTTGTTCTTTGAGGGTTCATCAGCTCCTACTGCTTCTTATGACCTGATGTCATAATACTGTTCCAGTGACATCACAGTTATTCCCTGGCAATACACTTTGATGTCACAACAGAGCGTTATGATTTCAAGTAGGGAATAAGCTACAGAGGCAGATGAACTCCCAATTATTTTATCTGATTGTCATGCCCTACTCTGAGCTGTCCCCTACCTGCGCATGGGTGGGCCACCCCAACTGGGTGCCCCCCACACTGTGCATGGCTGGTCCTTCTTATATGAATGCCTCCTACTTTGTGTACCAGTGGTCCTCGCCATCCTAGTATCCTCTCAGTTTAACTACTTTGCTCTGTGTTGCAATTTCCAAGATCGACTGTTTTTGGGGCCCCTGAACATGGCACTGCAAGGTTTTTGCCTTTAGTGTGATCTGCTGCTTCTTATTTCTGTTACTAAACAATTAAGAATGCTGGCAGCAGCAGAGCAGCTGTGCCTGTGTGGCACTCCCTTTGCTAAGTAAATATTTTCCATATTTTTTCTAATTTTTTATAAAGTTTTTTTAGCCTCCTGGGCAGACAGGATGGCTGTTCAGCCCTGTCCCCAAGTGCCATCGGTCAGCCTACTGCCTCTCTCTCCTTCGGGGGGAGTTACATCCAGATGTCCTCCCCTCTGCTGCCTGCTGGAGCGGCGGGGGTGGGCATTGTACCTGTGACAGAGCTCCATGTAGCCTGGTCCCCCTTCCATTTTCCTCCTAGGTTCCCCCACCACTGAGGCTACGGTAAACACGGAGATGCATGTGTGAGGAAGTGCGCGTGCACTCCGGAACCGCTAGCCCCTTCCACCCAACTGCCTTTCAGCAGCCTCCTGAGCATCAGCACTACCATCAGGCCTCCACCTGGTGGCAGTCAAGAGTCAAGACAGGTCCCAACCTAATCCAGGAGAGGAGAGCTGCCAGAGGGTTGCTCGAACCTCTCCCAGCCCTCCCCCCGGCTGACCACCAGCAACCTGAACTTGTTCCCGAACACGGGTTGCTGGCATGGGAGAGGCAAGGTGCTTTACAGTGCCTGAGTCCTCTGTACTACCAGGCCAGCTGATTTATACAGGAAAGCAGGGGTTTCCAATGCACACATGCAAGTGGTGCTTGAATCGAGCAGATAGCCAACTACTAAACAATTGAACTTTTGGAAAAGGAAAAAGATTCAGCACTCCAGGATGTCAGCAGTATTAAATTTATTCAGCAACTGGTGCCCAAAGAAAAAAAAAGGGACCTTTTTTCCTTTGGGCACCAGTTGCTGAATAAATTTGTTTAATACTGCTGACATCCTGGAGTGCCGAATCTTTTTTCTTTTCCAACAGCTGATTTTATACAGTTTGTGGAGTGAGAAGGAGGGTACTGCTGCCTACAGGAACTGTGGGATGCATGTTTGATGTCAGTTGGGAGCAGGAGAGTCACCACATTTGTCTGTCATGATCACATTTAGTGTCAATTTCATTTTGTTTATATACAGCAGTTTGGCAGTTTGTGCCTTTTGTGGGGCTGCCCCTGTCACCAAGATTTGCTGGCTTGTTGCTGTGTGGCGGCCTGTTAATCATGTGATACTGTGATTCCGTTAGTCACTGTTTGGTGAGCTTTCTGGGCTGCTCATTTCTTGCTGTTTAAAAAAAAAAATCTTTTTACTGAAAGCATGTTTTAGCCAGAATCGGGCTGTTGCTAAGAACCATCTTTCCTGAGATAGCGTTCTAGTTCTGCTAGAACATCTGAAGTAGCAGCCCACTGAATTCTAGAATATTAACATTTGCTGTTACATTTGGACAATACAAGTGAAATAAAAATAGATCAATTTTGTATTTACATATTTATGTATATGTATAGCATACAGATATGTAATTGTAATTAACCAAAAGTTAAGGGATTAAGTAAGAGAGGTGTAGAAATTACTCCAAATATAACAGACCTCCATATATACAATATGCCTTTTTGTATCATGGGATCAGTATGTAGATGAGGTACAGCAGGGAGGTAGTCAGTTGTGGGGACTATGGGGCACTCTTCTCCAGGGTTACGCTCTGAAAGAGGATCTGCAGAAACTTTGCGGAGTTCCATGCTCAGTCGGTTGCAGCAAGAAATGAGATATCTCACCTGAGGCACTGGTCAGCTGAGGTCCACCCCCACAACCCACTCCCCCAGAGGCTCAGGGGCAAGAGGGTGGTGTAAAAGGGCAGGGAGAAGGTTAGTAGGTGCAGCCACAAGGGGTTCGACAAATCTCACACCATTCAGACAGCAAATTGCTTTGCACCCTTGGAGGAGGCTCAGGTAACTGACTCCAGCGGGGGGGGGGACCTCTAAGTTTCTCGAGGGAAATGGACAGGATGACATGGTGGCACCTGAGGGGGTGAGCAGGAGGAAGTCAGGAAGGAAAGTCTTAGTGATTGCGTAATCAGTGATTAGGACAGTAGAGAGGGTGGTAGGTGTGGAAGAAAAGGGGAGTGAAATGGTCAGATGCCTTCCTGGTGCATCAGTCATAAGGGATATAGATAGAGAGGATGGTAGAGAAGGGGGAGGGGGGCATGGGGTGCTGGTACACTTGGATATCATCAATCCAGTGAACCAGCCTATGGAGGCAGTGAAGCGGAACTTTAAGAGGCAAGGGGTCAGATCAAAGGTGCACTCAGCTTCCCTGGCCTTTTCCGATGTCCTCTCTGTGTGGAATGGGGAGAATGGGTACGACAGAGTAAGGAAGGAAGAGACTGAGGAGTTTAATAGGTGGTTGAAGGGATGGTGTCAGGAGGAGGGGTACCACTTTGTGGGGGACTGGGAGGCTTCTAGTACTGAAGGCTCTTCAAGGGTAATGACCTTCACCTGATGACAGGGGGTGGCAGTGCCCTGCAGCAGAAGTTTGACATTTACACTGGACGGTTATACTGACTGCAGGGTGTGACAGGGTTAGATAAGACCCTGTCCCATTTGTTATGCAGAGAGAGTTAAAAGTAAGGATCTGTTCTGTCACTTGCCTGTCTGATTGCACAATCAAATTTTACTTATGTCACCTAGGAACTGGCCACTATCATGGTCCCACAGTTTCCCCATTTTCTCCCTTCCTTCACTTGCTGTTTCTATTCTTTCTTTCTTCACTTGCTTTTCTGTAGTTAAAAAAATATAAGTGAATCTTTATGTGAAACTAGGCTCTTCTGGTTTGTAATGTGTATAATTATACTGTTGAAATAAACGCAGCAAGCTATTTGGGTTTCTTTAAAAAATTACAATTTGTAATACAAGGGGTTAACCTTGCGCTGTATTTTGACCTTCACAAGCTTGTTTGCAGAATTATCAGCAGGAAATCAGCACTGGGATAGATGTCTTAACTGTCTGCACCTGTTAAGAAAACTAATGTACTCCTCAGGCTGATCACAGGAAAGAAACTGACAAAGGCTTAATACATTTTGTGGAACACAGGTGGTGTAATTTACAAGAACAGGATACAGAATTTAATTGCCATGGAAAGACATCTTATAAAAAGAGAGCAATATTTTGTTTAGAGATAGAAAGAGCTGCAGATTCTAAAGAAACTCTAAGATGAAGGACATCTGTTTGTTTGAACTGCCTGTATCACGAGCTATCCTGCACAATTTTATTTTTTATTTTATTGTTACTGATAATAACAAAATGCTACTTGCAAAATCTATAACATCTCCCGGTTTACCTATGCTTCCTGACCTATGCCTCTATGACACAGGGGAGACAGAGGCTAGGGGAACCACTGAAAAGGGACAGCAGGTGGGGAACCTAGCTAGGGCTCTCCCTGAACAGGGGACCAGTAGCAGCAAAGTGGGCAGCCATAAGACTGAAGCTCAAATTATGTTAGGTGAAGAGGCCGAGGGTGGGCTGACAAAGCCCACATTCAGTATAAAAATTAAAAAATTAAGGAGACTAGGGAAGAATAAGGGAGAATGGATAGGAAAAAGCAAGAGCGGATCAGGAGAAAGACAGAAAGGGGTCTGCCTTAACGTCAGGAGTCTGGAAAATAAAATTAGTGAGCTCTGGGCAATGGTGGCAGACACTGAGATGGATCTAGTAACCATCACAGAAACTTAGGCCACAAAGAATAATGACTGGGACCGGACAGTCCCAGGCTACTCTACGTTTACACGGGACAGAGGAAAAGGTAAAGGAGGAGGAGTAGCCCTATATGTCAGAAAGGACATAGAGGCAGTGGAGGATGGAGACATCAGGGAAGGTAATGGGGAAACAGAATTGCTGTGTATTCCGCTCACAGCATCCTCAGGCAAGAAACTGCAAATGAAGGTGATCTATAGACCTCCAGGACAGGGAGAAAGGAGAGATAAGGAGCAAGGGGCAGAATTAGAAGGGGGGGCAAGGAGGAAGTGGTGGTGGGAGATCTAAACCTGCCAGACACTGATTGGGAATTCCAGCAGCTTGGAGCACCAGAAGGCATGCCCTACTGGATACACTGCAGGACTGCCTGCTGGTGCACTTAGTTAAGGAGCCCACTAGTCAGACTGCCATTCTTGATGTGGTGCTCACCAACTTGAAAGTGGTAGGACGAGTGAGGATAGGGGAGTCCTGCAGGTCCAGCAACTATAACTTTATATGGTTTGACCTGACCCTTACGACAAGTAAACCCTCATTAAAGGCTGAAGCCTTAGATTTCAGAAGGGCAGACTTCAACTGGATGATGGAGCTGGTCCAGGACAAGTTAGTCGGAGTGGACAGCAGGCATGTGCAGGAAAGATGGGGCACAATCAAAAGGGCCATTCTCAAGGCAACAAAGTCTTGTGCGAGAACAGTTCTCAAAAGGAAAAGGTACAACAGAGAAATATGGTTCTCTAGAAAGGCCAGGGAAGCAGTGAGAGCCAAAAAGAAAGCTGTCACCAGGTACAAGTAAAAACAAGGGAAGGAAGACTGGGAAGAGTACTAAATGAGAACCAGGAAAACCAAAATAATATAAAATAAATATAAAATAAAAGGGCGGTCAGAGCTGTGTACCGCGGAGGGGTCGAGGGTAAGGAAGAACAGTTCTTTAGATACATTAGGGAGAAAAGAAGGTAGGGGAGGAGGAACTGTTAGGCTAACAGAGGGAGGGAGGAAGGTTAATTGAGGAGGATGGACAGAAAATAGTTGCTCTTAATGACTACTTTTACTACAGGGTTTTAAATAATTGATTAACAGTTTTTTTCTTGGGACAATATCAACTGTACAGAAAGCATTTATATAGGTTTTCTAGAAGTGTTATGTTTGTTTAACACAGTGAGGCAAGTGCTATACATTTTCACAGTGTTTTAGAACTTTTATGAGCAAAACGCTAATCAATTTTTAGAGTTAAATAAAACCCTGTGATTGACAAGGGAAGACAGAGGGTTTCTGCCAGACAGTGGCATTAAGGCAGCTGTAAGGGGTATCCTTGAGATGAGGTAGCAAGTATTTACCAATGAAGGGGGTTGGAAAAGCAGCCCTAAAGATGGATAAGGCCAAGGGCCAGATGGGATGCATTCGAGGGTGCTCAAGGAATTGGCAACGGAACTAACCAAACCCCTTGTGAGGCTATTCAGATAGGGGTAGCTGCAAAAGACTGGAGAGTAGCAGATGTAGTCCCACTCCATAAGGGCAGGGACAAGAAGCAACTGAGTAACTATGGACCTGTCAGTCTTACCTCTACTGTGGGTAAACTGATGGAGACACTATTCAAAGAGGACCTTGTGGACTACCTGGAGAGCAATGGACTCAAGAATAGCAAACAGTACAGGTTTGTGGCAAGGAGGTCTTGTCAGATCAACCTGATTGTATTCTTTGAATAGGTAATGAGGGTAGTGATAAGGGCCATGCATGGATTTACTCTACTTCAATTTCAGCAAGGCTTTCAACTAGGTGCCTCACAGAAGTTTGCTGAAGAAGCTAGAGGACCTGGGTACAGAGAAGGACACAGCTAGATGAGTGAGAAACTGGTTGGAAGGGAGACAGCAGAGAGCTGTGATTAACGGAGTCAAATCAGAAGAGATGGAGGTCACCAGTGGGGAGCCATAAGGATCAGCTTTAGGTCCAGCCCTTTTCAATATGTTCATTAGTGACATGGGAGAAGGAGTCCAGGACAAGTTGTATCTCTTTGCAGATGACACTAAGCTACGTGGCAAGGTAAACAGCAAGGAGGGAATTAGGGAGATTCAGGGAGACTTGCAAAGGCTACTGAGGTGGTCAAATGTTTGGCAGTTGAAATTCAATGCCAGAAAGTGCAAGGTGATGCACATGGAGAACAAGAACTTGAGGACAGACTACTGGATGGGAGGGTAAAGATGTGCATGACCTCTGAGCAAAAAGACCTAGAGGTCATCATCACTAACTCTCTAAATCAATAAAACCAATATAGCAAGGCTTACAGTAAGGCAAACAGGATGCTGGGGTGCACAGGAAGGGGTACTGACAGCAGAAGGAATACGAACATATGAAGAAGCCAACAGAAGAAGGCCATTTGGTCTATCAAGTCAGCTTGTATTGCAGGGTCCACAGGTTGAGCTAATGTTCCTGCCCTCCCGCCCCACTCCTCCCATCCTACCTACCCATGATTCTTACCTTCCCCCTATGCCTATCCCAGCCTCTCTTAAAGCTGCCCACCGTCTTTGACGAGATGACCTCTTCTGGCGGCGCATTCCAAGTGTCCACCCTCTCTGTGAAGAAGTGCTTCCTGACCTCCCTCCTAAACCTTCCACCCTCCAACTAAGACTGTGCCCCCTTGTGATATGATTGCCACTCAGCTTAAAGAGACTTTCCTTATCAACATTATTTATCCCTTTCCAAGTACTTGAATGTCCCAATCATGTCCCCTCTCTCTCTCTCTCTCTCCTGTCTTCCAGGGAGTACATGTTCAGTGCCCTCAACCTCTCCTCGTATGCCTTGCCCTGCTGACCGGCTATCATCTTTGTAGCCCTCCTCTGTACCTTCTCCAGCAAGTTAATGTCCTTTTTGAGGTGTGGGCACCAGTACTGCACTCCATACTCTAGATGCAGCCTTACCAGTGACCTGTACAAGGGCAGTATAACCTCCTCTCTCCTACTACTGATCCCCCTAGCTATGCGTCCCAGCATCTTGTTTGCCTTTGCTGCTGCTTTCTTGCACTGCGTGAAGTGCTTCAGGTCACTAGTGATCATCACTCCCAGATCGTTCTCCTCTGATGCAGATACTTGGGCTCCACCCAGGTAATACTCTGTCCTGGGATTCTTGGCTCCAATATGCGTAACTTTACATATCTTGGCATTGAAGCCAAGTTGCCAGATCCTGGACCACCTCCCCAGCTTTTCCAGATCTTCCTGTAGGTCCCTTATCCCTTCAGCTGTGTCCACTCTCCCACAGAGCTTGATGTCATCTGTGAATAGGCACATTTTGCCTTTAATGCCATCCCCAATGTCATCGATGAAGACACTGAACAACACCGGCTCCAGCACAGAGCCCTGTGGGAACCCACTGGTTACTTCTCTGGTGCCAGATAACTCTCCCACCACCACCCTCTGGGTTCTGTCCCTCAGCCAGTTTTCCACCCATCTGACCATCTTTTCCCCAACTCCAAGATCCACCAACTTCCTGATCAACCTTTTGTGGGGCACAGAGTCAAAGGCCTTGCTTAAATCAAGATAGAGGACGTCTACCGCTTGGCCCCTGTCTACTGTCTTAGTGACAGTCAAAGAAGTCAATCAGATTTGTTTGACTTGATCTGCCCCCCATGAACCCATGCTGCCTCTCATCCTGGAGACCATGTTCCTCTAGATATTCCACTAACCTTTCCTTTAGTATGGTCTCCATCAGCTTGCCTACAATGGAGGTCAGACTGACTGGTCTGTAATTCCCTGGATAATCCTTGGGTCCGCTTTTGTGAAGGGGCACTACATGTGCTGTTCTCCAGTCCTGTGGTACCACGCCTGATTCTAGTGAACTATTAAGTAGATCTGCTAGTGGCCCTGCCAGCTCCTCAGCAAGTTCCTTTAGTACCCTTGGATGTACTCTGTCTGGGCCTGGTGATTTGTCCACTTTCAATGCCAGCAGACCCTCCCTCACTCTATCCTCCTCTATCACTTTGTCTGTGTTCCTTCCCCCCCCCCCCGCTCCTGTTTTCCCTCCTGAAGGCACTGGTCCATCCTTCTCCCTGGTGAAGACAGAATAGAAGTATTCATTTAGTATCTCTGCTTTTCCTCCATTATCCTCCACCCACTCCACACCTTTCTTAAGCCTAACAATCCCTTCCTTCTTGTCCCTTTTCTCACTTATATAGTGAAAGAAGGCCTTCTCCCCCTTCTTAATTCCTTCAGCTATTTGAAGCTCCTTCTGTGCCTTTGCTCGCCGGACTTTCTTACTTGCCTCACTAGCCAACCTTAGGTAATTTTCCCAATCCACCTCTCTCTTGGTTTTCCTGACTTTTCTATAGGCCAACCTCTTTTCCCTTACTGCCCTGGCAACCCCAGAACTGAACCAGCTGGGTGCTTTGGCCCTTGTGTTCTTTCCCCTGAACCTAACACACTCATCTGTGGCAACCAGTATTCCTTCCTTAATGAAAGACCACTTTAGGTCTACCCCCATATCTGCTTTGATGCCCACCAGATTGCTCCTTAGAACTTCACCCATTTTCCTGAAGTCTGCCCTCCTGAAATCCAAGATTTTGGTCTTAGTCTTAGTCTGGATGCTTTCCCTGCCCATATCCAAATGGAATCACACTGTGCAATGGTCACTTCCCCCCAGTGGCTCCCTGACCATTATTTCCTGTACATGCTCCCCATTTGTGAGCACCAGATCAAGAACTGCCTTAGCTCTTGTTGGTTCAGTGATGCCCTGAGTCAAGAACCCACTCTGCAGTCCTTCCAGGATCACCTGACTCTTTGCACATGTTGTGGATGGTATACTCCAGTCCACCTTGGGCAGGTTGAAGTGCCCCACAATCACCACCTCTCCTTTCCCAGCAGCTTCCAATATTTGTGAGATCAGTTCCTTGTCTCTCTCCTCATCTTGATTGGGTGGTCTGTAAACCACCCCCAACCTCATCTTTCTCCCTCTATTGGACCTTAACTGAATCCATAATGCCTCCACCTCCCCTTCCTCTGACTCCTCCCTCATGCAAGTTATTCCCTTCCTGATATCAACTGCCACCCCTCCCCCCTTTCCGACTACTCTGTCCCTCCTGTATGGTTTATATCCAGGGATAGCAAGGTCCCAGTCATGGTGTGACGTTGCCCAAGTCTCAGTTACTGCAGCTATGTCCACCCTTCTGTCTGCTAATAGTGCCTGCAGGTCATCCATCTTGTTTCCAAGACTCCGCAAATTCAGAGACACCACCCTCCACCTAGAGTCTGACCTTCCTTCTCTTCCCTCTTTTATTCTATTCACATTTATCCCCTCAGTGTGCACCCCTCCACATACCCTTGCTATGTGTTCCTCACCCCCTCCACCCTTTGCTAACTCTGTATTTGCCCCTTCCACCTCCTCCCTCCAGACATCTTTCATCACTGTGGGGGGGAAGTTTACTGACCACCTCCTCTTGGAGTCTGTGGACCTGCTCGCCCACTGCCCCCACTTCAGTAGTTTAAATTAAGTGTAGTGGTTATGTATTCCCCCAGCTTGTCCCTAAGTAAACTAGAACCCTCCCTACTGAGGTGTAGCCTGTCTGGTGAAAATAGTGCTTTGTTTGACCAGGTCTTCTCCCAGTCCCAAATACAGATGAACCTCTCCTCCTTGGATCATTTCCTCAGCCAGTCATTAAAATCCTCTATTCGTCTTTTCCTGGCTGTGCTGGCCCTTGGTACTGGTATCACCTCTGAGAAGGCCAGTGAACTTCCTTCCTCCCTGCAGATATTCCCTAACTCCCTGAACCTACTTTGCACTATCTCAACCTCCTCCCCAGCTAGGTCGTTGGTTCCCAAATGTATAACTAAATTAGGTTTTCCTCCAACTTCCCTTACTATTTCCCTTATTCTTGGGCCCACCTTCCCCGCTGTCATCCCCGGCATACAAACCACCCTCCTGCTTGCACTGGAGTCCCTTTTCCTTCCCCAGTGAATACCCCTAATTATGGAATCCCCTATGATTGTGACCCTTCCATCCCCTGCATTCGTGTTCCACATCCTTCCTTTCTTACCTTCAGTACTAGTTGCTTCCCCACCTAACTGCTCCCTCTGCACCTTGGCAAACTTATCTACACATCCACAGTTTCTCCCCATAAATGTTTTTCCATCTCCCAATTTACCGCTCCCCTTATGACTATCTGTATCTGCTTTCAGTTTTCCCTTCCCTCTTCCGTTCCTTTTCTCTCCCTCCTCCCATCCTCCACTCCATTTTGCTTGCATATTCTTCCCTGCCCAGCCTGATTAGTTCCCTCCCCCTTCCCTGTACGTCTGCTCTCAACCCTGGCTCAGCCTGACCTCCTACCTCACCTCCCATTAACATCTTCCTCCTTCCAGACAGTGGTGCAAATCTGTTCAACAAATGCACCCCTTTAGAAAATCCCACCCCGATGTTGCTCTCATATTCCCACCCCTTCCCCTTACTACTTGCCATTCCTCCACCTTGGGCTCCCTGGTCCTCTGAGGAAGAGATACTCCTGAATACTGGGTACTCCTCACATCTCCCGCCCCCTGCCTGATGGCGTCACTACCTCTCTATAGATCACTGGTGAGGCCCCACTTGGAGTACTGCGCCCAGTTCTGCAGTCCTTACCAAAGGAACGATAAGGACAGACTGGAGACAGTGCAACATATGGTGACCAAAATGATTCAGGGACAGCATGGCATATTTTATGAGGGTCTACTCAAGGCACTGAACATGTACATTCTGGAGGCCAGATGAGAGAGGGGAGATATGATAGAGACCTTCAAGTTCATGGAAGGCATGAACAAGGTAAACCACAAGGAACTGTTTAGCATAAGTAGTGGATCAAGAACATGGGGCATAAGTGGAAATTGAGGGGCAAGATTCAAGAGGGAAGTGAGAACGTTTTATTTTATAGAATGGTGATGGAACCATGGAACAACCTGCCAGCTGGTGTGGTGGGTGCCAAAACTCTCAGTGGTTTCAAACACAGCTGGGACAGAGCGAAGGGTTTAGTGCTTGCTCAGGGTGATATTGTTAGGACAGACAGCATGGGAGTGAATAGTGTGGGTTAGAACCCTGAATGGACAATACATCCTGGGTTTGTTAGGGTTTATGGGCAGACTGGATGGACCAGAGGCCTTTTTCTGCCATCATTGTCTATGTTTCTATGTTTCTAACCTGTTCATCTCCTTTATGTTTGACTCAGGACACAAACACCACATCTGTGCTCCCAGCCACAACATTATAATGCCCCCCTCATCAAGTCACCTGCCTTTTACCAGGTCTAATAGCTATGACATACCTTTATCTGCTCGGATATAAATTCCAACTTGGACCAGATTGTTTTGATGATCTCCACATAGTCAAAATTATTTGCTTCCTACTCATAAACTCAAGAGGTATTGAGACCAACCCGGCCCCTCCTACCCATACCTAGCAAGTGACAAAATCTGGGCTGACCCAAAAGGTCTAAAGCTAATGCATCTCAATGTCAAGAGCCTGGTCTTTAAATTGGCGGAGCGTAAGGCCATGGTCTCCATGCACAGTTTGTACATCTTGTCCGTTACCGAGAGCTGGTTAAAACCCCACATCAGTAACTCTGAAACTGAGCTGGTGGAGGTACTAACAACAACAAAAAATGGAAAGAGACCTTGGGCTAGTCATATCAGATGACCTAAAGGTGGGCAAGCAATGTGAGAAGGCAGTAAGGAGAGCTGGGGGGATACTGGAATGTATAAGGAGAGGCATCACCAGTAGAAAACAGGAAGGTTTTATCCCTCTGTACAGACAGTTGGTGAGACCCCATCTGGAGTACTACGTGCAGTTCTGGAGACCCCATCTCAACAAGGACATAGGCAGGATGGGGGCAGTCCAGAAGAGGGCAGCTAGAATGGTGCAGGGTCTGCACCAGAAGCCATACGAAGAGAGACTAAAGGAGCTTAATGTGTATACGCTAGAGGAAAGCAGGGAGCGGGTGGACATGATAGAATGCTAAGTACCTCAAGGACTCAACAAAGTCAAGAGGGTAGCATCTTTCAGAAAAAGAGATGTGCAAGAACAAGGGGGGGATGTGGCCTAGCGGTGGAGCGGAATGGTCGCATAGAAGGAGAACTCCGCAACTCATCTCCTGCATTCTCTCTCTATTGTCTCATCAATAGTAAAAATTGATATATCAGGAGACAGTTCTATACATCTTAACGTCTAAGACTACAAAGATGAGCAAGAAACAGGGAAAACTCTCCTATAGATCAACCAAAAACGACACCGGAACTGCAGGCCTACTGAAGCTGGGCACGTCACCTGACAACAAGTCTCTTAACTCGGGCACAGAAGAGTCGCAGATTCCATCTGCCTCGCAATCAATGCAAACCCCAGGTGACCAGACAAGCATGGCAGATTCCTATCTTAATCTGGAACGATTAATCAAAGATCTAAAATATGATCTCGGGTACTCGTATGGAGGCTGGCTTCGACAACGTTATATCCCAGATCCAACACCTCCAACAAGTAGTGAACAGGGTGTCTGAAAACATGGAAAGGCATGAATCGCGGCTGCAAGAGGTGGAAAACAGGGTGGGGATTCAGGAGGATAGGCAGAGACAGTGCTCAGATGACCTTGCTAGAGCCCTACGGGAGATCAAATCCCTCAAGCAGAGTATTGACGATCACGAAAATCGTGAACGCCGCTGCAATCTCTGGATCGTTGGCCTACAAGACAGCCTCGAGGGAAAGGACTGCCCAGAATTCATGAAAGCTTGGCTGAAAACAATGCTTGATCTCTCTACCTCTGTTTCCTTGGAAATCCAAAGGGCCCCCAGGTCCCACGGCCCCAAACCTTCTCCAGACCAGACTGGATGGGACGATGGTGGGAGAGTAATTATTGACGTGTTGACAAACATAAATAAAATAAAATAAATTCATTATTGCAGGAGATGGTCGTTAACTCCACGAGAAGTAGAGGATGTGGAGACTTTTCTGTTGGGGACGGGGGGGGGTTGGTAACAGTTTGTTGTTTACAATTTTACTACTTCTATTGCAGATTGGAGATATTGGGAAGATGCAGGAGGGAAGGAAATCAGTCGCTCAAGATCTGTTTTATAGTTTTGTGGTTTTGACTAGTTTGATAAGACTGGGGGGTTGGAGTGTTTTTTTAGTGGGTTTCTACAAAATGTTTGCAGAGCTGACTATAATTTAAAAATGAACACAAGCTGGGTAATGCGGAGGTAATTTTTACTTATTTACAACAATGGATACTCTTACAATTATTTCTTGGAATACCAATGGTATGCGTACAGTAGTTAAACGTAAACGCATCTGGACACAGATCAAAAAAATACAAGGTGATATCATTTTCTTGCAGGAGATTCATTCCACAAAGGAAGAGGCAGATAAACTGGGTCAGTGTGGGGGGTTCTTTATAGCAGCCCTGTTTACTTCTAAAGCTCGAGGGGTTGCCATTTGGATAAGGCCGGGCCTTCCACGTGAGGTCTTGTCCATAGTGGCGGATAAGCAGGGCCATTATGTTATAGCAGTGGTAAAGGGGGGGGCATAGCCTAACTCTGGTGCCAATATATGACCCTAATTATGACTCCCCTGACTTTTTCACGCACTTAACAACTACTTTAGCCCCATTTAATGATGATTTAATTATGGGGGATATGAAAACGCATTTGGATCACAGACTGGACCACTCTGGAAGGAGAAGGGACCTCCCTGCAAGTGCAGCGTTGTAACTATGGTGGAGGCAGAGCTCTACTAGATGCATGGAGGTTTGCCACCCTATCATTAGAGAGTACTCTTTTTTTCATACGCTCATAAACTGTATACCAGGCTTGATTATATTTTTTGCCATCCCCATGATAGGAACCTGAACGGAGCAGAATTTGGACTTTGATTATCTCAGACCATGCTCCGTCAAGGTGGAAATACTTTTGACAAGAAGGTTCCAGTACAATCCCGTGGAGGATGGAGCCTGTGAAGTCAAACCTGATATACCTGATCTAAAAAAAAAAAAAAATGTTTTTTTTTTATTTTAAAAGTCTGTTGCAACAGCCTCTACTTTAATCTTTCTCTCTCTCTCTATCTTTATATAGGCTGGCCACCTATATAATCATATTATCTCCTTCTGTATTTGTTCAAAGCAGGTCTTGGTATACAGGGTATGACCCCATAGAATGTACAAATATATATTCCAATAAAATCAAATCCTTAGTGAAAGATTTTGGACTCTCAAGTTAGAATATGTTAGAATTCATAAAATAAATTTCCAGTCAGTTTAAATAACCACAATAATGTTTAAAGGAAACAGTTTCCGATATGGCTCCTCTAGAGAATCCTTTTCTGGTAATAGTGTTCAGCCTTGGATAGCCTCGTAATTTTTGTATAAAGGAAATGCAGCACAGTTCAAAAACCTGTCTCCTTTCCCTTTTATTTAGTGTTTGGCGAGCGAATCGGCGCTCCGTCTGTGCACACATTCGCGTTAGCTGTGTATTTTCCTTCGCGAACGTGCGCACAGTCGCGTAGGATTTTACTAGCGTATCTGGCGCTAGAAGATTCAATTTTTTCCGCTCTTCAGCCTAGTTTTGGTCTAGCGGACCTCCGGAGCCAAACGGGAGCCTTTTCAGTATGAAATTAAGTCAAAAGTGAAACGAAGGAAATTGTACCTTGCTTTGCATTTGGAATCGGTCCTCTTCATTCCCCATCCCCTTCTAAGAGCCGGCCGGTCCCATTCTGACTCCTTTTATAATATTAATAGAGGGGGTGGTGCTTTCTATCACCAAGTATGAAATTTAAAGCTTGAATTCTCAAAATAATTACAAAATGCCAATACATAGAGATTTGTACAAGGGTTTAAAGGCATACTGTTATAATTTGTTTTAAAAATAATAAGTGAATAAAAAGATATGATTTGTAGAATCATGTAGAGGTGGAGCTAGTTGACCACCTGACCATTGCTCTGTATAAATTCAAAGTGCCTAAACT
Source organism: Neoceratodus forsteri (assembly GCA_016271365.2). Taxonomy (NCBI): domain Eukaryota; kingdom Metazoa; phylum Chordata; order Ceratodontiformes; family Ceratodontidae; genus Neoceratodus; species Neoceratodus forsteri. The sequence goes on along the minus strand of CM028134.1, from coordinate 1,097,682,287 downwards.
AAATGGTCAGATAGTCCTGGAGGTTCAGTCTTGTGTTGACCTCAATAAGAGTAATGCTCTAGCTTATTCTAGTGCTACTGAAAGTCAGTCTACTTTCTGTGTGGATGTAATTTTTTTTTTTGTTTCTTTGGAAAGTCCGGCTTGTAATTTTATTTATCGCTAATAAATTTATTTTGGATTTATGGTCAACTGAGTCGTTTGGACCTCCTTTCAAACCCACACCTCACACGTGGTGTGAGAAGTGGGATCTTTTGGAGGATACTGCTATAAGTGTCCAAGGAGGTTGGAAATTGTGAATGTCTCAGGAGGAGTACATTGGGGTGTTGACCAGAACCATGGCAGAGAAAACAGGGATACCTCTTCAGCCCGGACTACCCGATGTAAGACGAAAACTGGTGAAGCCTAAAGAAGATGCTGATGTTTCAGAGGAGGAACAAGAGGAATTGGAAAAAGGACCCCCTACAGGTGACTCACGGGAACTCCTACAGTGGTTATGTATGCAACAGATAGCGATGGAAAGACAAAGAGACAGAGAAATGAGAAGGTATGAGGCAAGGTGGGCTGATACCATAAAGGCTATTCAGATACTCGGTGTCAGTAGACCCCCTCCCTTACCAGTAGGCGATACTCCTAAAGATATAAAAATGACTAAGTTAAGTGATTTGGATGACATAGAGACTTATCTCACTACCTTTGAACGCATAGCCAGAGCCTGTCAGTGGCCTAGAGACCAGTGGGTAATTCGACTTGCTCCTTACCTAACAGGGAAAGCCCAATTGGCCTATGGCAGAGTGGAGGGGGCTATGAGTGACAATTATGACGTGGTTAAAGAAGCAATTTAAAAGATATGATATCTGTCTGGAGACATAGACAGAGATTTGAGCCCTAAAATTTCAACCTCTGATACTCCTCAAGAAGTATCACCACATTTAACGATTATGCACTAAATGGTTACAGCCTACCATGAACACCAAGGAACAAATGTTGGAAGCAGTGGTGTTAGAGCAATTTATATGCATTTTGCCTCCAGATGTCCAGATATGGGTACGAGAGCACCGTCCGGAGACAGCTAAGAAGGCAGTTCAACTAGCAGAGGACTATCTAACCGCCCGACCTAGTCGACCTAAAAGTCATCCAGGAACTGGTACACCACATTCCCCTACGGTAAGAGCTTCTTCTTCAATGACTACACCTTTACCGAGTGGGCCGATTAAAACTGTAGGAACTCATAAGTCCCCCACTAGTGAAGTGATATGTCATTATTGCCAAGGAAAGGGACATATCGCAAGGTTCTGTCCAAAAAAGAAAGTTGCTTCCACTCACCTAGCCCTAGCTAATTGGGGACAGTATTTTATTCCAGTAACAGTGAATGGCAAAGAGATGGTGGGGCTATTAGACTCTGGTAGCCGACAGACTTTAGTGAAAGCCTCTATGATATCTAAAGTACCTAGCATGTCTCGAACCGAAGTAATTTGTATCCATGGAGATACACATGTATACCCGGTACAGCAAGCAAAAATACAGGTACAGTCAACTACTCGAAATATGGAGGTTGGGGTGGTTCCACAACTACCTGTGTCAATTATATTGGGACAGGATCACCCAGATTTTCACCAATTACTGGACAATGCCAATAAGATTAATACCATGACTACTAGAGCGCAGGAGAAAAAGAACATTGATCTTCAATATTCCTTCCCTTTTGAGGACAGTTTATTTGAACTTCCAGGGAAGACAAGGAAGACAAGAAAACAAAAGAAACAAGAAAAACAGGTGTGGCAACATCTACACAAGGACTTCACAGACACTGGGGACTTTAAAAATGTAGAGTTAAAAAAAACTTTTAAGGAATTGCAAATGCAGGATGAGTCATTGAAACCCTATTTTTTACAAGTAGGAAATGAACAAAATGCTAATCAGAAATTTGTAATTGAGAAAGGTTTATTATACAGGAAATGTGTGAACCCAAACACTGGGGAAACTGTACTACAATTATTGGTACCTACTGTATATAGGGAACACTTACTGACGCTTGCACATGACATACCCATGGCTGGCCATCAAGGAAAGGAGAGAACTTTAAAAAAATTATTGTACCGATTCTTTTGGCCTGGTATTCACGATCAAGTAACTGAATATTGTAGGTCATGTGTACAATGCCAAAAGGTGCGTCCTGTACTTAGAAAGGATAAGGTACCCCTACAGCCTTTGCCTCTTGTGGAAACCCCATTCACTCGAATTGCAATCGATGTAGTGGGTCCCTTGCCAAAAAGTACCAAAGGAAATCGTTTCATCTTAGTTATCTGTGATTATTTCTCAAAATACCCTGAGGCTATTCCTATGCGGACAGTTACAGCAGAGAAGGTCTCAGAGGAATTGGTAAAAGTCTTTTCGAGGATGGGTATCCCCAAAGAAATAATCACAGACAGAGGTAGCAATTTTTGTTCACAACTTTTGCAGCGCCTGTATCAAGCTTTAGGGGTCCATTCTATATTTACATCCCCTTACCACCCCCAATCTGATGGGTTGGTAGAGCGCTTCAATAAAACTCTCAAACAAATGTTGAAAAATTTGTTATGGATGAAGGTAAACATTGGGATAAGTATCTCCCATACTTGATGTTCGCCTATCGTGAAGTCCCTCAAGCTTCGACGGGATTTTCTCCCTTTGAGCTACTTTTTGGAAAGAATCCACGGGGAGTATTAGACATCATTAAAGAAAACTGGGAAGAGTCTAAAGCAGATGTAATCCCCATTTCTACTTTGGAGTATGTTTCGACATTACGACAAAGATTAATGAAATATGCTAAAGTGGCCCGACAGGTTAATGAAGGACATCAATTAACCCAAAAACAAAATTATGATAAGGGAATAGGGACCAAAACATTCTGACCAGGTGACAGAGTTTTATTACTATTACCCTGCTCAGAAAATAAGTTACTGATGAAGTGGCAAGGACCCTATAGTGTTCACAGACAGGTAGGCCCCGTGAATTATGAAATTATATGCCCTGACAAAAAACGACAGCTGAAAATATATCATGCAAATTTATTGAAATTATGGCATGAAAGAAATTCCCCCAATTTCTTTGTATATCCTGAAACCAGTAAAAGCGAAGTAGATCTCGCCTATGAACATTTAGAAAATCAGGACGATAACAAGGAAATAGTTATCAATGATAACTTGGACATTGTACAGAAACAAGACATAAAGAAATTAATACATACTTTTCAAAACACATTTACAACAAACCCTGGGGTAGTGGATGAGATAGAACATCATATAGAAGTCACTGATACCAAACCTATTAGACATAAACCCTATAGGATACCTGAAAGCTTAAGGGAAGAAGTGAATAAGGAATTGTTGAAAATGCAGCAAATGGGGGTTATCAAGCCATCTAAAAGCCCTGAATTTTCCTATGGTGGTTGTAAAAAAAGGAAGGCGGAGTAAGAGTATGTTTGATTCGTAACTGAATAGCATAACTAGATTTGATGGGTATCTCATGCCCAGGATTGATGACATTATAGACCGATTAGGTAATGCCCAATATATTAGTACGCTTAGATCTTTCTAAAGGTTATTGGCAATACCCTTGATGCTGAATCCCAAGAAAAGACAGCATTCAGTACGCCAATTAGGTTATTTCAATTTACTAAGATGCCGCTTGGATTAAACGGAGCCCCAGCTACATTTCAGAGATATATGGATCAATTACTGCAGCCATATACAGAATACAGTGCAGCATATTTGGACGATGTGATCATTTTTAGTACATCCTGGGGAAAACATCTAGTTCATTTACAAAATGTTTTGTCTGTTATAGCTAATGCAGGATTGACTATAAATCCTCACAAATGTTCTATAGGTATGCAGGAGACCAAATATCTGGGTTTCATAATTGGACAAGGGGAAGTAAAACCTGATGTCAGCAAAGTAGAGGCGATTGCTAATAGTCCTCAGCCACAAACAAAAAAACAAGTCAAATCTTTCTTAGGATTAGCCAGTTATTATCGGTGTTTTATACCCAATTTTTCAGATATTGCTAGTCCTTTGATAGAGCTGACCAAAACGAATCATCCCGAAAAAGTCTATTGGGATGAACAATGTAATATAGCTTTTAATACTTTAAAGGCCAAACTCTGCTCATATCCAATCTTATACAGTCCTGATTTTCAAAAATCATTCCTATTACACACTGATGCTTCTAATAATGGAATCGGAGCTGTATTATCCCAGATGGACAAAGAAGATGAGCACCCGATTATATATATCAGTAGGAAATTACATGTAAGAGAAACCAGATATTCTACAATAGAAAAAGAGTGCTTGGCTATCTATTGGGCAATAAATTCCCTAAAATTTTATTTATGGGGTAGACCATTTTTACTACTCACAGATCATAACCCATTATGCTGGTTAAATACAATGAAAGATAAAAATCCTCGCATTATGCGGTGGTATTTGGCTCTTCAGCCATATAAATTTGAGATCCAACATAGGTCAGGGAAAAGCATGCCAATGCTGATTATTTATCCGTTATGGAGCAGAACAGAATAATACACCAGACAGTAAGTGAAAGTATTGAATAACATTCCTGTCTGATTTGAATCAAAGGAAAATTATTGACAATAGGGACTCCGGAGTGGAGCTTTGGGAGTGGGAGGGCTAAAGCTCCATTTTCCTTATCAGAATAAGGAAGATCTGGTAATATTTTTTTTATGAAACCAGTGAAATAGATGGTAAAAACACTGGTTTCATTTTAATGGGGGAGGAATGTGAAGTCAAACCTGATATACCTGATCTAAAAAAAAAAAAAAGTTTTCTTTTTTTTTATTTTAAAAGTCTGTTGCAACAGCCCTCTACTTTAATCTTCTCCTCTCTCTATCTATCTTTATATAGGCTGGCCACCTATATAATCATATTATCTTCTTCTGTATTTGTTCAAAGCAGGTCTTGGTATACAGGGTATGACCCTCGAAGAATATAAATATATATTCCACAATAAAATCGAATCCTTAGTGAAAGATTTTGGACTTCCTCAAGTTAGAATATGCGTTAGAAATTCATAAAATAAATTTCCAGTCAGTTTAAAATAACCACAATAATGTTTAAAGGAAACAGTTTCCCGATATGGCTCCTCTAGAGAATCCTTTTCTGGTAATAGCGTTCAGCCTTGGATAGCCTCGTAATTTTTGTATAAAGGAAATGCAGCACAGTTCAAAAACCTGTCTCCTTTCCCTTTTATTCAGTGTTTGGAGAGTAAATCGCCGCTCCGTCTGTGCACACATTCGTGTTAGCTGTGTATTTTCCTTCGCGAACGTGCGCACAGTCGCGTAGGATTTTACTAGCGTATCTGGCGCTAGAGGATTCAATTTTTTCTGCTCTTCAGCCTAGTTTTGGTCTAGCGGACCTCCGCAGCCAAACGGGAGCCTTTTCAGTATGAAATTAAGTCAAAAGTGAAACGAAGGAAATTGTATCTTGCTTTGCATTTGGAATCGGTCCTCTTCATTCCCCATCCCCTTCTAAGAGCCGGCCGGCCCCATTCTGACTTCTTTTATAATATTAATAGAGGGGGTGGTGCTTTCTATCACCAAGTATGAAATTTAAAGCTTGAATTCTCAAAATAATTACAAAATGCCAATACATAGAGATTTGTACAAGGGTTTAAAGGCATACTGTTATAATTTGTTTTAAAATAACAAGTGAATAAAAGATATGATTTGTAGAATCATGTAGAGGTGGAGCTAGTTGACCACCTGACCATTGCTCTGTATAAATTCAAAGTGCCTAAACTAAATGGTCAGATAGTCCTGGAGGTTCAGTCTTGTGCTGACCTCAATCAGAGTAATGCTCTAGCTTATTCTAGTGCTACTGAAAGTCAGTCTACTTTCTGTGTGGATGTAATTTTTTTTTTCTTTCTTTGGAAAGTCCGGCTTGTAATTTTATTTATCACTAATAAATTTATTTTGGATTTATGGTCAACTGAGTCGTTTGGACCTCCTTTCAAACCCACACCTCACAGAGCCCTCATTGATTTTAGACCCAAAATTTATTACACAACTTAAACAACACCTCCAGGAATTTATCAAATTAAACCCTCCGGAGGCAACTAGTGCAAATGGGGTGTGGGATACCTTAAAAGCTTTTATTAGAGAGGAGGCAATTTCTTATTCCTCCTTTCTAAAGAAAACAAGTAATAATCAAGAAATTCAGCTTGAAAAAGAAATACAGATACTAGAGGGAGTTAACATGAAGTCGATGTCAGCAGGACAAATTACTAAACTTAAAACTTTAAAAGGTAATCTCAATCAGCTTTCAATCCGAAAACTGGAACAAGACTTAATAATAACCAAATCTAATTCATTCTTTGAGGGGGATAAATCTGGCAAGTGGCTGGCTGGATTGGTTAAAAAGAAAAAGGTGGAACGCACCATTATGGGCATAGAGGATCCAACAGGAGAGATTGCTTATGACCAAATTAAAATTAATGACTCTTTTAAAACCTATTACTCAAATTTATATACTTCCGAATACCCTGTAGGAGAGGACCCCCAGGCCTTCTAAAAATCAATTGAGTTACCCAGGTTGACACTACAAGATAGGGATACAGTGGATAGCCCAGTGACACTTGAGGGACTGAAAAAGGTGGTATTTAGTGCCAAAAAGGGGAAGGCCTCAGGTCCTGACGGGATCCTGGCAGAGCTATACAGGGAACTCTGGGATGTCTAGGGTCCCTTGATGCTAAGGGTGTTGTCTGAGGCCCTGGAATCTGGAATTTTACTCCAGTCCCAATATTTGGCAATCATAACAATTCTTCCCAAACTGGGAAAAGACCCCTATAAATGCTCTTCATATCGTCCTATATCATTATTAAATTCAGATTACAACATTATAGCTAAACTTGTGGCCTCTAGACTGGTTGGGCTTCTTCCTCAACTGGTGCATTCAGACCAATGTGGATTTGTGAAGGGGAGACAGGCTAAATACAACATTAGAAGAACCATAAATATTATGCACAACTGGTCAAAGGGTGGAGGGGAAGGTCTTTTGGCCCTAGACGCTGAAAAAGCCTTTGATGGGGTCGAATGGCCTTTCATGTTGGCAGTACTACAGAAATTTGGATTTGGCCCCCAGATATTAAATTGGATTCAAGCCCTATTCCACTCCCCTAAGGCCCAAATATTGACAAATGATTGTACCTCCTCCCCTTTCCCCCTTACAAGAGGCACAAGGCAGGGCTGTCCCCTCTCCCCATTATTATATGTTTTAACCATAGAGGCCCTAGGCCAGAGTATAAGGTCACAAATAGGTATCAAAGGCTTTGTCTAGAGGGGACGGGACCATCGGATTTCCTTGTACGCTGATGACATTTTACTTTACCTTTCTTCCCCTGAGGGATCCCTTCCTCACTTGTCCAGGATATTTGAAATCTATGGCCCACTATCGGGACATAAAATTAATTGGGGAAAAAGTGAATGGTTAGCTATGGGGAAAAATAAAAATTCTATTCAAGTTTCTGGCACCACTATTATACCCTCATCTCAGATTAAATATTTGGGTATCATTAAACCTGCTAAGCTGTCGACCCTAGTTAAAGTAAATATGAAGGCCATAGTGAATAGCGTAAGGGAGGATTGCTTCTCTTGAAGGGCTTTGCCTTTGACCTTGATAAGTAGTGTTAATTTAGTTAAAATGTCGGTGGTTCCTCAATTTCTTTATTTTTTTCAAACAGTCCCTCTATGGATTCCAAATAAATACATTAAAGCACTGGAAGGGGCTATCACTCAATTACTTTGGCAAAACAAAAAACCTAGAATTAAAAAAGAAATAATGCAATTGCCACTAAGTAGAGGTGGTTTGAGCCTCCCAAATGTTAGGTGCCACTATATATCATCCCAGCTTATACATATACAGGACCTGCTACGGGAGGATAAGGACAAGCCGGTATGGGTGGAGATGGAGTCCCTTTCATTTCTCCCCTTGTACTTTGGTGGGAAGGCTGGGCCTTCCCTCCCCTCCAAAAATAGAAAATCCCTGTACAAGGGCAATGTGGAGGGCCTGGGAGATGGTCCACAGTCAGATGGACTGTGATGGATCACCCTCCCCAGATACTCCATTAATGACTCTCCTAGAAACAAGAGGTAAAGTGACAAAGGGGGACGAAAAACTGCTTGAGATATGGTATAATAAAGGATTATTCCTACTGAGTCACTTTGCAGGGGAAGAGGAACCCCCATCTTTCAAATCTATGATTAAAAAATACAATATTAAGGCATCACACTATGTTCTATACCTTCGTATTAAAGAAACTATACTGAAACTGAGAACTTTAGGAGCCGAATCAATAACTGTCTACCGATCATCTTTGGAGGAGCTTTTTGTTTGTCAATCATCAGACAAATCCTTTCGACCTCTTAGGAGGTGCTATGTACTATTGCTGGTCTCACTTCCGAACCCCCTAGAGAAAATCAAAGCCCAGTGGGAGACAGATATACTTCCAGATGCTCTAACAGAAGGTGATTGTTAAACATACTTAAAAACTCCATTAAGCGCTCAGTTAACAATATACTTCGAACGATACAGTATAAAGTCCTTTTTAGAGCCTACTTTACCCCCTGTTGGCTCAAAAGATTGACCCCAAAAATTCATCACTTTGTCCCAAATGCAAAGTTCATGAAGGATCCTTTTTTCACTTAATTTGGTCAAGTCCAAAGGTATGGGGATTTTGGGAGAGAGTCCAGCAAATTCTGGCAGGTACCTTACGGATCCCCCCTAGGCTGGATCCAGTGGAAGCTCTATTGGGTCTTAACATAGGGGTTGTGGGGGGGGGGTGCCCAGACATTCAAGAGGTTTGTGGAGACTGGGGAATGTACTGGCACTTAGATCTCTAGCTATGTACTGGAGGTTACCTGAAACCCCTACAGTTGCAACTTGGATTAACTCCCTCCTGGAGTGCATGAAATTGGAAAGAACACAATACCTAGTTAGGGGACAACTAGAAATGTATCAACAGATGTGGGCCTCACTGGAAGAAGCACTACAACAACCTTGGTTTCCGTTGTTTTAGATGGAATTGATATATACCACTGGTATCACTGTTAAGTCTTTGCCTAGTACTAAGTTTATCTGTATGGCTGAAGTCAAGATAATCTATATGTAATGATGCTCTGTAACTGTACGCTCAATTGTGTGATGATGGCAAAAATTGTAACTTGCTCTGCTCTGTAAATAAAGTTTACAAAAAATAACAAGGGGGTCACAATTTGAAGATATATGGGGGATGGCTCAGGGGCAACATGAAGAAGTATATTTTCATGGAGAGGGTGGTGGACGCATGGAATGGCCTTTCTGAGGAGGTTGTGGGGTCAAAACACGGGGAATTCAAGAATGCATGGGACAGACATAAGGCAATTCAGGTACAGGTTAGGAAGAAGTCGGCTGTTAGTTAACTAGGATCTGCAGCTTATCCAATAGGTAGGGAAATGGGCAGACTGGGTGGGGCCAATTGGTCCTTATCTGCCATCAAAGTCTAAGTTTCTATGTTTCTAGCTACCTAATTATATAATTTGTCATAAATACAGGAAAGGCAGAAGCATACTTCTATACTTCAAGTCTGATTTGGATGCCGAGTGCTGTTCCCCTAATTACATAGCCACCACTGACTGTGAATGTTTACTAGTACACCTGAACCTGGGCATTAAAAAAACTGAATTTCAGCTGTGTGTATAACCCACCTAAGGTCAGGCCAGAGGGTTTCAAGGAAGTGGTACAACTAGTATCTACCCTAGACAGGACTCAAATAATCATCATGGGAGATTTTAAATTGGCTAAGCAACACAGCATCATACTGAGACATCCTTGGCGATCATGGCCTTATGCAAATCCTCATTGCTCTCACCAGACAAAATGTTAAATCATGGAACCAGTCCCTCCTTGACTGGATATTGGTCAACAATTCTGACAGAATCAGGCTACGTGGGCACCTATCCAACTCAATCAGTGACCTCTCCTCTGTTTATTATACGAACATATGAACATATGGACTTGCCAGCAGATAAAGGCCTTTTGGTCTATCGAGTCTGCTCGATTGTGCAGCTAGCAGCCCTTATACTGCAGCTGCCCCTCCCCCCTCCAGTGACCCTCCCCCTTAGCCTGTCCCATCCCCTTTTGAAGCAGCCCACTGTCTTACAGGACACCACTTCCTCTGGTAGTGCGTTCCACCCTGTTACTTCCCTCTCCATAAAAAAGCGTCTCCTCATTTCCATCCCCAACCTTCCCCCTCCAATCTCACGATTGTGCCCTCGGGTGTCCCTTCCCCTCCTTAAATGGCAAAGCCCCTCCATGCCCGCCTCATTTATTCCCTTCCTGTACTTGAAGGTTTCAATCATGTCCCCCCATCACTCCTCTCCTCCAGGGAGTACATGTTCAACTCCCTCAGCCTACTCTCATAGGGCAGGTCCCCTAGCCCCTGGATCATTTTTGTTGCTCTGCGTTGCACCGCCTCCAGTAACCTAATGACCTTCTTCAGTTACGGACACCAGACCTGCATGCAGTATTCCAGGTGGGGTCTAACCAGTGACCTACATAGCGGCAGGATCACCTCCCCCCTCCTGGAGGATATGTCTCTGGCAATGGTTCCACGTCAATTCCGCGTAAACAAAATCATCGCGGTAGTTTCAAGCACGGTCAAATTGCTGTGCGCATTTAACGCTCAGCATTATTTCAGCACTAGGCATTCCAGCGTGCTGCTTGCTCGTAATCCGATTACACTGTGTGTAAAGTGTTGCGCCTGCATACCGCAACAGTGGACAGTGTGAACGGAGCATTAGCAGCTGTCTCTACTGTTACCTACACAATTTGGTATAAGTTCACACAGTTTGAAAAAAATCAGCGTTCAGTGTTGCTGCAATAATAAAAGATATTCAGTTTCACCAATCTCTGTGTTCAACCTACAGGTTACTGTTGCACAATCTGGTCAATTAACTAATTAGCAGAACAGACCTCAATTAAACTATTAGCTGTCCAGTTGACAAGCTGCAAGTTTCATTAAGAGCAGCACAGAAATCTTAGGCCCCATCCGCACTGCACCGCTCAGACCCCGTAACAGATAGAAACCGTTAAAACCGGGGAGCGGTGCAGTGTGTCCACACTGCTGCGCTGTCCGTTACGGGACCAGCACCGCCAGTCCACACTTCAGGAGCTGGGCAACTGTTACCGTGGCACCCGATCTCATAACGCAGCTCGTGCTGCGCTAGAGGACCGGTGCCATGCGTCCACACTATGCCCGGTAACGTTACCGGGAGAGATGTAAACAAAAACAAAGGAAAACGAAGCAAATTATGAAGCGATTGTACAATGCCGGCAGGAAAGATTACCAGGTAAATGCTCAGCAGAGCACAGGGAATACACTGCTGAAAAAGCACAGATTGTTTTTTATCTGTTACTGCTGCTTTAACTCCCTGCTCAATCCAGGATGTGTCATCTCCCCTCTGACCCTCAAAGGTAATAGCCTCAAGCACACAGACTCTAAAACTGTTGCCAGTTTGTTTTATGACTACTTCTGCAACCTAGAAAAGTAAAGATACCCCACAAGTGAACAGGCTTAATCTCATGTTTTAACTGCCTATCTTAGCACCATGGCATCCCAAATTTAAAAGTTAACAGGGGCCTCTGAGGGGTATCTCTTGTGGTATAAGAGACACCAAGCGTGAGGTTTGGACGAAAGGACCACAAAGCGAAGCTGAGTGGTTCTGTCTGCTCAAAACTCATGAGAGGTCTTCTATACCATAAGAGACACCCCTCAGAGGACATATTAACTTATTATAAATTACTCTAGTTTAGCTCAAGCAATTTCTAATAGGTTTAGAAACTTTTTTTAATTTACTTATGCTGTCCTCCCGTGGCACTAAAATGGAGCGATCTCCCCCGATGCTCCCACACGAGAGCACACTAAAATGGAGCGATCTCTCCTAGTGCTCCCACACGAAAGCACACTGTACAAAGGATGAGAGTTATGGTGGCTCTGCCTGCCAACTTGCTGAAATCCCATTAGTGATTTATAAAACTTTAAAAAAAAGTCACTATCAAAGAAGTCTGTAATCTGTTGCATCACCTAAAAGCTGACAAATCAGCTGACAGTGATGGTTTAATTCCCAAATTTCTTAAAAGTGCTGCTTCAAAAATTGTCCTCCCTATCGTCAAATGTTCAGCCTATCTTTGAAGTCTAGAAAAATCACTGATATCTGGAAATTGAGCCCTGTTGAACCGCTACACAAAAAGGGCAAGCAAACTGCCCTGGATAATTACAGACCTATTTCCATCCTCTGAACCTTGGCCAAGGTACAGGAGAGGATAGTTCATAATCAGCTTACTTCTTACCTGGAACAGCACCAGTTACCTTGTGAGGAGCAACATGGTTTTAGAAGGGACCATGGAACTCATATAGCATTGGTCAGTTTCAAGGACACGATCAACCACACCATAGACAAGGGCCTATTGACCATTGCCGTGTTCATGGATTTGACCAAAGCTTTTGATCTGGTGGACCATTACCTGCTCATTCGGAAGTTGTCTGAGCTGGGGATGGGGGATCCAGTTACCATGTGGTTTTCAAACTATCTATATTACAGGTCACAGAAGTTCAAAACTGACAAAGTCACGTCCAGGGCAATACCATCTTTTGTGGTTTTCCTCAGGGATCCATCCAAGGTCCTCTTTCATTCATTATTTTCATTAATACTCTATCAAAGATCTGCAAAACTGCCAAATCTCTGCTCTCTGCTCTCTGTAGATGAAGTAATCATTTACATGCACGGGAACTACATCAGCACTGCTAACGATGTCACTGATTGTAACTTCCACTCCCTGCAAAGATGGTTCATGAATGAATAACTGGTCTGGAATGTCCCTTAAACAAAAGCTACAATACTTGGTTTTGCCTGAAAGGTCAAAAGCTTCTCCCACTACTTCATAATCTCGACTCTAGATGGCATCTAACTTGAAATAGTTAAGGAATTCAAGTACCTTGGTGTTATCATCGATCCCTGCCTCGCCTTTGATAATCATATCACCAATACTGTTAAAACTGTACATCAAAAACCAGGATTACTCCACTGTACCTCAAAGTATTTAGCGCCTGACACAAGAATCAGAATTGCCCAAAGTAGTATTCCCCCCTGACTGACTATGGGTCTGTTGTGATGAATGCTGCACCACTTACTGTGTGTAAAAAGAAGAGGGTATTAGCATACAAGGTTGCTACATTTCCATTCTCCCAGGGCCCACAATCCCACCCGTGTTCCAATTTCAAATGCTTTGGATGATTGCAACCTGATCTCAGACAGGGTGGGACAAATCAGTTTGTGACCACCAGCTATCAAATTCTGTTAGCTAAAAATTTATATTTTGAGTGGCGATCATTTTTCATGGCTTATCAATCACTTCCATGGTTGGTAGCTAGTTGTCCAGTAACTTTCAAAATCTGGTAAATAAATCGATTTTTTTGGCTACCTGATTTGTCCCACCTTGACCTCAGAGCTCGGTTAACCTTAGCAAATTTCATGTTTAAAATTCTACACGGCAGTGAAACACAGAAATATAGAATTTGACAGCAGATAAGGACTGCTTGGCCCACCCAGTCTGCCCATTTATTTATTTATTTATTGAAAAGTTTCACCAGGTAAAGTACACTGAACAACAAGTTGCTCGTCTCCCGGTACGACCTAGGGGAGTGGGTAGAGAGTTACAACGTAGTATGATGTACAAACAATTGACACATATCATACAAAGCATAGTTTACAAGGTAGATAGTTTAAACATAAACGGTGACCTTAAGGATGACCAATAGTGGCTAAACAGCACAAACGCTCCTACAGCCTACGTACAGAGACTATTAGTAAGGAATCACTGTGAGGATAATAGCAAAGTAACACAGTCAAGCTAGCAGGCCATGTCGAGACCCTCAGGCTTCGAGGAAATATATAATAGAAAAGTAGTTGCAGCAAGCATATAGCTAGGAGCGGAGTTAAGTGCTACCCTACCTGCATTTTCCTACCTAATGGATAAGCTGCAGATCCTAGTTAACCAACAGCCTACGTCTTCCTACCCCCAACCCCTAGAACTGCCTTATGACTGTCCCATGCATTCTTGAAATCCACCAATGTTTTTGACTCCACAACCTACTCAGGAAGGCTATTTCATGCATTCACAACCCTCTCAGTGAAAAAATACTTCCTCACATTACCTCTGAGCCGTCCCCCCTCAATCTTGTTCTTGCACACCTCTTTTTCTGAAAGATGCTACCCTCTTGGACCTTACCCTCAGGTCTCTTTCCTGTTTAGTGGTCATCAGTACCACTCCCCCCATCTTGTATTCTGCCCCTGGGTTTCTGTGCCCCAAGTGCATGGTTTTGCAGTTCTTAACATTGAAAGGTAAGCCGTGTTTATGCGGCAATAGCACTGCAAAAGACCAATGGCAGCAGAGCGATCCGTACCACCTGCTACTGATGGTTTGAATGTCTACAAGGCCCCTCTCTGCAACACTACCGATCTACGTCAGTGAGTGGCCATGCATCAGGAGGCCGGACAGCCACCTGTCACCGTATGTGATGATGTAACCGGGCATGCGAATGCGCGTGTCCATAATCACGGATAAAGGTTTTCAGTGGAAAATTAAAACTGTTCCAGCCCTCGGTTTTCAGTTGCAACTACTTTGCTGCACTTCGAGGACTGTCTAGTTGTGGAATTAGTGATTGCTTGCAGCACTTGTGAAAATGGAGACTCATCATGCATGAGTCCACATCACCTCAGCTGTGCAAGCACCACAGCAGATGGGTTGATGTGGCGCAGACTGTCCACACAGTGGTTTAATCCACTGTAAGTCATTCACTCTGCTCGGCCTCCCCAGTTTTCCTAGAATGCGGGAGCATCTTACTGAGCGGATTACCCAGATCAGGTAAGTGTCCACATGGAAGTCTTTGCACTGGAGCAACCCGAGCGATCAAGATACTCCAGTGCAAATGTGACCATGTAAACAGGGCTTTAGTTGCCACACTGTGGACCAATCTTCACGCTTTCTTCGATCCCAACAGTGGACAACGTGGGGCAGGGGTGGCACACCCTGCAGGTGGCATGGGCATGCCTCATGGACACCTGACGCCTCCAGTGTTAGGCATGCGGCCACCATGGACACGTACGTGGCCACTGTCAGACTGGCTCACTGGGTTACCTGGAGTGGCCTAGGTGGGACCCAAACACTCGGGTACCTGGTCACCTTCTAAACACTGACATTCCTTGCATGTATCACCATGTTCCTATCACGTGGAGGGGTGTGGGGCACTGCAGGTGACTATAAGCTGCAAACATAGCTAGTGTATCACATTCCTGTGCTATGCCAATCACAGTGTGTCACCTTGTGCCCTCACCTGTTGCTTGCCCAGGTGGGCCCCCTGTACCTCAGTCCGACCCTGTACATGGCCATGGGTAATAGCAGTGTATTCAGGCTAATGCAGCCCACCCACCCACACATAAAAATTCCATCACACCTGTCTGCTAGGCTTCCGTACCTCCTGTTCACCTTTGTGGAGTGGTGGGGAAGCCCTGCAAAGCTGTAACTGCACATGCCTTCTGTATGTAAATGGCCTGAATACATTCCAGTAATGAGCTGTACATCAGGGAAATGGGCTCGGAATGTGTAATGAGGCTATCTGCATATCCCGGCTGAATACTGCAATTTTGCATGCTGCACATGTGGCTGCCTATTGCGCATTTCCTTATGTCCCGCATAGGTCTCAGTGCACCTGCTGCGCATCTCCCGCTGTGCGATCGCACATGTTTTGGCTATTCAGTCAGACATGCGTGACTGCATCTTATGGCACACCTTCTGAATATATCTTTATTTTGTGCTGGAGCATCTCAGTTGCACGGCACAGCCACTTGCGCAGTGTACCCTGGGACTTTGGAATATTTATTTATTTATTTATTTGCTTTTGTTTACCGGGTAAATCACACTAGACAGCTAAGTGCCTATTTTCAGGTGCGACCCGGGAGAGTTACAAACTTAAGTAGGCAGGTACAGTGATAAATCAGTTTTACATACAATGGAATAACAGGTGATGGAAGAGAATGACAACCAGTAACAAGTCACGAACCCGGGGGGGTGTTACAGATAACTCGGGAGAGTTACAAGCTAGAGCATACACAAATAGTGAGTGAGTCAAGATTTACATATAACGGGAGAGCAGCCGAAACCAATATGGCACTCAAGGAGGACATGGTACGCTTTAGAATGATTTGGGTAGGTAGTTGACAGTGCTCAAAAGGGTTAGGACAAGGTAGGTGCAGTGCACATAATAACCATAACACAGGTTCAGTTATATGTTAAGCCGAATAAGTGCCAGCATGTGGGGGGACCTCGGAATGAGCTAACAAGGGGGGGGCCAGGTGACCTCGTTCGGGAGGTAAGACAGGGCATCAGCCATTACTTGACCAGTAGATGGGAGAATAAGTGTGGTGGACCCTGGGGGCGCAGAGACCCCCCGTGCCTGCATAGTGCAGGGGGTTACGAAGTACATAGACAGGTGGAGGAACCCTTCAGGAAGTTCCAAAGGGAAGTTTTAAAGCTTGGAAGGGAGGGGGTGGACCGAGTAAGGCCTGGGAATGAATGCCATAGTTATGGGGCATAGTTGGCAAAGGCCCGATCACCCGCAAGGGTGCATGTCCTAGGAACCGGGCAGTTGAGTGTGGCGCTTGACCTAAGGTGGTAGGAAGAGGTGTCAGGGTTGAGGGGAAGGGCAAGGGCAGCAGGGGTGGCTGATCTTACAATGCTGTCAACGAAGTTCCCTACTACAAAGGTGCGGTGTTTCTCGGGAGGGAGCCACTCAAGGTGTGTGTAGAGGTAGCAGCAGTGTGTCAGGGGTGGGGCAGATAGCGCAAAGCGGCAGATGCTGTTGTAGGCCGTGTCCCATTTCAAAAGGCTGGTTTTTGGCACGGGGGCAAAGGTCAGTAGCCCACAGCAGAGAGAGGGGAGGAGAACACCCCTGGCTAGGGCCACCCAAGCAGCTGGGGTCAGGCTGTTTTTGGCTCTGTAGGCGAGACTGAGTTTGATGAGTTCAGGGTGCAGAAATAACAGCAGCAGTGCTTTTGCTAGAGAGAGACTGAGAGACTGAAATTCGGAATCAGAGATACCCTCAGATGAAGGACTTTGTTTTCTCTGTTTGTACTGCCTTTGTAAATAGTCATATTAAATAATTTTTACTTTTATTTTGCTGCTTTTAATAATAATAAAACGTTACCTGGGAATTTTACAACCGCTCCTGGTTTTCCTATGCTTCCTGACCTTTGCATCGATGACATGCAGCCTTTACCTTGTCAGCAGACAGCAGTTATGACTGAAGCAGCCCTGATGCCGGTACAGGAACATCTGTGGTGCTGCTGAGGTTGGTTCCCTTGATCCCCATTTGACTGTCTCACCAGGCATGCTGCAGTGATTGTGCCACTGGCGCTGGTGTCATTACTGTAGGTGCATGGTGGACGCGGCTTCATTACTGTGGCAGTAGTGGACGGTGAATTGCTCTCTGGCGCCGGGCGCCATGACATTTCTTTTAGCACTTACTAGTACTAGTGCCATCAGTGGCAGTGCCATCAATGGCACCAACAATGGGCAACGAGTGAGCCGACCGAGAGCAACTGATGTCCGTGCCTGGAGGGACCAGCGGTGGCAACTTTGTAACATCCATTTGAGCTGCATGCTCAGTGACATGAATGGTGATAGGGTGACGCAGACGCTGTGTCTTGTCTGTGTGTATGACTGGCCAGGCTGGCTGGAGGTGGAGCATATAGACATGCCTCCTCCACTTGCCGTGGCTAGATCCTCCGATACCTGCCCCTGACAGACAAGGATGGGAAGTTCAGAATGGAACTCTGCAGGTTGTATATATATATATTTTTTTAAAATAAAATGATCAAACTGAGCTGTGCTATGCAGGACAAGGTTCAGGGTCCAAGACAAAACCTTTGGGGCCCAAGCCCCAGAGGTCTAGTCCTAACAATGCCCCTGCACAGCAGTGACTGTGGCGTAAATCATTAAATAAAAAAAAAAAAAGCTCCATTCTGACAAATCTTTCAGAACACTGGATATTGTGGACCATTCTCTCTTGTCATGAGGAGTATGCATGTAAAAACAAAATATATACTGCATATCTGTTTTGTTCTCATCTGTGTCCTGCTAGCCCCTAGCTGCAGTGCCACCCCTTCCCCACAGCCCTGTCACCGGCCATCTTTGGGAATTACTCTTACCTACCTGGTAGCAGTGCCCCACAGTTTGCCCCCTGTGGTGAAGCTCCCCGAGGTTCCCATCTGCAGCATCCTCCCCAGCCCTGTCATCTGCTGTCTCTGGGACTTACTCTTACCTGCCTGGTACAGTGCGCCACAGGTTACCCCCCTTGTGGTGAAACTCCCTGAGGTTCCCATCTGCAGCACCTCCCCAACCCTGTCACCTGCCATCTCTGGGACTTACTCATACCTGCCTGGTACAGTGCGCCACAGTTTGTCCCATGTGGTGGAGCTCCCTGAGGTTCCCATCTCCAGACACCTCCACAGCCCTGTCACCTGCCATCTCCAGGACTTACTCATACCTGCCTGGTACAGTGCCCCACAGTTTGCCCCCTGTGGCAGAGCTCCTTGAGGTTCCATCTGTAGCACCTCCCCAGCCCTGTCACCTGCCGTCTCTGGGACTTACTCTTACCTGCCTGGTACAGTGCCCCATGGTTTGCCCCCTATGATGAAGCTCCCTGAGGTTCCCATCTGCAGCACCTCCCCAGCCCTGTCATCTGCTGTCTCTGGGACTTACTCTTACCTGCCTGGTACAGTGCCCCACAGTTTGCCCCCTGTGATGGAGTTCCCCAAGCTTCCCATGTGCAGCATCCTCCCCAGCCCTGTCACCTGCCATCTCTGGGATTTACTCTTACTTGCCTGGTACAGTGCCCCACAGTTTGCCCCCCGTGGTAGAGCTCCCTGAGGCTCCTATCTGTAGCACCTCCCCAGCCCTGTCACCTGCCATCTCTGGAACTAACTCTTACCTGCCTGGTACAGTGCCCCACAGTTTGCCCCCAGTGGCGGAGCTCCCTGAGGTTCCCATCTCCAGACACCTACCCATCCCTGTCACCTGCTGTCTCTGGGACTTACTCTTACCTGCCTGGTACAGTACCTCACAGTTTGCACTCTGTGGCGGAGCTTTCTGAGGTTCCCATCTGCAGCATCCTCCCCAGCCCTGTCACCTGCCGTTTCTTGGACTTACTCTTACCTGCCTGGTACAGTGCCCCACAGTTTGTCCCCTGTAGCGGAGCTCCCCAAGGTTCCCATCTGCAGCAACCTCCCCAGTCCTGTCACCTGCTGTCTCTGGGACTTACTCTTACCTACCTGGTACAGTACACCACAGGTTCCCCCCGTGGCGGAGCTCTCCGAGGTTCCCATCTGTAGCACCTCCCCAGCCCT
Source organism: Neoceratodus forsteri (assembly GCA_016271365.2). NCBI lineage: Eukaryota > Metazoa > Chordata > Ceratodontiformes > Ceratodontidae > Neoceratodus > Neoceratodus forsteri. The sequence continues at coordinate 1,097,662,795 of CM028134.1, read as the reverse complement.
GTCACCTGCTGTCTCTGGGACTTACTCTTACCTGCCTGGTATAGTGCCTCACAGTTTACACTCTGTGGCGGAGCTTCCTGAGGTTCCCATCTGCGGCATCCTCCCCAGCCCTGTCACCTGCCGTCTCTGGGACTTACTCTTACCTGCATGGTACACTGCCCCACAGTTTTCCCCCTGTGGTGGAGCTCCACAAAGTTCCCATCTGCAGCATCCTCCCCAGCCCTGTCACCTGCCATCTCTGGGATTTACTTACCTGGCTGGTACAGTGCACCACAGCTTGCCCTCTGCAGCAGAGATCCCTGAGGTATCCCAAGCCTCGAGGAATGATTAGCTCATTTGCCTTAGGCAGGAAGCCCAGGAGGTGGTGCAGGGCCTTGGGGGACAACACACCATACTGCTATACCCATGCAGAATTTCCTCTGTTCTCTCCCCTCCCGGGGCACCTTGTGGATGTGGACAGCCAGTGACACAAGCACGTAGCGTGCTCCTGTTGCAGTCACGAGGTGCTCCTGCTTGCACCATCACCTGGGGTCACCAAGATGGCAGTAGCGCAGTGCAGCACGTGGCCCTCCCTCCCCGGAGGAAAAGAGCATCCCTCCTTCCCCAGCAGGTCCCCAGTGACCTGAGATCAATCCCGATACAAAATATTTTTTTACAGCACAATCTAGGCAGGGGTCAAACTTGGCTCTGTCTCAGCCAGGGGTTAAACTTGGCTCTGTCCCACTAGACACAGGCTGGTAGATTTTGTAGTAGGCTAGTAAAATTTTGCTTCAGCTAGTCCTGCTGACTTGTAGCGAAGAACAGAACATGTCAATAAGTACACCAATTGGGCCAGTGGAAAAAGTCTGTAAGGTCAGTGGATGTTCCCAGTCACTAGCCCTGCTGGCTAGTGGCAGCATAACTTTCAACACTTGCTGAATATAAGAAATCTGCACAGCACCATGGGGCACTTGCGTGGCACGCTGACAACCTGGGTTCAAGCCCGAGTCCAGGACATCAGGAGTGAATGCCGGCAGGAAGGGTGATAGAGCATGGCTCATAGAGTGACACCTAGTGGTGGTGATATGCAGAGCCTTACTGGTATGGGTGACCTCCAGGGGAGGGGCCCAAAAACAGTGCCCATCTCAAACTGCTGGATGATGGCTGCCTAGTCCCCCCATGCCGACGGTCCCCCTAGCGCACCACTCCTGCCCCCCCAAACCTGCATGCCTCGGAGGACCCCCAGGAACTGTCACTCCCCTTCCTGTTGCCAGGGGAAGTGGGGGCCCCCCTTGCAGGGATAAGCTGGACCCTCCAAGGATGTGGGGATAGCCTGTGGAGCCAGGTGGCAGTGAGCAGCAGCGAAGGCTGAGTCGGATGAGCAGTATGGGGTGATAAGCATCCTGAAGGAGTGGCAGGTCGGAGGGATGCAGGGAAGAGAAAAAGAAAAAAAAAAAAGAATTGTACCTTGTACCGTGTGCAGATTTTAACTTCACTGTTTAGTTTACAAAGTGCCTTACATTGTTCATATATCATCAGTTCCATGCACAGACCTACTGTGTTAATTTTATGTCCTTCAGAGCTCTTAAAAATCCTACTGGGTTGTGGAGATGGGGTGGTGGATTCTGTTTGCAATTTGTTGGGGGTTACTTAATGGCAACTGGCAAAGCAGACCGATGGGCAGTAAGTGAGTTACCTGAAAAAGTATGCTAGGAAGATTACCTTCATGAGTGGCATTACTGTCAGTTCCAAACTGACGTGGCACCGTCACATATGGGAGATTTCAGATATCAGACCATTCGCTACTACCAAGGTACAGAGATTAGAACGTGCCCTCTGATATCAGCTCTGTCTCTCCAAGTTCCAGAGTTGCCTGCTCTTCATCCCACTCCATGTGCTGTATGTTGCTGCCACCTAGTGGCCAATAGGTTTATGGCGTATAAGCTAGACGTATAAACCCCAACTAGCAATTATCTGAACCATTTAGCTACCATAAACGGCTCATCTCTCAGTGAAACTTAAAAAACACCATCGTACTTTGATCTGCAGACTGAGTTACTGAAGTAACAATTTGGCTACATGAACAATGTTATTGGTAGCCAAATACAGACATGATTAGTAAAATGTTATTTGTCTAGAATCAGCTTATACGTGGAACTATGTTGCTGTGTTTTTCTCTCTCTCTCCCTACTTCTCTCTCATGTGTTATACCCCACTCTCTGTACTAGCCAGAGGTAATCCTCTGACCAGTGGAAAATGTCAAGTTGCCAGCTGGCCAATGACCACTAAAAAAAAGTCAGTACTGACCACTAAAATAAATGTTTAATTGCCACTGTGGTCTCTCATTTTGGGGTACCTATCCTCTGCAATTCAGCCATCATCACAACAGTATTGGCCGCTATAAATATGATACAGCGGTCTCCTGGTTGCCAGATATGAAACTGAGTTTTGTAGCTTGTATTTAATTCACATGTTCAGGGTTTTATTTAACTCTAAAAATTGATTAGCATTTTGCTCATAAAAGTTCTAAAACATTGTGAAAATGCATAGCACTTGCCTCACTGTGTTTAACAAACATAACTCTTCTAGAAAACCTATATAAATATTTTCTGTACAGTTAGTATTGTCCCAAGAAAAAACTGCTACTCAATTATTTAAAATCCTGCATGTTTTTTGTTTTAGTTGACTAGCTCTTTTAAATATATAGCAGCTAAAGGCATCTGTTAAAAACTGAAACTTGGTGGTGGGGGGGGGAGCTGTAGGTTTGAATCCCACACGAAGGACTTCAGCTCACACGCAGCACTGACACAACACTGCAGTACTTGGGGTGCTGCGCTCTGGAGACTAGGCTCGTACGGTACCCCATGCTGACACTGTAGTATGGTACTAGGAGTGTCCCTTGCCTGGGGGCTGGGCTGATCCCACACCATAGGCTTGGGCTCATACTCAAGCCTGACACTGCATTATTTGGAAGGGGGGGCTAATACTGAGTACAAAATCATAGTACAGCAAGGGATGGGGGCTAAACCACATGAGGGCTGGGGGCAAAATCAAAATGCGGTAAGGGCTGATGGCCAAACCAAAGGATTCAAGAAGGACAGAGGATGTTTAGTGGGCTCAGACCCTTAAAATATAGGGCTCAGAATTTTTATATCACTTCATCGTGCGTAACATTTTTTAGGCAGAAATTTTCAAAGGTTCCTTAGACAACCATAAAACAAGACAGACAAACATAGAAACATAGAAATTTGACAGCTGAAAAATGGTTTGGGGTCTATTAAGTCAGCCTGATATGGAACCACATGTCACTAGGGTTACACGTCACCCCCCGCCCATCGCCTATACCAACACTTCTACCTTATTCCATCCTCTCCTGAAGCTTACAATAGATTTTTTGCTAACAACATCCTCCGGTAGCTTGTTCCACTCCTCCACAAAGCAGCATCTCCTGGCATATCCCCTGAGTTTGCCTCCAGCCAATTTGCAGCTATTTTCTCTCATATTTCTGGTTTTGCTGGGCCGAAATAATTCACTGGGGTCTACCCTGTTGATACTCTTCCGGTATTAAAAGGACTCTATAATGACCCCCCCTCTACTGTTCTCTAGCGAGTACATAATGAAGTTGTCCGGCCTGTTTGTACGAGTACCCCTGCTGCCCCTAAATCATTCTGGTGGCCCCTTTTTGTACCACCTTTAACTAACTGGTATGTCCTTTCTGTGGTAGCTAGTAACGGTTTCAGAACTGGATACTGACAGTATTCCCAGTGCAGCCGCACCAGGGAGCTGGACAAAGTCAGAATAATCTCCTTTCTCCTCTTGAATCCCTGTGACAAGAAGCAGTATAAAAACAACTTCAACAAAAATACACTTTCTTAATGAGGATAGTGCAGTATATAACTTTTCCTTAAAGCAATGCACAGATTCACATCTTAACAGCTCTTCTGCAGAATCATTTCAATATCTCGGAACCTAATTAATAAATAATTTAGAGGTGCAGTCCTCCTAAAAGGAGGTTGTAAGGTTGTACAAGTCAATTACTAGCGATACAGTATATTTATTTTCAGAATTGGAATTCAGACTGTAAACCAGCAGCTATGAGGCCAGAAACGGCCTTTTTCACTGCCAAACACATATAATACTGCTCACATACTACAAAGGATCATCCCCCTACCCCACCCCATTAGCATATAACAGAAAAGTCTACACATCATGTTCTAAATTCAAAGAAAAATGGAAGGCCTTATTCATTACATTTTTTACCCTAAGGAAGAACTGTCTACTCCATAAATCGTGCCCTGGCTGCTTTTTAAGCAGGCAAATTTCTTCTTCTTCTGATGCTCACTTTCAAAAGTTCAAATGGAAGGGGAGGTGGCAGGATAGAGTGCTATGGTCACCAGGTTAAAGGCCAGGAGGGGACCAGATTAACAGCATGCCTCCAGGCTACTTTGCATATGAAGATATTAAGAATTTTCTTTATGAGATTTAAAATACAGATATACTGATCCAGAAGAAAGCAGGGGATATTTTTTAAACAAGTATATAGAAAATCTAAGTGAGCAAAACTAAATAAATAAGATAATTAAACAATTAATGGAAATGAAACACAAATGTATAACTGTAAATATTGTATCCAAAGAGACATACCAAGGACAGGACACTGAATAATTTAATGCTGACAGATGACAGTAAAGCAAACATGGCAGACTAGGCGGGGCAACTGCCAGCGGTCCTCATCTACCATCAAATTCTATGTTTCTATGTTTCATTAATGGCCACTTGAATAGAGAGAGGGTACAGTATATTAATTCATTTATTTACTTAGTTTTTGTTGACCGGAAAAGAGGGCTAGGCTGTTCTGCCTATTTTCAGCCTCGTGGGGGGTGGGGGGGTGCGGATACAGATGCAAACTGACATACTGAATCAGGTTAAGCTGTTGGTGGTATTTTTAGCTAAAGTACAGTTAAGGGCCCTTTTCACTGGCAAACTCCCTTTTAGGAGGACAGGAGGAAATGTGTGTTAAGTTGCAGCTGTTTGTAATGTTCCTACTGTAGTTTTGTAAACTATATTCATACATGATTTAAAAACATTTTGTTTTTACATACAGCCGTTTTTTTCCTTTGGCCACGTTGTCCGGGATATACCCTGGTGGTAGGGAAACACCCTGTTCAGGACAGGTTCTCCCCACTCCACCCCCACCCCTGGGTCCAGCTGCCACCTGATGGCCTCCATGGCTTACCTTCCATGGATAGGGGCTCCTTGGGGGCCACCCCCCTCATTTGAGGCAGTCCTGCAGGTGGGCAGGACCCAGTACTGGTGGTGCTAGAACCCAGAGGAGCCAGGAACCCCAGCTGTCATTTAGACAGTATCCTTTGTTTTCTCTCGTGCTCCCATCTCCCATGGCAAGGGCAGAGTCTAATAATGGCCTTGGATGCATGCTGTGACATCTGAGGAGGGAGCGAGTTCCACTGGCAAGGGAGGAGACTAATGTAACCCCCCTGTTGGGGGCTTACCTGAAAGCCATTTGAAAAAGACTAGTTTCCCCAAGGGTTTTATTCCACCCCCCATTCTTTTTTGGCCTAGTGTCAGTTTTCCTGGCTTGTTCCTCTGTCCTCTGTCTTCTCCCGCTGGCCCCTGCATGGTTTAAGAGAGAGTAGCAGGGCCAGAGGAGCAGTGGCGTGGAGCCGCCGGTCTGTTTTGCACCTCTGGTTGGTTGCAGTTTCACAAGATAAGCAAGAGATGCGCATTTTCGCTATTTCGGCTGCTTTTTAGGTTGTATCTCCGGTGGTCCCGGTCCCAGGGCAATGTAAAAGAGGGACCGGGACCTTAGTAGAGAGAGAGAGAGAGAGAGAGAGAGAGAGAGAGGTAACTGGGAGAAAGGAAAAAACGTTTCTGTGAGCACCAATCGTGCTCAGGCATTTGGGAGCCACCTCATTAATATTCATGAGGTGGTGTCCCTTTGAAGAGTGGGAGACTGTCTAGAGCTAGGGGAAAAGATTTAAGTGCTAGCTACAGGCTGGGGAAAAAGGAAAATATTTAAATGAAGCAATGGTGTGTAAAAGTGTAAAAGGAGAGGCTGACAGTCCGTGGGGGAGTAAGTTAATAAAAAAGATTCCACAGACTGCAGCCAGAGATTGGGGCTATGTGGGTGCTGCCTAGGGACGGTAGGAAATGACACCAGTGACTGGGAATACAGTAAACTTAAATGTAAATGAATGCAGTTACTTAGGACGGCACAGGGGTGGTTACCAAATGGTGGGCAAAATGTATGATGAAAGTAGTTGGCTTGGTTGCAGGGACATTTAGAATCTGGCATCCCTGTCTAGACCGTGGACACTGTCCACTATGTTTTGTAGCCATGTGACACCGGTCAGCCTACCACCGAGCCAGGATTCTTGCCAGGGACTCTGGGATTGATTGAAATAACTTTCGGGCAAAAATACTGGGGAAAGTTTAGGTGCCTTTTTCTCCACCAATGAGGCACTGCGGGAGCCTCATACATATTAATTTTTGCCTAAGGACAGTGGTTCCAGCCAATTTTGTTTTGCAGCAGAGATGAATCCAGAGGCTGATTTTAGTGAGCCTCTCTATTGTCGGAAATGGAAAGGGTAAAATGGTGCAATGAAATGTGGGGAGGTTTGAACCTGGTAAGTCCATGTCTGGGGTAACTGCTGGGGAGGTGGGTTGGTACGACATCTCAGGGGGTTGTACTGCTGGTAATCGGACACACTGAAAATGTACTCTGAGGCTGGCTCCATGGCGCTAGGTGATATGGGATCACCTGGCATGCTGATGACTGGATTTGCACCAAGCCCAGAGTGTCAGGAGAGAGGCCAGCAGGGAGGGCTCATCCTTTGGATGCTCTCCTCCTGAGGGAGGGGTGGTGGTACATGCAGCCTCTGGCAGCTCCTCATGGCTGGTTTCGACCTTGTGCTTTGCGGCATGAGTGACCACGCGCCATATGCGCAGGTTATGAGGATGCTGTGGCTTGCCTCCTCAGGGGGTGGGGTAACCAGAACATGGAAAATGGCCACCCATGCTGGCTGGATGATGGCGGCCTGCCTTCCCTGGCCAAGAGGCCTGGAAGCCTCTGAGTCAACCCACGCTGCCTGCCCAAGATGTAAGGGGGTGCCCAAGGGGCACCTCGAGCTCCCCTCCCGGATTCCTCCTACGGGCAGGGGGCCCCCCCCAATGAAGGGCTATGGTGGGGCAGGCAGGTGGCGGGGCAGATGGATGGCAGATTGGGGGAGTGGCAGAGGGTGAGGACTTGGCCGTCCAAAGGAGAGGGCAGTTGTGTAGGATGGAAGGAGGCATAAACAGATCATACAAAAAAAAATGTACTCTGGGTGGAGGCACCACTATTTTATTTTAGCTTTTGGGAAAGGACCCCCATAGGTCAGCTTTGGGAACCCAGGCCCTGTGCCTGTATCCGAGGCAGCAGGCAGGGGTAGTGGCCCTCTTCCGGACGGTGCTGGAGAGGGGGTTACACTAATAATGGCCTTGGTCATATACAGCGACATCTGAGGAGGGAGCAAACTCCCCTGGCAAGGGTGGAGTCTAATAATAGCCATGGACGCAAGCAGAATTTTATCAGAGGAGAAAGCGAGCTCCCCTGGCAATAGCAGAGTCTAATAATGGCCTTGGACACATGCAGTGACATCTGAGGAGGGAGCAAGCTGCCCTGGCAATGGTGGAGTCTAATAACGGCCTTTTATTTATTTATTTATTTCTAAGAATCAGTTTACAACCTTTGAGCCAGAGGCTCGTTTCCAAAGGTACTTCGTCACATAAAGACATACATTGTGTTTTTGGTTACATAGCATAGATTTGCAAAACAATAGGCGTTCAACAGAGGCGCCACGTCACACTGTGGTCAGACAAATACAATTAGGTTACAGGGTACATGTAATTGATAACAGGTGTTACACAAGTTGGTATCAAGTGAGCAATCTAGTTGGTAAACACCTAAACAGCTGGCACTGGCCAGGTTAAACATAGGCACGGTGTACAGGGAAGTGGTGGTGGGGATGGCTAGGTGGAGAGCTGCCCGGGGGGCGTTGTCAAGAGAAGCAGAGGTGGAGGCTATGTTCAGAACAGGAGCAATTACGAGTGCTGATGATGTGGTTCAAGGGTGGTTTTGAACTTGGATGGTGGTGGCATTGGTGATGGGGCAGGGAGAGAGTTAAACCAGGTTGGGGCTCTATAGCAGAAGGACCTCTGGCAACGGCTGGTTCTTGATCTGGGGACCTTTAGAGTGGTCTTGTAGGAAGACCGTGTTGCAATAGTGGGAAGGCTCTGGTGGATGGATGCCGTTACCCCAGGGGGGGAGAGCCCGAGTAGGGTTTTTTTTGTGAGGAGACAGGTTTGGTATCGGAGCCGTTCATCCAGGGTAAGCAGGTTAGCCTCGACATACAGCTGACAGGTGTGTGTGAGCCTGGGGCACCAGTAATCAATCTGCAGGCTTTATTCAGGGTTAAGTGAATTTTGTTGAGTGCAGTGGTGTCGGCAGCACCATATACTGTAGACCATAGTCTACAAGGGACAGAACGGATGATGTAACAGCGAGCGGAGAGCATTTGGGGAAGGCAGGTTCTATGGCGGAAGAGGATGCCAAGCCGTGTGTTAGTGGCGGATGTTAGGGGCTGACGTGGTGTGAAATGTGAGGGCTGAGTCGAAGGTAACCCCAAGGTATTTGTAGGAGCAGACTTGTTCCAGTGGCTGATTGGTACTTGGTAGGATATAGAGTGGGTGGTTGCTAGCTTTGTTTTGGGGTGGGAAAGAGCATAGCTTTGGTTTTATTAAGATTGATGACGAGTCTGCGCTCCTTAAACCAAGCCTCGGCACTGTTGAAAGACTGCTGTAGGGAGTCCTGTAGGGAGATGGGATTGCGGTGGGTGGCAAAAAGGACAGCGTCATCTGCATACAGTAGAATTTTGCCAGGGCATGCACTGGGCAGGGTGTTCAGATAGAGCGAGAAGAGAAGGGGGCCCAGGATGGAGCCTTGGGGGACCCCAGAGAGAATGGGACGGGTATCGGAGAGTGTGCTATTAATTTTTACACACTGAGATCGAGTGTCAAGATAGCTAGCGCACCATGCTAGGGGGCCAGCTGAGAGACCAGTGTGGCAGAGTGCATTCAGCAGAAGTGGATGGGAGACGGTGTCGAAAGCCTTTGAGAGGTCGATGAACACTGCACCAGCTAGGGAGCTGGTATCCAAGGAGGAGTGTAGAAAGTTGGAGAATTCAATAAGGGCAGTGCTGGTACTGTGACCGCCTGAAGCCATGTTGCTCTGGGCATAAGATGTTATGCTTAGCCAGATAATCAGTGATTGAATGGCCACCACTTTCTCCAGGGCTTTAGAGGGGGAGGATGGAGATTGGCCGATAGTTGTTGGCCAATGACCTGTCGCCCTTTATGAATAGGTGTGATAATGGCTGTTTTCCAAGCTGTGGGAAATTGTCCCAGGCAGAGTGACTGGTTAATTAGGCTGGTGAGTGGGGCAAGGACTTCATCTAGCACCAGCCTGAGGATGCTAGGGTCCAGTGAGTCACTGCCGGGATTGTTGCCATTGAGAGCTTTGATTAGGATGGGTCTGGCTTCCCGGGTGGAAATCTTTCGCAGAGTGGAAGCTGGGGTGCTGGAGGACAGGGGAGGTTGGTTGGGAGAGGTCAAAGAAATTACTAGGAGGACTGAGCTAAGGTCAGTGAAAGTGGTGTTGAACCAGTTAGCTATGGTGGCAGGCTCGGTGGAGGTGCCATTTCTAGTGAGCTGGGATGGGGCAGGGGAGCAAGCTTTACTGTTAAGTTGCTTAATATTATCCCAGAAGTCCGGGCTGAGCCCCAGGAGGAGGTAAGGGAGGCCTGGTAATGGTCTGCCTTGGCTTCCTGATGGCCCATGAGCACTTATTCGGGCTGCATTGTAGGCTTGCCTATCAGACAGACGACCTGTCTCCAGTGGCAAGGTGCCAGAGGTTATCCCGGTTTCTAAGTAATTGTAGGAGGGCTGGGCTAACCCAGGGTGCGTTCTGTTTTTTGGACCGGGTTTTGGTGAAGGGTGCAAAGAGATCACAGGCCATGTTGAAGGTGTGAGTGAAGAAGGCGAGGGCAGTGTCAATGTTGGTTGCATGCTGAATGGGGGACCAGTTTATCTGGGTGAGGAATGCTTTAAAGGGGCACTGTCAGCTTTGCCCCTTCGTTTTTGGCCAAAAGTAAGTAGTGTGCCTGTTGGCGCACAGCTATCACATATATACTTAAGAACATCACTATATGTGGAAAACATAATTTTTTTACCGTTTTTCTGCATTTTGCCAAAGTAGCTTTCTATTCGGGTCCACGTTAAGTCCTCTGCATACCGGAAGCACATTCAGGTCGGGGCCGCAGCGTGGTCCTGAAGTCTGTTAATCGATTTTCCATACTCGAGCATGCAGCTGTATATTGGGAGAGTCCCTTGCACTATTCTAAAATGCTCCATCTACGAGCGACTGCAAACCGAGCACTGGGAGTACTGTAATTTATATTTGTACATTGTAGCCGAAATCCCGTGCATGCGCACTAACGGTACACTCTTGCGCATGCGTGGGATCTTTGGCCATGCCTCTGGTGTGCATGCGCGGGATTCGCCTAGTGCTCCAAGTTTGGACATGATTAGCTGCTTAGGTTCATCATGCATGACTGAGCTTGGAGCTCCAACTTTAAGAACAATTTTAAATACCTTACACTGCTCCATTTTAACTGGGAATTACTTCTAGAGGTTCAGTTAATAGACCTCTACATGGCACAGTGTTTCTTTTTATCCACTGTAAATGTGCCTCGCTCGTCATTTTTACGAGCATTCCGGCACAGGACCGGATGTCTGGATCACACTCTGTTTTCTGGTGCGGCGGCAGTTTCAAAATGGTGCATCCAGGAGCAACTGTACAACAATAAATAACTAATAAAAGGTTAGCGCTATTCATTTTAAACTATATTGGTTGTTTTAATAGGGCATTTTTGCAGCCCTGGTGATTGCCCCCACAGTTTAGGACAGCCTTCCTTTAAGGTCCCCCACTAGGATTTGTTCTGCCTTATGGTGGAGGGTGGCCAGGTAGTCCGTTAAAGATACCAGGGCTGGGTGCTGGTTCTTTGGGGGAATGTAGGCTGTGGTGAGATAGAGAGGGCTCCTAGAGGGGTCTGGGGTGAGTTTGAGGGTAAGAGCCTGGGCCCCATTTATAAGGGCAGGGGTGGGGAGTGCGTGTCCAGGTATTGTGTCCCTGGTGTAGACTGCACAGCCTCCCCCTTGTTTGCCTACTCGGTCCTCCCGGTATAAGGTATAGCCTGGGAGGGAGACAAATGAGTCAGGGGTGGATTTGGACAGCCAGGTTTCAACCAGGGCTATGATGTCTGGAGTTGATGCCAAGGCCCAGCATCAAGGGCGTCAAATTTCTTCAGCAGGCTGCATATGTTCATGGAGGCTACTTGAAGACCAGTGGGCTGGGTGGGTGGCTGGGAGGGGGCAGGGTCTGGGTTGGGATGTATGTTCCCTGTTAGGAGTAGAAGGAGGAGAAGTGCTCTGGTCAGAGGGAGGCAGATGGAGAGTTTACGCCGGGAGCGATAGAATGAGGAAGGGGGTTTAGTTGCACAGGGGGTGGGTAGGGCAGCACAGGCAGAGAAGGCTTGCGTGATCAGAAGCACAAGGGAGCTGGGGGGAGGACAGGTAATGTCTGGATGGGGGTGAGGTGAAGAGGAGCATATGGGATGTGGAGGAGGAGGAGGGAGGAGCAGTGGTAAAGGAGGAGGGGAGGACAGGAGGGTAGGTAGGAACACTGGAGTAGTGAGGCCGAGGGTTAATAGGGACACTAGGGTTGGTGGAAGGTAAAGGGAGGAGGAGGAGAAGAGAGAGGCCGGTGAGCAGGGGATGCACATGCATAGTTGGAAAGGTGGGAGCTAGTGAGGAAAGAGATGGGGTACTAGGATGATAGAGGGGAGATAGTAGCGAGAGGTCACCTCTGAGCCTAGTTGCTGCTATGGTGTAGTGGCAGTGCACGTGCCTGAGGTGCACAGAGTACCAGGTTCAAGTCTTGACCAGGGTAGCAGAAAAGAGCTTGCCCAGTGGCTGTAGCAGCAGGGAGTTGGGTTCAAGGTCTGCAGAAGCACTTGGATAACACTTTAGTTGTGTCAGAGGGTTAGTGCGTTTTTAGAGTTTTGAAATCCTGCAGTAAAAATAGGTAGGTGTGCTAGCTGAGTGGTGGAACTGTGGACTTTGGAAATAAGAGTGTAGGGTTCAAATCCTGCAAGAGAGAAGAGGTAAACTTATATTTTGGCAGGTGGGGGGAAGGGTAAGTGACTAAAAGGCTTAGAAAGTAGGAATAAAATAGGTAGGCAATGTGGTGCACAGGTAGAGCAGCTGACTCTGACTGCAAGGGTACTGGGTTTGATCATAGCTCAGGGACCGAGTGTAGAAAGGTTTAATTTTTAATTCAGAAAAGGAGGGAGTGAGGGAGGGTTAAGAGTATGAAAATAGAGGAAGTTGTTGGCCTGGTTCATTGGCTTAGAGGATAGCCAGTAGAATTTGGACAGAAGGGTACCAGGTTTGATGCTAGCAGGTGCTTAGAGATAGGCTGATGGAGGAGTGAGGAAAGTAGGTGGTAGAAGGATTCAAAGAGAACTGCAGTGACCTCTAGTGGGTCAGCTTTGAAATGGTAGCTAGGAGGGGTATAGAGTTGAAAGAGCAGTGACCCCTAGTGGTTGGTGTCTATAACCTGCAAATGGGAAAGTGGACACTTAGTAAAAAGGAGGGTAGGTCACGTGATGTGACACGTGACCTGCCAGCAGCAATATATGGAGCGCCGACCCTGAGTGGGAGGGTGGTTGGGGCAGGTGGGTGGGAAGTGCCTCACAACAGTCACGCTGTAGTGCAGGACACTTTACCTCTTACAGGCTCTGGCAATCCCCGAATTCAGTCTCCGCTGCTGGGCTGAGTTCTGGGTTCTGGATGTATGCAACAATGTCTGAGAAGTCAGCAAGCTGCCCTAGCAGGGGCAGAGTCTAGTAACGACCTTGGATGTATGCAGCGACATCCGATGAGGGAGCCTGGCCTACCACAGGAGCTGACGTAGCACAAAGCCTTCTTCTTCTTCAACCACCATGCACTGCAGAGCAGCTGCTGCTGCTGCAGACTGGCTGGCCTGCCTCCCGACACAGCAATCCAAGTTTGCTTCTGAGCTCAGCTCACTTGCACCACAGTGTGACATGCGCTGCACCATCAGGACAACCGCTTAAAATTATTTTTTCTAAAAACTTTAAAAAAAATATTCTTAACTGCCTTGCTCATTATATTAATGTTACTTATTGCCTGTACACTTGATGTACTTGAATTGTTCCTGTAAAACAGGGACTTACATTCCGAGTGAGCTAACCTGACGAACAAATAATGAAATACGTGAAACAAGCACCGTCTTGATGGCCCAGTGCGAGCGCATTGTGCCGCCGTGCTCACAACTCCGGTTCAAACACGAGCCTGGGAAGTCACATTGGGAGGCAGGCCAAGGTCAAGACTGCTGCCACTCGGCAGTGCGTGTTAGTCAGGGAGTGCTGGCACAGGTTCTGCCACCACGGTGACCCTTGTGGCTTGGCCAGGGAGCTTACTTCTGCTGCAGGGTGAACAGTGGTTTGGCGAGACTGCTAGAGGCAACACCCCTGCCAGGGGAGGAGGGAGGGATGAAAACAAAGGGGGACGGCAGCTGTCTGCATGACAACTGGGTTCAGCCTGAGCAGGGTATATTCCTATGAACAAGGTATATCTCTAGGGATGTGTAGCCGGCCAGGGCAGAGAAACTTAGATGGAAAAGAAGCAAAAACACAATGCATAAACTAACAAGCATTTGTCAATGCCGAATGTTTGCTTGCTGCCATTGGCATTGGTGGGGTGTGCCTTTGGGTCATCAGGCATAACAGCCACGCCATTTCACCACACCCTACCCTGCAGACACTGACAAGTGTCACGGTGTGCCTTCGGTCTTTGGCCCTTATGCGCACCCCATTCCATCAGGAAATATGGTGAGATGGGTGCAGTATAGCAGAATGGGGTGAACTTTGGAGCCGAAGAGTCCGAGGCACACCTTGATGCCTCTCACTGGCTGCAGGGTGTGGGTGGGGGTGGAATGGTATGAGCATTACAGGTGACAATGCTCATAAGGAGGTGGTAAACTGGCAATGTTGAAAATCTGGAGTGCAAATATTAAAAATTTGCGAACTTACGAGCGTGCATAGGAACTACGCAATGCACACTCGTAAAACAGTCATTTTTTTCCCCAAATTTTCAACATAGGGTTTTGGGGGGGCCTACCTCATGAACTGTCACACTGTCGTTTCATACATCACTCCCGAAAGGTGGTTTCGCGCAGTGACTACGAAATCACCTTTCAGGACTGAATAACAAAATGTCAGTGACAGAATTCACGAGGTGGGGTCCCAAAAACCCCATGTTGAAAATTTGGTGAAAAAATTCCAAAAAATGCCTGAGATATGCATCAAAGTTGAAAAAAACTTATTTATTCCATTATACAGCTTACCGGCATTTCCTCAGTTCGCGGTCAGCTTTGAAGAGTGCAGACATGTTCCTGGTCCACCAAAGATCGTCGCGCCAGACTCTGGAGGTAAGTATGGGGTAAGGGGAAGCAGGGTGTGCAGAGGGTGGGCGCAGGTGGGGGAAGGGGTCAAGACAGCGAGGGACCGTTTTTTTCTTTCTAGTTTTTTTTTTCCTTTTGGGAAGACAATGCGGGAAGTTTGCCACGCTGGGGTGAGCTCCCAGCATGGCTGCTGGAAGTTTTTTTGGAGGGGCCAGTGGAGATTGGGCACCCCCCGTCTGCCATAAACAGGTTTGCCACACTGGGGTGGGCTCCCACCGTGGCACATTAAAGTGTGTTGGGGGGGCAGCAGATGGACATTTGCCATGCTGGGGTGGGCTTCCAGTCTGGCACCTGGAAGGCTGGTTTGGGGGGGCAGTGGAGCCGATGGGGGATTGGGCACCCCCGTTGGCCTTACAGATTGTTGCCACGCTGGGGTGGGCTCCCAGCATGGCACCAAAAACTCTGTTGGGGGGAGCGCAGCACAGCCGAAGGGGGATTGGGCACCCCCGTCGGCCATACTGTGTGTGGGAGTGTGAGCACACTGGGGTGGGCTCCCAGTGTGCTACTTTTTTTGAGGGGAGGAGCTGTCTATGACAGCTGTTTCACTGCAGTGCCGACGTGTAGGCACTTTGCATATTGCCGACGGCGGCAGTATGCAAATTGCCTACATGCTGCAGTTCCTTCTTTCAACTGTACGCCGCTGCATTTGCAAAAGCTGTCATAGACAGCTCTTACATTCATTGGCGCGGTAGGCCACGCCTGCAAAAGGCAGCAGGGCATTGGAAGTAGGGAGGCACACCTACGAATTCTCGTATGGTGGCACTATGTTTCTTGCACATGCGTGCAAGCAAACATAAAAATTATCTATATTTAACTGTACCTGAATAAAAGATGATATTAAAAGCTGTATTTGGAATCATTTTATCCTTATGGGTAATATTCTATACACAATTTATTCAAAGAACCAGTCATTAGGAGTTTTGATTATGTCACCGCTTCTGTTCAGAAGCCTGAGTGCTGATCTAAAGTGAACAGCTCGTGCTCGGAATTCGGTACAGAAGTAGTAACATAGTCAAAACAAATCTAAGTACTGGCTCCATGAAGAGGACTCTCTACAGAATATTTTCCATAAAAAAAACAATTCAGAACTCATTTTTCATATCTGCTTTTATTCGCAGATGGTTCTAAGGGGATCACTTGGTGGTATGGCTATCATTTCTGAAAACTGGTACAAGTTCATCATCATCAAATTGTATTTATATTAGGAACCCTTCCAATGCTTAGGGCGCCTGTACAAATTGCATAAAATCACAATAAAAATAGCAGCCATCAACAGATAAAAACATCATAAAATATGGCTAATATTCCATTCCCACTTCAGTGTGCTCTGTTCAGTCTCATATCTCTTGAAAAGCCTGAAGAAAAAGGTGTGTCTTTAGGTCTGATTTAAAACCTTGGGTGGTCAGGCTATCTCGTTTGCTGCAGCAAATTAGCACATATTATAAAATGGGTAAGAGAACTCAAGACCTGTAATTGGTCAGATGCGATCACGTGACCATACATTATCCAAGCACGCCACCACAGGTCAGAAATGTTTAACTTTCTGAACCTCATTACTTACTTTTTAATAATGAGAGGAACCATTTTATAATCGAAATAAGGCACTCCAGAGTGTGCATAGGCACTCGGTGTTGCCTCATGCCTCACTTCCCGAGGCATGTCATTATCCCACAATAGTGCACCCCAGCCATATCTTATTGCTTAATTTCCTGCCCTCTTTAAATAAAATAACAAAACACTGCTGCTTCTCAGCCATCGTTCTTTGCATTAAAGTCATTTACTAGAATCCAGAAAAACTTTTAAAAATCATAATATTAAGATACAATATATCTATATTTCAGTGAAGTTCTTTACCGTCCTTCATTCTTTGCACTGAGGACATCTGCATGAAAGCACAATCTCTGTCCCCCAGATTTCATCCCATCCTCCTGCGTTCCCCTCATCCTCCTCTGTGTGAGGCCTCCGGATAGCTCAGCGGCCGAGCAGCACAGGTTCGGGAGAGAACTTAAGCCACTGGATCAGAAGTCAGGCCAGACCACAGCAGCTGGCGCTCGGCAGTCTGTCACAGCTGGATAGGAAGACGTCAGGCACCCAGTGCTGCAGCGACTTCTGTGGTGGCCTAGGGAAGCTTGCTCCCTCCACAGGCTCCACCTACACCAGGGAAGGAGGGAGGAGAGCAAAGAAAATAAGGGCTAAAAAAGCCACGCACTGTATAAATTGCATTGGGGTTCCAGGCTTCCTAGTGCCACAGACACTGGATCCTGCCCACCTGGTGGTCTGCCTCGGGGGGGGGGGGGTTGGCCCTCCGAATGGAGCACTTACCAGTGGAGGGGAAGCCATGGGAGACGTTGGGTGACAGCTGGAAGCTGCACCCAAAGAGACAGAGAGAGCACCAGGCCTGAACAGCGTATCACTGGTACCCAGGTATATCCCTGCAACGTGACCAAGGGAGAAAAACCTGTGGGAGGGAAAAATAATCCTACATATGTGGCATTATAGATTTTACAGCAACAGATAGTGATGCCATAAAGAGAAGATTATGAGGAAAAAGTTGAAAGATGAGTCTGGCAGGGGCACAGAGCCTGTTTTTATGTAAATGTTCTCAGTATAAAGAGGGCAAAGGGGGAGATGGGAGCATGAATGAACAAGTAATGTTGGGGGCCCAATTCTGAATTGCTCTTTTTGGTTTTTTGCCATACAGATTTCTATGGTATTCTCTGTCTTTTTCTCCCCTGTCCCGGCCCCCTACCTTGAAAGAGCATGCGCATGTGGAGGCATGCGCATGCCGCATCTCAAGGTGTCCTCCCTTCGTGTCACTCCTGCCACCTACTCTAAGCACCAGCCCTCCACCCGCGGGACTACGGGGGGGGCAGTAACTACCCCCAGGAGAGGACAGCTGCCTTCCAGCTTGCTCAGTCTTGCTCTGACCCCCACCCCCATGCCAGCACCCTGATGACCCGAGTCCGCTCTCAAACCTGGGTCACCGGCGTAGTGTGAGGTAAGGCGTCCATCGCCTCAGCCCTCAGCGCTACTGGGCCGGCTGAGTAGCTCTTTTTATGGGTCACAAAACGGGGTGCACACAGGTGCCCTGTTGTGACTCAACATTTTTGCTATACTCAGAAGTGTTCACATTCCACAGCAGTAGGGCTACTGGAAGCAACGCTAATGGCATGGCTTTGGGAGCATGCCAGGGTCACTGAGGGCCAGCCAGCAGGAGGACCAAGCATCCCAGGGGATGCTCTCCTCCTCCTGTGAGAGAGGGTACTGCCGTCCCCTGTGATATTGCCAACTGGGTGACCACAGGTGGCAGTGTGGCTGGCAGGCTGACAGGTGGGAGGGGACATCACTGCCATCAGTGCGATGGCACACACCATGTGGATATGACCAAGAGGCCTCTCCACGGCATCCCCTGGGGCTTGGTGAAACACAGTAAAAAGAGCCCCAGGAACCGCGGCAACAGACCCCACTAAATCCAGGTCGCTGCACCTCCACTGTGATGCCTCCTAGTGAAAGAACTACTCGGGGGGTACATCACCCTCCACCCAGACTCTGCCGGGGGTGGAAGCCCTGGCTCTATGACAGATGGCAACCATAGGTAAAGAGAGGCAGGACAGTCCAGGTGTACACAGAGATCTCCTGAAAAGGATGAGTACTCGAACAGAAAGGGGGCTTATGAATAAAAAAAGAGTGTTCTTACGCATCAGGGAGTGAAGTCCCACTGTCGCATGAGTCGGAATGCAAATGAGCCACTCTAGGTGTTACAGTAATGTCACAAATTAAGCTGTCCTGCAGGAGCAGCGCCATGCACAGATATACATAACTGGGTACAGCATGCAACTCATTCCCCACCCCCAGAGCTGTACCTCAGGCACTATGTATGACTGGGTACAGCGTGCATACTCATCCCTCATCCACACAGCTGCACCTCGGGCCCTATGCATGACTGAGTGCAGCATGCATTCTCCTCCCCCAACCCCAGAGTTGCACCTCAGGCCCTATGCATGACTGGGTATAGCAAACATACTCATCCCCACCCCCAGAGCTGCACCTCACGCCCCATGCATGACTGGGTACAGCGTGCATACTCATCCCCCACCCCCACAGCTGTACCTCAGACCATATGCATGACTTGGTACAGCGTGCATACTCATCCCCAATCCCCAGAGCTGTACCTCAGCCCCTATGCATGACTGGGTGCAACATGCATACTCATCCCCCACTCCCAGAGTTGTACCTCTGGCCCTATGCATGACTGGGTACAATGTGCATACACATCTCCCACCCCAACAGCTGTACCTCAGACCATTTGCATGACTTGGTACAGCGTGCACACTCATCCCCCATCCCCAGAGTTGTACCACAGACTATGTACAGTACATTACTGGGTGCAGTGTGCATACTCATCCCCCATCCCCAGAGCTGTACCTCAGACCCTATTCATGACTGGGTACAGCGTGCATACTCATCCCCCACTCCCAGAGCTGTACCTCAGACCATATGCATGACTGGGTACAGTGTGTATACTCATCCCCCACCCCCAGAGCGGCACCTCAGGCCCTATGCATGACTGGGTACAAGGTGCATACTCATCCCCCACCCCCAGAGCTGTACCTCAGACCATATGCATGACTCGGTACAGCTTACATACTCATCCCCAATCCCCAGAGCTGTACCACAGGCCCTATGCATGACTAGCTGCAGCGTGCATACTCATCCCCCACTCCCAGAGCTGTACCTCAGGCCCTATGCATGACTGGGTACAGCGTGCATCTCATCCCCACCCCAGAGCTGCACCTCAGACCCTATGCATGACTGGGTGACAGCGTGCATACTCATCCCCCACCCCAGAGCTGTACCTCAGGCCCTATGCATGACTGGGTGCAGCATGCACTCATCCCACACCCCAGAGCTGCACCTCAGGCCCTATGCATGACTGGGTGCAGATGCATACTCATCCCAACTCCCAGAGCTGTACCTCAGGCCCTATTCATGACTGGGTGCAGCAGCATACTCATCCCCACCCCCACAGCTGTACCTCAGACCCTATGCATGACTGGATGCAGCGTGAACACTCATCCCCCACCCCCAGAGCTGACCTCAGGCCCTATACATGACTGGGTGTAACGTGAACACTCATCCCCCACCCCAGGCGCTGCCTCAGACCCTATGCATGACTGGGTGCAGGTGCATCTCATCCCCACCCCTGAGCTGTACCTCAGGCCCTATTCATGAATGGGCACAGTGTGAATACTCATCCCCCACCCCCAGAGTTGCACCTCGGGCCCTATGCATGACTGGGTGCAGCATGCGTACTCCTCCCACACCCCCAGAGCTGCACCTCAGGCCCTATGCAAGACTGGGTACAACGTGTATACTCATCCCCCTTCCCCGAGAGCTGTACCTCAGGCCCTATTCATGACTGGGAACAGCATGCATACTCATCCCCCACCCCCAGAGCTGTACCTCAGGACCTATACATAACTGGGTGCAGCGTGAACACTCATCCCCACCCCAGAGCTGCACCTCAGACCCTATGCATGACTGGATGCAGAGGTGCCTCATCCCCCACCCCCAGAGCTGTACCTCAGACCCTATACATGACTGGGTGCAGCGTGAACACTCATCCCCCACCCCCAGAGCTGCACCTCAGACCCTATGCATGACTGGGTGTAGAGTGCATACTCATCCCCCACTCCCAGAGCTGTACCTCAGGCCCTATACATGACTGGGTTCAGCGTGCATGCTCATACCTCACCCCCAGAGCTGTACCTCAGGCCCTATGCATGACTGGGTGCAGAGTGCATACTCATCCCCCACTCCCAGAGCTGTACCTCAGGCCCTATACATGACTGGGTGCAGCGTGCACGCACATTCCTCACCCCCAGAGCTGCACCTCAGACCCTGTTCATGATTGGGTGTAGCATGCATACTCATCCCCCACCACCAGAGCTGTACCTCAGGCCCTATGCATGACTGGGTGCAGCGTGGACACTCTTCCTCCACCCCCAGAGCTGTACCTCAGGCCCTATACATGACTGGGTGCAGCGTGAACACTCATCCCTCACCCCCAGGGCTGCACCTCAGACCCTATTCATGATTGGGTGTAGCATGCATACTCATCCCCCACCACCAGAGCTGTACCTCAGGCCCTATTCATGAATGGGTACAGTGCGAATACTCATTCCCCACTCTCAGAGCTGTATCTCAGGCCCTATGCATGACTGGCTGCAGCGTGCATACTCATCCCTCACCCCCAGAGCTGCACCTCGGGCCCTATGCATGACTGGTTACAGGATGCATACTCATCCCCCAACCCCAGAGCTGTGCCTCAGGCCCTATGCACGACTGGGTGCAGCATGCATACTCCTCCCACACCCCCAGAGCTGCACCTCAGGCCCTATGCATGACTGGGTACAGCATACATACTCATTTCCCACCCCCAGAGCTGTACCTCAGGCATTGTGCATGACTGGATGTAGCATGCATACTCATTCCCCAACCCCAGAGCTGCACCACAGGCCCAATGAATGACTGGGTGCTGGCGTACTGCTCATCCCACCCCAGAGCTACACATGGGCCCCTATAGCGACTGGGTGCAAGCGTGCATACTCATCCCTCACCCCCAGAGCTACAGCTCAGACCCTATGCATGACAGGGTGCAGCGTGCATACTCATCCCCCACCCAAACAGCTGTACCTCAGGCCCTATTCATGATTGGATGCAGCATGCATACTCGTCCCTCACCCCCAGAGCTGCACCTCAGACCCTATTCATGACTGGGTGCAGCGTGCATATTCATTCCCCACCCCCAGAGCTGTACCTCAGACCATATGCATGACTGGGTGCATCATGCATACTCATCCCCCACCCCCAGAGCTGTACCTCAGGCCCTATTCATGACTAGCTGCAGCATGCATACTCATCCCCCACTCCCAGAGCTGTACCTCAGGCCCTATGCATGACTGGGTACAGCATGCATACTCATCCCCCACTCCCAGAGCTGTACCTCAGACCCTATGCATGACTGGGTGCAGCGTGAACACTCATCCCCCATTCCCAGAGCTGCACCTCAGACCATATGCATGACTTGGTGCAGAGTGCATACTCATCCCCCACCCCCACAGCTGTACCTCAGGCCCTATGCATGACTGGGTGCAGCACTCAACCCCCACCCCCAGAGCTGTACCTCAGACCCTATAAGATTTTTTTTAATTTTTTCTCAGATACATTTTGGCAACAAATGGACATAAAACCTACCATGAATAAGGATAAAGGGAAAAAAACAGGCTGGGGAGATGAGGAGACCCCTCATACAAATGTCACAGCAAAACCTTCAACTCACAAATTGACATGCTCTATCACCATAGGAGCTGCCTCCCCCTGGAAGCCCTCCACCTCGCTATCTTGTCATCGATCCTGTCATTCACAGACCAAGGGATAGTGGTCTACGGAGCAGCCAACAGCACGGCCCTGTATAGAATCAAAATCTTTTTAAATAAGGCATGTCGGCTAGCCACTGGTTGTCCTAGATAAACTCACACCTGCACTCTATACAACATGGTCCCCTGACTAAATTTTGAGGAACGGCTAAGGTACCAGACATGTCTACTTGCACGGGTCGAAATTAACATACTTTGCCTGTTCCCTATGCAAGTAGAAACAGGCTGGTGCATGTAGTTTTTTCTCCCGCATGCACGGTGGTGCAGGCAGCTCATTCGTGTTCTTTTAGGCTGCATTTACAAAAAGCCGCCACAAGGGGCGCAGTGCTGGAGAGACAGGCTGAATACTTTTTTTTTCTAGCTGATGCAAAGTCGCACGCATGCATGCGCACCACAGTGAGGACTCGCGGGAGTGAGCAGCGTGACGAGGAAGCGAGCACTGTTTGGAGTTGGAGTCAGGACAGAGACCCGAAGTGCCGAAGGAAGAGCTCCGAGTGTCTTTCAGAGGAGTCGGGATCATACGGCTGGACATCAGGAGGGTCTACAGTCTCCGAGAGGCAAGTCAGTCATGCTGAAGTCCCGGACTGCAGTGGTGTCTGGTAATAAAGGGATTGGGGTGGGCACTGGGTTGCCTGAGACTGTAGTCACTGCCAATCAGTGATGTGTGTTGGAAGCACGGGGGGTATGGAGCACAAGAGGCGTGGTGGTAATGATGGCATATCTGGCTCTGGCATACTATCTTACCCTTACTGTACCATGTGTGCTTCTTTCTGTCACCCTCGTGGTACAGTAAGGTTCACATAGGCATGCGTGTCTGTTAGCTATGCATTTTGAATTGAACTGCTGAAGTGAACAATCATTTGGCTCAAAGCTCTTCCGTGAGTGGAATTTGTGATCGACGTTGAAATTTGTTATACATTAAATGGTTACAGATATTTAGGAAGGGTCATCAGACTTCTGTCTGTTAAAAAAAAAAAAAAAGAAAGTATATTTTGAGCAAAAGAAACAGATTATTTTGCAGAAGGCAAATTTGATAAAGTTGGGATTTCACCCCTTCCCCAAGGCGATTTTTGAGCAGGCTTTTCTTCGGACAGATATACTTTTGTTTAAGTAAAAAAAAAATTCATTTCAGTAAAGCAAACTGATTACTTGGCAGAAGGCACATTGATCAATTTGGGGTTTTCACCCCTCCCCTAAGTAGATTTTGAGCAGACTTTACTTCAGAGAGATAGAAGGGCAACTGAACAGCAGTTGATTTGAGAACTGATTCGGTATACTGTAAAGGCTTTTTTAGTTTGTTTTAAGAATTACAGAAAGATAGAAAAAGGAATTAGGCTTTTCTGACTGTTCTGCTGCATTGGGGCTTGCTCTAATCTCATGGCCGGCAGCTGCTGCTCCTCTCCCCAATTCTCTCCACCCTTAGCTAGCTTTTCTTATATAGTGTCCGTGGGTCACGTGTTACTGTTATAGGCATGGCGTATCCGAAGTGGCATCTTGGATAAAACCTATCTCCCTTAAATCCCATCTGCAGTTTATTTTCCTCCACCACTAGATAGCACTAGCCGTGCTCACTGAAGCTCTGCAGCCAAACTGCTTGATTCTCTGAGCTGTTTCAAATTCCTTCTCCTGGAGTCAGGCACCCGTTTACTCTGACTGCATACACCTTCTGTCCCTGACAACGTACCTCCTTCCAGCATACCCTGCTTAGGTAAACTTCACTTTCTCCTATACATCTTGTGTCTGCTTTGTATCGCCCCCTCTGACTCATTTCTGCTCTCTCTCTCTTTATCCCATAATAGCACACTAGGGCACATGCTCAGGATGCGTAGACTCACCAAGTGCCTTCTCCCATGTGCACTACTTGCACTACTGGGCATTGACTCGCTAGCCTTCTTTGTTGGGACTTCCACACTCTGCTGTGATGCTCACTCCTCAAATTTTACCTACTCCAACATGCTAGCCGAGTCTTCTACTCAGCCCATTTCTTCGGGGCTCCTTAGTTTTAAACTTGGAGGGTCAGCTCTGAGACATGCCTTACGCAGGAAATTTACCTCACCCGGGACAACATCCTGTGCCATCGCGCTGGCCACTTTATGGATCACACTGTTAACTATGTCACTCTCTGGAGACATTGAACCTAACCCTGGCCCTATCGCGGTTCACTCAACATCAAATTTCTGCTCTGCTCATCTCCTACCTCAGGCTCTGGGCATCTCTCTGGCCCACATTAACATCCGGAGTCTCCTGCACAATCTCCCAGAACTTGAGGCATGGGTACATGTCAACAAACCTAGACATCCTTGCCCTATCTGAAACCTAGCTGAAACCCTCTGTCTCTGACCTTAGTTGCTCTCTTCCTGGGTATAACGTGCTCAGGGTTGACTGACCTTCCTCCAAAAGGGGAGGCGGGTTGGCACTTTTCTATAAACATCACCTCAATATCTCTCTAATAAGCACCCCTCCTCTCAATAACTGTGAAGTTCTTCACTCACTCCTACTCCTGGGTGGTGCCAAGAAGTTGCACATATTCTGTATATACAATCCACCTAAATATTGCAAGCTTGGACTTGAGGAGATTATTGACCTGATTCCCTCGGTGGTTAAAAACAATGAGGTTATCTGCTTGGGTGACTTTAATCTTGACTGGCTGGGTCCAGACTCCTCTCTCCTTACTGCAGCTATCAGTAAGGCCAATCTTCTACAACTTATTGAATCCCCCACGAGGATACGTCATAACTCCACATGGCGCACTCTCATTGACTGGATCCTCACTAATTGCAAGGATCATTACTCCCTGGCTAGAGTTCTTCCTGACTCCATTAGTGATCACTGTACTGTTTTCTGTGTGAGGGGGTTCCCTCCTCCAGTAAATCCACCTAAAATTATATCCTTTGCTGACTTCTCCAACTTTAACCCAGCTTTGTTCTGCAGTGATTTGCAATGAGTAGACTGGTCTCCGCTTTTCTCCACCACTGATATTAACCTCGTGACAAATTACTTCAACTCTACCTTACTGGCCCTGCAGTGCAGACACATCCCAATCTCGACTCGTAGGGTCAAGGGGGACGTGAACAAGTGGTTAAATAGTCCTCTCATGGCAGTGCTTAAACACCGTGACAAACTCTGGTCAAAGTGGAAATCTTCTAAACTGCAAACTGACTTTGATGCATATCGCTCGCTGCGTAACTCTTGCAAGGTGGAGGTTCGCATTGCCAAGAGCAACTATTATCGTGAACTCCTTAAATCCTCTGCTACCAACCCTAGAAACTACTGGTCTCATATTAATCTGGTACTGGGAAATACTAAGCCGCAAACTCCAGGTGATATGCTAATCAACAATATTCATTGCGACAAATCCCAACACCATTGCCAATGCTTTCAATGCTCAGTTCTCCTCTGTTCCAAATGTCCCTCCACCTGTCTGTGCATCACAACCGTCCACTCCTCCTCTTGCTCCTGGTGAAGCTCCTCCTCCTCTTATGCTTTCCCCAGTACTACGTTCCGAAGTCCTAAAGCTGCTGAAATCAGTCCCTACTCATGGCAGTCCTGTCCCGGACAGCATTGAACCCAGGATCCTCAGACTAGTTGCCCCTATCTTGGCAACTCCAATTACTCAGCTGTTCAACCTTTCCATCTGCACTTCCATGGTGCCGCTAGCTTGGAAATCTGCTAAGACGATCCCTGTCTTCAAGAAAGGTGACCCTAAAATTCTAGTAAATTATTGACCCATCTTACTCCTCCCCACCCTCAGTAAGATCCTGGAGAAACTAATTCACTGCCAGATATCTAACCACTTACTCCAATGGAACCTTCAGTCCCCCATCCAGCATGGTTTTAGGGCCGGGCATAGCACCACCACAGCTCTCACCCTTTTTACTAGCCAGGTAAAATCCAATATGGATAAAGGCCTTCTTATGGGGGCAGTATTTATTGACCTCTCCAAAGCATCTGAATTGGTTACCCACTCACGGCTCATGGACAAATTGGAGATCCTTGGTGTCACTGAACCCATGCTTTCCTGGTTCCGTAGCTATCTTGACAACAGGTCACAATCTGTCTCCTTTGGCAAGGTTCTATCGTCTCCAGCTTCCATCTCCTGTAGAGTCCCTCAAGGGTCTATTCTTGGGCCTTTACTATTCTCCATATTTGTTAATGATATTCCCTCCTCTATCCTCAACTGGCTGGTCTCTGATATATGCTGATGATCTGGTCCTCTACTCCGCCTCAAGCTCAATTGATGGCATTAATGATCATCTGACATCTGGATTTATCCAACTCCAGTCCTGGTTCACCTCCAACCTCCTTATAATCAATCTACCCAAGACTCAGTCTATGCTTTTTGGGTCCCCTCGGAAGTCCCCTCCAGGTCCCTCAGGTTTTGTGTGCACTGCCAGGATGGGTCATCAGTCTCTACTAACAGCTCTTTTAAATACCTGGGAGTTAGGTTAGATTCCTGTCTTGATTTCTCACTTCATGTAAGTGACCTATGCAAATCGGTAAATACCAAGATTGGGGCTGCTTACCGTGTTCGCCACTCCTTAACCGCTTAGGCCAGGATATCTGTAGCGTGCGGGGTCTTGCTCCCGAGTCTGTTGTACACTCTCCCTCTTCTCTCACAGGCTAATGCTGGTGTTCTCCATAAGTGGGACATCACTTATAACAACGTGTGTAGATTTGCCCTCTCGGCCCCCTGGCCTATGCACCACTGCCTGCTCTACTCCTCCTCCTTGCATTGGCTATCGCCTAGCGCCCGACATGTGTACTCCATAGGATGTTTTATTGACTCCTTGACTAGGTTTCCCCGGCCTGACTCTCTTGCGTCCATGCTTACCCCTGTGCATTACCACCGCTCTCTGAGATTGGCTGATGATGATCTACTCTCAGTCCCTTTCTGTTCCACCAAAATGGGTGAACAGGTTTTCTCTCACGTTACAAAAGTGAGGGTACTGGACTTTAGGAGGGCTGACTTTGGCAAGATGGGAGAGTGCCTCAGAAAAGCACTAGCAAACAGGCTAGAAGGAGGTGTGGAGCAACAATGGGGAATTATCAAAACTGCCATCACAGACGCAACAAGCCTTTGTGGAAGCAAATAAACAAATCAAAACGAAAGAAAAGCCACTATGGTTCTCAAGAGAGGTGGCTGTGAAAGTCAGGAAGAAAAGATAGCATTCCGAAGTATAAGGAAACACAGAAGGAGCAGGACAGAGAGCTGTACCAATTAAGGCAGAAAGGAGCAGGAGGGAAGTCAGAATAGCAAAGGCCCAAACTGAGGAAAAGATAGCCAACTCCAGTTAAGAAGGGGGATAAAACCTTTTATAGGTACATCAGCGAGCGTAGAAAGACAAAGGGAGGGATAGTGAGGCTGAATAGAATGAACGTGGGTGGGCAGAGGGGGACAGTGAAAAAGCAGGAATACTGAACAAATATTTCTGCTCAGTATTCACAAAAGAGGAGGGGAAGTGCCTAATCCAATTAACAGAAGCACTCTTGATAGGGAGAGTCGATCCCAGTCCTTTCACAGAAGAAAGGGTTCTGCAAGAACTCCTAAAACTGAAGGTGGACAAAGCAATGGGTCCTGATGGAATTCACCCCAAATTCTAAAAGAATTAAGGAAGGAACTAGTGAAACCACTGGCTACTCTTTTAATAAATCATGGGAGGATGGTGTGGTACCGAGGACTGGAGGAAGGCGGATGTGATTCCCCTTCACAAAGTGGGACCAAGACAGAGGCAGGAAACTACAGACCTGTCAGTCTGACCTCTGTGGTAGGGAAAGTGATGGAGTCACTTCTGAAGGAAAGAATAGTTGAGTACCTAGAGGTCAGTGGAGCACAGGATCCAAGGCAGCATGGGTTCACAGCGGGAAGGTCATGTCAGACGAATCTAATAGATTTCTTTGACTAGGTGACCAAAGTAGTAGACCAGGAGGGGCTGTGGACATGGCCTACCTAGACTTTAGCAAGGCATTTGACACAGTCCCACACAAAAGATTGATAGTCAAATTAACCAGCCTGGGAGTGGGTCCCAGGGTGGTAGCCTGGTAAAACATTGGCTGGACAACAGGACTGAAGGTAATCGTAAAATGGGTCCACTCTGAAGAAGGGGCGGTTACTAGTTAGGGTACCGCAGGGTTCAGTATTGGGTCCAGTCCTTTTTAATGTCTTCATCAGTGACATTGCAGAGGGACTGGAAGGAAAAGTATGCCTTTTTGCAGATGACACAAAGATCTGCAACAGGGTTGATACACAAGGAGGCGTGGAAAGGATGAAAAGGGACTTGGCAAGGTTGGAGGAATGGTCAGACGTATGGCAGCTAGGATTCAATGCAAAAGTGCAAAATAATGCACCTGGGAAACAAGAACCAGGGAAGAATACACAATGGGTGGGAGGTAGAACAACAACAAAACAGGAAAGGGACCTGGGGGTAATCATATCAGATGACCTTAAGGTTAGCAAGCAATGTGAGAAGGCAGTAGGGAGGGCGGGTATACTGGGATGTATAGGGAGAGGCATCACCAGCAGAAAACAGGA
Organism: Neoceratodus forsteri; assembly: GCA_016271365.2. Lineage (NCBI taxonomy): Eukaryota > Metazoa > Chordata > Ceratodontiformes > Ceratodontidae > Neoceratodus > Neoceratodus forsteri. The sequence goes on along the minus strand of CM028134.1, from coordinate 1,097,634,186 downwards.
AGTTGTTATCCCTCTGTACAGACAGTTGGTGAGACCCCATCTGGAGTACTGCGTCCAGTTCTGGAGATCCCATTTCCATAAGGACATAGACAGGATAGAGGCAGTCCAGAGGAGGGCAACTAAAATGGTGCAGGGTCTGCAAGAGAAGCCGTATGAGGAGAGACTAAAGGAGCTTAATATGTATACCCTTGAGGAAAGAAGGAGAGGGGACATGATAGAAACTTTCAAGTACCTCAAGGAATCAACAAAGTCCAAGAGGGTAGCACCTTTCAGAAAAAGAGACTTGCAAGAACAAGGGACACAATTTAAAAGATAGAAGGAGGCGGTTCAGGGGCAATGTGAGAAGTATTATTTCACAGAGAGGTAGTGGATGCATGGAACAGCCTTCCTGAGGAAGTTGTAGGGTCTAAAACTGTGGGAGAATTCAAGAATGCATGGGACAGACATAAAGGCAATTCTTGTGGGGCAGGAAGATAAAGGCTGTTGGTTAACTAGGATCTGCGGCCTATCCTGTAGGTAGGGAAATGGGCAGACTAGATGGGCCTAGTGGTCCTTATCTGCCGTCAAAGTCTATGTTTCTATGTTGCTCCTAAATACTGGAATTCTCTGCCACCTCACCTTAGGCGATCCTCCTCTCACTCCTCCTTTAAATCTGCACTTTTTTCTCACCTCCTAGCACTTGATATTTGTGACTGCAATATACCTGCCTGATTTCACCTCCTGTTCTTCCTTATTGTACTTCTTTCCTTCAGGTTTATTCATTTGCTGCCATCAATCAACTCCTCATCCCTGAGGAATGGGTTCTGTAGAGTTTTAATTTTTCTAGTCATGTCCTGTTATTTTTGATATTCCTAAGCTATCCCTGCATGGAAACTGCTTATTACTGTACTGTCTTTGCTCTTATGTTACCTGACTGTTTAATGCCTGTATTTGTACTCTCCTGGGTCGTTCCTGAAAATAGGCAGGGTCTTTGCCTAGTGTACTTACCAAGTCATCAAAAGCAAATAAATAAATAAATATTGCAAGATGACAAATAATCAGAATAATGAATGTTTAAGATAAGGCAAGTGCAAAAATTTAAAGTCAAGAACAGTACAATATCTACATACAACAAGTAGACAAATAGATAAAGTCGGTTGTGATAAGAGACATTATGAAGGTGCAAGAATCAGATTATGCAATGATCAGGCAGCTGTGGTCAGTAGGGTTGGAAACAGTTGCAAGTCACTGATTGGGTAAGGTAAAACTTGAAGGCCACTTTGAAAGGGAAGGTGGTGGAGCGGCGGACAGTTGGGGGGACAGAGTTCCAGAACTTGGGAGAAAATCAAGGGAATGCCTGCTCACCCATCTTGGTCGAACATTTGGGTGTGTCGAGCGAGGTAGAGTCCAGTGACCTAAGGGAGTAGGTGGAGCGGGAGCTGGGAAGTAGTAGGATGTGTGTGGCTGAGGGTGAGCCTGAAGTTGCTTGTGAATGAAACAACCAAGGGCGTAGACTCGAGAAGTGGACAGGGATAGCCACCCTAAGGAAGAGTAGAGAACACAATGGTGCGTGAGGCGTGCAGGTGAGATCGCTGGGGTAAGCAAGTGTTTGAGATGATAGGCTAGGCCAATTTGAAAATCTGTAGACTCACAATGATTTGAGATGTGGAGGTGAAGGTCTAGGCCAGGGTCAAGGGTGACACCTAAATACTGTACTTAAATTCCTCAACTACAGTGAGAGGGGAGCCATTTAGACACTTGGGGCCCGATTTTACAAGACTGACACATGGTTTGCTTCAAGCCCTGCATCAACTGCAGTGTCCAGCACAGCTGCACCAAAGCCCTTGGTTGCAATACAGCCTGATTTTACAAGGGCTGGTGCAGCTGTAACAATTCCCTCACTTTACGGCAGCTTGTGACAAAGGTTTGGCACAAGCCCCGTAAAATGGGCACCATAAAGATGCAAAGTTAGACCCGGGGGGAGCTGGTCTAACTCCCTGTGTTCAACACAAGGGACTTGCATCTGGGATTTGCGGCAGGCAACCTGCAAAATCGTAACTGGTGCAATGTTTGATGCAAGTCGCCACTTGCATCGAACTCCCTACCGCAAGTCCCTTGTGGCAATCGAAACACTTTCAAAAATAAGGCCCCTGATGTCCAGGAGGTGAGGGCAGGATGATCTGCGTGCCTGAGAGCTGACTAGCATTACTTGAGTTTTGGATGCATTGAGTACCAGGTTGTTGGCCTCTAACCAGTTCTGAAAATGGGCGAAGTCCTTAGACAGTTGGGTGTTAATGTGTTGGGAGCATTGGGTGCTGTGATATAGGACGATATCATCAGTGTACATTATTATTGAGCAGGAGGTGGAGATGGAAGGGAGGTGTTTGGTGAACGTTGAGAAGGGAACTGGGTCTAAGACTGACCCCTGACAGACACCTTGGGTGATGGGCAGCTGGCGTGAAGAGGCAGTACCAAACTTGACGAATTCATGCTGTCCTGACTGATAGTTAGTGAACCAGGTATTGGCATGAGAGGAGACCCTTAGGGCTGTTAATTTGCTTACCTTCTCGTGTGTAGACACTGTTGGCTTATAGCATCTGATGTGCACTGCATTACCCCTCTACCAGGTGCCATCTTGATTCTTTTTTCCCAGAAAAACAATACCAAACATGCACCATAACTTGCATCAACAAGTTAATTATATATATTCATACATGCTTGTGTCCCCAAAATACCTATTTCGACCGATATGTGGACAAGTAACCAAACTGTTGACTACGTTACGGTGACTGCCCACTGGGTTTCTTTTGCGCACTCCTCTGCCTCTGCCTCCATCTCCAGCCCCATCCCTAATGGCAACATGCAGCAGGCTTTCAGAAAACAGCAGCAGGCTTTCAGAAAACAGCCTGCCCTGTGTATAACTGCTTTTGAGAAAGATCACTCAGGCTGAAACCTACAAGATGCGGAATGGCTGTCCCTTCGTGGGCTGTCAGCTGACATTGTGTCTTCTGACAATGGTAGTAACATTCTTATGGCACTGCAGTTGGTGTGTACACACACCATATTTTGCTCATACCCTAAACTTGGTAGTGAATGATTTTCTTAAGGAAGACTGAAGCACACAGAATACGCATACTGTTGCCTGCAAAATCCATGGTCATTTTATCCAGACAGAACACCGGTGCGCAATAGGTCTCAGGATACCTCGCTTGGGCAGACTCGATGGACCACAAATTCTCTTCTCCCATCACCTTCTATGATTCTCTGTTTCTATGTTTCCACTCTGCAATGCTTACAAGAATTTGTGAGTCTTACAAAATACAAACAATCTCACACACCAACAGCTAATACAAGGCGTCGTTACTCAATGAAAGCCAACCATCTAAAGATGTAACTGGTCGCTGCAGATGTCAATGGTTATCACCCCTGCCTAGGTTGAGGGGCCTGGGTTGCTAAACTCCTGATTCAGGGGGTTTCTATCCAAGGTTTACGTAAATGTATGGTGCCTTCACCCACAGAAAGGCATATGGGTGGTTTGGTGTAAGGATAGTACATCCTCGGGGGTGCAGTACCTGCCCATCTCCTCAGAAGATCATCCCCCCCCCCATGAAACAACAGAGTGCAACAACGGCTCCCCACAAAGCATGCAACTTGTCACTCTATGACTGAGATAAGCAGAGATGGTAAATATAAGCCAAATAGCAGAGGCATTAATAGGGTTCTGGATATAATAATAATAATAATAATAATTTTATTTGTATAGCACCTTTCAATATATCAAGGTGCTGAACAACTTTGACAGTTCAAACACTACATAAACAAACATATACATAAAATCAGCATACAACAAGATAAAATATATAATAATAAAATCCAAAGCATTAATAAATAACTAATTATCTAAAAAAGCCATGCTCCACAAGTAAGTTTTCAGATCCTTTTTAAAGAGTTCCACGGAGGTGCACTGCCGTAACCAACATGGTAGAGAGTTCCAAAGAGTGGGTGCAGCATATAAAAATGCTCTGCTGCCAGAAGATTTCAAGCTCACTGTTGGGATCTCTAACAACCCCATGTCGGCCGAGCGGAGTGATCGGTCAGGGCAGTAAGGCACCAGGAGGTCTTTCAGATATGGCCCTCTGTGAAAAGAAATGATTAATTGAAGTACAATGTCGGCTTGAGCTGGTTCACTACCCCATACGGAACCTCCCGTAGACACAAAAGCACTTATTCACCTCTCCACCTGACGTCACTGCTGTATTCTACACTATAATGTATTTGTTGCCCGCATCCACAGAAACTGTATGGTGTATTCATAACCCTGTATTATTTGTACTACTCTCAGCGCATCAGCGGACCTTACATGTACTGATCTGTACTGCTGTATCTTGTAACATACGCACTGCACTGTACTATGACTGTACCAACTAATACCATGCATCTCCTGCCCTCTTGCTCAAAATTGGGAAATTGTATACTGTCTTAGTAACCCTGTATGATCTGTATGACTCTGTGATACCTGTCTGTATGTTCAAACCTTATGTAACAATCCCCGGGTCGCCCCTGAAAAAGGGACCTTCGGGGTCCAGCTGGCCTACCCGGTTAACAAAATTTAATAAATAAATAAATAAATAAGTACACATATAGTTAGCTCTGGTGCAGCTGGTCTTCCAGTGCCCATCTTTAAAAATGTCTTGCAGACTAAGAATGTTCAAGGAGATATTTTTACAGCCAGAAGATACAGTCCTGGTGATCCAGAATATAATATATCCTGAACTTTTAGCCCTTCTGTGACTAATTCCTGAAGATACACAATATCTGAACTGTTTCACAGCTCCTGTCTCGCTGTGCCCAACAGCTGGTCAGACAGTACAGGCCTTGCCAAATTGTAACATTCCAGGTATTCAAGTATCACCTTTAGGATCCAGTTCTTACAAAAATACATTACAAGTTGTCCAAAACTTCCAGTCCGGAAGGAGTACAGTAGCAGATAATATGATTTAGAAATAGTTGGTGGGACATCAGAGCTTCCAGCTAGATAGGTTTTAACCATAATATGCTAAAAATGCAGATCCCATAGCAACTGAATTTGAAAAATGTCAACACCCGTAAAAACTGGCACACTGTTTTAATATTTTTCTCTGATGGAATGCTTTTTGCTTTGTTACTTAAAGGAAAAAAGCATTTCAACTATTCCAATGAAGGGAGATAAACCATGAGCGTACCCCAGCTGCCAACAACTCAGTTGGGGGGTACTAAATCTCTAGACTGGATTAGGATATGTAATGAAATGACTAGGTCTTGGAAGCAAAGGGTGACATGATTGAGACCTCCAAGTACCTCAAAGGGGTGAACAGAGTGGGTGGGGAGAAGCTGTAGGTTTTGGGAGGGGAGAAGGATCTTGGGGTGGTTGTGGATGCCAAAATGAATAACTCGAAGCAGTGTAGGAGGGCTGTGGCGAAAGCAAATAAAATGCTTGGGTGCATCGCCGGGGGGATAACCTCGAGGAGACGGGAGGTGCTTCTCCCTCTGTATAACTGCCTGGTTAGATCGCATCTAGAGTACTGCATGCACCCGTATTTGAAAAAGGACATTGCACTTCTGGAGAGGGTTCGGAGGAGGGTGACCAGGATGATACAAGGTCTGGGAAAAGATCCCATGAGGAGAGACTTGAGGAGCTCAACTTGTACTCCCTGAAGGACAGGAGGGACAGAGGGGATATGATCAAGGTCTTTAAATATCTGAAGGGAGTAAATAGGGCCAGCCTAAATAGGGTGTTCCACCTGAGAGAGGAGAGCACCACCAGGGGGCATTTCATGGAGCTGGTCGGCGGGAGGCTAAGGGGGAGACTAGGAGACGCTACTTCACCGAGACGGTGGTGGACCCTTGGAATGCACTGCCTGTGGAACTGGTGGTTGTTAATACAGTGGAGGGATTCAGGAGCGGATGGGACAGGTATAAGGGGAAGGTTAAACTGAGTAATGCCAGATCTGGAGGTGTAACTCCAATGGGATATGGGGTCGGGAGAGGAGGGGAAGGCAGCAACGGTGTCCTGACCAGGTGCTGATTTTCGAGCAGACTCGATAGACCATTAGGCCTACTCTGCTGGCGTCTTAGTATGTTAGTATGTAATAAGGGACTTGTTAGTTGAGTGGTGGCTTTGGTTTAACCCCAGTGGACCTCTAAAATAGATTATAGTGCAGCTTAACTGCCACGGCCAATCAGCACTCTAGTTTAGCATACCTCTCATGGTGCATACAGTGGGTGCCTTCCGCTACCGAATCAGCTGTTTCCCACCACACTTAAGCCATTTCCTCGAACTGTCTTCTGCCAGAATCACAGCGGCTTCAAGGAAATCAGCACGGCTTCATCTCTTGTACTGTAAGAAACTGCTGCATTTGGACTGCTTTGTAACGCAGCATAATAAACAAAAACAGATGGAGTGGTAAAACTGTTATGCTGCTCAGCACAGTCCGCCACCGTGTAACTGGGTCAGCACATCCTCCAGTGTATACGACGCACCATACCATACCTACAAATTGATCTATAACCTGAGGGGGGAGCACAAAACAATAAATGTGTGGTTTAACTTGTAAAACCTTCTCTATTTTTTTTTCATTTGAGGCAGCTAGATGGATTCATAATACAGTATATTAATATCTGCAGTAAAGCGTGTTTAACTTTCATACGGCATAAGAACATTATCTAGTGCTGTTTGGGCTGACAGAGCAGTCTCCTTGCCCAAATCGCACCGGAGAACATTCTTATGCTGTGAGAAACGCACTCCACTACACATTTTAATGTTTAATAAATCAACATTTCAAATCTGTCCCCACTGAAATCAATGCAGCGTGCCCCTGCACTCTACAAACAACTACGTCGCAAAACGCTGGAGCTTGGATGCGGCACGGGGGTGAAGCTTTTAATTATCAGGAAGGGGAAGGGATCTGGCGGTTGGCTCCCTGAGCCAGGAATTACGATTCCTTCCCCTTAGAAAAACTAGTACTTGGAGAATTACCGGATAAGCCCCGTGTGAGTCCTGACTGGGCAAGGCACCAGTGGGAGGCTTGATGAAAGCACCGAAACTGCTACTCTTTAATCCAGTTTCTTCACCACTGGTGTGAGATTTTATATATATACATATATATATAGCTATACATACACAGAATCTGTCAACAGAAAAGGACCACTTGACCCACCCAGTATGCCCAGATTCCCCTGCCTATACTGCCTCTGCAGATCCTAACCCTATCTGGTCTCTGGTGATCCTCCCACCTCCCTGCCTCCTATCTAATATACCCTCTATGGCTATCCCATGCGTGCTTGAAGCACCCCACTGTTCCTGTCTCCACAACATCTGCTGGCAGTCTATTCCAGGTGCCTACCACCCTTTCAGTGCAGAAATACTGCACCGTACAGTGTGGCTCAATACAAGGATGATTGCAGAATCAAACCACACAAAGGCAAGGGGTCCTGGACCTCAGAAGCGCAGATTTTAAAAAGATGGGTGAATGCCTCAGGGATGACCTGACGGGGATATGAGCTGAGTGGGATGGAGGAACGGTGAAGACATTAAAAAGGGCCACAATGAAGGCAGCAAACCCCTGCATCACGCAAAGGGAGCAACAGGAAGAGAAAAAAAGAGACCTCAAAAGAGGTGGCAGAAAAGATAAAAGCTAAGAGGGTAGCATTCAGGAGGTGCAAGTAGATACAGAAGGAGGAGGATAGGGAGGTGTATCGGCGGAAACAGAGGGAAGCAGAGAGAGCACGGAGAGCAGTAAGGAGCGCAAAGGTGCAAACTGAAGGGAGAATAGCCAAGGCAGTAACAAAAGGGGACAGGACATTTTTTTGGAATGTAAGCAAAAAAAGGAAGACCAGGTGTAGGATTGTAACAATGGGGCCAGATGGGGTCCATCCAAGGGTAATGAGGAGCTCTGAGAGGTACTGGCTGCACCTCTGATGGCCCTATTTAAGAGCTCTTTCGAACCTTACTCTCCTTTTGCAAGTACTGCATAGTGGATGTAGACACCAGGGAGTACTTGGACCATGATAGGGAGACGGAGGTCAGAGGCAGCATAGACAACGCCAAAGAGAATTTGGGAAATGAAAAATCGATTGGGGCATTACACTGGACATGCCTGCCACCTGTTTGTATACTTGGAAAGAGAAAGGAAAAAGATTAAGCTGTTTACATTGGAAACCACAAGAGAGAAATTAGAAATGAGGAGGAGGGGTGACACTGGGCACCCAGGGCATTACTGGAGAGGGGGTCGGAAATGCAACTGGACATCACACCAAGGATTTTAGGATGAGGAGAGGGACCTCAGTGGGTCATCCAGGTGAGGGACTGAAAAAGATTTCACTTGCATTTCAAGTCTTAACCCACAGTACCCCCACATCTAGTTCCCTAGCCTCTTTCCAAGAATCCTTGAGTACTGTGGTGGCACCCTTCGACATCCCTTTCCAGTCATGCCCTAGTGTCCAGTGTCACCCTTCCAACCCCTTTCAATATCACCAGGATGGTGTCCAATGTAAAGTAAACACCTTTCTCCTTTGACTGTCCCTTTCCAAGCACTCTAGGGGCACACTCAGTGTAATGAAACCCCTTCCCTGTCATTATCAGGGTGCTCCTTTGTGTCAATAGCTGAAAGTGTTCCCTATGGAACTCATTTACTGTGATTGTCAGATCTAAACTCGGTTACCCGGTAGTCTTGCCTGACACTCTCATTGGTGGCACTTTTTACATTTTTAAGTTACATGGCAGTTCCTCCAACCCATAACCTCAGGTACCTCATCTTACCTTCCCATTACTCTCCAAGTAGCTAGGAGCTACTCCCTCACCGCTCCTGCCCTTACCAACCCATCCTCACTCACCTACCTATCCTCTCACATGCCTAATCTCACCTAACTCTCCTCCCTTGCCTCTGGCTCACTCTCACCATGGCCCCCTGTCCTCTGACAAAGCCATTCTGGTTGCTAAGATATTGAAATAGTTTGATATCAAGATTTTTGTTTGCTATGTTGATTTTTGTCTTATCACCACTGTTTGTAAACAATAATAAAGGAATAGTGCCCGGGAGGGGAAAGCAGTGATAACATCCTACTTTGAGTGGTTGGGCCTGAGCCGCACGCCAAGGGCATCCAACACCCGAGAAGCGATGTTATCCCAGCATAACACCCATCCTGTTGGACATTATTCCTATTATACAAAGGCTAGTCGTTATATACAAAATAAAAAAAATAATGAGGGCCGGCCCAGTGGCGCAAAGGGGTTAGGCACTGGTGCCTTACTCCGAACCAAACTGGCTACCCGTGTTCGGGAACAAACATGGGCCACCAGGGGTTGGCCAGGGAGGAGAAGGATTGAGCACCCGACTGCTGCTCTCCTTCTCCAGGGTGGGAGATCTGCAAGCCTCGCTGCTTTACTGCCACCTGGGGGAACTCGGGTGGAAGGTGCAGTAAAGAAGTAGCAGCACTGTGGGTGGGTGGATGTCAGCCGAGGACTGGAGCAGAAGGCACGTCTCAGCATGCCTTCGACTCCTTGCCCTCCTAGCATGCTGATGTCCAAGGGGGCAAGGAGAAAACCATGGAGAAAAAACTGTCAGTACTGGCACCAGTAGATGGGCTCAAGGAGCCGGTGATCGGGGAAATCCGCGGACCTAGGCACAAGGTGCACACTCCATCACAGGTCTGGAGGAGCAAGAGAGGAGACACCTCCACCCTGACTGCAGGGTCATCCGGGCATCAAGGTTCACTGAGTGGGGCACCCATATGCACCGATGGCCTTGGAGGAGCTCTGACGCAGGATACCATAGGAGCTCCGAAGAGTGGGGCCAATGCGGGCAACAGGTAGGAGAATAAACACAGAGATAAAAAAAAAAAAAATAATTTTAAAGAATGTTTTTGTTAGTCTGGAAAAATATTTTTGGTTTTTAAGAGACAATGCTAACAAAGCAAACAGAAATGCAACAAACAATCAGCAGGGATTTTATGCCAGGATAACATCCCTGCTGTGATGACCAACTGACCAATCAGAAGCCAGGATTCTTTCTTGCCATTGTATAATCACTCTTATTGTACTACCTGGTAACCTATTGTTTGTTAAGTAACTTGTGTATTTGATTTTTATTTTATTTATTTATTTGTACAAGTCGGATTTACAACCTTTGAGTCAGGGACTCATTTATAAAGGCACCTCATCGCAGGGAGGGCAAAACAATAGAACATTGTGCAGACAGAACACTGGACAACATTACAGGTGCAGACATTGAACACAGAATACACTTAGTTACATGTTGGTATAAAATACAGATTTACAATTAAAGATGTACTATTTCTCTGGAGTTGCAGTGGAATACATCCTTGTATAAACCTAAGGGGTAGGTAAAAAGGGGTAGGGGGAAAGATGGATTGGCAGTCCAGGGGACCATGTCGAGATTAGGGGAAGCCAGGCAGGGAAAGGTCCTGCAGTAGGATTGGGGGGGGGGCAGGGTTAGTTGCACCTACAGCAGCGGACATTAAAGATATGGTTCTGGAGAGCGGTTTTGAAGGGACCAAGTTTGGCAGTGTTGGTGATGCACGTAGGGAGGGAGTTGAACCAGGCGGGGGGGCTGTATGTTATTGTATTGTGATTGTCCTGAATATGCTTGTTGCTCCCATCAATCCATTAACATGGGACCTTTGCAAATTAGCCTCTGGCTCAAAGGTACTTGTAATCCGAGATCTCAATAAATAAATCAAATAAATAAAAAAATAGCACCAGTCGCTCCCTGTCCCTTTCCATGTAGCCACTACAGGATGAAGATATCAGAGGGAGTACTTGAAAAGGACAGGGTGAGGGAGGCTGGAGGTGGTAAGGACACCAAGGAGAACTCAGAAAAAGTCAGGGATGAGTGTCATTACACTGGGTGTACCAGCAGGTAGAGTACTTTGAAAGGGGCAGGCAAACAAGAAAGAGGTTTACTTTATACTGGACACCACCAGGAGACATCAGAAAAGGTAAGAAGGCATGACACTTGGCACCGGGGCATGACTGGAGAGAGAAAAAGGGCGCCACTGCAGTAAGCAAGCCTTCTTGGTAAGAAGACAGTGAACTGCATGGGTGGTGGATTTTGCTAGCCTTCATCATATTTAACTCCCCCCCCCAAAAAAAAAGAATAATTTCTTTCTTTGTTGTGACCTAACTGGTCAAATGCAGGTTGTGCAGCTATAGCTGGTGAGTGTGTAAGCAATAAGACACGATGGGGTGTGCATTACACAGTTCTAATGCACGGCTAGGGGGACATAGTGAGGCACGAGGCCACAGGCCGAGTGCATCCAGTCCCCTAGCCGTGCATTAGAACTGTCTAATGCACACCCCATCGTGTCTTATTGCTTACATGAAATGGGCCTGTGTATTCTAAATTGGGGTTCTAGTTTTAGCTGTGCATTAGACACATCTAATGCACGGCTAACAGCCAATCAGATTGCTTGAAATCCTTTGCCCATTTTATAACTTGGTTTTATTTTGCACATTAATGTTTTATGCAATATTGTATTCAGTGCTATAGGAATATACTAGTAAAGCAGCCAAGCTGCCTGCAGGGGCACAGTATTTAGCTAAATAGCTCAGTACTCACTGTGCCACTCATCCAGGGAACATGCTGTCAGGCCTGCATCTTCACTTTAAAACATAGCTTGCACTGGTCCACATAAAAAAGTGTTTTCTTTCAAATAACACAAAATCCATGGATAAAGCACATACAAAATTCCACCACCTGCTCCACACACCTGTCCCTAACGCGTTTCACTCAAGCCACATAAACCTTATAACACTTGTGGAAATCATTGCAATATTGCAACAGCCATAGTGGTAGTGGTACAGTGCTGGTCAGAGAGGCCATTGTGCGGAAATGATGCGAGATGGGGAGTATGTGGGAGGGGGCATGGTGGGGACAAGTTGCTGCAGAGCTGGTTAAGGGGGCAAAGCCATTGGAAGAAGGCCCAGAGGAGGGGGTGGTAGTTAAAAATTTGGAAGCACACCACTGGTTGAAGGCCTTGCTAAAGCCCAGACAGGCCACATCCACTGCCCTCCCTTGATCGATTTCCCTGATTACCCAGTCAAAGAAACATATTAGATTTATTTGGCATGACATTTCCCGCATGAATCCATGCTACCTCTGATCTTGCAGCCCACTGGATTCAAGATACTCTACCAGTCTTTCTTCCAGTAGGGTTTCCATTAATTTCCCCACGACTGAAGTAAGACTAACCAGCCTATAGTTGCTAGCTTCCTCCCTGCTGCTGCTCTTATGTAGAAGAACCACATCAGCCCTTCTTCAGTCCTCTTGAATCACACCTGTTTCCAGTAAGCTGTTGAACAAGGCTGACAGTGGGGCAGTCAGCACATCCCCAAGTTCTTTTAATACTCTGGTGTGAATCCCGTCTGATCCCATAGTCTTGTCCTCCTTCACTGCTGCAAGTCCTTTCAGGACTCTCCTCTGAAAATGGCCTTGTGTCCACCACCACCACCACTCCACCCTTATTGCTGCTCCCTGGTGGTCCATCCCCTCCTCCCTCCACTGTGAAGACTGACCAAAAGTACCTACTTAAGATGTCAGCTTTTTCTTGGTCCCCTTCTGCACTGTGTCCCCCTTCCACCCTCCTAAATATATGTACACATATCATAGTGGCATGGTAGCACCACTATAGTTAGGGTTGAGCAGGCACTTTAACAACTTTGCAACTGTTCAATGGATTTGCATGATATTTTGCACACACAGTCTAGTGGGGTAGGTCTCTTGACGTGCCAAGTTTTGCTTTGGTCGGAATGGTGGATTTGGAGCTGCACATAGTGAGAAAATGTTAAAATTCACCTTTTTGTTTGCAGTTTTTTGTCATCACGCTGTGGCCAAACGGTTTGGAAATGTTATCTGAAATTTTCAGGGTACAATGTGATTGCCCCATAGAGGTTGCCTTCATTGGTTTGGTGACAAAATATTAATCCATTCCAAAGTTATTTAATTTTAAAAATGTGGATTCTAAGCATGCTCAGTTCACTCTTCTGGATAGCTTCCTGGAATGAAAAAGGATTTTGCTCTGACAAAAAGGATCCTTTTTCTTGAGGGGCCAATCCTCTTTCATCAGAAAAAATTTCCTTTTTTGTGAGCTGCCATCTTGTTTTTTTTAATTTTGCCCACAACAAAGTGTCGTAACTGTGCCCAGGGATGTCTTTTACAGAAGTCCAAGCACATATCTTGCTCATCGGGATTTGATGAGCTGCTCTGTGTTTTTTTTTTTTTGTATGGCCTCCAAACTTTTGTTTTTAACATTTAAATCCCTTTTAGAATGATTTTTTTCATCATCTTGTCATGGTGAAAAGGAATCGTCATTAAAGATTAGGACTTTTTAAATCCTTTTGACAAGTTGATTCCTTTTCACCATGACAAAAAGAATGATGAAAGGGGAATTAGTTCATGAAAAGTTTAAAAATGCAATCCTTAATCCTTTTGTGTAGCCCGATTACTTTTCGCCATGACAAAAAGGATGATGAAAAAGGAATCGACTCACGAAAAAGGGTTTAAATGTTAAAAAAAAGTTTTGCCACCACAACAAAGGATTGGCGGAAAAGGATTTCCTCTAGTGAAAAAGGATTTTTCAGTTGTTTTTAATGGCTTCTCATTGGAACCCCCCCAATAAAAATACCTGGTGTCTAGTGCCACCCCCACGCTGAATACCCATGTTTATTTTTTTAATACATATTTTTTTTATTCTTTCTGTTAATTTTATAACCCCTTCACCCTCCCCTTTGGTGTTTAGTGGCAGTCTACCACCCTGCCGGCTTTATTTATTTATTTTTTTTATTCTTTGTTGACCACTAGGCACAGGTGCCTGTTTTCAGGAGCGACCCAGGAGCACTGGGAGGTTGAGTGACTTGCTCAGAGTCACACAGTATGCAAGTGGAAGTTGTGGGAATCAAACTCAGGTCTGTCTGCTGGATGTACCAAGCTCATTCACAGCTTGTTACTCTAACCTCTAGGCTATACTGCCATCCCTGGTGTCTCATTGTACCCCCCACCCTACGATGCCCATTTTTCAGTTTCATTGGTGGTTACTGGCATCCCTCCCCCCTCCCATGTTCATTTTGTCCTGTAAATAAGAAACCCATCTCTCAATGCCTTTTTTTAATTTTTTGAACCTCTGGAAAAAAAATCCCTCACCGATCATACCCGAACCCCCCATCTGACCTCCTACTGTGCACCCACCTCCCCACACCCCCCTTGACTCCCCACACACCCTCACTCACCTAAAGAGGTCCCAGGTTCGAAATCCGCTTTCCCAATCAAAGACATGTCTTGCTGCTGGAACTGGCGGCTGCAATATGAGAAACTAAGGTAAATGCAGTTCAACGTATTTCAGTGCAGGTTTCAACTTTTATGCATAACTCAACCGTTTTTAGAGATTCTGACCTAACATTTTCAACATGGCCTTTTGGGGACCCCACCTTAAGGACAACATGACCGTCATTTCGCAACTCCTGCCCAAAAAGATGATTTCATGGTCACTTGTCGAATTCACCTTTTGGGCAGGATTTACATAATGACAGTCATATTGTTCATAGGATGGGGTCCTCAAAAGGTCATGTTGAAAATTTGGGGTCAAAATGCCACACAATGGCTGAGTTATGATCATTCATTGCAATTTCACTACGCACGCTCATAACTTTGTAAATTTAAAATATTTTCACACCAAATTTTTAACATAGACTTGTTATTACCTCACCAAATGTATGTCACAGCTGTCATTTTTCAAATCCTGACTGAAATGAGTTTTCGCACCTGTGGCGCAGAATGGCGTTGCAGTTGTGCAGAATTACATTTCGGTGGGGATATGGATATTATGGCCCCGATATTCAGAATTGCGCCTAGCAATGGTTCATGTGGTGGTGTAGCGCAACTGAGCTGCACTGGTGCAACTAAGGGATATATTCAAAAGAGATGAGCCATGGCGCATCTCCTCTGAATATATCAGGTAATGCGCACTGCGCAAAGATGAAGCACTGCCGCATCCCCTCCAGACAGGGCTGAATACCAGGAATGGGAACTGTGCCAGTGCAACAGAGTTACACTGTGTGCAAATCCCCGATATTCAGTCAGCAGTATGTAAATGGGGCCATAATACATGCAAGGCGCAAATGGGGCCATTTGCATGCCATTATGGCCCCATTTGCATGTGTTGTGCAGGGCTGGCCAGCAAGATGCACCTGGCACCAAGCACAGCATGCGGTGCTGTCAGAGTATGTCTAGTAGAACCCCCCTCCTACCTTCCGATCTCCCACAATACATCATCCATCTGTCCCTGGCAGTCCAGTGGTACCCCCCACCCCTCCCATTTCTCCGATCACATGAAATAACAGAATAGTACATCCCTGGTAGTCTAGTGGTAACCCCCACCCTGCCCGTAACCCTGATCACCTGTAAACACATCGGAAATACCTCCCTAATGGTCCAGTGGCACCCCCCCACCCACACAGGACCCCCTGCCCCTTAGCTCCCCAACTCTGTCATCAGCAGCGGCAGCAAACCCACCCGCATACCTCTGTGGCTGTCTGCCAGATAACAGCTTACAGTACAGCTGCAAGCCCATCGGTCACACTGTGGACCGATGGGCTTGCAGTGCATACTGTAATAGTCATTCCACAAATATGTGAATGAATTACTTCATTCACATATTTCTGAATGACTATTCAATATGCACTGCAAGCTCATGGTCAGCAGAGTGGACCAATGGGCTTGCAGCTGTGCTATAAGCTGTAATTCACGAGTAGCCACAGAGGTATGCAGGTGGGTTTGCTCTGCCCGCCCGATGGCGGTGGGGGGGAGCTGGGTGGGCATGGGGTCTCCGTGACTGCGGTGGGTGGGGTGCCACTGGACCATCAGGGAGTTATTTCTGAAGTGTTTACAGGTGATCGGGGTTACAGGTGGGATGGGAGTTACCACTAGACTACCAGGGATATACTTTTCTGTTATTTTGGGCGTTCGGAGCAATGGGAGGGACGGGGAGTATGACTAGACTACCAGGGATATACTGTTCTGTTATTTTAGGCGATCGGAGTAACGGGAGGGGTGAGGGTTACCACTAGACTACCAGGGATATACTGTTCTGTTATTTTAGGCAATTGGGGTTCTGGGCACGGAGGGGGTACCACTAGACTGCCAGGAACAAACAGATGATGTATTGTGGGTGATCAGAGGGCTGGGAAAGGAGTGGGGTTCCACTGGACCACCAGGGACATCATGGGTGCTTGTGTACAGTGTTCGGGTTGGGGAAGCCACCCACGGCTGGTGGCTGCTGTGCTGCACATTGCAGTATGGCAGCTCACCTGTGGATGGCTACCATTTGAGCCTTATTTTACGGGCTCAACTTTGTGCCCTAGTATGCGGTGCATCTCAGGGTTGTGTTAGCCTATGCGTCGCACATCCTGGGCTGAATATCGGGATGTGCCGCATATGCATGGGCACACCCCCTGGAGATGTGCCGCATACTTTATCTTTGCAACCCGGTGCATCGGGAATTGTGCTGCGTAAGTCCCTCTTTTGAAAATTTCCCCAGGACGCATTTCTGGTGTTGCGCTGGCGCAACTCAGTTGCGCCACGCACAACCCCTTTGAATATCTAGCCCTATCTGTACTGGGTACATCAGGTGGGGTAATAACATGGCTATGCTGACAAATTTGCCCTGCGCTTCCACAGCTGCGTATACATATGCATCTATGAGGGAATGGGAGCTCCCACAAGTAACTTAGGATATGATTATACTATCTCAAAAAGTAAGGAAATAAATGGAAAAAAACTTTGTTAAAGCATCAGTTAGGGTTGCCACAACAAAAGTAGGGAAATGTGGCATTAGGATTTCCAACCCTAATACCCCTCCCCCACCCTGCACAGACTAAGAAGCATTGGAGGCGACTTTGGGGTCATCAGCCCTAACACTCACCCCATTCCATTAGAAAATAAGCTGGGTGGGTACACTATAGGAGAATGGGGTGAGTGTTAGGGCTGATGACCCCAATGCCACCCCCAACACCTTTTATTCTGTGCAGGGTGGGGGTGGGGTGTTAGGGTTGGAAACCCTAATGCCACATGTTCCTACTTTTGTTGTGGCAACCCTAATCGATGCAATAATGAAGTTGTTTTGCAATTTTATTGATTTATTGTAATCTTGGAGTAACACCTGTGAGGACACGCTCACTACATAGGTTCCACGTCAGAGTAAAAACAAAACAAATGAGTTACAGAACTTCAGCAGACAACAATATACATTTACAGTATTTACATTACAGTAGAACAAAATGCATAAGTAACCGTAGTGATCAGCAAATACTGACTTAAAACCAACAAGAATGGGGCTAACTAAGGAAAGTAATAGGGGAGGATATTTCTGCCCAGTAAGTATATATAAGTAGGTATGTATCTATATATATATCTACGTATATAAATATAAACCAAAATAGCATGATTTACTTACTCAACTTATTCACCACTGGTGTGGTATATATCAGTCTCTCACTGTGAGACAGATTACTCTTCCTCATTGATAAAGGAGTTCCCAAGGAAACTCTAGTTCTGTTCCAAGGACTCTGCCTGTGCATCAGGTTCATTTTCTGTTTTGTGAATGAGTTAGTGGCACTGGTGGAGGCTAAGGATCACAGCTTTGGAAGTCCGATCAAATGGGCAGAGTTACATTGAAGTGGGTGCAGCTCATGAGCACAACATGGACATAACAGTTTTATTGGTGCATATCCATTTCTTTTTTCTTTTTTTTGTAAGTTGTCTTTTATTTTTTGTGGGGCTTCATCCCCTACACTCCCACCCCATCTATGTCCCATGCAGGGAGGGGCGAAGTCCCCCAAAATAAAATAACACATTAAAAAAATAAAAATAAAAAAGGACATA
The DNA here is from genome assembly GCA_016271365.2 of Neoceratodus forsteri. NCBI lineage: Eukaryota > Metazoa > Chordata > Ceratodontiformes > Ceratodontidae > Neoceratodus > Neoceratodus forsteri. Next base: position 1,097,616,277 of record CM028134.1, on the reverse strand, counting down.
TGTGAAAACAAACTATCTGTAAAGTCTGTGCTGTGCTAGTGAGCCAGTAAACTGCCCACTTTCACCGTAACTCTGCCCACTCTGGCATGGTCATTAGTCCTCCAATTACATCAGGTTACCTACAGTGGCTCACACTTGGGCTAGCTCGGGCCTCAGCATGCCATAGAGATTATTTCCGGGAAGGAAGCGCATAGGCCACCTGGCATTCTTGCCCCTCGCCTTGCAAAACAAAGCAGGACGGAAGCACTTGGAGGAACCACTCCAAATCAAACAGTCACAAGTACTGTATGCTAATTACCTTGCAACCCCCTTACTCCACATATTCAATCTATCTATCACCACTTCCTCAGTACCAACCTGTTGGAAATCTGCTTATATTTTGCCTCTGTTCAAATCAGGTGACCCTTGCGACCTAAACAATTATAGGCCCATCTCCATCTTGCCTATTCTCTCCAAAATCCTTGAAAAATGTATCTACACTCAACTAAAAGAGCATATCGAAAGCTTTTCTCTGCTCATCCCTGCCCAGTCTGGTTTTAGGCAAAATCACAGCACCATCTCTGCCCTCACCACGGTTACTAATGATTGGATCACAGCACATGACACCAAACAGATCACAGGCATCATCTTCCTGGACCTCAGCAAAGCGTTCAATACTGTGCACCACAACCTTGTCCTCCTTAGCCTCAAAAAGCTAGGAGCGACTGCATACACAGCACAGTGGTTTGCCAGCTATTTCTCAGGTAGAATCCAGAAAATTAAGACTGATGGCCTTCTCTCTGGCTCACTACTCATTACTAGGGGTGTACCTCAAGGGTCCATTTTAGGCCCTATTCTCTTTACTATTTATATCAACTCCCTCAATACCAATATCAACTCAAAGCTGCACTTCTTTGCTGATGATATGGCACTGTGCACATCAAAACCAACCCTGTGCAAAGTCTGTGAAAAACTGCAAAACGATTTTTCAAAGCTTGAGCAGAACCGTATTAACTCTAAACTTCTGCTAAATGCTAAAAAAACAAGGTCATGCTTTTCTCTCTCAACAAGACCCCCCCGCACCACTCAAACTCCACTAAGTCTACTCATTGTTACCTCCCTAGGAGAAACTCTTGAGGTTGTAGATAAATTTAAGTACCTCGGCATGTGGGTTGACAGCAAACTTACCTTCAAATATACACATCGACAATCTCACCAGCAAACTAAAAACCAGATTAGAATTATTCTACAGGAACAGGTCCCTCTTCCCCTCGAGACCAGATTAAGGGTCGTAAAGGCCACCTTTCTCCCACTTCTTGATTATGGTGATATAATTTATAACTGTAATTCGGCTGCCAACCTACATAAACTGGACGTTTTGTACCATCGTGCAGTACAGTTTGTCACCAAGGCTCCATTCGGAACTCACCACTGTGACTTATACTCATCATCCGTTGGCTGGACGTCCCTCGCAACTAGGTGATTGATTCATTTGGGAACAAGGATGCTCACAATACTCTTGAACAAGTTCCTAGGATATATTTCCTCCCTCATACACATCTCCCATTGCACCTATTCTTTAAGAAAGGCCGACTTTATCCTCCTAGACATACCAAGGACTCGCACATCCCTAGGCTGGAGTGCTATATCCTACGTCCTACTCACAGCCTGGAATAGCCTGCAGTCGGTCCTCAAGCTCTCCGGCATTGTCTCGATCAATCTCTTCAAAGCTTTAACCAGAAAAAAGTTCAAAGCAATATGCAACTGCCACAGGTCGTAGGCCCATTTCTCGTCACTTCTCCCTCATCTTGGCCTCCCTGCCTCTCATCACTGTCAATCTTGCTCTCTGATCCTGACCCATATCCCTCTTCTCTCTCTTCCTAGTCTCTTCGCTCATCTCAATCTTCCCTCTTATTACTCCCTTCACCCTCCCTCTGGTCTATTCTGGTTCTCTCCTCCTTCCATATCCTTCCCCTGTTCTTCTAACAGGGCACTTTGTAACAACACACTTACTCCTATGCTGAGCTTTAAACACATAGTATGACTGTTCTCCATTGCATTGTATTTGCACATATCCCTGTAGATGCAATGTATCTGCACACGCGCCAAGTGTGTTGCCCTGTATATATTACTCACTGTCATGCCATCATCTCATGTATTTTATTCCCTGTTATTGTACTGTATCTTGTCACGATGGTTCCTATTTTAAGTTTGTGTTTTTTGTAAATTTCTGGTAAGTGTTCTGGACCTCCTTGTGAATGAGCCTGCTCAATGGAGCTTTGTTGCAATAAACTTGAACAATGTATGGGTGACCATACACAACAAGCCTATGTTTCCATCGAGCGGTAGAGATAACAGCATTTTGACCTCAAGAATGAGGCTCGAGAGGTCCATGTTTTTATCTCAGCCCCGAGATGGGAATACAGAGACAGTTGTGCATGGTTGCCCATGTTTATTTTTTATAGTACATGGTCTTAGCCTGCCCATTCTGCTTGCTCTGTTCATCCAGACACAGAACATTGACAATTTGTTGACTCGCGCTACTGCAGATGATAGTGTGCTGCTGTCCATGCTAAATGAAATCGAAAGCAGGCTAGAGATGACCTCGGTCAGTGTGAGCAGGGACACAGGTGCACTTGATGACAGATCGTACACAGTAAGATTTTTAGAATGTGCACAAGATTTCTTAAAGCAGCAGTACTACGAAATCAGGAAGTGTCCTATCAAAATTCTGGTTTTCGGCTGTAAGCATGCCGCCAAAGTTCCAGTTTCCATACCTGTAAATGTTTTTTTTCCCAGTCGTCTTTAGTTTTTTAGATATTTGCAATTTATGTGAAGTGTTGTAGCGCTACAACAAATATGGCGGCTGACTAATTTTTCAGCTGCGCTTTTTCTACAGGTCACATCACGTCTTTTGACAACAGCAGAGGGACCCTCTGCTGACCATTCCTGATGTCCCTGCAAGTCATTCACATGTGCAGTTGGCAGCAGAGGGGGTTCCAGTGTAACATGCTTAGTGGCAGAAATGTAAACAAAAGAAGAGAATAACTGAGAAAATTACTCGGCGATAGTACAATGCCAGAGAGAAAGATCACCAAGTATATGATTAGCAGGGCACAGGGAATAAACTGTCAAAAAAGCGCAATTTTTTTTTTCAGAGTACTGCTACTTTAAGTGCCCGATTTCTAGAAACAGTAAGCCCTAACCTATACTATACACTTTATTTGCAGTGAAAACAAAAAAGAGGGCACAGAAGCCCCAGTGCTTCGACTAGTGCTTGGTCTTTGTCAGCGGGTATGTCAATAACAGAGAAAACCTTAAAATACAAATGTTCTCCTTAAAAGGATATACCGTACACCCCCATAGTGAGCACTACATCAGAAAAGATTGCAAGAAAGCTAAAATAAGGCTCGAGAGGGGCAAGGCTGCTCCTAATGGGCTCAATGCACTAATGAGGCAGGGGTACATGGAATCCGCATGTGCCCCTGCCCGCGTAGCTGCACTCCCATGGACAGATGCACACAGGTGGTATTCATGACCTCCAGCCACCTGTTTGTGGCCCCGCCCCCTCGGCATGCAGGAACGTGGAGGAAAGATATGCGGACTGAGCAGGCATCCAACGGGATACCCAACCTAGTCCACCACTGGATCCCTTGTGCCCACGGGCGCAGAGATATAGCTGCTGCCAAGCAGCACGCTGCAATAGAGAATTGGGCTGGTGCCCGGGTGGCCAGACCACCATTCACTGTCCGTGGTCCAGGGCAGCATGGTGTGGGGAGCCGCAGTCCCTACCTGTATGTTGGTGGCCGGGGGGGCCGTCATCCTGGGAGGTACACAGACCTTATAGCAGGGGTTCCCCCTGTGTACTGTGCACCCCCTGCACCCAGCGCTCCGCGAAAAAAGAGCAGAGAAAAGGGGGTATACATATACCCAAATTGGGCCAAATGGCCACTTAATTTCATTACTTCCAAGTGCCCCTCACCTGGCCAGGCAACAAATAAGTAGCACTGGAGTCAGCTGTGAAGGAAGACGCACACACGCCCTCTTGGACAGGTTAGGTAGGCAACCATGGTGGGCATGTTTATCAGAATAAGGGGCAGCGGAAAACAAACTGGAAATAAATTAATGAGTACCCAGGAGTATGACACAATAGTTTCTCAGAATGTTACTTTGGCCGCACGATCACTTATTATAACTCCAAATCTGGTACCCACCTGACTTCTGCAGAACAGAAGGATTTTAAAGATTGCAGCAGGGGTGCCAGGAAATTAAAACTAGTGTTAAATGCATACAGGACTAAAATAATTCACTCCAGTTCTCTTAAAATGTTTAACTTTTCCAGAAAAATTAAAAGAGACTCATCAAAAGCAATGACTGGCTGCCTGGATAAAACCACAAACGAGGACAGACTGCATAGGCAGTACAATACTAGACATTCCTTGAAGCATTCTGGGGTGACGGTTGATGTCTGTTTGTAGGAAGTCTGTCAAATAACGGACAAGTAATGATTCATGATTGTCTTTTCTCCATTACAGAAAAAACAGTGGCATGAGGAAATCAAAAAAGCACGAGGGTTACAGTGAAGGGTGGAAGTGAGAGGGTAGATGGAAAGGGAGGCAGGAGAAAATGAGAGCAGCACAGGATGCTGAGAAGGAGCTGATAATTAAAGTGGAGGATGCTGGGAAGGAGCTAGTAATTAGTGTGGAGAATGATGGGAAGGAGCTGTTAATTAAAAAATCACAGATCGTTCTTTCTGTCCTGTAATATGGCTTTGTTTTTATGTCTGATTCCTGTTAAACTCTGTGTACCTCTGTAACCCCCAGGTGGCGCTATCCAAAGGGCTACTACCCCTGCCTGCTTGACTACTGACAGGTTGAGGGGCCTAGGTTCTATGGCGGGTGCCTCCACCCAGAGGTCAGGGTTTGAAGTGGTTAGACTAGCTTGGTCACAGCCCTCTGGGACACTGAGCCCCCCTTTTATTCCCTCTAGTGGCTCACACAGTACACAGGAGTTACAGCCCCAATACCCCACGTATACACACTGTTCACTCATAAAGTACCACTTACCCTCGAGACTGATTCTGCAGCATGTTTCTGAGGACCCCCTGTAAAATAAGGTTAAACAACATACACAGCAAAATACAATACTATTTCCATAAGTACCAACACCACAGACAGTATATAGGATAACAACAAATCTGATTTATTTAGGGGACAATAACACGGGAAGGGGAAATCAGGTTAATCGGTGGCATTACATCACAGTACTGTGCACACATACAGGGTCTGAAAAGTCACACTCTGGGTACCCAGGTTGGGGGGCTAGCCAGGTCTGTTGCCCAGGGTTTGCCGGCAGGTACAGATGGATGGGGCCCTGTAGAAGAAAACATATGCACAACACCCAATTGTAATCCAGAGCCGGATGGCTCAGTCCATGAAGCAGTGAAACAACAAGAATTAGATGACACACTTGTGATTGAAAACAGGCTGCAGGGGAATACCCTGATTTGTACTCACAATGCCCAAGCTGAGAACCAGATGGTGGATATTCTTCTGGATTGTCAGCAACCACAGGGCATGGAGACAAGGTCCTTGTGACAGGACCCCACTGCAGTTGATAGCAAACGGATTTAATCCGAGACAAGCTGGGGTTTGCTTCCAGCTTCAACACACAGCACACAGTACAGGGGGTTGGAAATAGCGATTCCCCACAAGCACTATGCACATTCATATGTAAAAGGAAAGTACTATACCAGGCAGGCTGCTCCTCGATCCCAATCGCACTTACTGCAAAATACCCAGGAGCACATACAGCAGCTTCAGTTCCTGACAGACCGAGTGCGATTCAGCAATTTCTCCAGTCTTCTACAGGGTAAGCCTGGTTTCCACACTTCTGGTGCTTCTTTCTCCTCACAACTCAGATTCAGTCCAAACTGGCACTCACAACAGCTGCAGGCCGAACCTCAGGGCCTCACACGCGCTTCCCGTGCTAAACTACACACCGCAGAAGCACATAGCTCCTTCTCTCTTCACTGTCACAACTGATCTCAGCTTTCCAGTCACAGAGCAGAGCATTTCCTTTAGCTCTACACCATTCTGTTGGTTGGTTCGGCTGTCACTCACAATAAGACTCCCTCTGTTGGTGGAAAAAGGCGCCAAGGTCAAAACTACATTTCCCAGAGTCACTGCCCATATAATCCCCTTGTGGCTGGCTCAAAATTAAGAGTCCAAGTTCTGATTCGTCCACAGGCTTCATTTTAGGGCTCCCTAAACCCAACTGGCCCAGCACAGCAGTTCAAGACAAAAATGAAAGAGCTACAGTGAAACGGTTCGTGCTAAAATCAAGACAGGTTAGACATACTACATTTTCTCAGTCACTCTAAATGATTTCTGGCAAACAGTTATATCTTTCAACAAGGCTCCCTCTGCACATGTAGCAATGGCAGAAACAGAGTGAATTGGCAGCAGCTCGGGCAGGATTCGAGCATTAAATACACAGTCCCCCCATGCAAACTAATTAAGTCTGCAAACAGACAGCTCTTAAAGAGACAGTACGTGGAGGCTCAAATAGCACTCACTTGGAACCACATTTATACAGCTCAGACACCAAACACCGCCCAGACTTGGAGCATTCAGGCAAGCTCCTGGAAGACTTTTGGGAACCTCCATTTGCAGGGTGGTTACAATAAGATTTTTAGAATGTGCAAAAGATTTCTTAAAGCAGCAGTTTTTTTTTTGGAACATAATTTTTATAAATTTTTCCTTTTCAATTCCATTTTACATTTTTACAGGAGTTAATAAGAAAACACACAGATAGTTCAGTGTTGGCATATCGGTTACAGAACGTTATGAAGTTCATAACTTTCATGTATACATGACCATTAACTTGGATCATTCCCTTTTGTATCTTGCAGGTTGGGCAGATTACCTATGTCTCTTCCCGGTTGGTGAGGTCCACCAAAAATATTCTCCAACCCGCACAACCAGAGAGCCACAGGCTCCACTTCAACAATTCATCACCTAAACATTCTTGTCCTTCCCCCAACAAAAACTATCCAAATAAAACCAGATCTTGTAAAAACAGACAATTGTTTTGTGTATTTCTTATATTCCTCCCATATTTTCCTTTGTCTACCTTATATTATAGTTTGTTACAGGAGTTAAACTTTATACCTTTATAATTGATTAGCTAATTCCTAGAACAAATAAAATAGGAAATAACTAAAGAGATAAATAAATTAAATTCCCCTAAATGGGGGTTAATTTAACAATACAGGTAATTTTCGCAGACATCTCATGCCTGAGGTTGGGTCTATCAGGTATAGGACTAGGGTTACAGGAACTTCCTCCATCCGGGAGGCTAATGGGCTTTCTACCTCTATTTTATTAGAAATTGTTCTAGTATTGGTATACCTTTTTTTAGGTCTCCACATATTCAAAGAAAGGAAGCCACCTCGAATTAAATTGGCCTGTTTGGAGTCTAAGTTGGGCTGTTAAAGCTTCCATCGTCTTAATATTGTTCACATTCGACCACCATATAGAGTAAGATAAACCGTCTGATGTAAGCCAATGTTGTGTAACTGATTTTGAAGCTGCTGCTATCATAATAAAGAATAGGTATTTTTGTGCTTTTGAGTTCACTCCGGGGGGCAATACCATATGTAGAAATTATGGTAAGCTTTCTAATTGCAAAATTTCTTTAATAGCTAAAGTTACCTCTGCCCAATAGCCCCTTATCTTAGGGCAGCTCCAAAAGATATGGAATTGGGAGCCTTTGTCTTCACATCCCCTCCAACACCTATCAGTATGAGAGGTCACATATTTAGAGGAAATATCAGGGGTGATAAAGCACCTTGTTGATATTTTCCATCTAAACACCCTCCATACTGGGGAGTTTGTTTTTTTTTGTATTCCCTGCCAGATTTGACTCCATGCTTTATCTGATATTTGGTTCATGTACTCAGCTTGCCACTTCTTTTCTATGGACTGAATATATAGGGAACCTGAGCCTTCCTGCAGTGTTTGATGTATATACGAAATGAATTTCTTCTTATCTGCCATATAGCTTTTCTGATATATATACATCAGTGGTGGAGCGGGATTACTATGTATAGCACAGACCCCCGCAGTACTGGTTATAAAGTGTCTACATTGGAGGTATCTAAAGAAATCCTTGTGAGGGATCTCAAATTCCTCCTGAAGCATTGCAAATGTTTTGATACCTTCTTCGTTAACCATTTGATGCAAATATTTAAGCCCTTTATTTGCCCAACGACACCAGCATGGGTCATTGTGGCTGGTCAGAAATTGTGGCAAGTACTTCAGTGGAATGAACTTCCATGTAGGGAAGAATATTTCCCACCACTGGCTCGTATTAAGCCAGATCTTAAGTGTGTTTTTCGTCCAGATATTATCTAAATCTTTAAGATCCGAGGCTTTAATTACCCAGGATAGAAACCTCAATGGTATCTGTGGGTGAGCCCATTCCTCCAATCCATACCAGCTCCCCCCATTCTCTGGTCTCAGCATTGTTAATATTGGAGCTGTCTGTGCAGCTAGATAATATTTTTGTAGGTCCGGAACTCCCAGTCCTCCCTTTTCCTTAGCCTCTATCAGCATACCCCATCTCTTGCGTGGATGACGACCTGCCCAGATGAAGTTGGATAGTTTTCTTCTCAACTCCCGCCACTCCGCCCTATGAATTGGAAGTGGAAGTGGAAGAGTGGAGAACAAGAATATAAACCTAGGCAAAATGTTCGTCTTTATTGTTTCTACTCTGTTCATAAAGCTAAGAGGGAGATTTTGCCATCTGTGCAGGTCCTTGAATACTTTTTCTTTTAGTAATTGAAAATTACAGGCATGAAGCTTGGTCAAATCAGTAGGTATGGATATCCCTAGATATTTAATTTTGTCTTTGACCCATTTGAAAGGCAGAAGACTTTGTAGGTCTCTTTGCGGGGGTCCATCAAGGCTCAGGATTTCCGTTTTTTCTATATTCACCTTGAAACCAGATATTTCTCTAAATTGGTTTAGTAGTCAAAGCACCTCTGGGACAGAGTTCTCTGGTTTTTCTAAGTATATTAAGTGTCATCTGCATATAAAGAGATTTTGTTCTCTATACCATTAATTTTTATCCCCTTAATATTGGAGTTCTCCCAGATAGCTCGAGCCAGAGGCTCCACTGTGAGGACGAACAGTAGCAGGGATAAGGGGATCCCTGTCTTGTTCCTCTTTTTATATCAAAAAAGTCCGAATTTGTACCATTAACTCTGACTCGAGCCATCGGATCCTGATAGCACAATGTCACCCATCTGAGGAAGTTGCCCCCCACTTCCATCCTTGACATTGCCTCTCTCATACATACCCAATTCACCCGATTGAGCGCTTTTTCAGCGTCTAGAAATATTGCCATCGGGTTTGAATTTGGGAGATGTTTGTGTGTAATAATATTTAAAAGTTTCCTGATGTTATCTTGTAATTGCCTCGTGGAATGAATCCTGTCTGGTCTGGGTGTATTAGTAATTCTATATATTGTTGTAGTCTGGATGCAGGATACGGGTTAATATTTTAAAATCCTGGTTAAGGGAGAGATCAGGTCTTTATGATTCGCAGTGAGATCGGGTTTTCCTTGGCTTTGGATGACAGTAATCAGGGCTTCTTTCCACGACTTCGGGAAAGTCCCCTCTTCTAGACTGGTGTTGTACATGTGTACTAATCGGGGTGCTAGTGTTTTACTCAGCTTCTTATACCATTCAGCCGATAGGCCATTTGGGCCAGGTGTTTTCCCAGTCGGGAGGTCTTGTATAGTTTTCAGAGTCTCCTGCGTAGAAATTGGGGCTGAAAGTGCTTCTTGTGCACTCAGAGGTAGGGTTGGTAAGTCAATAGATTCCAGGAAAGCCACAGTTTCCTTTCTGACCCATCGCTCCATTTTGTTTTCCGCATACAATTCCCTGTAAAAAGCTCTGAATTGAGAGGCAATATCCCCAGGTTTAGACCATGACCTATCCGGGTCCGATATGTCTCGTATAGTTGAAACATGTCTTTCAGCTTATTTTTTCCAGAGGCGAAAGGCCAATAGTCTCAACGCCCTCCCACCCATTTCGTGGTATTTTTGATTGGAGAAAACCTGAGGCATCCCTCTGCCTTCCTAGTCTCCACTTCTTGTAATTCTGATCTGGTCTGGGTTAGATCTTTCAGGATTTGTTTGGACCCTGTATTTTTTTATGTTTGGCCTCTAACACAGCTAGCTTCTCTCTTAATACCATTTCCCTAGCCCTCGCTTGTTTTTTCTTGGCTGATGCATAGCTAATTATCTGGCCCCTGATTACTGCCTTTAAAGTATCCCACCAAATCATTGGTGAGCAATCTTCTATAGGTGAGTCCTTCTCAAGATTCTCCATTGTTGTGATCATTAGTTTCTTATAAGACTCTTCATTTAGTAATGAGACATTAAGTCTCCATAAGGGGGATTTGCCTTCCATTCCACATGATAATTTAGTGGAGATTGGGCTATGGTCCGATAGAGCAATTGGGTGTATTTTGGAGTGTACGAATAAATGTAGGTCTGTTTTAAATGTAAGAAAAAAATCTATATGAGAGTAAGAAGTCTGCGCCCTTGAAAAGAATGAGTAGTCCCTCTCCTTATGTGTTGCGAACTCCATATGTCTACCAACCCAGCTTCTTCCATCAGTGCCCTGAGTTTTTTACTCACCGCCTTGTTAATGAGCTGGTTGCCAGATGAGCGATCTATCTGTGGAGAGATTACTGTGTTAAAATCTCCACCTAGTAACACTTGGCCTTGGGGTAGACCTGTCAATTTATTGAAAACCTTTCCCAGGAATCTTTCTGTGCACACATTCGGGGCATATATGTTTACCAGATGTAACAATTTATTTTGTATAAGGCATGTAGCCCTGACAAATCTGCCCTGATAGTCCTCCTCTGTGGAGTGTATTTTCAAGGGGCTATTGCGTCTAATCAAAATCGCTACTCCAGCTTTTTTAGTTGTAGGGTGTGAGGCTGCCACCCCTTGACCCACCCACCTCCTCCTGAGCTTTGTATGCTCCAGTTCTGAAAGGTGCATTTGCTGCAACAAGGTGACATCACATCTCAGATGTTGAAGCTCCATTAGCAATCTAGAATGCTTGACTATAGAGTTAACACCCTTCACATTATATGAGACAATGTTCAATGGAGACATAATCTATGTGGAAGGGCTTCAACTCTGAACCCAAGCCCCATCCAAATCTTGCCCTTTCCTGTCCCCTTTTGTCCAACCTGATAGACCCAAAAATTAAAAAATAGAAATTTCAGAACTTTAAGTTGCAACAAGCAACCTACAAATTTAGTACCTATCTGAGGTACTCTCTTAACTGATGACATTAAAACTATATACAGCTTCTTCGTACAGTTACTCATGACTTCCATGTGAAACCCAAGGTGACACCGTGGAAGGTCAACTTATTGACCCAAAAAGTGCCCCTCAAATTTTGGGGCAAGAGGTATAGGTTAACCCCCAAAGGGGGAGTTCCTACCACCCCTCTTTAACCGTCACCCAAGGAACGATCCCAAGCTATTAGTTCTAAGAACAGATTTCCCCATGATTCCCTAGCCCTGCTCCGTCTTTCTTTTACATTTTTGTATATCCCCTACAGTGTTCTTCCCACCCCCTCTATTGTCTCCATTCCTCGGTTAGTATAATGAGCTCCCCTGATTCCTAACTGTGCCTTTATTAAGCCTCACAGGGTCTTGTTGCGATAGCCCTGTCAACCTCAGAGCCCCCCCCCCCAAGCTTGGCACTGTTATCAATTAGACAGCCATTATTTACTTGCACCTGCCTGCTAGGGGGCAGTCTCTCCTTCCCCAATTCCCTGCAGTCCCCCAACCAAGCTGCGTCTCCCTTCCCCATTCCCAGAATATACTGGTACTCCAGTTATGATGGTCTCCCAGGAAACCAACCTCCTCTCTAAACTTCCCCCTTCATTTATTTCTGCATGTCGTTCTCTCAAGCCATTCATTTCTCCTTTACATACCATTCATCTTTCTTCTCTCGTTTTCCAGGGGGAAACATAACCTCAAAGTCTGATTGGGCTCCTCGAATCATTTACTACTCTAGCATACCCAGCCAGCCATGCTTCCAAAGCCTAAACGTGAGAACAGGACGTCAGGCCTCCAGCGCGTCTCTTAGCCCATCCCTATCAATGTCTTGCCACTGCAATCCCTCGTACACTGTGCATCCTCATCTAGTATCCTTCTCGTCTGTATTCCCCCCCAAGCATTCAATAAAGCTGTCGTCTCCTCAAACTCGGAGCACAATCCGACTCTCAGGCAAGGCTGGAGGACATTCAGGCAAAGGAGAGTTCCACAAATTCCTCGCTTTTATCTATGTGTCTTCGATCCCACCCCCCAGCAAGTACCCAATCCCATTCTTTCAGCTCCCTTGGCCACCGGTCCTCCAGCCTTCCCTATGGGGATCTATCAGACAGTGCCTCCGGTCTGATTTAGTTATAATAACTATCCTTCTTAGTGCTTCAAATTACCCCCGACGGCTCCCCCTCCCCACAGGCATCAGCACCACAGCCCCCAAACCAGCCCCTACTTACAACTGTGCCGGTCAATATGTTGAGGTTAGGAGACATGCTACCAGAGCACCCCCGAGAGGGTGGAACCAGCGGACAGCCATTTTGTTATTAACCAGTCAGGATTCCTCCTAAAGCTGCGTCAGAAATGGATCGAGATCCTATCCCGAGAAAGAGCGTTTCCTTATTAGAATAGCTTACCCCTCTGTGCATGTACACGCCCCCCTGAACTTGAATTTATTGCTTTACTCACCAAAGACAGATTTCTTAACCTCGTTAGCTTACCTTATTATTATTCTTCACTCGTTTACTTTTACTTGTTATCCTCCCCCCCACCCCAAGAAATCCCATCTGCTCTTGTTCTTTTCAGTCACTTTCAACTTTAAGATTCAGGGAACAAATCTCTACTCATTTTCACTTTCTTTACTTTACATTATAATTCCCAGTCCAGTTCATTCTTTGGAGCGCTCTCCTTTTAACAGCTAGTGTTTCCATTTCCCTCGCATCTCCTCTCAGAGGCAAGGTGGCTTCACGGTTGATTGTTTCTGGCTGATGGTCTCATGTGGGTGTTGCTTTGCCCTTGTAAGTAACTCTCGAATGTCTGAAGAGGCCTCTTGTAGATAAGATCCGGGAATCCCTCTTTTTCTGATTTTGGAGGACGGGACCTTAGACCACATCTCTGATTTAAGCTTATTTTCTAACTTCTGCATTTCTAGGTCAGGGAAAGGTACATCCAGGTTCTGTAACACTTGTAAGGCTTCCACTAGATTAGAGAATGCTTTAACACCAGTGTCCAGGTGTATTTTGATTCTGGCTGGGAACAGCAATTGAGCTTTAATCCCTTTCTTGAGCTTTAACTCTCTGATGACATTTTTAACTGCTTGGCGTTCTGCCTGCAGAGCCGACGAAAAATCTTGATCAAAGAAGATTAGAGAGTCTTTGTATTTGAGGTCTTTATGTCGCCATGCTTCTTGTAGAATCCAGTCCTTACTTTGGAAAAAGACCATCCTCACGATCAGTGAGCGTGGCCTTGCAGTGGGGTCTTGGAGCTTCGCCACGAGGGAGGGATGCGCTCAGTCGATGTCTAGTTTAATATCTGAGGGCAGAGAGAGGACTGATCGCAAGACATGCTGTACAAAATCAATTATTGAAGGGAATCCTTCTTCTGCATCCTCCGGTATGCCATGGATTCTAAAATTATTTCTTCAGGACCTGTTTTCTAAATCCTCTAGTCGACGCTGGGTTTCTCTGTCTCTTTGCAGCAAGAGTAGTACCAGTCTGTCTGAGCTCTCCTGGGCCTCTGAAACCAGGTTGAGGTTAGTAGCATTTGTTGATACCTTTTTATTTAGAGTTTGCACATCTCTTTTTAAGTCTGCCAATGATGCATCAATTCTATTGACTGTGGAGAGGATTTGCTGTAGGGTCTGCTGCATATTTTCAGGATCCGCTGCCTCTAGCATTTCACGCTCTCCGGAGGATTCAGACAGCGTTCTATTGTGATGCGACTGGGCCACAAACCCCTCCATATCTTTGTCCAGTACCAGTTGCTTTAGTTTTGCTGAATTGGTGAGGATTTTAGACTTTTCCCACGTTGTTGCTTCCCTGCCATCATAAGCTAACGGGGGATCTTTTTTTAGAAGAAGACAAGCCGCTTATTTAATAGGAGATAATAAGTTTTGTTAGATGGGAGCGGAGCTGTTGAAGTTAGCTTGCAGTCATCCTGGTGATGTCACCGGAAGTCTCTTAAAGCAGCAGTACTACGAAATCAGGAAGTAACTTATCAAAATTCTGTTTTTCAGCTGTAAGCAGGCGGCCAAAGTTCCAGTTTCCATACCTGTAAATGTTTTTTTTCAGTCATCTTTAGTTTTTTAGATATTTCCAATTTATGTGAAGTGTTGTAGCGCTACAACAAATATGGCGGCTGACTAATTTTCAGCTGCGCTTTTTCTACAGGTCGCATCACGTCTTTTGACAACAGCAGAGGGACCCTTTGCTGACCATCCCCGATGTCCCTGCGAGTCATTCACATGTACAGTTGACAGCAGAGGGGGTTCCAGTGTAACATGCTTAGTGGCAGAAATGTAAACAAAAGAAGAGAATAACTGAGCAAATTACTCGGCGATAGTACAATGCCGGCAAGAAAGATCACCAGGTATATGATTAGCAGGGCACAGGGAATAAACTGTCAAAAAAGCGCAATTTTTTTTCGTAGTACTGCTGCTTTAAGTGCCCGATTTCTAGAAACAGTAAGCCCTAACCTATACTATACACTTTATTTGCAGTGAAAACAAAAAAGAGGGCACAGAAGTCCCAGTGCTTCGACTAGTGCTTGGTCTTTGTCAACGGGTATGTCAATAACAGACAAAACCTTAAAATACAAATGTTCTCCTTAAAAGGATATACTGTACACCCCCATAGTGAGCACTACATCAGAAAAGACTGCAAGAAAGCTAAAATAAGGCTCGAGAGGGGCCAGGCTGCTCCTAATGGGCTCAGTGCACTAATGGGACAGGGGTACAAGGAATCCGCGTGTGCCCCTGCCCGCGTAGCTGCGCTCCCATGGACAGATGCACACAGGTGGTATTCATGACCTCCAGCCACCTATTTGTGGCCCCACCCCCTCGGCAGGAACGTGAAGGAAAGATACGCGGACTGGGCAGGCATCCAATGGGATGCCCGACCTAGTCCACCACCGGATCCTTTGCGCCCACAGGCGCAGAGATATGGCTGCTGCCAAGCAGCATGCTGCAATACAGAATTGGTCTGGTACCCGGGTGGCCAGACCACCATTCACTGTCCGTGGTCCATGGCAGCATGGTGTGGGGGGCGGCAGTCCCTACCTGTATGTTGGTAGCCAGGGGGGCCATCATCCTGGGGGGCACACAGTCCTTATAGCAGGGGTTCCCCCTGTGTACTGTACGCCCCCTGCACCCAGTGCTCCGTGACTCTGTAAATGTCACGGAGTGAGGGCACGCCCCCCCAGCATGTCCCCTTCATGCCTCGACTGTGTGCGGTCTGGCGGTGAGGCTGCGTGCCCCGTTGGTGAATTCCACAGTTGGCCATGTGGGTGGCGCACTGGGCGCAGAGCGGCTATGCACCACAGATGCGCGGCGTGTAGCCACTCCGCCCCTTCGTGAATAGAGCCCAATGAGAGTACACTTCATTCATCTTTATGTCTTAGATTCAAACAGCAAACAACCCATCTCTGGAAGTAAATGAGGGACATTACAGGACACATGCAAAGAGTTGATTCCCAAACAAATTACAGCACTATTGTAATAAATCGAGTCTGTATTAGACTCCTCAATGGAGTAAAACAGAAAAATGCAATGCAAACATGGGAGGGCTGGGAAAAAATAAAGAACAGGGTTGGGGGTGGGTAAAAGAAAAGGGGGGAGTTTGAAGAAAAAGAGAGAGAGAGAGAGAGAAAAGGTGGGGCACAAGCCCCACAGTTAAAGTTCATGTGGTGCCTGAATCAGAAACCTCTTTTTATGAGGAATTCCTCTTATTTTTACAGCAGGAACTTTCCAGTGTAAAGTATAATTAAAGTATACTAAACCACAAGATTAAATCAAAAATATCATGAAAACAGCACTGAATAACATTTATGAATATGAATAAGAGGGAATAGGATTGCTTCAGTTATAGTCAATAATCTTGATGTCTTTGAGGAAACCTGGTCCCTTTCCTTTCCTTCCCTAAGCAACATTTTAGCAGTTGAGCGTATTTAATGGTTTTACTGATGTATTACTTAATATCAGTATTTAGAACTACTGTTTTTATCAATTGCTGGTTTAAGATTATGGTTAACACATTTTAATATATTCTATTAATTAGTCTTATTAGAGTTTAGAGAAGTGCTATATCAGATCTGTAAATATGTATTAAGGTGCTAAATTCTTGGATGTGTTATAATTGTATTTTGTGTTTATTTTTAATTGAAAATAAAACTTTTGATGATAAAAAAAGAGCAGAGAAAAGAGGGTATACATATACCCCAACTGGGCCAAATGGCCACTTAATTTCATTACTTCTAAGTGCCCCTCACCTGGCCAGGCAACAAATAAGCAGCACTGGAGTCAGCGAAGGAAGACGCACACACGGCCTCTTGGACAGGTTAGGTAGGCAGCCGTGGTTGGCATGTTTATCAGAATAAGGGGCAGCAGAAAACAAACTGGAAATAAATTAATGAGTACCCAGGAGTGTGACACAACAGTTTCTCAGAATGTTACTTTGGTCGCACGATCACTTATTATAACTCCAAATCTGGTAGCCACCTGACTTCTGCAGAACAGAAGGATTTGAAAGACTGCAGCAGGGGTGCCAGGAAATTAAAACTAGTGTTAAATGCATACAGGACTAAAATAATTCACTCCAGTTCTCTTAAAATGTTTAACTTTTCCGGAAAAATTAAAAGAGACTCATCAAAAGCAATGACTAGCTGCCTGGATAAAACCACAAACGATGACAGGCTGCATAGGCAGTACAATACTAGACATTCCTTGAAGCATTCTGGGGTGACAGTTGATGTCTGTTTGTAGGAAGTCTATCAAATAACTAAATAATGGACAAGTAATGATTCATGATTGTCTTTTCTCCATTACAGAAAAAACAGTGGCATGAGGAAATCAAAAAAGCACGAGAGTTACAGTGAAGGGTGGAAGTGAGAGGGTAATTGGAAAGGGAGGCAGGCGAAAATGAGAGCAGCACAGGATGTTGAGAAGAATCTGATAATTAAAGTGGAGGATGCTGGGAAGGATCTGGCAATTAAGTGGAGAATGATGGGAAGGAGCTGGTAATTAAAAAAAATCACAGATCGTTCTTTCTGTCCTGTAATATGGCTTTGTTTTTATGTCTGCTTCCTGTTAAACTCTGTGTACCTCCAAGTGCTTTACTGGCTCTGCTGATGTTTAACATTCCTATTGTTGAATGAGGAAGCAACTTTATCCTGGTTACCTAAATTTAAATAACTTGGTATGCTCAACTGTTGACGTATCTGGTACTGTTTATCTTATATTTTCTCTGTTTAGCTTGACCTGCACTGATTCTCTGTTATGTTTCCTGTATGATCTACACTGTTCTCACTGTATGTTTTGTTGTTTGTGCCAGTTTCTGGCCCGGGCCGTGCCTGAAAAAGGTCTTCGGATCAATGCACCAACCTGGTTATCAAATGAATAAATAATTGAAGTAATGGATGCTGGAAAGGAGCTGGTAATTAAAGTGGAGGATGCTGGGAAGGAGCTCATAATTAAAGTGGAGGATGCTGGGAAGGAGCTGGTAATTAAAGTGGAGGATGCCGGGAAGGAGCTGGCAATTAAAGTGGAGGATGCTGGGAAGAAGCTAGTAATTAAAGTGAAGGATGCTGGGAAGGAGCTGGTAATTAAAGTGGAGGATGCTGGGAAGGAGCTGGTAATTAAAGTGGAGGATGCCGGGAAGGAGCTAGTAATTAAAGTGGAGAATGCCAGAAAGGAGCTGGTAATTAAAGTGGAGGAGGCCGGGAAGGAGCTAGTAATTAAAGTGGAGGATGCTGGGAAGGAGCTGGTAATTAAAGTGGAGAATGTGAGGAAGGAGCTGGTAATTAAAGTGGAGAATGCCAGGAAAGAGCTGGTAATTAAAGTGGAGGATGCTGGGAAGGAGCTGGTAATTAAAGTGGAGAATGCGAGGAAGGAGCTGGTAATTAAAGTGGAGGATGCTGGGAAGGGTACAGAAAGGAAGAAGCATAACAAAACAAGTGGGCACAATGTAGGGTGTGGGACAGGGAAAAGAACAAGAAAACACAGGAAGTAAGGGCATGAGAAGAGTGTGGAAAATATGAATAGTGACACACCCATAGGAAGGGTAAGAGATGCTGGCGTACCTAAAAGTCAGGAATTCACTGGGGGTCACTAGGCTTGAGATTGTCCAGTTTGCAAATCAGTAATCTCTCTAAGTATTTACAGCTCATATTGCCAGCTCCCCCCCCAAATACTGGGCCACCCTACCTACAACCATGTCCATAGAAGAATGACTGATGGGACTGAGGAAAAAATTACTCACCTTGGTAATTGCTTTTCTTCTCATGGAGTCTTGCTATATTAGGACCATTGCAGTCATTCCCCACACCTGAACTGCCCCGGAGAGGAAACAGCTAACTCCAGAGTGATCTGGAGTTCCACAGTGCGAGGGCGCTGTTCAAAGCTCTATCTGGCTAGTTTCAAATGAAACTGTCAGGTTCTTTACTGAGCTAAACTAACATAGCAAGTCTGTGTGGAAAAACTCTACACTAGCCATTGGCTACCTACCATTAGTAGAATAAGAACAATCACAGAATAATAACAATATTTATTGTTAGGATCCTCCTTACAAGCACTAATAGGCCCCTCTCCCAAAGACTCAAGTCCAGAGGGGACCTCTACCATTTAACAAAAACAGAAATACCTAGTTCCCTAACCCAAGAAACAAGGGGGGAACTAGAGAGACTAAATGGCATGACACAGTGCTTGCACTAATTTGCCAACCCCATACCCAAGTAGGAGTTCTGAGAGGGGTAGGAGGAGGTTGTCCTAATATAGCAAGACTCCATGAGAAGAAAAGCAATTACTAAGGTGAGTAATTTTTCTTCAAACACCATGAAGTCGTGCTATATTAGGACCATTACGAGATTACACAGCAGTACCTCCATGGAGGAGGGTCAGAACCTACTTAGGAAATAGGCTCTGAAGTACAGCTGTGCCAAAACGAGATCTCTCCTGGACTGGACGTCCAGGAATAATGCTTGTAAAGGTGTGAACTGTTTTCCAGGTAGCAGCTTGACAAATTTCCAAATGGGAATATCTCTAGCAGCCGCTGGAGATGCAGCTGTACCCCTGGTGGAGTGAGCCCTCAGTCCTGAGGGGGGTTCCTTACCTAGTTTTTGGTAACAGAATTGGATACAAGAGACAATCCACCTTGCAATTGTCCTCTTAGTGGCAGGTCTCCCTTTGCCAACCTCTCCATAGGTAAGGAAGAGTTGGAGGGATTCGAACCTGTGACCCTTGGAACGCTCCACATAGTAGCTTAGGGCTCTTTTGACGTCCAAGCTGTGTAGTCTCCTTTCACCCGAGGAAGAATGCTCAGTGAAAATACTGAAGAGAAATGGACTGGTTCAGATGAAAATCTGAAACCACTTTGAGTAAAACTTTCTGTTAGTCCTGAGGACTACCTTATCCCTGTGAAAAGAAATAAAATCATTTTCCACTGAAAGGGCTTGCAATTCACTTATACGTCTGGCAGAAGTGATAGACACTAGAAAACAGTTTTCCATGTTAAATACTTGAGATCTGCAGAAGAAAGCTGCTCAAGGGAGGTTGCATTAACTGAGCAATGCAAACATTCAGGTCCCAGGCAGGGCTGGTTCCTTAAAGGGAGGGTTAGTGAAGTAACCCTTAAAAAACTTAGAAAACACAGGGTGAGAGGAAAGAGAAACAGGCTTCCTCATGGAAACAAAGGCAGAAACAGCTGCCAGATGAACCTTCAAGGTAGCTGGTCTAAGGCCTAGGGAATTTAGATGGGCCAAATAGTCCAGTAAAGTGGCCAAGTCAGCAGATTCTGGCACAATTTGTTTCTCCGAACACCAGAAGGAAAACCTCTTCCACTTAGAATTGTAAGTGGCCCTAGTGGAAGGCTTCCTAGAAGCCTTTAAAATATCAGGACCCCTTGAGAAAGGTGCAAATCAGCAATTCTAATTCCTCAAGAACCAAGCCTTGAGGTGGAGGGATTGAGGTCTGGGTACCACACTCTCCCCTGTGCACAGGTCAGCAAGTCGTGGGTCCTGAGCAAGGTCAGGAGGGTGGATTGTCAGGGACAGGAGGAGAGATACCAGGGCTGTCTGGCCCAGTCTGGAGCAATCAGAACCACTTTGCAGGGCTGAGTTCTGATTTTACCAATACCCTGAAGAGAGGAGAAGGGGAAAAGCATATAGGAATTTCCTTTCCAATCCAGCAGAAAGGCGTCCAGGGGACTGAGCCCAGCACTGAGGCCTGCAACAAAATAGAGGAAGTTGATGGTTGTCTGGGGCTGCGAAGAGATCTATCTGAGGGGTGCCCCATCTGGCAAAGACCGACCCCAATACCTGAGGATTCAGAGACCATCTGTGATGGCCCTGGGAAATCCTGCTGAGAGCATCCGCCAGAACATTGTCCTTTCCTGGAAGGTGAATTCATCAGGGAGGTGTTTAGGGAGAAGCCAGAGACCAAACTTCATTGCTTCGGTGCACAAGGCTGATGACCGAAAGTGCCTCTGCTTGTTGATGTACCACATTGTTGTGGTGTTGTCTGTCCTGATTTGAACTACTTTGTTCTGGACAACAGTTGAAAAAGCCTGAAGAGCTAAAAGAACAGCTCTGAGTTCCAAAAGATTGATGTGGAGCAGTGATTCCTGGGGGGACCACACTCCTTGAGTGGAAAGGTCGCCCAAGTGAGCCCCCCACCCTAACAGGGAGGCATCCGTGGTGAGGGTGAGGGAGTGTGAAACGGGTATAAAGGGAACCCCTTGAGTAAGATTGCTTTGATCCTGCCACCACTGAAGGGCCAGGATCAGGGTTTTGGTCACCAGGACTAATTTGGTAAGGGGGTCCCTCCTTTGAGACCAATAGGACCTCAAGTGGAACTGGATGTCCCTCATCTGAAATCTTGCTCCCTGCACGACAGCTGTGGAAGCAGCCATGTGCCCTAGGAGTTGCAGAAGTGCCTTGCTGGTCGAGAGACCCTGAGGGTAAAGGAGGATGCCAGGGCAATGAGCCTGTCCACTCTTTCCGAAGGGAGAAATGCCCTGGCTAACTTTGTGTTCAATTCTGCACTTATGAAAGTTAGAACCTGAACAGGTTCCAGACCTGACTTTGGTAAGTTCAGCAGGAATCCCAGGGAAATGAGAAGCTGCTGGGTGACTTGCAAGTGGGATTTACCTGATCTGGAGACTGACCCACTATGAGCCAGTCGTCCAGGTAGGGAAACACAGCAATCCCTTGCCTTCTTAAATGAGCCACTACCACAGCTAGACATTTTGTGAATACCCTTGGAGCCGAGGTTAGGCCGAAGGGCATTGCTCTGAACTGGTAGTGGCCAGAGAGCAGTTCGAACCTGAGGTACTTTCGGTGAGAAGGCCTGATCATGACATGAAAATAGGCGTCCCTGAGGTCCAGGGAAGCTAACCAGTCCTCTGGCCTCAGGGAAGGCAAAATCATTGCTAGAGTTAACATTTTGAACTTTGGTTTCAATAGATGTTTGTTCAGGTACCTTAAGTCTAAGATGGGCCGCCATTCTCCTGTCTTTTGGGGTAAGAAAATATCTTGAGTACAGTCCTTGCCCTGATGGCAGGGGAACCCTTTCCACTGCTTTGCAATCCAGAAGGAAGAAACCTCTGCTTCAAAGCAAGGGCTCTGAAGAGTTTGCAGGTGGAAATTGCCTGGCTCTCATCTTGGGAACTGTTTGAAGCTGAGAACCAGGCCCTGGCTTACTACTTCCAGAACCCACCTGTCCGAAGTTAGGGACAGCCAGTTCTGGCTGAAATAAGCCAACCTGCCCCCACTGATACAGGAGAATCTGCCCTGGGCACCCATCAGGGTGCCTGCTTGGCAGCAGCTTTAGACTGAGGGGGGGCGACTGTCTACCTGTGCCCCGTCTACCTCTGCCTCTGAAAAAACCACTCTGTGAAAAAGCAGAGGAGGCTTGAGATTGGTAAAAGGGCCTGTGGAAAGGCCTACCCCTACCCCTGGGGGCATGCCTTTGTGGAGTGGCATGCCTCTCCTTAGCTTGGGCACTTTTGTAGGTAGTTCTATATTCATCCATCTTTTTCATATAATTTCCGTTTGATCACCAAACAGAGAATTTCCGATACAGGAAAATCCATAGCCTTTGACTGAGTATCTTGGGACAGATTAGTGCATCTGAGCCATGCCAACCTCACGGAAAGCTCAGAAGTGGCCATGACCCTAGAGGAAACATCATTAACATCAACAGCAGTATGAAATTGAACTTTAGAGGCTTCAATGCCATCAGCAGCCACTTGTTCCAACTCACTAGCCAGCTGGCCCTGGGCCTGCTTGGCTAACTGCAATATAGTGTCCCATCTAGATTTCTGATATCTAGCCACATAAGCCATATAATTAGCCTGCCTGAGTCCCAAAGAAGCTGCCATATATTGTTTTCATATGGCATCAATCTTCCTGGAATCCTTATCAGGAGGATGTGAGGCCAGGGAATATTATCTGTCACAGGCTGCAGCTTGCACCACACCCACATGACTACACTGCTCAGAGAGGAAGTCTGTATCAGGCCTGATAAGGTATACCTTCTGTCCATTTTTTTATCTACAGGAGGGACAGAATGAGGATTTTTTAAAATCTTTGTTGTTTGCTTCCTAAATGACTTATGCAAAGGAATAGACAACCTCCTAGACTCTGGAATATCCATCATTTAAACATAATCAGGCTCCTCTTGCTCATCCACAGCCTCTTCTAAAGGAAGCTGGAGGGTTTCTGCAACCTTTTTGTAAAACATAAAATGAGAAGGGGACTCAGACAGCATAGGGGGAGATTCTAAAGGTCTATCTGGAGAGATGTCCGTTCAATGGGCACGCCCAGACCTTCCCAATCACAAACATACTGATCAAATTCCTCCTCCCCTCATGTGGTTCATAAAAATCCTCAACATCATAATCCTGAACCACTGGGACTGAACGAGCCACCCTTTTCCCAGATGCAGGGGGTTGACAGATCCCTGAGACAAAGATTGGACAATCTGAATGGCTTTAGTTATCTCTGCAGCAGTTGGAGAGACAATTTTGTACTCCAGACCTGCTGATTTCTTTGTCTTTTTTGCTGGGACTGGTTCCTCTGAACCAGCCTTCCTTTTGGCCGAGGAAGTCTCGCCCTGGTCAGAGGGCACTCCCTCTGGTCCAGTGGGTACTGGACCGGGCTGGCCATCTGGGTCAGCGGACTTTTTGGCCTCTCGTTCCCTGAGCTGGCCCAATCTCTTTTCCAGGGTGGCTGCAGGGAAATTTTTACACACCTGGCAGTCTGACAGGAGGTGGTCAGCCCCAGACAATAAACACAAGTGAAGTGTGGGTCAGCCTTGGCAAAGGCTTCCCACAGACATCACAGTGTTGGAAACTCCAGTGGGCCCGGTTTTTCTTTTGGGTTTCAGACATAATGCTAGCTCTAACCAAAACTTGCTCTTTAGATGGCAGTGCCAGGCAAGACACCCTTATCGGTTCCTAACCGCGGTCACGGTATTTGAAAAACCCAAATAAAAGTTAGGTTTTTAGAACCGATAAGAACCGAACCGACTCTAAAAGCCCAACCAAACAGTTTAAAACATATATTTTAACAAACCGATCGGTTCAAACCGAACCGATAATGAATTTCCACACAGACTTAATTTCTGTACTTACGGTTTACCAGATAGAGCTTTTAACCAAATGCGGTAAAATAAATACTTTTCCGGTTCCAATGAACCGAAAATACTCGCTTGAACCGAGAAATGAACCGAGCTGAAGGAGCTGATCTCCGGAGCAACTGTTCAGTGAAGCGGAGTAAAGAATCTAACAGTTTCATTTGAAACTAGCCAGATAGAGCTTTGAACAGCGCCCTCATGCTGTGGAACTCCAGATCACTCTGGAGTTAGCTGTTTCCTCTCCGGGGCAGTTCAGGTGTGGGGAATGACTGCAATGGTCCTAATATAGCAAGACTTCATGGTGTTTGAATAACATGATTTCCCTGACTGGAACAATGGAACAGCAGGAGGCTCTAAACCCTAGTCCTAAGTGCACAATATTTGAGCATATTTCCACCGCAGACTTTTTTCAACCCCCCCCCCAAAAAAAAAAAAGCAACTCAAGTGGAGTTAAACATGCCAATCATAGAATTTTGTTTGGTACATCCAGTTTAAGAAATGTCCCAGTGCAGCCCGTATGGGTGAAACCAAGACACCTCATCCAAACCCAAATGAACTCATAAAGGCACGCCATTAAGTAGAGACAGACTAAAATACCAGTGGGAGAGAATTTCTCTTGCTGTGATAACTTCCATCTCTGACCTCTCTTTCTTAAAGAGCAAGTACTTACTAATGATATATATGTAAAAGAAGAAAGGTTTGGGGCCTTTAGATGCTTCAGTAATCATTCGGTTTGCTTTTATTCATTTTTATGTTCCTTGCGCGCATGTGCAAGAAACGTAGTGCCATCATCCGAATTTTCAGAGGTGTGGCACCCTTCTTCCAATTCAGTCAGTGTGTTTGCAGGCGCGGACCCAGTTCTCCAATGACTGCTGCAGCTGTCTATGACAGCAGGAAAATGCAGTGGCATACAGTTGAAAGGGAGAGCTCCGCTTCAGTGAGCAGAGCCCCCCACACTGCATAAGCCGCATATTGAGTGCTGCTAAACTCCCCGCACACTGTGTGGCGTCGAGTGCTCAATGCCCGTCGGCTCCACACCTCCCAACAACAGCTGTCCAGGTGCCAGGCTGGAGCCCACCCCAGCGTGGCAAGAACTGTCATAGCCAACGGGATGCCCAATCCCCCATCGGCTCCACAGCTGCATGCCCCCTCCCAAAAAGCTTTCCATGTGCCACACTGGGAGCCCACCCCAGCGTGGCAAAGCATGTTATGGTCGACGGAGGTGCCCAATCCCCTGTCGGCTCTAGCTCTCCCAAACAACCTTTCCAGCTGCCACACTGGGAACCCACTCCAGCGTGGCAAACGTCCTGCGTCGTCTAAAAACCTGTAAAGAAGAAAACCTTCCCGCAGTCTCCCGCCCCCCACAACCCGCACCACCCACTGCACCCTGCCTCAGCACACACACCCACCCATTCTTACCTCTGGAGCTCGGCATGGCGATCATCGGTGGACCGGGAACACATCTGCACTCTTCAAAGCCAACCGTGAACTGAGGAAATGCCGGTAAGCTGTATAATGGAATAAATAGGGTTTTTTCAACTTTGTTGCATATCTCAGGCATTTTTGGGAATTTTGGGCCCAAATTTTCAACATGGGTTTTTTGGGATACCTCCTCATGAATTCTTGCACTGTCATGGCGTTAATGGCCCGAAGGAGTGATTTACATGATCACTGTCGCGAAATCACACTTCAGGACCCATTAATGAAGCGACACTACCAGTGTTCATAAGACAGGCTCTCAAAAAGCCTATGTTGAAAATTTGGTGAAAAATTCCTAAAGTGACTGTTTTAAAGCGATAAGCTACGCCAGTTCCTATGCCTTTCTGCAATTTCAATATTTCATTCCAGATTTTCAACATTGCCATTTTACCACACCTCCTTATGAGGCAGTACAGCTGTCATTTTTCACATCCGCCCAAAGCGTGTTTTTCACCCATATGGCGCACAAAGGCACGGTTGGCATGAAATCAATGTTTGGGACTCATTAAGAAAATCACAGTGACACTGTTCATGAGCAGAGGTCTTAAAATGGCTACATTGAAAATTTGGTGAAAAAATTCCTAAAAATGACTGCTTTACGAGTGTGCGTTGCGCAGTTCCTACGCACGCTCATAAGTTTGCGAATTCTCAATATTTGCACTCCAATGACTTCCAAATACCTAAACAGCACATGCAAGCAAGCAACATTCGGCATTGACAAATGCTTGTTTACCTAACCTTTTCATCATTGTAGTTTTAGTTTTCCAACTATTAATAAAAAAAAAATCAAAAGGAATCCTTGTGTTATTAAGTCAGAAAGTCTTTACTGGCAAGGCTGGCAGTGTGTTTCAATAGGACACTGCAAATCTCTTTTCGGATATTCATATAGGAACAAAGCCTTCTACTGTAAATGTATGTGTGATTTTTCACAACCTGTGATCTTTTGCTATGATTTAGCAGGTGATATTTCCTTTCTAACCAGATCTTACTTGGGGAGAAGAAAAGAAAAGAAGCCAATTACTGTTAAAAAAAATTGTAAAATCCTAGAGATGATCCACAATAGTGCAAACATATAAAAGGCAACATTTGTTGCAAAAAGAAGTATTAATTTATTTTGCAAAACATGGAAAAATCTCTAGTTTCTCATTTAAAGCAGCAGTACTACGAAAAAAAAAGTTGCGCTTTTTTGACAGTTTATTCCCTGTGCCCTGCTAATCATATACCTGGTACTCTTTCTCGCTGGCATTGTACTATCACCGAGTAATTTGCTCAGTTATTCTCTGCTTTTGTTTACATGTCTGCTACCCAGCATGTTGCACTGGAACCCCCTCTGCTGCCAACTGCACATGTGAATGACTTGCAGGGACATCAGGAATGGTCAGCAGAGGGTCCCTCTGCTGTTGTCAGAAGATGTGATGCGACCTGAAGAAAAAGCGCAGCTGAAGTTAGTCAGCCGCCATATTTGTTGTAGCACTACAACACTTCAAATAAATTACAAATGTCTAAAAAACTAAAGACAACTGGAAAAAAACATTTACAGGTATGGAAACTGGAACTTTGGCCGCATGCTTACAGCCGAAAAACAGAATTTTGATAGGTCACTTCCTGATTTCGTAGTACTGCTGCTTTAAATACCTTGGGCTACTAAGCAGCTGTCAGTTCCTGACATCACATTACCAGAATTCTACTGAATTCTTTTTACTAGTAGTGGCAAAAGCAAAGGAGAAACCCCATTCGTTTCACTGCACAAAGAAATATTTTATTATAAAAGGAGAAGATAATTACAGACCCAGCAAAACACAATAAATCACATAGTTGTCTGTTTATTAGAGGTGAACACATGCTGTTTAATGAAGCTCTCAAATGACACACGAACAATACGCAGGAAAACACAGCCCATCGGTACTGCAGTATGAATACTGATTGTGATGCTGGCAACCCGGCTTCAGGAACAAGCCTGGGATGTCGGGAAACAGCCAGACGGAGGAGGCTTGTACTACCCCTTTTGGTGCCCATAGGTGGCAGTGCAGTTAGAGCAGCATGCAGGAGGAAGGATGCCACCTGGTGCCATGCACAGCCATACAGTTTGTGCACGTGCGCACATTGCACCCACATTGCTGGCAACTAAAGGGATGGGGAGAAACAGGAAAGGAAAATACTCAGAGTGAGCAAAAAGGTGCCACCACCCCTCAGGTCTCACTGGACCTGCTGGCAAGTCCTCCCTCCACACACAATGGACCGGAGAGGGGATCCTGGAGAGATGAAGGTCTATAGTGGCACGATGGTCTGCATCTGTCCAAGAAGGGAACCAAGATCCTAAGTGACAGGTTTAAATGCTTCCTTGGCAAGCTTTTAAACTAGCCATGGGGGGACGTGCTAATAAAAGGCAGGAAATGTCAAGCATCCCCCCACAAAACATGACAGGTAGTAAGGTAAACACTGAGGTACAGTGCTCAACAGAGGGCAGGACAGGAGTAAATGGAAAAATAGACAAGGGCAAAAAGAGCAGGCATGGGGGAAGAAAGGATAAAGCCAACATTAAATGGAGGGCAATGAGTACCAATGCCCGTAGTCTGGGAAACAAGCTTCCTGAGCTTGTAGCCTTAATGGAAGATGAACAATTGGATATTGTGGCAGTCACGGAAGAAAAAATTACTCACCTTAGTAATGTTGTTTCTTCTAATGGAGTCTTGCTATATTATAGACATTAGCAGTTTGATCCAGCTCTAGAACTGCCCCGGAGTGAAATGGTTAAAACCATTCCAAAATAGAATTTTGGCACGAGAGCAGCTCTATCTGTGTCATTTCAAACTTGAACTGTCAGATCTTTACGAGCCAAACTCACTAAGGTCTGTGGAAGCTGTAACCCACACTAGCCAAATGGCTACCTAAATAATAACAACCATTGATGGTCCCAACACCCAAGACTCAAGTCAGGGACCAGAAATACTAACACCATTCTAATAATATGAAAATGGAACATAAGTATAATAAAAACACACACTGCCGCGTACACATACACACCCAAAGTCCCAAAGGGGACAAAATGCTAACAGGGCATAAGTAGTGCCCACACTAAGTTGCCCGCACCCCACCAAGTAGAGGTTCTGAGAGGGGCAGGTTGGGGGTCTATATATAGCAAGACTCCATAGAAGAAACAACATTACTAAGGTGAGTAATTTTTCTTCAAACAACATGAAGTCTTGCTATATTATAGACATTAGCAGAATACACAGCAGTACCTCCATGGAGGAGGGACAGAACCTACTTAAGGAATAGGCTCTGAAGAACAGCTGTGCCAAACCGAGCATCTCTCCTGGCCTGGACATCCAGGGAGTAATGCTTAGTAAAGGTGTGTACCATTTCCAAGTAGCAGCCTGGCAAATCTCTAACAAAGGGATATTCTGGCAGCAGCTAGAGACGCAGCTGTACCCCTGGTAGAATGAGCCCTCAAACCGGGGCTCTGCCCACTCTGATAAATTGGATACAAGAGACAATCCACCTGGCTATTGATCTCTTAGTGGCAGGTTTGCCTTTCCCAACTTCACCATAGGTAAGAAAAAGTTGGAGGGATTCGAACTTGTGACCTTTAGTGCGCTCTATATAATAACTAAGAGCTCTCTAACATCCAGGCTGTGCAACCTCCTCTCACCGAAGAGGAGTGATCAGTGAAAATACTGGAAGGAGATAGATTGATTAAGATGGAAATCTGAAACCACCTTAGGCAAAACTTCCTATTAGTCCTAAGGACTACCTTATCCCTGTGGAAAGAAATAAAGTCAGTCTCCACTGAAGGCTTGCAATTCACTTATCGTCTGGCAAGTGATGCCACTAGAAAACAGTTTTCCAAGTTGAGAACTTAAGCTCTGCAGAAGACAGAGGTTCAAAAGGGGTTGCATTAACTGGGCAATGCAAACATTACGGTCCCAAGCAGGGGCCGGTTCGAGGGAGGATTAGTATGGAGTAATCCTTAAAAACTTGGAAAACACAGGATGAGGGAAAGAGGGGATGACTTTCCTGCTGACACAAAAGCAGACACAGCTGCCAAATGAACTCTCAAGGTAGCTGGTCTGAGACCAAGGAATTAAGATGTACCATGTAATCTAACAAAATGGGCAATTCAGCAGATTCTGGGGAAATATTTTTCCCAGCACACCAAATGGAAAACCTTTCCATTTAGAACTATAAGTAGCCTTAGTGGAAGGCTTT
The DNA here is from genome assembly GCA_016271365.2 of Neoceratodus forsteri. Taxonomy (NCBI): domain Eukaryota; kingdom Metazoa; phylum Chordata; order Ceratodontiformes; family Ceratodontidae; genus Neoceratodus; species Neoceratodus forsteri. Next base: position 1,097,586,625 of record CM028134.1, on the reverse strand, counting down.
CTGAAGCCTTTAGATCTCAAGAACACCCTGAGAGAGGTGTAAATCAGCAACTCTAACTCCTCAAGAGCCAGGCCTTGAGGTTGAGGGATTTGAGGTCTGGATACCAAACCTTCCCTGGGCACAAGTCAACAGATTGTGATTCCTGGGGAGGCACAGGGGAAGATGGACTGTCAGAGACAGAAGGAGTGGGTACCAGGGCTGCCTGGCCCAATCCGGGGCAATCAGAATCACCCTGCAAGGCTGAGATCTGATTTTGACTAGTACTTTGAACAGGAGAGGAAAGGGGGGGAAAGCATAGAGGACTTCCCCTCCCAATCCAGAAGAAGGGCATCCAGGGGAACTGAGCCCAGCACTGGAGGCCTGCAACAGAACAGAGGAAGTTTGTGATTGTCTGGGGCTGCAAAAAGATCTATCTGAGAGATGCCCCACCTGGCTAAAACTATCCCCAGTACTTGAGGATCCAGGGACCATTGTGATGGCCCTGGGAAATCCTGCTGAGGGCATCCGCTAGGACATTGTCCTTCTCTGGAAGATGAACTGCTATGAGGAAGTGTTCAGGGAATAGGCCAGAGACCACAACTTCATTGCCTCGGTGCACAAGGCCGAGGACGAGTGCCCCTGTTTGTTGATGTACCACATTGCTGTGGTGTTGTCTGTTCTGACTTGTATAACCTTGTCGTAGACAGATGCAGAAAAAGCTTGAAGAGCTAAAAAGACAGCTCTGAGTTCCAGCAAATTGATGTGGAGCAGAGATTCCTGGGGGGACCAGACTCCCTGAGTGGAAAGGTCGCCCATGTGGGCTCCCCAACCCAGAAGGGAAGCATCTGTAGTGAGAGTCAAGTCGTGAGAAGGGAAATGAAGGGACCCCGCCTTAATGCTCTGATCCTGCCACCACTGGAGAGCTAGGATCAAGGTTCGAGTCACTGGGACCAACTTGGAAAGGGGGCTCTTCTCTGAGACCAAAAGGTTCTCAAGTGAAACTGAATGTCTCTCATCTGAAATCTGGCTCCCTGCACAACAGCTGTGGATGCAGCCATGTGCCCCAGGAGCTGCAGAAAGTATCTTGCTGGTCGAGAGACCTGCAGAGTGAAGGAGGAGGCCAGAGCCACTAAATTCCTTACCGTTTCTGGGGGAAGAAAGGCTCTGGCTAGCTTTGTGTCCAATTCTGCCCCTATAAAGGTGAGTACCTGGACTGGTTCCAGAATCAACTTTGGTAGGTTTACAGAAAACCCAGGGGTGAGAAGCTGCTGGGTGACCTGCAGGTGAGATTTTACCTGTTCTGGGGACTGGCCTACAATGAGCCAGTCGTCTAGATAGGGAAAAACAGCAATCCTCTGCCTCCTTAAGTGGGCCACTGCCACTGCTAGACACTTTGTGAATACCCTTGGAGCAGAGGTAAGGCCGAAGGGCATTGCTCTGAACTGGTAATGACCTGAGGGCAGTTCGAATCTGAGGTACTTTCGATGGGATCTTCTGATTAGGACATGGAAATAGGCATCCTTGAGGTCCAGAGAGGCTAGCCAGTCCCCTGGCCTTAGGGAAGGTAAAGTCATTGCCAGAGTTACCATTTTGAACTTTGGTTTCAAAAGATGCTTGTTCAGATATCTGAGATCTAAAATGGGCCGCCATTCTCCTGTCTTTTTGGGGTAGGAAGTATCTGAATACAGACCCTGCCCTGATGCGGGAGGAACCCTTTCTACTGCTCTGAGAGCTAACAGGGATGAGACCTCTGTTTCCAGAGCGAGGGTCTCTGAAGCACTTGCAGGTGAAAAGTCTGCTTCTCAACTTGGGAAATTTTTAAGCAGAGAACCAGACCCTGGCTTACTACTTCCAGAACCCACTTGTCTGAGGTTAAGAAGCTAATTCTGACTGAGTAAGCCAGCCTGCTCCCCACTGGTACAGGAGAATCGGCCCTGGGCACCCCATCAGGGTGCCTGTTTCGAGGAGCTTTAGGCTGGGGGTGGGAGCAGGTCTGCCCACCCCGCCTGCCCCTGCCTCTGAAGAAGCCCCTCTGAGCATAGGCAGAGGAGGCCTGAGTCTGGTAGAAAGGCCTGTGAAAAGGCCTACCCCTACCCTCGGGGCATGCCTTTGAGGAGGCTTCCGCCTCCTTAGCCTGGGCACTTTGTAAGTAGTCCTCATATTCATCCATCTTCTTCATGTACTCTGCCTGCTCTCTCCAAACAGAGAATTCCCACCACAGGAAAATCCATAGCCTTAGTCTGGGTATCCTGTGACAAACTAGTACACCTGAGCCAGGCCAACCTCACAAAAGCTACAGATGTGGCCATGACCCCTAGAGGAAACATCATTAACATCCACAGCAGCATGAAACTGAACCTTAGAGGCTTCAATGCCATCAGCAGCCACCTGTTCTAGTTCACTAGCCAGCTGGCCATGGGCCTGCTTGGCCAATTGCATAACAGTATCCCATCTAGATTTCTGATACCTAGCTACATAAGCCATATAATTTTCTTGCCTGAGTCCCAGAGAGTCTGCCATATACTGTTTTTTTGCCATGGCATCAATCTTCCTGGAATCCTTGTCAGGAGGATGTGAAGCCAAGGGAATATTAGCTTTATCACAGGCAGCAGCCTGAACTACCCCAACATGACTGCATTGCTGAGAAAGGAATTCTGTATCAGGGCCTGACAATGTATACCTTCTGTCCATCTTTTTATCTACAGGAGGCACAGAATTAGGAGCTTTTAAAATTTTAATTGTTTGTTTCCTAAAAGACTTATGTAAAGGAATAGACAATCTCTAGACTCTGGAATATCCATCATTTCTACAAAATCAGGCTCCTCTTGCTCATCCACAGCCTCTTCTAAAGGAAGCTGGAGGGTTTCAGCAACTTTTCATAAAACATAAAATGAGATGGGGACTCAGACAGCATAGGAGAGATTCTAAAGGTCTGTCTGGGGAGATGTCCGGTTCAATGGTCACACCCAGACCTTCCCAGCCACATTCATACTGTTCATAATCCTCCTCCCCCTCCTCTGGTTCATAAAATTCCTCAATATCATAATCCTGAACCACTGGGACCGGATGAACCGACCTTTTACCAGATAGTGGTGGTTCGGACGGACCCTGAGACAGTGACTGGACAATTTGTATGGCTTTTGCTATCTCTGCAGCAGTTGGAGAAGGAATTTAAGACCCAGACCTGCTGATTTTCTTGTTTTCTTTACTGGAATTGGTTCCTCAGAACCAGCTTTTCTTTGCCCGAGGAAGTCTGGCCCTGGTCAGAGGGCACTCCCTCTGGTTCGGTTGGCACCGAACCGGGCTGGCCATCCGGGTCAGCGGACTTTTGGCCTCTCGTTCCTGAGCCTGCCCAATCTTTTTCCCAGGGTGGCTGCAGGGAACTTACTACCTAGCAGTCTGACGGAGGTGGTCAAACCCCAGACAATAAACACATGTGGTGTGTGGGTCAGCCTTGGCAAAGACTTCCCCACAAACATCACAGTGTTGAAACAGTGGGCCCGGTTTTCTTTTGGGTTTCTCAGACATAATGCCACCTAACCAAAACTTGCCCTTTTAACGGCAGTGCCAGGCAAGACACCTTATCGGTTCCAACGCGGTCAATGGTATTGGAAAAAACGACAAACGCTTTTAGAACCGATAAGAACCGGAACCGCACTTCTAAAATAGTAACTTTTAGTTTTAAATGAGTTTTAAACCCACTGATGGTTAAAACCGAGACTGATAACTACAAGTTCCACACAGACAAACCTTCATTTACTTACGGTTACCACAGATAGAGCTTGAACTGAACAGTTTATGTTAAAATAAAACTATTCTCGGTTAAATCCAACCGAAAACACTTTTAAAACCGAGAAATGAACCTAGCAGAAGGAGAAATCTCCTCGAGCGACTGTTCACTGAGAGGAGTAAAGAATCTGACAGTTCAAGTTTGAAATGACACAGATAGAGCTGCTCTCGTGCCAAAATTCTATTTTGGAATGGTTTTAACCATTTCACTCCGGGGCAGTTCTAGAGCTGGATCAAACTGCTAATGTCTATAATATAGCAAGACTTCATGTTGTTTGAAACATGGTACACGGAGAAGCATGACTGGGATGTCAACATACTGGGGTACACAGTCTACAGAAGGGACAGGGAGGGGAAAAGAGGAGGTGGAGTAGCTCTATACATAAGGGAAGGGATCAAGGCTACAGAACTAAAAAGTAAAGGGGGAGGACAAGAGGCACTCTGGGTCACCTTGGAGACAGAGAATGGCATCACAATCCGCACAGGGGTTGTATACAGACCCCCATCTCAAGGGGATGAAATGGACAAGAAAATGATAGAAGACATTCTCAAAATGGCTGAAAAAGGGGAGATACTGTTGATGGGGGACCTGAATATGCCAGATGTTAACTGGATGACATGTACTGCAGCCACATCCAAGAGCAGGGTCATTCTCGATGCCCTACAGGGGGCAGCCCTTAGACAGCTAGTGTTGGAGCCCTCTCGGGAGGGAGTAATACTAGACCTGGTACTCTCAAATGGACAGAGGATCACAAATTTAGAAGTCAGTAGATATCTGGGAACAAGTGACCACTGCACAGTGTGCTTCACAATAAGCACAACCATGGAGACGAGCCATACAAAAACAAGCATACTGAACTTTAGAAGGGCTGACTTTGGCAAAATGGGTGAATACCTAAGGAATACACCAGCAAATGGCCAAAAAGGAGGGGTGGAAGAACAATGGAGAAAAATCAAAACTGCCATCATAGAGGCAACAAGCCTTTGTGTGAAACAGGTAAAGAAAACAAAGCGGAGTAAAAAACCACTATGGTTCTCAAAAGAGATGGCAGGGAAGGTTAAGGAGAAAAAGGCTGCATTCAAAAAGTATAAGGAATCACAGAAGGAGCATGACAGAGAACTGTATCAATTAAAGCAGAAAGAAGTGGGGAAGGCAGTCAGAATAGCAAAAGCCCAAACCGAGGAAAAAATAGCCAATTCAGTTAAGAAGGGGGATAAAACCTTTTATAGGTACATTAGGGAGCATAGAAAGGTTAAGGGAGGAATAGTGAAGATTAATAAAGGAGAGGGGAGGTGGGCAGAGGGAGACAGTGAAAAGGCAGAGATACTGAATGAATACTTTTGCTCAGTATTCACAAAAGAAGAATAGGAGGAGTTACCTAAACCAGACAATAGAAGCACTGTGGGTAGGGGGGTTGACACCAGTCCATTTACAGAAGAAAGAGTCCTGAAAGAACTCCTAAAACTCAAGATGGACAAAGCAATGGGGCCTGACGGGATTCACCCCAGAATCCTAAAAGAACTAAAGTAGGACCTAGTGACACCACTGACCACACTTTTTAACAAATCATGGGAGGATGGGGTGGTACCTGAGGACTGGAGGAGGGCAGATGTGATTCCCCTTCACAAAAGTGGGAGCAAGGCAGAAGCAGGAAACTACAGACCTGTAAGTTTGACCTCAGTGGTAGGGAAAATGATGGAATCACTTCTGAAAGAAAGAATTGTTGAGTACCTAGAGGCCAGCGGGGCACAGGACCCAAAGCAGCATGGATTTACAGCAGGAAGGACATGTCAGATGACTCTAATAGATTTCTTTGACTGGGTGATCAAAGTAATAGACCAGGGAGGGGCTGTGGATATAGCCTACCTAGACTTTAGCAAGGCATTTGACACAGTCCCGCACAAAAGATTAATAATCAAGTCAGCCAGCCTGGGAGTGGGTCCCAGGGTGGTAGCCTGGGTAGCAAACTGGCTGCACAACAGGACACAGAAGGTAATAGTGAATGGAACACATTCTGAAGAAAGGGGGGGTCACTAGTGGAGTACCTCAGGGCTCAGTACTGGGTCCAGTCCTCTTTAACATCTTTATAGGTGACATTGCAGAGGGTCTGGAAGGAAAGGTATGCCTCTTTGCAGATGACACAAAGATCTAACATACTAACATACTAAAATGCCAGCAGAATAGGCCTAACGGTCTTTCGTGTCTGCTCATTTGTAACAGAGTTGATACACAAGGGGGGGTAGAAAGGATGAGAAGAGACTTGGCAAGGTTGGAGGAATGGTCAGACATATGGCAACTTAGATTCAATGCAAAGAAGTGCAAAGTAATGCACCTGGGAAATGAAAACCCAGGAGAAGAGTACACAATGGCAGAGCAGGTACTAACAACAACAAAAATGGAAAGGGGCCTGGGGGTAGTCATATCAGATGATCTAAAGGTTGGTAAGCAATGTGAGAAGTCAGTAAGGAGAGCCAGGGGGATACTGGGATGCATAGGAAGGGGCATCACAAGTAGAAAAACGGAAGTGGTTGTCCCTCTGTACAGACAGTTGGTGAGACCCCATCTGGAGTACTGTGTGCAGTTTTGGAGACCTCATCTGTGCAAGGACATAGACAAGATGGAAGCAGTCCAGAGGAGGGCAACTAAAATGGTGCAGGGTCTGCATCAGAAACCATATGAAGAGAGAGACTGAGAGAGCTTAATATGTATACCCTTGATGAAAGGAGGGACAAGGGGACATGGTAGAAACTTTCAAGTACCTCAAGGGAATCAACAAAGTCCAGGAGGGTAGCATCTTTCAGAAAAAGAGATATGTAAGAACAAGGCGGCACAATTTAAAGATAGAGGGAGGGACGGCTCAGGGGTAATGTGAGGAAATTTTTTTTCACAGAGAGAGTGGTGGCAGGGCCGCAGTAATGGGGGGAAAAGTGGGGAAGTTGTCCAGGGCCCTGAGCTCGGGAAGGGCCCACCTGAGGAGCTGACATTATCCCTGATATTAGCTGGTTTGGGAAAGAGGGGCCCATTCAAGTGACTTGTCCAGGGCCCCAAAATTCATAGCTGCAGCCCTGAGTGGTGGATGCATGGAACCGCCTTCCTGGGGAGGTTGTTGGGTCTAAAACAGTGGGGGAATTCAAACATGCATGGGACAGACATAAGGCAATTGTAGTGGGGGGTGGCAGGAAGTAGACTGTTGGTTAACTAGAATCTGCAGTTTATCCAGTAGGTAGGGAAATGGGCAGACTGGGTGGGCCAAGTGGTCCTTATCTGCCGTCAACGTCTATGTTTCTATGTTTCTATCCCAGCCACCCTCCAATGGAAATCACCACAGCCGCAGGAGCTGCATGCTGTGGACTCCCTGGGTGAGGACAGACGCACCGAACATGGTAAGGATGGGGCTGAGGTAGGTGGGAGGTAGGGGGCAGCACTGTAGATGGGGGGGGGGACAAATTAAAAAAATAAATAAAAATGACGAACCAATATAAACTCAAATGTATAGCTCTACAGGATTCAAAAGTAATGTACTTTACATCGACTTTGGTTTCATGATCCATTTCAGAAACTAATAAACTGCACTGTATTGTACAAATTAGGGTTGCTTGGATACCCCAAAATCGGATCTGAGCTAGGATAGCCGGATATTAGGATAATCAGTATCTGCATCCGACATCCGATCCCAATGCCGGATGGTGCTGGATTAGGATACAGATATCCTTAAATCAGACTATCCTACTATCCTATAGGACTCACCCACCCAGACACACTGTTGTTCAGCCCCCCCCAGTTGGCAAACCCCCTCCCAGCCACCCTGTAACCCACAAACTCCCCCCACACCCCAAAGCATCCATTACATTTTATAACTGCCATTGGATGACAGGCACAGCAGCTCCATAACCAGTATAACAAACATATACCCCCAAAAATAATAACTCCCCTCCCCTGCCCTGCACAGCCACATGCTGGACACCATACCGTACTGTCTAGAAGGCAACTTATATAGCACTTCCACTAGTCCCAACCTTTCTTCCGTCAGCACCCAATACTTTTTCAAACTCCTGGTGAGGTATACGCTTGTTACACTGCTTGCAGAGCTGTTGTGCCTGTCACCTTAAAGAAGTTTAATATTGGGTGCTGTGGGGGAAGGAGGAAGATGGGGGCTAGTGGAATGTGGGGTTGGGGTGCCTTCTAGACAGTATGGTATGGTGGCCAGCATTGTGTCTTGTGCAGGGGCAGGGAGACATATTAATTTAGGAAGGGTACATGTCTGTTAAACTGCCTGCCGAGTTGCCGTGTCTGTCACCCAACATGAGTTTAAAAACGTAATGGGGAGGTGGGGGCTAGCGGGAGTGTTGGGTGGGGAGACTTGTTCTTTTTTTTTCCAGGGTGGGGGCAGTACTGTAATTTAGCAATGACAATGTGTAGCTTATTAGAAGGAGGATTCGGATTTTAGGATATCGGATGTTGGATAATCCACTATCCTACAATGTGACATCGGAGGTGATTTTTAGGAGATCGGATGTTGGATAATCCGCTATCCTACAATCCGACATCGAAGGTGATTTTAGGATATTCGTTTTTGAGGAGGACCAATATCCTAAAATTCTAAAGTCCTAGAAAACATTGATTATCCTATCCATTTTCACAATGGATTATCTGAGCAGCCCTAATACAGACGATTTGCATATGAGTACCATGTAAATACTACACCACATGATCAGTTACACGTGCAGAATGTTCTGTATTATACCTTTCACATTCCCACTGTTCATAAATGCAAATATATGTACAATATGCATCTATATAAGCTGCATTTATGTGTGTGTGTGCATATGTTTATGCAGCATACCTGTGTAACATAGATATATAGGTATTTTCTTCTCTCAGTACTCCTCTTCCACCCATCCACCCATACAGATACTTCCACTTCACTCCGCCAAGCCCAGGGATGTATTTCATGACGATAGATGAAGTTCTCACACCTGCTAATAGCCATCCTGTCATTTAACATTACAGGTCCTTTTTATCCGTCAGGCTGTCTTAATCCAATCTAACCTTTGTCTTTTCCAGGTGCTTGTGGGTTCCCACCTTTAGTCAGCTCCCTCTCTTCAGGTCATCCAGCGGCCATAGCACTCTCTGTATGCTGCTTTGAACACAGCATTCCAGCTCACATCAGCAAGTTGGAGTACTTTAGTGCCGCCACCCGGTACTACAGAGATCAGAGTTTTTTTTTTCCTTTTGCTTCGGCTATGACCACTGGAGAGACGTAGCAGTGAAATGCATCCCAGACCAGCATCCGCAGACTGAATGTCATGGAGCCCAGACTTTACTGACCCAGACTTTGTTGAGCCATTCTGCTGTCAGCTCCTCTGACATCCAAACATCGTGCGATATGGCAATTACCACACCTGAAATGCCACTTGTCTCTTTCGGCATTCATTTGCAGCAAAGTCTATTATTTGGGGAGTTAAATCTTTGGGGAGGATTTGCGTAGCAGTTATTCTCTGACACATGGTAAACCCATAACGCCAGAGGAATTTGTCTACCTAGCTCTGGCTCACTGAAAATGAGGGGTCTTGCATTACCGCCATGGCTTTCAGGGTTATTGCCTTCCAAGTTACTCGGTAATGCTGCTCTCTTTGCTCAGTAATCCAGGTCGAAAGATCTGACTCCCTCAGGATATTTGGCACAGTGAAAACCACCATCAAGCTGCTGGCATTTTCAGTTTCAACCCATTGACCCCACCAGACAGACTTTCTCCTCCAGACTTGGTAGATTTTTCTTCTATTCAAGGAGTTGCTTTTTGTCACTGTGGAGAAAAGCAGGTATCAGCTGGTTACCCTCCTTCTCTGCCCGGCGTGGGGCAGCCAACTTGAACTCCAGATCAAAGCTTTTTCATCTGGACATTTTTTTTTTCTCTTTTCTCTTGCACATGCTTTCTTTTTCCACTCCAACCATCAAAATACTGCAAGAGATGGGCGGCATTTACAGGACAGTGACAGCTGTCAATTAACAGCTGACTGTCAAATTAAATAAAAGGCAGAGGCTCTCTAGGCTCCCCTTCTTGCCATCCTTCCATACCCATGATGGGACTGTCCTTGAGGACACTTCATCATTTAGGTACCTTGGTGGATGGTTTGACCAACACCTCAACTTCTCTGGTCATGTGGACATAATCCTGAAAATGCTATACTCTGCTGGGCCAGTGGCTCTGAGGGTTGAGGCGCTGGACGCCACACCTCACTCCACGCTGGTGACCCGGGTTCGGGAAAGAGCCCGGGTCGGCATGGGAGGACTAGTATTGAGCGTCCGAGGACAGCTCTCCTAGTCCTGGGGAAAGGGTGGGAATCACACCACGCTCCGGTGGTCCCTGGGGATGCCCAGAGGCACTGCAGATGCGTGGTATTTAGCACTTGGGGGAGCGCGGTGGACATCTGCACACTTGTGTATAGAGGTCATTGCATGTCCGCACTCCCATTGGGGTGAAAAAGGAAAAAGGGCTGGTCGCGAGCGTGCAGCTTGATGGCCGCACTCCAGCCTCACCGGGAGGACTGTCGTGGAATCGCTGGGCCTGGGGTGTTCGGCACCGGTCCGGCTGGCAGGGACATGGGGGCCCTCCAGCAGGTCGGCTATGGCTGTGCTGGACCCCCTCATCATGCAAGTGAACCTGCTGCTCTCCCCATGGGCAAGGTCAGCGACTGGATGCCCCCGCTGGTAGGCGCCGCAGCAGGCGCAAGAAATTAAAAAGAGATGAGATAAAAAAAAGAAAAAGCTATACTTCAAGCTAGGTGCATTATACTGGAACCGTAGCTGCCTCCCACTATAGGCTCGATGCGAACTTGTCCAGAAGATGATACTACCTATCTTTGACTACTGTGATGTAGTCTACAGTGCTGCTCCCAAGTCTTCCCTAACCAGATTGGACACCATATTTAACTCCTTCTGTTGGTTCGCACTTGACTTCTCCCCACCCTTCTATTTGAATTGGCGCTTTCTGATACTTAATCCTGATGTTCATATATGTTTTTAATGTTTTGATCTGTTGAATTTGAATGTTTTTATGATCTGTGATTTTTGTAAAATGCTATGATCTATTGGAATAGCATTTCATAAATAAAATGTTACTTGCTTGCTTGCTTACCCACCACCACTGCAAACTTTACTACTCGGCTTTCTCCCAATTAGAAAACCGATGCCACCTCCACTGTGCAAAATTTGTATCTAAATTTTGGTTTGTTCACTCCCCAACTACCTCTCTATCTATACTCTCCCTCTTGCCCATTCTCTCAGATCTTTTGACTGATTTTTATGACTGGGTTATGAGGGCACTGGACAGGGGACATGCAGTGGATGTCCTCTACCTGAATTTCAGCAAGGCCTTTGACTCGGTGCCACACGGTAGGCTGACCTGCAAGTTGAAGAGTCTGGGAGCAGGAAGGAAACTAGTCAGATAGGTCAAGAACTGACTGCAGGGAAGACAGCAGAAGGTAGTAGTGGGGGGGGAGGTTTCTGAACCCAGGGCACTAACAAGTGGTGTACCACAGGGCTCAGTGCTGAGACCAGTTCTGTTTAACATTTTCATAGCCGACACTGCAGTAGAGATTAAGAGCAAGATCAGTCTCTTTGCAGATGACACAAAGATTTGTGCCGAGGCCCGAGGTAGATGGGGGGAGAGAGAAAAAGTATTTCAGGAGGATTTGGCAGTACTGGAGGAATGGTCCCACACTTGGCAGCTTGGTTTCAATGCCAGGAAGTGCAAAGTGATGCATTTAGAAGGCAAGAACCCAGGACACAATTACTGGCTGGAGGGTGTCCCATTAACAAAATTCAAGGAGAAGAAGGATCTGGGAGTGCTGGTAACCGGGAAGATGAACCACTCTACTCAGTGCAGGAAGACAGCAGCGAAGGCAAACAGGATGCTAGGGTGCATAGCAAGGGGGGATTACTTCTAGCAGTGGGGAGGTCATCTTGCACCATACAGGTCCCTGGTGAGACCGCACCTAGAGTACTGTGTGCAATTCTGGCACCCCTACTTGAAAAGGGACATCAAACTACTGGAAGGGGTACAGCGCAGGGCAACAAAAATGATCCTGGGGTTGGGGGACAGAACATATGAGGAAAGACTGAGAGAGCTCAATATGTATACCCTGGGGGAGAGAGGGGATATGATTGAGACCTTCAAGTACCTGAAGGGTTTGAACAAAGTAGACACCAGGTGTATGTTCAATCTGAAGTGCAGAAGGGAAACCAGGGGACACTCTATGAAGTTGGAAGGGGGCAGGTTCAAGAGGGAACTGAGGAGGCACTATTTCACAGAAAAGGTGGCGGCAGGCTGGAGCGCTCTGCCAGACGAAGTCGTATCGCTGCAGAATGTTGGGGGCTTAAAGTGGGAGTGGGACAGATTCAAGGGAGGGTACAAAACAGGAGGGGTGGGAGGCGGGGAGAATATGAGGAGGGGCAGCTGCAGTCTAATGTACTGAAGTGCTGCACACTCGAGCAGACTAGCTAGACCGAATGGCCTGTATCTGCTGGCAATTTCGTACGTTCGTATGTTCATACCTCCCTCTCCCCCTACTGTATCCCTCCTCTTCTAACTCCCGTGCCTATACCATCTCCTCCCCTTTTACCCACTGTCTACCTCCTCTCCTCTCTCTAATCACCTGCTAGCTGATTTATTGTTTAAAGTTTCCCTCGGATAATGTGTGTCTCTAGAAATTTCAGCACTTAACTGTTCCCCATGTATTAACTGCATATGTTCTTTAATCACTGTATTGTATATGCTATACTGCATATATGTATATGCACTTATTATGTTTATTACCTTCTGTAACCTAACCAATGTGTACTATAGTATGAGTTCAATGTATTATTTGTTATTTGAATGTATGTAACATATCCCAATTACCACCTCCCCAGGGCACACCGTGAGACGAGTAACTTGTTGTTCAGTGTGCCCATCCTGGTGAAAAATTTCAATAAATAAAATAAATAAATAAAAGCCACCATGGAATAAGAGCTGCAGCTTCAAAACAAAAACTGAAATAGAAGCTGTGGCTTTTATTCGAAGATATACGATATGTTAACTGCTATAAGTAGTAGCCACTGTACATAAAAGAAAAAATTACTCACCTTAGTAATTATGCTTCTTCTAATGGAGTCTTGCTGTATTCTGACATATTGCAGTTAGCCCCAGCACTTCAACTGCTCCAGAGAGGAAAGAGTTAAATTCTATGCAGAGTATAGAACGTTGAGCTCGAGCTTGGTTCAGACCTCTGTCTGCTGCACTTTGAAGTGTAACCGTCAGATTCTTACGAGCTAATACTAAATAACTAACCCACTATGTGGAAATTGTAGACCTTCACTAGCCAAATGGCAACCAAATATTTGGATCCCCCAAAAGACTCAAGTTGAGAAATCCAAAATTAAAAACCAGGTAGTGAACAACTTATGACTTTTGCAATAAAGAAAACATAACCCACTCCCCCTCTCTCTAAAAGAGGGAGTGCCCAAATGCACCTCTGGGGTGCAACATTGCACCTACCAGCCCACTTCCCAAATACAGGTTCTGAGAGGGGAGGCAGGGAGGGAGGTCAGAATACAGCAAGACTCCGTTAGAAGAAACACAATTACTAAGGTGTGTAATTATTTCTTCAAACAACATGAAGTCTTGCTGTATTCTGACATATTGCAGACTACCAAGCAGTACCTCCATGGAGGAGGGATTTGAACCTACTTTGGGAATAGGCTCTGCAGTACTGCTGTACTAAACTGAGCATCACTCCTAGCCTGGATATCCAGAGAGTAATGCTTGGTGAATGTATGGACTGTTTTCCAGGCAGCTGCTTTGCATATCTCTAGTAAAGGAATATCCCTGGCAGCAGCCAGGGAAGCTGCTGTATCTCTAGTTGAACGAGCCCTCAGGCCTGAGGGTGGTATTTTGCCTACCTTCTCATAGCAGAAATGTATACAAGAGACAATCCACCTGGCAATAGTTCTCTTGGTGGCAGGTTTGCCCTTATCCACTTCCCCATAAGTGAGGAACAACTGGAAAGAGTCAAATCTGTGCGCCTCAGTACACTCAATGTAGTAACTAAGGGCCCTTTTAACATCCAAACTGTGTAATCTTCTCTCTCCTGGGGAAGAATGATCAGTGAAAAATACAGGGAGAGACACAGACTGGTTCAAATGAAAGTCTGAAACCACTTTAGGTAAGAACCTCCTATTGGTTCTAAGGATCAAGTTATCTCTATGGAATGAGATAAAATCAGGCTCCAATGACAGAGCTTGCAACTCACTGATACGTCTGGCAGAGGTAATAGCTACCAAGAACACAGTCTTCCAAGTCAAGTACTTAAGTTCTACTGAAGACAAAGGTTCAAAAGGGGGTTGCATAAGCTGGGCAATGCAAACATTAAGATCCCAGGCAGGGGTAGGATCCCTAAAGGGAGGATTGGTACGAAGCAATCCCTTGAAAAATTTACAGAAAACCAGATGAGATGCCAGTGAAGAAGGCTTTCCTACTGACAGAAAAGCAGAAACAGCTGACAAATGTACTTTGAGAGTAGCTGGTCTGAGGCCTAGGCCATTGAGGTGAACCATATAATCCAGAACTGTAGACAAGTCAGCAGGGTCTGGGGATATTTGCTATTTGGAACACCAGATGCTGAATCTCTTCCATTTAGAATTACAAGTTTTTTTGGTGGCAGGTTTTTGAGAGGCTTTGAGAATGTCCAGAACCCCTTGAGACAGATGCAAACTTGCATACTCTAACTCTTCAAGAGCCATGCCTTGAGATTGAGAGACCGAAGGTTGGCATACCAGATCCTCCCCTGAGAGGAGGTTAACAGATCGTGATTCCTGGGTAGAGATAAGGGAAGATAGACTGCTAGGGACAGCAACAGGGGATACCAAGGCTGCCTGGCCCAGTCTGGAGCAATGAGGATCACTTTGCAAGATTGCGACCTTATCTTGACCAGGACCTTGAACAGCAGAGGAAAAGGAGGGAAGGCATACAGAAATTTCCCTTCTCAATTCAGAATCAGAGCACCCAGAGGGACTGAGCCCAAGACTGGGGGTCTGCAACAGAAAAGAGGAAGTTGGTGATTGTCTGGGGCTGCAAAGAGATCTATTTCTGGAGTGCCCCATCTTGAAAAAAAACACTTTTAACACCAGAGGATCCAGGGACCATTCATGATGGCCCTTGGAAATCCTGCTCAATGCATCTGCTAGCACATTGTCCTTTCCCGGGAGGTGGACTGCTACCAGAGAGGTCTGTAGGGAGTAAGCCAGGGACCATATTTTCATGGCTTCCGTGCACAAGGCCATAAACTGAGTGCCGCCCTGCTTGTTGATGTACCACATGGTGGTGGTGTTGTCTGTCCTGACTTGAACCACCTTGTTCTTTACTGATTGTAAGAAAGCCTGTAGAGCCAGGTAAACCGTCCTGAGCTCCAGAAGATTGATGTGGAGAACAGACTCCTGGGTGGACCACACTCCCTGGGCTGTGAGAGCCTCCAAGTGGGCTCCCCAACCCAGGAGAGAGGCGTCTGTGGTTAGGACCACAAAATGAGACTGAGAAATGAATGGGACCCCTTGCCTGAGACTGTCCTCATCCTGCCACCATTGAAGAGCCTGGATCAGAGTCTGAGTCACTGGGATCAGTTTGGTCAAAGGATCTTTTTTCTGAGACCAAAAAGCCCTCAGATGAAACTGAATGTCTCTCATCTGAAATCTAGCCCTCTGGACCACTGCAGTGGAAGCTGTCATGTGGCCCAGCAACTGAAGAAAGTGTCTTGTTGGTCGAGAGACCAGAGGGTGGAAGGAAGAAGCCAGCTCCATGATGGCCTTTACCCTTATCAAGGGGAGAAATGCTCTTGCTTTGACAGTGTCTAGTTTCACCCCTATGAAAGGTAACAGTTGTACTGGCTTGATTACTGACTTGGTAAGATTGAGAAGGAAACCTAGAGAAGTGAGCACTTGCTGGGTCACTTTTAGATCTGACTTGACTTGACTTGGTCTGGAGACTGACCCACTATGAGCCAGTCATCTAGGTATGGGAATAGGAGATATTTTTTCTCCTTAGAAATGCCACTACTACTGCTAGGCATTTTGTGAACACCCTTGGAGCTGATGTTAGGCCGAAGGGCATTGCTTTGAACTGGTAATGGCCTGAAGGCAGTTCAAACCTGAGGTACTTTCTGTGGGGGCACCTGATGGGAATGTGAAAGTATGCATCCTTTAGGTCCAGGGAGGCTAGCCAGTCCCCTGGCCTTAGAGAGGGAAGAATTATTCCCCGAGTCACCATTTTGAACTTTGGTTTTAATAGATGTTTGTTCAGGTATCTTAAGTCTAGGATGGGCCGCCACTCCCCTGTTTTCTTCGGGGTAAGGAAGTACCTGGAGTACAGACCTTTGTCCCTGTGGAGTGTAGGAACTCTCTCTATGGCCCTTAAGGCCAGAAGAGATGAAACCTCTGCCTCTAGGGCAATGGTTTCGGAGATGTTTGCAGGTGGAAAAGATCTGGCTTCCAGCTTTGGAAACTTTTTGAAGCTGAGAGCCAGTCCCTGGCTTACTACATCCAAGACCCACTTGTCTGAGGTAACAGACTTCCAGTCCTGGAAGTAGTAAGTCAACCTGCCACCTACAGGAATGGAGGAGTCAACCCGGGCTGACACATCAGGGTGTCTGCTTGGCAGGAGTCTTAGGCTGAGAGGAGGATGCAGCCCTGCTCATCCCCCTTCTGCCTCTCCCTCTGAAGAACCCCCCTCTGGGAAAAGGGAGAGGAGGCCTGTGCTTGGTAGAGAGGCCTATGAAAAGGCCTGCCCCTGCCCCTAGCTTGCTGCCTTTGAGGAGTTGTCTACCTGTCCTTGGCCTGTGCATTCCTATAGGTGGTCCTGTATTCATCCATCTTTTTCATATAATTCTCCGTCTGCTCCCCAAACAGAGAATTATTAAGTACAGGGAAAGCCATAGCCTTAGCCTGGGTATCCTGAGATACGCTAGTACACCTGAGCCAAGCTGGTCTCTGAAGAGCCACAGATGTAGCCATGACTCTAGATGACACATCATTGGAGTCCACAACAGCATGAAATTGGATCTTTGATGCCTCAATCCCATCAGCAGCCACCTCCTTCAGCTCCTTGGCCAGCTGGGGGGAGGCCTGCTTAGCCAGTGCCAGTACAGTGTCCCACCTGGACTTCCGGTACCTGGTTGTATAGGCCATGTAATTAGCCTTCCTGAGTCCCAAAGAAGATGCCATGTACTGCTTCTTCGCCATGGCATCCATCTTCCTGGAGTCTTTATCTGGGGGGTGTGAAGCCAAGGGAATGTTAGCCTTATCACAGGCTGCAGCCTGCATGACCCCAACATGGCTGCATTGCTGGTACAAGTACTCCGTACTTGAGCCTGACAGCATGTACCACTTGTCCATCCGTCTGTCCACAGGAGGTAAGGAATTTGGAGTTTTTAGCAACTTTTGTGTCTGTTTCCCAAAAGACTTATGAAGGGGAATAGACAACCTTTTGGACTCTGGGATGTCCATCATCTCCACAAAGTCAGGCTCCTCTTGTTCCTCGACAGCTTCTTCCATAGGGAGCTGGAGGGTTTCTGCCTCTTTCCTGTAAAACATAAAGTGGGAAGGGGACTCAGAAAGCCTAGGAGGGGAAACACCAGAAGACCTGTCTGGGGAGATGTCCGGTTCTATGGGCTCATCCAGACCTTCTATTCCGTCATCATCACCTTCATAATCATCATAATCATCATCCCCCTCCAGGTCCAGTTCATAAAAATCTTCAGGGGTATAATCCTGAACCGGAGGAACCGACCGAACCGAACGCCTGCTAGAAGGCGCTGGATCGGTCAGAACCGAATGAAGCGACTCCAGTATGTGAATCGCTCGGGCAATTTCTTCGGCGGTCGGATGGTGCGTTTCTGGATCCGAACCGAACTATTTATCTTTCCTTTTTCTTTTTGACGGTACTGATCCCTCAGAATTGGCTCTCCTTTTGCCCGAAGGAGTCTCGCCCTGGTCAGAAGGCAATCCTTCTGGTTCGGTCGGAACCGAACCGGGCTGGCCATCCGGGTCAGCAGACTTCTCAGCCTCCTTTTCCCTAAGCCTGCCCAATCTTTTATCCAGGGTGGCTTTAGGGAAATTCTTGCAGATTTGGCAGTCTGAATCGAGGTGGTCAAACCCCAGACAATAAACACAGGTGGTGTGAGGATCAGCTTTAGCAAAGGCCTCCCCACACACACTGCAGTGTTGAAACCCAGTGGGCCCGGTTTTTCTTTTGGGTTTCTCAGATGTAGCCATACTTAATTAGAAAACTTATGCTTTACTCAGCTTCAGCCAGGCAAGACACCCTTATCGGTTTCTAACCGTGTCACGGGTATTTGAAAAAAAGGCAAAAACACATTTTTTTTTAAACCGATAAGGACCGGTACCACACACTAAATTTACAATAATACAAATTCCACACAGTAGTCGGTTCAGCCGAACCAGTTGAATTATATAGAGAACTACAATTTCCACAAGTTTTTCCAAATCTAGTCCACTACCTATGTACTTACCGTACCACAGACAGGGATCGGAACCGAAAAAACAAAGAACTTATTGGTAAAACCGACGACTTTAACCGACCGAGAACCGTGAGCAGAGGAGAAATCTCCGGAGCGACTGTTCAGTTAGGTGGAGTACAGAAAATACAGGTTACTCACCTGTAACAGGAGTTCTAGGAATGGTATATGTTGTTCATCCACACTGTCTGGCAGGTATCCTTGCCGCTTTAAATCTTGCGGAAGGTCTTCAAGATGGCTCCTCCCACCCACCCGGTGGTAAACTCAGCTCCGCCCCAGCCAGATCTGGCCCGCTGGAAAAGCTCAGGTTGTGCGTCAGCCGGGAGGGTCGGTGGGTCGGTGAATGAACAACATACCATTCCTAGAACTCCTGTTACAGGTGAGTAACCTGTATTTCTAGGGACATGGATATGTTGTTCATCCACACTGTCTGGCAGACTCCTAGCAGTTCTCCGGGAGGAGGGAGGCAAGGCGCACACCCCCTACTTAGGGAATAGAGACTGGAGAATCGAGGCCCCAAAACCAGCATCCCGGCGTGACTCAAGGTCGATGTGGTAATGGGTGATGAAGGTGTGTGCTGACTTCCAGGTAGCAGTCCTGCAGATTTCCTGGATAGGGACGACCCTGGAAGCAGCCACCGATGCAGCAGTATGGCGGGTAGAATGAGCTCTTGTCCCTCTGGGAGGCTCCATGCCCGCCAACTTATAGCAGAGATCTATGCAGGAGGTGACCCATCTGCCTATCGTCCACTTGGCTGCAAGTCTGCCAGGTGTGGCTTCAGCGTAGGCGACAAACAGCTGCCGAACCTCTCCCCAAATTTCAGCAATGCGCTCCTTATATTAAGCGAGCGCCCTTCTAGGGTCCAGAGTATGGAGCCTATATTCGGCCTCCGAGGTGTGATTGGGGTAGAACACCAGCAGAGTCAACACCTGGTTAAGGTGAAACTCCGACACCACCTTCGGAAGGAATTTCGGGTGGGGGTGCAGGACAACCTTGTCCCTGTGGAAGACCAGGTAAGGAGACTCGATGCAAAGTACCTGGAGCTCTCCCATCCTTCTGGCTGACGTGATAGCCACCAAGAAGGCGGTCTTCCATGACAGGTGAGAGAGTTCACACCTGTGCATTGGTTCGAATGGCTTGCCCATGAGCTTTGCCAGTACCAGCAGTAGATCCCACGGAGGTGGAGATTCTCGCAGCGGAGGGGAAATGTGATCAAGGCCTTTGAAAAAGCGCCAGACCACTTGCTTCTGCGCCACCGACTGCTTCCCGGCCCGCGCCCGGTAAGCAGTGATGGCTGCCAGGTGCACCTTAAGGGTCGTCGACCAAGCCCTTGCTGAGAAAGGGACCAAAGGTAGTCCAATATGCTCGCCAAGGAACAGGAGGAAGGGTTCAGGCCCTTGCCCTGGCACCAAATGGAAAATCTCTTCCATTTGAAGGCCTAGCATTTTCTGGTCGACTCCTTACGGGACGCCTCAACTACGTTGAGGACCTCGTCGGAAAGACCCAAGGCCTGGAACTCTAGCCACTCAGGAACCAAGCCGTCAGGTGCAGGGATTGAAGGTCCGGATGGAACACCTTCCCCTGATTGACTGAGAGCAGGTCCGGGTGAGCTGGAAGCTGCCTCGGGAGCCTGGAGCTGAGGCTGAGGAGATCTGGGTACCAGTACTGGCGGGGCCAGTCTGGGGCTATCAGAATCACCTGCCTTGTCCCTCCTTGCTTTGAGAAGCATCTGTGCATCAAGGGAATGGGGGAAAGGCGTAGAAGAGGCCCAGGGTCCACAGCCTTGAGAAGGCATCCCCCTGCAGCGATCCCTGCTGAGGGGGGCGGGCATGGAACAGCCTCAGCTTCGCATTCTCCCTTGAGGCAAACAGGTCCACCTGAGGTGTGCCCCAATGGGAGAATAGATCTTGTACTACCTCCGGAAGGAGAGACCACTCATGGAACACAGCCCCTATCCAGCTTAGGGCATCGGCCAGGGTGTTGGAGGCTCCTGCCACATGAATGGCTAGGAGATCTGCCTCCAGGCTGCGCACGAGTGACCAGATGCGGAGAACTTCCTTGCATAGAAGCATGGAGCGTGTCCCGCCCTGGCGGTTTAGATAGTACATGGTCATGGTGTTGTCCGTCTGGACCCGGACCACTTGACCCCGAAGAAACGGAGCAAAGGCGGTGAGAGCTAGGCGGACCACTCGGAGCTCCAGCAGGTTGATGTGGCATCGGGACTCCTCGGGACCAGAGGCCATGCGCTCGGTGTTCCCCCAGATGGGCACCCCAACCCATCAGAGAGGCATCGGTCGATAGAGAGACCGTCGGCTCGGGGAGGACAAATGGGATGCCCTCCTGCAGATGAACTGGAACGGTCCACCACTGGAGAGCGTTCCACATCCCCTGGGTCACCGTCACTAACTGGTCCAATGGATCGCAGCATTGGGACCACTGGCTGGCCAGCCCCCACTAAAGGGGGCGCATGTTCCAGCGGGCCCAACGGACCACGCTGGTACAGGCCGCCATGAGACCCAGGAGGCGCAGGAAGTCCCGGGCAGGGAGCAATTGCCCAACCAGAAATGATTGGGCAAAGGAGGAAAGAACCTCGACCCTGTCCGCCGGGAGCCGTGCCCTGTCTCGAAGAGAGTCGAGCTCTGCCCCGATGAAAAGAATCACCTGCTTCGGCTCGAGTTCCGACTTGGCCTCATTGATAAGGAGGCCGACCTGAGAGCAAACCTGGAGGGCCATATCTCTGGACCCCTCCACCTCCTGTCTGGAGGGGGCTGCTATCAGCCAATCGTCCAGGTAAGGGTAAACCCTGACCCCTCGGTGCTGCAGGAATGCTGTCACCACTGCCATGCATTTGGTGAAGACCCTGGGAGCTGGAGATAAGCCGAAGGGCATGGCTTGGAACTCGAAAAGGGATCCCTCCACTCGAAAGCGAAGGAACCTCTGATGTGACGGATGGATAGAGACGTGAAAGAACGCGTCCTGCAGGTCCAGAGAGCAGAACCACATGCCATGTTCCAAGGATGGTATTATCTGAGCCAGAGTGACCATCCTGAAGGTTCGAGACCTTAGGAACTTGTTTAGGTCGTGTAGGTCGAGAATGGGACGCCAGCCCCCCGTCCGTTTCGGAACCAGGAAGTACCTGGACATGAACCCCGGGTTTGAAGGGGGGTCCACCACCTCTCTTATCACCTCCTTCTCGAGGAGGAGAGCGATGTCAGCTCAGTGAGCTGACAGCGAGGCTTCAGACCCCGAGGCCCCAGGTGCGACGGCTCTGAAGGGTGGGGCCTGCTCGAACTCCAGAGGCAGGTCCTTTCCCACCACCTCCAACACCCACCGGTCTGTGGTGATAACGGACCAGGCGGAAAGAAAGTGGCGTAGCCGCCCCCTAGAGGCACCTGGGAGTGGCCCGGCGGGGTTGGGGCGACACCTCAACCCGTCATAGGGCAGGCTTGGAGGAAGGACCGGCCAAGGGACCTCCAGGGCCTTTACCTCCCTGCTTCCTGGAAGAGGAAGCCGCGGGCTTGGGTTTGGGACGCCAAGCGCAAGCCTGCTGGCCCTGATGCTGCTGGGCCGGACGTGCCGTGGGCGCGGACGGACGAAAGGGCCTGGGTTGTGGTCTGCGGCCCTTGTCCCTCTAAGCGGATGAGACCGAGTCCAAAGTGGCATTGGACTTTTCGATCCTCTGGAGGTGGCCTTCCACTCCAGGGCCGAAGAGGTCGGTCCCCAGGAAGGGGACATCCGCCAATTTGTGCTGGGTATCCGCCATGAAGGTGGATATCCTCAGCCATGCCCGACGGCGCATAGCCACTGCGGCCACGACTGACCTGGCGCATGAGTCTCCAATGTCCAGAGCAGTCTGAAGTTGCTGCTTGGCCACCGCCCTGCCCTGGTCCCGCACCTGCCTAACCGTGGTCTGCAGGTCAGCCGGGAAATGAGGGACTACCTCGTCCAGGGAGCCCAACAGGGCATGAGAGAAATGTGCCATAAGCACGGCCGAGCTGGCCTGACGAAGGCCAAGGGACGATGCAGCATAGACTTTTCGCCCCGCATAGTCCAATTTCTTGGACTCCTTGTCTGGAGGTTTGTCCACGTCCCTAGCGTTTCCGGCACGCCGGAAAACGCTGTTGGTAACTAACCCCTCGGCTGAGGGATGTTCCGAGAAACCGGACAGGGAACCCAGGGAATCAAGATACTTCCTGGCCATCCTGGCCAGGCGAGGGCAGGAAGCAGGGTGCTGCCAGAGCTCCAAGGCCGGGCCCACAATGGCCTTGGCCACAGGAAAGGCCTCCATAGGGGAATCTCCTCGGTCCAATATCTCCGTGAGGGGATACTTGGCCCGCTGGATACGTGGCTCGAGCTGCATCCCGGTGGACTCCGAGATGAGCCTGAGCAAACCCAGGAAGGACGAAGGGCTGTCGTCCAGCGACTGACCTCCAGAGGACTCCAAGTCCACTCGCCTGGAGAAAAGGGAGGAATCGTCGTCGGACTCAGAAGAGTCCGCAAAGAGCTGCCTCGGGCCTGAGCCACCCTCCACCTGCTGAGGGCGATCGGGAGTGAGGGTGACCGACAGCCTATGGGGCAGATCCTGAGCTGACCGAAAGTTCTTGGTCGGAGCCCCAAACAGCGGCTGTGGAGGCGTAGGTTCCACCGGAATTGGTGGAGCAGCTGGTTTTGGCCGAACAACCGGCCTGGGAACAGGCTCCTCGGGTAAGACGAGGAGTTGTTTCAGCCACTCCGGTGACAGCCACTTAATGGTCTGGGAAGGCGACGGCATCAGCTTGTTTTCCGGTCAGAAGGAGCTGTTGCCATATGAGGTCCTCGTATCGTCGACGTAACTTACGTCGAAGCCTCCCCTCATCCGAGGAGGAGGACGAGCGGCGGCGCCGCTTACCGCGGTGCCGAGATCGAGATTGCCTATGATGGCGGGATCGGCTGGACCGCGAAGAAGTCCAAGACCGAGACCGAGAACCTCGGCCTTTCCGAGGACGGTGCAGGGAAGGGATGGGTGGAACCGGCCCCTCCCTCAGCTCGGAGGGTTCACCCGACAGCTCCGGAACCGGAGGCACTGACAAGCCCGCAGGATCCTCAACTCCCACCGGGGGAACCGGTGAGAGAGGATTTTCAGCTTCCGCGGTCGACAACCTGTCCAGCGGGTCGAGAAAGATCTCGACCGCGCTAACGGAGTCTCGTCAACTTAACGGTCGGGACACCGTGAGACCAGTGGCTGAAGTCAACGATCGACCAAGTCGATGGCCGACAACTCGGGAGAGGGACCTTTCCGCTCCCAAGAGCGTCGACGGAGGGACTTACCCTTGTCTTTCTTCTTGGACCGAGAAGAAGGTCCAGCAGACGTTGGTCCCTCTCCTCTAGTGGAGAGGGACAGACAAAGCTCCTTAAAGGAAGCTGTGTAAGAGGAACCCAGGAGAGCGGGATAAATGCACGGCCGAGGAAGATCGGCCCACGCCGCCTTCCTTCAAGGGCGATCATCTGCTCTAGCTGATCTGTCGAGCCCGCCGCCGCGGGAAACCGCCTCGCATCAGGCCTCTTTTGACTTCACCGGAGGAAAACGCTTTCTCAGGGCGCCCCAGTTGTAAACGGGCAGCACGGTCTTCGAGGATGTAGGCTGAGAAGGAAGAGCACAGGTCGCAAGCCTGCGGGTTGTGCTCAAGGCCTAAACAGTAGACACACGTGGAGTGCGGATCCGTCCGAGACATCTTCTACCCGCAAGGGCACCTCCAAAACCGGAGTCGATTTGTCCATTGCAGCCGCGAGGGATAGAAGACCGAAGTCTATAATGCAAAAACTTTTAAATTCGGAAAACCGAAGAATTAGGAACCAGTCTTATACGCAGAGCGTTAAGGAGGGAACCTGAGCTTCCAAGCGGTAAGGAAGATCTGGCGTCATGGGGCGGAGCCGAGAGTTTTACCACCCGGGTGGGTGGGAGGAGCCAGCTTGAAGACCTTCCGGCAAGATTTAAAGCAGCAAGGATACCTGCCAGACAGTGTGGATGAACAACATATCCATGTCCCTAGAACTGACGGTTACACTTCAAAGTGCAGCAGACAGAGGTTTGAACCGAGCTCGAGCTCAACGTTCTATGCTCTGCATAGAATTTAACTCTTTCCTCTCCAGAGCAGTTCAAGTACTGGGGTTAACTGCAATATGTCAGAATTCAGCAAGACTTCATGTTGTTTGAAACTGAGCTCATCTTCAGCATCATGGCACAGAGGTCTGAACTGCTGAAAGCAATAAGGGGAAACGGGTCAAGAAGTTGCCACCCCCCCACCTCTCTCACATGTTTCAGGGCCCAATCTCTTCCTACCGTTTATGTACTGGAAGATGTCATTGGCCTTATTCAACAGCTTTCTGGAAACAGACGTGGTTCTGAAGGACTAGAGGAGAGCAGATGTAGTCCCTCTACGTAACAGCAGCAGCAAGGAGCAGCAATAGCAACCATAGCCGGTGAGCCTCTCCTCGGCGACAGGGAAATTAATGGAAACCCAGTTAAAGGAAAGGCTGGTAGAGTATCTTGAATCTGATGGGCTATTAGACCACAAGCAACAAAGTTTCATGGTGGTGGTGGAGGGTCATGCCAGACAAATTTCAAGCAGACATGATACACCCGGAGGTCTTCTTCTGCTGGCTATTTTCTTATGTTCTTATATTTCTTTGACTGGGTGACCAAGGAAATACATCAGGGGATGGCAGTGGACGTGGCCTATCTGGACTTTAGCAAGGCTTTCAACTTTGTGCCACACAGGAGACTGATTAAGAAATTGAGCAGTCTAGGGGTGGGATCCAAAGTAGTGAATTGGGTTAGAATTGAGTTAATGGATAGAAAACAAAGGGTAGTGGTTAGCGGCACTCATTCTGAGGGGAGAGTGATTGGTGCACTGCCACAGGGCTCAGTACTGGGACTGGTCCTCTTCAATGTCTCCACAAGTGACACTGCAGAAGAACTGGGAGGGAAGGTATGCCTTTTTCCAGATGATACCAAAATCTGTAATAGGGTGGACACTCAGGAGGGAGTGGAGAAAATGTGTAGGACCTTGGGAAACTTGAGGCAGGATCAAGAGCATGGCAGTTGGGGCTCAATGCTAATAAGTGCAAAATCATACACCTAGGGCATAGTAACCCAGGAGCGAAGTATAAGATGGGAGGAGAAATTGCAAGTCACTAAGTAGGAAAGAGGCCTTGAGATTATCATATCTGATGACCTCAAAGTAGCAGGGCAGCGTAGTGAAACAGTGGGTAGGGCCAGTGTGATGCTGGGATGCATAAGGAGTTATCTCCAACAGAAGGATGGAGGTGGTGCTGTCACTATATCTCTCACTGATGAGAAAGACCCCTCCCAGAGTATTGTGTGGAGTTCTGGAGGCAGAACCTCAGAAAGGACATAAACAGGGTGGAGGCAGTCCAGAGCAAGGCAACTAAAATGATGCAGGGGTTTCATCAAAATCCCTACAAGGAGAGACTGAGGGCCCTGGAAGACAGAAGAGCGAGAGTGGATATGATAGATACCTACAAGTACCTCACAGCAGGGTGCACGAGGGGAGTCTCTTTCGAATGAGGAAGAGCACCAGGACCAGGGGACATGCGATGAAGCTCGGGGTGGGGTTAAGAGGGAATGTGAGGAAGCACTGTTTCACTGAAAGAGTAGTAGATGCCTCGAACAGACTGCCAGCAGAAGTGGCAGAGACGAAAACTGTAGGGGGCTTCAAGGATGTGTGGGATAGACAAAG
Organism: Neoceratodus forsteri; assembly: GCA_016271365.2. Classification (NCBI taxonomy): domain Eukaryota; kingdom Metazoa; phylum Chordata; order Ceratodontiformes; family Ceratodontidae; genus Neoceratodus; species Neoceratodus forsteri. The sequence goes on along the minus strand of CM028134.1, from coordinate 1,097,560,553 downwards.
GATAATATTAGTAACTAAGCAGGTAGGAGGGAGGGTTGCCAGAGACTAGTTAGGGTCTGTGGAGACAGACTAGACAGGAACCATCTGGACAGACTGCGTGGGCCAAGCAGTCCTTTTCTGCCAACAAATTCCATGTTTCTATGTTTTTACTGGTGGTGTCTGCAGCTGCTACTGCTATACTGTCTTCCAAACCCTTGTTAGCTTCCCTTATTCTTTTTAATTCAGGCATAAATTAGTGTCGGACAGTAAAGTAGCGACTTTTGCTAATCAAAATGAAAAGTGATTAGCAATCAGCTGATTTTGATTAGCAGTTTTCTAAAATGAGTATTTTTACTTTAAACCTTATAATTACTTATAATTGCATATATTGATAAAATAGATACTGTATACACAGTTTTGAGACTATGGCCCAGATATTCAAACTGCACCAGGCTGTGGCGCAAGCCTGTGCGCAGCTCAAATTTGTTGCGCAGGGGTGTGGCCAGGGCGATATTCAACGGAGTTGCGCTATGGCGCAACTGCTTTGAATATCGCACCCTGGCCACCCCCACTGTGCATGGCGCAGTGGCACTGTGCCAGCGCAAGTGGTCAGAGCGGAGCATTGAGATGCGGTGGCGCAAGTGCCATTGCGCCATGCACAGCACCTGCGATATTCAAAGGGTGACATGCACATGGGGCCATAATTTATGCAAGGCATACGGGGGGCCATTTGCATCTGATTACGGCCCCATTTGCATGCCATTAGCATGCAGGTGCGCCGATCCCCGACGACTTGTGCCTGGCGCCCTGCCAGGCAGCAGCCGTCGGGGACCGACACCCCCTGCAGCCCGATCGCGGGACCTCCCATAAGGGACAAAGAACATCTCTTATCCCTGGTGGTCCAGTGGACCGTGATTAGCCCGATCGCAGGCATCACTGTATCCCCCCCAAAGTCCAATATCCCTGGTGGTCCAGTGGACCATGATTAGACCGACAAGGAAGGTCAGTCATCTCGTTCATCCCCTGGTGGTCCATCGAATAGCTCGATCACGTCACCTCAAAGTTCAATATCTCGAGAGTCCAGTGAGGCTGATCGCGATGGCGATTTGCCTCTGTCTCGTCTTCAGTGGCATTGTCATCCACCGCTTCAGTGCTCATCACCTCGGCTCGCCAGCACCCCATCCGCCTGCCACCGTCGATCAGCCGGGGTTGCACGCTTGCTAGTTCAGCATGAGCCACGGTGCGCAGGGCCTATACCGCATTAGTCAGTCCAGATGTGAATTCATCACATATCTGGACTGACTAGTACGGTATGAGTGCACACCCATTGGCTCATGCTCTGAACCACGGGCGGCAGCCCTACCGAATGTCAGTCGGCAGGGATGGCGGGTCGCTGTAGGTGGGGTGCTGACGGGGAGCTGGGTGGTGGGGCCCAGTGGGCGGGTGGGTGGAGGTCCACCAGATCACCAGAGATATCGGACTTGGGGTGGAATGCCCCAATCAGGCTCTGCGCGTCCACTGGACCACCAGGAGATTGACTTGGGATGTCTGATGCCCACGATTAGCTTAATCGTGGTCCACTAGACCACCAGGGATATTGGACTTGTGGGGATGACTGATGCCCACAATCAGGGCATGGGGGCCATTGCGCGGCGGGAATAGTGATGGCCACCACAGGTGGCAGCTGCTGTGGAATGCGGCAGCTCACCTGTGGGTGACCCTCGACTTGTTCCTGTTTTTTTGAGGCGTAACTTTGTGCAGGCACAGGTAGGGGTTGCGCCTGCATAACTCTGCTCGGCCCGGGCTGAATATCAGGCTGTGCAGGTTATGCATGGGCACGCCCCCCCTACCTGTGCCTGCAAACATTACTGATGCACCCGGGCACACTGGGATTTGTGCGGCGCACTTTTCCCTTTTGAATATCATGCCGGGGTACAACAGTGGGCTGTGCATGGTGCAACACTGTTGCGCCATGCGCAACCCTTTTGAATATCTGGGCCTATATGTTTATTAGCCATTTTGACCAGATTGTCAGCACAGCCTTATTCTTACCCCACCTCATGTACCCAGTACTGAAAATTTTAAAATCCCTGCCAAAATATGATTACGCAAAACTACAACGTCATTCCACGCCACAGGTGCGAAAAGGCAGTTTGACCAGGCTTTGAAAAATGGCAGCTGTTATGTTCCTAAGATGGTGTAAAAAATGGCTAAGTTGAAAATTTGGAGTCGAAATATATAAAATTACCAAAGTTACGAGTGAGTGTAGTAAAATCAAAACATATGCACATAACTTGGCCATATTTACATATTTTGACCTCAAATTGTAAACTTAGCCTTCTTATGACCCCACCTCATGAACAAAGTCGGAGGAAATTTTCAAATCATGCCCGAAAGGTAATTTTGCCAATCAGTTGTGAAATCACCTTTCGGGCCAGATTTGCAAAATGCCACTGACATTGTTCATGAAGTGGGGTCCCCAAAAGGCCATGTTAAAAAATTGGTGTCAAAATATACAAAAATGGTCAAATTATGCATCAAAGTTGAAAACCCCATTGAAATACATTGAACCGCATTTACCTTACTTTCTCATATTGCAATCGCCAGTTCCAACAGCAAGATGCGTCTTCAATCGGAGAGTGGATCTTCACCCTGTGACCTGTTTAGGTGAGTGAGGATGTGTGGGGGTGTACTGGGGGTGTGGGGTGGTAGGTGCTGAGTGGGAGGTTTACCCATGCCGCAGTGGCAGTCATCACGGACACATCCCTGACAGCGACAGCTGCAGTGCTGTCGGCACTGCAGTGTTGGGGATGCCTCCGTGTATCCATTGGGGGCTGTACACCCTTAACCCCCCCATGAGGGGGACTCTGCCCCCACATACCCCTGTTCTCTAAGATTCTAACTCCAAGTCGGAATTGGACCAGGGGAGGGATGGGGTGCAAACACCCAGCGAGGCAGTCCCAATCGCCATACAGACCACCACAGCAACTGGCAGATTTTTCCCGATTCCTGTCACTCTGGTGGTCTTCGCGATCAGGGAGTCGCTGCAGCAACGGTATACGGAGTGGAGATGGGGTGGGGGGTCAGATCAGTGAGGGACCATTTTTTTTCTTTGCAGGTTAAAAAAAAACATTGAGGGACCTTTTCTTTACTCTAGATAAGGACAGCGAGTGGATGGTGGGGATGGGAGGCCACTAGACACCAGGGACAGAAAAAACAATAATGGGATGGCAATCAGATGGTGTGGGGGGGGGGCAGTGCCGCTAGACACCAGGGAAAGAAAAAGAAATAACAGGGATGGCAATCCATGGAGGGTGGGGGCACCACTAAACACCAGGGAAGGAAAAAAAATAAGGGAGATGGCAAACGGAGGGTGGGAGACGCTGCTAGACACCAAGGAAAAATAGGGGACAGTCAGCTTCTAATGACTCGCAATCACTGCTAATCACGCTGGCAATTGAACTTGCATTTCCTGATTCTTGGGTCGCAAATTGCGATGCAAACCCATTTAATGTAGCCTTGTAATTGATAACAAATAGCTCCTAATAAGCAGTAATTATCAAACTATGTGAGGGGGAGAACATTGCAACATATCCTTCAGCGAGAGTCTTACGTTCTGATGGCTGCCTGCAGCATCTGGCGCTCAAAAGCTGTATCAGCTGGTGTTTGAGTATTAAGCTGCAGTGAATGGTGATGGCATGTAGGGATGACCATGTGCCTTCCCCACATAGTACTGAAAACAGAAGCCTCTGCATTTTCGGCCCTGGAAGCTGTCATGGCCCCTGCTGACTGTGCACTAATCAAAGCTTACAGTTTCAGTTTCAACCACACATAAGCCTTTATTTCACAGTCTCTGACCCACCTAGCCAAGGTGGCCTTGGAAGTTGTTCACCCTTTCTTTGTGGCTCAAGAGTGCATAAAAAAAGTGTTACACCAGCAAAAAGTCTGCATCCTTACCAGGTACCTTTTAACCGCTCTGCACATATTAAGATCTTGCCAATGACTTTCTGTTGGATTTGTTGGCTTTAGGCCAAAAGCAAACCTCTTGATTCATGTAAAAGGCAGTGAGCCCTTTCAATAGATAGGAGGACATAATCATGAAGATGACCTTGTCAGGAACTAAAATGAAATAAAGCTTTTCTTAGGAGACATCCTGTAGCTCACCAAACCATCTGGCAGAACAGAGAGCTATCCAGAAAACACTGATAGAAAGAATATTCATGAAAGCCGTGGCTAAAGGCTCAAAAAATGGTTCACAGACAGTACTAGGAATCAAAGAAATCCCACAGGGGCCCAAGCGACTTGAATAATAGCCTGACCCTACAGACCACTGGAAAAAACCTGCTCATGTCTATGTGTTCAAAGAGAGGAACCTTCCATGGTGCCCAAAACAGATCCCAAAGCTGAACACATGTCCCAAAAGAATGCTTAGACCTAAACCCTTCTCTAGTCTGGCCTGAGGGAATCCAAAATCTAAGCCACAGAGGCTCTCCTCAGCCTTGTGCCTAATTGGTGAAGGAGTTCCAGACCTTCTCAGAAGCAGCGGAGATGGACTTTTTCCTGGAGAACATGGTCGTATTCACTACCTAGTCAAATAATGCAAGCTTTATTAACCAAGTCTTTTCAGAAGCCATGGCTATCAACTGCAGATTCAAGAGTCAAGGACTTACAGGCCACACCAAAGTTATGAGGGAGTCTCCTCTTGATGCCTGAACCTTTCCTAATACCATTGGAGGCAATGTTAATGGAGGAAAACAGGTTGGATGTCCTGGTTTCCCACATCTGAGTTCATGCATCCACTACCTCTGCCTGTGGACAGGCATCTGAAGAACTTGAGATGAGACCTCGAACCTTCTCCCTGGAGGCAAAAGACTGAACTGTGGCACCCTGAAGTGATGGCACAGGAGATGAAAGATGAACTCTGGTTTCAGAGCTCACTCTCCAGAAAGCACAATCAGTGAATGAGCCAGTCTGCCTGGAAGCTTTGCCACTAGATAAATGGCTGATAGAGATAGAATATTCTCTTCTGCCCATGGAAGCTACCTTAATGCTGCTTTGAGCAACTTTTCATTGCTTTTGCTTCCTTGTTTATGGAAGCAACTGTCACTGTACTGTTTAAATGTAACTTCACTGCTTGAAACTAGATTTGTCTTGGAAAAGGAGGAGTACAAGAGAAAAAAATGCCCTAATTTCTAGAACATTTATGTGGAGAATCTTCGACGAGTCACAGACTCGTGAACCTGGATATGGTTCAGTATTGCACCCCAACCGAGTAGGCTGGTATCTGCCATGAGGATCATCCCTGACAGAGAACAGAGAGGAGGCCCACGTAGGAAAGAGACGAAACTGGAATCTGGTACTGTTCTGATGCTGGGAACCAACTGGGCAGAAAGGACACCTGGAGAAAACTCAAACAGAAGTCAGCTCAGAGGACCAACAATAATGATAATAATAATACCGTCATCAGCCGCAAGGCCTCAGTGGTCTAATATTATTGTCTGCAGTCGAAGCTGTTGGTTCTCTTAGAAACAGAGACATAGAAAGATAGATTTTGTTGGCAGAAAAGGACCTTTAGGCCCATCCAGTGTGCCCCTTGATCCTGCCTATTCTGTCACCAATAACCCTATCTGGTCATACGTGTCACTCCCACCCATTTCTCTACCTAATATGCCCCAGTGCCCATCCCACATATGCTTGAAACTCCCCACATTCTTTACCCTCACTACTTCCTCTGGCAAGCTGTTCCAGTCACCCACCAGCCTTTCTGTGAAGAAATATTTCTGCATATCTCTCCAAAACTTCCCCCTTAGCTTCACTGCATGCCCCCTTGATCTAGTGTCTTCCTTTCTCTGAAACAGACCCTCCACTTGCACCTTGTTCACTACTGTGAGGTACTTGTAGGTTTCAATCACGTCCCCTCTCACTTGCCTCTCGCCCAAGGATTACATGTTGTGCTCCTGCAGCCTTTCCTTGTACAGCTTCTCATGCAACCCCCTCACCATTTTGGTTGCCCTTCTCTGTACTGCCTCCACCCTTGCAATGTCCTTGTCGAGGTGCAGCATCCAGATCTGGACACACTACTCCAGCTGAGGTCTCACCAGTGAGCAATACAACGGCAGCACCACCTCCCTCCTCCTGCTAGACATCTCTCTCCCAATGCACCAACATCCTGCTACCTTTCCCATGCTTTGTCACACTGCACAGCTGCCTTGAGGTCATCAGCTATGATGATCCCTAGGTCTCTTTCTTGGTCGGTGACTGTAAGTTCAACTCCCCCCTTCTTATACACAGTCCCTGGATTCTGCAGCCCTGAGTAGTCATAGTAGTACTTTTATTTATTTATGGTGCCTTTCTCTGGAGGCCCAGGATGCCATTACAAAAAGGAAATGGCAGAAACATCAACAAACAACATAAAAGATATCATACTTTAAAATTGAAATAAATAACAACACATAAAACCACCAATAGATGACCAACAGCTGGGTTGCATTATTATAACCGATATTCGTAAATATCAAAGTATTTCAATCCCCAAATGCCTGAGCAAAAAGCCTCCGCTGAGTGGGCCTCCCTCAAGGACCTCAGAAGTGAATTCCATAATACTGGCCCTGCTACTTCAAAGGACCTGTCCCCAGAAGTTTTAAGTCTGGACCCGGGGACTACCAGGAGACCTTCCTCGGTGGAGCTTTGGGGCATGCAGACTGGTAAGGACAAAGGAGATCACACAGGTAACCTGGGACCAAACTGCGTACGGCCTTACAGGTTAGTAACCAAACCTTATAGGCGATACACCACCTGACCGGCAGCCAGTGCAGTTCACACAGCACTGGGAAAATATGACTCAACCTTGGAAGGCTGGTCAGTAACCTAGCAGCTGAGTTCTGCACCAACTGCAGGCAACACAGCATACCTCCATTAGCCCCAAGGTAGACAGCATTGCAGTGATCCAGCCATGAGGTCACAAAAGTGTGTACCAGGGAAGGCAAGACTTCAGGAGGATAAGGGAATGAATCTGGCTGATGTTCCTCAGATTATAAAAGCCATTCCAGACTACTTCTGACACCTGAGCCTCAAATGTTAGCCTTTTCCAGGATGACACCCAGATCCTGCACCTTTGCAGCAGCCACAAGCCTGGAGGAGCAAAGACACAGCCCTGCATCCCTCCCAGATGCTGTCACAGCTCCCCACAACCCGGCTCAATCACTAGTACATCAGTTTTTTCTGAGTTGAGTCTCAGTCAGCTCGATGACATCCTGCCGTGGGTCTTAGCCAAGCACTGATTAAGCACATCCACTGTGCCACGATCCTGGAGTGCAAAACACAGATAGAGCTGAGTATCATATGCATAGCAGTGAAACCCAACTCTGTACTGTCTAATGATCCTTCCCAGTGGTAGCATATACACTAAAAACAACATGGGCGAAAGGGCCAACCCCTGGGGTATACCACAGTACAGGTCCACCGAGCATGAGGAAAAACTGCCCATCACTACCCTCTGTGTCCTGCCCCTGAGGTAGGACTCACACCAGCTGAACACCTTGCCAGTGAGTCCCACATATTCCCTGAGTTGACCAATAAAAGCTCATGGTCTATGGTGTCAAATGCAGAGGAGAGACTGAGGAGAACAAGAACTGAGTGTTCTCCTCTATCCCTCGCCCTGAGCAAATCATTGTGCCCCCTGACCAATGTGGTCTCAGTGCTATACTTTGACACAAACCCCGACTGGAGAGGCTCACAAATGTCGTAGGTCACCAAGTGTGCCTCAAGCTAAGATGCAACTACATTCTCAATAACCTTGCCTAGGAAAGGCAGGTTAGAGACAAGTCGGCAGTTCGCCAGGACATCTGGGTCCAACACTGGCTTTTTCAGGAGAGGTTTCACCAATGCACTTTTCAGCACTGAAGAAAGAATCTCCTCTGACAAGGAACACTAAGTAATCTTGGCAAACACCAGGTCCAGCTGCTCGCACACCTAACTAAAAGCCGTGTTAGGCCAGGATCCAGCTCACAATATGTTGGTCGCAGCTCCATATCACTTTTACAGCCTCCTCAATCGTCACTGACCGAAACTCTCCCCAAGACTACTGAGCACTAATGTGACACACAGGCTCAACACTGCCTGGTTGGGGTGATCCCAGCCCTAATGGAGTACACTCTGTCCAAGAAGAACTGAGCAAACTCCTTGCATTTATCGACTGAAACAGCCTTCACGGACTCCAGACAGGTTGGATGTAAAAGCCTGTCCACTGCCTGAAACAGCTGAGCTGGTCAGTTCCTCCTGGTCTCAGTCTCCTTGGTTAGAAATTCTGCCTTCTTACGGGAGATAGCCCTTTGATATTCACATAGTGAACAGTCAAAGCCAGTTTATCCTCCTGGGCCCTAGATCTCTTCCAACACTGCTTCAACCTCCACCCCTTTGCTTTCATCTCCCTCAGCTCGCCATCAAACCACGGCGAGCAAAAGTGTGAAACCAATGGGTGGACACGGACTGGTGCTAAAAGGTCAAAAGCCACATAAACGACCCTGTTATAGACTGCCACTGCTTCCCACACCCCTAGCACATGCCGTTATCATACCTGAGGTGTTCAGAACCACCAAAAGTCCATTCGGCCTCAGCCCTCTCAAAGGGCAGTATCTGATCATTTCCACAGGGTGTGGACTACAGAGGGGTGCCCTGAAATCAACCTGATGGCACAATGATCCGACCAACTAATTGGTTCAATCTTGAGGTTTTCCACCTCAAGCCCAAAGTGGAACACCAAAATCCAGAGCATGAACGTGTTGATGGGTCACAGTAGCAACCGCTTGTGCCAGGCCCAGAGCTGTCATACACTAGAGGAAATCCTGTCCAAAATGTGAGAGTTCATCTTCTATCCAGGCACTGAAATCACCAAGGAGAATCCACCTTGGGCGACTCCAACACCCTGTCAGCAACAAACTCTGCAATTTCCTGAAGGAAATCCCCCTCCTGCACCAGAGGTTGGTGCACAAGGAGGACTCTGCACCTGGCACCTGGACCCCCACGCACAGCCACAGACTCAAAGGATGAGGTGTCCCTCATCAGGTGCACCACCAGGTTTAACTCAGATCTAAAGCAGATAGCTACCCTTCCCCTCCTGCAGTCCTTCCTCGGGCAGCGCACCACAGAGAAACTGGCAGGGGACAGCTGCCTCCAAAATCAGACCAGCATTATCCCCCAATGAGGTCTCTGTGAAGCATCCCTGATTGACTGAGTAATGAGATATAAAGTCCACAATAATAGCGGTTTTATTGCTCACTGATCTGGCATTGCACAGGACTATCCAAAGAGGATGAGTAGTAGCAACCGACCCACCAGCTACCTGTTCACTCAGTCTGGTGGAAGCTCAGAGAATGGGGACTAAACACCTCTGACCCCCCCAAATCCCCATTTAACCCTGGGTTATCACCTGGTCCTCACCGTCCTAATCACCCCCAAGTATCCACCCCCATCCCTTACTCTCCTGCAACATCTTCTAGTAATCCCCATCTCCCTACATCTACAATATACCACCGCAGGCAATGGGAGGTCACAAAAGGGACGCAACTCTGGGAGCAGGGATGTGGGGGTAGGTAAATCTCAGTGTCTGCTCAGGACGACACGTTCTTATACAACCCGACCTGCAGCCCTAAAATCTCAACTAACACCCTCTCCTTAACCACCCTCAATTCAAACAGCAACCCACCTCCCCCATAATCGCACCATACACTCACTCACACACTACACAACAAATTCCTTAAGCCAATCACACCCCGACTCACTCCAAAATAAAAAAAGCTAAAAAACATTTATAAATCCAGTAAACTGTGATGCTAGCTGCCCCAAAGGAAAGTAAAATTACAGTCCTCTCCTCAAACAAAAAATGTTCATACTGAAAAAGCAGGGGACCTGTTCCACACACTCACTATAGGACACCCCCCAATGCCTGAATGTTAAAACAGTCTCTAGTTACTTTCACTCCTGACTCTCACCCAGGAATGTCTCTAGATCCACAGTCTTCAACATTCTTAATATTCACTCCCATCCAGAAACAGACACGTGCATAACGCTGCACTTTAGGGCACTGGAACCCCCCTGCCACCCCCCTAGACCACTCCTTTAGTTTCCCAGATCCTTTGATATTCTCTCCACCCCTTCCTGAGTGTCAACCCTGTCTTGTTGAAGATTCTGTACCCTGGATAGGAAGAGAAAAAAGTCACTGAAAATCTATCTGAATTCCCCAAATGAATTAAAGGGACACTGTCAACATGTTTTGCATCATATTATAAAGAGTTAAAAACCCATGCGTTATTATTGCCTACCTTCTCTAGAATTCATTGATGTTCCTGGTTGTTTTATCTGCCGCCTTGCTTAGCAGAACTGGAATGCATGCAAATGTATAGTTTAACCAACCTTCTTTTGTTTCCAGTCCATACTCTACTCCTGTTGCATACTTCCTGAACATTAGAAACACCCAAAAAACAGTGCAGCCTCTCATAATGCAATAGCCCCCTCTCACCCAACTGCATCATGAGCGGCTAGACTGTGTTTGGGCATGCTCCTCGGTGCAGGAAAGATACAGTGGGAGCTGATCAAGGAATATAAAGAAATGTGTTTTTGTGTGGTAACACCAGTATGGTGAGCAGTTTGTTTTTCATATTTTAAAATAAAAAGAGGATCAGAATCAAACACCCAGCTCAGCAGTCTTTAAAGAATGTAAACAATCAAAACACGTTTTTGAACTAGGAACACTCTGAGGCCTAAGGAGGCTGACAGTGTCCCTTTAAAATGTATAGAAACCACTGCCTCTTCTCCTGAGAGGGTACAGGTATTAGCCCTCTGATCTGAGCTAAGTGGTCCAAGGTCTGGTCCGCTGTCTCTCTTTTCCTGCCCAACAATGGAGACTGGAAAGACTGACCCCTAGAAGGCAAAGTAGAGAAGTACAGTATTACACAACTTTGCGATACGATCTCCATAGCCCAGGAGTCTGTTGCTGTTTGTACCCATCTTCCATAAAATTTCTGAAGGCGTCCTCCCAGAGCCTCGGGGGGATGGTCCCAGTTGGAACCACCAAAGCATCTGCAGGAGAAAAGAACCTTTGTTCTGTGGGTTCTAGAACCACTGTATGATTAAGTGCGACTATTACGCTGACTGCTGCATGCTCAAAAAGGAAACAAAAATTGCCTCTGGGTAAATGTCGGTGGCAAGAGCCTCTTCATCTAGATCAGGAGTTAAGAGTTCTGCTGACCCCTTGACATGGGCAGCTGACACTTCTTATCCTTGGCCTGTGGGGAGCTCTCGAACCCTAGAGAGGTTGGTAGTGGGGTACCGCAGGGCTCGGTCCTGGGTCCGATCCTGTTTAATGCATACATATCTGACATCAGAGAGGGTATAGGGTGTGAAATGAGTCTCTTCGCTGAAGACTCCAAAATGGGAGCAGTAGTTGAGGGAGAAGAGGGGAAGTTTGCCCTGCAAGGGGACCTGGACACCCTGGAATGCTGGGCTCACACATGGAAATTAAATTTCAATATCACCAAGTGCAAGGTGTTGCATCTTGGGCTGGGAAACCCTAAACACAGGTACACCCTGGGAGGGGAGGCGCTGGAGGCCTCAATAGGGGAAAAAGACCTAGGGGTCATGGTGGATGCATGTATGAATAACTCTGAGCAGTGCAGGAGAGCAGCTAGCAAGGCAAACAGGATGTTGGGATGCATCATAAGGGGGATCACCTCTAGAAGCAAGGAAGTGATTTTGCCGCTGTACAATGGACTGGTTAGACTACACCTTGAGTACTGTGTGCAGTACTGGAGACCACACTTGAAGAGGGACATACAGCTCCTGGACAGGGTACAGAGGAGGGCAACTAAGATGATACGAGGACTAGGGGATTTGACGTATGAGGACAGACTTGAGGAGCTCTGCCTGTTTTCATTGGAGGAGAGGAGAGGAGAGACGGGACATGATTGAGGTCTTCAAGTATCTCAAGGGAATAAATAGGGTAAACATGGAGGGGATCTTTAGACTAAAGCAGGGAGGTATTACCAGAGGGCATGGTTTGAAGTTGGAAGGAGGAAGGGTGAGGGGGGAAAAGAGGAGGAGGTTTTTCACTGAGAGGGTGGTGGACCCTTGGAATGCACTGCCTGCCGAGCTGGTTCAGAGATCCACAGTGGAGGGCTTTAAGAGAGGGTGGGACAGACACAGAAAGTGGATGTATCAGATGATGGCCTGTCCCAGGGGGGTGGGGATGGATGATAGGGGTTTCTGAAACACAAGGGAAGGGAGGGCCTCGGCACCTAACTAGGGATCTGAGGTTCGAGCAGACTCAATAGACCGTAAGGCCTAATCTGCAGGCAAATAGTATGTTAGTATGTTATTTGTTTTATTTGAATTTTGGTAACCGGGTGAGCCCACTGAGACAGCACAGTCCCATTTTCAGGGGTGACCCGTAAAGTGCAGTACAATGACAATCACATGGCAGTTACAATGGATACATTTACAACATTTACAAATACAATTACATAATTTACAGATATACTTGATACATTTACAAACACAATAGCATTATTAACAGATACATTTACAAATTGCAAATGCATGCACATCGAAGTTCATACAGTATGGAAAAAAAACTAAACTTCTGCAGGTTTTAGACCAAACAGCATGTTGCCAGAGAAGAGGACTCCAAATAAACATGTCTTGGAAGCCTGATCTGCATACCAGTGATGCAGTCAGACTGTCCTCAGCGTGGCAACAGCTGCAACGGCACTCCTGCCTGATAGCCGCAACAGATCTAAGGCAGAGACTCCATACGGAAGGATGCTACACGGTTTAGGATAATCAGGTTCTTTACCATAGAGTCTTTCGGCAAACCCTGCAACAGCACGGTTATTCATTTACAGAGGGTTCGAGGCACCAAAGGTGAAATTAGCTGACACTTCAGTGAAGTAATTAAATGTGCAGGCCTATTTTAAATTTTCCTTTTATTAGATTATAATGTAAAAATGTACAAGTAAATTGATGCATCAAGGACATGTCACACAGAATATAAGTTGATCACAGTTGTTCGATACCAGAGGTTTGTTACGTATTTCCAGTAATCCCCTTTGGAGGGTAGTCTCAGCATTGTATATTAACCACGGAGGGAATGTCACATAAGTTGTCCTTATGCTACCCATGCTCAACAGGAACTACAGCAAAGCAACATGTAATCACCATCTTAAAACCTTGGCTCTGTGACTTGTAATTTGTGCACAATAAACAGAAAACTCACTTTTTAACGCTTTCCATGTTGGAGCCCAACCACTGTTCCCTTCAATGCACTACATAAGAACAAGTTGTAACGCCTGGTATTAACCAGCAACTCCCCCCTAAAAGTTCCAGTGTTATTCTGATGTTATATTTAAAACAGACATTCAAAGTATTTTAAATAAACAAGCAAGTTTGCAGGCAGTGCGCTCGCCCCACCATGCTGAGAAAAAGGAAAACCAAAACTGAAGACACCAACCTGAAATAAGAGCTGTCTCACCCTTGATATATACAGAGGGTGGAAAGTAATCAAGCTGATATTGTGGGGGCAGCAAGCATCGCAGAAGCGTAACTGCAGCTGCACTGACTCATCACTCTGCAAAGTTGGGCTCCCACCATCAGCTCGCACCACCACGAGGCGCTACTACTCCACGCCGTCTTTTTTTTTGCTGTTTTATTTCTTCCCCCAGGTTCCGGTTGGCTACTCTCCCCATCCACCCGTCCAGCCCCGTACCCTGAGATAAGGCCGCTACCCCACTTCCCCCATGGATTACCCCCCATGGTGGGGCGGAGAGGAGCCCCCCCAACCCCTGTCTTGGCTCTACTCACCTGAACAGGATCCAGTTCAGGGAGTGCCATTCAGGGTCGGGGCCTGCGGTGGGTGGATGCATCATCCTGCGCAACTGGGACCAGTTTTTTCCTCCCATTTGCTCCCTTGCGTGAGGGGCGTGCAATGACACCAATGGAAAGAGAGCGCACATGTCTGCATGCGCTTCTCCCAGCGCCTGCCCCATCACGCAGTGGCAGCGCCATGTCCCCCAGCCTCCACTAGGGGACAGCCATACGCCCACCACTGGAGCCCCCCCCCACCTGGAGAGGGAGAGCAGTCCATCGGACGCTCAATCCCTCTCCTCCCCCTGTCAACCCCCGGTGGCCCGTGCTTGTTCCCAAACACAGGTCGTCGGCATAGTGTGAGGTAAGGCATCCAGCACCTCAGCCCTCAGCGCCACCGGGCCGGCACACTCCACGCCATCTTAACTCTACGCTTCTGCTACAGTTTTATAGTGATTCTTTCTTCAGTTCACTATCTACAAAAATGCGTAAATTAACAATTCAGCGCTGGCTTAAAGGATAACAATTGTGCTGATCATGTACCCAAAAAAACAGCATACAAACAGACAAATATGACATTACACATAATTCTTACTGCAAAGAGATTCACAATAAAGATAATTAGTAACATTTTAAATCACTCCTTCGCTTGCCACATAGCACCCATAAGGGGGTATGTAACATGTCACACACCACGGCAAACAAGACGAAGAAACATATTCCATTTAATGTACTGTATGAGCCAAGCTAATTTACTGTCTAGCTGACCCACTACCAGTCTGCTCATTACTGCACACAGGTTGTACTTTTCATACAAGTAGCTGGTTGGCAAACTCCCCCAAAACCTTAGGATTTGTGAAGCTACAGTACTTGTCCTGATACTGAAACTGAAGATGGGCTGGGAAAGTGATGCAGTACACAAACTGCTTGAAGCTTCCCTGCTACTTCTTCGAATGCTTTTCATCCAAGTCTCGTAGCGTAGGAGTAGTCAGGGAAAAACAAAAGCTTAGTTTCTCCCATCACGGTCAGTGATTGCTCTTCAGCTGTTCTAAAAATGTGGTCCCTTATTAGCGAGGTCGTGGTAGAAAAGAGCATAGTACGAGGTCCTTCGTTAGCCATTGTGGCTCTGCAAGGGGTGACCCTGTAAGCTCTCCTGATGGATGCAGCAAATCCAATACCCATTGTCTCTGTTAATGAGCACTCCAAGAAGGTTGCGAGGTCCCCTCTTCCTTACCCTAAGGAACACCCCAAATCACTACATTAGCTGATCTGGCAAGCTTTTCTATTTGCTCAATACAATTCTTGACAGAGCTCTGCTCCTAGTTAAGTGTGGCGGGAGTGGCCAGTGCTGCACCCACCATTCGCCCAGATTCATCTACTGAGCCAGTCATGGATTTCACTTTTTGTTCCACCAATTCTCTGCTTGTTGGTCCAGTTTCTTATCAGTCCTCTTTAGGGCATGAGTGAACATTTGAAGAGCATGCTGGACAGACTCCCACACTGCTGGACAGACTCCCTCACTGCTGGACAGACTCCCACACTGCTGGACAGACTCCCACACAGCTGGACAGACTCCCACACTGCTGGACAGACTCCCTCACTGCAATCAGCCTGCTGCTCCAGTCGGTCTAACCATTCCTGCCAGTAAGTCCACCGCTACAAATTTCGACCATTTATCTGCTTAACTATTAATCTGAAGACAAAAATGTTATGAAATTAATCACAGTTTTGAGCTTTATCACTGCATGGTCGTAGCTCAGATGGAAGGCATGCTCTTCTCTCGACAGCTGGCCACGTCCTGCCGTACAGGTCAATTTAAAAGGCAATGCCTGTTCTGGTGAACCCTTGCCAGACTGACTTCCTCAGGGATTTGCATACCCATGATGCCTTGCTCTGGGCGTGAGGCTTGAGAGAATGTGTGTGAGGTTTGAAGAGATGTAAAAAAAAGTAAACCACCTTCCATGAAGTACGCTCAACAACAAGTGGTGTCTGTCCTATAAGTTAATAGGGACCCCTCTGAGGGGTGTCACTTATGGTATAATAGACACCACATGTGAGGTTTGGGTGAGAGGATTGAGAAGTGAAACCGAGCGGTTCTTTCTGCCCATATCTCATAAGAGGAGTTGCTCATACCGTAAAAGACACACCTCAGAGGCCCTATTTACTTATCAAGGTTTTATTTAACTCTAAAAATTGATTAGCGTTTTGCTCAAATAAGTTTTAAAACACTGTGAAAATGCATAGCACTTGCCTCACTGTGTTTAATAAACATAACACTTTTAGAAAACCTATATACATGCTTTCTGTACAGTCAGTATTGTCCCAAGAAAAAAAACTGCTAATCAATTATTTAAAACCCTGCTTATAAATCACTCGAGTTTAGTGTGAGTGATTTATAATAGGGTTACAGCCTTTTTTTTAATTTGCTTATGTCATCCTCCCCCCTTGCACTCAAGTGGAGTGTTCTCCCCCAAGTCTTCCACACGAGAACATCTTGTACACAGGACAATATGTACAGTGGCTCTGCTCACTGACTAGCTGAAAGAATAATAAAACAGCAATAATAAATACTCATTAAAATCCAAGAATTAACCTTATTAGTCACTTTATTGGATTTATAGTATTTTATAAAATGGGTATTGCTCAATGTTGGCTCCCCATTGGTTAGAACTCCAACACATGGTACCACATTAAAATAGTACATACTCCTGCAGGAGAAGGCCACAGGGGTTCATTAACTGAGAGCATAACCCGTCAGGGTCAAAAGGTCACCACTAAATCTCACATTAGAACTGCCACCTCAAGCTCCCACCTGCTGGTTACTATACCTGCAACCACATGTGACTTGTGCAGAGCTAGGATGACACCTAAACCCTAAACACTGCTGCCCTGTCACTCACTAGGATTCTAGCCACACATTAGGATGCACACCCTACCGGAAGTTAACCCCCCAGCAGCATATCAGGAAATGCCACCGAGGAGCTGGGAATGGGTATTGGAGTGGGAGGATTTTAACTGGGGAGAAGACGATTTAATTTATTTTGCAGATACCTACTTACCTAGTACGGATTAAAATTAAAGACAACTTTGCTGGAACAGTGGGAGGAGAAGGAGGAAGGTGGGTGCTACTGAGGGTGGGGTACTTATTTAATCATCTGGTATGCTGGGAGGGGATGAGAGAAATGGCCTTCATGAATGGGGGTTGTTTGTCAAATAAAAAAAAAGGAAGATAAAGATGACTGTGTAGTGGCATTTGGCCAGCAAAGCCACAACATATAGTTCATAGTGTCTTCGCCTGTCAAAAAGCTCACTTCACCAGGTGGAGAGAGGCAGAAACCAAGCATAGTGGCACCTATGCCAGAAAAGTGCAACTACGCGTAGTCTTCCCCGGCAAGGTTGACTCTTCCAGGCAAGAAACTACACAGAATGTTATTTCATGCTATGTGAAGTTGGGAAGCTTCATGTTTTTCGTGTGCTCTATTTCTTCTCCCAGGGTCCCCAGATCGTTATCCAACCTAGCCACCCGTCAAGCCCCATACCCCGATATCAGGCTGCATCCCCTCTTCCTCCATGGCTTACCCCCTGTGGCGGGGAAGTGAAGAGCTCCCCCAAGCTACTACTCTCCTCTAACAGGATCCAGTTCAGGGAGCACCAGTTAGGGTCGGTGCCCGTGGTGAGTGGCTTCATCATCTAGCTGACATGGGACCATTTTCTCATTTTTCCTTCCTTCACGAGTGGGACATTCAATGACGTCTGGGGAGGGAATGTACATGTGTCTGCATGCATTCCTCCTGGCTCCTGCCCCTCTCAGAGCTTATCTTGCAGCATCAGTGTTCTATCCCCTGGCTACCGCCAGGGGCCAGAAGCGCACCGACCCCTAAAATCCTCCCTCCCTGGAGAGGGAGAGCAGTCCCTCGGATGCTCAATCCCTCTCCACCCCTGTGGACCCCCGGCGGCCTGTGCTCGTTCCTGAACACGGGTCACCAACGTAGCGTGAGGTAAGGTGACCAGCGCTTCAACCCTCAGTGCCACCGGGCCGGCAAGGAAGCTTTATGTTTTGCTATGCATAGAGAAGTTTCCTGGCTTCAGGTACAGATGCTCAGCAACTGGCAGAAGTTCTACCTGCTGCCCGTAAACTCAATCCCATCAAGTTCCACAAACATGCCTAACATGTGGGGTGACCCAAGAGTCTCTCTTGGGTTGGGTCACCCCATAGCTACCCCTCTCTCAGAATCATCTGTGCAGATTCTTCCTATCAGACTCCTACTAGGGACCCACAACAAAGCCCTCACAGTTGTTTCAGTGTACATCACTCCAAAAGAGCAAGGGAAAGGTCTCTATGCTGTCCTGGACTTCATCCAAAACTCAACCTCCGGGCTCCGAGTCAATCCCGCTTAGAGACTTTAACATTAATTGGCCTGAACCTAAATCAGGGGACCTCAAGGACGCCATCTCATCGGCAAACCTCGCCCAGCTAGTTGACTCCCCGACCAGGCACAACTACAAAACAGGCTCTAGCACCCTCCTGGATTGGGTTCTGGCCAGCCATCCAACTCGTATCTCTAACATCACCGTCCTCCCTGATTCACTCAGTGACCATCCCCGTCATCTGTGAATGGTCAAACAAGTTCTGCAAGCCCCCTTCAATAGTCATCTCTAGCAGAGTCCTACCCCATGGGCAGCTGAATCACCTCAAATCCCGCCTCAGTCAACATGATTGGAGTCCTATTTACAAAGCGTTGGATGTCAACTTGGCCCTGGACTATTTCACCTACACCTTTAATGCAGCCTGTGACTCCCATGCCCCCTTCAAAAAGTGTAGAGTCAAAGGCCTTTGCAACCCATGGCTCTCCATGGAGCTTATAGCACAGTTAAAAACAGGGACTGCCTCTGGCTGCGGGCACAGGCCACCGGTACGCAAACTGACATACAGAACTATAAACATGCTCGAAATGATTGCACAAAATCAATCCACCTAAAGAAAAGTATCTGCTATAGGGACGCTCTCACTAATACCTGGGGAAATGGGAGAGCCTTCTGGAACAATATCAAAGAAGTTACTGGGAAGCAGCCTAAAACTTCCCCTACATTGATGGGACTACAACACTGGACTCTACGACTATTGCTAATATGTTCAATACTGCTTTCACAGACCTCAGTAGCGTTCTCCCCTCTTACTTTTTCAATGAAGATGACTCTCCAACTCACCCTTCCAGCTTCCCCACTCTTCCAAATACCCGCTGTTCTACTTCAAAGCAGTCAAGATGCACGAAGCCCGTAAATACATTAGTAAAGCAATTACCAAGTCCAGAAATAGTGGGGACACACTTGATCTCAAACTTCTGTCCCTCACCCTCAATGAAGTGCTAGGACCATTAGCAAAGATCTTTAACCTCTCCCTCAGCCTTGGCCAGTTCCATGACAGATGGAAATCTGCTAAGCGTGGAAAGGATGAGAAGGGACTTGGCAAGGTTGGAGGAATGGTCGGAAGTATGGCAGCTAGGATTCAATGCAAAGAAGTGCAAAGTAATGCACCTGGGAAACAAAAACCCAGGGGAAGATTACACAATGTGGCGGGGGGTAGTAACAAAACAAAAGGAAAGGGACTTGAAGCGATCATATCAGATGACCTTAAGGTTAGCAAGCAATGTGAGAAGGCAGTAGGGAGAGCTGGGGGTATATTGGGATGCATAGGGAGAGACATCACCAGCAGAAAACAGGAAGTTGTTATCCCTCTGTACAGACAGTTGGTGAGACCCCATCTGGAGTACTGCATCCAGTTCTGGAGTCCCCATCTCCACAAGGACATAGACAGGATAGAGGCAGTCCAGAGGAGGGCAACTAGAATGGTGCAGGGGTCTGCAAGAGAAGCCATACGAGGAGAGACTAAAAGAGCTTAATATGTATACCCTTGAGCAAAGGAGGGAGAGGGGGGACATGATAGAAATGTTTAGGTACCTCAGTGGAATCAACAAAGTCCAAGAGGGAAGCATCTTTCAGAAAAAGAGACGTGCAAGAACAAGGGGACACAATTTAAAGATGGGGGGGCAGTTCAGGGGCAATGTGAGGAAGTATTTTTTCACCGATAGGGTAGTGGATGCATGGAACAGCCTTTCTGAGGAGGTGGTGGGGTCTAAAACAGTGGGGGAATTCAAGAATTCATGGGACAGACATAAGGCAATTCTTGTGGGGGTAGGAAGAAGTAGGCTGTTGGTTAACTAGGATCTACGAGTTATCCTGTAGGTAGGGAAATGGGCAGACTAGGTGGGCCAAGCGGTCCTTATCTGCCGCCAAAATCTATGTTTCTATGTTTACTGTCACTCCGGTCCACAAAAGTGGAGACAGGGCCCTCCATGGGAACTATCGACCAATCTCCATATTACCTCCCCCTCTCTAAGGTCATCAAATGCATAGTAGCAGACCAACTCACTGGTTACCTGAACAAACACAAAATCTTGTGCTCTCAACAACATGGGTTCAGACAAGGGCACTGCACCACTTCTGCCCTTCTGGAATTCACTGGAGCCATCCACAGTTCTCTGGATAATGACTACCTAACCGGGTTGGTCTTTATCGATTTAACTAAGGCTTTCGACACCATCCACCATCGTCTACTACTTGGGTAGCTTCTGAATGCCGGGCTCTCTTCTGACTCCATGGCTTGGTTTAAAAGCTATCTGGAAAACCAATCCCAAAGAGTTAAAATTGCAGATGTCCTCTCTGACGTTAGACCTGTCCCCTCAGGAGTCCCCATGGATCCATACTGGGTCCCCTTCAATTCAGTCTCTTCCTGAACAGCCTTCCACAATCTTGCCCAGAACAAATCATCCTCTATGCTGATGATGCCATAATTCTCACCACCCATAAGGATCCCCAACCCCTACAAAACAATCTACAGCTAGGCTTCGACTCAGTTGAGAACTGGTTTAGTAATCACAAATTGGTCCTAAATTATAAGAAAACCAAGTCAATGCTTTTTAGCAGTTCTCACAACCAGTACAGGCTACACCCCCTGACTATCACAAAGTGCCTTGGAGCTGCCCTCAAACAGGTGCAATCTTTTAAATATCTTGGGATCTCTCTTGGCTGTAACCGGTCCTATGGTGCCCACATCGATAGCATTGCCAAAGCTGCAAATACTCGCACTGGACTACTCTACAGGCACAGGCAACACCTTACTTCGGAAGCCTAAAGGGTTGTTGTTCAGAGCTCTGCTGTCTCCATAATTGACTATGGCCTGATTATATACGGCTGCGCTACTATAACTGCCCTCAGATGCATATCCACGTCTCTCAACAAAGCTTATCGGCTCATCACTGGAGCGCACTATCTCACTCATATGTGTGACCTCTATGCACAAACTGGCTGGCTACAATTCTCAAACTGCATAAAGTACCAAACCTGCATTATGGCGAAGAAAATAACCATGGGCAGGGGACTTCCGGTGACGTAGCCGGTAGCAATGGTGGCTTAACTCATTGCTCTGATCCCCTAATATAACCCTAAAGGAGAATCCAATGTTCATCGGATGCATCCTGGGGTTTTAAGCAGTGAGTCAAATTGGGTCAATGCCCTACGATGGTTCGGACAAAAAAAAGAGGTGGTAAGGGCCGTCTCGGAGAATCAGTGAGATAGACGTATGGAAGGCCTCAGCCCGGCCCCCTCGCGCTCATCAGCGCTCTCAATATCTGGAGCCGATGATTCATGTTCCAACTCGGGCTCGACTAGAACCAGAGCTGAATTAAGGAAAATTATTTAGCTGCTTCACAAAATAGATGCTAAAGTTACAGATAATCAGAAGTATTTCAAGAAACTGGAATCAAGAACCACCTCAGTCGAACAACACCTCGAGGGGTTGCAATCGGAACATATGGCTTTTGGAAGGTCCCTATCATTTCTGTATGTGAGAGAGAAGTTTTTAACTGCAAGAGCCGAGGACATGGAGGCACGTTCTAGACGGAACAACATTAGAGTGGTTGGTATTCCAGAGGGAGCCGAGCAGGCAGACATGGTCGCTTTTATGGATTGCAGGTTACAGACTGAATTACAATTGGGAGATGACCCCCCATTAGAGATCGAAAGAGCTCACAGGGCCCTCGCACCAAAGCCTAGACAGGGGGCTCCCCCCAGAGCGATTATCATTAAATTCCTGAGATTTCCGACTAAAGAAAGGATCTTGCGACTGGTATGGGCAAAGAAAGACCTGAATTTTGATGGCGCAAAGGTATTTGTGGACCAAGACTTCCCCTCAGCTTTGGCCCAGCGTCGGAAGAAAGTGTTGGGAGTGATTAAACAGCTCAGAGAGAGGGGTTAGAAAGCCCAGTTACGATACCCTACCAGACTGTGGTTAGAAACACCTGAGGGCCCAAAAGTCTATGATTCATTGCTGGTGGCTCATGATTTTTTGGAAGCTAACAATATCTCAATCCCTGACATCAAAGAAGAGATCGCTGAGAAAGAGGTTGAGCAGTTGTTGTGGGCAGTGGTTTCACGTTCCAAGGACTCTAATCGGCCTCGAGCAAGGATGGATTTGGTGTTACCTTTACATGCGGACTTATCCAAGTGGCTTCTTAGAAAGAATACTTCGGAAGAGACTGGCTGATACATTGCGACGTTCACTTGGCATCCAATCTAGCCCACCGATGCTCTGACTGTTGAACACAACCTAAGCCTGGCTATAATGATGTTTTGTACCATTTACCAATATTAATGGGCTCAGTATGGAGAGACTGGGTGGTTAGTGGGTTTACCTGTGGGCTTTTGCCCCCTTTGTTGGTCTCCTCGTCAGTGGCTCTGCGTCCCTGGTGGCCCTCCTGCTCTGGGGAGGTTGGGGGGGGTCACTGGAGGCCTCGACACGTGGAGCAGAGTTTTGTATGGGCGGACCGTTTTGCTATGGCAGCTTGAGCTTCACCCGATAGCACTTTAGGGGGAACTCCTTCCAGGAGTCCAGCCTGTATTATGATCCCCCTGACTTTGTGGAGGTTCTTTTTCTTTTTTTTTCTTTCGGCCTACCTCGTATTTCTCCACACCAGCAGTAGGTGTCATTGCGGGGGATCTGATGTCGCAATGAGAGTGAGGCTCAATAATACAGATGGAGGGTTTTTGGAGTGGTGGTGGTGGTATTGGGGCGAGGGGGACCGTCCATCCCATATTAGCACTACCGGACCTCTTGGAGTGGTAGGGTTTGGTTCTCTTGTCTGGGGCTTTGGTGGCGTATAGGAAGAATCAGGGGAGTGCTTGTTTACCCCTGCACCCTCCCCCAGTGGATTCACGTCAATATCCCGCATTAAAGACCAGTGTCTCACACTGTTTATGTGAGGGTGGCTTTCACATTCCTCCCTCTCCAAGAGCCATGCTTTTTCGCTATGAGCCATTGGGTTCCTTAAAGAGATAATCAGATTTTGTGGTAGGCGACCTTCCAGCCTGATGATGGCATTAATAGGGCAGGGTTTTTTCTCTCATACCTCAGGCAAATATTGGGTAAGTGGGGTTCGGGTTGGGGGTTGTTGTTTTTTTATTTTCCTCTCCCCCTCCTATGGATTTAATTGGGCTGAATTCTCCAACAGGATTCACGTGAGGGATAAGGGAACCGAGGGGACAATAAAGATCCCGCGATGGAGTTAGCGCCAGCAGATTGAGGGGTGTTTTGGTTTTATACCCCCTCTCGAAGGTTCTTTCAATACATAAAGAGAGGGCATGGGCTAGGGACACCCTTGAGAGGGAGAGCCATCTGACCCTTCCACTTTGTGTGGAGTGTTGTTCCCTCTAGGGGGGAAACAGTTGTCCCCCCCACCATGTACCTGGGGGCCAACCGAGGCAAGATTCTTTTTTGGTGTGGTTGATGACCCAGGTTGCTGTAGATCTTACTTGCGACAACTGTCTGTTGTTGCACTCCCATAGGGGAGACAGACCCGCTGCCACTGGTGCTAGGCTCACAAGTTTTTGGATTAAGAGTGCGTGTGAGTGGTTGTGATGTTTGATGTTCTATCTGTTTTCTTCTTTCTCTTTCCTCTTTATTCTTTTTTTACTTTTGGGAGAGTACCTCTTTGTGTGTCTGGGTTCCATTATGTTCTGGTTGGGTGTAAGATCAGTAAGAATGTTGTAATTTGGCATACAAACAAGGTATGGCTGATCTGATTATAGGCTCCCTGAATGTTAACGGGATTAATAATGTGGTTAAGCGTGCAAAGATATTGGCAGAATTTAACAGGGAAAGGTGTGACATTGCCTGCCTGCAGGAGACGAAGCTTACCCTGAGAATGCATATGAAATCACGCAGAGAATGGGTGGGCACGGTTCACTCTGACGAGCACCCACAACTCAAAAGAGGAGGGGTGGCAATCCTATTTCGCAGTGGACTTCCGTTTCAGATTCAAAAGGTGACCAAATCAGGACATGGCCACCAACTGGCAGTCTCGGGAGTTTATAAAGGGCAAACGATCCATTTGGTGGGAGTATACGCCCCACTCCACCCTCGGGTGAGTTTTTCCAGTATCGTTTTGATTCAGTTGCCGGCCTGCCCCCTGGCCAGGTTATTTTAATGGGGGATTGGAATTGTGTCGAGGATGTGAGCATGGATAGGAGTGCTACCAAAACCCCAGGGTCCAAGTCGTGTTCCCGTTTACTCCGCAACCTGATTGTGGAAGCCGGATTGATAGACCCGTGGCGACAGTGTAATCCCGCTGCGAAAGACTTTACTTTTTTTCTCCTGTCTCAAACTCATACTCAAGATTGGACAGATTTTATACTCAGAAAAACGCTGTGCATTCCTTTAGAGATATATCCATCCTCCCCATAACCATTTCCGATCATGCCATGATTAAAACGACGCTCGCCTGGGATGTTGATGGGGGATTATGGAGGTTTAACCCGGGATTTATTAATGATAAACAATACACCGATTCAACAAGGAAAGTTATCCAATGTTACCTTAAAGAAAATACTGAGGCAGTCTCGAGGCCTAAATTCCTGTGGGATGTCCTGAAGGCAGTAGTAAGAGGCCATACGATTGCCTTTGCTTCCCACAGAAATAAACAGTTTCAGGCTCGCATTAAGGAGGCTCTTGCCTCTATTGCAGACCTAGAGGCAGTCCATAAACGTACTAGATCCCAGAGGGTGTTGAAGAGATTAAGGGAAGTAAGGGAGACGTACAATTCCTTATTACAAAGGCGGGTGGAAAATTCCCTTAGATATGCTGGGCAATGTTATTATGAGAGGGGAGAGAGGGCCGGCAAATTGCTGGCGCTCAGACTCCGTAAACAGGCGGCTGATAGGTATGTAGCTAGGGTAAGCTTGGATTATCCTAACCTCCCCTGCAGGACCCTCCCTGGCGAAACTGCACAGGAGTTTGCAAAGTTTTATGAACAACTATATAAGAAAGAACAAACACCAGATCATAATAGGAAAATTAAGGAGTTTCTGCAGGAAGTAAAGCTCCCTGTATTATCTGATGTCCAAAGGGCAGCCTTGGAGGCTTCCTTTACGGAAACAGAGTGCGAGGTTGCCATTAAATCCCTGGGTTCGGAAAGGCCCTGGACGGACGGTTCACTTCTGAATTTTATAAGCAATTTCAGGAAGACCTGGTTCCTTTGCTTACTAAAGTTTGCAATGTGGCCCAGGAATCAGGTGCCTTGCGGACACACATGGGAGGAAGCCGTATCTCAGTTTTGCGAAGACTAGGAAGGACCCGCCTCCTGTGCAAGGTACAGACCCATTTCGCTACTTAACCAAGACGTTAAGATTTTTGCTAAAATTATCAGCACGAGATTGCAAGGAGTGGTCCACACCCTCGTACACCCAGACCAAACTGGGTTCATTCCTGGGAGACATATCCAGGATAATACTAGGCTACTCCTCAATGTAATCTCCTCTGAGCAGCTCCCCTTTGATTCCCCTCTGTCAGCAATACTATCGCTGGATGCGGAGAAAGCCTTCGATCACTTAAATTGGGAATATTTGGATTCAGTATTGGGGGTATTCGGGTTTGGAGAGAGATTTTGCGCCTGGATCTCTAATTTATACATCAAGCCGAGAGCTAGAGTCCAGGTGAATGGTACGATCTCCGGGCAATTTGGGATTGAGCGGGGTACTAGGCAGGGCTGCCCTCTCTCCCCTCTCCTGTTCGCCCTCAGTCTGGAACCCATGGCTGCTTATATCCGGCAATTGGATCTTTTTCGGAGCTTGCAAATTAGGGGGGTCGAGGTTAAGGTCTCGCTTTATGCAGACGATACCTTACTATATATTTCAGATCCGGTAGAAGCAGTACCCAAGATCTTTAATTTTCTTTCTGAATTTGGTGTCCTCTCAGGTTATAAGGTTAACCCACACAAGTCCAAGCTGTACCCACTGGGAGGGGCTAAGAATCAGCCCCTACCAGGGGTGCGGCAAATTAAATGGTGTAGGATGGGTTTTAGATATCTGGGGATATGGGTTCCTAGGGATTTTAAGGCTTTATACAACATGAATCATTTAAAGATTTTGGAGGATATCAGGGAGGATTGTAATAGGTGGAAGGAACTTCCTCTTTCCATTTCTGGTAGGGGAGAGTCCATTTGCATGAATATTCTTCCCTGACTATTGTTTGTACTGGGAGCCATTCCAATGAAGCCCCCCAGGAATTTCTGGCGCAATCTAAGGTCTACGCTCTCCAGATTCCTATGGTCTGGGCGGAAATCCCGAGTGAAGTGGAAGATAATGGTCACCCCAAGGGAGAAGGGTGGTTTTGGTATCCCGGATATCCAGAAATATTTTTGGGCTTTAGTTCAACCCAAATGTATGTATTCATATTCATGTAACTGATTGTTAACCTGTTATCCTGCCTTTGTTGCTTAATTGTCTTGTTTTTCTTTTGTTATTGTACTGCAACTGACGTGGAATCGTTGTAAAAGAGCCTTGACTCAAAGGTACTTGTAATCCTAGATTCAAATAAATAAATAAAATCCCATCGAGCTTTGCAAACACACCCAATGTGTTTCCCTGTTTCTTAGCATTCTGTGGAAGTGGTCAGGCAGGATTGTTAGACCTTACTGGTGCTTGGATAGTGATTTTGTGAACTGGACTACCCTCCACTGGATAGTGCTGCTGTTCACCAACAACTTCAAGCATAATCCAGCCTAACTCAGATTAGGGATCTAGGGTCGGATAGTTGTGGAGCAAACTCCCTAGCACACTGTAGTGCTCGCTATAGGGCCATTCCCCAGCACCAGCCCTCCCTGAGCTGAGGCACACTGTTGTCGGTAGCTACTGCAGCCCTGGACAGCTCCCAGCACTGATGACCCAAGTCTGTTCTTGAACCTGGGTTTGCTTGTACAGTAGCGCATTGGTCTTTGGGCGTGCCTGTATATCACTTTAACCTAAAGGGAAACCTGAATTCTGTGTTATTAGGGAAGGCAGTGTTGCACAGTGGTTAGAGTATACTGAAGAGTAAAAAAAAAGAGATCTGAGGTTCAAATCCCATTCCAGCAAGATGCTCACCGTGTGTCCATGCCATTTACCATCCCAGTGCTTAAGTCCCACGCAGCGGTATAAAAGCAGTAGGACCCCACTTAAAACGAGATGCTGAAACTCAGTTGGGCTGATCTGGATACATCAATTATAAAATTATATATTTTTTTTTTCAGTGAAGCATCCATTGCCCCTTGTCTGATGCCAGTTGATAATTAAAACCAGTTAGCATCAAAAGAATATGGGAAGGGGAATCAGGGCGTCACAAAGCATGATGTCAAGAAAATGGACAGCTCAGTGCTTGGCAGCTACACTGAAGTAACGTCACGTTGATGGCGGTTTACTGATAGACACATGAGAGTTCCTTCTCAATTCCCTTCTGTAATGCTCGCTGAAACACCAAGTGCCAGGCTATGATTTCACTTTCAACTGACAAGTGGAAAACCAAATACTTCCAGAGTAGACAGGCGGGTATCAGATCCTGAGGACTATTTGACTGCAAGCTGAGAACAGCAACACAGATGTAAATCATTTAGTTTGGCACCCAAACAGTAAAAATAACAATAAGATGTCAGGACTCGACTTGCTACTGAAACTGTTGAGCACTGTAGATGATTTGAGCCGAGGTTGGCACTACTGCATCTCTAAGGTTAGGCACTAGCATTTACCAAGGATGACTTAATTTCTGGAAAAAAAGCCCATTTATCTAACCTGACCCCAGCAAGGCAAGCTTGTTTTTTTTGGGGGGGGGGCTGAAATTACTATGTTTGTTGTAAAATATTTCAGGTATATATTAATTTAATGCACTATTGTGAACATCTAGTGCTACCTTTGAAAGCATTTTTATACTTTGTTTTTGCTCCCCATCCCACTAGCAGATATACTGCCTTCTGGCCGTAACGGCCATCGTGGTGCTTGAAAGGGAAGGGAAGGTATTTAACCCTTAGTTTTCCCCTACTGCCTTTTCCCCCTCTCTGTGGGGATGTTAATGCAAGGACAGCTGTCCAGGTGGACATGTATGCAGGTGCGCAAACAGCCATGCATTCTGTCACATCCTCACCTACAGCCACAACTGCTGCACTACCACCTCTATACCTACAGGTGGCAGTGACAAAGCAAGGTGATGCATCCCTGCCTCCCTCCCCGCAGGACAGTATCCACTGAGACACTCAATACTCCTCCCCCATGGATTCCCCCCCCCCAACGGACTGCCCCTGACTGGTCCAGTGGAGTATCCGCACAGCATCATTCTGCTACCTGGGAGACTGAGGTTCTTGTTCAAGCCCTGGAATCCCATGCCGTGGCTGACTGGGGGCTGAATGTATCCCAAGGTGAGGGGTTCAACTCCAAGGGAGGGATGGTACGGGATGGTGTGGATGCCCAGCATTTAAGCAAATCCTACCAGACAACCAAGGGATGTGTTAGCAATGGTAGTGAAGTCTGCCACTCACCCGACCTCCCAGCTGGAAAAGTGAAAAGCTGCTGCAACCCTGATCACCACAGTGTGGCACAAGGAGATTGGGGGGATAGAAAAAAGGGGAAACAGACATACATGCCCTTTTCACTAGTTGCCCTTCCAGCTGAACCAATTAGTTTCAGCACTGTCCACATCGTCTCCACACCAGGCCAGCAGGATTCTAAGGAACAGACCATAAGGCACTAGGAAGGGAGAAAAGAAAGGCAGTCAGGCAGGAAGGAAGGAAGGAAGGAGGAGGGAGGGCACCTTTCGCCGTTATCTGTATCCCAAATTGCATTAGTTGGGTGGCTATGTTGCAGCCTATCTGATGTACAGGAAATAACTGAGGATTCTGGGAGGAAAGGGAGCCAAGTTGGGATCGGATTTCTTTTTTAGAAGTCACATGTGCATCATTCAGCATATCAGGTGAACAAACCCAGTCTGTAAGGAACTTTAGTGTCATAGAGTTATGTTATTGCACATACTGTATCTCAAATTGTTTTCAGATCCACGAACAGTTTGTAGAAGGTATTATGCCTGCAGAGATAGGTTACACAAAAACATAGAACGCAGAAGCATAGAAGTTGTTAGCAGATAAGGAACGCTTGACCCACCCAGTCTGCCCAATTTTCCCTACCTACAATATCACTGTAGACCCTACTTGATTCAAGTTCAGGAAAGCTGAGGGAGTTAGGGAGAAAGAAAGACTGAGAGAGTGAGCAAGACAGAGTAAAAGAGGGAGGGAGGAAAGGAAGGAAGGAAGGAAGGAAGACTTAGCATAGGGAGGCTGTGTAATTTGCTCTGGGTCACACATTAAGTATGGCAGTTGTAGGATTCAAACCTGGTTCTCCAGGTTGGTTTACAGGTCTGACCTATAAACCTTAGGAAAACTGCCTCCCTGCTCAGCAAGCTCCAGAATGGGCCAAGCAAGGGAGCAGACTGAGGGAATAAAGAAAATGTCAAGTGCCAGAGACCCAGGCTTATGCATCCTCAGTTCTAGTGACTGTTGCGGGCCTCCTACTCAAAAGGGTCCCGACGAGGCCCAGTGCAAGTCATCGGTCTTTGCGATTTAAATGTTTTATTAATTCTGTTTTATTATTTAAATGCTTTATTTATATATCTTACTATGCTCTGTTGAAAAAGCACATACAGGGCAAATTACTGTTGAGGTCGGATCAATGTCACGTAATGGACTAGTGCCAATCATGTGCTAGCAGTCAGCAAACAAGAGGGTAAGCCACGAGCACATTTCCTCAGTCGACATTTGCATTTCACCGGAAACACTGCAGCAGGGCAGAAAGCCCGGAGACACCGGTTCTGGTAACCTGATGACATTTCTGTTTTGTTTTTTTTGCTTAAAACTGTGCTGATTGTGATTCTTGTGCAAAAGGAATGGCGGCCAGGAGGTGGAAGGCACTGTGGGAGGCAGGGGAGCAGGTAAAGGTAGACAAATTTGGCGCTCTTATTGTTGAGGTCGGATGTCATGTGACTGACAAGCACCCATCACGCACTGGAAGCCAAAAGTCAAGGGGGTAAGCCCCGAGCTCGTTTTTTTAGTGAGCATCTGCATTTCACTCGGGAACAGTGCAAAGGGACTGAGAGCCCAGGAGATACAGTTTCTGATAACCTACAGATTTTATCTGCTGAAAACTCTGCCTTTATCTGTTATCAGGGTCTATGTTTCTATATCGTGCCTTTATCAGTTGTCAGGGTCTATGTTCGTGTATCACGCCCTTATCTGTTGTCAGGGTCTATGTTCCTGTATCACGCCCTTATCTGTTGTCAGGATCTATGTTCCTGTATCATGCCCGTATCTGTTATCAGGGTCTATGTTTCTATATCGTGCCTTTATCAGTTGTCGGGGTCTATGTTCATGTATCACGCCCTTATCTGTTGTCAGGGTCTATGTTCCTGTATCACGCCCTTATCTGTTGTCAGGGTCTATGTTCCTGTATCACGCCCTTATCTGTTGTCAGGATCTATGTTCCTGTATCATGCCCGTATCTGTTGTCAGGATCTATGTTCCTGTATCATGCCCGTATCTGTTATCAGGGTCTATGTTTCTATATCACACCTTTATCTGCTGTCAGGGTCTATGTTCCTGTATCGTGCCCTTATCTGTTTACTGGATTTACTGGATAACATTAGGACAAAAGAAGGCACAAGGCCCATCTAGATTGTCCTCCCACAACAGTAGGATATTAGTCAGATCTCTGGGCTAATAACCAGAGATCAAGCCTAGTTTTAAAGGTGTCAAAATGTACTGAGTCTACAAAGATTGGTGGTAAATAATTCCAAGATTTTGCTACCCTTATATTAAAGAAGTTGTATTTTTTATTATTGGCTCACTCTACTTTTAGTTGCTTGGTGTGTAATCTTCCCACAATTCTTTTTTCAGCAAATGCTAATCCACATGTGTTAAACAACTTGGAATTATGAACTAACTTATACATTAGAAGTAAATCTGCCCTTTCTCTTCTCAGTGCTAGTGGATAGAGACTTGTCTGTTGTAACCTGGTCTCATAACACTTATTTTTTAATCTTGGCATGGATTTAGTTAATCTTCTTTGCATTTGTTCAAGACGATTTATATCATTTTTTAAATAAGGACTCCAAAAGGGAGAACCATAATCCAAGTGGGGTCTAACATATGTTCTATATAGGTATTAAATTGTGTTCTGATTTACTAATAAACGTTTTTTTAATTTGTCTCATTACAATATTGGCAGATCTAACCACTTTACTACAATGATCACCCGATGACAGTTTGTTGTTTTTTAATATACCAAGGTCTCTTTCACAGCTGGATGATTCCAATAGCTGCTTATTTAAATAGTAATTGTAAGATGGATTATTCCTACCGAAATGCAAAATCTTACATTTATTGATGTTAAATAGCATTACGTTTTTATTAGCCCATTGTTCAATTGTATACAAATCTTGTTCAAGTGTTTTGAATTTTTCTAGGGTGTCAACTCTTCCACCTAATTTTGCATCATTAGCAAATTTTGATAAATAGTTATTGGATTTTATGACCATATCATGAATGAAAAAGTTAAACAGAACCGGACCCAATACAGATCCCTGCGGGACCGCACTTGTAACAACTCCAGGAGCTGAAAGAACTCCATTTATTCTAACTGATTGGGTATGGTTAAACAGCCATTCTGATATCCAATTTACTAATCAAAATGGGATTTTAAAATTATGTAGTTTGTTTATTAATAAGTAATGTGATATACAGTCAAAAGCTTTACTAAAATCTAACAGCAGTACATCAGTAGATACATTACTATCCAATACTTTAGTAATATGTTGGTAAAATGATATAAGATTTGTTGTCAGGGTCTATGTTTCTGTATCACGCCTGTATCTGTTATCAGGGTCTATGTTTCTAAATCACACCTTTATCTGTTGTCAGGGTCTATGTTCCTGTATCACGCCTGTATCTGTTATCAGGGTCTATGTTTCTAAATCACACCTTTATCTGTTGTCAGGGTCTATGTTCCAGTATCACGCTCTTACCTGTTATCAGGGTCTATGTTTCTCTGCTGGAATACACAAAATACATGGACCACGCGCACTAGACAAAGGCAGATTGGTGGGGTCTGTCTTCATTGATCTCACTAAAGCCTTCAACACTGTCAGTCACTCCCTTCTCCTGGCACAACTGCAAAACCTGGGTGTTGCAATCAATGCCGCTTGTTGGTTCAAGGACTACCTGACACACAGAAGCCAACATGTCAAAACTGGACACTTAGTGTCAAGTTCCAGAGAAGTATCATTAGGGGTTCCCCAGGGCTCAATACTCGGGCCCCTACTGTTCAGCCTTTTCCTGAGCAATCTTCCTGAAGCATGTGACACTAAACTGATACTATACGCAGACGACGCAGTATTTCTCACCAGCAATCCATCCCTAGACGCCCTCCAATCCGAACTGCAGAACTCCTTCAACAATCTAGAGGACTGGTTCTGCAGACATAAACTTCTACTAGACTACAAAAAGACCACTGGCCCAGTGGCACTGAGGGTTGAGGTGCTGGACGCAACACCTCACACACCGACGACCCGGGTTCGGGAATGGACTCGAGCCGCTGGGAGTTGGCAGGGGAAAGGAAGGATCGAGTGTCCCACGACTGCCCTTCTTCCTCTGGGGTGGGCTGGGGCACTGCAGCACACTGTAGCGGCAACTGGCAGAGGCTAGAAGCACTACAGCAGTGAGCAGCAGAGCGGGGGGAGAGCGCGGCAGGTGTCAGCATGCAAGTGCTTGTACGCCATTGCATGCCCAGCTCTCTGGGGCAAGAAAACCATGCAGAAAATGGCAGGGCGCGATCTCGGCAACTGATGGCCATGCCAGGCACCCCCTGGTACCTGAAAGAATCCTGCATTCAGAGCGACGTGACCGATTAATGGCCGGCTCTGAGGGGATGCAGACCGGGCCCGGGAGATCTCGGAGATCTGCTCCACAGGGGAGAAAAAAAAACAGAGATGAGATTAAAAAAAAAAGACCAAGGCTATGCTCATAACCAGCCCACAGCACAAAAAGAAGCTCCCCCCTCGTCATCTCCAACAAAGTCAGTGAACTGCTGGAACAAGTACACTCGTTCAAGTACCTGGAGATCACCTTAGATGACACACTCACTTTCACCCAACACACTGACTCAGTGGTAAAGGCGGTAAACACCAAGCTGGGTGTCCTCTATAGGCATAAAATGTATCTCACCCCAGAGGCTCTCCGCCTCTCAGTCTCCAGCTCTATCCTTTCAATTACTGATGACGGACTGGTGGTATACAGCGCAGCCACAGATACAGCACTAAAAAGGGTTCACATTGCCCTCATCAAAGCTTGCAGGCTCACTCTGAGATTAAAACACGCACACCTGCTCTCTGTATGAGCGGACAAATTGGCTGCCTTTAAAGAACAGGATAAAGTTCCAAACCTGCCTCCTTGGTAAAAAGGCATTAATGGGTAAATCCCCATTATCCAACATCCTATCACTGAGTGCTACCAGCTATGTCACCAGAGGTAGGATGAAGGGGGCACCTATCAACATATTTCCGTCGTACTGCACTGGAACAGCATGCCTTCGCCTATAGGGCCCCCCAGTGGTTCAGTGAAATCCCACTGCCCATTCAAACCTCTGTAAGCATATCTCACTTCTAAACAGGACTAAGGCAACACCTTCTATCTTGCGTAGGGTGTGACTGCTTCTGATGGCTCTAATCTTCCATTATTTGCTCCCCTAGTGGCTCCTTTGGTAGCCTGCTGCACCTGCTCCTCCAGATAATGACTACTTGAGTCTTCTCCCTATAGGAAATACCCCCTTTCCTTTTTTTATCATGCCTCCCCCACCCCAGGCCCCGTAACTAACATCCAGCCTCCACCTCTGTCTCCTCCCTCCCCCCCTCTGTTTCCTCCCACACTCTGGTTCACCATAGGCTCAGCTGGCAACACCGCAGCTCCCCTGAGTACAGGTCCCTTGTGGTTCACCATCCCAATACGTCTCACCCATCTCCCCTCTTGCCTGATATCTAAGTCATCTACTCCCTCTGATGCCTCTTCCCCTGGCCCACCCTGGCATTCACCTACAATCATTAACCCCCCTCCCAAGACAAAACCACAACTCGAGGCCACTCACCTTTCCCTTGTTTCTCCTCTGCTCTCACCTTACATCTCCTCTGTCCCTAACCCTTGCTGACGCTGTACTATTCCCATTGTTCTAAGAATTACTCTGTATTACTGTAATGTATTGTATGACCTTGACACTGTGCTATCCCCGTGGAATTAGGAATAATACTGTAACCTACTTTACGCTCTTTTTTTTTTATTCATTCGAGGTGACAGTTACATGAAGATTTAATTCAAACACAGACTGTTCTACATATGACATTAAAGAACACAGGCTTTCCTTTAAACTGTTTTCATGTTCCAGTTACATTTGTATAGGTATTATTTTCAGTTAAAGCCTTAACAAAATTGTCTACGGTTGAATTTCATCAGTTGTGGCATAGTGCTCCCTTGTTATATTGAAGTTGATGGTTCCCTTCAACCAAGGGCAAATAATCAATGTTTTGCCTTCATCCCCGTAAGTCAGCTATTACTCCCTTTTTTTCCCCTATGCCCTACCTCCCCATTTATAAACATATTCATGGGACAAAATCAGGATCATCTGTGGCAATATACATCACCCATGGTCTCCAAAAGAGTTCCAATTGTCCCTGTTTGTTGCGAAGTTTTTCAGTTAGAGATTCCATGTGATGAATGTCTAATACCAATCCTCTCCAGTCCTGAATTGTTGGAATGATTGTGGAGTGGTAATGCCTAGTTATTGCCTTTTTAGCTACCAGAATAAATGTAGGAAGCAGAGTTTGGTGCCATTGAGGGTTGTGTTGGGGGTAGATGGAGAACAACACTGATTCGACTGTGAGTTCGATCAGTTCTCCCATGCAGTCTGAAATTTCAGTCCGTAAGGAACACCAAAATGGAGTTAATACGGGACAAGACAAAAAAATATGACCCTGGTCCACTAGTTTACATGAACATTTTCTCCAACATCCTTTAAAACAGGATGGGAGATACTTAATTAATATTGCAGGAGAGTGAAAAAAAAGACTCCTACACTTCCATGCAAAATTCGTGCCATCTAGTGGTGTGAGTGATTTTACATGCATGTGTTGAAGCCTGGAGCCATTTCTGTTCCCATATCTTCACTTCTAGGTCCCTATTCCAACTATTCATAATAGAAATTGTGCAGTCTCCCATTCCTTCCCTTAATATTTTATATAGAAAGCCTAAATGATGCAGCCATAAATTTCCATTAAAGCAGCAGTACTACCAAATCAGGAAGTGAGCTATCAAAACTATGTTTTTTCAGCTGTAAGCATGCGGCCAACATTCCAGTTTCCATACCTGTAAAAATATTTTTCCAGTCATCTTTAGTGTTTTAGATATTTGCAATTTATTTGAATTGTTGTAGCGCTACAACAAATATGGTGGCTGACTAATTTTCAGCTGCGCTTTTTCTGCAGGTCACATCACGTCTTTTGACAACAGCAGAGGGACCCTCTGCTGACCATTCCCATTGTCCCTGCAAGTCATACACATGTGCGGCTGGCAGTAGAGGGGGTTCCAGTGCAACATGCTTAGTGGCAGAAATGTAAACAAAAGCAGAGAATAACTGAGCAAATTACTCGGCGATAGTACAATGCCGGTGAGAAAGAGTACCAGGTATATAATTAGCAGGACACAGGGAATAAACTGTCAAAACAGTGCATTTTTTTTTCGTAGTACTGCTGCTTTAAAATTGTCTTCCAGATATTTCCAGACCAGAGGCAAAGGTTCCAGCAATCTGGTTTCCATGTCTTTTTGGCGTAGTAGATAGTTTCTTACCTGACTGTATCTGAAACAGTCGTTATTTGAAAGTGAATTTTGTTTGCAGAGAGTCAAATGGCATGATCCCCGAGGAGGAAAGAAATTGCTTAAAAAATTGAAGACCCACTTGTCTCCATCAGGAGAAAGTATGGTCCACGGATGCTGAAAGAAATCTATCATCCTATGAAATAAGTGTATAAAAAAAGAAGAAATACTGGTAGGCTTTTTGTCGTTTTTATGTTTGCTTGCACGCATGTGCAAGAAACATAGTGCCATCATCTGAGTTTTTCAGAAGTGTGTCAGCATCTTCCAATTCAGTCAGTGTGTTTGCAGGCATGGTCACAGTTCTCCAATCACTGCTGGAGCTGTCTATGACAGCAGTTGAAAATGCAGTCATACAGTTGAAAGAGGAACTACGCTTCAGTGAGCAGCCCCCCCCACACACACAGATCAACTGTGTTGGTTACCTGATAGGATGGTGTAGTCTTGTCTAGCAGAGACAAGCCACACATCATTACTTTAATAAACTGTTCCTGCCACAGCAGGACCACCAAAATATGTGTGGGTGCCTAACAGTCCTTACACCGCCAGCTCTCCAAAGCACACCTTCAAGGACTCCATGGGTTCTAATCCTCCAGAAAAAAAAAATACCTCAGCATTTGATGTGAAAACTCAGACTTTGTTGTATATGTAATTCCAAGCGTTTTCTCTTACTAGACTCTGTCAATGTGAACTCCCCGCTGCTAAAACCTATGCAAACGAACTTGAGCGTACTGTACTATCTGCAGCTGAAGCAAAGAACAGCCAGAATGCACAAAGGAAAACATACTGCTATACATTTCAGCAGCAGCCAGTGGGGGAGGTTTTCATGACTGAAGCACTTTAATGCGCCTTTTAGTGCTGTCATATACACACCCTGTGTGGTAATTCACTAAACTGCACACTTAGTCTGGTAATGCAGCTTCAACATTTTTTTTTCTCTGAATTGCAGTGAGCTGGCATTTAGATAGAATCACACAGCTCTTTCTCAAATCAGATGCTCAATGAAGTCACATCACCTTGTGACCCTAAACATCTTAGGGTTGAACATGTGCCCTAACAAAATAGCGAAAACTAGGTATAGAAAAAGAAAACACAAATTCAGCCGTAGCTGATCAGATCCAGTAATCCGGTGAATCTGAAGCTGCCTAACAGCCACCCTGGGTGCTCATGCACTCCCTCCACCCGCACAACATATGGCGATGGGGTGCTGTTGCATTATTTCATAATTTCCTGATCCCATTGCTGCCATCATATTGATATAATAATTATTTTTATGACTCGAAAACTGCTTGACATTAGCTGAATTATAAATGGCATCCCTGTTTGACGCTGTGGTGCGGAACATGGTGGTGCTCAAATTTTAAGCCAAGTATTACATGCGGATATGTTGTTATTGACTCATGTTACTTACCATTTTATACATCTATTGATTTTTTCAATTCACTTTTGCTGACAAATGTTGATCGCAGGGATTCTGGTGTCACAATTCAGTTCAGTGACGTGTAACATCTTAGTGCAGATGCTAAGTAACTGTTTTAAAATGCTGAAAAAGTTAACAGTCATGAAAATGCATGAACTTCTTTCTTCCGTGTCTGGAGCTGTAGTGGTGTTACTGGCAAGTGCATGTCCCTTTGCTCCAGATCTATCAGTGAGATGACTATTCTGTGCAATGGACAGTGGCTGAATGTAATCAGCTGACAGTTTTCATTTCATTACCAACAGATAAATATTCAGGGCTTTGCAAATGCAACTTTGCTGGTAGCACAGTTTCATGCCCCCAAGTGTCTCTCATCAGTTAATGGTTATATCTTAATCGATGATCACAAAAAGTATGAAAAAGATTTGCCACTGAGTAATGTAAATGCCAATCCACCTAAGCACCTTTAGGCTGCAAACAGAATTTGAACGTACAGGGATTCTGGACTGGTGTATCACTCCACGGCACAGCAACGGTTAATAAGTTTAAGCACATTCTCAGGACATTGTTTCACTTGCCCCCTCTCCCCACTACGATCCTGGTC
The DNA here is from genome assembly GCA_016271365.2 of Neoceratodus forsteri. Classification (NCBI taxonomy): domain Eukaryota; kingdom Metazoa; phylum Chordata; order Ceratodontiformes; family Ceratodontidae; genus Neoceratodus; species Neoceratodus forsteri. The sequence goes on along the minus strand of CM028134.1, from coordinate 1,097,522,386 downwards.
ACCTGAAATAAACCTGACATTTTAGTATCTGTTTTACACCTTGGCTCAGTTAGGCAATCAGCGCTGTAAGAACATAAATGGACATATAAATGGGGACTATAACATGCCGTGGGTTCTTGTGCCTTAGTCCAGCTGTGCAATATCAGCCTGAAGCTCAGGTAGAGCTTACTGTCTACCACTTTGTTCACCCCCCATGTACCTGTACCATTTCATGTCCTCCCTTGCCTTAGTCCAGCTGTGCTACATCAGCCTGAAGCTCTGGTAGGGCTTACTGTCTACCACTTTGTTCACCCCCCATGTATCGCTGTGCTACATCAGCCTGAAGCTCTGGTAGGGCTTACTGTCTACCACTTTGTTCATCCCCCCCCCCCATGTATCGCTGTGCTACATCAGCCTGAAACTCCGGAAGGGCTTACTGTCTACCACTTTGTTCACCCCCCATGTATCGCTGTGCTACATCAGCCTGAAGCTCTGGTGGGCTTACTGTCTACCACTTTGTTCACCCCACGCACCTGCACCATTTCACATCCTCCCTTGATCTACAGTGAGTGGATCCCTCATTCATACGTCACATATGCACGCACACACAAAAAAACCCGGTCTTCAAAAATTAAGATACATTTATTATGTTTGTTATGTTTGCTTGCACGCAAGTGCAAGAAACATAGTGCCATCACCCGAAATTTGGAGGTGTGTCACCCCCTCTTCCAATTTAGTCAGTGTGTTGGCAGGCACAGCCCCTGTAAGCCAATGCATGCTGGAGCTGTCTATGACAAGCTCCAAAATGCAGTGGCGTACAGTTCAAAGGGGGAGCTACACTTCAGTGAGCAGTGACATAGCTTGCTCATGCGCAGCTCCCCCAACACACACACACACACACACACACACACAGGCGTCCACGCTCCCCCGCACACACACACACACACTGTATAGCCGATGGGGGATGTGCTGCGCTCCCCCGGCCTCCCCTAAGCCTCCCAAATGCCACGCTGGGTGCTCACCCCAGCGTGGCAACTCCATGATATAGCCGGCAGGGGTGCCCAATCCCCCGTCGGCTCCACTGTCCTCACCCCCCCCAAATACTGGGTGCCACGCTGGGAGCCCACCCCAGCATGGCAATCGATGCTTTGGGCGATGGGGGTGCCCAATCCCCCGTCGGCTGAACGGCCCCTCAGCCATCCTTGTGCCATGCTGGGAGCCCACCCCAGCATGGCAAATGTCCTGCATCATCACTGGAAACAAAAAGAACACCTGTAAAGAAAAAATGGTCCCACGTAGTCTCCCTGGCTCCCCTCCCACAACCCGCACCCACCCACTGCGCACCCTGCCTCCCCACACCCCCCTCACCCTATACTTACCTCCGGACCTTGGCATGACGATCTTTGGTGGACCGGGAACACGTCTGCACTCTTCAAAGCTGACCGCGAACTGAGGAAATGCCAGTAAGCTGTATAATGGGCTAGACACTCTGGATACAGAAGTTGATACCAGCCCATTTACAGAAGAAAGGGTTCTGAAAGAACTCTTAAAACTGAAGGTGGACAAAGCAATGGGGCCTGATGGGATTCATCCCAGAATTCTAAAAGAACTAAGGGTAGAATTAGCGACACCACTGACTACCCTGTTTAACAAATCATGGGAGGATGGGGTGGTACCCGAGGACTGAAGGGAGGCAGATGTGATTCCCCTTCACAAAAGTGGGAGCAAGGCAGAAGCAGGAAACTACAGACCTGTTAGTTTAACCTCAGTGGTAGGAAAATGATGGAATCACTTCTGAAGGAAAGAACTGTCAGTATCTAGAGGCCAGAGGGCACAGGACCCAAGGCAGCATGGATTCACAGCAGGAAGGTCATGCCAGACAAATCTGATAGATTTCTTTGACTGGGTGACCAAAGTAGTAGATCAGGGAGGGGCTGTGGACATGGCCTACCTAGACTTTAGCAAGGCATTTGACACAGTCCCACACAAAATATTAATATACAGGTTAGCTAGCCTGGGAGTGGGCCCCAAGATGACAGCCTGGGTAAGAAATTGGCTGGAGAATAGGACAAAGAGAGTAATAGTAAATGGAGTCCACTCTGAAGAAAGGGGGGTTACTAGTGGGGTACTGCAGGGTTCAGTATTAGGACCGGTCCTCTTCAATGTCTTTATAAGCGACATTGCAGAGGGACTGGAAGGAAAAGTATGTCTCTTTGCAGATGACACAAAGATCTGCAATAGAGTTGATGTACAAGGTGGGGTGGAAAGGATGAAAAGGGACTTGGCAAGGTTAGAGGAATGGTCAAATGTATGGCAGCTTAGATTCAATGCTAAGAAGTGCAAGGTAATGCACCTGGGAAACAAAAATCCAGGGGAAGAGTACACAATATGGGGTGAGATATTAACAACAACAAAAATGGAAAGGGACCTGGGGGTAGTCATATCAGATGACCTAAAGGTGGGCAAGCAATGTGAGAGGGCAGCAAGGAGGCTGGGGGATACTGGGATGCATAGGGAGAGCATCACCAGTAGAAGACAGGAAGTTATTATCCCTCTGTGCAGACAGCTGGTCAGACCCTATCTGGAGTACTGTGTGCAGTTCTGGAGACCCAGTCTTCGCAAAGACATAGACAGGATGGAAGCTGTCCAGAGGAGGGCAACTAAAATGGTGCAGGGTCTGCACCAAAAGACATATGAAGAGAGACTTAAGGAGCTTAATATGTATAGCCTCGAGGAAAGGAGGGAGGGGGGGACATGATAGAAACTTTCAAGTACCTCAAAGGAATCAACAAAGTCAACAGGGTAGCATCTTTCAAAAAGAGGCGTGCAAGAACAAGGGCACAATTTGAAGATAGAGGAGGGGCAGCTCAGAGGTAATTTAAGGAAGTATTTTTTCACAGAGAGGGTTGTGGATGCATGCAACGGCCAACGGCGGAGGTCATGGAGTCAAAAACAGTGGTGGAATTCAAGCATGCATGGGACAGTCATAAGGCAATTCTAGGGGGTGGGGATAGGAAGAAGTAGGTTGCTGGCTAACTAGGATCTGCAGCTTATCCAGTATGCAGGGAAATGGGCAGACTGGGTGGGCCAAGCGGTCCTCATCTGCCGTCAAATTCTGTTTCTATGTAGATAGGAGGTTTTCAACTTTGTTGCATATCTCATGCATTTTTTGGAATTTTTGCACCAAATTTTCAACATGGGGTTTTTGGGACCCCTTCTCATGAATGATGTCACTGTCATGGCGTTATTCGGGCCCAAAGGGTGATTTTGCAGTCACTGCACAGTCACTGCGTGAAATCACCCTTGGACCTGATAATGCCATGACAATGTTATCGTCATGAAAGTCCCAACATCATAAGCCCCGGTGCCAAAATTCAAAATGACTGTTTTCTGGCGTTAGATTGGAGTTCTACACAGGCTCATAAGTTCGCGAATTTTCAATATTTTCACTCCAGATTTTCAAACATTGCCATTTTACCACACCTTCTTATGAGCAGTACAGCTGTCATTTTTCACATCTCACCCAAAATGTGTTTCCACCCATGTAGCGCACAATGGGCGCAGTCAGTGTGCGAAATCAATGTATGGGACAAATTACAAAAATCACAGTGACACTGTTCATGAGCAGAGGTCTTAAAATGGCTATGTTGAAAATTTGGTGAAAAAATTCCTAAAAATGACTGTTTTACGAGCATGCGTTGTGCAGTTCACTTGCGCTCGTGAATCGCAATTTCAATATTTTCACTCCAGATTTCCAACATTGCCATTTTACCAACCTTCTTATGGTAGTACAGCTGCCACTTTCACATCTCACCTAAAATGTGTTTCCCGCCCATGTAACGCACAATGGGCGCCTTGATCGGTGTGTGTGAGATCAGTATCTGCGGGATAAATTAAAGAAAATCACAGTGAAACTGTTCATGAGCAAAGGTCTTAAAATGGCTATGTTGAAAATTTGGTGAAAAATTCCTAAAAATGACTGTTTCTGACGTTAGTTGTACAGTTCCTACACTGCACGCTCTTAAGATCGGCAATTTTCAATATTTTCTCCAGATTTTCAACATTGCCATTTTACCACACCTTCTTATGAGTAGTACAGCTGTCATTTTCACATCTCACCCAAATGTGTTTCCACCCATGTAGTGCACAATAAGCGCGATCAGTGTCTGCGAAATCAATGTCTGGGACAAATTACGAAAATCACAGTGACACTGTTCATGAGCAGAGGTCTTAAAATGGCTATGTTGAAAATTTGGTGAAAAAATTCCTAAAAATGACTGTTTTACGAGCGTGCGTCGCACAGTTCCTATGCATGCTCGTAAGTTTGCAAATTTAATATTTTCACTCCAGATTTTCAACATTGCCATTTTATTACACTTCCTTATGAACAGTACAGCTGCAATTTTTCATATGTCGCCCAAAATGTGTTTTCGCACATGTAGTGCACAATTGGTGTGCAAAAGCAATGTTTAGGACAGATTAAGAAAATCATAGTTACACTGTTCATGAGCAGAGGTCTTAAAATGGCTATGTTGAAAATTTGGTGACAAAAGTCCATAAAATGACTGTGTTATGAGTGAGCACCCTCGTTAGTTCATGACTTTGTAATATTTTCAGTCCAGATTTTCACCAGTGGCATTTTTCCACACTTCCTTATGAACAGTACAGCTGTCATTTTCACAACATGGCTGAAGTGTTTTTCACGGTTTTCAAGCGCAGAGATGCTGATGATGGCTGTGAAATCATTGTTCGGCACAGATAAAAGAAAATCACAGTGACACTGTTCATGATCGGAGGCACCAAAATGCCTGAGTTGACAATCTGCTGTAAAAAATCCCCAACCTAATTATATTACAGGTGTGCGTTGCACATTTTTTTTTTTTTTTATTTTATTGAAATCTAGGATTACAAATACCTTTGAGCAGGAACTGCTCGTTTACAAAGGTTCCACATCGAAGGAATGGGGGGGTATACATACATACAAAGGTCAACATAATATACATAGTTACACAATAACAAAAGTAAGAGACTGAGGCTTAGGAAATTCAGTAATTCAAAATGTGCCAATGTTGGGTAGCATGACATAACCAGCGAAGGCAATCTTGAAATAAGCACTGCAGGTGAGAGGGAAGGGGGTATGCACGCGGGAAGGCCATTGTCGGAGGGTAGAAGGTGAGGGTAAGAGCTCTAAAGGGGAGAGAGAGAGAGAGAGCGAGAGAGAGAGAGAGGAGGGATAAAAGTCAGGAAATGCCCCGGGGGAGGAAAGGGAGAGGGGGCAAGGAGGTAGGCAGGTAGAAGGAGGCAAGGCGGGAGAGATAGCTTTCAAGACTGAAGTTTCTATATGCTCGTGACTTCACCATTTTTTAAAATATTTTTACTACAGATTTGCCACATTGCCATTTTTTACACCTCCCCATGAACAGTACAGCTGTCATTTTTTACATCCTGTTCAGAATGTTTTTGCACCTGTGGTGCTAAATGCTGTAGTCACTGTGCATAAGCAGCTTTCAGCTAACAAATTGATATTCCCCCTGTTCATGAGGTGGGGTCACAAAACAAACATGTTGAAAATTTGGAGTGAAAATACCAACGAATGCCTGAGGTATTAGGGTTTCCAACCATAACGCCCAACCCTGTAGAGAATGACAGGCACCAGGGGTGTGACTTGGGATTCTTGCCTGTGATGCTCATACCATTCCACACCCTGCAGTCAGTAAGAGGCATCGGGGTATGCCTTGGACTCTTTATTTAAACTTCCTTCCATTCTCTATATATGCACCCATCTCACCATATTTCCTAATGAAATGGGCTGCGCATAAGGCCAAAATCCCAAGGAACACTGTGACACTTGTCAGTGTCTGCAGGGTGGTGTGTGATGAAATGGCGTGGCCGTTATGCCTGACGACCCAAACGCACACCCCAATGCCTGTCACTCTCTGCAGGGTGGTGGTGGGGTTGGCTTCAGTTCAATACTTCACTGCCATTCCTATTACGCAGCTCTGTAACTTCTACACTACCTCTGCCAATGCCAGCATGCAAACATTCGGCATTGACAAATGCTTGTTATTCTGTACCATAATCTTAAAACTTTGGCAGTAAATAAAGAGAAGTCTCTGAGAGGGGGTAACCTAACTTCAGGAACTAATATCACCTTTATAATATCGTAAAGGTCATTTATGGCAAACTCTCGAGCCTTCCAGGGGGAATGATATGCCGGCTTTCGCCAAAGAGATAAAATTTTAAAGAAAGATGCCATTGCATAAAACTTTAAATTTGGAAGGTTGGCCCCTCCCAAGGAAAGTGGCAAGTGGAGAAGGAACATTCTAATTCTAGGTTTCTGGCCATTCCAGATAAAATTTGAGAGATAAGTTTGTCCCATGATTTAAAATAAAAACTAGAGGGAAAGGTAGGGATATTCTGGAATAGGTATAATAATCTTGGAAGGATTATCATGCGAATAGTCTCAAACTTTTGAAAAAATGTCAATGGCAACCGTGCCCACGTGCCCAAGTCTTTTTGAATTTGGATGGATAGAGGTTCATAATTTAACGGCTCCAATAATTCTAAATTTGTAAAAATCGTAATTCCAAGATATTTAAATTTGGTTTTATTCCATTTAATCGGATATTTCTTTTAAGGTCCTGGGAGGGGGTTAAAAACATTGGAAGCAAATCTGTTTTGGCTATATTTAACTGGAATCCTGAAATCTTTTTAAAATCTTCTAATATTTGCCATATGACTGGGAGGGATGTTTCAGGGGAGAGGGCCATTATCAAAATATCGTCGGCAAATAATGCTATTTTATATTCCCTTTGGCCCACTGGAATCCCTTCAACATTAATATCCCCCTAATGGCTTCCACTAACGTATCTATATATAGCGCAACGAGCCGTGGGGGGATAATGGGCACCCATGTCTTGTACTCCTTTGGATTTGTATTGGTTGAGTAAGTGAACCATTTACCCAAATATAGGCACAGAGTTGAGCATATATGCCCTTTATGCAGGTAATAAAAGATTGCGGGAAGGAAAATTTAGATAGGGTAACCCATAAATAGTCCCAGCTTACCTTGTCGAATGCTTTGTCAGGCTCTAAGCTGACTATAATGAATGGAATCCTCCTTATCTGTATATGTTCTAGGAGAAGGGTGAGCCGGCGCAGATTATCAAAGGTGCTTCTTTGTTTAATAAAACCTGATTGATCCTGATGGAGTAAAGTAGTAAGTATGGGTTCCAGTCTCTTTGCCCAAGTGGCCATCAATATTTTATAGTCTACATTTAATATTGAGATTAGACGATATGAGGATGGGAGGGTAGGGTCCTTGTCAGGCTTAAGTAGAGGGGATAACGCTGCGTAGTTCCAAGAGGGGGGTGGGATCTTTCCCTCTTTAACTGTGCGGTAGGCCGACAACAAACCAGGGAGAAGTTTTGTAATGAAGGCCTTGTACCACTCTGAACTAAACCCGTCAGGGCCAGGGCATTTCAAAAGCTTTAGTTGTTTGACCTGCAGAAGAACTCTTCGGGTCTAATTAGCCTTGCTAACATTTCTTTTTGAGAATCTGTTAGGATGGGTAAAGTAAGATTTTTAAAAGAGGTGGCTATGAGTTCCTTCTGGTTCTGAGGTGAGAGAGAAGCTGCTTATAATGCTTCATAGAACTGGTGAAACGCCTGTTTTATAACATACTGTATGCTCTTGACCAGCTTGTGTATGTATGCCTGTTGTTTGTCAATTCAGACGTGGAACCTTTGTAAAACAGCCTGTGCTCAAAGGTATGATCTGAATCCCTAAATAAAAAATAAATAAATAAATATCACACCTTTGTCTATTGTCAGGGTCTATGTTCCTGTATCATGCCCGTATCTGTTATCAGAGTCTATGTTTCTATATCATGCCTATATCTGTTATGAGGATCTACATCATGCCTTTATCTGTTGTCAGGGTCAATGTTTCTATATCATGCCCTTATCTGTTATCAGGGTCTAAGTTTCTATATCATGCCTTTATCTGCTGTCAGAGTCAATGTTCTTGTATCATGTCTTTATCTGTTATTAGGGTCTGTATCTCCATATCACGCCTTTATCTGTTATCAGGGTCTATGTAAGCAATAACACACAACAAGGTGTGGTTTATTCTGGATAAACATACACCTAGGAGGAATAGTGAGGCACGAGGCTACAGGCCAAGTGCCTTACTGCCCCAGAAGTGTGTTTATCCAGAATAAACCACACCCTGGAGTGTGTTATTGTGCTTATAAAATAGGTATATGTTGAGAAATATTGTGTCTTTAAAAAAAAACAAATAACTATCAAAATTGTTTAGTGTTTTTTTGGAGTAAAATAGTTCCTCTGCTTAATTGCTGATGTAACCCCCCTACAAATGGGGGTTCCCAAAAAGGCTTCCAAGAGCTCGCCTAATTGCTCGCTGCCTGGCTGGTGTTTGGCGCTATAGCCGTTTAAATATATTGCCAGTGAGTGCCTGTTTGGCCTCCGTGTACTGTTGCTTTAAGGGCTGCCTGTTTGCAGTAATAATTAATCTGGGAGGGGGACTGAGTGTTTCCATGCTCGGGTCCCTCCCAGGCTGACTGATAATCGCTCCACTTCTGCCATCACTAGTTGCGCACAGGGAGTTCAACTGAAGGATGTAACTATTTGCTGAAAGTAATTTAGAGTAATACAGATAATGTAGTTTGTTCTAACCTGCTTTTTTGCAGCAAGGACTGCTTTGATTGTCTCCTCCATTTTGGTCCTGAACTGCCAAACTGGACCAGTCAGTAACGGGGGACTCTAAAATGGAGCTTGCTTTTAGGGGCTAAATGTACACAGAGCTTGGCAGTGGTAGTTTTGGACTGTTTGCACCTTTTGCAACTGGAGGGGGAGTTCTTGTCATGATTGACAGCTTGACTGACCAACCAAACCTTTTGAATCTGAGGGAAATCCCCTGAACTGTCTGCTGGCAAGCCAGATCTAAGTTGGAAGCCAAGAAAGCAATAGCTCGTATAGTTTGAGCAGCCATTGTGCAGTAGTTCGCGCAGGAGAACTGTGGAAGGCCTGACTTCTGGCCTGCTTGCCTGTTTTCTGCCCTGAGAGGGAACAGGATTATTTTCGGACTAAATCTGACCTTCTGAGAAACAAGAAGCCACTGAGGTGTATCCAGGCTCAACCTGTAGGAGACCAAAGATTTTGCTAAATGCGATCGGCCTGTCAGGAACACGAGCTATTTCTGAGCTCCTGGTTTTGAGCAGTGACTCTGCGATTGTGACCTGGGAGTAGCTTGCCTGATACAGTAATATTTCCTTGCATATAAATGTGCTGTGTACTGAATGGGGGTCGTGATTTAGTTCCCCTTTTGTGTGAACTGTGTGCTGATTGCTGAAAGCTGTATCCAGCACAAAATGGATTAAATCCACAGTTAACTCCATGAGGCTGGGCCTTGCCATGAGGGCCACGCCACCCCAACGTGCTGCACAGAGAAGAGCCATCGACAAGAGACCTGCCCGGGTATCAGCCCCCTGCTCTATACCTGAACAGGAACGATGCCTCAGTGAATCGTGTGGGCCCTGCTTCTCCTGGCATGCCAGAGAGCTCACCTCCTATCTCAATTTTCGTCCAGCCTGTGTCCAGTCTTGGGTATCGTGAGTAATCATCAGGGTAGCTCCCTGCAACAGCCTAATCTAAAAGTGTGTCACCTGATTGTCTTATTATTTTGTTCTTCATGAACTGAGCCCTCCAGCTCCAGATTACAATTAGAGTATGGTGCAGGTTGTTTTTTCTCTCAACAGGGCCCCGACCAGCTGCAACGCTGGCATACCCCAGGCAACGGTCCTGGCTAGCCCTTCTTTCCTCCACCTGGGAACCCAGAGAGTGTGACTGTCGTAGGGACTCTGAATGCATGCACAGTAGTGTGAATGATAGAGTATTTAAGCCAATTACCCTGATTATGCCCCTCCCTTATTATAACTCCCTGAATAAATCAGATCTACTCTTTTTTCTGCAATCCAACCAGACTGCGGTTCCAGTTTGCGTTTGAAGTATTGTACTGTTGCAATTTGTTCTGTCTAACCTTGTTTTACAGGGGGTTCCCAGGTTCGAACTGGAGAAACCAACACTGGGGGTAAGTGCAAACTGTGTGGGTAACTGAAAAGCATATCACGGGTATTGTGAAAGTAATTATTGTGTATTGTGTGGGCCACCTGCAGGAACAGAGGGGGGTCACAGTGTCCCAGAGGGCTGTGCCCTGTTTAGTTTGATCATTACCAACCCTGACCTCTGGGTGGAGGCACCCGTTACTGAACCTAGGCCCCTTAACCTGCTACTAGCCAAGCAGGCAGGGGTAGTAGCCCTTGGGATAGCACCATCTGGGGTTACATCGGTAAGGGCAGTGGAAAGTGACAGGACGTTCTAAGTTGTGTCTGACACCCCTTCTCTATTTAAATCTGTGCAGGGTGTTTTCTCCCACCCCACCATTCCCTTTCATTGATTTGTAACCCCCCACAACAAATGCAGGTTCCCAAAAAGTCTTCCTTGAGCTTGCCTAAATGCTCACTGCCAGGCTGGTGTCTTGTGTTTTAGCACTTTAAATGTGATTGCCAGAGAGTGCCTGTATAGTCTCTGTGTACTGTCTCTTTAAGAGCTGCCTGGATTACAGTCATAAGTAATCTGAGAGGGAGCTCTGTTGAAAGATGTAACTATTTGCTGAAAATCATTTAGAGTGATAATGATAATGTAGTTTGTCTAACCTGCCAAGGACTGTTTTGTTCATCTCCACTATCTTGGTCCTGGACTGCAAATTGGACAAATCAGTACTGGTGGGACCTAAAATGAAGCCGGACTACAGGAGCTGTCTAGAGTCAAAATCTGTAGGAATTATAGTTTGGGGCTTTTTGTACCTTTTTTGCACCTGAAGGGGGAGCCTTTATTGTGACTGACAGGAGGATCAGCCAACTGAACCTTTTGGATCTTGGGGAATTTCCCAGGCTGTTGCAGCTAGTTTCAGTTCTGAGATGAGAAGTGAAGAAGTAACAGCCAAGTGATTTGGGCAAGAGTTCTGTGTAGTTTTGCATTGGAGAACCGTGAAAGGGCTGAGTTGTGGCCTGCATGTCTGCCTGCTGCCCCTGAGAGGGCCACACAGAGAATTATTTCGGACTAAATCCAAGTTTGTGAGAACGAAGTAAGCAACTTAATTTTTTACCAGACTCATACCTGAAGAAGACTGAAGATTTTGCTGAATGCGATCGGCCTGTCAGGATTTCCAGCTGCTTTTGAATCCCCAGTTTGTGCAGAGACTTTGCGATCGTGACTGGAGAGCGGTTTGCCTGGTACAGTAGAATTTCCTTATATGTAAATGTGCTATGAGTTGTTAATGGGTCGTGATTTGGTTCCCCACTGTGTGAACTGTGCTCTGCTTGCTGGAAGCTGTATCCAGCCCAAAATGGACTGTATCCGAATTTGTCTCCATGTGGCCGGGGCCTTACCACACTGGCCCAGCCAGACTACCTGCTGCACAGAGAAAACCATCAATGAGAGACCTGCCTGGGGATGAGCCCTCTGCTCCACACTTGAACAGGAACGATGCCTCGGCGATTTGTGTGGATCCTGCTTCTCCTGGCACTCCAGATTAACCACCTGGTGTCTCGATTTTTGTCCAGCCTGTGTCCAGTCTTTGGTATCGTGAGTAATCTTCAGGGTAGCTCCCTGCAACAACAGTCTAATTTAAAAGTGTGTCATCTGATTGTCTTATTTCTTTTTCATGGACTGAGCTCTCCGACTCCGGATTACAATTAGTGGGTGTTGTGCATGTTGTTTTCTTCCATCACAGGGCCCCAACCAGCTGCAACGTTCCTGGTTAGCCCACCATTCTTCATCTGGGTACCCAGAGTGTGTGACTGTTTATGGACCCTGAAGTGCATACATAACTATGCATAACTATGAACCCTGATGTGTTTACTGTCCTCAGCTGTCTTATGGTTACCCTAATTGTTTTATTTTACATCCTTATTATGATCTATGCCTAAAATGTACCCTTATGTAACTATTACTGTGCTACCCAATGTATATCTTGTTTTGCTCCTGTACACCTATATTATGTCTGTGCATTTCTGCATATCGTAACCAGTGTCCTGTGCTCTCCCGGGTCATGCCTGAAAATAGGCAGGTCTGTTGCCTAGCGCACTTACTGTACCCGGTTACCAAAAGCTAATAAATAAATAAATAAACTATTTGATTGATACAGCCTTTAAGCAAATTAACCTGATTACGCCCCTCCCTTGTTCAAGTCCCTTGAATAAATCAGATCTAGCTCTTTTTTAGCATTTATCCTGACTGTGGTTCCAGTTTGTGCAAGAGCACTGTACTGCTGTTATTTGCTGTGTATAACCTTGTTTTACAGGGGGTCCCCAGGGCTCGGCCAGAGAAAAGCCCTGGTGGTAAGTGCAAACAGTGTGGGTACTTGTGTGGTGTATCAGGGGTATTGTGAAAGTGATTATTGTGTTTTGTTCCAGCCACTAGTAAAGAAAGAGGGGGGTTACAGTGTCCCGGAGGGCTGTGCCAGGTTAGCTTGACCACTACCAACCCTGACCTCCAGGTGGAGGCACCCGTTTCAGAACTCAGGCCCCTTATCCTGCTATTAACCAAGCAGGAAGGGGTAGTAGCCCTTGGGACAGCACCACCTAGAGGTTACAGATTTATTCGGCTGACTCCCAGCCACTTTTGTGACTGCTGTAAAGTGTGACCACATGGGTCACTAGGCCACCAGGAAGATTGAGATTGCCTTGTGGTGCTGCTGGCAGCACACTTCCATCTGCAGATGCATCTTTTATAAAACTGCCGGTGGTCTTATTGCCTGCCCTTCAGAATGGAGAGCGAGAAACCGCTGCTGTGTCAGGTGAGGACTGTGAATCCTGGACACATAACTCTATTTACTCAGCCAAGATTTATTTATTTCCTTCCTTCTCTCCTTCTCCCTCTCTCTCTCCCTCCCTCCGTCCCTCCCTCCCTTCCTTCCTTCCTTCCTTCCTTCCTTCCTTCCGTTCCCTTCCTTCCTTATTATTAGCTTTTTTCTTCCTTCTGGCAATTCGAGACTGTGGCAGAGTGGGAAGCAGTAGTGAAAACAGGTTGGGAGTACTGCATCCAGCCCCACATCCAGCACGGTGTTCTGTGGTTGGGGACGGAAAAAAACTGTTGTGCTGACAGTTTTGTGTGAAGTGCTGGAAGGAAGGCAGAGAGAGAGAAAGACAACAGCTGTTTGACACGCTTACCATTTCAGTCACAGCGCTCTGCATTTTTACTGTTTGTGCCAGTCGGGGACTTTGCATCGGGAGGGATGAACATGCCAGGGCACAAGGATATCGTGAGTGAGTGGGTCACAGGTGGTGGCTCTTGTTTTTTTGTGTGGTTTATCCAAAGTAAAAGGCAGAGCTGGCAACAACTGGCAGCTAATGAGGTTGTTTTACTGTCTTTACCCATTTTATAAGTTTCCATATCACACCTTTATCTGCTGTCAGGGTCTATGTTTCTGTATCATGCCTTTATCTGTCATCAGGGTCTATGTTCCTATATCACACCTTTATCTGTTATCAAGGTCTATGTTTCTATGTCACACTTTTATCTGTTATCAGGGTCTATGTTTCTATATCACGCCTTTATCTGTTATCAGGGTCTATGTTTCTGTATCACCCCTTTATCTGTTATCAGGGTCAATGTTTCTGTATCACACCTTTATCTGTTATCAGGGTCTTGTTTCTATATCATGCCTTTATCTGTTATCAGGACCTATATTTCTATATCATGCATTTATCTGTTATATCATGGTCTATGTTTCTATATCACGCCTTTATCTGTTATTAAGGTCTATCTTTCTATATCACACCTTTTATCTCTTGTCAGGGTCTATGTTTCTATATCACACCTTTATCTGTTATCAAGGTTTATGTTTCTATATCACACCTTTATCTGTTATTAAGGTCTATCTTTCTATATCACGCCTTTATCTGTTATCAGGGTCTATGTTTCTATATCACGCCTTTATCTGAATCAGGGTCTATGTTTCTATATCACGCCTTTATCTGAATCATGGTCTATGTTTCTATATCATACCTTTATCTGTTGTCAGGGTCTGTTTCCTTATCACTAGGCTGGACAGAACCTTCCAAAACTGCACCATAATGCTACAGAGTTGTCTGCCATGGTACAGGGCAAGGGGCCCACCAGTTACTAACCTTTCTAGGGGCCCCAAAACATAAAGTTACCTCCATGGGCACAGCAGAAGAGAACAGTTTGAGAAGCAAATGTAATGGGTATAGTGGGATAGTGTGTGCATTCACTGAGCTGGTAACTTCCTTTAAATAAGACACTTCTGGTTGCACTGCTGCCTTACAGTAAAAGATAAAACGGTGGTCATTCTTTAGTGTTTGTGTGTGTGTGTGTGTAAATGATAGAGCATGGAAGTACATGTAAAGCAGTTATGACCAGTATGTGAAATACAGATCCTTTTTAAGTTGAACAGAAATGCTTTTTGTTTTCTAGCAGACTATCACACAGTGTTCTGGAGAGTGGCAGGACAAACATCACTGGACCTCCCCTCACTGATCAATAAGACAGCTGTATGGGAGATGAGTGAGCAGTCTGGAACTGGCCAGCTGGGTTGCAGGTTTGTGAACAACTGGTCTATAGCACGTGGTATCGCAACTGGATAACAGGAAGAGACATGAAGAGAAACACACAAACACACACACACACAAAATGGCATATCGCAAGTCAGAACTCTTGCATAATTACTCTCCCACCCTAACAGTGTTGATAATGAATGTCTATACCAAGTCTGATTATATTTGGAGAAGTGGTTCTTCACATATAAACAGAACAATAGACAAGAAATCATCAGTAACACAGCTCTAATACCATCAAGGAATTCTGATGACATCATAACTCATGAGAGCACAGCTCAAGTGGTTAATTATGCCACCAGAATCCCAAGATGGAATGACAAACCTAGTTACTGCTGGTTTCATGTCTGTTATTTTTTGTAATGTATAGAATGCTCCAAACATTCCATCTCTTAACAACCCTGATCAGCTATCAGAATGATAGTATTTTGAGACTTTAATGTCACTAATTCCCTGTGGGTAAAAATTACACTCATATCACGGCCACATACATAAGAGTTACTCACAAGTCAGAACTCATGTATAATATATAGAATAATGAACAATGATTAAGGAGTGGTGTGTAACAAGATATTTTTACAAACATGAGTTAAAACACCACTCCCCATGTTTTATTTTTATGTTGCTTGCGCACATGCTTAAGAAACATAATGTAACAGCTTTCTCCACAAGCTGGTTGTGGAGACACGGCACTGTTGTGGCCAATATCCCCACAGCCTGTAAAGGCTTGTCCTGCTTCCCCCAATGCCGTGGCACGCTGCTGCTGACACTAGTTCAGCTAGCGTGCCACTACCTTGTAAAAAATCAGCCGCTGCAATCAGGGGCCACCTCATCATTGCAGCATAAACCACTTGCTGCAATGAGGGAGCGACCCGTCATTGCAGGGCGGGATCTTGAACCATTGATATTGTTTGCGAACATGGTGGCGGTTTGCCGCCGTGTTCACAAACAATATTAACCCCCCACCATGTTTATTTGCCGACGGGGGCCTCAATCCCCGTCGGCTTCAATGCACCAATATGTATGTTGCCGACGGAGGAGCCCACTCCCCATCGGCATTATGTAAACCCTCCCTGGCTTAGATTGTCTGCCGCTGGGGTGCCCAATCCCCGTCGGCATAATGTCACCCCACCCTTTCTGTTGTGTGCCAACAGGGGTGTTGAATCCCCCGTCGGCTACAGCTTGCCCCCCGCGAAAGAAAAAGTCCGGTAGCACACTGGGAGCCCACCCCAGTGTGCTACATGCCCCTGTAAAATAAAAGACGGTCCCACTATGTCTTTTTTTTTGAAACCTGTAAAAGAAAACTGTCCCTCGGGTCTCCTGGCCCCTCCTGCAACCCGTGCCCTGTCGCACCCTGCCTCCCCACCCCACCCCATACTTTCCTCCGGGCTTCGCTGGATGATCTTGGTGGACCGGGAACACGTCCGCACTCTTCAAAGCCGACCACGAACTGAGGAAATGCCAGTAAGCTGTATAATGGAATAAATGGGGGGTTTCCAACTTTAATGCATATCTCAGTCATTTTTTGGAATTTTGGCACCAAATATTCAACATGGGGTTTTTGGGACCCCTCCTCATGTATTCTGGAACTGTCATGGCATTAATTGGCCCCAAAAGGTGATTTTGCAGTCACTGCGTGGAATCACCTTCTGGGCCGATTAAGGAAACGACAGTGCCAGTGTTCATGAGGTGGGCTCTCAAAAAGCCTATGTTGCAAATTTGGTGGAAAAAATAAAAAAAAAATGACCATTTTACGAGCATGAGTTGTGCAGTTGCTACGCACACTTGCAACTTCGTGAATTTGCAATATTTTCATGCCAGATTTTCAACATTGGCATTTTTCACACCTCCTTGTGAACAGTACAGCTGTCATTGTTCATATCCTGGCCGAAATGTGTTTTCGCACTTCCGGTGCAGAATAGCGCAGTTGCTGTGGGAAATTAATGTTCTGGACAGATTAAGAAAATGACAGCAACACTGTTCATGAGTAGAGGTCCTAAAATGCCTATATTGAAAATTTGGTGACGATACTCCATAAAATAATTGTGTTACGGACCTGCATTGCGCAGTCTGCACGCACGCTCATAATTTCGCGAATCTGTAATATTTTCACTCCAGATTTTCATCATTGCCATTTTCCCACACCTACTTATGAACAGTATAGCTGTCATTTTTCCCATCCTGGCCGAAATGTGTTTTCGCACTTCTAGCGCAGAATAGAGGGGTCGCTGTGGGAAATCACTGTTCAGGACAGATTAAGAAAATGACAGTGATACTGTTCATGAGCAGAGGTCCTAAAATGCCTAAGTTGAAAATCTGGTGATGATAGCTCATCAAACGACTGTGTTACAAGTGTGCGTTGCGCACTTTCCATGCACCCTTGTAACTTCGCAGATTTGTAATATTGTCACTCCAGATTTTCAACACTGGCATTTTTTCACACCTCCTTATGAGCACTACAGCTGTCATTTTTCACATCCTGACCAAAATGTGTTTTCACAGTTCCAGTGCAGAATAACACGGTCGCTGTGGGAAATCAGTGTTCAGGACAGTCTAAGAAAAAGACAGTGTCACTGTTCATGAGCAGAGGTTCTAAAATCCCTATGTTGAAAATTTGGTGACGAAACTCCATAACATGACTGTGTTACAAGCATGCATTGAACTGTTTCCACGCACCCTTGTAACTTCGCAAATTTAAAATATTTTCAGGCCACATTTTCAACAGTGGCATTTTTTCCCACCTCCTTAAGAACAGTACAGCTGTCATTTTTCACATCCTGGCTAAAATATGTTTTTGCACTCCTGCCGGAAAATAGCACGGTCACTGTGGGAAATCAGTGTTTGGGACAGATTAAGATCGAGCGAGTGAGATGGGGGAGTGACCGAGCTCAACTGAGCTCTGACGGGACTGCTGCGGATTTGTTTGTGGGCAGAAAAAGGCCCCAACGCAAGAGCCCAGTACAAAAGAGCAGCCTGCAGCACTGGAAGAAACAGAATGGCAGAGCAACTGAGGGAGGGGGAGCGAGCGAACTCATTGGAGTGCTGTCAGGACTGCTGTGGATTTCTTTGTGGGTAGAAAAAGGCGTCAACGCAGGCAGGGGCGCAGTACAAAAGGCCAGCCTGCAGCGATGGGAGAAACAGTATGAGCAAGCGAGACAGGGGGACTGATTGAGCTCAACAGAGCTCTATCAGGAGTGCTGCGGTTTTCTTTGTCGGCAGAAAAAGGTGCCAATGCAGGCAGGAGCCCCATACAAAAGGGCAGCTTGCAGTGCCAGGACAAACAGAATGAGCGCATGACAGAGGGAGGCTGAGCGACCTTAACTAAGCTCTGTTGGGACAGCTGCGGATTTCTTTGTGGACAGACAAAGGTGCCAAAGCAGCCAGAAGCCCCATACAAAAGTGCAGCCTGCAGCGCCAAGAGAAACAGAATGAGTGAGTGACAGAGCGGTAGTGAGTGAGCATAACGGAGCTCTATTGTGACTGCTGCGGATTTCTTTGTGGGAAGAAAAAGGCAGCAACGCAGGCAGGAGCCCAGTACAAAAGGCCAGCTTGCAGCGCCGGCAGAAACGGAATGAGTGAGTGAGAGTGGGGGAGTGAGCGAGCTCAATGGAGCTGTGTCGGGACTGCTTCACATTTCTTTGTGGCCAGAAAAGCAGGAGCCCAGTACAAAAGGGCAGCCTGCAGCAGCGGGTGACACAGAATAAGCGAGTGAGGGAGCGGGACTGAGTGAGCTCAACGGAGCTCTGTTGGGACTGCTGCAGATTTGTTCATGAGCAGAAAAGGGCAGCAATGCACGCAGGGGCCCAGTACAAAAGGGCAGCCAGCAGTGGCAGGAAAACCGGAATGAGTGACTGAGAGAGGGGGAGTGAGTGAGCTCAAGGAGCTCTATTGTAAGTGCTGCAAATTTCTTTGTGGGCAGAAGAAGGTGGCAACGCAGGCAGAAGCCCAGTAGAATAGGGCAGCCTGCAGCACTGGCAGAAACGGAATGAGCGAGTGAGAGAAGGGGAGGGAGTGAGCGAGCTCAACGGAACTTTGTCGGGACTGCTGCAAATTTCTTTGTGGGCAAAAAAGGCACCAACAGAGGCAGGAGCCCAGTACAAAAGGGCAGCCTGCAGCACCAGGAGAAACAGAATGACTGAGTGAGACAGGGGGAGTGAGTGACCTCAACGGAGCTCTATCGTGTCTGCTGCAGATTTCTTTGCTGGCAGAAAAAGGCGGCAACGCAGGCAGGAGCCCAGTACAAAAGGCCAGCCTGCAGCGCCGGCAGAAACGGAATGAGTGAGTGAGAGAGGGGGAGTGAGCAGGCTCAACAGACCTGTGTCGGGACTGCTGCAGATTTCTTTGTGGGCAGAAAAAGCCACCAACAGAGGCAGGAGCCCAGTACAAAAGGGCAGCCTGCAGCACCAGGAGAAACAGAATGAGCGAGGTGGGGGGGAGTGAGCCACCTCAGTGGAGCTCTTTCGGGACAGCTGTGGATTTCTTAGTGGGCAGAAAAAGCTGCCAATGCAGGCAGGAGCCCAGTACAAAAGAGCAGCCTGCAGCACCGGGAGAAACAGACTGAGGAAGTGACAGAGGGGCAGTGAGCGAGCTCAACAGACCAACACAATCAACATGCAGCATTGACAAATGCTTGTTTATAATTACTGGTTTTAAATTATGTGCTTTTGAAGTTGTGTGCTCTCCTGTGAGGAGCAAATGAAAGTGATTTTGGTTAGTTGATGGTGTGGGTTCTCCATTATACACATCATTACACATGAGTGATTATAATGGAGAATTCTAGTACTGGATTGTGGGTTGTAATCAACTCTTACCAGTAATTAGATGTGTATTATGCCTGAGACTTCAATAAACTCACTAAGCATCATTAACAAATGCCTACATAACAACTCCTCCTTAAAGTACAGAGAGATGGTTGCTCACATAGATGTGCCTACTATGGAAAGACGTTCTGGCATAATCCTTGCGAAGGTTGGTTTGGAGGAAGAGCTTTGTATGTGTAGACAAGGAGGGTGCCATTGTGGTACCACTGGCTTAAGGAGGGTTCAGAGGAGCAAGGAGGTCGGTTATGTGTCCCTGAGGGTAGCCAAGAACCGGGACATCTCAATGGTTCAATGGCATCAGAGATTACATTAGCTGGACCTTGATAGCGTACTAGGGAAGGACTTGTACAGAAGGGACAGATCCTGGGGATCAAAGATCTGGGGACCTTTTCCTATGCTGATCACCTATAGCTGGGAAGTATATAGAAGGACCACAAAGAGGGTGCAGGGACCAAAGGGGGGGGTCCCCTCAAGGGAAAAGAGGACACAGGAACCACATGCTCACACCAAACGCATGGCGGGTGCCATCAAAACCACAGCAATCGAGTAAAAACACAAAATTATGCACCCCAGGTGTAAGAGCAAAAAAATGCTTGTGGCTGTACTTAAACTATTCCAGCACTTTGCATCTTCAAATGCTATGCTTCATTGGGGGAACCCCGTGACAAAGTGTCATTCTTGAAGACATAAAGTGCAGGGCTTAACAGCAGTCATGAGCATTTTGCTCTTATACCCTGGGGTGCGCCTCATTTTTTTTTCAAGGGAAGCAACCTGATGGCTTACCAGCCTATAGCGGGTTCCCCCGAAGACAAAGAGGGAGACCGTGGTGAGGAGCAGCCCAGGAGAGAGGCCTGTGCAGCGACAGCGCACCCAAAGATGGCAAGCAAAGCTGGGGTAGAGAAGCAAGCTGCCAGACAAGGCAGGAGATTCCTCTCCAAAGTAGAAGAAGGGATAGTAGTAGGTGGGTCCCTCAGTGGAGGAGCTACTGTTAGACTAGCCTGTGGAAAATGAGGTCCTCGTGGGTCAGTGGCAGACCAGAAACATGGGCGGTATGGGTACTAACCCAGTGGACTCTCACTTGGGTTAAAGTAGTTGGAGAGTCAGCAGGTTGCCATGCAGAATCAACACTGGTCTCCTGACTGTCTCCCCTGGCAAGCACTGTAATCTGAAGTTTGTGAGCACCCATATGGCATGGTATCAGAGTAAGGGTAACAAGGTATATCAGCTTAGAGTGCAAAGTCATCTCGGAATCGGAGAATACAGGGATACATTTTTCTATAATGTGCAAACTGCAAGCTAGTGTGAGGCACAGCAGGTTGTAGGATCCTAGACAGAGCAGCATTCTGGTAGACATGGATAGGACCCAGCCATGTGACATTCAGACAGAGGCTAGTTGGGTGCAGGTCCTGCGAGTGTCTGGCATCATCCCACCGGCCAGACGTTTCTCCTAGTTTTACTACCCTGGAGGCGGGGCATGCATTGTTATCATGACGCATGTCATATTCTCCTGCATGGCATGGATCGACACTGCCGCAACCCTCTGTATTCTGGCAGCCCGAACTGCCTCTCCTTCCAGCTGTCATCAGTGGCCAGATGCTAGCCAGGCTCTGCAACCCCTTCCCCCCAGAAGAGAAACTCTGACCTTCAGATGCTCAACCCCCAAGCCGACCCTCCATGTTATCAAGCATCTTTATAAAATGTTGTGATAGAGGACCCGGCACCAGCCAAGAACAGCCTTACATGTGGATTGAGAGGCAGAATGTGAAACAAGGAAAATGGGAATTTGCAAATGAAACAGAAGTCCAAGCACTGTGTCTATGTGAACCCTGGCCTCTGGGCCTGCGTGCCACATACAGTTAAGTAGCACAGCTACTTATTAGTAAGGGAACAAGTGCTGGAGTCTACAGTGTCCTTAGTTTGTTTACTTTAGTGGGGAACAGACAGCACTAAGGTCTCACACCCATGTGTGGGGCGCATTCCAATTTGCACACTGTGTGTAAAAACGTTTTTTTAATTTAGTGTTTACTGCAGTATAGTAGCTTGTATCAGACTGATCCCGCTCACTTCCAAGCTGACATGTGCAGTAACCAGAAATCCCAGAATCCCCTGAGGTTGATGTCCGAAATGGACTGCAGCCGTGGGAGATTCAATCGCCTGCAGTGCCTGTTAGAGATGTTATAAGCTCCGATCAGATGCGTGGCGGTCTTGCTGTTGTCCCGGGGCTAAATACAGTCCTCTGTGACTTAGCCCTGGTAGGTCAGTGGGGCCATGCCTGCCCCTCCCGTGACTGGTGAAAACGAAGGAACTGGTGGGGGTTGTTGCCCCTATGCTAGGCTTGATCACAATTAAGCCAAGGCAAAAAAAAAGGGTCACCTCAGGGGCTCAGGTGCGTAAGCCAAGAGACAGACCAATACAAAGGCTTGCACTCATTACCAAACAAAAAAGATTCACCACTCAAAAAAGGTCATATAAACTATCATTTTATTTACTTACAAAACTGATAACAATTCTGGGCACACAGATGGCGTTTCGTGGCATAAAGTGCCTGTGGGGTGTTGGTAACAGGCTGTGGGACTGCGCTATCATTGTGGCCAGAATTTTTATCAATTTTTTAAGTAAGTAAATAAAATGATATTTTATGTGACTTTCTTGGAGAGGTGTACCTTACTTGTTTGGTACTGAGTGCGAGCCTTTCTTTGTACTGATCACGATTAGAAGAGAGGCACTGAAGGCACAGACTAAGCACAGGGCAGAACTAATGCATATTTAGGTCACCCTGACTGGAACTCTTGTATTTGAAAGAAGTCCTACTAGCAAATGTCTCTTCTGAGTCTGATCACAGCTGAATACATGGTTCTCAAGATACAGGCAAAAATGTAGCACCAAATCACACACCAAAACTTTCATAAAATTAGATCACTTTGGCTAAGACTATCAGACAGTATTCTCAAGGAAAAGAACACAAGCGGTGACAGAAATGGCAGCTTCACACTCGGAGGGGGGGTGTTCTTTCTCAAGTCTCTATGTGACTGTTGTATTATAGCTGTTTTATATACATATATTTAATATCTGAATATAAATATGTATTTTTTAAATATCTGAATTTCGGGACACATGTTCATTTTTCCAAAGCAACCAGCCACTCTCTCCATCCCAGAAAACCATCTTTATTTCATGAAAATAAATTCTTGACATATTTTTGAAGAAAATGTGGAAAAAACAGGAAGAGGTAAAAAATAAGCATTCTGACAGGAAGCAGGCTTATCATGTAATATTTTCCCATGTGTAACCTTAATATTCAGAATGTGACACTTTTGTTTTGCCGCAGAATTATTAAATTTGCCAGTTCCCCTGCCACCACAGTAGCATGAAAGCTGTCTGAAAAGAAACACATAAAAACCCCTTTGTTCAGGAATATAGAGTATTTATTCCACTGCTGTCCAGCGTTCATACGAAACCATCGCAGAGACAGCCAAAAATGTTTCCGTCATCCAAGATCACAGCTTGTCAGCTGCTTCAGTTCACTCCATCAGGAAACTGTGGTGGGTTTGTCACCGTTTATGAACAAACGTTTATCACTCTGTCAGTAATGATATGTTTTATGCGGTTTGGTGGTGGTATGCTATTTTCGTCGGAGGCACTTAACTTTGGAAGTAAACAGCGTCTCTCAGCCCTCAGCTTGGCTGTCCTCACTTCCAGCTGAATTCTGACTGCTGAGGGTCTGCACTCAACACTAACAGTATAGAGAAGGAATTACAATGTTTGGCCTTTTTTTGGTTTTTATCTCCCCTCCCAGTAGTTTCCCCTAGACTATTTACATTTTCAGGGATCCCCCTGCTTCCTCCAAGTGACCACTGTGAAAATGGTAAAAAGTGATCAGTCGTGTAGGCCAAGGCCTCCCCCGGGGCTACAACCAAGAAAGTCCAAATTCAAATTCAAAAATAACTGTATTGGCATGGCAAGATACACAGGTATTGCCACCGTTTATACAACAAACTATCCATAAGACAGAAACATAGTACAATGTACTTAATACATCAATGTTGTATTTCGAAGCTGGCGGCAGGATGCTATGTAGTGTACAGCTATTTCAGCTACAACATTTCTTTCCCCCTGCAGTATACAGTGTTTAGCTTCATCTTTCATGAGCTGGAAATCTGCTATCCTTTATGACAGCTTTAGGAAACACTGGTCTCGTATACAGCTGTATTTTGTGCACTACAGAATGAAATGCAGTTCTGTTTCAACTACTTCATGTTGCTGCTTTCACAGCGAGTATAGCATCGGACTTCTTCAGGTTTCCAGGTTAATGTGTGTCTGCCTGTTTCTATTTCTAGATTGCGGTCACTGATTCTGTATTGGGTTAGAATTTGTCTCTGTTTAGCATTTTTAACTGTATGCAGATAAGCAGCTTGGGTGAAGTTTTTGTAGAGATTCGTAACGGTCTAGTTTTGCATGAGGTTTGATTTGCTGTTCCCAGTATAGAATGTATAGGAGTGTATGGGAGCCCATACACAGTAACGATATTCTTATACCGAGTGGTTTCCATGACGGTGAGGATCTCGAGAGTGAAGCTTGAGAAGTCACTTTGTCATCATGGAAACCACGAGGTATAAGAATAGCATTGCTGTGTATTTGGTCTCCCATACACTATCCTATATAGTGTATGGTCCCAAAAACAATCGCTTACTTTTTGTGGGGAGAAATTAGTCTCTCTCCTTTCCACTGCCTGTTCTTCACAGCCATAGCCCACCGGCGAGCTGACACAAGCAATGCTACAATGGTCCCCCTGTCCAATCGGGACAGCTGATGTGCCAGTTTGTATTATGACATCCCTACTTACATATAACGAAAAACTGTTCTGCATCAGCAGGTACATCACTACTGCAGCAGAATGACTTTCTCGAGTGTATGGCTCTCCATACACAATTGTGTTGTGCCATACACTATATATTTTTTCAGGGCCTTCTCTTGTGCTCTGGATAAGCTACAATCAAGTTTCGGCTCACTATATGTCATAGTCTGTGATGTCAATATTACTATGATCTAAGAGTGTGGACACACAGGGGTGTACTGCGTGTTTGTCACTTCTCAGCTTTAAACGATTCAGTGCTTGGAAATGGTAGGAATGTTCTTCACTTTTCTGTAGATGGGACCAGAATGTAACGACTCATTTCTGTATATTTAGCAACAGAGGAAACCATCCTGATTCAGCCCATGTTACCTTGAAGTTACCTTCAGTTTCCTGAAAGGAATAAATAAGGTAAACCATGAAGAACTATTCAGCAGGAGTGGCATGTCAAAAACATGAGGACAGAAGAGGAAGCAGATGGTGGGTGAGGGGTATGTCAGAGAGATTCAGGAGTGATGTGAGAAAGTTTTACTTTACAGTGAGGATGGCTGAACCATGGACCGGCGTACAGGTGGATGTGGTGGATGCAGAAAACATCTGTTTTCAAGAACAACTGGGACAGTGTTAAGGGATTAATACTTACTCAGTGGGGTAGAAGAAAGGCATAGGGTAAGGGGGAAGCGAGAGCATAAACCCCGTCTAAACATTAGGTCCGGGGGAACACAGGGTATAACAGGGCAGACAGGATGCAGTAGTGGTCTTTTCCTGCCGACGGTGTCTATGTTTCTGTGTTACCTGTTGTTCCCACTGGGTCTCCCAACATCTCCGGCAGTGTTACTCCCAGTCTGTCACCAAACTCAACTGGGGGGGACAGAAAACCACAGCTGCTCAGTCTGTCCACTGTGCTCCGTCTCCAAATACTGTCAAAAAAAAGGAGCTAGCACTCACCTGGTGTAAAGAAAAGTAGTACTCACCAGTGTTGAGTACAAAGAGTATTAAAACACTGCTTATCATGGCTGCCGGCATCCCTGGAGATGATCAAATGTTTCACCGTAGAAGCAACGTCAGAATGAAATTATTTTCACAAATCATGTATTAAGTGAGAAAATCAAATGAAAAGATTTTCACAAATGGCCCCAGGTTCTCAGGCTTGCGGTTTACTGCTTTATAATGCAGCAGAGAGGAGCGCCCAGGAGTGGCGGTGCAACTCTCAAAATCTGAGATACTGGAGTGAGAAGAGAATGCACACACCTTTCACACAAGAAGAAAAAGTCTTCAAACCATTTAACTTTGTTCATGTTTGGGTTTAATTCGTAGCCATTTAAAAAGAAAAGAAATTACAAGTACTGGCAGCACAGAGCTTGCCTGTCTGCCAGCTTACGTTTCACCCTACAATTAGGGCTTCATCAGAGCTAACTGCATGTGCTCACCTAGTGTGTTAAATACGCTTCTTGTTAACATTCAAAAACTCGACAGCCTACCAGAACACTTCTCTCATTAGATGGCATATTTAATCATTACTATAAAACATTATTGAATCAACACAATATTATGCGTTTTCTTAATTCATAAACGGTGTTTTGTTTAGCTGTTTGTTCATTGAAAAGAAGGATTATATAACCCCCACCCCACCCAGTGAATAAAGGAAGGCAATAAATAACATTGCTCGTTAGGGGGTTCTTAATTTGCCTAATTTCTTAATTTCACTGTGACCATTTTCTTCTTGAAAACCTGTAATTTGAAAAACACAAAAAATAATAAATAAAATGCCACAATCTGTCATCTGTTGTAACAATTTCCATTGTCTACTTAGATCTGGTTTGTATGCAATATTTCAGGTTGCAATATTTAATGCAACAGTATCCCATATTTTCAGAGAGTAAAAATTCAGCGAGGCAAAAAAAGGGAGAGGGGGGAACTGCTCAGAGTTCTACTAGAATTATTTTTTCCTTTTCTCTCTTTTCAAGAAGGGAGAAAGTTTAAATTTTCCATTAAGACCAGGTGGTCTCAGGGCCCCCAGTTCAAAAATCCATTGTTGTTCTTTACAGTTCAGCACACTGTCCAGATCACCTCCTCTTATGTGTTTGGGAATTGCTTCAGTTCCCAAAACTGAAGCTTTATGGGTGTTCTTAACATTGCTGTTAACATGCACAGCCATTGTGTATTCTGTGTTATTATTTCTTATTGCAGCAATGTGTTCGTTCACCCTTTTTTTTAATTTTCTCTTTGTTCTCCCTACATAATAGCTACCACAGGTGCAGGATAGAAGATAAACTACATTTTAGTATTGCAGTCAATCTGGCCCCTGACTTTCTCCATAGTACCCTTTCTTGGGTTAAGGAATTCAGATTTTCTTTCCACGTACTGGCATGTTTTGCATAGGCCACAAGGTTTACTTCTATTTGGAACCATTCTTCTGTATGCACTTGGAGACGGTTGGTAGCTATTAGTCATGGTGTCGCCAAAGTTCTTACCCCTTCTGTAGGAAATTCTCAGTGACTGATCAAAAATGTCCTGTAATGAAGGAATGCCTCTTAACATTTGTCAATTGTGTTTAACAAGCTGTATTAGTTCTTTGCTACCGCTTCCATCGGAGATCACAAAGGTCAGCTGTTCTGTACTAACATACTAAAATGCCAGCAGAATAGGCCTAACGGTCTTTCGTGTCTGGTCGTTTGGTCAGCCCCCACCCTGGGTGCTGACCTTGCTGTTCCCCTCGTCTTCTCTGGCTTCTCCCTTCCCAGTTCCGGATATTCTTGCTGCATTGGATTTTGCTTCCAGAACCCTTCCCCTGTACCTGTCCCACCCTCTTGAACCCCTCCACTGTCTCTGCCTCCACCAGCCCCTAGGTAGTGCATTCCATGGCTCCACCACCCTCTCAGTGAAGTAGCACCTCCTCCTTTCTCCCTGAATCTTCCCCTCCAGCTTCCACCCATGCCTCTAGTGGCCCCTTCCTCCTTCCTTCAAGCACCCTGACTGTTCCTCCCCTATTTACCCTCTTCATGTACCTGAAGACCTCTATCATGTCCCCGGTCCTTCTCTCTTCCAATGTGTACATATTTAGCTCTTGAGCCTCTCCTCATAGGTCCTGTCCCCCAAGCCCCAAATCATTTTGGTTGCCCTCCTCTGGACCCTCTCCAGGAGGTTAATGTCCCTCTTTAAGTGTGGCCTCCAAAACTGCCGCATGATACTCAGGTGCGGCCTCACCAAGCAGTTATACAGAGGGAGTATCACTCCTCCTTCTGGAGGTGATCCCCCAGCGATGCATCCCAGCATCCTGTTGGCCTTGGCTGCTGCCCTCCTACAAGTCTCAGAGTTGTTCATCTTGACATCCACCACCACCCCCAGGTCCCTCTCAGCCATCGAGACTTGTAGTATTTCCCCCCCCCAGGGTGTACACTTGGCCTGGGTTTCTGGCACCCAGGTGGAGTACCTTGCATTTCCCTGCATTGAACCTCAGCTTCCACTTTCTAGACCATCTTTCCAGAGTAGTTTGTTTCTTTTTATTTTTTTTTTTTGGAAACAACAATGATTCTCTGGGGGTATCTGCAACGTGCTCAACTGCTTTTTCTAGCCTGGATTCACTACAGCCTCTCTCTTTAAGTTTTTTAGTTAATTCTGTAGATCTGTATTCAAAATTAACATTACTGGAACAATTTCTTTTAATCCTGATATACTGCCCTCTAGGTAAATTTCTGATAATGTGTGGTGGGTGACAGCTTGTGGCATGTAGAAAGCTCTTTTTATCAGTGGGCTTAACATACAGGTCTGTGGTTAAAGTCCCATTATCGTTCTTAATGATGGTGAGGTCCAAAAAATGAATTTGTTGTTTACTCCAATTGGCTTTAAACCTCACATTTTCATTGGATCCTTCCAAATACTGAATGAACTCAGTGAGTTCCCCAATCATCCCTTTCCATACTAGAAACAAATCATCAATGAAGCATTTGTAGATGTCAGTTTTGTCAAAAAATGGATTTTCACCACATATCACTCTCTTCTCCCATTCTCCTAAGTAAACATTGGCGAGGCTTGGTGCCAATGTGGCCCCCGTGGCGGCACCCTTGATTTGTCTGTACAATTTACCTTCAAAGAGGAAAATGTTATTTTTAAACACCAAGTCAGTAAAGTTCACCAACATACTGATTCTGTCTTGGGGGGGTAGATCTGTGTTTTTCACTAATGTCCTTTCTATAGCTTGAGCCCCGGATGTTAGTATGACAGGAGTCAATATCTAGTGTTACCAGAAGCCAATCAGGTTCCACTTGCATGTTATCTAAAATTGTAAGCATGTGGGTGGTATCCTTTAAACAGCTCCTAATACTGGGCACCAGGGGATTTATATAGCTATCTGCGAGGCGAGACAGTGATTCTGTTATCCATCCTATGCCCAATACTACTGGACGACTCGGAGGTTTCTCTGGGTCTTTGTGTACCTTGGGCAGGGCGTAAGAGGCTGGTTTTATGGGATTTTGGACACTGAGATAGCAGAGTTCATCAGTATCAATTAACCCACATCTGTACATCTCCAACAGACAGTCTTCTCTCTCCTGTTTTATTTTAGGGGTGGGGTCATGAGACAATAATTCATAAAATTCTTGATTGTGTAGTTGTCTGTATACTTCTGCTGTATATTGGCTAGTATCCTGAATTACAATACCTCCCTCCTTATCAGCGGATTTGATGGTTACAGTATTGTCATTGGCTAGACAAATATATCCTGTTTTTTTCTGGACAAATTACAATGTGAAAGCATTAGTTCACTATTATGTAACTGCTTTAAATCAAAAGTACAACAATTCAAGAAAGTTTCTATAGCAGGTTGTAGTGGTGGATTAAACGTTGAGGAAGCTCTAAATCTAGGTACCCTCTTCGCTCCCATTTCATCTACTACTGCATTGTTACATTCTGGACCTGTCTGCTCTTTGACATTCATTTTGTCACTGCCCTTTCCCTAAAACATTTTTAAATTCAACATTCTAGAAAATATTTGTAGATCAACAAAGCGTCAAACTCTCTAACAGTGTAAGTTGGGACAAATGACAAGCCTTTTGACAGTACCTCGAGTTCATCCCCAGTGAAGTTTTTCTGGGAAAGATTGTGCACAGTTAATACCAGTTCATTGTTTGTGCCCTCTGTGTTGCTTGACCCCATCCTCGACTTCTTCTTCTTCCTCTGGCCCCTCCCTGTCCAGGTCCTCTCCCCTCCTGTTCTTCTGGAATGAAGAAGCATGTTTGCCGAGTACTCCTCCTGGGTAGTCCTTGTGACACTTGGACAGCTGGTTCTGATCACTGTATCGTTTTTTGTAATATAAAAATGGGTTATGGACTGTCTCTGTTGAGAAATGCTGAAACAGCATGTGAGATCACACACACACACACACACACACACACACACACACACACACACACACACACAGGTTTTAGATACAAGGTGTTACCTGGAAGGCCAGAAGCTAATTACAGACTTTAACTAAGTTAATTATAGCTGTAGTTGCTAAGAGGGAAAATCATAAACTTTTATTATGCTTAGAGGAAAAAGAGCAGATTGTGACGTTTTAGTGCGACGTCATAAAAGATGCTTTGATGTCCTGGAAAGGGGGAGCTGATCAAGATCAAAGAGGGTCATTTGAAGAAAATGAGTTATGCTGAGGTTACAGAATTTAATACTTGGAAAAGACATCCTGTTTTTATATAGATATATTTTTTATATATTCTGACAGGGAGGAGCTAGGTGACCTCATGCAAAGATGTGGGCAAAGTCATCTTTTAAAAAGAATTTTGTTTTCCTTCAGATACTTTTATCTAGACTCTGACAAAGAAACATCTTTGAGCACTTTAAGCAGGTATTTAGAGAGGGAGACAAAATCTAAGTACTGTAGTAGGAATTGCACTGTTAAAACCTTGTTCTTTTAAAAGATTTGTATGTGTTGTGATATATGGTTCTGTATTTTATGTTTTACATATTTTTTTATCTATTTTAGTAAAACTCTATTTTTAGAGCCTACTTGGTCTGTCTTTGATTTATTTCCTTTTACAAGTGGAGTATATATGGTTAAAACAGACACTGTCTGCATAAGCTTGAATGGTGACACCAAACTGGAAAAAAGGTAAGCATTTTAAATCTGAGGTCTTTTATTACAGTTTTTAAGGGTTCATTTCTGTACACCTGGTTAGGTGCCTGTAGGCAAAGATATCTGGCCCCCCGAAGACAGAATTATCTGAGCCTGATAATTGGGTACGTTAGCAAGAGGTTCACAGTTTGAATCCCTCCAAGACTTCAATCAATCAATCAATCAATATCTTTATTTATCAAGGTGGACACCATTGAGCAAGCTCATTTACAAGGTGGACCTGCGGTCCTACAGTAATAATACAGAAAGACAAGTTACAATAGTACAAACAGTAAAAATAGCTGCTATTATAGTAAAAATGCACATTTACAGGTAATATACATTGAACATAGAACTACAAGGAGTCATGGATAATGAACTTGTGCTGGATCCAAGCCCAAAAACTATGCATTTTGTAGTGAAATGTTAGGGAGAGGGTAGGCATACCAGATAGAAGATAGGCGCATAATGTGGGAGAAGAGGTGGGAATAGGTGGCAGCGAAGAGGACCCAATTGTTAGAGCAGAGTGAGGGATTGGGAGGGTGGAGGACCATACGAAAGGCGACGAAGCAATTTTTGCCCCAAAATGCGGCAACATATGGAGAAGAAAAGCTGCCATTGTACTAAGTGCAAGAGGAGAAATATAGTAGCAGGGGCCTAACTGGGAGGGTCCTGGAGGCTGGGGCAGAGGGAGGTGTTGGATGGACGAGGGACCAAATATTTTTTGGGGCGAAAGATGGTAATTATCCCCAAGTGCGGTAGCATGTGCTAGAATCAGACTTGAGACCAAAGGTTGACTCGAACCCCCAAAACAGACAGGAGGGTTACCCTGTTTCTGTTAACTGTTCACAAGACTGCACTCAGAGGTTGGCATTTTGGGAGTAGAGGGCTGATCTGCTGAGTGGGTTTGCGACAGTCCTCTCCCAGGCGGAGTAACCTTAAAAATGGATCCGGTACTCCGTCACTTTCTTTTTTCTCCGACACATTCTCTCCGGTACTATAGTCGGTTGAGGTGTTAGATGTTACTGTTCGTTTTAGGATAGGGCGTAGTGTCTCTGTGGTAGTTTCAGGCACTTGTGCTTGAGTCAAGGTACCGGGGTCGGAGGTTGATGATGTAGCCCCTTGTGTTTCATCCAGACTACGTTTTTTCCAGTTGAAAATCCGATTTTGGAGATAATCATTAGTGTCCCGGGTAAATTTCTTTTGTTTGTGTGCTTGTAATTTTAGATCATATGCAGTCATATACTCTTTGAATTTATTCTGGCATCTAGTAAAATCAGGATGTTCTACAAATGTAGCCTTGATTTCCTCCTGTTTTCTGAGCTCAGTATTCAGTTCCTCCTGTTGTTCTGTGTCATCCTCGATAATCAGTTCCATTAATTTGTCAGTGGTCTCGGTCATTATTATATTTCGTTTAGTAACCATGGAGCTCTGTTTCTCACCCAAAGCTGGACGTTTTAGGATGCATACCCCCTAGGGGCCCTATTGACAGTCAGGTAAGCTTGCATAGAAAGTTTTTCCCAATGAAGACATCTAGCCTTTGTTGCTAGTTTTTCCTAGATTATAAAAGGCATCTCTGATAGAACTTGCCCCTGTATTTTCCTTTGTGTTTAACATATTAGCTCCTCTGTCCTCCTTAGGAGCAGATTTTCAGTCTGGTCACAGGAAAAAATAGACCCGAAGATGTTGCCTTCCACTGCTCCTTCAGCGGCTTGTGACGTACTGTTATTAATTTTTCTTGAATGTGTCTACGGCGTGTCAAGTTTTTGAATGTTAACAAGAAGTGTATTTAACACACTAGTTAAGCACATGCAATTAGCTCTGATGAAGCCCTAATTGTAGGGTGAAATGTAAGACGGCAGACAGGCAAGCTCTGTGCTGACAGTACCTGTATTGTCTTTTCTTTTTAAATGGCTATGAATTAAACCCAAACACGAACTAAGTTAAATGGTTTAAAGACTTTTTCTTCTTCCGTGAAAGGTGTGTGCATTCCCTTCTCACTCCAGTTTATTGCTTTAGTCAGTGTATACGAACAGCTCCACACACCCAGAAATCTACACTTACCACTCAGCTTGCTTTGCAGAAATGCCTGTGACAAATTTAGCTCTGGAAACTGTTGGCATCCATTAGAGGGGGTGAACGAACTCTCAGTTTTGGTTTATGGGTACTGACGTACCTCCAGGAAGAATTAAAATGACACTGTCAACCCCCTTAGGCCTCAAATTCTCCCTAGTTTAAAAAAAATACATTTCATGATGCTTACTTCCTGTAAAGATTGCCAATGTAGCTGGTCGTATGATTCTGATTCATTTTGTTCTTTTTAAATGTGAAAAACAGACTGTCCACCATACTACTGTTATCACACAAAAACATGTTTGTTTACATTCCTTGATCAACTTCTTTTGTATCATTCCTGGACTTGGTCACACCCCCCTCCAACACAGACACGCTCACACGCATGCACACACACACACACACACACACGTACACACACATACGCACGCACGTGCACACGCACACACAGTCTAGCTTCTCACAATACAGTGGGAGGACAGGAGACTATTGCATCATGAAAGTTCTGCACTGCTTAGTGCTGTTCCTTATGTTCAGAGTGTACGACATAAGAGTTGATCAAGGATTTATAGCAAAACAAGGATGAGTATAATTGTACAATTACCATGCATTTCAGTTCTACAAAGAAAGGAAGCAGATTAATCAACCAGCAACATCAATGAATTTTAGGATAAGCAATCATAATATGTGGGGTTTCAACTAGAAATGATATGATGTAAAGAGTTGACAGTGCCTCTTTAACTGTCATCATATGGTCATTACCGATTCAGACAGAACCCTCCTCCTCTCCTATTGGGGGGCAGCCAGCGCTGCCCAGTAGCAGTCATATCACTATTTAGGCCGGTTTTCAACACACAGTGATCATGTTCTGGCTGATGGAATGGCTGCTGCTGGCTCTGTGGCACGTGAGACCCTATACAATGCATCAGTGTCGGCACTGAAAGACCCGCTACCAGCCCAGACAGGAGTCAGGAATGAGAATTAATCTCAGGCTCCTGCATGTGCTAATGACCATGCTGCTGGGAAGGCTCTTCAAATGGTATCTCTTGTGGTAACACGACAGCACTTCTGATTGGCAGAAATGCATAACGGGTTCACAACATAACATACAATAACCACAGGACCACTAGTAGCACAGCCATGCCTTGCACGGTAAAGTAGCATCACCGGATTTATTTTTTATTTATTTTTAATCTACATTTTATGGCCCCATTTTCTGGAACCTGGCAGGTGGCTGGTTCCTGTCCCTCTCCTCGGGGGCACTCACCTCTGGCCTTGGTTGGTGT
Organism: Neoceratodus forsteri; assembly: GCA_016271365.2. Taxonomy (NCBI): domain Eukaryota; kingdom Metazoa; phylum Chordata; order Ceratodontiformes; family Ceratodontidae; genus Neoceratodus; species Neoceratodus forsteri. The sequence continues at coordinate 1,097,488,605 of CM028134.1, read as the reverse complement.
CCCCCATCATCAGGAATGCCACCAGCACCATTCTGGAGTCTGCCAGCTCCGTATTTCTCCCCTCCCCTGCTGCGGTCATGCACATGTGTGAACACCGTGGTCTGCTGCACCCTCCCTATTCTTGCCGTTCTCCACCTGCAACGGGAGTGACCAGGTCCCTCCTCGGGGGAGGAGAGTTGCCTTGCAATTGCTTAATCCAGCTACCTCCCTCTCCCCCGCCAAACCCAGGTCACCGGCATAGCGCGAGGTGTGGGTTCCAGTGCCTCAACCTTCAGCGCCACTGGGCTGGTTCGTGTAGCTAGATTTAAGAGCCATCTGAAATGCCCAGGCTCAGAGCCTGAGGAAACTGAGGATTTTATGGTGACATCTAAAGGTACACAGTAATTTAAGGTTAAAAGGGACTAAACATCCATCAGGTCCCCTTCCCCCACCTCAGCTTCATAAGCAGAGATTACAAAGCACAGCATGCTGTCCAAATGTACCCTGCACCCAGGGTACCCTGTGATTCCTTTGGTAAGAAGACATTTCCACAGGCTTAATATGTACTGCATTCATGTGCACTGCCTAGCTGGAAGGCTATTCCATATGTTCACCACCCTCCTGAAGAAGAAACACCTTAAGATGTTACCCTTTCATTTACCACCTCTGAGCTTCAGTTTGTGCCCCCGTGTCCTGCTGGAGCACACCAGATAACAAATCTCTGTCCATGTGATCTTGTCAATACCTTGGAGTATATAAACAATGGGAGATCACATACCTCCTCATCTGCCTTTTGTCCAGGGAGAACATGTTAAGGGATTCTGCCCCCCATTCTATATTGCTGATTATTCTGGAGCGGGCCTGCACTGCACCCTCGGGACCATCAAGGTCTCGAGTGGACAGGCTCAGGCCAAGGACTGGCATCAGTACTGGCTGTTGAAGCAGCCGTTTGTCTCACCTGACTGGCTGGGGAATTTCACCAGTAATGATCTCACCATGGGGAAGTTGTGGTGCACCAACACGAAATACGTTCGGGTATGTGCTTAAAGGGGGCAGCATAACAGTCTATGATCTGTCTCTGCAAGACCTAGAAGCACCCAAGAAGGAGTTAGCTTTCCCTGTTAGTGCTGAGAGCTCTGGAGCCAGTTCCTTGCTAGAGTGTAGAAGAGGCTGGCTGCTGGTTGATTAATATCCTGCTGTAGGCCCGCCACCCTTACATGCTCTTTGACAAATGTCCTGAAATTGTATTCTGTGAATATTCTTCTTTCCTACGTGATTGAAGTTATTGCTCTTTTTAACTGTTTCAACTAAGCTACTTGTGGACCTTGCTACCTATCTGAACTTCTTTTTTAACGCACTTCTTCTCCCCAGCCATGCTCCACCAGGGATATACCCTAGTCCCAGGAATATATCCTGTTCAGGCCTGTTGACCCCCAGTCCCACCAGGTCCAACACAAGCATCTCCTATGTCCACATTCCCCCCTCCCCACCATGGCGGCTCCTCTGGGGGAGGGCTGTCCTTCTCTCCCACCCCAGGCAGCCCACTCTGTGAGCTGATATCCAATGTCAAACAGGTGCTAGGATCCAGGGGAGCCCAGAATCCAGGCAGTCATAGAGGCCATGCTTGGGTTATCGCTCCTGTGTTTCTTCCCGTTCTCCCTCCTCCCCCTGGTGTGCACTTAGCAATGTGGTGCCTGTGTTGCGACATCCTGCAGAGGGAGCCATCTCCCTTGGCCCACTGCAGGGGTTACTGAGGCACCAGTGGCACAGCCCCATCGCTCCCTGACCACAGCGCACACCTGAACAGTAGCTGCTGCACTCTGGCCAGACCCCCAACATGGCATCTTGAGCTTCTTCCCGAACTCGGGTCACCAGCATACACGCTGCGGGACCATCAGGCGGTCTCATGAGAATGCTACTCTGATATGCTGCAGAGCTAGCTGAGGTCACAGGAAGAAAAATCACAGTCTCCTTTGCTGTTCCTTCCAACAGGAAACGTGTGCCAATGGGTAGGTGTTTGCATTGCTGGAAATGGGAGGAACCCACCGGGAGGGGGGACTCGAAGTTCCAGGAGTGAAATTAAAAGTCAAAGACTGCTCTTGTACAAAATATACTTCCCAAAAAGGCATAAAGCTGACTGAAAATAAGAGAAAACTGTCTGCAGACCCAGCAGGTATGTTTGATCCTACATCAAAGGTGGTGGGTTCTCCCAAGGAATTCTTTCCATTTCCAGTACAGGCTGGAAGCTGGTTGTAAAATATCCATTGACAGAAATTATCTTCCGACCTCATGTATTTTATTTAAAAAGCTAGTGCACTGCCTAAAACTAATAGTAGTTTTTAAAAGCAGTTAACCATTACCTATTTTATCTGAGGTACTTTTTCTTTTCTGTTTGTTTAATTAGAAGATTGTTTGCCTGCGATGTCAGTAGGTGTGATGCGTGGGACAGAACTCTGCCTGTCAGCTGACACATCTAGCTCTGTTCCCCCCATTACATCATCAGCATTGTGACCTCACTCACTGTGACCTCGCTGCTGCTTAGGAACAGCCACTCAGTAGCTGCCATGTCAGTAACCTGTGATGTCACTGTCAGTGAGATCACAATGCTGGTGATGTAGTGGGGGGATAGAGACAGATGTGAGCGGCCTGGCTAACAGCTGTTTCACACATCCAGCACAATATTATCGCATAGAAGACTTTCTAATGAGCAAAAGAAAAAGAAAAATACTTCCGAAATAAAAAGTTACAACAGATTGCTTCTTCGAATATGTATTATTTTGCTGTTGCCTGTTGTGGCTCCACTAGCTATTTAATTATTTAGTTGGTTGTTTTTTGTTTACTGTGTATGGTATACTAGGCAATTAAGAAAAGAAATTAGTTACCATAGTAATATTGTTTCTTCCAGGGGATCTCTCAGTATGCTTGACTAGTGCAGTTATGCCAGCTGGGTTCAGCTGCCCTGGAGGTGGAGTTATGTTAATGATGCCAGGGAATTAGCCAATCAGGTTGTAGTAAGAGAGTGCTGCTTTTAGGTGTGGCTGTACTCCAGTCATATTAATTTTGAAGCCTGAGGGGCCAAAGGCCCAAAAGCCTAAACCTATCCTAGTATTACAGAAGAAAAAAGGGAAAAATGAAGGAAAAGAGAACTCGCCTCTAGGTGAACTATATCATGCTTCACTGTGGAATGTTACTCATTTTATTGCTCAACAGAGAGAAATTTGGCCTAAGGCAAGGACTGCAGAACTACTCCCAGCCAGGTTATGTGAGGGGAGGCTGGATGGGGAGGTCAAGCATACTGAGGGATCCCCGGAAGAAACAATAATATTATAGCAATTTTTTCTTCTCACTCTAGGAAACCCTCAGTATGCTTGACTAATGCAGACTACAAAACAGTGCAGTTGGGAGGACGGAACAGAACATACTTAGGCAACAGGTGCTGCAGGACTGCAGTGCTAAATCTGGCATCTGATCTGGACTGTACATCCAAGCAATGGTGCTTTGTGAAGGTGTGTATAGTCTTCCAGGTAGCCACTTTGCAGATGTCGAGCAAGGGTATGTCTCTTGCTGCTGCTATCAAGGCTGCAGTACCCCTCGTGGAGTGGGTCCTGAGGTGACTGTCTGCCAGCCTTACTGTAACAGAATTGTATGCAGGAGACTATCCAATGAGACATAGTCCTCTTAGAGGCTGGCCTGCCTTTACCCACCTCGTCACAGGTGAGGAACAGTTGAGCATGAGAGGAAATGAGCTGCTTGGTGTGCTCCAGGTAGTAGGTCAGTGCCAGTTTGACATTCCAGGCTATGAAGCCTGAACTCTCCAGGAGTGGATCTGTCTATGAAAAAGACGGGGAGCGTTATAGACTAGTACCCGTTGACCATGATTATGCATTTCTTGTTTATTAAAAGCAAGTAAAACTTTTCTGGACAGTGAATGATGCAAAATCAGCATAGCTTGTCTCCATAAAGAATTTCTATCCTCACTATGTCATTTATTTCTGCCTGTACGTCATGAGTTTAAGTTCACAGGATCTAACTGTTGTGCTGGATGTACCGATATTTATCTCAATGTTCCTTATCATGTTGTCAACCACTGTTGTAATCTCTGTGATGTTGTTTGTGTTTCAAGTATGTGCCATCTAGACGGCCCGGGTCATGCCTGAAAAAGGTCCTCAAGACCAGTGTACTTACCCGGTTATCAAATGCATAAATAAATAAAAATAAAATAAGGTGAAATTCCAAGACTACCTTGGGGAAGAAATTTCCTGTTAGTCCTGAGAACTACCTTATCCCTGTGGGAAATAATGTAGTTAGGTTCAGTGCAAAGAGCTTGCAGCTCTAAAATCCTTCAGGCTAAAGTGATTGCCACTAGGAAAACAGTTTTCCAGGTGATGAATTTTAAGTCTGTAGTAGCCATGGGCTCAAATGGAGACTCCATCAACTTGGCTATGCACAGGTTCAAGTCCGGGGGGGGGGGGACAGGTTCTCTAAGTGTGGGTTGAAGGTGCAGCAGGCCTTTGAAGAATTTCTTGAACATGGGATGAGAAATTACAGATTTCTCTTTGCCAGCTGAAATGTAGGCCAAAATGGCTGCCAGGTGGACCTTCAGTGACGAGTCTCAAAGGCCTGATGTTTGCAGGTGTGCCAAATAGTCTGGTATGGAAGACAGGCTAACTTGCAGTGGGTTAATCTGCCTGTCTTTACACCAGAAAGAGAATCTCTTCCATTTGGAAGTATAAGTATTTTTGGTACTTGTTTTTTTAGCTAGTCTAAGGATTCTCAGGACCTATTCCGAATACTGAAAGTCTGGGAATTCCAGCTCCTCAAGTATTAAGCTCTCAGGTGAAGAGACTCTATGCTGGGGTATGTTATCCCGGTCTGAGGCACGGTAAGGAGACTGTGGGTCGATGGCAGGCAAATGGGCCATTTGACTGAGAGGGCAAGGAGCAGGGAGTACCAGGGCTGCCTTGCCCAGTCCAGAGCCACCAGGATCATTGTTGCTGGCTGGCACCTGAGTTTGAGAAGCACCCAGAGAATCAGGGGAAATGGAGAGAAGGTGGACAGGAACCTCCCTGTCCAGTCTAGGGACAGGACATCCACTGGCACTGAGCCCAGAGCTGGAGGCCTGCAACAGTACAGAGGAATCTGATGACTGAGGTTGGAGGTGAAGAGATCTATCTCTGGAGTGCCCCACCATCTGAAGACTGTAGCCAGCACTTGCCTGTTTAGGGTCCACTTGTACTGGCCCTGGCTGATGCATCTCAGAGAGTCTGCTAGCACATTGTCCTTGTCTGGCAGGTGAATGGCAGTTAGTTACATGTCTAGGGAGTAGGCCAGTGACCAGATCTTCATGGCCTCTGTGTACAGCTTTGTGGATCTTGTGCCCCCTTGCTTGTCAATGTAGAACACAGCAGTAGTATTGTCTGTCCTTATTTGGACAGACTGACCCTTCAGCTGAGGGGCAAAGGCTTTGATAGCCAGGTAAATGGCTCTGAGCTCGAGAAGGTTTATGTGACACCGGGACTCCCTGGGAAACCACACCCCACATACGGATTGGTCTGCAGAGGTGTGCACCCCACCCAAGTAGGCAAGCATCCGTAGTGAGCACTTCGGAGGGTTCCTTTTGTTGGAAGGGGAGTCATTCCTTGAGGTTTTCCTTTTCCTTCCACTAGTCCAGGGCCTGCAGAAGGGTCCTTGTAACTGGAATGAGCTTTGATTCAGAATCTCTTTTCTGAGACTAATGAGCCCTCAGATGGTATTGAATGTCTCTCGTCTGAAACCTGGCTCCTGGAACTACAGCTACAGTAGAGGCCATGTGGCCTAGGAGCCTGAGGAAGTGCTTGGCTGGCCTAGGAGGAACGAATGTGCCAGGGTTTGGAGATTTTGTACACTGTCTAATGGGAGTAGGGCTTTCCCTTTCTGGGTGTCCTGCTTCAATGAACTCCAGGACTTGGACTGACTTGAAGTGGGGCTTCTCTGTGTTGATCAGGAAACCTAGGGACTCTAGAGTATGTTGTGTGAGACTGAGAGAGTCTCTGACCTTTTGGGAAGACTTGTCCACTATCAGCCAGTCGTCCAGGTAAGAGAAGACAGAGACCTTCTGCTGCACACTGGTAGTGGCCAGAGGGCAGTCTGAACCTGAGGTACTTTCTGTGAGAGGGCTTGATTGGAATGTGAAAATAGGTGTCTTTGAGATCCAGGGAGGCTAGCCAGTCTCCCTGTTGCAAAGAGGGGAACACCGCTGACAGGGTGACCATCTTGAATTTAGGATTGAACAGGGCTTGTTTAGGTACCTGAGATCCAGAATGGGTCATCAGTCCCCGTTTTTCCTTTGGGCGAGAAAGTACCTGGAATAGAGGTCTTACCCCCCACTGAAAGAGAGGAACTCTTTCCACTGCATTTGCTGAAAGGAGGGACTTTACCTCTAACTCCAGCAGAATCCTTTCTGTGGGAGTTGGAGGTTTTAAACTCGCTTGGTCCTGCTGGATGGGAAATTTTCTGAACTGCAGGATAACTCCTCCACCCACCACCTCCAGCACCCACTTGTCTGAGGTGATGCATTGCCATTGATGGAGGTCATGGGTCAGCCTTCCTCCTACTGGTAGAGGGGAGGCAACCTGGGCCTTCCACTCAGGGATTTTGTTTTGTTTGAGTTTTTGTTGAGGTGGTTGGGTCAGCACGCTTCTGAGCCCTTCTACCTCACCCCTAATGAAACCTCTCATTTAAGAATAATCCAGTGGCATGGGCATTGGCATAGGGTAGAAGGCCCTGGGACAGTAAACTCTACCTCTGCCTCCCTGCCCTGGGTCTTGTAGGAGGTAGAGGCTTTCTCTTTCGCTGCATTGCTCTGATAGGTGGTTTTGTATTCTTCCACCTTTTTCATGTATGCCTCTGTCTTGTCCCTGAAAAGAGAATTGTGCTCAAAGGGGAAATCCATGGCTTTAGTCTGGATGTCCCGGGAGAGGCTGGTAGTTCTAAACCAAGCAAACCTCCTGAGAGAAATGGCCTGAGGCACAGCCCCAGAGGCAGTGTCACTGGCATCCACAGCCATGTGGAACTGATATTTTGTGGCTTCTTAGACAGTTTTAACAGTTCCTGAGCCACTTTATCTGGGACTTTCTAGATGATAGCCAGGACAGAGCTCCAGAAAGCCTTTTGGTACTGAGCTGTGTATGCCATGTAAGTACAAAGGCGAAACAGCAGTGAGGCTGTGGTGTAAGATTTCTAACCAACAGTATATCATTTTTTGGATTCTTTTTCAGGAGGTTGGGAGGAAAAAGGCACTTTAGCTTTGTCACGCGCTGCAGCTTGCACTACTCCTTCGTGGTCTGGATGTATGTAAAGGCACTCAGCATTAGTATTTTGTAGCTGGTAGTTTTTCTCTATTTTCTTATCCACCCCTGGTATGGAGGTGGGATTCTGTAGAAGTTTGAAATCAGCTCTGCAATGGGACTTGTGAACTGGAAGGAGCAGCTTTTTAGGAGGAGGAGGAAGACCCATCATATCCAAAAAGTCTGCATCCTCATCCTCCTCAGTGGAATCTTGAATAGAAAGGTCAAGAGTGTCCACCATGTGCTGGACAAAGGAAAAATGAGAGGAAAAATCCTGCTGGCCAGGGGACAGAGAGCCGAATTCTTGGTGAGGAGTTTTCTCAGGTTCTAAGGGGTCATCCTCCTCTTCATCATCACCCCCTCAAAGAAAATGCCCTGGCCGAGACCAGTGTCAGAGGGAATAGGTGTAGTAGGATGAGCTTGGGCATTCAGAAGAGAGCCCACAGCCTGAAAAGTTTGATATAGTTGCCAAGCCTTTGCCATTTCCTCCATAGAGGGTATATCTTGTAACATTGGTGCCTCCCTTTGCTTTTCAGTGGGAAGGGCAGTGATATGTTTTTATGTTTGCTTGAGCACATGCACAAGAAACATTTTGTGGTATCTTGTGGTAGTAGCAGATTTCAGAGGTGTGGCAGTGTTGTGGCCAATGCGGCCACTGCTTTTTTGGGCTTGTCTGTTTGGCACCAATGAATAAGCACGCTGTCTATGACAGCAGTTTTGAAGCGTGCCACCAACCTGAAAGAAATTCACCACCACAATCAGGGAGCACCCCGTCATTGCAGGGCATAGCCACTGATATGCCTGGCATGCCACGGCATGCAACAGACCAGTAGAGACTAGCAGGGAGCCGAATTGCTTTGTATTGCAAATACTCTTTGTTCTGGGTTTTTTCACACGCTCTCCCGGGGACGTAAAATTTTCTCAGATTTCTGGGGGGGTCTCACCAGTGACGTGCATGCCCACGGCCTTGCATACCTGATTGAGACTGTATTCTGCGTTCTTAATCAGGTCCACTTGTGAGGAAAAGAGGTGTGGCTGGCAAGGGGCAGACCGGTCGAGAGCTACTAGGCATAGTCACCGATACGCCTGGTAAGCCACGGCATATTACTAAAAGTGAAGGGGGTAGCAAAACTGGCCGTGTCCGGCATCTCTCCTCCAGGCAGTAAGTTCCTTTGTCTGTATGTTTGACTTTCGTGGGCTTGTTATCACTTGCTGCCGAAATCACCTTTGTTTCGGTGGGGGGAGGGGGGTGCCGATGTTGGGAATGCAGTGATCAATCAGGTCTGCGAAGGTAGTGAAATACCTGATTGGGAGCAACAGTTGGCTTGAGGGCGTATCTGTCTAGTGCTGGCGGCATATTTAAATGTGGAGAAGTCCAGTGCTGCTTCTTCCTATTCTAATCTTCCGTTCCGAGAAGAAGTGCGACTGTGAGTGCTGCTACAGCACGGACTAGCAAGACGAAGACTTAATCTCACTAAAAGAGCTGTAATTACTTTCAGTTGGAGCTTTGAAGGAGTATGTGGTGTTCTGCGATTGTCTGCAACTGAGATTGTCTGGGGAGCTCGGGCGGAGCAGACCAGGTCAGTCAGGTCAGATATCGGGCGGGCTGCTGCCAAAGTCCTCCATATTTGTGGCCATAAGGTCTTCTCAGATCTCAGCACACCACCAGGACTGGTAGAGGTCAAGTCACCGAGCAGAGGGAGGGAGTCTCTCTGCTGTGCTGGAGTCAGACAAGTTGGATTGTACTGTACTCTTTTTCTGTCTGACCTCCAAATAATCTGGTCGGGTCCCAGGAGAATGCATTTCATTGCTCAGCCTTCTACTGCCCTTTAAACCAGCCGCCGAGCCACAGCCTACCCTACCACAAAGTGCAGGTATGTAAAAATGTCCGCTTTAAATTTTCCACGGTGGTAAACTGACTGAGGACCGGGACAGGGAAAGGAAAAGCCAGCTCTCTGTCCAAATGGGAAACTTTATTCTCTCGTGTTACTTCCTGCTGGTTGGCCCCACCCGAAGGAGTATGTCCTGTCCAGTAGTAACAGGGGAGGTAGGACTAAAAGTACCTAGGCATAAGCAAGAAGTGCCACTGGTGTCAAGATCTGAGAAAATACATAAGTGTAGTGTATGGCATATGGGAGAGGAGGAAGGTTAAAGTGACCTTTATATAAGTAAAAATGCAAGTAGTCCAGGTACTCCAGATAGAGATGAAAAGAAATGCAATATTTCCCATAACCAGCAAACAAATGGGAGAAAAAAGCCCATAAAGATGATGATAAACTCCCCCGTGTTTTATGGTTCTTTACTAGAGTGCCAACCAACTACATAATCTAGAAATCTGCATGCATCTGTGTGGACATTTTTTCCCCATGTGTACGTTGGTTGTACATGTTATTAAATTTCTTTAACCTGCGTTTGGATTACCAGGACTACTTGAACTTTTGCCTGTAAAAAAGTTATCGAGGGACTGTAAGTGAGCTGTTTTTTCCTTTCCTGTATCTCACCACTAGGACCAAGGGCAGTATACACGTGCCAAGAGTGCGGCATTCCTTCCCGAGTTCTTTTTTTTTTTATTTTGGTATTCAGGGTCTAATATATATAAATATATATGTATAAATGATGGGACATTCTTATAAATATTGGTTTTGAAAAATAAAGTTCTGTGTTTGCTCTTCAGGAAAGCAGTTTTACTGAACCCCTCACTGTGTATCAGATGTTATAGGAACACATTTTGCAGTGTTTGTACATTGTTGGTAAAGAATGTTTAGTTCTTTTACCTGCAGAGATCCAATCACTCTGTACTGCTATAAGCCATGGAGATATTAACAGTAGTGTTTTATGGTTACTTCCCCAATGCTGTATCTTATGGGAGGGTGTCATATCATCTTTTTGCGAGGGGACTGTATTTTCGATCTGTTCCCTTCTTGTGTGACTGTATTTTGGATCTATTCACTTCTTGTGTATTTTTATTGTAAGTTTAGTATTAAAACTTGTTAAATGAATAACAAGTTTAAAGAAAAACCTGTTACTATTATCATTGTTGAACACATGCACCTTTCTCCAGCTACTAAATGACTCTAATACTTTTAGGCCTTTTTGTAGTCTTACTAACAATAGCTATGAGACATGAACTTCACCTAAGAAAGCCACTAAAGCTACAAGCAGAATTTGGGAAAGTATCCATTTGATACTGAAGTGCTAAAAGGATGTTATGAATGTTACTTTATCCAGTGCTGGACACTAGTGTGGTGGATGCGAATTTGGTGCCACACTAAGTACCCAACCTAAGCTGGAGCACTGGAACAATATTCTGTGAGCCTAGGTTCAGTTCCCTGGCAGTCACATTATTTCTTTTCTTGCTACAATTTGTGATCTGTCTACTCATGAGTACCCTTGTCTGCAGTTTAATGTTGGCTGAAATAGTTCTTAAGTTTGCAAAATGGCTGTTTTTTTATGCAAGTTGTTTTCACAAAAGTGCACCATAACCTGGCATTGTTCACTGCTTTTCATTCAGATAGCAGTATTTTTCCAAATTGTTTGACAATTTGGTTGAGATTGCATAAGGTCTGCCTCCCTTTTTACAGTTGTATAATGAGAGTATTTATAAAGCTACAGCACTGCAACATTAAAGTGGACAGGGATTGATTACTTATGCGCAGCTGTTTGAAATGTCTCTATTTTCAAAAAATGATATTCATACCTCTAAATAATCCCTATTTACCTGTGCCTGAATAAAAGCTGAAGCTGTCAGTTGTGTTTTGCACTTTCTTTGTATAGATAACATTCTATGCAGTTCCTTTCATGGAACCAAGGATTTGGAGTTTTGACTATGTCACTTCATGGTTTCAGAAATGTTATTCATTTATTTATTTATTTAGAGTCTAGGATTACAAGTACCTTGTAATGTTAGCAGGAACTTATAAGTACAGTGCCCACGGTTCTGAACTATAAAGTAACATAGCCAAAACTCGGAATTCTTGGTTCCATGAAAGGAACTGCACAGAATGTTTTCCATATAAAGAAAACAATACAAAACACAACTGACAGCTTTAGCTTTTTATTCAGGCACAGTTAAATAGAGATCCAATACAGGAATAAATATAATTTATGAAAATAGAGACATTTCAAGCAGCTGCACATAAGAAATCCGTTCCTGTCCCCTTCAAGCATATTTTAATTGAATGAGGGTTTATTTACAGTAGCTCCTTCACCTTTGCTCTGAGACCACTAAAGCTGCTTGAAGTTCAGTTCCCAACCCCATGCCTGGATGTGTATTTATTGTCAAATAGGATGTAAATGCAGGAATATAACCGTCCCATTAGTGTGGCGAGACATTCCCAACGGGCTGTTTGCCTTCTATTGTCTCTATTAATCCAGTAAATAATCCAGTAACTCCACAGGGGAATGGAAATTGATGTGGAACAATGCTGAAGGACTTGGACCCATGCCAGGACAAGAGCTCTTCTAAGAGATGATACCCTTAGCGTGACGGCTTGTGATGCATGAGTGATTCTGGTTAGTTTGGGCATGCACGAGTGCACGAATGACCGTTGGCTGGTGTGGGTACGAAGCTTTACTGCTTTAGTGAGCTGAGTGTGAATGGTCCTCTGTGAGACTGGCTACCTTGTCGTGGTACAGAGGCTTGACATAGTGCAATATTGTAACTAAAAGCCAGTCTTAGTCTGACATTTTTGGGTTATTGAAAGACTTTCTTGCTGTGTGGGAATGTATGTTCATCTTAACATTTCATATTTAGAGTATGCGCCACAGACCAAATGATGCTTGTGTTGGGGAGGGGGGCGCGGAGCATGGATAACAGTGGCGGGGGGGTAGCAGTGTGGCAGCTTGGTGTACAAAACTAAAATGCCTGGCTACACCCCCCCCCCCAATCTACACCCCCTACCTAACCTCCCACTGCTGTTGCAACCATGAAGAACTTAAGGGACCACAAAGCATCTTGGCACTGAAGGTAAGGCAGTGGGAGGGGGCTGAATTTGAATGGTAGACAGCGCTGCTGAAGGATCTCTCTACCTTTGCTGATGTGTCTTGCGCGCCCCTCAGTTTAGTGCTTAAACCCTTTCTGATGGAGAAATTTGGGGGTTTTGCATCGAGCAGCCCTCCCTCCCACATTCAAGTGCAACAAGGAGAAAATCAGATTGCTTCGATTCATTTATTCTTAGAAAATTTCTTTTAATGCTACTTCTTGTGCATGGAGCTGCACTCGAGACACCCATCAAGTCTGATGGTATTTATACACAACAGACTGAGGCTATAATTTGGTGGATTGAGCAAGGTTTGTGCTTTTATTTCCTCTACTTTTTTTAAAACATTAAGTTCCATTGCTCTGTGTGAAAAGAAGACGGATGCACATGTATTTTTAGGTAAAGTGAAAGTCAAAAACTCTTGGAGTTAAAACAGATCGGGTTGCCTTATACCATTAGTTACTATGGTGGGATTTTTTTTAAATGAGGGTTTTGGATGGGGCTTTCTCGTGTTGGTGAAAGTAAAACTTCTTAGAAAGTTCTGTTTAATTAAAATCCAGACAGTTTTTTTTTTTCAAAATGTGTGGTGAATTGTAACATTTATGAACCCCCACGATGACAAACCCCTAAATCATGGCCATTCGAGAAGGGAAAACAGGATGGACTCGAAATCCTTATTGTATCTCAAGTTAAAATATTTCTTTTTTTTTTTGTGAATAAAATATGGCAATTGCTGGAGGATTTGCTGTACATATTTACTAGGGACAGCACAGCTGTGATGCAGGTATCTCGTTCTTATTTTTTACAGCCAGGTGGAATGAAGTATTGGGAGGTTAAAGCAGCAGTACTCTGTAAAAAAATCGGCACTTTTTCAACTGTTTATTCCTTGTGCTCTGTTGAGCATGTCCCTGGTACTCTTTCTTGCCAGCATTGTACTATTTCCCCGTAATCTGCTTACTTGTCCTTTGTTTTTGTTTACATTTTTGCCGCCCACCATGTTGACAGCAGCAGTAAAAGATGGGCAGACAGGCAGGCGCCGTATTTTCTGTGGATCTACAGAACATTGAATTTGATCACTTCCTGGATAGGTAGTTCTGCTGCTTTAAACGACTTGCTCAGGGTCACACCAATGCAAACAGTTGTGTGGGTTCTGAACCTGGGAATCATGGTTCCCATGCCTTTGCTGTAACCAGCATTGGAGTACGCTACCTCTTTAAATAATTTATTTTTTTAATTAGTTCAGAATGAAGGAAAATGTGGAGTACATTTGGTTTGTATGAATACACAGAAGTTTATTTTTCTTGCATACACTTTGTGCTCTGCTTGGGCTGTGTGTGTTAGTGTGTGGTTGGGAAATCCAGTTGGTTTCTATAAGTGGAAATATTGTGAGGCTGAAACCTGAAGGACCCTTGTTGTGTGTGCGTAGGTGGTGTTTTTCATCTGCACAGCATTTTCCTGTCTTGGAACACAGTATCATAACACTGTGGTGCCAGAAAGACTGAAAGGCGTCGGGAGTGTGGCTTGGAGTCACTGGCCGTAATGTTCATGCCATTTCACCTCCAACCCCACCATGTAGCTAGTGACAGGCATCAAGGTGTGCCTTGGGGTGTTCGGCCTTAACGTTCACCCCATTCTCCTATATTGCACCCATCTCAGCTTATTTCCTTATGGAATGGGGTGAGTGTAAGGGCCGAAGACCCCAAGGCACACTGTGACACCTATCAGTGTCTGCAGGGTGGGGTGAGGTGGAATGGTGTGAACATTATGGCCGATGACCCAAAGGCACACCCCAACACCTGTCAGTCTCTGCAGGGTGGGGGTTGGGGTTGGTGTTAGTTCAATACTTCACTGCCATTCCTATTATGCATCTCTCTAACTCATGCAGTAGCAATGCCAATACCAGCAAGCAGACATACAGCATTCACAAATGCTCGTTCTTTTTGTTTCTTTTTAGTAGGCACTACATCAGTAACCTGCTGTGAATGTCTTTTTTCTTTGGCTAGGTCATTATTATTTTTATCAGGCTTATTTTCTATGGGGTCCTGTGAGGGTCTGTCTTTAGACTTTTGATAAGAGGACAAGGATCCGTCTTTTGACTTTCTAACAGAGGAGAAGGCAGACTGAGAAGACATCATTTTCCAGCCCTATGGCTGATTTCTCACTGTTTCTGAGCAATTTACATGTAAAGCTCAGAAACAGAAAAAACAGCGACTGGCCCAAACATTTAATGAGGATTGTGGCAGTCTGCCTTGGCAACAAATTAGCAATCTGGAAAAAACTTAGAGACCAGTCTGTGTTTGGGTCTGTCTGACTTGCCAATTTGTCAAAAGACCCATGAAAGTTTGCTCCCAAATAAAAAAACTTGAAAAGGCTCCCAACACTGTGGAACCATGGATAAAACAGATCCAGGCTCAGGTAAAATGAAGAAATGCGGTTAAAAATCATGGAACCACTTATTTAAAAAATGAGTATCAGGGGGCAGACATAATGCTAAAATATAAAATCTGCGGAAATTTTACCTCGGGTGCAGTAGTTTTTAGTTAAAAAAAGCATGGGAACGCAGAAAAAAAGGTGATTTTCCGTGGTTCCTGGGAACTAAGGAGCTGTGGAAAAGACAAAAATAAAAATTAAAACTAGTATAAACACTCTGAATGCAGCACTTAACAAAAGAAAACACTGAAAAAGTGAAAATTAACTAATTCAAGCAAAGGTTTGAAGAGAGAGCTCCAAGGCAGACTTGTCCAGTCAGCAGAGAAATGAATCTGACCGGAGTACAGCAGCACCTACAGGCAGCACTCTCTTATTACAACCTGATTGGCTAATTCCCTGGCATCATTAGCATAACTCCACCTCTGGGGCAGCTAAACCCAGCTGGCATACTGTACTAGTCAAGCATACTGAGGGATTCCAATGGTAAGAAATGCCTATTTTCAGGTACACCCCAGAAGAATGCAGAGGTGATACACAATCAAACACAAGACCAATAGGTGTCAGCAGGCCTGTCGAGCAATGTGACATGAAAGTTTCCAACACAAAGGATAATTATGTTATATATAACAAAGGAAATATGGCTACCATTAGAACACAGAGCTGATAGTACACCTAAAGCAACTGCCCCAAATGGGAGAGTTTGCCAAGATAACACCAAGAACAAACATAAAGAAACAACATGTCACATTTCCAGGGCAGCTGTAGTGACATGAAACTAAAAGCTGCACAATTGGGCAGACTTGATAGACATGTGGGCCTTTTTCTGCCAGCAATTTCGTATGTTCATAACAAAATTGGGCAAAAAATTTGACCCCACATTTTTTCACTATAAAATACTCTCAGCGTCTTCCAGTTTTATTTGATAGTAAGAAGTTGTAGTTCCCCTACAACTGGAGTATTTTATAAATGCTTTAATTTGTTTTGTTTTTTTGTCAAGAAGAAAAAAGATGGCCACCACAACTGGCTTAGAAATAGCTCTGTAGACTTAGAAAGAAATAGGGTCAAGAAAATAAACTCATGGTGCACAGCATTGGAGGTAACTACAAAAGTAGATTTGACAGGTATGCTAATATTTCATTAACTGCAGCTAAAACTAGCTTTTAAGGCAAAATGTTTCACTGCACTGCTGCTTTAATTGTGCCTTAATAAATGCAGCGATGATACTGTATGTCACAGCTTGTATCCAGAACAATAAGCAGAGGTGCTGTCCTATCATAACAGTGCACAGAGTTCCGCACACAAACCGCGACTTAGTCAGCACTCCAAGTTACTGGTTTTATTAAGAGAACTACACAGAATGTTATTCATGAAAAGAAAACACTGTGGCCCAGATATTCAAAAGAATTGAGCCATGCGCAATAGGGTTGCACCTGCGCAAGTCCAAAAATGCGCCATTCTGCAATATTCAGCAGGAGGTTGCGTCCCAAAATCACGTTGAGCAACAGCGTAATGATAATGAAGGCATGTGCAACTGAAGGGGGAGGAACCATGCATAAATGGCGCAGTGCGATATTCAACAACTTGCGCCATGCGCAATAGGGGAGCAAGCGGAAGTTGCTAAATAGCAGAAATGAGCCAAAATAAAAGGGAGCAAGGGAGAGGCACAAGAACGCTACAGGGAAGCCACATATGAGAGCAAAACACAGCAGGACACACTGTGCAGCAGGGACACACAGGGCCAGGCAGGAAAGGGCACCTGGAAGCAATAGCCACAGGGGAAGGTGTGGGGAGACATTGCACAATGGGGAGGTACACCACACAGCAGTGAGACAAGCACAGGCAGGTGTTCCTGGTGCAGGGGAAGTAGCAGTGAGGACAGCGGGGGGAATACAGTAACAGCTGCCAGTAGGGGGTGAACACAAGCCAGGGACATGGCCAGTGCCACCTTCCAGATGGAGGCCGTTATGAGGGGGGTGAGAAGGCGGGCAGCAGGGGGGCATGGCCGTGGAAGGGCCCATCGGCAATATGCCCCCAACAGGCAGTACCGAGCCTGCACCAGCTTCGAGCTGTACAGTGATACCGAGATTGTGGGCCGGTAGCACCTGAATCCGGCAATTCTGAGGTGGCTCTGTGGGCTGTGCAGTGATGTGATGCAGGCACCCACACGATGGAGCCATGCCCTGTCAGTGGAGACCAAAGTGACAGCTTGCATCTGCTTGCTCGCCACAGGTACCTTCCAGAGACCAACTGGGGACACCACAGGCATAACCCAGTTGGCCACGTCACGCCACCTAACCCAATTCCTCAGCGCACTGCTGACACATGCTGCGGAGTACATCCATTTCCCCAGCACACCGGCGGAGTGCACAGCAAACATACAGGAGTTCCACAGGGTAGAACGTATGCCTGGCGTGCTAGGGGCAATAGACTGCACCCATGTGGCCATCTGCATACCACCTGGCCCCGAGGGGGCCGCATACATCAATCGCAAGGGCTATGCCAGCATCAACTGCCAGGTGGTGTGCGATGCCAGGGGGCACATAATCAATGCCTGTGCCACGCACCCTGGGGGAGCACACAATGCCTTCATCTGGCACCAGTCGGCACTGTGCCACAGATTCGAGAGTGGGGATATCCCCACTGGACACCTAGTGGGTGAGTATGCAAACCACATGGACAATCATAGGGCCTGGGGGGGGCATGGTCAGAGGTGACATGGGTAGTGGCCTACATGGCCCAGGGCAGGCTGATGCTGATCACCAAACTAACCTCCACCCTCTACACATAGGTGACAGTGGATACCCACTCCGTCTCTGGCTGCTCACACCCTACCGGCGGCCCACGACCCCATCGCAGCAATACTACAATGAGGCACACGCCACCACATGTAATGTCATCAAGCGGGTGTTCGGGATGCTGAAGGCATGTTTCCATTGCCTGGACACCTCCAGCGGTGCCCTACAGTGCAGCCCCTCAAAGGCCTGCGGGCTATTCCTGGACTGTTGCATCCTGCACAACATGGCCAACGAATGTGGGATAGCCATACAGGTCAAAGAGGGGGACAGCGATGGGGACAATGAGGACACTGGTGATGATGGTGATGGGCAGCCCCCCCTTGGCTGACGGGACCCCCAACTGCTCCGGCTGGCACAGCTGCACCGGGACACCATCACGGAGGAGCACTTGAGCCAACCCAGGTAAGTCATGGGGCCATGTGTAACCACCAGTGGCTAAGGCACAACCCACAACCACGCACAGACACACTCCAGGGGTGCATGCCATCAAGGGAAGTGGCAGGGCATGGAACCACACACACAACCAGGGATGGGTGAGGTCTAACATGCCACGCAGACAGACACACACACAATGCACCAAACTTGCACAAAGGGTTGGAGGCACACCGACCCAGAACGCCACCCCTAGCCACATACATGTCCACAGACCACCACGCCCACTGCCTGTCCATGTGCGTGTGTCAGATGCTGTGCACCATTGCACATTGGTGTACAGCGCAATGCAGGCATCATCATGCACACACAACTGCAGACAGCAGCCGGGAGGGTGTGCAGCAGGACTGTGTGTCCGCATGCAGGGCTGGGTACCCACCCATGCACTGCCTACTGAAAGACACAATGCACACAGTGCAGCACCAGACAGTAGCCGCATTGGGAGACAGGTCAGTCACACGACACAGTGCCCCGGCCACCACGGATGTGTGGGCGGCCCCGCCGAGACCCACCAGCACTGACAGGCTGACCACTGGCCTCATGGTCCCCCAGGGGTTCCACTGCGTGAACGCGACTGTGCTCGCACAGGGGTCTGCAGTACACGGAACATGTCTGCGCCAGGTGTGCTCGGGATGCCCACTGCTGAACCCGGTGTCGACAGAGAGGGTGCTGCATGACGCCGGGAACAGGGGGTGGACAGTGCACTGCGTGGTGTCCGCGACACATGGGCACATGACTGTGTGCCCATTGTGGCCATGACAGCAGTGAATGCCTGTGCATGCCTGTCAATGGCAGTGGTCACATCTTCCCGCAACTGGTCCATCCTTGCTAGGATCAGAGCGGTGTCTCTGCTGCAATGCTCCTCTGCACGCTCCAGAGCTGCACGCAGTGCATCCACCGACGTTGCAAGCTGCATCTGCTGCTGGACTGATGCTTGCAGTAGGCGGGTGTGCTCATCCAAGAGGTCATCTGTCTCCTCGGCATCCTGTTCCTCAGGGTGTGAGCGGCCCTGATGCTCAGCACCCCTTGAGCGTGGAACTGCGCACCAGGACCAGGTCTAGGCATGTCTACAGGCAGTGCACAGATGCCGCCACTGGACCCTGTACCCCCAAGCCCATTGGCCGACTGCTGATGCTGCCCCTTCGGCTGCCACTCCCCAGGGCTCAGTGGTGCCACCGCAGTGGCTGCAACAGTCCCACTGTCCTGAATAAACACCAGTGCTCCCCCACTGGTGCTGACAGGCACAGGCTAGGACTGCGCTGACACGCAGGCCTCCATGGCAGCGCCACCCACAGCCATGGCCACAACGTTACCTGATGTGTGGCCATCCCGTGGCACACACGTGTCACTGCCCATGCCGTTAGCGACATCATCATCGGTGATGGACTCGGCACTGGCCTGTGTCACAGCATGCTGGCATCCGTGGATGCTGTCACGCTGGGACATGGGCAGAGCTTCCTCCGCACCTGTTACAACAACATCAGTGTGGACAGCCAGGCGGGCCCACTGTCGCACTGAGCTGCGTATACCTGTGGAGGTGGATGGGCCCTCCTCCATCTCCAGCTGACTGTCCTCAGTGGACTGACCCATGCAGATGCTCAGGATCTGTAAGGGAAGACAAAGTCGCGTTACTGCATGTGACCTACCCTGCGCTCCCCATAGACAGACCATGACTTACCATGCAGTGATGGGCCACTACCCGTCTGGAAGCCACCACCCAGAACACCCTCAATGGCACAACACTGCATGCTTTCAGCAATCCTCTCCTCCTGTGGGGTCAGGTGTACCACCTCCGGCTGTCCCCCACCTGTAGCAGCTCATGCTGCCCTGATGGCAGCCACCTTCTCCTTTATCCTTCTCCTGTCCGTGCCCAACTTCTTCTTGCACTACTGTACGGAGCGCTGGTGGCTGCCATGCAGATTTACAGCACGTGCTCCCTCCTCCCATGCAGCAGCATGGGCTTGAGGTGTTCCCTGCCGTCCGCTAAGAAGCGGCTCCTGATCCAGGTAGGCCTCAAACAGGGCTTCGGTCTTGGCCTTGGTAAAATTAGGCCTCCTCCTCCTCCCACCACTGTGTTCCTCCTCTCCCACAACTTGCTCGGTCATTATCTACCCTGTAAGAATGGCAGTTGTTACCTGTGACTGTGCAGTCCCATGCATGTCCCTAAATCCACAGTCCACACTCCCAAACAGCATGCAACTCACCAATAGACTGAAGTAACCGACTATGGCTACTGCAGCCCAATGTCACACTTTTATAGCACAACCCATGCAAATGAGGCGAGGCGCAACTTTAAGTGGATGCAAATTGCAGTGCTGCGCCATTGCATGGCTGATTAGCTGTTTTGCATATTGCGACTGAATATCGCGCTGTTGCACTTTGCGCAACTGTGTTGAACATGCTGAGCCAATGGCGCAGTTCTGTGACATGTGCAGTACACACCTCACTGCGCATGCCCGGGTTGCTGACGCAGGAGTCTGCCGCGCTGCTGAGGTGCTGTGCGCGGGAAGCAATGCAGGGCACGGCCACCATTGTGCCAGTGGCGCTATAGCGATGTTCACCTACATGGTGCAGTGGCACTGGGCCATCATAGGCACACTGGGGCAACAGCCCGGTAGGCTGCTACTGGCGATACACACAGGCATCCAATCGTGCTACACGCATTGGGTTCCAATGGCACTGTGCATGTCCGTGCGCCAGAGACCCTTGACCCTGTGCCCGACCTTTGGCCCCTAGGCACCATGCGTCAGGCATGGGTGCACCACTATCGCACTGTTCGGTGACAGCGCGATAGGGAATGGCAGTGCTGTACCGCGCAGCATCTGCACTTGGGGAGCTGCGCTGCAGAGCGCCATATTTGCAGACCAAGCAGAGAGAATGGCACGCAGGAGGGCTGCTCAGTGGATGCAGTTGGAACTGGCCAACCTAGTGGCCATAGTGGAGCCACACCATGGACCACTGTTCGGGGAGGCACCTCTGGACAGGTCCAAGAGTCAGATGTGGGAGGAGGTGGCTACTGCACTGGAGGAGACCACTAGATGGGGGAGGAGTGCTGAGCAGTGCCGCCATAGGTATGGGGACCTGCGCCGGAGGGAGCTGGAGCTGCTAGCCCACCCGCGGGGACGTGCCAGGAGGGGCACGGTGCCACGGCTAGGTAGGTGTTACGTCAACACACTTTTATCTTCCATATGGGTATCACGGTTATATGTGTCCAGCACATGGGGAGGGACCGTCTGGGGTTGGCTGTGGGTGGTGTTATCAGGGTGTGGGGTGGGTGGGTCTGGCTGGGTGGGAGAGCACATACCTGGGGGCAGGTGGGCTTTGCTATGGGATTGTACTGATGTTCCTCTCTCCATGTTTGCACCACAGGCCCGGAGGAATGGCGCCTTGCCCGTGGGCTGCGGCGCAATGAGGAGGAGAGGGAGGCCAGGCAGGGCGAGGGTCCACAGCGCCCAAGGGACCGGCCCGATGATGGTGAGTGCCATACCTCCATGATTACTATTGCATGCTGTGTAACAGAGTGGGCAGCAGGGCATGGCCACCATCCATTGACAACACTGCCATGCACACAACTTGTTACAGTCAACACTGTCCAGTGGCAATGCATGTCTGGGAGTGCGTCGATGGTGGTCCATGCGTGCACCGGGTACATGGTTGTGCCACTGCCTTTGCACCACATAACCATGTCACTAAACGGCCATGGTGGTGCTGTGCGTGAGTTGGCCGGTGGGTGTGTGCAGTGTTCCACATGGCTGTATGCGCCTGGGTGGGCAGGTCATGTGGACATGATCAATGTGGGTGGTCACACACCGTCGCAGAGGTATGTCCCACGGCCGTATGCCATGCACAGTGGGTGGGCTGTATGGGGCTGTGCATTCACACCTATTGACTGTGCTCCCTTGTCCTAGGTACACGCCAGCTCCATGACATCCGGGAGGCACTGCGGGAGATCCTGCAGGTGGCGAGGATGTCACTAGATATCCTTCACCAGATAGACGAGACCGGGGTCCTAAGGAGGCACAGGCAGCGAAGGAGCCAGAGCGGGGAGCGGCGCTCCTGTTAAAAGTCCCTCTGCCTCTGATATCCCCTACCCCCCTGGATCCACCCTCACACCCCTTCTTTCCTGTCCCATTTGTCCACCCCTGACCCTTACCCACCTCCACCTTGTTTGTGGCCCTCCCCCCCACCTTGTATACAGTATATTGTTGTAAATAGTTACCTTTTATATGTTGTTTTAATACAGTTATTTTGCTATGAATACTGTGGTGGTCTCTGATTTGCAGCGGGCTATAGGTGCTCAGCTGCAGTGGTGTACATGGCGTCAGGGGTGGTGCAGTCATGGGTATGTGTGTGTGTGTGTGTGTGTCCATGTGGAGGTGACTATGGTGTGGGGGTAGCTATCAGTCAGTGTCTGTGGTGTGTGTGTTGTGCCCTGTGCACTGGATGACTGTGTGCAGTGGTCCATGGTGTGTGCTCTGTGTCCAAGGTGCACCTGTCAGCCCGTCCATGGCCTGTGCAGCTGACACTCATGCATGTCTGTGACCTGCACGGTCTGCTGGCATGTCAGTGGTGGCAGTCCATGCAGGGCAGCCACTGTACTCGTCACACTACTGGGTTGCCTCCTGTCACTGGTGTGGTGCATGTCTGCCTCACGTGACACTGTGGCCTCCACAGTTGTTGTCCCACCTCCATGCTGTGCCTTGTGTGTGTGTTGCAGGGGATGTGCACCACTGTCTGTGACTTGTGCTCCGGGAAAATGCTGGTGGCGTACAGGTCCACAGTGCCTGCGCAGGGTGGCTGGCACTCCAGTGCCATGGAAGACTGTGGATTGTGTGTACACAGTTTACATGGGCCCACGCTGGGGGCTTGGTTGCCCTGCCACTGCGTCCCTGTGCTGTTGTGCCCTTGGGTATGGGTGGGTGTCTGTCCATGCACTGTGTGGCATCCGGTGTGGTGCATGCTTCCACGCACCACTGTGGGTGTCTGTGCTGGCTGTTGTGGCCAGTGCTGGGTCAGGGTGTGTCATTGAGAGACTGTGCAGGGTGCTGTACCACTGGTGGTGGTGTCCGGGGCATGTCCTGCCCCGTGTGGGGTACCTCGTGTGCCGACGCATGGTTGGTCTCCCAGCAGTACCTTGGGGGGGCTGTGCATGGTGGCACTGTGTATGCCATTGTTGCATTGCTGTGTGCTGCCACCTGCTGATGGGTGCTCGTGGTGGGGCTGCCTTGCATGGTTCTGTGGTGTACAGGGTTGCAGTGTCACAGTGGGGGTGGTGGCATGCATGGGATTTCCTGCAGTGGTGGTCGCTGCTCCTGGGCAGGGTGTCTAGGGGTCATGGTGCAGGGTGTGCTCTGCATTGGGGGGATGGTGTGGCACGGGGTGGTCAGCCCTCCTTGTGTGCCAGTCACAGCTTGCCGAGAGGTGTGATGGGGCAACATGGCCCAGCTGTGGGTTGGTTGCTGGTCTCCATGGGCCGGTGGTTATTCCAGCCTCCCCAGTTGTGCAGTGCATGGGGTGTGGGGGACGATGTCTGTTCTGCTGTGTGTCCCTGTGCCCATCTGTGGCATGGGTGGTGGCCCCTCACCGCTGGTTGTGCAGTTGCATTGCCCTGCTGCTGGGGGCATCCCTGGTTGTGCTATGGCGCTTTCTGGACTGCTCAGCTGAACATCCCTTGTTGCGCTATGGCGCATCTGATCTGCTCAGCTTCCCCTCCCTAGTTGCGCTATGGCGCAGGTGGTGCGATGTTCAGTCGTCAGCTGTAGGCGCAGTTTAGCCGGCTCACTTTTTGAATATCGCGCCTCTTGCGCATGGGCGCAATGGACTTGCGCTTGCTCCTGCTGTTGCACACTTTTTGGGCGCAGTTTGAATATCTGGGCCTGTGTGTTAATACTGCCATGGTGACCAGTCTTACCCTTGTAAGAGTGGTTTCACGTACATTCTTAGGGTGTGAGAACCACGAACCGAAGGTGAGAAGCTCTAATACCTTAACAATATAAGCAACTGATTGAGGAGGTTGATCAATAATATACTAAACAGAAAATAAAAGAAAGATGAACTAGCTTGTTTCTAGGTCACACGTGCATGAGATATGCTTCACAGAATAAGAATGTTCAATGTACAGGCGAAAGGAGTACTCCAACTGGGCGGAAGCGTTCCCTCCACCCTTAATACAAAATATAGTTTTTCACATTTGCTTGTATTTAGGTATAGTTAAACACGGATGATCATTTTGCAGTATGAATATAATTTCTGAATATAATAACTGTGCAAACATCTGCCAACTAAAAATAAACCTCTGGCCTCTTCAAAAACCAAAACAAATAAAAGCAGCCAAGATTCAGATGGAGCTGTATGACAGAGCAGGTATTGTGAGGCAATTTAAAGAGGCAGGCTGGCCAGAAGCACAATAAATACCCCAGATGGTGTTAGTAGAAATCAATCATTCTATATTCTGAAAGCATTCCTTCGTTCTGGCCTTTTGATACCTCTAGAGCTTTTTCTCCTGGCCACACTCATCTTCGAGGATATACCCAGTTCCCAGTGACAGACCTGATTACCTGATTAGGCCTAATGAATCCCTCTCTCCAGGTACAGTGCCCCGCAGCACGCCCCTCTGCTGCACAAATTCTCAGGGGAGTTAAATGTTCGGACTGGGATCCAGTACCAGTAGGTACTAGGACCCAACAGGAGTCCAGGGCCTTGACTGTCACATGGACAGACATGGGATTTTCTCTCTTGGTTTCCTCCCACCTCCCCTGGCATGAGCGCAGCCTTCTGGGTGGCTTGGCATATGCACAGCATGTCCCTGCAGCGGGAGCAAGCTCCCTGGCCCCACCACAAGGGTTGCTATAGTGGTGAAGCTTGCCATCAACTATCCCCAACAGAGGTACACTACCACGTGACAGTGATCCCAACCTGGCCTGTCCTATGATGCAGTGACTTAAGTTCACTTCTGAAATCAGGACGTGCTATCACCATGCCATCAGGGCATCCCTCATCATATGAACATACAACTGAGTCAGCAGAAAAGTCCTTGCAGTCCATCATGTCTGCTCGAGATTGCAGACCCCTCAGTGTCTAATGCAGGATCTGCCCCCACCCATGCTCCCACCATCCATGCAACCTTCCTTTTTACTCTGTCCCAACCTCTCCTGAAGCTGTCCACAGTCTTTAGGAAGATAACGTCCTCTGGCAACTCGTTCTAGTTCCCCACTACCCTCTCAGTGAAAAAGTGCCTCCTCATTTCCCTCTTGTGTCTTCACCCCCCAACCAGCTTGAGACAGTGTCCCCTAGTGGTCCTGCTCTCACTAAGACTGAATACACCCTCAGAGTTCACTTTGTTTAATCCTTCACGGTATTTAAAGGTTTCAATCATTTCACCCCTCTCCTCCAGGGAGTACATGTTGAGATTTCTGAGTCTCTCCTAGTATGGTTTGCCTTGCTGTCCCTGGATCTTCTTGGTTGCCCTTCTCTGGACCATCTCCAGCAGGATGATGTCTTTCTTTAGGTAAGGGCACCAATACTGCACACTGTACTCAAGATGAGGCCAAACCAGGTATCTATACAATGGCAGAATGACCTCTGCTTTCCTGCTGGTTATACTCCTGGATATACAGTCCCGCATCCAATGCACTCTGGCTGTCTCTCTCCTGCAGTGTGCTGAGTGCTTTAGGTCACTTGAATGATCACACCCAAGTCTTTCTCCTCTTTTGACTTAGTAACTTGCACACCTCCCAGACAGTGTTTGGCCTCTGGGTTCTTTGCCCCCATCCTTTGGAAGAGATGTGAAACCGAGATCCCTTCTTCCCATCTCTGGTCAATGTCCAGGTGGAAGTAAAAGATCAGATGGCAATTATTAACAAAGAGCAGGGGAGTTTTCCTGGTGTCATGGCCAACATCCCCTCTGCCCATAAAACAGGTCCATGCAACCCCTCCCCATGGATGCACCTCAAAACATGATACGATAGCTTAGTGTGCCTTTCTTGGTCAAAAATTACAAATTAATAAATAACTGAAGTGCATCACCTTACACTTTCTGGTGTTGAACCACAACTCCCAAGTACCTGACCACCTCTCCAGTTTGGCCAGATCTTCTCTCATGCCTTGTCTCCCCTCTTCTATGCCCACTCTCCCACAGAACTTTGTGTCATCTGTAAACAGGCATATCTTA
The DNA here is from genome assembly GCA_016271365.2 of Neoceratodus forsteri. NCBI lineage: Eukaryota > Metazoa > Chordata > Ceratodontiformes > Ceratodontidae > Neoceratodus > Neoceratodus forsteri. The sequence continues at coordinate 1,097,462,495 of CM028134.1, read as the reverse complement.
CCTTTTATCTCATCTGCAATATCACTGGTGAAGATGTTAAATAACACTGGACTGAGCCCTGTGGGACCTTGCTAATGACTGGTCTAGCCTCCGAGAACTCCTCCTCCCAACCACTACCCTCTCATTCTATCTTGCAGCCAGTTTCTAACCCACATGTTGTCATTCTGTTCTTCATTAATGAGAACTTGAGAAATGAGCAGACTAGATGGGCCAAGCGGTCCTTATCTGCCGTCAAAGTCTCTCTATGTTTCTATGAGTGTATTAACCCTTGGGCTGCTGAGAAAATTAGAAGGCATAGGGATTCTGGACAGATAAGTACAGCAAGGGTGGACATGACAACAGGAACTTTTCCATTAACAGTTCATCTACAGCCTAGCCTCATTCAGGTCTTGTCAAAATGCCCTGCTTGTGACATCATAGAAACGTAGGAAAGTGACAGCAGAAAAGGACCGCCTGGCCCACCTAGTCTGCCCATTTTGTCCAGTTTTACTCTAGGCCTTCACTTGATTTCTCTCCCCTCTCCATCACAGTCACAGATTACAGTCATTTCCACAGCAACAGACTGTCATGTCGCAAGTGGAGTGGGGGGGTGGAGACTATGACTTCACTTCTGAATAAGTAAGCAGTACCCCTACGGCAGTATATTTGGTAAGATAGATCTTACCGCATGCACCAGGTGCACTATGAGGTGCTGTAGAGTGCTTTCCGCCACCTGGAGAAGGGTAGCTAGAACTGTCCTACCTTGCAGCTTGGAGCAAGCCATTACACTTACAAAACGGATAATTTCAGTGGAAAAATATCTGAACAAAGTATTTCTTTTCAGCTTAAACAAATCCACTTGTTAAACTGACAGATGTGCAGTGAGACAAAAATCTTAACACAAGGTCACGTGATGTGGTTCAGCCAATGACATCCTTTCCTTTTTGACTGCCGTCTTATAAACTTCAGCTGCAAGTGGATTGTAAGGGGCAAAGATCCAGTTTTGTGTACTTGTCCTCGGTTGTAAATGAACAGAACAGCTTGAAATTCTCATTTTTGGAGATTGTTGTGCAATGGAGTTCAGCTGGTACCAGATGTACTTTTTTGGTGACCCGAAGACCCCCTTTAAAAAGCATCACATCTTCCAGGACTGCTTCACACATTTTCCTGGGTTTTCATCATTTTTTACTACCCTTATAAAATAAAGAAAAATCTCATAAAATAATAAGAATTGTTCCAAGCTCACTCAAAATAGCTGAAGTTTTAAAGGTGGCATTTAGCATGGGAATTTTGAGCAATAAGGTAAGATCAGAGGTTATATTAATATTTCAAGTTAATCATCCCCTGCTGAAGATGATAAAGTCGAACACTCATATAACCCCTAGTTGTACCTTATTGCTACTAAATATGGGTTTGTTATGTTATTTATGCACATTTCTGAGGATAAATAGTACATCTACGATGTGAGGTACATTTTCCTTCTCATGCTCAGTCCTGTGTAACGAGCGACTGTACTCGTCAGCTGGGTTACCATTATACCTCTCGGCATTACAAATCATAGAACTGACCTTCAAAAATCACAGCAAAGGGTCAGAATGTGTAGCACTTTCTTATTTTAAACAATTGTATGCCTTCAAATAGTGGGCCCCTTATAGTCAGTGATAAGGAATGATTCTGTCAACTTAGTTCAATGATTTTGTAGTTTGTGTGTCCAGAAATAGTTCTAATATTATGAGGAACATCAGCAAACCTATGCGGAGCATGGGTAAATTTGAGTGTGAAAATCATAGCGCTATGCGAAATTCATAGCAGTTGAGAGGTATGGTTGCCATGAAGACACGGTTCTATACTGTGTGCAAGTTCAGCATTGTGATGGTGGAACCTCATAGCATTTTCAATGTTTGGTGACGCAAATGGCTTTCTGTTTTTTAAGTAAGGTAAATAAAAAATGAATAGATTACTCACCGGTAACCGTAGTTTTGGCAGTGGTAGATGGTTCACATCCACATTCTGACAGTTCCACTAGAATGATGTTATTGGCCAGAACATCTTTAAACTAAGCTCCTCCCCTCCCCGGGCAGGGTATCCCTGACTCCACCCCATGACGTCTGCCCTCACACGCTGGAAGCAGAATCAGGTGCCAACTGCCAGGGGAGGCTGGGTGGGTAGTGTGGATGTGACTCATATACCACTCCCAGAACTATGGTTACTGAGTAACCTATTCTTCTTGAGGCATGGATATGGTTCATGTATCCACACTCTCGCACACTCCTAGCAGTTAGCAAAACGCACACCCATACTTGGCAAACAGGTTTGAAAACTGAGGTCCCAAAACCTGCATCCCAGCGTGACTCAAGGCGATGAATGAAGGCATGTGCTGACTTACAGGTAGAAGCCCTACAGATCTCCTGTTTGGGGACATCCCTGGAAGCAACCATGGAGGCAGCGGTATGTCTGGTTGAATGAGCCCTGATCCCTTCAGTAGGCTTCTGACCAGCCAACATATAGCAGAGGTCGATGCAAGATGTGATTCGTCTTGCAATCATCCACTTTACTGCTGGTCTGCCAGGCGTGGCTTCAGCGTAGGTAACAAACAGAACATGAGCCTGTCCCTGAACTCCAGGCATATGCTCTACAGAGTATGAGAGCACTCTCCGCAGGTCCAGGGTACAGAGCCTTCAGTCAACCTCCAAAAATAGACTGGTAAAATATACTGGTAAGCTTATCACTGGGTTAAGGTGAAACTCTTTAGGGCCAACGACCCAATGCGCACCCCTAATGCCAGTTGGGGGTGGGCTGGGTCCAAGGGGTTTTCAACCCTAACACTGAATTTCTCACTTTTGTCGCTGTGAACAACCCTAACTGATGCATTAAACGGAGTTTTTGCTCTATATATATATATATATATATATATATATATATATATATATATATACACACACACAGTTTCTCATTGTGCCTGTTTTTTCGTGTCCACGCGGAGTGCTTTCTGAAACGCATTTTTTGACCACGTGGTTTAGACCTACACTCGAAGATGGCACATCTGCCAGCAGGCCCAGTGGACCACGCGCTGGTGCAGGATACCAAGTACCCCAGCAGCTGTAGAAAATCCTGAGCAGGGCGCAAGAGCCCAACCTGAAGTGACCAGGCAAAGGAGGTAAGATCCTGTGCTCGGTCCTCTGGGAGGCAGGCCTTGGCCCACAGGAAGTCTAGTTCTACCATAATGAACTGGATCACCTGCTTCAGTGCCAGTTCAGACTTGTCAATGTTGACCAACAGTTCTAAGTCTCAGCAGGTCTGGAGAGCCAAGTCTGTGGATCTCTCCACGGCCTCTCTAGATACACTCTGACCCCTAGGTGCTGCAGGTGGGCCACCACCACTACCATGCATTTGATAAAGACTCTGGGTGCAAAGGGGAGGCCGAAGGGCATGACCTGGAACTGGTATGGACCCCCTCTGCTTGGATACGGAGGTACCGGCACTGGGACCCACGAACGTGAATGTGGAAGAATGAATCCTGGAGGTCCAGGGAGAAAAAACATTTGTTTTGCTCCAGGGTTGGTATAACCTGGATCAGCAGGGGGCACTGCTGAGCAGCTGAGAGGAAGCAGCAAACTCCTGAAGCTCCCAGAGAAGAATTTTAAAAAACTATTAAAACTCAAACTTATTCTTTTCTAAAATACCAGAAACTGCTTTAGAGTGCTTGGATTACCTGTAATTGACAAGACGGGCAAAACTAAAGGGGCTGTGGCTCCAGCTGGCAACTTTTTTGCTCCTTAAAAGCAGAACAAGGAGGAGAGGCCTGATCAGCGTGGAGAAGCAGGGGACTCGACTGATAAAATACCGGAGGGGGCCTCATTAGCTTCCATACTTTCCACACTCCATCAGCTTGTGAAAACAGTGCAGGACTTAGATAGAAAGTTTGATACTCTCACTCCGAGAGTCTCTACTCTGGAAACCAAAATGGAGCACTGTGAAGCTATTGTTCAACGCTCTGAATCTTCCATCCTAAAATCAACAGATGCCACTACTAAATTAATAAAAGAAAACTCGCACCTTCGTCAAAGGCTGGAGACAGTTGAGAACCAGGCAAGAGAGTGCAATTTACGAGTTATCGGACTGTCAGAGAATGCTGACGGGGAGGACAGCCTGATCTTTGCCAGAATGTTTTTGCCGGCCATACTGGGGCTTGACGAAGCTGAACCTACTCTATCCCTGGAAAAGACTTATAGAATTACCTCTAGAAGAGCTGCAGTGGACTCATAGACTCCAAGAACCTTACTAATAGTGTGCACAGGAATTGGGGACAGAGATCGAGCTCTTGCAATTGCCCGGCACTGTAGGGTCCTGAAATATAGCGAAGACGAAGTCATGCTTTTTCCGGACCTCTCGTTCAGCACCCGCCAACGTTGCAAGGCCTTCGATGGGCTAAGGAGCCGGCTGCATCAACTTAAAGTGCAGCACCAGCTACTTCTCCTGGCTAAACTCCAGTTAATGTGGAATGGGCAGCAGTATTTATTCAATGAATTGCAGGACACTGGCAAGATGGTCCAGAAAATTGAATTGGAGCTGGAGGGTTAGAAGAAGAGGAAGGAACCTCATCTGATGGCGACTGATCATCTAAGGTATCCGGGTAAAGTACACTCATGCTGTGGGGACAGGGCCTGTGGTAGTTAATGGCCCATCTCTGGAACTGAGAGCATCGTGTATAGACTGTTTATTTTGGACTTTAATCCAGATCCCGCTTTGTGATAAATGCAACTGTTAAGCTAATTTTGATTCGTTTTACTACTTAGCATGACGCTACTGGTCTTCACTCCTCTGGGGAAAATATATGTGAGGCCGTTATTACAGCGGGTTAAGTTCAGTTCCATTTGCATTTGGAATACATCATAAGAAAATGAGGGAGTTGTTATAGCTAGTTCTATTGCTGTTCTTTTCATGTTGGGAGTAAAAGGGGCCACTTGAGGGTTAAAACAAATATTCTACTTAACTCCTGTTCAATGCTGCTGGTGCTTTATAATGACTTGGGATATGTCTGGTAAAGGGGAAATGAATATTGAATTTCTCTGGGAGTTTTGGGTATAAGATTGGAATATATATATAAGTAGACTGAATTGGAGGAATCAGTAAGACTTTATAGTTGCTCTGGTAATAGGGAAAACCTATTTGCTCAATCTGTTAAGATTCCCTGTTGGTCTTTCCAGCTGCGTGCACTGGGTGAAATTATTCAGTATATATTTTCATTTTGGAATTCCCCCATGTTGTACCGCAAAGGGGGTGTCGTACATAAGATCTTTATAAGAATATATTGTCTGTACTGTAAACTTTTATGCTATCTTCCTATGTACAATTTTGCTTTGTAAGTTTTACTTGCAAAATCAATAAATAAATAAATTCAAAAATAACCTGGATCAGCATGAAAATCCAGAACTTGCAGTCCCACATATACTGGTGGAGATTGTGCAGATCCAGGATGGGGCATCAGCTCCCTGTCTGTTTCGGGACCAGGAAGTACCTGCACATGTAACCCTGACTGGCCAGGGCATCTGGGACAGGGACTATTGCATTTTTCACAAGGAGCTGAGCGATGTCCTCCCTGAGGGTGGACAGGATGTCTTGAGACATACCGAACTCTCAAGGCGCATGGAGGCAGCAGGGCGGGAGAGCCCTGAAGCCTAGAGACAATCTTCTGCTCACTACATCCAACATCCACATTTATATTGTGATGGCGAACCAATGTAGCAAGAATTAATATAGCTGACCTCCAACCAGGAGAGCAGTTGGGGATAGGGCAGGTGGAGGGATGGCACCCCCCAACCTGTCAGTTTTTGCGGGGGCACTGGTGGCTGCTGCCAGAGGGGCACCACTACTCCTGCCCACCTCCTTTTTTGGAACTTGGGCCTCGGACTTCAGCTTAGAATGTCAGGCCTGAAACTGCCCTTCCTGGGGCTACTGCCGGGGAGACTGTGACTGAAAGCACCGCTACTGAAAAGCCTGATTTTTAAGCTTTTTATTCTGGTCCTAATGAGATGAGGTTACAGAATCAAGGGTGACACTGAACTTCTCAATACAGGTGAGATGCCATTCTACCCTACGGCCAAAGAGGTTGATGTCCAGGAGAGGGACACAGGTCAGCTTCTGTTGGGTGTCTGCCGTGAAGATGGGCATATGCTGCCAGGCCCTGCAACGCATGGAGACAGCCACTGTCATCACACGGGCACAAACAACGCCTATGTCTATGACTGCCTAGAGCTAGTGTTTAGCCAATGATTGACCTTGGTCTTTCATGAGCTCTACTGCCAGCTGCTGTTCTGGATGGAGGTGGGGAGGGATAGCATCAAAAATTCCCATCAGGGAATGACCATAGATAGCCATCATGATGGCACAGTTAGCCTGATGGAGACCCAGAGCAGCCACAGCATAGACTTTTTTTGCAGTGTGGTTAATCTTATGGGACTCCTTGTCCAGAGACTTGCCCATGTTCCCCTGGTGTCTAGATTTATGGGACACCGACTCCGCGACCAGTCCTTCAGTCTAAGGAGGGTCAGAAAACCCTGAAAGGGAGCCCATAGGGACAGCGTACTTGTGGACCATGTGGGACAAGGGTGCCAGACAGGATTCTGGATGCTGCCAAAGTTCCAAGGCTGGTTCCAAGATGGCCTCAGCCACTGGGAAGGTAACCCCTAGGAATTCATCCTGATCCAAAATGTCCATGGGAGGCTTAGCCCTCTTCTGGACTGGCTTAAGTGGAATAGACGTGGACTCTGAGATAAGTTGGAACAGCCCACTAAAGGAAACCAGGCCATGCTCAGTGGAAGGCTCCTCGACCAAGCTACGGTGAAAGAGCTGAGTCCCGGAGGAGGCCATGGACTCCTGATCTGAGTCATCTGATGACTCCTCAAAAACATTCCTCGGCCACTGTTCACCACAGACCTCCCGGGAATCCTCACCCAGGGTGATCCTAACTGACAGCAGGTCTGGCAAGCTGGTGGACAAATGGCCGGCCTCCTTGGTTAGTGCACCGACTAGCAGCAGTCATGGTGGTAGCGCCACCTCAATCGTTAGAGAAATAGGCGCAACATGGACCTTGCAGGGCAGACACTGACCGAAGGTCCTTTGGATACAGCCCTGCCCCATAGTACCCCACTGCTGCTAGAGGAATTCCTCAAAGCACTGGCACATCTTGTGTTGGTGCCTCTCCTCACTCAACGATGAAGAGGTCAAGGAATGTTGTTGGCGACACCTCCCAGTCGAGCAGGATTGAGAGCGTGAGCACCTCAATTTCACCCATGACCTCAACCATCAATGGTCCAGCCAATGCCAGAAGGTCCTTTCTGCGGTTGTCCATAAATGACGTGCCTGCTGCCACGGAGCAACACAGGCACTGAAGAACCAACCCCGGGTGAAGGCTGGTCCCTGAAAGGATTGACTGGGGGCATCAATCAGTCCATGTCCTCCTGAGCGAGGACTGGGATCAACAAACTCTGCAAGGCCGACTCCTTGGCCTCGTCTGACAACTACTCGACAGGATTAAGAGAGATTTTGATGGCCTGCTCGACCAGAACCGAGGTCGGCTGGCTCGATGGTGGAGCTGAAAAGCCCTCAATCTTCCTGATCTCCCCCCCCCAGAGGAGGGAAGCATGACAACCATCAAGCGATCGGGCAAGTTGAGAGACCAGGAGCACCTCAATCACTCCTGTCCCATGACCAGTTTGCTGGTAGCATTTGGATTTTGAACCATGGAGAGCTTGGCTCTCTCCCAAGGTCTGAGAGACAGGCACATGTCATGGAACTGGCTCATGAAGACCCTCTGATACTGTCCTATGGAACAGCGCTGAGACTGAGGAGGTGCCCACCGTGGCATCCACCATTTCTGCCTCAAGGACCCCAAGCTGTTCTGCAGACCTGTCCACAGCCGAGGCCTTCTTGTGGGCCTTAGGGTGATCCTTTCGGATCCCTTTCCAAAGGCCAACTCAGCGAGAGCCAGAGCTTCCTGAACTCGATGAACTCAGGAAGCATGGATAAGCACAGGCCTCATCTGGCCACATCGTGATGCCCGCCCAGGCAGTACAAGCATGTGTCATGTAAATCGGTGACTGATCTCTTCTGTTGGCACCTAACACAGAATTTGAATCCTGGTTTCTTGTGTCCCATCGTTGATCCAGAGACAGAGTCAAAACTAAGTTGAAGAAACCAAACATTTTACTGAAAAGAAAGTTCACCTATGGCACAGAAAATTTTAAGTGGGAGCGCAAAGGAGGTGACCTGTTCTTCCAACAGAAAGAAAGATCTGACATCACGGGGCAGAGTCGGGATATACCACGCAAGTGGTGGGAGGAGCTTAGCTTATAGACATTCTGGCCAATAACATCGTTCCAGTGAAACTGCCAAAGTGTGGATAAGTGAACCATATCCACACCCCTAGAAATATTACTTCTTGAATCCAATTTGTTCTGTTTATGGACTGAAAATGCCTCTTCTGCTGACAAGGCCATTGGTGGCGACAGCGAGATCTCGCAAGAGTAGTTGCTATGCTGCCATGGGTCATGGATGGGGCTCACAAGACAGTTTGCTGCCATTGTGATACTGTCTGTTTTTTTTTTCTTTTTTTTAATTTAAAACTGTCATGGAAAAGCATATAGACTGTGGTGTGGGGGGATAAACGCAGACTGCAACCCGCAGTGTTTTTTTGTTTTTAAAAACAACAAGGATCTCCGTGTTGGACAACTACGTGTCAGGAGACGGATCTCAGCAAAAACAGTTTTCCGATTTCAGCTGGTGGCAGAGCATAATGATAATTCTAATTCTGGTGTGTGCGCGTGCGTGTGTGTGTGTGTGTGTGTGTGTGTGTATACACAAGCCTAGGTGTGTGTAAAAGAAGAACATGCAAGAACACTCTGAGACGCATACGTTTCATCATTCAGTGCCATTTCCTCATACAAGCTTATAACTCCTATCAGTAGCTCACATGCATTTAATAATTAACAGCTTAGCCTAGTGGTTACAGCAGTGAGCTGTGAACCTAGAGACTATGTTTATATCCCAGAACCCCAACTTCTTCACTGTGTGACCTTGAGCAAGTCGCGTAACCTCCCAGTTCTTAGAGTGTTTCTTCCAACATGCAGGGAAACTTTTTAAAATATACTATTCAGACGTAACCCGGATACCGAAGAATAAAATAAAAAAAATAAATATATAACAACGAAACTTAAATTACATTTTAGATTGTTCCCACATTCTTTATTAAGGAGGGCATTTCCATAAAAACATTATCTTTCTTCCCAGACTTCACCTCATCCTCCTGAACCCCCAGCACCACTACTGATGCCATCATTCAGTGACACCATAAACTGCTGCTATGGAAATGGCTATGGTTTCTTAATTAATAAATCATGACATCATTCTTAGCCAATCAGGGTTGTTTATTTTTAAACATTCCAGGTACTGTTACGTATGTTAATACCACCACCCAGACTTCTCTTACAGTTCTAAGAGTGGTCTCATGTGCATTCTTAGGGCATGAGAACCATGAACCGAAGGCGAGCAGTTCTGATACCCTAAGAATGTGCGTGAGACCATTCTTACAATTATTAGAGTGGCCTCGGTGGCAGTATTAATATATTATTGATCGCACTCAATCAATAAGATGTTCATTTTTTTAGAGACCTTACATGAACGTGTCCGATTCCAGGGCGGCTGTGTGTAAGACACTCTTCAAAGAGTAAGAGTGTCTCAAATGCAGAGGAAAGGACCACTCTGATTGGTAGGGAGGGCTCCCTCGATCTATAATAACCATGAGAGGGTGTCTCATGCAAGTAGTTCTGTTCTGAAATTCTAGGTACAGTTGGCGCATTCCTTGTCCCACAAAAGAGATTCTCTAATATTCTGCAATGTAAAGCATTTTGATTTTGAATTCAAATTCCATTTTTTGAAAGGAAATCTTCAACATGATTTATAGCATGTTTCTAGGTACAGGTCCTGTGTTTCTTATGATATTCATATATACTCACTTATAAATCGAGTTTTTAGTGCCAGAAATGGGCACTAAAGAATGGGGACGCGACCTTTACTATGCAAGGCTGACCTATCTGCGGATTACTTACTGACCAACAGGGGGCTCCGTTTGACTTATCCATGGGTTTTCTTGAAGCGCTAAAGAAACTAAAATAAAATAAAAAAGCACCCAGCTGCAGAATCTTGTATTTAATGGTATTCATGCCCTCTCTGACACCACCAACTAAAAACCAGGGGGTTGGATTTTCAAATGGGTTGGGGACTAAGTCCCAACCCACAGCCCCGGCCGAAGGACGAAATCCCCACACCTACAGAGATTTGTATTTCCAGCCAGTGCAGCTCTATGGGATGTTACACCTGGTCCCACCAGGCATTATCCTTCCCTGTAGTTACACTTAAAAACTACCTGCAGGCTGCCGAAAATCATGGAGCCGGTCGCAAACTGGTTCCACTTTTGAGAATATCGCAGTTGTGGGAAAAAGGGTGGCACCGCAAGTGGAGACCCACTTATGCCAGTTTCTTCCCACACCTGTGGGAACTTGGAGGACTCTGAAAATTGAGCCCTAGTAGTTTACTCCCCCCTGCCCTTCCACCCTCGTAGTACACATTTTCCTCCACCCACACAAGGTGTCCCCACAACTGTTTAAGGCATTTAACTGTATCTTAAAAAAAGGTAACTGTTCCTCACCCCAGTAAAGGCGTAGTGTGACAGTCATGATTTTATACCAGTAAGTACAGCATATATACAACCCACCTTGGTCCCCTAAAGGGCTCTGAGCTGTAAATCTGGAGACCTGGGTTTGAATCCCACCACCCCCACTTGCATACTGTGTGACCCTGAGCAAGTCGCTTAACTTACCTGTGCTCCCAGGTTGCACCTGTAAACAAGCTTTCAGCTTAGTGTGTCTCACCTGGTTAAAACAATTGGGAAAAAAAAATTCCTCACCCAACACACCCACCAGAACCCAGCCACCCTCCTCCTCATCCCCCAAAAGGTCCAGATTCTTTCATTCTGGTCAGTACACGTGAAAATGAAAACAGTCCCTCGGTGCGGCATTCAGCCTCTCTCAACCACAGCGCTCATTCGCAGTGACAAGCGCTGAGGTTGAGAGAATCTAATCATATAGTAACTGTATATATAAACTTATAACAGAGAACTATGGCTGCACTTGGGGGGGAGGTAAAATGCAATCAGAGATACAAAGCTCCTGTTTACATACAGCTCCTCTGTCATTGAGAATGACGGGACACAAGAGCAGAAAATTAAATCCATGTAAGTCGAATCATGCCCAAATATTTCATTTTAAAGCAGCAGTGCAACAAAAAATGTTTTTCCAAAAAAGCCAGATTCTGTTACAATTAAGAAAAATATAAGCATACTTGGCAAATCTACTTTTCTAGGTACCTCCTATGTTACCCACCATGATTATTTTTTTTCAGTCCTAACCCTTGCCAGGTCTGCAGTGCTATCTCTATGCAAAATCTGGCGGCCAACTTTTTCTTGAGAAAAAAAAAATCAATTAAAACATTTATAAAATACTCACATTTTAATTAGAAAATTGTACCACCAAATAAAATTAGAAGATGCATGGGATGAAGGCAGGGTCAAATTTTTTGCCCAATTTCATTTCACTGCTGCTTTGAAATGTTTTTCTGAAGCCGGCCCGGTGGTGCATAGGGTTGAGGCATTGGATGCCACACCTCGTACCACGTTGGTGACCCAAGTTTGGGAACAAGCTCAGGCCAGCAGGGGTTGGCTGGGGGGAGAGGGCAAGGAGCCAGGATTGAGCAGCCGCCAGGCAGCTTTCCTCTCCGGGGAGGGTCGTGAGGTTTCCCCGACTCTTGGCTGCCACCCGATGGAGGCTAGGTGGCAGTGCTAGGCCAGGAGGAACCTAGGTGCTAGGCCAGGAAGGAGGATGAGGCCATTACTGCAGCTGTGGGGTGCATATGTGACCGCGTACCAGGGTCACAAGAATAAGGGGAGAAAAGAGAAATACCATGTCTCCCCTGTTGCCAGTAAGGCAGGAGGGGCAACAGGGGAGCACCAGGATTCATAAATAAAAAAAATGTTTTCCTCAATTCTTCATTAATTTCTCGATGCAACAATGGTTCAGACTTGACCAACAGGAGGAGTAGCAGCTACATGCTAAACTGCTGAGGAGGAATGGTTTAAGCAGGAGACGGGAAAGGCATTTTTGTTTTTAGTAAAGGTATGCCACCGTTACCTCAATTTTTTTAAGTTTCCAGTTCTCTTTTCGGTACAACTTGTGCTGCAGTGTCTGGGAGTCTCCTAGCTGGCCTCTGTTTTCTTTCCCTCAGTAGACTCGGAGTCCACGTGGTGGCAAAGGAGATGATTACCAGAAGGAGAGCACAGCAGGGGGTCCTGCGGAGAGCTGATGGTTAGGAAGGAGGCTCCACGTGTGAGGAGGAGAGGAGTGCTGTAATTGGTCTGCCACTAGGAGAGTTGGAATACGGCCCTCTTATCTTGGGATATTTTTATTTTTATATCTTAATTTCATCTTCTCCTCAGTTCTGTATTTGTCTTTTGTAAAGGAGTTACCATTTTAGCAAAAATAGTTAAAAAAACAGTTAAAAACTCGCAGCAATTGCAGATTTGTAAATAAATTTTATAACTTTGCCAAACCTGTTAACACCATAGCAGCACAGTCTGCTCTTTTAATACACCACATTTAAAGGAAAACTTTCTAAATCCATGGCCCCCGCCCCCAAAAGGCTCACCCCCAATCCAGCTTTTTATTTAGAAAAGTGCATTTTTCTCGCGCTGCCACTTACTTTATTTTTATTTTGAAAAGTCCGCGAACCAGGAATATGTCAGACACTGGGGGGCTCCATTTGCTGTAAAGGTGCAGTGACACACCATGCACTTCAACTGAAGTGCATGTTGCATCGCCGCACCTTTACAGTAAATGGAACCCCCCAGCGTCTGACATATTCCCAGTTCATGGACTTTTCAAAATAAAAATAAAGTAAGTGGCAGCGTGAGAAAAATGCACTTTTCTAAATAAAAAGCTGGATCGGGGGGTCATTTTTTCAGGGGCAGGGGGCCATGGATTTACAGAGTTTTCCTTTAAGAAGAGAATGATTAGCAATTGATCGCATACAAATGATCAGATATTTATTTCATCATTTGTTAAAAAATACATTAAAGTAGTTTAAAAAATATTTTATTTTTCGCACCGTAAGGGCCAGGTGACTAGAGTAGCTAAAAACGCGCATGCTCCAGTTGGACAGGTAGACGCCCAGGTAGCCACAGGTAGACGCGATCAAACACCAGCAGACAGAGTATTCTGTTGCTCTGCAGCAAGTGTTACAAGAAATTCAAGAGGGCATAGCCTGGCAACTAGCGTGGAGGAGAGCGATACTTCGGAGCTCAGAGGCAGGAGAGAGCGGTGGGAGCAGCCAGGCTGCAAGAGAGCAGAGGTGATTTGGAGAGGGGGAAAATGAGAAACACAGCATATAGAAAGAGTAAGTGCAAATACATACAAAATCAACTGAATTTGGATAACACCTCCGATGTGAGCATTTAATGGTGCATAGGGCACTTTTAGAGCTTTATTTTGAACAAGCGGAGATAAATCTTCTCTTCTATTTGTTTCGATTTAATACAGTGGGTGAAATAAAATTAGCAATGGGGAAGAACTTTTGGACTAGCAGGTAATACATTTTCATTAATGGATAAGTGGATAAATGATAATTTTGTGCAGATTGGACACCAGGATGTTAAATTAATAAAAGTTGACTTAGTAAAGACAGTTGTTAAAGGGGAACGATATTTAGGTAGATTTATCCAATTTATATAATGCAGCAGATTTATCAGTTGTTAATAATTTATTTTTTAATATAAGTACTTTAGCTGTGTTTTAATAGTAGAAGAGTACCCCCGACTCCCACCTGTTTCACTTTATTATAGTGTTCTCGGTGGTTGGGCCCCGGAGACAAGGGAGTTCATCTGAATTCAGATAGGTGGTTTTTAATCCTGACGTGCCATTCAAATGAGCAGAGAAATCAGGGACAAGTACAAATAAAAAGAAGGGATTACATATACAGTACAAGAAAAGCAGCTCATCAAACAGCAGGAAATCATAAAGGCTGCTGCGAACACACAACCTTACCATTAAGCACTGTGTGCATTGGGCATGGACATTTAAGAACTTAGGAAGCAATAAGAAAGAAAGATTGAAGCTGGGAAGACACTACTAACCTAAAGGGTTTGACAAACAAAAGTAGAATAAAGCCAGTTCAACAAGAGCTACAGATCAGCGTCTCCCACCTCAGAGGACTTTTTCCTGTTTTCTTTTTGTTTCTGTATTTACAATTCTGAAATATTTGATTGTGTGAAACAGAACTAACATAATTTGATCTACTGATATACTTGTTGATTTACTTATAGAGGAACATCATCAACATAACAAAAGGAGAAATGCCTACACGACTAGAAGTGGGAAAACGTTAAGAACTGCAGATATTTCTATTCAGGGGGACATCGGACCCACCTCAGATAGGAAATCTCGAGACTAGCTGATAAATAATAGAGGGATAAAGTTACATAAGGCAGTGATGGAAAGGAACTTCACTCTGCTGAATGGCAGAACACATAATGACAAATCATGTAATTTCACATTTATAGGAGGAGACGGATCATCAGTTATAGATCAGGCATGGGTAAATATCAATATGCTAACAGACTGCTTGGACTTTATGGTTGCAGCCAAACCAGAAAGCCCATTTGGAGTGCTAGAAATTAAGGTAAAGATGAATAAAGAATGTTTTAACAGCAGGGTGAAAGCAGCCCCTATAGGTATTAAGAGAAAGAGATGTAAACAGTATGTTGAGAAAGAAACATGTTTGAGGAAAGAGGGATTTTAAAGAGTTTATCTGGAGATGCTGACACAGAGGGAAGTAATACAATACAGTAATTACAAAGTACAATGGTATTATGACCTGAATTGCCAATATTGTATTAAATTAGGTAAACATGAATACCAGAAAGGGTCAGGTCTGGTTTAATAAGGAATGTACCGTAAACAAGTCAAGAAACAACTTAAACAACTGAGAATAATAAAACTTAATCCCAATAAAAATAATAAAATAATGAACAGAACGAGGAAAGATTACAATGAAATACTCCGTCAGAATAAGGAAAGCTATAGACAGCATCTATGGGCAGAACTGGAAGAGGCAGTAAACCAAAGAAATAATAAAATAAATTCTGGGCAATAGTTGGTAAAGGTATGAAAGATTATAGTGAAGAAAATTATACAAATATTGAACCTGATAAATGGGTACATCATTTCAAAACTCTCTTCTTCAATAACAACCGTGAGTATATAACAAAGATAACGAAGGATTCAGGGACACAAACCTGGATTCCCGTAGAAAATGACCATACAACAGAAGCAATATCTACATCACTAGAATCTTTATCAGCACACAGGGCACCAGGCCCAGATGGAGTCCCCCTTGATGTGATATGGAAAACAAAATCATTATGGATCCCATTTCTGTATAAATTATTCAATTATAAATTGGAGACAGGAAAAATTCCTCAGAGTTGGAAAGGAAACATAATAGTCCCGCTGTTCAAAAAGGAGGGGGGGGGATGACCTGAGCTGTTATAGACCCATACATTTAATCAATTGCATTGAATAAATATTTAGAAGAATGATTAACAATAGAATCATAAATTGGTTGGAAGAAACTCATACATTAGATTAAGTACAAGCTGGTTTTAAAGCTAAACACTCCACAACTGACCAGTGTATCATTCTGGCACATTTAATTTATAAATATAAGACAGTTAAAAAACAAAACATTGTACTGTACGTTTGTGGACCTTAAAGCTACTTTTGATAAAGTAAATAGAAACAAAATGTGGGAAAGATTAGAAAAAATGGGAATGGAAAAAAACCCAATAATTAACATACTCAAAACTTTGTATCAGGATAATTATAAATATATAAGATATAATGCTAAGGGTGATAAGAGTGAGAAATTTATTACCAACGTAGATGTGAAACAAGGGAGCACTTAATTACCGATTTTGTTAAATTTATATTTTAATTCAGTTCTTCAATATATGTATGATACTGATTTTCATCTGCCAAAAATAGGTAACAGAGCATGTCCCTATTTGGCATATGCAGACGCTGTTGCTCTTCTTTCAACAAGCTATATAGGACTGAATAGAATGTTAAAGAATTTCCATACAGAATGTGAAAATGCTGATTTACAGATCAGTTACACTAAAACTAAAATTATGGGATTTGGTGGGAACAACATAAACAAAAAGGAAATGTAGATGGTCAGGGACCTTTGCTAACTGGAACTAGCGATGACACAGGAAGAGACATGGATGAAGTATATAAAAGAATCAGAAAACACAGCAAACTGATTTATATCCATAATGACTTCTTTCTCTTATAAATATGGGGGAAACTCAGTAAGAGGTAACAATAAGATTATCAATGCCAAAATAAGAAGCCAACTCCTTTATGGAAATATGGGGGACTCAAACAAATTTAAATATTGAGTCATGCTTAAATATTATAAAAAGAACTTTTGGGGCTCCCGAATGGAAACCCCTCAGTGCTGGTAAAGGCGGAATTAGGACAACTTCCTGTGGAATGCTGAATTAAACAAAGATCAATTAATTACTGGCTCAAAGCCTATGGGATGGCAAAAGGTAGGTTCCCAAGACTATATATGGAAGAGTCCCTCAGTTACCTTAGACAAAACATAGTTTTCCAAAGTATTTCCATCATAGACAAGACAGTCAAACCTTACGGGTTATTAAATTGCATTTTAGATATCTTTAGATCACCGATGGCCAGGATAAAAGATGAAGTAAGAAGAGGAAGTAAGAAACAGGGTCAGAGATATTGTCACACAAAGGGACATGGAGTTGTGTAAACAGTATAAAATATGTTCATGGTTATCAAAAAATAAAAGGAAACATAATTTAAAATATGTTCTAGTGGCTATTAAAGATCTTAACAGTAGAAAACTAATTTCTAAATTTAAATGCTTTACAAGTTAGTGGGGAATAGATCAGTTTAGTAAAGAGAAGACTAATAGCATGCGTTTATGTAAATGTAAACTTGGGATGGATGATCTAACGCAGTCATTCTTTGGCTCTTATATGATACATATAGGAAGCTTTTATTGTGGGATATATTAGGCACTCTGGAACTAGAACCACAGAACTTGTTAACACATTTGCTTATAAAATGGGTAAGTTAAATCCAATAATTTGATTGGCTAATACCCATGCACAAAATATGTTCCTCCATGCATGGGTAAAAAAAGAGCTGGCAGTGAAAAGGCCAAGATCAGTAACCCATAGAACGTTGGCATTTTCACTGGCAGCCATGTTTCTATATGCTTATCATGGAGAAAAGCAGCAATCAGTCAATATGCAAGCCAAACAAGTAAACTTTGATTTAAGTATGTCAGATGAGGAGATGGAACGGATTTTCAGCATGCCCGATGACGAATACACTGCGGTGGAGCCAAAGCCAGCAAGTACGAGTATTGTCACTTTCACAGAGCTGGCAAGTGCCACAATGAGAACTGTAAATGTCAAAGAGACCGTCAATCTGATGCCGAGCAGATAACGGCACTTGACACTTACCTCAGCGGCCCTAGAGGAGCTGAAGGATGATAAAAATGAAGCAAACACCAAAAAAAAACACCTTGTGGGCCATTAAAGTTTTCAGTGATTGGAAAACTTCAAAGCAGTAAAATACTGAATTGAAAATCACCAGTAGTGCAGAATTAAATGAAGCTTTCCACCACTTCTATGCAGAAGTCCATAAGTAAGGGAAATTAATATTCCATCAGCAGTTACTGCAGTTTACATTCCTCACTAAACAGACACCTAAATTCTTTAGCCATTGGAAGGCAGCGTAACATAATAATGGATCCTGCCTTCAACACAAGGAGCAAAGTGTTTGTCTCCATCACGAAGCATTACCAGAGACAAAAAAAGAATGTTTCCAAGCACCATCCTCCTCTTACCAAGTCCGACTTACTGTTATTAAACCAATCTCCAGCTCTATCTCCTGACACCACGCCTGGGCTTCTGAGAAAAGTTTGGTTAGACATCCAATTCTATACGGCCAGGCGTGGGCGGGAAAGGCTGAGAAGCCTGTAGCCAAACAGCTTCAACCTTCTCGTTGACAAAAACGGAGCTGAATATGTAAGCCTCACCTTCAATGAGGCTACGAAAAAATCACAGGGACCCGTTTGAACAAAATAAACAGTCACACAGGGGGTTCATGCATGCAGAGCCAGACTCCCCCCTGTGCCCTGTACAAAGTTTGAAAAAATACCTTGCCAAATGCCGGCCGAAGCACCGGTGCTTTATTGCCACCCACGCCACCTGCTGAAACATTTCCTGGACTGCTCAGATGTATGGTACACAAATCAACCCTTGGGACTGAACACACTGTCAACCTTAATGAGCAAGATAAGCAAAGAAGCAAACTTAAGTAAAATTTGCATGAACCACTTAATTCGGTCCACAGCAGTTTATTTGCTTTCGGAAGCAGGGCTACAAAGCACAGAAGTGATGGCTATAACAGGGCACCACTGCGAGGCAAGCTTACACTCATATTGGCTACCTCTTGTAAAGATCGTAAATGCTGGCGCTCAATACTGGGTCAAAAGAATGAAAACACAAAACAACCCAAATGAGAAAATGAAATAAAGACCACTGCACTGCCACCAACAGGAGGGATGACATCGTTCAACCAAGGTCCATTTACCTTCAATGGCCGCATGACTTTAAATGGACCTGTACACTTCATTAGTCCTGGCAAGTGATTTTTTTTGTTTTTCTGTCACTAACTGGACTTTGCTAACAGTTCAAACAATATAAAACTGTGATTTTCTTGTTGAAATACCCACACCACATCCCAGTTGTTGTTTCCCCCCCTTTACCATTCATTTTAAGCAGAACTATTTCATGCTGCATAGTTATTTTTAACAAAAAATAGACATTTTTATGCAGCTTAAACCATTTATTCCTTGTTTTCTTTCACCAAAACAATGCATGACCATTTTATAAGTACAATAATGCACTCCAGGGTGTGCATCGAATATGTTTTAAAACACGGCCAGCAGCTAAAGTCACTCAGCCTGCGGCCTCATGCCTTATTATGCCCCTGGCTGTGTGGTAAAATATGTTCCATGCACACCCTGTCATGTCTTATTGCTTACTTATAATGTATTAGATGTGATTTTATTTCTAAAATGTATTGCATGATGTAAGATGAATGTTGTACTTTTGTAAATTGTAATGACATTAATTTGAACAATAAATGGCACTTGAATTTATTAACTTCTCTTTTTTTTTTTATTTATTTGATTTTGATAAGTGGGTGCACCCACAGGGACAGAGTGCCGTTTACATGGGCTCTAACTCTTTATGCCCCTGTCTCACTGGCATGACCCATCCCCCCCCCCATGGCGCATCATGCAGCTCCACCAGGACTTACCCCTATCCTCAGGTCCTCATGCACCCCTATGGCGAGATCAACAGGTGTGGCGAGGCCCCTCAGGAGCCCATATCCAATTTAAGGAGGGTGCTTGGTCAGTGGTTGGGAGCCTTCGGGGTGCCAGGGTCATCCTGCTCTGCTAGTGTGTTCTCTCACTCCCTTGAAACGACAGCAACGAGGATGCACGAGCGCTAACATGCACGCAGCATGTGCTGCTACATGGCATCAGCCAACGTCTCATCTCCCCGTACCTGACTGCAGCTACATCCGTGCTCACCCAGGTAGCACAACTATCACATCGTTGCTCAACCTCCCTCGCCCAGAGAAAACGAGTGTCCTTGGGACTCCCCCTTCCCCTGGCCATTCCCCAATGATCCTGGCTCGTTCCGAAACCCAGTCACCTGCATCATGAGATTCAGTGCTACAGCTGCGTTGATGCAAGCCTTATTACCCTCCCTAATCTCTCTGCTATACCTCTGTGCTATGCCTAGCTCCACGTGCCCTATAGCAGCAACATGCTCTCCCCAACCTCTCCGGGACTGTAAAGCACTTCGGGATACAGTGTATATGAAAAGCTCATCAAAGAAAAATCCTTTTCTTTGAAAAATAAATCAGCAATACAGAGACAGACATGTTAACGAAGCACTGTTGAAAAGGGATTTCTACACTAAATGAAGATTACAATTAGCTCAGAAGACAAGCCTCAGAACCTGAGAGTTTCCTTTTGAAACAGTTTGTACAGCCTAAAGAAAAATTTGTATACGGTACTACCAGGGGTTATTTTAATGTTCTAATTAACCACCCCCCCGGGGGTGTGACCGAGTGCTATATGCCCTAAAATAAACTTGGGAGTATCTCATTGCTATTATAAAACAATGGGTTCAACTATTTTTTTTTTTGTTTGTCTTTTTGTTACCAGACTGTGTTTCTTGTTTTTGCTTCAATTTTAGACCCTTTTACAGTGAAACAGTTCCTCCACTATTCTACAGTGCAGGAAGCAGCCGCACTTTGCCTCAGTGCTTGTTCTCCCTCGCTGTCATATGGCAGTTCCTGGGAATACTTTCACTCACTGGCTCTTTAGTATCTATGCCAGTGTGCTCATGTGTTCGCAATCAGCGTGTTAGACACTTGAGCGTTTACAAAGGAAGAAGCCTCGTAGATAAATGGCCACAGCAACAGGGGTCTCCTCAACTCACAGCCAGTGTTTATTATGCACTTCCTATTATCTGCATGGTGGTGGGTGTTGTGGTTAGAAGCATGCACCCGGCAGACGTTGCTAAGCGGATGGTAGCTGAGATAAGCCAAGCGTACAAGTGTGATTGCGCTGCTGACAGATGGGCGCAATTTGGGATGGATGATGGCAATGAAGTGATTTGTCTAAGGCTAAAAGCATCATGGAAACTGTGTTTTGTTTATTAGATTTGACAGGTGGTTGAGTTTTTTGTTTAACCTGGCAAGTTGTTGTTTGGGCTAAACTGAGCAGTATGTCTAATGGCGGCTCTGAGTTACATAAATGGAATCAATTAAAGAATTAGGACATTACTGAAAATCTGTGTTCGGGTAATCAGACTCAGCAAGTATATTAAAGATTAACACAGGGCTCTCTGAATGTTTATAACCAGTACAACTGCAGCATTTATGAGACCCTTTCGATAATATACATTTTAAAAGTAGCTAGTTGTTCACCTTTATGTCCAAAGTAAGTTTACTTTTTTTCTTTAGCTTCTTTAAAGGATTTTTTGCTTGCCGCTACATGCTGTGATGAACAGAAACAGCATTTTACCTGGAGACTGACCTTTACTTGTAAAATATTTAGGTAACTGTAAGTGGTCTGAACACCTCCTAGGGCTGTCCCAAGGGCTCCAGTTAGCTACTCCTGCACAAGAGCACACACCCTCTCCTGGCTCCTCCTTCAACCTCCCTTGCCTGCCAGCATGGCTTCTGGACTACTGTGACCACTCCACCTTCACAGAACAGTGACCCCCCCCCTTTCTTGGCCACTGAGACGTGGGATTATTTTTCCCTTACAGACCATTTTAATCTATAACTGTACCAAGCTTGCTATGATTCCTTGTACCCACCCCCACCATCCCTGGGTCGCACCTGGAAACAAGCCTTGGCTCAGTGTGCCTTTCCCAATTATCAACTTAAATAAAATAAATAAACAAATTCTGTTACTAAATGGCTAAGTTAAGGGCTTTAGAAAAAGAGTTATACATTTTCTGCAGTTGAAATCTTGCTGTCTCATTCTCTCACTCTAGCTTCAATAAGCTCCATTTTTAACAAATCAGAACTTCTGTAGGTAAACAATTATATGGTTTTGTTCATATGTCTCTTATTTAGATCACTGTGCCATTAGTTCATTTATTTATGAATGTATTTCTTGTTTCCTTGAGTTTTTACTGTGCAGTATGATTCTCACGAGCAGGCTGCTGCTGCCCTCCCCATTCTGGCTGAAACAGCCTCGCTCATCTCTAACCCCTCTGGGTTATAATTCTGCAAATGTATTCTCCCTGTATTTTAACCCGGTGCTTGGCACCTACCAACTAGAGTTGTGTACTATGTTTAACGCTTGACTGGCACTATTACTGCTGATTACAGCAGTCACACTCTCCATGCTGTTAGATAGGCCGCTGCCTGCTTAGGGACCAAAGTAGTGTTTCACATCACCTGGAGTTGGCGTGCTGCTCAGTTCCCACCCTCCCCATCCACAGAGAGCGGCAGTGCTTACTCTATGAGCTAGATAGGCTCTCCATTCTGGTACTATTCATTGAGCTGACCAGGAATACAGCGGTGATGGGCCAGAGCGCTGGAGAAGGGAGGCCAGCCATATCTAACACGTACACCAATCAGGAAGTACCTGTGCACTTGACATGGAGCTCAGTAAATTACTGTCCACACAAGCTTGAATCCACAGTGCTTGGTTTATTAAATCCAAATAGAGAAGTGCAGATAGTAATCCTGCAGGTAGACTACACCCACTCGCCTCTCTGCAAATACTATCAAGCAAATGGCATGCACTAAATAAAAATACTTTGGGCCGGCCCGGTGGCGCTGAGGGTTGAGGTGCTGGATGCCACACCTTGCACTAAGCCAGCGACCCGAATTCAGGAGCAAGCTCGGGCACCGGGGGTCGGCAGGGGGCCGAGAGGATTGAGCATCCGATGGACTGCTCTCCTCTCTCAGGGGGAGGGTTGCAGGGTTGTCCAGTGTCCCAGTGACCCCAGGTGGAGATCGGGGGTACTGCAGGAAGCAGACAAAAAGATGTGGGGGAGCGTGGCAGACGCCGGCAGGGTTGCCATGTGCCATGGCATCATTGCACGCCATGCTCAGGAGGGGGGAGGAGTGCAACAGAACAAGGGAAAAACAACCAGCTCTGTGGGGTAGGCGACGGCACCTGGCTCCTATGCCCACCACCAGATCTCACCCACCCGGCCTTCCAGTTCCTCCACTCAGGCCCTCACCTGCAGCTTGGCCAGTCTATAAGAGAGTGCCCAAGAGGAGGGGCGGCCCCACCCTGGAAGGGTCAAGCTGGGGGCATTGGCTGAAGAAGATGGGGGAGAGAGGAGGCTCGGGATGGGAAGACCTAGGCGGGTAGGATCAAGCCAGGATGCCTAAGAGAGGCCTGCAGGCTGCGACCAGAGAGAAAAAGCCATTAAAAAAATACTTTAACTCTCATTTATTTCTGTGTGCAGATACATTTAATGATGGTACATAGACATTTTACACATAGCAGGCTGGCCTCTATGAATTACCACTAAGCCATCAGGGCACTTGCTAGCCAGGGCAACCAGCTTACTAGCCCAGGGCTACCAAATTATATTTTATTACTGCATCCTATGTACTGGTGTCAGGCACCCTATAGTTTTATTCTCAGACTATGTGCAATGTGTGGGATTTACGCAATCACTCCCCCTCTTAACTTACTGTTTAGTGCTCTAATAATATGCTCATGTCTATAAATTATTTTATTCACAGTTTGGATTTCTTACATGGCAAGATCCCATAATGCTCTACTGGACTTCCCACCAGATGACCCACAACTGTGAGGTACTGTACCATTAACTGACTTCTGGAAAAGGTGTGCCACGACTTTTGCGAGGTGCCCCTACATGATTAACTGTATCACCACAAAACACATGAGCACCGGGATAAAAATATATCAACTCGGTGGTGCTAAAGCAATCTAGGCAATCACAAGGGGGAAAAAAGGGCAACGCCCACCAAGGGTCACACATAGCAACTGACATTAGAAAACTTTTATTACATCAGAAAAAGTGCATGTACAAACTTTTGAGCAGCAAAACGCCATTACTGCAGACCGGCGCTAGTGAAAGGCGTTCCGCCAGGGGGAACCTGGCATCATCTGATTCAATCAGTGGCTATACCTAGTGCCGTTAAATGCCCACGTCATTAATCATAAACACCTGTATGTGTTAACTAAAAATCAAACTAGCACCCACCTAGCATGAAGAGTCCCACTGACACCAGATTTGGATCCTGGTTGGGAGGTATTGTGGCCCCCCTCCCCACGGCTCTACCATAGGAGGGTTACTCCATGGGCAGGTAAGCTGGGGCTCTTTGGGGTCCAAGTAAGTGACTGGGCAGGATGGCTGCCTGGCTGAAAGCAGCCAGACTGGGGAAAGTAAAAATACTAATTAAAAAAAAAAGGGATTGAGGAGGCTGTAGCAGCACATGCAAACCCAAACCTCATCCAGGCAATGCCAGGATGCAAGGAGAGGAGCTAGGGCAAAAAGAGAAGGGGAGAACCAAAATGTTGACCATCAGTCCCCAGATGTGTGGTTCTGCCTTCACTCAATGTCTGTTTATAGCTAAAATCCTCTGTGTTTACTTTAGTAATGCTGACTGTTAAGATGAATTGAAGAGGATTACTGGAGTGTTTAGGTTTGCAGACCATAATAAGACAAAGACTCCCTCGCAGATTCCATCACCTTTGCTTCACAGAGTGAGTCAAGTGTTTTGTTTTTAAAAAGGACATCCCTCACAACAGCTTATGGTCTTAGGCTTTCAGGTTCCACCAGTGAGTCAGCAGTTACATAACTCTGCTAGCTTTTCATTTTTTTTCTTCCAAGACACCTTTGAGAGCTCTTCTTATTTGGCCCACAAATTAACTAACAATCAGTTGTGAGGTTCATTAGACTGGAAATATATTTGAAAATAAAGAAGTCAGTAACTCCAGTTGTTTTGAAAATGGCATACTTTAATGGTCTCTTTGGTTTTTTTTAATAGTTATTTTCTTGGTTCTGTTATCTACGTGGCAGTCAGAATATATAGTGTGCATAAACTGAACCCAGATGACAGGCCTCTTCCTCCTCATTTTTCCGGTCAAGGCCGGACAGCTCAGATGCTGGTCGGTGGCTACTCATTTGCAGACCTGAGGGTGGGGTGGAGAACCCACCAGGATCTATCCTGGCAGGAGCAGCTGGATGTGCCTTTGGTGTACACTGGGGTTGTGACTAAGGCAACCAGGACATGGAGCAGTAGCCCCATGCCAGTGTTTCCGTGGGTGCACCGACCGTAGAGTGACACCGCCACAGTGAAGACCATCACAGTGACAGAATTCACCTGAAAGCGTTCTGTTGCTGTGACGGTCCCTGCTGACAGTGCATCTCCTGGTGTTTCGCCCCCTCCCCAAGACAACTCCGACTCGGAGTTGTATATTTAGAGACCGGGGTGTGTGAGGGTGGAGACCCCCACATTGGGGGTTTGGGGTGCACAGCCTCCCAAAGAAAACACACTGACATCCCTGACAGTACAATGCCAACACTTGGCATTGTGTCTGTCGCTGTCGGGGATGTCAGCAAAGTAGATGTCACCGCATGATAGTAGAACCATTTCCATGCCATCCCATCAGAGGGCCCCTCTTTACAGCCGTCGCAAGGGAGCAGAGGTAGAACAAAGGTGCTTAACCCAGAGGGGCTGTCATCCTCTAGGATACCAGTGATGCACTAAGTACAGGAGATCGACTTGGGGGGGAAAGGACATATCATAGATTTATTTATTTATTTTATTTTATGAGAAATCAGTTTACAACCTTTGAGCCAGGGGCTCGTTTCCAAAGGTACCTCGTCACATTGAGGACATACAAGCATTTTAGATTACACAGTACAGGTTTTTCTCAAGTAGGCGTTCATCAGAGGTGCCACGTCACACTGTGGTCAAACATAAAATACATTTGAGTTACAGGGTACAAGTATTTGAGATAGTTCTTATACAAGTTGGTTACATATGTTGAGCAGTCTATTACCAGAAGACAGCAGTCACTGGCCTGGTTATACTTAGGTATGGTGTGCTGGGAAGGGGTGAAGGGGTGGGCTAGGTGGAGAGCCGCCCGGCGGGCATTGTCATGAGTGGAGAGGTCGAGGTCAGGGCCTCATTCAGAGACAGGAGCAGCTGCAAGTGTTGAGGAATTGGCTTCGAAGGGTGGTTTTGAATTTGGAGATAGTGGTGGCATTGGTGATGGGAGCAGGGAGAGTGTTAAACCAGAAAGGAGCTCTGTAGCAGAAAGACCTCTGACCATGAGTGGTTCTTGACCTGAGGACCAGAAGAGCGGTCTTGCTGGAGGACCGTGTTGCAATTGTAGGTGGGATCCGGTGGATGGATGCAGTCACCCCAGAGGGGAGCCCAAGTAGGATCTTAGTGAGGAGGCAGGTATGATAGCTGCCGCTCATCAAGGGTCAGAAGTTTAGCATCGCTACAGTTGACAGGTGTGTGAGCCTGGGGGCACCAGTAATCAGTCTGCAAGCCTTATTTAGGGTTATGTGGATTTTTTTGAGGGCAGTCATGTCGGCAGCGCCATAGACTGGTAAGCCATAGTCTATAAGGGACAGTACTGAGGACGTAACAGTGAGCTGGAGAGCATTTGGAGGGGAGGCAGTTTCTATGGCGGAAGAGGATGCCAAGCCGTATGTTGGTCGTGGATGCAAGTGCATCAGTGTGGTCGTGAAATGTGAGGGCTGAGTCGAAGGTAATCCCGAGGTATTTGTAGGAGCAGACTTGTTCCAGAAGTTGGTTGGTACTAGGAAGGATATGGAGTGGGTGGTTTCTAGCTTTGTTTTGGGGGTGGGCAAAAAGCATAGCTTTGGTTTTTTTTAGATTAATGATGAGTCTGCGCTCCTTAAACCAGGTATCTGCCTCATTGAAGGACTGTTGTAGGGATTCCTGAAGGGAGTTGGGATTGCGGTGAGTGGCAAAAATGACAGCATCATCAGCATACAGAAGCATTTTGCCAGAGCAAGCACTGGGCAGGGTGTTCAGATAGAGTGAGAAGAGAAGGGGGCCCAGGATGGAGCCTTGGGGAACCCCTGAGTGTATGGGACGGGTATTGGAGAGTGTCCCATTGATTTTTACACACTGTGACCGAGCGTCTAGATAGCTCGAGCACCATGCTAGAGGGCCAGCTGAGAGGCCAGTGTGGCAGAGGGCATTTAGCAGGACAGGGTGGGAGACAGTGTCGAAAGCCTTCGATAGGTCAATAAACACTGCACCAGCTAGGGAGCTGGTGTCCAGGGAGGACTGAAGGAAGTTGGAGAATTCAATTAGTGCAGTGCTGGTACTGTGGCCAGTATGGAAGCCATGCTGCTCCGGGCATAAGATGTTATGCTTGGACAGATATTCAGTGATTTGAATGGCCACCACTTTTTCCAGAGCTTTTGAGAGGGGGGGAGGATGGAGATTGGTCGGTAGTTGTTGGTCGAGGACCTGTCACCTCCTTTATGAATGGGTGTGATTATGGCTGTTTTCCAAGCAGTGGGAAATTGTCCCAGGCAGAGCGATCGGTTTAGTAGGCTGGTGAGCGGGGCAAGGACTTCATCCAGCACCAGCCTGAGGATACTGGGGTCCAGTGAGTCGCTGCCGGGACTGTTGCCATTTAATGCTTTGATTAGGATGGGTCTGGTCTCCCGGGCAGATACCTTGCGTAGGTGGAAGCTGGGGTGGTGGCGGTCAGGGGGAGGATGGTTCGGGGGAGGATCAAAGAAATTACTGGGAAGGACTGAGCTAAGGTTGGTGAAAGTGGTGTTGAGGCAGTTTGCTATGAAGGCAGGATCGGTGGAGGTAGTACCATCATTAGTGAGCTGGGATGGGCGAGGGGAACATGACTTACCATTTAACTGTTTAATATTATCCCAGAAATTCCAGGCCGATCCCCAGGAGGAGGTGAGGGTGGCCTGGTAATAGTCGGCCTTGGCTTTTCGGACCGCCCAAGAGCACTTATTCCGGGCTGCATTGTATGCTTGTCTATCAGACAGCCGGCCTGTTTCAGTGGCAAGGTGCCAGAGGTTATCTCAATTTCTAAGCAATTGTAGGACGGCAGGGCTGACCCAGGGTGCATTCTGTTTTTTGGATCGGATTTTTGTGTAGGGTGCAAAGAGATCACAGGCCTTGTTGAAGGTTTGGGAGAAGAAAGTGAGAGCAGTGTCTATGTCGGGTGCATGCTGAATGGGGGACCAGTTTATCTGGGTGAGAAACTAAGTTTTTTCAGCCCACCAGGGCGGAGGCGCCTGTGGAGGGTGGTATGTCCTTTGGGTTTGGGAGTGGGGACTGCCTAGAGAAATAGGATAGGGGAGTGGTCACTTAGGGAATCTGGTAGGACCTGAATGTTTCTGATTTTTTGGGGTCGGTTGGTGATGATTACATCCAATAGGGTGCTGGTTCCTCTTTTTGGGTTTATTCTAGTGGGCTGTGTGACGAGTTGCGTCAGGTCTTGGGCAGCAAATGTGTCTCGGATAGAGGAAGAGGAGGAGCTGAGCCAGTTTATGTTAAGGTCACCAACTAGGATTTGCCGTATGGTGAAGAGTGGCCAAATAGTCAGTTAGTGATACCAGAGCTGGGTTCTGGTTTTTTTGGGGAATGTAGGCAGTGGTGAGATAGAGAGGGCCCCTAGAGGGTCAGGAGTGAGTTTGAGGGTATGGGCCTGGGCCCCATTTACAAGGGCAGGGGTAGGGGTAGGGAGTGCTTGTCCAGTAATTGTGTCCCTAGTGTAGATTGCACAACCTCCCCTTCATTTGCCTACTCGGTCCTCCTGGTATAAGGTATAGCCAGGGAGGGAGACAAATGAGTCAGGGGTGGATTTGGACAGCCAGGTTTCTACTAGGGCTATGATGTCAGGTTGATGTGCCGTGGCCCAGCACTGGAAGGCATCACATTTTTTCAGCAGGCTGCATATGTTCATGGAGGCTATTCTGAGGCCAGTGGGGCAAGTTGGTGGGTGGAGGGCTGGGCCTGGGTGGGATGTATGTTGCCAGAAAGTAGAAGCAGGAGGACCAAGGCTCTGGTCTGGGTGTGGCAGCAAGTCAACTTCTTTGGTGTACGCTGGGATGGGGAGGTGGCCATGGTGGTGAAAGGAATGGGCAGGGTTCGAAGGTTTGGGAGGGCAAGGACGAAATCCAACCATGAAGAGTCACGATAGGCAGTGGTGGGGGGTAGATAGGGGGTGGGTGCTGTGGGCCAGGGTACATGGTCAGTGTAGGGTGAGATCGGACTAGGTCAGAGGGAGTTGGGGGTGCTAGGATAAGTGGGCCTGTGAATATGCTTGGCTGATGAGATGTGTGTACTAGCAGGAGAACGAGGGGGAGACATTTGAGGAAAAGGGGCGCAAACATATTGCCTATGTAAGGAGCAGGTCAGGAAGGGTTCAAGTATCTTGGCTGCCCCCAGGAAGCGTGGATACCACTTTAGATTAGTGGTAGGGTCACGGACTCTGGTGGACAGGGTACAGGGTTCTAATACCTGGTAGGGCAAGTGAAGAAAGAACCTGGGCAGGTGTGGGATTCCACTTTCTGGGTGGTTCAAAGTTGGCTGGTATTGAACCAAAATCCAGGGTGAAAATAGCGACTCCTAGTGGCCACTGGTAGTTAGTGTCAAGCTGGGGTAGGGTCTGAAGGTTGGGCTGGACCAGTGTGCAGGGCTAGTTTGGAGACTGGTATAGGACTGGTATAGGTAGGAGGTGTGTTCAGGGACAGGATTGAGAGCAAGGGAAAGAGAAGTACTGTATGCAGGTAGAGGGTTCCAGGAAGTAGAAGGAGGGAAGTTCAAATAGTGAGACTGACATGATTAGTCAGAGGTCCCTCTGGTGGCAGACTGGTATAAGCTGCTAATGGGAAAGTGGGGACTTAGTAAAAATAATGCACAGGAAGTGATGTCATAAGTAGAAGACTATATAAGTAGTGACTACCCAGGGTGGGTGGGGCAGCGCAGCGCGTCGATGGGCTAACACCCCTCACAAGGGTGCACTTGCAGGAGGTAGTTTAATTACCTCTGCGCCCGTCGGAGCTTTCTGAAGCTCAGCTGCTGCTCCTCCTTGTGCCTGTGGGGCCAGGGCAGGAATCGGGCCTAAATGGGGAGAGAGGACAAAGGGTTAAAATTAGTATGCAGCGGGAGGACAGAGTTGTTACTGCGCCTACGTGGGAGAATGTCCCGATACTAGTTCCCAGGGAAAGAATGGCTATATCACACCAACACCAACACGTTAAGAAACCAGGTAAGTTAGAAGCCAGAATCATGCCTAACCAGACTTCAGACCCCCCAGAAAAGCAGATACAATGATACTGACGGCAGCTAGAGACCTAGTGGCCCAGCTGGTCTGCCCCACCCCACCTGACTACTCTGCTCTGGCCCCCCAGCTGCTGTCCTGCCCCTTCCCTTCTGTCCCCCTCCTCTGACTAAGCCCACATGCCTGCCCCCAACCCTTGGAATTGCTCACCAATTTGGCCCTTACCACTTCTTCCAGTAGCTTGTTTCACATGTCTTGCACTCTTTCAGTAAATAAGTGTTCACGGACATCTTTCTTGAATCTCCCACCTGCTAGTTTAAGTGAATTTCCCTTTGTCACTGTATCTGAACTCAAGGAAAAATGGTCCTGACTTCCACCCTGTTTATCTCATGCAGGTACTTGTACGTTTCTATCTTGTCATTCTTTTCCCTTCCCTTCTCTTCTTGAGGATTTACATGTCCAAGTCCATCAGCCTCTCCTTGTATGCCATGCCCCCCCAGAACCTGTACTGTCTAGTGTCATGTGCTGTACTGCTTCCATTTAGTTGTAGTCTTTCCTCAGATATGGGTTCTAGTACCTCCCACAGTACTCCACAGTAGTCTCAACAATGACCTGTACAGTGGAACGATTACTTCCCGGCTTCTGCTTTTGATAAGACATGAAGGAGAACAGAACTAGATATGTCCACCTCCAGGCAGAGTATGATTCCACACATCATGCCTAGTTCTGCCGGGTAACATATCTTCCAATCATCAAAAGAGAAAAGAAAAAAAAATATCTCAGATACAAGAAGTGCAACCCATGACTACTTTTAAAAGTTGATATTAATTCCAGACAGTGTACCAACTACTTCAATACACTTTTTGTTGTGCTCTGTGATGGATTTGGTTTTACTGCAGGAAAGAAGACCGTATCATCAGTATAGAGGAGTATTTGGTGTTGCTGTAGATGTGAGAGTGGTCATGAATAAACAAGCCGAACAATAAAAGTCCATTTAGGAGACTTGCGGGATGCCAAGACTTTGAGATTGTGGAGATGGGGTTGTTCCATTGATTTTTACCTCTTACCACGTGCTAGCTGAGTAGCCTTTAAACCATTCTACAGCTTTAGCTTTGTGAGACAGAACTTTTGTAGCTGGTGTAGCTTATCATTACGGAAAAAAAGGGCAAAGCACCCACCAAGGGTCACACACAGCAACTGACGTTAGAAAACTTTTATTACATCAGAAAAAGTGCACGTACAAACTTTTGAGCAGCAAAACGCCATTACTGCAGACCGGCGCTAGTGAAAGGCATTCCACCAGGGGGACCCTGGCATCATCAGATTCAATCAGTGGCTCTACCTAGTGCCATTAAATGCCCAAATCATTAATTATAAACACCTGGGAAGCAGTATATATTGTTTTAGGTTAGAAATAAAGCAAAGCTAGGCGCATATATACAAGAAATAATTAATGTTTATATTGGCAAGATCTGCATAAAATAGTTCTGAGTGAATTATGATTAAATATGCATATCGGTGTTTTAATTGCTTACTGCTATATGGGTTTACCTTTTCTTAGCAACTGTAATTGTATACATTTGCAATTAAGTATGTGCCTGACAGCTTAGTGAGGTAATTTGGGCAAACATGGAAGACCTGACACTTAGCTGTTCATGTAATTGATTTTTAATTAACACATACAGGTGTTTATGATTAATGATTTGGGTATTAAAGGGCACTAGGTATTGCAAATTATTGAATCTGATGACGCCAGGGTCCCCCTGGAGGAACGTCTTTCACTAGCGCTGGTATGCTGTAACGGCTTTTTTGCTGCTCAAAAGTTTGTACATGCACTTTTTCTGATATAATAAAAGTTTTCTAACATCAGTTGCTGTGTGTGACCCTTGGTGGGTGCTTTGCCCTTTTTTTCCGTAATGATAAACTGCACCGGCTACAGAAGTTCTGTCTCACAAAGCTAAAGCTGTAGCATGGTTTAAAGGCTACTCAGCTAGCATGTGGTAAGAGGTAAAAATCAATGGAACAACCCCATCTCCACAATCTCAAAGTCTTGGCATCCCGCAAGTCTCCTAAATGGACTTTTATTGTTCGGCTTCTTTATTAATGACCACTCTCACATCTACAGCAACTTCAACACCAAAATACTCCTCTATACTGATGATACGGTCTTCTATCCTGCAGTAAAACCAAATCCATCACAGAGCATAACAAAAAGTGCACTGAAGTAGTTGGTACACTGTCTGGAATTAATATTAACTTTTAAAAGTAGTCATGGGTTACACTTCTTGTATCTGAGTTTTTTTTTTTTTCTCTTTTGATGATTAGAAGATATGTTACCCCGCAGAACTATGCATGATGTGTGGAATCATACTCTGCCTGGAGGTGGACATATCTAGTTCTGTTCTCCTTCATAGCTTATCAAAAGCAGAAGCCGGGAGGTAATCGTTCCACTGTACAGGTCATTGTCGAGACTACATCTGGAGTACTGTGGGAGGTACTAGAACCCATATCTGAGGAAAGACTACAACTAAATGGAAGCAGTACAGCACATGTCACTAGACAGTACAGGTTCTGGGGGGCATGGCATACAAGGAGAGGTTGCCAGACTTGGACATGTAAATCCTCAAGAAGAGAAGGGAAGGGAAGAGAAGAAAAAATTACTCACCTTAGTAATTGCTTTTCTTCTCATGGAGTCTTGCTATTCAAGTGCAGTGGCTAACTGCATTAGTCATAATATAGCAAGACTTCATGGTGTTTGAAGAAAAAATTACTCACCTTAGTAATTGCTTTTCTTCTCATGGAGTCTTGCTATATTATGACCAATGCAATAGGCCACTGCACTTGAACTGCATTCAAGTGCAGTGGCTAACTGCATTAGTCATAATATAGCAAGACTTCATGGTGTTTGAAAAGAATGACAAGACAGAAACGTACAAGTACCTGCATGAGATAAACAGGGTGGAAGTCAGGACCGTCTTTCCTTGAGCTCAGATACAGTGACAAAGGGAAATTCACTCAAACTAGCAGGTGGGAGATTCAAGAAAGATGTCCATGAACACTTATTTACTGAAAGAGTGCAAGACAAGTGAAATGAGCTACTGGAAGAAGTGGTAAGGGCCAAATTGGTGAGCAATTTCAAGGTGTAGGGGCAGGCATGTGGGCTTAGTCAGAGGAGGGGGACAGAAGGGAAGGGGCAGGACAGCAGCTGGGGCTACAACAGAGTAGTCGTGTGGGGTGGGGCAGACCAGCTGGGCCACTAGGTCTCTAGCTGCCGTCAGTATCATTGTATCTATGATATGTCCTTCCCCCCCAAGTCGATCTCCTGTACTTAGTGCATCACTGGTATCCTAGAGGATGACAGCCCCTCTGGCTTAAGCACCTTTGTTCTACCTCTGCTCCCTTGCAATGGCTAAGAGGGGCTCCCTGATGGGATGGCACGGAAATGATTCTACTATCATGCAGCGATATCTACTTTACCGACATCCCCAACAGCGACAGACACAATGCCAAGTGTTGGCATTGTACTGTCAGGGATGTCAGTGTGTTTTCTTTGGGAGGCTGGGCACCCCGACCCCCCAATGTGGGGGTCTCCTGCCCCACACACTCCGGTCTCTAAATATACAACTCCCAGTCGGAGCTGTCTCGGGCAGGGGGCGAAACACCGGAAGATGCACTGTCAGCAGGGACCGTCACAGCAACACAATGCTTTCAGGTGAATTCTGTCACTGTAATGGTCTTCACTGTGGTGGTGTCACTCTACAGTCGGTGCACCCACGGAAACACTGGCATGGGGCTACTGCTCCAAGGCCTGGTTGCCTTAGTCACAACCCCAGTGTACACCAAAGGCACATCCAGCTGCTCCTGCCAGGATTGATCCTGGTGGGTTCTCCACCCCACCCTCAGGTCTGCAAATGAGTAGCCACCGACCAGCATCTGAGCTGTCCAGCCTTGACTGGAAAAATGAGGAGGAAGAGGCCTGTCATCTGGGTTCAGTTTATGCACACAATATATTCTGACTGCCACGTAGATAACAGAACCAAGAAAATAACTTCTTAAAAAAAAAACAAAGAGACCTTTAAAGTATGCCATTTTCAAAACAACTGGAGTTACTGACTTCTTTACTTTCAAATGTATTTCCAGTCTAATGAACCTCACAACTGATTGATAGTTAATTTGTGGGCCAAATAAGAAGAGCTCTCAAGGTGTCTTGGAAGAAAAAATGAAAAGCTAGCAGAGTTATGTAACTGCTGACTCACTGGTGGAACCTGAAAGCCTAAGACCATAAGCTGTTGTGAGGGATGTCCTTTTTAAAAACAAAACACTTGACTCGTTCTGTGAAGCAAAGGTGATGGAATCTGCGAGGGAGTCTTTGTCTTATTATGGTCTGCAAACCTAAACACTCTAGTAATCCTCTTCAATTCATCTTAACAGTCAGCATTACTAAAGTAAACACAGAGGATTTCAGCTGTAAACAGACATTGAGTGAAGGCAGAACCACACATCTGGGGACTGATGGTCAACATTTTGGTTCTCCCCTTCTCTTTTTGCCTTAGCTCCTCTCCTTGGGTCCTGACATTGCCTGGATGAGGTTTGGGTTTGCATGTGCTGCTACAGCCTCTTCAATCCCTTTTTTTTTAGTTAGTATTTTTACTTCCCCGAGCCTCGCTGCTTTCAGCCAGGCAACCATCCTGCCCAGTCACCTACTTGACCCCAAAGAGCCCCGCCTTACCTGCCCATGGAGTAACCCTCCTATGGTAGAGCCGTGGGAAGGGGGGGCCACAATCCCGCCCAACCAGGATCCAAATCTGGTGGCAGTGGGACTCTTCATGCTAGGTGGGTGCAGAAGTGGGCCTGTATGTCTTGTAGTATGCATGTCTATCCGTGGCTGCAGAAGCGATGGGCCATGATGATGGCTGTCTTTTGTGTCATCTGGAAACAGTTGTATGTTGTTTGTCTTACCTAATGATGGCTGTCTGGGCATGTTTGTGTAGTCTTGATATTTTGCTGCTGGGGGAGTGAGGAGTTAAACCCTAACACTACATTTCCCTACTTTTGTGGTGTTAAGTTGAACCCTAACTGCTTTAATAATGCAGTTTTTTTGCAATATATATATATATATAAAACTACTGCAAAAACTGCATTTATTATGAGGGTTAAAGCTTCAAAAGTTGGGAAATGGGAAAATTAGGACTCAAACTCTGGAACCTTGGCAAACCAGTGCTGTGGTGTGGCATTCCTCTGGGTTTGAACGATCATATGGCGCAGGGTTGGTGTTACCTCTCTCTCTCTCTCATTGGTATACACCCCCTTTATCCAGGTATCCTTACCTCAGAGATGCAGTCACAAACAACCAGTCACTCCAGTCTTTAGAAAAATAACTAAGTTATTGCTTAACACTGGTTGTCCAAATAAAGCCGTAACATTCAGGTATTTACACATAGTTAAACAATATTTATTTATTTATTCATTACTAGGATTACAAATATCTTTGAACCAGGGGTTCATTTACAAAGGTTCCACATCATAAATGAAAACAGTAAGGTAATGCACAGAGTTAAAATATGGCATGAGGCGAAATACAGAAATGTAAGCTAGAAAACAGGTGGTAAAACTTACAATAGTATGGCAGTGCAGAGGGCAAGAGATAAGTAGGTATCACAAACAGTAATAGTAAATAGAGTAATATATGGGATGGTGTGTGTAATGAGAAGTTTACACACACCCAGGGGGTTAGATGCCCCTAAACCCCGAGAGCGAAGCTCGAGGTGTTTATGTTAGCATCTAACTCCGAGGGTGTGTGTGTGTAAACTTCGAGTTTAAACACACCACACCATATTTTATTTTATATAATTGCTGGGTTTCCCTTTTTTGCCTCAGCAATTATATAAAATAAAGAGCTTCCAGTGTGTCCTCCATTCGGTTTCGTTTTAGTCCAGTGCCGAGATTTGCCATATTGTAAACCTGTTTTTTTTTTCTTTTAGCAGGTCTTTATGTGTTTCCAGTGTATGTGGGGGGATAAAAAAAAAAGAACTTGCCGCCGAGTTCTTCTGGCGGTTCTGTGTCGGGCGAGACGGAAGCGGTGAGTGGTCTCGAATGGTCGTGCTGCTGCCTGAGCATGCGCACAGCAAGGGAAATCATGCGCGTGCTTGCCATTATAAACACTCTTTTATAAAGGCAAATTACACCACAGTTTCCCTATGGGAAAAAGGGGAAACCAGTTATTACAGTCATATAACAAATGATGATAATATAACCATTGGTGAGGCAGCATTTAAACAATAGCAACAATGTAACAAATGATAATATAACAATTGGTGAGGCAGCATTTAAACAATAGCAACAATGTAACAAATGATAATATAACAATTGGTGAGGCAGCATTTAAACAATAGCAACAATGTAACAAATGATGAGATAACACAGAGGATAAAGGCTGGGGATCGGGTGATAACTACACTGTAACCACCTCGAGTGGTTGCTAGGGCAACATGGTAAACCTTGAGAGCGCAGCTCGAGAGCTTTACTGTAGCCCTAGCAACCACAAGAGGTGATTTCAGCGTGGTTATCACCCAATCCCCAGCCATCATCTTGTATAGTGTATGGTCAAAAAAACACTGTTTGCATTCTATGTGTGAGAATCATGGAACTCTGGTGCATTCTTTTTTTGTTATGCCACTGTTTGGAGGTTCTGAAGTGTGGTTAACAACTTTTAAAATTCTAAACAGTGCATAACAAAGCTGTGTGACTGCTCATTACGGTGGTTAACAGGCGCTTACCATACATTATAATTGGTGAGGCAGCATTTAAACAATAAGCAACAATGTAACAAATGATGATAATATAACAATTGGTGAGGAGGCAGCATTTAAACAATAGCAACAAAGTAACAAATGATGATAATATAACAATTGGTGAATCAGCATTTAAACAATAGCAACAATGTAACAAATGATGATAATATAACAATTGGTGAGTCAGCATTTAAACAATAGCAACAATGTAACAAATGATAATATAACAATTGGTGAGGCAGCATTTAAACAATAAGCAACAATGTAACAAATGATGATAATATAACAATTGGCGAGGTAGCATTTAAACAATAGCAACAATGTAACAAATGATGATAATATAACAGTTGGCGAGTCAGAATTTAAACAATAACAACAATGTAACAAATGATGATAATATAATAGTTGGTGAGTCAGAATTTAAACAATAACAACAACAATGTAACAAATGATGATAATATAACAGTTGGTGAGGCAGAATTTAAACAATAGCAACACTTGGTGAGGCAGAATTTAAACAATAGCAACAATGTAACAAATGATGATAGGATAACCGTTGGTGAGGCAGAATTTAAACAATAAGCAACAATAATAACAGAAATATGCAAGTAATAGCAGTCTGAATACAGCAGACAACTGTCAACATCTAGGCAAACAGGGAAGGGTGGGCACATCGTGAGCTGCAGCATTTGGGGGCAAAATAATGGTAATGCATTTTCTTTACAAAAGGGGTACACGCCACATGGTATCAAATCAAGATAGCAGTCCAGCAGAGTGGGTTTTGACAAAACTGGGGCAGTCCTGGGGTGAGGTCAACAGGAGGGGATGCTGGAGAGAGACAGGAGAAGGTGGAAAAGAGGGGGGCACAGGAGGGATGGCAAAGGGGTTGGTCAGATGGGATAGGGGGACAGGGAGAAGGTGCCAGCAATGACAAAGGCCAGGGGCCAATGGGGTGTAGTAGAAAATAAGAGCAGGTGAGATGGGGTAACACTATTACAGTGAGGGAGAGTAGTGACTAGAGGGCACAGTCACAGTTACAGAGCAGTCAGGTGACAACGCAGTTTTGTTTTGAAAGTGGCAAGTCTGGGCTCAGAGAGGATTTTAGCAGGAAGGTCATTTAGCAAAGTAGGAGCTCTGTAGCTGAGGGTGCGCTCGGCTTGAGAAGTCTGGTAACGGGGGACAAGAAAAACCTGCCTAGATGCACTCCATGTGAAATGTTGGTTAGCCATTGGAGAAAGCAGGGGCTGGTTACCAGGGGAGTCAATGCAAGGCAAACCTTTTTTCGCAAATAGACAGGTTTGGTATTTTATACGTCCCTGTAAGTGCAGCCAATCAGTTTGTGAATACAGTTCACACATATGGGTGTGCTTATCAGCACCAGTTATTAACCCGCAGGCCTTATAGTACCTATACAGATTGCACACTTGCACAGGTACAGTATACACTTCTATCTTCCCTACCAGTTAAAAGGTCTTCTTAACTCACTGTCCACGCTAGGCTTTGTTTCCTTAAATCTCTCTCTACAGACACACAGTCTGGCTCTCTCATTGGACCCCTCACACAGATACCCCAGTGAAAAGAGGCTGAGAAAAACTGAGTTGAAGCATTTATGCCCTCTCCCTCTCCCCTTCCCCCCTCCTGGTGACTCGTCCGAGCAAGGTGGTAATGTCACCTCCCTGTACCCAAATTCATCAGATTGGCTGATACCACTTCAGACCTGGAATACTGGGTGACACTACCAGACCTTGCTTTATTATATGTTCCCTACATCTCAGGGACCCAACTTCCTCTTGAAGATTATTTAGCGCTTGAAAGCATAGGACTAGGTGCAGTTGAGACATAGTGTCTCTGATCCTTTGTTCACCAACAACCCCATACTCTTTTCAAGAGGCCTCCACAATGAAAATCCAAACACTACTTAAGAAACCCTGCTGGGTTTCTGAAAATCTCCAAAATAGGATAGTTTTGTCACAGCTGCTCTTTTTTAACTTGATCTGTTTATCCCCCAGTGCACCAGGCTGCCGTGTTTATGCCGACCACCTCAGCCCCATCACCCCAGATTCCCCAGGATTTACACTGCCTGCATCTTCCTCCAGGTCTTGCCCCCCCCTTTGGCAGGGGTGGTGGGGTTCACGAGAGTCTATAGAGTATGTCCTATCCAGAGCAGAGCCCCTTACTATGGGGAGTCTAAAAAGTAGACGGTAGCAGAAAAGGGTCATCAGAGGCACCAGGGTTCATGCTCTTGCTAAAGAGGGAACCTTGATGGAGATGCTGGTACATACATTCTTAGTGGCAAGGGCCTGAGTGACAGAATGAGGCTCACTAGGGACTACGGGGTGCTCTGACCATCACAAAACCATTCAACAAAAACTTGCAGCCAGCAACATTCTGTCCTTCCCACCATCTGTTGTTATGCATAATGTATGGTGTATACCGAGGTTGTAAATGTTCTTTTCTCTCAACACATTTTGTTTCCTCACAAACAGCAGAACAGTTCCTAATTGTCATAATATGACACTGGGGGAGATTGTAACAACGATGTGATACAATGTCATGATGATAACAGCAAGAGAGGTGATACCACAAGTTTATATTACCCACTGATTTTCAGTTGCATAGAAATCCAGTTACCCACCACTAACACTCCTAGAAGTGGTTAACTGATGACTGACAAACCATTCAACCATACCTCTTAACCATTTGCCACTGAAATGTAGGACAATGATACTTGAAAGGAGGGACAAAGTGGGGCACGGGCCCTCATAATATGGGACACATAGTACAAATTCAGAACACTGTAGGAACCTGTGCCTTCACTTGTGTAAAGTTTAATTATGATTCAGCAAATTACAATATTCTGAAGTTCTACTTCAAAAGTAAGGTAGCCCTGTGCTGGCAGCACCTCTCTCACATGGGACAAATGTGGGACAGAGCAATTTTGAGGGGGAAATGAGGGACGTTCCTCACAGCTGAGAGGTATGCAGTCAGTACTCTGTTACCCAGTCCTACTCCTGCAGAGTGGATAATGGAAGATTGGCAACCCAGTCAGTACTCCATTAACCAGTTCTAGCGCACTAACTGTTAAATGCCTTCCTAAAAGCAAGTTATCTTCAAAGCAACCAAACTCTGCCCGACAGATGTCACATATTCTTTAACTTCCTACGAAAACAAACTAACAGAAACTTGTCTAGAACTGCCCTCCCATCTCAGTAGTGCCAAACTAAATAAGAAAGAGACAGCCCTGACAAACAAAAGCAAAAAGATACAGTTACAAAAAACACATGGACCTATAAGAAAACTCTTAAAGGGAAAAAAAATCA
The DNA here is from genome assembly GCA_016271365.2 of Neoceratodus forsteri. Classification (NCBI taxonomy): domain Eukaryota; kingdom Metazoa; phylum Chordata; order Ceratodontiformes; family Ceratodontidae; genus Neoceratodus; species Neoceratodus forsteri. Next base: position 1,097,422,357 of record CM028134.1, on the reverse strand, counting down.
ACTACAGAAAACCCTAAAGTACAACTCCTTAAACCACTATCACCCAATTATCAAACTGACTGAAACAAAGACAGTAACCCAGCAATTAAAGCATGCCTAATTTAGCCTAAATAACCTTCCTGAGGCTTACAGGAGCAAAATAATTCTGTATGCAGATGACACAGTCATCCTAAGTAACAGTTCCCAACTTGACCTACTACAAAAGGAGTTACAGTCCACCTTTTACCAACTGGAGGATTGGTTCAGCTCACAGAAACTTCTACTCAATTATAAGAAAACAAAACCTATGGTTATATCTAGCCACCAGCATAAGAAAATCAACCCACTACTGTCTATCGTCAACAATAAGGCAGCCCCCCTGGAACAAGTGCACTCATTCAAGTACCGTGGGGTCATGATTGATGCTACCCTCTCTTTCACGCAGCACACTGTTCAGGTGGTAAGGGAGGTTAACACCATGTTGGGCGTCCTATATAGGCACAAACAATACCTAACACCCACAGCCCTCTGACTATCTGTCTCTAGCTCAGTTCTGTCAATAACCTCACCCACTATGCTGGTCGTAGATGGTATCACAACACTGGACCTGACTACCATAGCAAATTCATTCAACTCAGCTTTCATTGACCTCAGCTCTGTTCTTCCACCTGACTATTTCAACAAAGCTGACCCCCAAACTCTCCCAAGTCCCACCCTCTCTCTAAACGGGCCTCCATTCTACTTCAAATCAGTCAAACCATATGAAGCTCACAACTACATCAGTAAAGCTATTGCTAGGTCCAGGTCAAGTGGGAACTTCCTTGACCTCAAGCTACTTGCCCTCACCCTCGACGAGATGCTCTTACCATTAACAAAAATCTTCAACCTCTCCCTCTCTCTCAGCCAGTTCCCTGACAGATGGAAAACCGCCGCTGTCACACTGGTGCACAAGAGCGGGGACAGGGCCCTCCTGGTGAACTATCAGCCTATCTCCATACTACACACGCTCTCCAAGGCCATAGAGCGTATAGTATTGGACCAGCTTATGGAATACCTTGATAAATATGATGTCCTGTGTGCTCAACAGCACGGCTTTAGAAAAGGTCACAGTACCACCTCAGCTCTCCTTGAATTCAATGGTGCAATCCATAGTTACTTGGACAATAGCCTTCTACAGGGGTGGTCTTCATTGAGCTGGCGCAGGCACTCAATACCGTCCATCATCATCTACTACTCTCTCAGCTGCTAAATACTGGACTGTCCCCTGAATCTACATCCTGGTTTAAGAGCTACCTGGAAAACCGCTCACAAAGAGTGAAAATAGTTGACTTTCTGTCTGATGCCAGACCAGTGCGCTCTGGAGTGCCACAAGGGTCAATCCTTGGGCCTCTTCTCTTCAGCATCTTCCTATATAGTCTTCCACAATCCTGTCCAGAGCAACTCCTCCTATACACTGATGACGCTGTCATCCACTCCACCCACAAGGACCCAGACCTTCTGCAAAGCAAACTACAGCATGGCTTCTTCTCAGTTGAAAACTGGTTCAGTAAACATAAACTTGTCCTCAACTATAAAAAAAACAAAGTCCATGCTCTTCTGCAGCTCAGAAAACAAGCTCCGGGGCCACCCCCTCACTATTGCAAACTGCCCAGGTGCAATCTTAGAACAAGTGCAAACCTTCAAATACCTTGGAATCACTCGAAAGTTGTCCATCCTATGGGGCTCACATTGACAATGTTGCCAAAGTGACTAACACACATATTGGCCTGCTTTACAGGCATAGGCAGTGCCTAACTCCAGATGCCTTAAGGATCGCAGTTCAGAGCTCGGTGGTCTCAACTATCGATTATGGCCTCTTCATCTATGGTTCTGCTTCCACCACCGCCCTCAGGTGCATATCTATGGCTTTGAACAAAGCTTGCTGACTCATCACTGGATCCCATCGTCTCACCCATATGTGTGACCTATACACCCAAACTGGTTGGCTTCAACTCTCAAGCCGCATCAAGTATCTAACATGCATAACGGCTAAAAAAACATTGATGGGCTTTGTCCCCCCTGGAGTTCAAGCTCTGCTACAACCTGCTCAGAATCCCCACTTCACTAGGGGCTCTGAATCTCAATTACTGCATATTCCAAGATGCCAAACCCTACAGGGACAAAGATCCTTTGCCTACAGAGCTCCCAGCTGGCTAAATGGTCTCACCAGGGACATCTCCTCCCTACCTAAGCTAGGCCCGTTCAAATCTAACCTCCGCCTATTCCTCTGTGCCTCTAGCACATGTGACTGTCTTCTCTAACCTGCTGTTCCCTTGTTGGCACTTATCCCTTCTCATCCTCTATGTTTCTATGTTTCTATCCACCCCCCCTACTCTAGTCTCCCCCTCTACCTTTCTCCCTCCTCCTCCTCCTCCTCTTCCTCTTACTTGCACTTTCCACCTGCGCTTCCTGTGTGTTTTGACAATTGCCTCTGGCAGCATCTTCTTCTCGTGTCTCACCAAGTTCTCGATATCAGTGTTATGCCTGTCCTGTGCATGCCCCTAGTACCGCATAATCTGTATGTACTCATGTGATGATAAACAACTGTAACCTGTTATCCTGTAATAATTAATGTCCTGCTTGTTTGTTCTCATCCTGACATGGAACCTTTGTAAAAGAGCCTTGGCTCAAAGGTAATTGTAATCCTAGACTCTTTTTTTTTTTTGTTAGTTGTTTAACCAGGAGTAGCATACTAAGCTGAAAGCTTTTTTACAGGTGCAACCTGGGAGCGCAGGGAAGTTAAGTAACTTGCTCAGGGTCACACAGTATGTAAGTGGAAGCTGTGGGATTCAAACCCAGGTCTGGTTTGCCGGATGTCACCAGATTTCCAGCTCAGAGCCTTAAACCACTGCGCTATACTGACTCCCTAATAAATAATAATAATAAGACTCTAATAAATAAATAACAGATTACTGCCTGGTCGTTGCCCTCAATGGGTTCTAACCCTAAATAAAATGAAAATGAAAATGAGTGATTTATACCTTTTCCATTATGTTTTTTATTTTAAAAAGTGCATGTAATGCTAGCACTCCTCCCTCCTCTAAATAGATGATTCCACTTTAATGTTCCCCGCACAAGACGACAATTGTACCAAGGATAAGAGGGCCTGTAGTTTTGATAGCTGATTGGCGGAGATCACGTAAGTGATTTATAATCAGCTGTACAAGAACCTTTGCAACTGCAGCATTTTCCTTCTCCATTAGCCTCTACTGTTTACCCATAGGGCCTTGTGGACCTTTAACTTCTATCTGCGCAACCACTTGGGAGTGGGCAGCAGGGACCGCAGTCTGACATTGCATCTGCAGGGACCACAGCCTGACATTGCATCTGCAGGGACCACAGTCTGACATTGCGGCTGCAGGGACCGCAGTCTGACATTGCATCTGCAGGGACCACAGTCTGACACTGCATCTGCAGGGACCGCAGTCTGACACTGCATCTGCAGGGACTGCAGTCTGACACTGCATCTGCAGGGACCGCAGTCTGACATTGCATCTGCAGGGACCGCAGTCTGACATTGCATCTGCAGGATGCTGCACACAGGGCAACACCACCCCAGTATTGCTCAGCAGTGTCAACATGGGACACAAGCTCTAAGTGTGGAATTCATTTGTTTTTTTACAGGATAACAACTGAAATGCAACGTCGCTTTGCTAGTGGACGTGAGTGCTGCTGCCATACTGTTCTGAAGCCGTTAGGGACAGAACAAAGGGAAGTCAAGTAAATTTGTGGTTGTGATGGAATTCAAGCCTGTGCTACAGTATCTCCTGCTTCATGTAACCCCAGTGAATATAAGAAAAAAAGAAGTGGCTTTTATGTAGTGCTTTTTATACACACTGTATCCCAAAGTGCTTTACAAGCAATGCGAGACTGGTAATGTAATGACTGTTAATGTGCATTATACAATGGCAAGAAAATTTCCTGGTCTCTGATTGGTCAGTTTTGGGCTGGACCCGTGCTGTTATCCCAGTACAACATCACGGCTCTAGTCTCAGCCTCACTGTGAACCTGCAGATGAGCATTTTATGGAGCTTTTGATTGATTGTTTCATCTTCTCTTAAAAAACCAAAAATATTTTTCCACACAAAACATCTTTAAAATTATTTTTTTTATTATGTCATAACAACGAGCCATTGTATAATAGCAATAATGCCCTCCAGGGTGTGTGTTGTTTGGGATAACGTCACGCCTCAGTCGTTGGACGCACTTGGCCTGCGGCCTCGTGCCCAACCACCTGAGGCGTGATGTTATCCCAGCACGACACACACCCTGTCAGGCATTATTGCTTAAGTGGCAGCCATTTCGCCCATCAACACGCACTCACAGCCTTAGACAACTGCATGAACTGGTTTTATGGGAAGAGGAATGCTGTCCAGGACTCCAGGGAACTTCTCCTACTCTTGGAAGGGGGCGCTATTGGCCTCTCAGCCAAGATGGAGGATCCTGCTGGAGTGGAGGAGGAGGAGGAGGGTGTGCTGCTCCAGGCTGGGGAGTGTTTCTCACTCCCAGCTGGTACTGCCGAGGAGGAAATATCAAATCTTTCTGTGGAGAGAGACATGGAATAGATGAAAACTTATCTTCGAATGGGATTTCAGACATTCTAGGATGTGAAGAACAACTGGAGATGGAAATGTCTGAAAGAAGCCAATCCTTGATGGGAATGATGGCAGAGGACAAAGGCAGGTACACGCGGAAAAAAGAAACCTTAAAACAGCATTTGGCTGCATCACAAACTGCATCACACCCAGCTAAAACACACAACACAACCTCTCACCTGGTGGTTTCTAACACTCAGCTGCAAACTCCAGATCAAAGAAAAAGAGACCAGCTGGAGGATGGCCAGAATCAGTTGAGCCCCCAGGATCAAAGAGAATCTCCCTGACAAGCCAGAGATCAAAAGGCCGAGCTGTCCACTACAAAAATTACTGCCAGAGACAGACTGTACACAGTGTTTCCCTTGAAAGATTTATAACAGAGCTCATTTGTAGCTGAAATATCTTCATTCAGTACAGCAGCAGGAGTAAGGATGCAGTTTGGTTTTGCACCTTATCAGTAGTGCCCTCTGTCTGCAGTTCATTAAAACCCACATTTGAGGTATTAACAGAATTAGCTTGATTATGGGAGTCAGTAATATCAGCAAGTTCTGAAGCCATGATTTTTCTCAGGCTTATCAGAACAGTTATCATTTATGGGCCAGAGGTAGTCAGCAAGAACTAATTTGTTTAAAAAGTTCAACCCTATTTGCATACGCCTGCAACTTGCTGATTCGGGGCGGGGGGCTCCGAACTGTATACTTGATGTCACAGAAATTTATAACTAAGGAAAGACTGCCGGCCCAGTGGCATGGAGGGTTGAGGCATCGTGCCTTACCTCCTGCCACACCGGCGACCTGTGTTCGCGGTGCGAGCGGATCCCCGGTGGTCAGCCGGGGAGAGAGGATCGAGCATCCGGAGGACAGCTCTCCTCTCCCGGGGAGGGCTGGGGACGGAGTCCGCTGCTTGACTGGCCCCTAGTGGTGGCTGGTGGACTGTGCACTGGATCCACACAAGGGGGCAGAGCCGAGCAAGGCGCCCAGCGTGACACATACAGAAGCGTGCACAGCTCGGTCACTGGCGTCATTGCACACCTTGGCTCCACGCTCAGGGGCGGGACACAAAACGGAGGAGAAAAAAAAGCCGACCTTCAGGATAAAGCCAGTCTCCCCGCTGCACCGGGCCAGCTGGCATCTCAGATCGGTGAGAGAGGCGATTACCAGCAAAGCTGCCTGGTGGTGATGATGGGGGGGTAGGCCGGTTGAAGGGGGCCGGTCGGTGGAGGACAAACAGATTAGGAAAAAAATAAATAAATAAATAAGGAAAGACAAGAATGCTGGCCCAATTTTGGAGTCAGCTGTTCTGGCAGGTTATTCAGTGATACACCGCCAGAGGATGGATCGCAGGGGCAGGGGTGTAGCGATCTGTTTTAGAACTGAATTGGGCCTTATTGATGTACCAGTTGAGGGGCCCAAGTCCTTTGAGTGCATCATTGGCGCAGGTGTGGGGTGCAGAATCCTTCTCGTCTACTGTCCACCAGGTGACGAGAAGCAGTTTCTGCAGGAAGTCACAGACTTCTTCATTGATATGGTGTTGGGGTCCCCCAGATGGATGGTGCAGGAGGACTTCAATGCCTGGGTCAATGATGAACTCTCGCAATTTGGTCAGGACTTCCTCCAACTAATGATTTCATTGGGCTTCACACAGGTGATTACCTATGTGACCCATATTCGTGGTCACTCATTGGACTTGGTCTTCTTACTGGGGGATGGAGACCTCTGACATGGTGGTGGAGCTGGTTGGATGGTCTGATCATCACATCATAAGGTTCAGTTTTATGGCTCCCCTAATAGGCCTGCCCCTGTGGAGATGGTCCAGTTCCACCCTTTGAGGGGTTTGACCCCAAATGGCCTAATGGTGGTGCTGGACCTGTCGAGCCTGTCGAGGGTTAGCATGGATCCACAAAATCTACTACAAGCCTATAATAGGGCTGTGGTGGAGGCACTGTATTCTGTTGCTCCTGTTCGTGTTTGCCCTCTCACTTTCCACCCTCGGTCCCCTTGGTTTGATGGGACCTAGATGGAGCTGAGGGAAGTGGGGTGAAGGTTGGAGTGACACTGGTAGAAATCAGGTCTGGGTGCCTACAAACTTAGACTGATGGCTCATTATAAAGAGAATCGGTCAGTTATCACCCATAAGAAGACAGAATTCCTGTCCAGGGAAATAACTGCTGCACAGAATTGACCAGCTCAACTCTTCTGGACTGTCGACAGACTGTGCAATCCAGCCTGTCTGCTGCTGCGGAGAGCATTGTCACAAGAGAAATGTGATGAGTTTGCTTGGTTCTTTGCAGATAAGGTTGCCTGCATCAGAGCTGAGGTCTGTGCAGCTTGCTCCAATGGGGACTGCAGCGATCGGTGAGAGGTTGCAGCCCTTGGACCCTTTCGGGCAGATTTCGACCAGATGGTGATCGAGGATGTCATGAATATTATCCAGAGCTGGTGGCCGATCTACTGTGGTTTGGATCCGTGTCCAACACGCCTCCTTGTGGAGTGTGTGGAGGTCATCAGCCCAGTCCTAGCGGAGATAGTTGGATGTTCTTTAGAGACAGGTGTGTTTCCGGACACCCTGAAGGAGGCTGAGGTTACCCCACTCATGAAGAAACCCTCTCTAGACCCGGACTGTGCCACCAACTACAGGCCTGTCTCTAACATACCCTTTGTAGGGAAGGTTATCGAGAAGACAGTTGCGCTGCAGCTGGAGGATCATCTTACCATCCACAAGGTCTACGATCCTCTTCAGTTGGGATTTAGGAAGAGGCATAGTACTGAGATGGTGCTTGTCCAGGTACTAAATGATCTCCTGATAGCGAGAGATCATAGGACCCATTCCATCTTGGTTCTCCTTGATCTCTCTCAGCAGCATTCGACACTGTGGACCATGATGTGCTTTTACAGCACCTGAGAGTCATCTGCGGACTGTCAGGAACAGTCCTCGGATGGTTTCACTCATACCTCACCAGCAGGTCTCAGAGAGTGGTGTCAGGGATTTATTCCTCTGGTCCACTCTTCCTGCGGTGTGGGGTCCCTCAAGGCTCTGTGTGTGTTGTCACTCATGTTGTTCACAATGTACATGCTGCCACTGGGGGACACTGTGAGGTGGTATGGGCTGAGTTTCCACTGCTATGCAGATGATACTCAGCTCTACATGTCCTTTGTGCCCGGGCAGGATGACTCTCTCTTGGTATTTAATAACTGCCTCACCAAGATCCAGGGTTAGGGGATGCAGGGAAGGGGTTATGCCTACCAGGGTGGGGGGCCATTACACTATGGAAAATTGTTCAGCTATGGACTTTACACCGCATGGTGATCCTGGTTCGGATATGAATTGTACATCAAACCAGGTTCCTGGACCAGCGGGGCATGTACCTTCCATTGAGATTGGGATTCGGGGACCAGGAACGGGGCTTGGGGTCCCTATACTATGGAAAAAGGGGGCAGTACATGGCATTCATGTGTCTTGTGGTACAGGGCTGGGGGGGCCCTTCACTACAGGTAATGGGGGTCGGCGTATGACATGCTTGTGCATCGGGGAACAGGGCAATGTGTGCATGTGTGTGGGGAGGCACTACATTACGGATAACGGGAGATATATGTGAGACATGGCCACCGGGGTATGGTACTTGGTGTGAGGGGTCTGCTGCGCTATGATAAACGGGGATGTACCTGTAATGCATGGTTGCACTGGGGATAGGGTTTTTGGACCTGTGAATTATGGCCATTGGGAAACGGAACTGGGGGGGGGGACACAGGCCAGCCAGATGCAACTCGCCGGGCGCATACATGCAAATGAGCCCATAATGGGCATGCATGAGGGTTGTTTGCTCCATGCATGCCTAATAGGCTCATTTGCATGTCCCAGCTGAATACTGATGTGCTGGGCGTATTGTCCGCTGCCCCCCTTTGCACTGCCAGCACTGGTAGCCATATTCAAACAGGATGCTTGATCCATTGGGATCACGCATCTTGTTTGAATATTGCATTTGGATGAGCCAGCGCATCATTTTGGGCAGCACATCCAGGTGCATGGCGCATTCCCCTCCTCTGAATACGGGGGCCCTGGGTTATGGGTATCAGCCCAATCCCTGAGTGGGACTAGAACCCATGACCTTCAGGCCCAGAAGCAGATGTTCTACCGCCAGAGTCATGTTGACACTCATCTCTTACTTGTATTCAGTAGAAGAATTAGCATATAGAACTCTTCATACACTGTATCCCAAAGCGGTTTACAAGCAATGAGAGACTGGTAGTGATGTAACTATGATGGTAGCCATTTCACACATCAACATCCACACACAGCCTTTGACAACTGCATGAGCTGGTGTTATGGGAAGGGAAAGGGGAACGTTCTGGTCAGGACACTGAGGAAAATCCCCATCTCTTTTGGCCCTTAATAGCTACAAAATGGAATATGCCATCATTTCTTCAACTGACATACAAAGTTTTTTACCAGCTTGGATGAAATATAATACAAGTAGTTTGCAGATTCTGTTTGCCTGTTTTAAATACTGGGTACAGCAGATTCGTTGTAGATTTGTATTACAACAGCAATATTTGTCACAGTCTTATTTATATCACATTATTTTCAATGAGATTAGAGGTAGTAAAGACTGAGGGGGGGATATTCAAAGGGGTTCCACATGGCGCAACAGTGTTGCGCCATGCGCAACCCACTGATGTCCCCCAGAGCGATATTCAAAGGGGGATGTTGTGCCACAGAGATCCCACGGCGCCTCAGGGTGCACTAGTAAGGTATGTGCAAGTGTAGGGGGCATGCCTATGCATAATCCGCGACATCCCGCTATTCAGCACATGGGATGTGCGCGACATGCAGCAACCCTGACTTGTGCCGCACACTGGTGCTCAAAGTTGAGCCAAAAAGAAATAGAAGCAAGGGTTGGCCACCCACAGGTGAGCTGCCGTATTACAGGGCGCAACACGGCAGCTTCCAGCTGTGGGTGGCCACCCGCGCTCCGGAGCCAGGCTCTGTCGGCGTTGCGGCCCCCCACGCCCAATCGTGGGCATTGTAATAGAATTGATATCCTTGGTGGTCCAGTGGACCTGTTAGCTCATCTCGGCATAGGGTATAAGAAAAACATTTTAGCATCCCTGCGGTCCAGCGCCCCCTCCTCACTGAGCTCGCCGCCATTACCAGCATTCTCTCGTCGGTGCGGCGCGGAAGTTGTTTCACTTGCCAGCCGCCTGGCCGCCGCCAACTGACTGGATACGGCGAGCTGTACGCCCATTGGCTTCCACAGCGGGCCAATGGGCATGCAGATACCATAATACACAGTCCAGATATGAATGGATCTTATTCAGCATATCTGACTGGGGAATGGCACGTTCGCACGCCCATTGGCCCACATTGTGGACCAATGGACGTACAGCCGCATCGTACACAGTTAGCGTCACGGCGCGCCAGGCGGCCCGTGGTGGAACTGCCGCCCACCGCTGACCGGGAGGAGCGGAGCGGGCCCACAGGCAGGGAGGGGGGTACCGCTGGACCACCAGGATATTTAAAATGTTTTTCTTATACCTATGCCCACGATTGGGCTGGAAGCTGTCCACTGGACCACCAGGGATATGGGACATGTATTTATTTATACTTATGCCCGCAATCGGGCTGGAAGCGGTCCACTGGACCACCAGGGATATGGGACATGTATTTATTTATACCTATGCCCGCAATCGGGCTGGAAGTGGTCCACTGGACCACCAGGGATATGGAACATGTCTTGCTTTATACTCATGCCCGCGATCGGGCATTGGGGCACTTTGCCACGATGTGCAGGGGGCGTCGGTCCCTGACGGCTGCAGCCTGGCAGGGCGCCAGGCGCAAGTCGCTGGGGATCGGCGCACCTGCATGCAAATGGGGCCATAATGACACGCTATTGGCCCCAGTTGCACCTTGCATGCATTATGGCTCCATTTGCATATCCACCACACTGAGATCAGGGTTCCGCGCCCAGCACAACCCACTTGCACTGGCGCATCCCCTGCTCCCCTGCCATCTGCGCTGGCGCAGTGCCACTGCACACTCCCTGGCGCATCCCAGTTGCACTGCGCCAAGGCTTGTGCCCCTGCCTGGCGCACTGTCAATATCCCACCCTAGGAATTCAGGACAGAGGGTATTGCACAATTTAACACTTGGTGGGAGGCTATATCTTGGATTTAGTGTACCGAACAGGACGTGATAGGGGTTTAAGGTAGTTTTTTTGTTTGTCTATTTTTCTTTGGTTTCTTTGTACTGTTGTTCCCAGTTTTTTTGACACTCATTTGATGTTTTGTGTTATATTACCTCTGTATTTATGTACTTTTCTTTTTATTTTCATATAATTCCTCCATCTCTTGCAAAAAAAAATGATAGCTCAGGTTCTTTTACTTCCACCAGGACAGCACCAGGGATGGACAGAAGGATCCTCAACGGATCATCACATCTGAAAGACGGCACTCCACAAAAGCATCCCCCGAGTACTGCACACAAGTGCTAGCGTTGATGGTGTGAGCCCAGTCCTGGTGTGGGACTGGAACCCACAACCTTGTGGGCCAGACAGAACTGTTAAGGTTGAAGGGTGCGGAGACATACCTTCTCCACGTGATGTGAGACTCCCTATAAAAGGAGAGACGCATTAGAGAGAGAGGGGAGAGTAGGGAGCAGAAGAAGGAAGGCTATCAGGGAGATTTGTCCTATAGGGCAGGCCATTGACTGTGAGAGGATGGGGGAAGAGAAGTTAAGAGCCAAAGCAACCCACCTTAAGAAGGACTGTTTGAGCTTCAGGCCTTGTGCTGGGCTTCACAAAACATTACGATCAATGCCTCCATGGACAGGTTTATGCTGGGCTCAGGAGCCGTTGGGGGTGTGTGTGTGGAGGAAGATGCAAGTGCCTCTACAGGGATGGTCTGGAAAGCTGGAAGTGAAGAAGAAAGCCCTCCACAGGGTTCACCTGTGTTGTGCATGCAGGCTAGCCCTGGAGTGCTGGGGGTCCCACACTACTTTTGGGTCGTCCTCCTCATAAATCTTGCACAATCCTGTGAGCTGAAGGCACAGTGATATGTGTGAGAAGAGGCTAAGGATAGTTTGGCTAGTGTCTGAGTGTGCCTGGGTTATAAGGAGGAAGGGGGCACCAGGGAAAGGTGAATGGGAGGTCCAAGGTAGTCAAAGCATTCACCAATTATGGGGCTGCACAAATGTGATCCCAGGATCCAGTTCCCCATAAACATTCACCTACAGCAGATGAAGGAGAGCTTACACGTGTTTTTCCCTAAAGTATCACGTCAGCCATGTAAATGTGTGTTGTATCACCCTTGTATTTCTGCATTGTATCACCTCATAACTCTGCATTGTATCATCCCTGTATCTGTGTGCTGTATCACCCCTGTAATTGTGCACTGTACCACTCCTATAACTGTGCACTGTATCACCCGTAACTGTGTGTTGCATCACCCTGTAACTGTGCACTGTATCACCCATGTAATTGTGAACTGTTGCACCCCTGTAGTTGTGCACTGTATCACCCCTCTAATTTTGCACTGTAGCAGACCTGTAATTGTGTGTTGTATCACTCCTGTAATTCTGCGTTGTATCACTCCTGTAACTGTGCACTGTATCACACATTTAATTGTGCACTGTATTACCCCTGCAACCGTGTGTTGTATCACCCCTGTAACTGTGCACTGTATCACCCTGTACTTGTATGTTGTATCACCCTGTAATTGTGCATTGTAGCACCCCTGTAATAAAGCACTGTAGCACCCCTGTAATTGTGCATTGTAGCACGCCTGTAATTGTGCGCTGTATCACTCTGTAATTCTGCGCTGTATCACCCCTGTAACTGTGGGCTGTATTACCCCTGTAATGGTGCATTGTATCATCGCTGTAATTGTGCATTGTATCACCCATGTACCTGTGCTCTGTGGCACCCCTGTACATGTGCAATGTGTCGCCCCTGTAATCATGCACTGTATCACCCCTGTAACTGTGCATTGTATCACCCTTGTAATTGTGCGTTGTATCACCCCTGTAACTGTGCACTGTAGCAACCCTGTAATTGTGCATTGTATCACCCCTGTAATTGTGCATTGTGGCACCCCTGTTACTGTGCACTGTAGCAACCCTGTACTTGTGCGTTGCATCACCCCAGGAAGTGTGTGTTGTATCACCACTGTAACTGTGCATTGTATTACCCCTGCAACTGTGCATTGTATCACCTTGTAACTGTGCACTGTCGCAAACCTGTAACTGTGCATTGTATTACCCCTGTAATTGTGCATTGTGGCACCCCTGTTACTGTGCACTGTAGCAACCCTGTAATTGTGCGTTGTATCACCCCACAGGTGTGTGTTGTATCACCCCTGTAATTCTGCATTGTATCACCCCTGTAACTGTGCATTATCACCCCAGTAACTGTGCATTGTATCACCCTGAAATTGTGTGTTGTAGTACCCCTGTAATTGTGCATAGTAGCACCCCTGTAATTCTGCACTGTATCACCTCATAATTCTGCACTGTATCACCCCTGTAACTGTGTGCTGTATCACCCCTGTAATTGTGCACTGTATCACTCCTGTAACTGTGCACTGTACCACCCCATAACTGTGCATTGCATCACTCTGTAACTGTGCACTGTATCACCCCTGTAAGTGTGCACTGTATCACCCATGTAATTGTGCACTATAGCACCCCTGTAGTTGTGCGCTGTATCACCCCTCTAATTTGTGTTGTAACACCCCTGTAATTGTGTGTTGTATCACCCCTGCAATTGTGCATTCTATCACCCCTGCACCCCTAAATTTATGTATTGTATCACCACTGTAATTGTGCATTGTATTACCCCCTGTAATTGTGCACTGTACTACCCCTAAAATTTGTGCTGTATCACCCCTTTAATTGTATATTGTATTACCTTGTACTTGTGTATTGTATCACCCTGTAAGTGTGCATTCTAGCACCCCTATAATTGTGCACTCTAGCACCCCTGTAATTTTGCATTGCATCACCCCATAACTCTGCATTGTATCACCCCTGTAGCTGTGTGCTGTATCACCCCTGCAATTGTGCACTGTATCACCCCTGTAATTGTGCACTTAAACACCCATGTACCTGTGCACTGTCACCCCTGTACCTGTGCACTGCATCACCCCTGTACCTGTGCACTGCATCACCCCTGTAATTGTGCACTGTATCACCCCTGTAACTGTGCACTGTATTATCCCTGTAACTACGTGTTGTAGCACCCTGTAACTGTGCACTGTGTCATGCCTGCCATTCTGTGTTATATCATCCCTGCAACTGCGCATCGTAGCACCCCTGTAATTGTGTGTTGCATCACCCCTGTAATTGTGCGCTGTATTATCACCTGTGTAACTATGCATTGTAGTACCCTTGTAGTTGTAAATTGTAGCACCCCTGCAATTGTCTGCTGTATCACCCCTGTAACTGTGCATTGTAGCTCCCTGTAACTGTGAATTGTAGCACCTTTGTAATTGTAATATCAACCCTGTGTGTGCTGTATCACACCTGTAAATGTGCATTATAGCACCCTTACAATTATGTGCTATATCATCCCTTTAATTGTGCATTGTATTACCCCTTTAACTGTGTATTGTATCACCCCTGTAAATGTGCATTATTGCACCCCTGCAATTGTGTGCTATGTCACCCCTGTAACTGTGCATTTTATCACCCCTGTAATTGTGTACTGTAGCACCCCTGTAGTTGTGCATTGTATCACCCCTGTAAATGTGCATTATTTCACCCCTGCAATTGTGTGCTATGTCACTCCTGTAACGGTGCATTTTATCACCCCTGTAATATGTGTACTGTAGCACCCCTGTAGTTGTGCATTGTATCACCCCTCTAATTTTGCACTGTAGCACCCCTGTAATTGTGTGTTGTATCACCATATAATTGTGCATTGTATCACCCCGTAACCGTGCACTGTATCACCCCTTTAATTGTGTACTGTATTACCTCTGTAATTGTGCATTGTATCACCCCTGTAATTGTGTGTTGTATCACCCTATAACTGTGCATTATCACCCCAGTAATTGTGTATTGTATCACCCTGTACTTGTATGTTGCATCACCCTGTAATTGTGTACTGTAGCTCCCCTGCAATTAAGAACTGTAGCACCTCTGTAATTAAGCATTGTAGCACCCCTGTAATTGTGCATTGTATCACCCCATAACTCTACGTTGTATCACCCCTGTAACTGTGTACTGTATCACCCATGTACCTGTGCACTGTATCACCCCTGTAATTGTGTGTTGTATCACCCCATGACTGTGCATTATCACCCCTGTAATTGTGCATTGTATCACCCTGTACATGTATGTTGCATCATCCTGTAATTGTGCATTGTATCACCCTGTACATGTATGTTGCATCACCCTGTAATTGTGCATTGTATCACCCTGTACTTGTACGTTGCATCACCCTGTAATCGTGTAATGTAGCACCCCTGCAATTAAGAACTGTAGCACCCCTGTAGTTAAGCATTGTAGCACCCCTGTAATTATGCATTGTATCACCCTGTAACTCTACATTTTTTCATCCCTGTAACTTTAGCACCCCTGTAATTAAGCATTGTAGCACCACTGTAATTGTGCATTATATCACCTCGTAACTCTACGTTTTATCACCCCTGTAACTGTGTGCTGTATTACCCCTATAACAGTGCATTGTATCACCCCTGTAACTGTGTACTGTATCACCCACGTACCTATGCACTGTATCACCCTGTACCTGTGCACATCACCTCTGTAATTGTGCATTGTATCACCCCTGTAACTGTGCACTGTATCCCCTCTGTAACTGTGCACTGTATCATCCCTGTAATTGTGTTTTATCACCCCTGTGATTGTGCACTGTAGCACCGTGTAAGTATCTGTTGTATCAACCCCATAATTGTGTGCTGTATCACCCCTGTGATTGTGCATTATATCACTACTGTAATTGTGTGTTTTGTCACCCCTGTAACTGTGCACTGCAGCACCCATGCAATTGTGAGTAGTATCAACCCTGTAATTGTGTGCTGTATCACCCCTGCAATTGTGTATTGTATTACCCCTTTAACTGTGCGTTGTATCAACCCTGTAATTGGGCATTGTAGCACCCCTGCAATTGTGTGCTGTATACGAACATACGAATGTGCCAGCAGAAACAGACCACCTGGTCTATCTAAGTCTGCTCGAGTGTTCAGCTAGCACCTCAAGTTTGCAGCTGCCCCACCCCCTCCCTTTTGTCATCCCACTGCCACCCCCCACCACCTCCACCCTCACCCTCTCCTGTTCCCTGTCCCATGCCCTTTTGAAGCTGTATCATCCCTGTAATTGCGCACTGTATCACCCCTTTAACTGCGCATTGTATCACCCCTGTAATTATGTACTGTAGCACCCCTGTAGTTGTGCACTGTATCACCGCTCTAATTTTGCACTGTAGCAGACCTGTAATTGTGTGTTGCATCAGCCCTGTAATTCCTCGTTGTATCACTTCTGTAACTGTGCACTGTATCACCCCTTTAATTATGCACTTTATTACCCCTGTAACTGTGTGTTGTATCACCCCTGTAACTGTGCATTATCACCCCTGTAATTGTGCACTGTATCACCCTGTACTTGTACGTTGTATGACCCTGCAATTGTGTTCTGTAGCTCCCCTGCAATTAAGAACTGTAGCACTACTAGCACCCCTGTAATTAAGCATTGCAGCAGCCCTGTAATTGTGCACTGTATAACCCCGTAACTCTACATTTTATCACCCCTGTAACTGTGTGCTGTATTACCCCTGTAAAAGTGCATTTGTATCACCCCTGTAACTGTGTATTGTATCACCCCTGTACCTGTGCACTACATCACCTCTGTAATTGTGCACTGTATCACCCCTGTTACTGTGCATTGTATCCGCTCTGTAACTGTGCATTGTATCATCCTTGTAACTGTATGTTTTATCACCCCTGTGATTGTGCACTGTAGCACCGTGTAAGTATCTGTTGTATCAACCCCATAATTGTGTGCTGTATCACCCCTGTGATTGTGCATTATATCACTACTGTAATTGTGTGTTTTGTCACCCCGTAACTGTGCACTGCAGCACCCATGCAATTGTGAGTAGCATCAACCCTGTAATTGTGTGCTGTATCACCCCTGCAATTGTGTATTGTATTACCCCTTTAACTGTGCGTTGTATCAACCCTGTAAATGGGCATTGTAGCACCCCTGCAATTGTGTGCTGTATATGAACATACGAATGTGCCAGCAGAAACAGACCACTCGGTCTATCTAAGTCTGCTCGAGTGTTCAGCTAGCACCCCAAGTTTGCAGCTGCCCCACCCCCTTCCCTTTGTCATCCCACTGCCACCCCCCACCTCCCCCACCCTCACTCTCTCCTGTTCCCTGTCCCATGCCCTTTGAAGCTGTATCATCCTGTAATTGCACACTGTATCACCCCTGTAACTGCGCATTGTATCACCCCTGTAATTGTGTACTGTAGCACCCCTGTAGTTGTGCACTGTATCACCCCTCTAATTTTGCACTATAGCAGACCTGTAATTGTGTGTTGCATCAACCCTGTAATTCCTCACTGTATCACTCCTGTAACTGTGCACTGTATCACCCTTTAATTGTGCACTTTATTACCCCTGTAATTGTGTGTTGTATCACCCCTGTAACTGTGTGTTGTATCAGCCCTGTAATTGTGCACTGTATTACCCTGTACTTGTATGGCGTATCACCCTGTAATTGTGCGTTGTACCACCCCTGTAATTGTGTGTTGTATCACCCCATAACTGTGCATTATCACCCCTGTAATTGTGCATTGTATCACCCTGTACTTGTAAGTTGTATCACCCTGCAATTATATACTGTAGCTCCCCTGCAATTAAGAACTGTAGCACTACTAGCACCTCTGTAATTAAGCATTTTATGACCCCGGAACTCTACATTTTATCACCCCTGTAACTGTGTGCTGTATTACCCCTGTAAAAGTGCATTTGTATCACCCTATACTTGTACGTTGTATCACCCTGTAATTGTGCATTGTAGCACCCCGTAATAAAGCACTGTAGCACCCCTGTAATTGTGCATTGTAGCACGCCTGTAATTGTGTATTGTATCACTCCGTAATTCTGCTCAGTATAACCCCTGTAACTGTATCACTCTGTAATTGTGCGTTGTATCAGCCATGTACCTCTGCACTGTATTACCCCTGTACCTGTGCACTACGTCACCTCTGTAATTGTGCGCTGTCTCCCCCCTGTAACTGTGCACTGTCTCCCCTCTGTAACTGTGCATTGTATTATCCCTGTAATTGTGTGTTTTATCACCCCTGTGATTGTGCACTGTAGCACCGTGTAAGTATCTGTTGTATCAATCCCATAATTGTGTGCTGTATCACCCCTGTAATTGTGCATTATATCACTACTGTAATTGTGTGTTTTGCCACCCCTGTAATTGTGCACTGCAGCACCAATGTAACTGTGAGTAGTATCAACCCTGTAATTGTGTGCTGTATCACCCCTGCAATTGTGTATTGTATTACCCCTTTAACTGTGCGTTGTATCAACCCTGTAAATTGGTCCTGTAGCACCCCTACATGGTGTGCTGTATATGAACATACGAATGTGCCAGCAGAAACAGACCACTCGGTCTATCTAAGTCTGCTCGAGTGTTCAGCTAGCACCCCAAGTTTGCAGCTGCCCCACCCCCTCCCTTTGTCATTCCACTGCCACCCCCACCTCCCCACCCTCACTCTCTCCTGTTCCTGTCCCATGCCCTTTTGAAGTTATATCATCCCTGTACATGTGCACTGCAGCACCTCTGTAATTGCACATTGTATCACCCCTGTAATTGTGTACTGCAGCACCCCTGTAGTTGTGCACTGTATCACCCCTCTAATTTTGCACTGTAGCAGACCTGTAATTGCGTGTTGCATCACCCCTGTAATTCTGCATTGTATCACCCTGTACTTGTACGTTGTATCACCCTGTAATTGTGCATTGTAGCACCCCTGTAAAAAAGCACTGTAGCACCCCTGTAATTGTGCACTGTAGCACGCCTGTAATTGTGTATTGTATCACTCCATAATTATGCGCTGTATAACCACTGTAACTGTATCACCCTGTAATTGTGCGTTGTGTCACCCCATAACTGTATACTGTATCACCCATGTACCTCTGCACTGTATCACCCCAGTACCTGTGCACTACGTCACCTCTGTAATTGTGCACCGTCTCCCCCCGTAACTGTGCACTGTCTCCCCTCTGTAACTCTGCATTGTATCATCCCTGTAATTGTGTGTTTTATCACCCCTGTGATTGTGCACTGTAGCACCTTGTAAGTATCTGTTGTATCAACCCCATAATTGTGTGCTGTATCACCCCTGTAATTGTGCATTGTATCACCCTGTAATTGTGCATTGTAGCACCCCTATAATAAAGCAGTGCAGCACCCTGTAATTGTGCATTGTAGCACTCTGTACTGTAGGTATTGTATCACTCTGTAATCTCATGCCATAAACCCCTGTAATCAGGACTGTATTACACCTGTAATGGTGCACTGTATCATCCCCTGTAATTGTTCACTGGTCACCCCCATGTACCTGTGCTCTGTGTCACCCATGTACCTGTGCACTCCGTCACACCTGTAATCATGCACTGTATCACCCCTGTAACTGTGCACTGTATCACCCCTGTAACTGTGCATTGCATCACCCCTGTTACTGTGCACTGTAGCAACCATGTAATTGTGTGTTGTATCACCCCTGTAATTGTGCATTGTGGCACCCCTGTCATTGTGCACTGTAGCAACCCTGTAATTGTGTGTTGTAGCACCCCTGTAATTACATGTTCTATCACCCCTGTAACTGTGCATTGTATCACCCTTGTAATTGTGAGCTTCATCATCCAAGTAACTGCGCAATGTATCACCCTTGTTAGTGTGCACTGTATCACCTCAGAACTGTGCGTTGTATCACCCCATCCCTGTAATTATGTATTTTATCACTCCTGTAATTGTGTGTTGTACCACCCCTGTAATTGTGTATCGTATCACCCCCATAATTCTGCATTGTATCACCCCTGTAATTGTGTGTTGTATGACCCCTGTAACTGGGTGTTGTACCACTCCTTAACTGTGCACTGTATCACCCCTGTAATTGTGCATTGTATCACCCCTGTAATTGTGCATTGTATCACCCCTGTAACTGTGCATGGTATCACCCTTGTAATTGTGTGATATATGACCCTGTAACTGGGTATTGTACCACTCTGTCACTGTGCATTGTACCACCCCTGTAACTGTGCATTGCATCACCCCTGTTACTGTGCACTGTAGCAACCATGTAATTGTGTGTTGTATCACCCCTGTAAGTGTGTGTTGTATCACCCCTGTAATTGTGCATTGTGGCACCCCTGTCATTGTGCACTGTAGCAACCCTGTAATTGTGTGTTGTAGCACCCCTATAATTACATGTTCTATCACCCTTGTAACTGTGCATTGTATCACCCTTGTAATTGTAGGCTTCATCATCCAAGTAACTGCCCAATGTATCACCCTTGTTAGTGTGCACTGTATCACCTCAGAACTGTGCGTTGTATCACCCCATCCCTGTAATTATGTATTTTATCACTCCTGTAATTGTGTGTTGTACCACCCCTGTAATTGTGTATCATATCACCCCCATAATTCTGCATTGTATCACCCCTGTAATTGTGTGTTGTATGACCCCTGTAACTGGGTGTTGTACCACTCCTTAACTGTGCACTGTATCACCCCTGTAATTGTGCATTGTATCACCCCTGTAATTGTGCATTGTATCACCCCTGTAATTGTGCATTGTATTACCCCTGTAATTGTGTACTGTATCACCCATGTAATTGTGTATCATATCACCCCGTAACTGTGCACTGTATCACCCTTGTAATTATCTGTTGTATCACCCCTGTAAGTGTGTGTGTTGCATCACCCCTGTAATCGTGCATTGTATCACCCCTGTAATTGTACATTGTATCACCCCTGTAATTGTCCATTGTATCACCCCTGTAATTGTCTGTTGTATCACCCCTGTAAGAGTGTGTGTTGTATCACTCCTGCAATTGTGCATTGTATCACCCCTGTAATTGTGTGCTGTATCGCCCCTGCAATTGTACCGTATCACCCCTGTAAGTGTATATTGTATCACCCTTGTAATTGTCCATTGTATCACCCCTTTGTGTACTGTATCACTCTGTAATTGTTCACTGTATCACCCCTGTGTGTGTTGTATCAGCCCGTAACTGTATGTTGAGTCACCCTTGTAGTTGTGCATTGTATGTCCTGTATCAATTTTATTCTTTTAAAGATCAAGAACTTTCTGTACTAAAATAAAAGGATACAAAGCGATATTTCCAACAATTAATTACATTTTGCGTTTTCCATATTTCTTTTTTTTACTTTCTCCTGTTCTTGGTCTTCAACATACTCCAACTAATGATGATATTAATCTCACAACTGCTGTTTGTGACCTCACAGTCTGTTCCCGTGGCAAGTCTATGACTTCATAAGCAAAGGCACAACGAGGTCAGTTGGGGACACTGCATACCTCTCAACCTCCTGCCTCATAAATCAGGGGCAAGGCTTAAAAAATCAGGGACAAATCTTAAAAATTGGAGATATCCACCCACAAAGCTGGTAGAATATGGGGCTTAGTGGAAAATGTATTTTCTAAAGAACAACAAGTCTGTAACTTTAATGTTTTACATGATTTTGTGCTTACAGTCCCCACTGTTTAGCCATGGAAACAAAGATTTTAGGATTGACAGAGTAAAACTTTGAGGCAAAATCAGGGACGTCCCTGAAAATCAGGGACAGTTGAGAGGTATGGGGGACAGTTAATTGCATTTTATACACACTTCTAGACAGGCTACCAGGGTGTGTTTAAACCTTGGACAGAACTGAAAATTAAAAAAATAGTGCATTCTCTGAAGAATTATAATAGCTGAAATACTGTGTTTAGGAAAGTACCTGCTGAAGTGCAGAGTTGCTCTTCAGGTAAAGAGATCTGGGGCCCCACACACGGTCGCAGTCGGGGGTGGTGAGCTTTAGGGACTCACACAGGCTCCTTGTACCGCCACCCTTGAACAAGGAAAGTTACCTACTTACCATAGCTGATGATCTTCCATTATATCTTTTCCACTGAGTACCAGTAATGAGTTTGAATCAGAGGCAGTTGAACCCCGTGGGAGCAAATCTTCGACTAAGGGGCCGACAACAGCTTCTGGTTATTGCACCAGCGTGTCCCCGCATGATGTTGCGTGCTTGGCAGTAACTGTTGCCAACTCCCTCGCCTACCTCCGTTCTGTTCGCCAGCAGAGAAGCAAAAAGTGGGAAAAACAAAACCTGGAGCTTGTGAAAAATTAGCCCAAAGGGGTAGACAAATGATATAGGGAAAAAAAACAAATAAAATCCGACTAACAACTCTCAGCAAGAGAAAAAAGGAGGGGGGGATACACCTAAGATGGCACAGAGAAAAAGGTATTGGGATACTGGGCCAGAGGCTCAGTAAACTCACCCACTACTCGGCAAACAAAGTCAGGCTGGCTGGGGGGTAGTGGGAAGAAGGTGGCAGCCCTGTATGCATGAATGCTCTGGCTAGCAGGTAAAGGGTAGTCAAGGCTGAGACCCCTTTGCAAACAAGATAGGCACAGAAAAGTGGCAGGCTAAAAAGGGTACAAGCGAATACTGGACTACACCAGTCATCATATAACCAGTACAGTACGATGGCTTTGTTTCGTTTTTTGAAAAACGAGCAAACTGCGCCCCCCCCACCCCCATTATGGGGGGGGGGACAGCAAGCTACTGGTGTATGTGATGCTGCAAGGTTAGTAGTAAATGGGATACTCTTCCAAGGTGTATCTAGGTCTGCTGGACATGGTGAACCTGAATATAGTCATTACAGGTGTACCAGCTGGGACCAGCAGTCCAAAACCACAACAGTAACATAGCAAAAAAACCCTACAGCAGCAAAGCCAGATGAAACTGACAGTCCGCTCCTGCAAGTAGAGTAGGGGCATACTCTGAAGTGGAGTTGGTTGCTCCAGCCAGACACAATCTGCTGCTACAGCACAAGTCCACAGATGGCGAAGTTAGGAATGGATGGTACCCGGTGGGTGCAAGGTCACATTCAGCAATTAATAGAGAAAGAAAAACACCTTTTTATTTTGTTTTTGTAGGTTTTTTTGTAATTGCATGTGTGTGTGTGCATGTGTGTATGTGTGTGCCTGTGCATTTGTATGTGTGCCTGTGTGTGAGTCTGTGTACATGTGTGTGTGCTTGCATGCATGCGTGTGTGTGTGTGTGTTTTTAAATGTATGACCAAGTCCCAACAGGGACGGCAACAGTAATAGAGTGACAATGCAAGATCATCAGGTTGATGCATGCCAGTGGGTGAACTGCTCTGAGGCCCTGGCTCCAAAGAGAGGGGAATGGTGAACAGACAGGCGTGGTACTCAATGGAGAGGAAATTCTGGAAGATCACCATTTACAGTAAACACATAACCTTTCTATCTTCCCACACTCAGTTGTTCTCCCATTGAGTCCGACTAATGGGTCAGAGAACCAGGCTTCCTTACTTAATGAGAGAGAAGCTGGCTCACCCAGAGGTTCCAGAATACCTTCAGCCCTTTGAGTGGGGGAGAACGTCCGAGGGAGAGGGCTGTACAAGGTCTGGCAAGACCTTTGACTGCTCAAGTATAGGCATGCGCTCCTGTGGCACATAAGTAAGAGGGTTCCTCGAAAGTTTCCACCTGACCCTAGGGGAGAAGTGACCCCCCCTAGCAATGTGACTTGAGCACCTTATACCAGGCCAAACATGCCAGCCATGACGGCCCCATGAGATTTAGACTTCAGCATCTCAGAAAATAACAAAAAACAGAGAAAGTGGCCGGCCCAGTGGCACTGAGGGCTGAGGCGAGAGGATGCCTTACCTCACGCTACGCCAGCGACCTATGTTCGGGAACAAGCACAGGCCATTGGGAGTCAGCAGGGGAGGAGAAGGAGCGAGCGTCCGATGGACTGCTCTCCTTCTCTGGGGAAGAGGATTGCCAGCGACCGGTGTCCTACTGGCCCCTAGCGGCTGGGGGCCAGTGCGCTGACACTACAGTAAGGGAAGGAGATGGAGCAGATGCTTAGAGGAGTGCATGTGGGCGAGTGCACACTCTCTCTCTGCATGCCTCACTTCAAGCAGAAAAATGGAAAAAGTTCTTGGCCACGCAGCATGACACTGTCCCCTGCAGATGCTGCCCCCGAGAAGACACTTCCCTGGCTGGATCCGTTTCGGGCAGGTTGAGATGCTCCCCACCACCTGCCATGAAGGGTAAGTCATGCAAGCATAAGGGAGGGGGTCTGATCCTTGGGGGACAGCACCGAGGGGGACAGCAGAGGAGGACCAGCCAGGACGGAGAAGAAACACCACAATAAAAAGATTAAAAAAAAGAGAGAAAGTAAATTTGGCAATGAAAACATAGGTGACAAACTAAATTTTCCAAACTGAGGTGATCAGGGAAACAGACCAGGGGATGGCAATGGATGTAGCCTAGTGGGACTTTAGTAAGGCCTTCGGCACTGTGCCGCACAGGAGGCTGATTAGGAAGTTGACCAGCTTAGGAGCAGGGTCCTAACTGGTAAATTGGTAAGTTTGAAACTGGTTAACGGATAGGAGACAGAGACTATCAGTTTACAATGCCCACTCAAAGGGCAGAAGGAGTAACCAGTGGTGTATCACTGGGTTCAGTTCTGGGACCAGTCCTTTTCAGTGTCTTCATAGGGGACGCTGCAGAAGAACTGGAGGGGATGTTATGCCTTTTTGTAGATGACATCAAAATCTGCAGTAGGATGGACACTCAAGAGGGGGCTCGGTGCCAAAAAGTGCAAAACCATCCACCTAGGACTTAGGAACCCTGGTGCTGAGTATAGATGGTGGGGGAAGTACTGACAGTCACTTGACAGAAAAGGGACCTTGGGGTTATTATATCACAGGACCTCAAGGTGGCAGCACAGTGTGACAATGTCATGGGCAGGGTTGGTGGGATGCTGGGGTCCATAAGAAGGGTTATCTCCAGCAGTGGGAGGGAGGGAGGGAGGCGGTGCTGCCACAGTATTGCTCTGTGGTACACCCCCACCTGGAGTACTCTGTCAAGTTTTAGAGACTGCACCTCAGAATGGACACAGACAGGGTGGATGCAGTCCACATGAGGGCAACTAAAATGGTGCAGGGTTTGTAATGGAAGCCGTATGAAGAAAGACTGAGAGACCTCAACATGTACACCCTGGAAGAGAGGAGAGTGAGAGATGACATGATTGAGACCTTCAAGTACCTCACAGGGGTGAATAGGGTGCCAGAGGGGAGCCTTGTCTAAATGACGGCAAGCACCAGGACCTGAGGGGGTTGGGGATGTGATGAAGCTGGAGAGAGGGAAGTTCAGGAGAGATGTGAGGAAATATTTCTTCACTGAAAGGGTGTTAAATGCCAGATGATGTGATAGGGAGGCAAGAACAGTGGTGGGTTTAAGTGTGCATAGGATAAAGATAGTGGAATATTAGAACAGAGAAGGGGGAAGGTCAGCAGAAACCAGAAAGGGTCTGCAGATGTTGACTTGGCAGGGAACACCTGGGCAGACTGGGTTGGCCATGCAGTCTTTTTCTGGTGACAAACTCTATGTTACTGTGTTTTTATGAGGCAACTGCTCCCATGGTGCACACTCAGTAGTGGAAAGTACAGAACTGAGTTAGGTGAGGGAGCTGGGGATGGTTATTGGCAGGTGTGTGGTACCACGTGGGGGCCCACAGGTGCAGTAATCAGTAGCCATTGTTGGCCCCCCCTGGCCAAAGATTTGCTCCTGTGGGGTCCTAATGTCCCTGGCCCAGATCCGTTAGTGGGGCTCAACAGAGAAGGTTGATTCTGGGAAGATTTGGCATACACAAAGGGCTGGAGGAGTATTCCCTGGCAGCAAAGTTTCAGTAAAAATGTGGCCAGCAGATGTTCGTGGTCGCAAACTGAGTTGTGACGGCACACACTGGACTTGCAGCACCCACAGACATTTCGGCATGGCAGTGCACCAGTCACATAATATGCTGCCATGCCCAAACGTCCATCGAAGAGGTGCTATGGCCTCTGTCATCTCCCCCACCCCTGCCCCCTAGCTCCATGCCTTGTGGCTGGCTTGGGGGCAGAGGTTAATCCAGCCTTTTTTGTCCCTCAATATTTATCCCTTGTGGCCCAGTGGCTTCCTGACCAACACTACGTGTTCACAGTCACTTCATTACGTCTCTCATTGCTTGTAAAGCACTTTGGGATTCAATGCATATGAAAAGCACTACATAAATGGTAGTTCTTATTCCTCTGTGCTAATTGAAATAATTCAGCAGGCCTCACAGTGAGAGAGAAACCTCCAACCACTGAATATCGGCACAGCAAAGCACTTCTGACAGACCCCACACCCAACCACACAAACGCACGCGTGAGCATACACACACACACACGTACACACACTGTTCCTGCCAACTTTTGTCCTTGCTTCCACTTTTACAGGGCCTGCTCTGGCTCATACATCTTTTTGACAGTTGTTGTCAAAATGTGAAACAGGAACAGTACATCCCATCGATCATTCTGTTTATTTGGCAGCAGGTAAAAAAAAAAAATATTACAAATAAAAATGTTCCTGGCGCAGAACAGAGAGGGTTCTGACGTGCTTTCATCTGTTTTCAATACATCACAGACTGCATTTGTGGAAATTACTGTCCTCAGAACACTCGTCAACGTACAGAATGGCCGGCATGGAAAAAAGAGGTATAATTTAAATACAAGTCGGATGAAATCTTGGTTACATAATTGAAGTTTACTGAATTGCAGCCCAAAATAGCTGGTAACATTCCCCTTCCAGTATTAGCAACTTTTCAACAACTGTTTTACATTTTCTTGTCTATTATGGACTCTAGAAAACACATGCCTGATGCCTGTTCTGTGCCTAAAAGCCAAAGTTCCTAGCTGGCACTAGGTAAATGCTGTGACATGAGAATCGTAGCTCAGAAAAAATGGGCAAGGAAGCCATGTAAAATATATAGACTAGGTAATGCTGTCTCCTGATCGGACAAAACACAGAAACAGAATCTGTCGACACATAAGGACGTCATGGCCCACCCAGTCTGCCCTTTCTTTTCCCTACCTATAGTGTCACCACAGACTCCAGTCCTCCATCTCCAACCTCTAAGATCCCTCTGTGTCTATCCCATGCATTCTTGAACCCTGCCACCGTTTCCACCCCCGCCACCTCTGCTGGTAAGCTGCTCCATGAATTCACCGCCCTTTCTGTGAAGTTTTCCTCACATTTCCTCTGAGCCTCCCCACTTCTGTCTTCACAGCATGACCCCTTGTCCTTGAGCATCTTTTTCTGTGGAAAATGCTTCCTTCTTGTACCTTGTTTTTGCCTGTGAGGTATCTGAATGTCTCTATCATACCCCCCCCTCCTTCTTCCAGGGGAGTACATGTTAAGTTCCTTGAGCCTTACTCCATAGGGCTTTTGATGCAGGCCATGCACCATTTTGGTTGCCCTCCTTTGTACTGCCTCCACCCTCTCTATGTTTTTACAGAGGTGGGGCCTCCAGAACTGTACACAGTACTCGAGGTGCAGTCTCAACAGTGATCTTTATAGGGGTATTATTACCTCACTCCTTCTGCTGGTGATTCCCCTTCCTGTGCAACCCAGCATCCTTCCAGCCATCCCCACCGCATTGTCACACTGCTTCGCTACCTTCAGGTCATCAGAAATGATCACCCCCAGGTCCCTTTCCTGCTTTGTAACTGTTAATATCTCTCCTCCCAGTTGGTATGTTGCACCCGGGGTTCTTATCCCCCAAGTGCATTATTTTGCAATTCTTTGCATTAAAACCCAGCTGCCAAGCCCTTGACCATTCTTACAATTTTTCTTGATAGTTCCTCATTTCTTCCACACCTCCTGGTGTGTCCACTCTGTTGCAGAGTTTTGTGTCATCTGCGAACAGGCATTCTTTCCCTTCCAGCCCTTCTGCAATGTCACTGATGAAGATATTGAAGAGGACCGTCCCTAATACTGATCCCTGTGGTACTCCACTGGTCACTTTGCCTACTCTGGAATGGATGCCATTTACCACCACCATCTTACTCCTATTGCCCAGCCAATTTGCCACCCATTTTACTACCTTAGGACCTAGTCCTAGGCTCCCTAGCTTGTTTAACAGCCTTCTATGTGGAACAATGTTGAAGGTCTTGCTGAAATCCAGGTAGGCCATGTCGACTGCTCCTCCTTGATCCACTTCCCTGGTTACCCAATCAAATAACTCATTCAGGTTTGTCTGGCAGGACCTCCCCCTGTGAACACATGCTGCCTCTGATCCTGCAGATTACTGATAACAAGGTATTCCCCAATTCTTTCCTTTAGTAGTGATTCCATTACCTTGCCTACCACTGATGTCAGGCTGACAGCCCTTTAATTTCCTGCCTCCTCTCTAGTTCCACTTTTGTGGAGTGGGACTAGATCTACTCTCCTCCAGTCCCCTGGTACCTCCCCTGTTTTTAACGACATGTTAAAAAAGGATGTCAGAGGTGCAACCAGCTCCTCTTTCAGTTCCCTCAGTATCCTGGTTGCACCCTGTCTGGTCCCATTGCTTTCTCCACTTTTGTCTTTGACAATTCCTTGATCACCCTTTCTTCTGTAAATGGCTTTCTGTCCACTTCCCGTCCCTTTATACCCTTGCCCTTAAACCTTGGCCCATTTCCTTCTCCCTCCATCGTAAGTACTGAACAGAAATATCTGTTTAATAAATCCACTTTTTGGTGGTCCTCTTCCACACTGCACCCTCCTTCCCCTTTCAGTCTTACTATCTTTCCCTAAGGCATTCTCCCATTTTTTTAAAATCTGCACTCCTGAAGTCCAGGACCCTCGCCCTTGAGTGATTTGATTCTGACCCGGTCCTTATGTCAAACCACACTGTACTGTGGTCACTGGTCCCCAGGTGTTCCCCCACTCTGATGTGAGTCACACTGTCCCCATTTGACAGTATGAAGTCTAGAAGTGCACCCTCGTAAGTGGGTTCCAAAACTAGTTGCCTGAGGAAAGTACAGTTATATAAGAACTTACCGTAACAGTAGATCTTCGAGAGGAGCTCTTGCAGCAGGCTATCACAATAAGGACTGTGCCGCAGGCAATAGAACCCACCACAAAACTTCTCAGCCAGCAGTACCCAACAGGGACCGCCCCCGACGTTGGCCCCGCCCTGACGTCAGCCCTGGTATAAAAGGGGGCAGACCCAGCTCCACCCCAGTTCCCCCGCCAAGTTTGCGAACGAGCCCTGACAGGAGAACGAAGTGAAACTCGAAGATGATGCTCTGCACACCTCAAAAGGGGGATGGAGGGTGGGAAAGTAACGTCTGTTGCAAGAGCTCCTCTTGAAGATCTACCGTTATGGTAAGTTCTTACGTAACTGTACTATCTTACTTCGAGTGGGAGTTCTTGTAGCAGGCTATCACAATAGGGACTGAATCCCAAGCAGTCCCTCGCCAAGGAGGTAATCAACCCCGGTAGGTGGAAGAGAAGAAGCTGAACACAGAAGCTCAAGACAGGAATCCCTGAAGGACTGCCAGGCTGAAGCCGGCACAGCGTCTGGAGGCAATGTCCAAGCTGTGGTGCTTTATGAAAGTATGCACTGAATTGGTGGTAGCGCCACAAGATATGTCCCTAATCAAGACATTCTGCAGCTGGCGAAGGAAGCAGCAAGGACCCCTAACCGGGCCTGGAAGCGGCTTGTTGTGCTTCTCATAGCAGAAAGAAACACAATGGACAATCCATTTAGAAATGGTCTGTTTGGATACCGGTTTACCCACATGTTGTGGTGCGAATGCCACAAACAGTTGCTCCGATTGACGGTGACAAGCCGTTTGCTTAAGGTAAAACCTTAGCGCCCTGTGGACATACAACATGTGAAGGAGAGCATCCCCCTGTTAAGAGGGAGAAGGGAAATAAACTGGAAGGTCAACCGACTGGTTGAGGATCAACTCCGAGACCACTTTTGGAAGAAACTTAGGGTTCGTCCTCAGGGAAACCCTTTCCCTGTGAAAAATTAAATACGGCTCTTTACACATCTGAGCCTGAAGCTCGGAAACTCTTCGAGCCGACGTAATGGCAACTAAAAAACAAACTTTCCAGGAAAGATATCGCAGCTCACAATCTGCTGCAGGTTCAAAAGGGGGAAAAGAAAGCTTCTCAAACACAAAAAGAAGGTCCCAGGGTGGGACAGGATCCCGAATGGGAGGTCTCATGTGAAGAATCCCCCGTAAAAGGTGCCGGCCACATCCAACTGGGCTAAGGCCCTGTCTCCCGAAAGGGCGTGATAAGCCGAGATGGCCCACATGTGCACCTTAATGGAGGAGTAGCTAAAGCCTTGCTAGTATAAGGAAAGGAGATACTGTAGAGCTGAGTTCACTGGACAGGTAATGGGATCCAGATGGTGAGACGAGGCCCACAAGCAGAACCACTTCCACTTCATAGCATAAGTGGAGTGCGTGGAGGGCTTTCTCGCCGACACAAGAACATCTGCCACCTCTGGGGATACCCCATACCTGTATTTTGCTACGTCCGAAGGAGCCAAGCATGAAGGTGTAAGGATCGGAGCTCAGGATGGGCCAGTGAGCCCTGATTCTGGGACAGCAACTGTGAGCATATTGGCAGTGGGATTGGAGGTTCCATCGATAGCCACTGAAGTAGTGGGAACCAAATCTGCCGAGGCCATAGCGAGGCGATCAAAATCATTCGAGCCCCCTTGGCCTGCAACTTCAACAGAACTCTCTGGACGAGAGGAAAGGGAGGGAAGGCATAAAGAAACCTCCCTGCCCAACAAAGGGACAACGTGCCTGGCCAGAAAACACCAGGCGTAGGCTCTCGCGAGCAGAAAACTGACAGTTTTGAGTTGCGTGGTGACACAAACAGGTCCAGCTCTGGATGACCTCATTTGTCGAACAGCTGGTCCGCTACTGATTGCAGTAGATCGACTCATGCACCTTGTACTGAGATCTGCTGAGACTGTTGACCAAGTCATTGAGGACACCTGGAGCGTGCACTGCGGAGAGAGTGATGTGCCGTTCTAGTGCCCAATATCAGACTCTCATCACCTCCCTGCACAGGGGGTAAGAATGAGCATCCTCTTGCTTGTTGATATAGAAGACGACCGTCATGTTGTCCGTCTGAACCAGAAGAGAGCCCGGTATTAGGTTTTCCTGAATGCGTGGAGTGCACTGAGGACCACTCACATCTCCAGGACATTGATGTGGAGTTCGAGCTCCTTGGGGTCCAAATGCCCTATGCTTGGTGGGCCCCCAGGTGCGCTCCCCACCCCAAATCCGAGGCATCCGTTGTAAGGCTCTGATTCGGGGGCTCTGGATGGAAGAGGACCCCTTTTTCCAAGTTGAGTGGATCCATCCACCAAAGAAGTGTTCTCCTTACTGGCTCTGTGACTCTGACCATGTGGTCTACGTTGTCAGAGCACTGATCCCACGGTACCCTGAGCATCCACTGTGGGATTCTCATGTGAAGGCGGGCTAGAGGAGTGACTGGAATGGCCGGCGCCATGTGCCCCAGAAGTCTGAGGAAGGTCCTTGCTGGGACCTGAGGAGTTACTAGGACCAATCCGGCTATCTCCCGCAAGCAATCGCCCCTCTCTGGGGGTAGAAAGACCATGCCCTGGACCGAGTCCAGGACCACTCTGATAAAGACAAATCTTTGGCTGGGTTCTGGGAAGACTTTGGAAGGTTCAGGGTGATCCCCAGGTCTCGGAAGGGCATATAGGTGTCTCCGAGAGCTTGAAGCAGCCGTGACCTTGACTGAGTAGCCAATCACCCAAGTAAGGGAAGACATAATTCCCCTGACGCCTTAGAGCCGCAGCCACTACTGCCAAGCATTTCGTGAAGACTCGAGAAGCGGAGGAGAGGCTGAATGGAAGAACTCAAAACTGATAATGCTCCCCCTGGAAGTGGAACCTCAGGAACTTCCTGTGAGGGGGAAAGACCCCGATATGCATGTATGCATCTTACATTTGTAGGGAACAGAGCCAGTCCCCTTGGTGCAGCAGAGGAAGAAGTCCTGGAAGGGTAACCATCCAGAACCTTTTGTACTCTATATAAAGATTGAGAGAGCTGAGGTCCAGAATGGGACGAAAGTCCTGAGTCTTTTTGGGACCAGAAAGAAGTGGGAATAATACCCTTTTCCCCGCTGCCGCAGGGGGGCTGGTTCTATCACCCTTTTTTGCAAGAGGGCCTGTATCTCTCCTTCTATGAGAGGGATATAAGAAGAAGGAGGATATCTGGAGAACCTTGGTGGAGTGTCTGGAGGAATCTCCTTGAACTCTAGAGTGTGTCCTCTCCTTATGATGTCTAGGACCCATTTTTCCACAGTGATCAAGCTCCATCCCTGAAAGTACAGGAAGAACGACCCCCACCACCTCCCCTGGAACCTACGCCAGAGGAGGGGGGGGTCAGAAGGGAGTCATTGGGCAGAGCCAGGTGCGGGCATAGAGGCCTGGGAGGACTTGGGGCCACGGGGAGGAGTGCCTCCAGGCTGCTGGTTGCTGGCTGTCCTCCGAAAGCCACCTCTCTGGCCCTGTTGATTGCCACGGGCTTGACCACCTGAGGGCTTACGAAAAGGCCACTTTCGCTGTCTCCGCTGGTCTCCACGGTACATTTGGTGGACAGACCAGATGGATTTGCCTTACTCTTGGAGGCGAGAGATGACAGACTCCGTCTCCTGCCCAAACAAAATGGTACCCTGGAACAGTAAGTCCCTGATGCCAGAATGCAAATCCTGGTGAAAGCTCGAGACCCCCAACCAGGCATGGTGCCTGAGGCAGATACCTGACACTGCTGCTCTGACTGCCGTATCTGCAGTGTCGTACAAGGCACGTAAAACATGTGTGCCTATGTCCAAACCTGATTTTAGGATGTCCAGAATCTCTGTTTTCTTCTCGGAGTCTGGCAAGGCGTTTACCAGCTCCTGTCCCTGCTCCCATAGCACATTCTGGTACTGGACCATATGCATTAGGAAATTCAGGGATCTAATTGAACAGGTGGAGGCAGAATACACCTTCTTGCCCATGTGGTCCAAATAACGAGACTCCGGATCAGGAGG
This sequence comes from Neoceratodus forsteri, assembly GCA_016271365.2. Taxonomy (NCBI): domain Eukaryota; kingdom Metazoa; phylum Chordata; order Ceratodontiformes; family Ceratodontidae; genus Neoceratodus; species Neoceratodus forsteri. Next base: position 1,097,389,566 of record CM028134.1, on the reverse strand, counting down.
CTGAAAGCTGAGGTGTTTGGGCTGCTTAGATTTGTTATGCGCAGTCGTAATTACTGAAGAGTCCGCCTGAGGGTGTTCGGCCAAAAATGGTTCATCCCTCGGGGCTCTGTACGGCCTGTCCAATTTCTTTGGAACTGCCGGGACCAAAGCCGGACACTTCCAGGTAATCCGGGTAAGGTCCTGGAATGTGTCCACCAAAGGAGGCACCACCAAGGGTTTAGGGTTCTTCTGCCTCAGGTACTTAGCTAATCGCCGACATTCCAGATCAAGGTCCTCCATATCCCACTCATTGGAGTCCTGGATGTGCCTCATGACGTCCATGAAAGTAGGATCGTTAGGAGGCGAGCGGGGCTGGTCCTTCACTCCTGGGGAACCCCCGATTCCCGAAAAGGAAGAGGTAGAAGAGGAAGAAGGGCTACTAGGTGTCGAGTAGCTGGACCTATCCCTGTGACTAGCCCAACTCGGACGTCGGTCAGGGGACCAAAGTCAGGAGCAGTCCTGTCTAACAGAGCGGGAATGGCTCCTGGTGAGAGACCAGACCCAACGTCAGTTACCAGACCTGGTAGAGCGCCAGTGTCAATCTACGGACCGTGAACAGGAATGAGACCTGGGAGGAGGTGTAGGCAGCGGCCTCTCAGGGGTCTTCCTCAGCGAAGAAGCACCTCCTGGCTGTGGTTCACCCAAAGGGTCCAGAACCGGTGATGGGGCCGGCTTCGAGGGGGAGTCCGCTTCTGGACCTGCCCCCACCAGAAGAAAAACAGATCCTGGAGCTCATCCTTCGTAAAGACGGAGACCACTTTCCCTGGAAAGGGAATATCCAGAACGTCGGCCCTGGAAGGAGATCCCCCTGTAGAGCCCCGGGGGAGGAGGACTTAGGGGATGGAGACGCAGCCCCTTCACTGGCTGTGCCTAGATCCGTCACCCCATCATCCAGCATCGGCAAGGGGACCGACGATGGGGTACAGCCAGGGTGTCCTTCAACTCCAAGGGTGCGCTCTTGATGGGCAGCGCTGAGGCCTTGGAAGGTAGGGCCGAAGGTTGTGCCTCTGAGGACTTGATGGTGACCCTTAGCGGAGTCACCTTAGGCTTCACTGGCCTCTCCCCCAAAGGCCCAGCCTTAGCCTGATCTTTAGATTTAGGACACTCACCTGAGTCCATCGAACCACAGGCTTTCTTGGGAGAAGACCTCGAGCGGGAGGGAGACCGGGACCTGGACCGATGCCGGGACTGACTACATTCCTTTTCATGGGACCACTTGGTTTTGTCCTTCTTTTTCACCTTCTCCCCTGAGGTGTGCAGATCCATCTTTTTTTCAAGAAGGTACACCTTCAGGGCCTTCAGATGGCGGATCCGAGTCCGGCTGGTGAATCTCTCGCAGGACGAACAGGCCGCGGTGTCGTACTCAGGCCCCAGGCAAAAGATGCACTTCTTGTGGCCGTCCTTAGATGGTATCTGGCAGCTGCAACTGCACTTGTTGACATGGGGTCCCAACGAGGAGACCGAGGACGGTGAAGACATACATCGGTGACTGAAAAACTGTCGAAAAAGTCGAAGAATTGAAAGAAAAAAGGCTGAAAACCTTAAGTTTTTAGCTGGTACTGACAAGCCAAGACCGAAGAACTCTTCACGTGCGTGGGACACGGCAGGAAAATAACTGGGGTGGAGCTGGGTCCACTCCCTTTTATACCAGGGCTGACGTCACGGTGGAGCTGATGTCGGGGGCGGTCCCTGCTAGGTACTGCTGGCTGAGAATTTTGTCAGTGGGTCCTAGTGCCTGCGGCATAGTCCTTATTGCTGCAAGAGCTCCTACTCGAAGTAAGATCTCCCCTTGCATGGAGACCAGGAGGTACCTACTCCTGCTTGTAGCTGCAGCGGGGAGACTCTAGTCCACGTCCGGTAGATTGAAGTCCAGGACTGTATATTATCCCACAATGACAGCACCGCTGCACTTCTATTTGTCACCCTCCCTCCACAGCAATTTTGGTCATTTTATAAGACAGATAATCCACTTCAGAGTGTGTGGTCGTGCTCATATATATGCATGCCTTGGGTGGTTGAACACACAAAGCCGTCATGCCTCACAACACACACCAAGACATGTATATATTAGAGCAAGACTACACGCCCTGTAGTGCATTATCTGTTATATATACATAATTATTTTTAGCTTTTTGCCCCTGAGCTGGTGACCTTTATACTGCTGTCTGGTCTCTGCACCCTCCCAGCCCTAACAGCCGCTCCCCCCACTGTCTAGCCCAGCAGGGGTCCACACAAGGCGGGGTCTCAGAGAGTATTAGTTACGTAATAATGACCAAGACGCCAGTCATTTCCAAGGGATTAATGACCGGTTGGGGGGATAGGTGGCAGAAGACGCAGCCCAGGGCTACCTACTTTCAACCAGTTGTTAATCCAAAGAAATGACCAGCTTCGAGGTTGTACTGCGATTATAAGTCTAATCGTAATAACAATTTGCTTTTTTACCATTTATTTTTTAAGTTTCTTAAGGTTTTAAGCAGAGTGGCATAAGCGATCAGCTGAGCGTCTCTGCTGTGCCAGGCATTTCTAAGAGATTTCAGACTGGCACAGTAGCCAATCAGTGAGTTACTTTAGATCATGAATAATTAACTAGACTTACAGTATAACTACTGGTATACAGAGGGTTCACTGGAATTGTCCACCAGCCTGCAGTGCCAGGCCATACTCCAGCATGCCTCACACGCACACAGCATCCTCTACAGCAGTAAGCTCTCTGGCCCACCCCTGGCCCACTGCAGGGGTCACTGTGGTCTGTGGCTATGATTTGCCCTCAGTGGAACTCTAAAATTAAAAAATCCATGTTTTAGATGATGCTCCCACTGCTATCAATGGAGCGCTACCCCACATTTTACAAAGTCCAATGTCACAAAACATCAGAGTGCGGGAGTGGTACAGGGGCAGAGCTGGCTTACACTGGGGACCAAGAAGGGGAATAGATCTGGCGGTCTGGTTTCATTTACTATCCCTTCCCCTTCACCAAATATGAAGAGAAAAATATTAAGACTTGAATACTTCTACTCTAGCACAAGTAAGTTACCAGTTAAACTTCCAGAAATATATTCAGATAAGTACGACTGGTGCTCGTGAAGGCAACCTTAAATCTATGAAAAGCTGAATTTACTATACAATGGTCCAAAGCAGATCAGGTACACGGGGCATGGTCCAAGTCCATTGAAGCAGCAGTGCAATAAAATCTGATCCTAACTTTCTTTCAACTATAAAAATTCCAGGCTTCTCTCAGTTTTATTTGGTAATAACATTTTTTATTTTCACCAAAATTTGAGTATTTTAATAGTGGTTTAATTAGCTTTTTCTCAGGAAAAAAGATGGCCACCACATTTGACTTAAAAATACCATTGTAGACCTAGTAAGGGTTAGGATCATGAAAATAATAAAAAATTTATGGTGCGCAGCAGAGGAGGCACCTAGAAATATAGGTTATTCACCTGTAACCATAACTCTAGGAGTGGTTTACAGTTCACATCCACACTTCGGCAGTTCCCAGGAACAGGCTGATTCATCGGACATTTTCAAGCTAAGCTCCTCCCACCAACTAGGCAGCATATCCCTCGACTTCACCCTGTGAAGTCGGATCTTTGCCCGCTGGAAGCTGGGATCCATATACCACTTGCCAGGGGAGGCTGGCTGGGTTGTGTGGATGTGAACTGTAGAGCACTCCTAGAAGTACGGTTACAGGTCGGTAACTTGTATTTCTAAAGGCGTGGATACAGTTCTCTATCCACACTTTGGTAGACTCCTAGCAGTTCTACAGAAGTAGGGGGCAAGGCATGCACCTCTAGCTGGCAAACAGAAGCTGAAGAACTGAGGCCCCAAAAGCAGCATCCTGACGTGACATGATGTCGATGCTGTAATGGGAGATGAAGGTGTGTGTTTTCCTCCAGATAACAGCCCTACAGATCTCCTGCATGGGGATGTCCCTGCAGGCAGCTACCAAGGGAGCGGTATAGAAACATAGATACTGCAGCAGATAAGGACCGCTTAGCCCACCTAGTCTGCCCATTTTCCTACCTACTGTAACACCGCAGACCCTACTTGGTCTCCGGCTTTACCCCTTTCCATACCTCTAAGTTTCCCTTATGCCTATCCCATGCATTCTTGAAACCCGTTACCATGTTTTCCCCCACCACCTCCGCTGGAAGACTGTTCCAGGCATCTACCACTCTTTCAGCGAAGAAGTACTTCCTCACATCTTCCCTCAGCCCCCCCCCCCAGCTTCATAGCATGTCCCCTTGTTCTTGAGCATCTATTTTTCTGAAAAATGCTTCCCTCTTGAACCTTATTTGTACCTCTGAGGTATCGGACTGTTTTTATCATATCACCCCTCTCCCTCCTTTCCGCTAGGGTGTACATATTGAGGTCCTTCAGTCTCTCCTCATAGGGCTTGTGATGCAGACCCTGCACCATTTTAGTTGCTCTACTCTGGACTGCCTCTACCCTGTCTATGTCCTTCTGAAGACATGGTCTCCAGAACTGGACACAGTACTCTAGATGAGGTCTCACCAGTGATCTAGACAGTGGTAACACCACCTCTCTCTTTCTACTGGTGATACCCCTTCCTGTGCACCCTAGTATCCCACTAGCTTGCCCCACTGCCACGTCAGACTGTCTGGCTGCCTTTAAGTTATCAGATATGATTACCCCCAGGTCCCTTTCCTGTTTGGTGGTGGTTAATACTCCCACCCCATTTTGTACTCCGCCCCTGGGTTTCTGTGCCCCAAGTGCATGATTTTGCACTTCTTCACACTGAAACTTAACTGCCACACCCATGACCACTCCTCCAGCTTTCTTAGAACTCTATTAATTTTCCACACACACACACACACACACACACACACCCCAAGTGTCTACTCTATTGCAGATTTTAGTGTCATCTGCAAACAAGGCATACCTTTCCTTCTAGCCTCTCTGCAATGTCACTAATAAAGACATTAAAGAGGACCAGTCCCAGTACTGATGCCTGTGGCACCCTGCTGTTCACCCTCCCTTCCTCTGAGTGAACTCCGTTTACCACCACTCTCTGTCTCCTGTCCCCCAATCAATTTTTCACCCAGTTTGCCACTTTTGGACCCACTACTAGGCTTTCTAGCTTGTTTACAAGTGAAGGCCTTGCTGAAATCTAGGTAGGTCACATCAACTGCTACACCTTGATCTAATTCACCTGGTCACCCAGTTAAAGAAATGTATCAGATTTGGTTTGACATGATCTCCCCCCAGTGAATCCTTGCTGCCTCAGACCTTGAAGGCCACTGGATTCAAGATATTCCACAATCCTCTACTTAAGTAGTGATTCCATTAATTTTCCCACCACCGAAGTCAGGCTTACGGGCCTATATTACCTGTCTCGTGTTTGCTCCCACTTTTGTGAAGTGGGACTACATCTGCACCCCCCCCAGTCCTCCGAAATCACTCCAGTCTCCAGTGAGTGGCTGAACAGGGCTGTCAGAGGTACAGCATGCTCTTCCCTGAGCTCGCTCAAAATCCTAGGATGACCCCATCTGGTCCCACTGCCTTGTCCGCTTTCAGATTTGCAAGTTCCTTCATGACTCTCTCCTCTGTAAAGGGACTAGTGCCTGCCTCCTGTCCTTCGATGCTTCTGACCCTTATCTGTGGTCCCTCACCTTCCCCTTCCTCAGTGAACACTGAACAAAAGTATTTGTTCAAGATGTCTGCTTTTTCCTTGTCCCCCTCCACGCACTTCCCTTCTTCTCTCTGAAGTCTTACCATCCTTCCCCTGGTCTTTCTGTTTTCACTTACATACCTGAAAAATACCTTGTCCCCTTTCTGTACTGCTTTGGCTATTTTCTCCTCCATTTGAGCCTTTGCACTCCTAATTGCTTTCCCTGCCTCCCGCTATTCTCCTGATACACCTCCTATCTTACTTGATACACCTCCTATCTTACTCTCTCTGTGTCTCCTTATACATCCAGAATGCTAACTTTCTTGCCCTTACTTTCCCGGCCACCTCTTTTAAGAACCATAGCGGTCTTTTTTTTCCTCCTGCTTTTGCTTACTTGTCTGACATAGAGGTTTGTTGCATTCTCTATCCCTCCTTTGAGATATGCCCACTGTTCCTCCACTCCCCCCAAGTCCTCCCCCATGACAGGGCATCCCTGAGGTATTCCCCCATCTTTTTAAACTTGGTCCTTCTGAAGCCCAAGACTCTCACCTTTGTGTGGTTTGATTCTGCCACAGTACGTATATTAACCCAAACCGTACAGTGATCATGGGTCCCTAGGTGGTCACCCACTGTGACATCTGCAACACTGTCCTCGTTGGTGAGTACAAGGTCCAGTATTGCCCCCTTACAAATGGGCTCTTTTACTAGTTGCCTAAGAAACGCCCCCTGCAGGGAGTCCAGGATGCCCCTGCTCTTGGCTGAAGCTGCAGCTGGGATGCTCCAATCTACATCCGACAGATTGAAGTCCCCCACTAGCAGCACCTCTCTCTTGTCTGCCATCTTTTCGATGGCTTCCAACAGAATCTCATCCAACTCCCCGGCCTCCCCCCCAATGCTGGAGATCTGTAGATCACACCAGTACAAATAGAGGCTCCCTTCCCTGTTTCTAGAGTGACCCACAGTACCTCCACCCCTCCCTGATGTCCCTGAATCTCAGCAGCTTTTATGCTATCCCGCACATAAAGAGCCACTCTTCCCCCTTTCTTTCCCACTCTGTCCTTTCTGAACAGAGTGTAGCCTGGTATGGCTATACCCCAGTCATGGTTCTCAATGCACCATGACTCAGTAATGGTGGCAATGTCCAGGTCAGCCTCTCTTATGATGGCCTCTAGGTCCAGGATTGTGCTTCCCAGACTTTGAGCATTTGTATACATGGCCTTCCAGAATCTGCTACCACCCTGTTTGTCAACCTCCTCTGTCCCCTTTTGCCTTCTCTCCTTATCCCCTCTGCTCTCGTTCCCATCTCTCTTCATTTATACCATTTTGTTTCTTTTGTTGTTGGGTCCCCTTGTTGATTTCTCTCTCTCAGGATTCTCCCTACTACCTACTTCAGTTTGGAGGGGGAACAGTTTATATCTCCCTGTTTCCTTCTGCCACCACCTTGGCTAGTTTAAATGGTCACCAATGTAATGTTTAAACTATTCATTGAGGACTGTGGCTCTCCTCCTGGCTGGATGCATGCAGGCCATCTCCCTTGTATGGGCCTCTATCCCTCCAGGTGGGACCCCAGTCCCCAGTGTAGCTGAAGCCCTCCTCTCTGCACCATTCCTTCAACCATGTGCTGAAGCTCCTAGTATACAGTCCCCTATCCTTCCCCCTGTTGTAGACAGGTAGCACCTCAGAAAAGACCCCTGAGCGTGCTACCTACCTAAGACCCCTCCCGAACTCCCTGAACTCATCCTTCACTCTCCTAACCTCATCTTTAGCCAGGTCATTGGTCCCTAGGTGGACAATGACATCCAGCTCTCCCTCCCATCCTGCTGCCCTAGTGATCATCAGGATCCGCTTCCCATCCCCCTGAGCAGTGGTGCCAGGTAGGCACCTAACCTCCCTCTCCTCCTCCCATCCTGTCCCCAAATCTATCCCCCTAACAACTGAGTCCTCCACCAGGAGATGCTTCCTCCTCTTCTGGGGTTCTCTTCTATCCTCCTTGGGGTCTCCAGTACTGAGGACCCCAACATCTTCCTTGGTTAGTGCTGGGGGTGCCTCCATGAGACAGTCCCGCCCTGCCAGAGTGGCATAGGAGTTGTGTAGTGGTACCATGTGGGGGATGCGCCTCTTACCCACCACCCTCACCCTTCCAGAGCCCACCGTAGTCCAGCCACTCCTCCTCCTCGGCATCCTTTGAGGTCACAACAGCAGACTTGGTGGTCCCTGGGTGGAGGAAGAGGCACCTCAAATCCTAGCCAACTTGGCCTGTAGTCTAGCAACCTCCCCCCTCAACCCAGAGAGGTGCATGCAGATGGGGCAGCACTATAGTCTCCAGAAAGTCTTTCTGAAGAGTGCCGCTTCACAGCCACTGCACTGCACCACTCCCAGCATATCTATGTTCTACCCTTTCTGTTCCTCTGTTTTGCTTTCTTTTAGACCTTTTTTCACCCCTTCCCTAGAAACGATGTTTCACCTATACCTAAACTATTGCTAGACCTTAACTCGGCACTACCCAGCCTGTTTTTTTTCTTTTTACTTTTCTTTTACCCCTTTCTTTACTCATACCTTAGACAAGGCATTTCACCTGTACCCTGATTATTGTGTGACCCTGTTTCTGCTCACTCCCTGTGTGTGCATGTGCAGTTACAGGAGTTCAAACAGGAAGCCTACCACTGATGTCAGGTACAGTGCCCTGCTTCCTGCTTTCTTCTTCCTTACAGCTTTGTTGTTCCCCTACCTGCCTGTTGAGCTGCAGAGTGTCTGGCCGCCACCGGTCTCATTGGGCTGACTCCGACATCCTTAGTGGGTTGGTCCTTTGCGCAGTGGGCCACAGTGCAGGGGGCTGCTTGAAGCCCATCTCCTTATGTAGCCCTCTGTTTAACTCCCCAATATGCTGCTTCTAAAAGCAGAATCAGACTCTCTAAAATTAACTGATACTGATGATTGATTCATCCGCTTCCTTTCTAGCAGAATTGAAATGCATGCTAGTGGTGTAATTACACCCAGTTTTGCTTTATTTCAAATCCTTGATCTACTCTTACAGTATACTTCCTGAACATGGTGACCCCCTTCCTAAACAGTGCAGCCACTTATTATGCAATAGTCTCCTCTCCTCCTACTGCACCTTGAGTGCCTAGACTGTGTTGGGTGGCATTCCCAAGTTCAGGAATGATGCAGTGGGAGTTGATCAAGGAATGTAAACAAATATGTTTTTGTGTGGTAACACCAGTATAGTGGACACTCTGTTTTTCACTTTTTAAAAGAAAAAAGGAACCAGAATCCAACTACTAGTTATATCAGTAATCTCTACAGAATGTGAGCAATCATAACATGTGATTTTGAAACTTGAAAAATCTGAGGCTTAAGGGGGTTGAAAGTGTTTAAAGCTCAGGGCTTTGAACATGGAGACCCAGGTTTGAATCCCACCACTGACACTTTGCGACTCTGAAAAGCTTCTTAGACAGCACCCAGAGATAAGCCGACAGAGTTAATGCAATTTGTGCAGTGCCAGCCTGCACAACTCCCTTCCTCCCTCCCCATGCCACTTCACAAGCCTAGCTTCCAGATGGCATCCTCAACCCCTGCCCACTGCCACATAGCGCCTTGGGATGGGGTAAAAAAAGGGACAGACACAAGACTTCTAATCAGAAGCCCGGACCGGCCAGCAAATTAATCACCTGCTCTGGAAACAGTACATTTAATAATAAGTTTAAATGGTCGCTAAATGTCCATGCCAACTCTCCACGATCCACAGCTTAGCATGAAGAATGGCAAAATGCATGAATGGGCCTAGTTGGTGCCCAGAATGACATGTGCTGATGTGGAGGGGTTACATCAGGCATTCGAACTGCATAACCTCTGCCCCCCCTTCCCACCACCACCACAAAGCTAGACATACAGTAACTGTCTTTGGGGATCCAGTGGAGTGTGGCCCCATCCCCTGAATGCTCCCCCACACACCCGTGTACCAGCTGTGGGGTGCGTCCTATGTGAGGAGAGGGCGCACCATGGCAGATGGATGCCCCCCAAACCCAGTGTTTTGTGGACTGGTCTCTCTGTCTTTTTCTCATATTGGTTTTTATCCTCTTTCCCTGCTGTCATCTTCACGGATATACCCAGTAACTAGGGATACACCCTGTTACGAGGAATATACCCAGTTACCAAAGAGATACCCTGTTACCAGGGATATACTTTGTTACTAGGGAGATACCCAGTTACTGGGGATATACCCTGTTATTAAGGATTTAACCAGTTACCAAGGATATACCGTACCCTGTTACTAGGGATATACCCAGTTACCGAGGATATACCCTGTTACCGGGGATATACCCATACCGCTCAAATGCTATGAACTTTGCAGAGCGCTATGGTTTTTACACTTAAATTTACCCTTGCTCTGTCTATTTCTGGACACACAAAGTATTAAAACATTGAACTAACATGACAGAAGCAACAGAGCCCACTATTCTATGACATATTGGGCCAGATATTCAAAGCATTGCACCGGGCACAAATCATTAGTGCTGAAATTGCGCCACATTTGCACCCGGCTGCAATATTCAAAAGTGGCAATAGTGCCAGCGCAATGTGATAGCACCAGTGCTAAGAAATAATTTATGCAGGGGACTGACCGAGAGGCATGGCCATGCATATCGGCGCACCAGGGACATTCAAACTCATAGCTCCGTGCTACAGTCGGTAGCATGATCTGTAGTACGGCACTATCAACCGCTGCTGAAAAGCATGCGGTAAATCAGGGCAAAGGAAGGAGGGGGATGCCTGGTCATAGCAGCATCACAGGTTGTACGGATCGCCTCATGGATGCATCCCGTTTTCTAGTGTCCCCCCTTCACAATCCCCGATGTCCGCATTTGCCAATGAAGAATATCTCCCCCCCATGAGTGCCACAACAGTACACACCCATGCTGATGTCCCCATTTGCATATGAACACAACCCACTACAGTGCCATTACAGAAGACACCCACCCCAATGTCCCCGTTTGCAATGGTAAATCCCTCCCAACAGTGCCATTACAGATTACACCCACCCAAACCTCGATGTCACCATCTTCCCGGCAAATCACCGCCCCATTCACTGGTGGTGAAATTGCCACCCCACCCCACCCCAGCAAGTAGTAGCCATCACTCCTCCACTCCCCCTTCCGCATGCCATGACAGAAGTCAGCACCGTACAACCCTCTGCACACCTCTGCGGTCACGCTGACTGAACTGTCACCCGCGTCAGACGGAACAGTGTACTCATGCATGCACCATTATTCAGAGCATCACCGGTGACAGATCAACTGGCACCGCTGTGGAGGTGTGTGGAGGGCTGTGCTGGTGCTGACTCTATCACGGCTTAGGGGGGGAGGAATGATGTCCTCCCGCGTGGTGTGGGGTGGCACTGAATCACCAGGGAACGCGGCATGGGTGAGTTGTCAGGAAGGTGGAGACATCGGGATTCGAGGTGGGTGTAATCTGTAACGACACTGTGGGGGGGATCTACAATTGCAAACGAGGACATCGGGGTGGATGTATTCTGTAACGGCACTCTCTGGGGGGCTGTTCAATCCCAAACGGGGATATTGTGGTTTGGGGAGGGGCCACTAGACTACCAGGAACCATACCTCTCACCTTTCCCCGAGTTTCAGGGATGTCCCTGACCGTGCCTCACATGGTTCATTTGTCACTCATACAACTGGCGTTTTTCTGACAGTTGCATGTGAATGAAAAGCAGACAGTACTGTCAGACACTGATGTTATAGACATGGTCATCTTCCAGTAATGCACCTTACACAACCTTCCTTATTCTGTCTGCTTTCTGGGTGAATAATCCCCCTTATCCATATGTTTCCTTGCACTGGGGTCTTTCTTCCCGATACCTGTAAGCCCTGTCCCTGATTCATGCAGCAAGAGGTTGAGGGTATGCCAAGGTAAATGTATTTGTGCAGAGTATTTTGTGCGGGGGCATTGATTATCTATCTTATGTATGTCGTTTATATGTCAGATATATATATATATCACAACATGTATGGAGGATCAGCGTTGGGGAAGCCACCAGACCACTCTGCAGCCATCCATTCCCACCAGTACTAGTGCATGCAGACATGCTCAGGTCACTTGTGCTGAGTTGGCCTCTAACTGTGGCACCCTTACATCCCCAAAAGTCCATCCTCAAACACACACTAATGCATCAGGGTTGGGGAACACAGTTCTACAAGTACAGCAAGCTCTGTTTGTGTGTTGGCCTGGCCGTAAGCCCACGTTAAACCGAGGTCCCATCTGCCTGGATTGGTGGTAGTTCAGGTGGATGTTAAAGATCCCATGGCACTTATCGAAAAGAGTAGGGGAATTTCCCCGATGTCCTGGCCAAATTTCCCTCATTCATTAAAAATACCACCAACAGCTTAACCTGGTTCAAAGTCAGTTGGCATTCATCTGTATCCCCCTCCCCCGGGTCGTGCCTGAAAATAGACAGGATTTGTCTAGTGCACTTACCCGGTCAACAAAAATGAAATAAAAATAAATAAATAAATATTGCCTCTGGATGTTCCAGGTCTTACTGTGCTCAGTAGGGTACACTGTGTATGCCTGCAGACACTCATGGCCTGCAGCTAACAAACAGTTTCTCAAGGCTGGCATACAGGTGGAGCTGTGTCCACACCCCGGACTGCGGCTTTTAGCCTGTACGTCCAGTCTGACCTACAAGTGGAGCTGTGGGCATCATCCAGAGAGCGGTTTTTGACCTGTAGTTCCAGGCTGACCTACAGGTGGAGCTGTGTGCACCATAGAATGGCACTGGGCAATCTTAATGCTAATGTATGCTAAGCAGGCCTTAAAGAGCAGGTGCGCACTGTAATTCTTCCAGCACCTCCCAAACATATACGATAGTGGACCTTCTCCACTGTTGAGGGGTATTAAAAATTCCATGTGGTTCAGTCCAGTAAAAAAGTTACAGCACACCTAATTTGTACCCCAAGAAAAACAGCTGCTTCACCTGAACAGGGTACATCCCCAATAACAGGGTATATCCCTGACCGTTTATGGTTTGGTCTCCTTATCTTCCTGTGCACCTGAAAGGACAGTAACATCCTTGCTCCTTGGGTTATAAAATGCTTTGGGATACAGCACTACAGGCACTAAAAAAAATGAAATCCCTATCTTCTTCCCTCCAGGGAACTGTTCCCCGCACCCCACCCCACCCCACCTGCTGGAGTGGTTCCTAATTTTGAACTCTTTGAAAAAGTTCTGAACTTTGTGGGCAAAGCACTGAACAAGGTTCCTATGGGTTCAAATCTCTGAGACATGTAACGAACCAGTTAAACTCATACAAGCTTTAAGGTGTGAACTGACCCTCTCACCGAAAGCTGTAACATTTTTATTCCCCAAGTAGGTCACAGTGTTCCCTCTTCTGAAGTTTCACAGGTACAAAATAAAAAAGTATATTAGAAAAATCATTTTCTGTTCTCAGTGTTGCCTTGCTGTGTGTGTTGACAGCTGCTGTGCTTTCTACAGTCGGGCTATGATGCCAACACAATGGCGGACCACCTGTTTTTGTAATTAGATTTTGGGTCCTTTTAATAAAATAAATCTTACTTCTAGGTTTCTACAATGCATGCCAAGGTGGTGTAAGAGGACTCGTCTTGAAGCTCCCCACACTTCTCCACTGCGCAGGGATGACGAATGAGATCAGAAGCTTTTGCTTTCAGGAAATGCTTTAGCTTTTTATATTGGCCATCCTGCAGCTGAAGGTGTAAACGCTGGCAGAGACACAAAGCCTGCCAATAATTTCCAATAGGGGATTTCAAAGCTCTCTGGCTGAGTAGACCCATATGGCCAACACATTTCCTCACATATTTTAAAGATAGAGCTTCCAATGATATTGTTTACGCTACTGTTGCACGCTATTCAACGTATGGGCCATAAAAGTACAACCCAATGCAAGTGTGCCTGAAAAACATAATCAACGTGCAGATAACTCATTTTCAATGTGAAATGCATAATAAAAAGGACTTGAAAGCTGGACAGGTGACCTGAAATCCTCACCCAGGATGGTAGGGTCCAGAACACAATGCGGAGACATCATGCGCAGACCCCGGGGAAGGTGATGAGCATCCTGCTCTTACATCGCAACCTGCAGGTGGGAAATAAAAGGACTGCCTTGATGCTGTGGGTGGGCACACATTAGCAGCTCCCTGCTTACAGACTGGTGCGGTGAGTGCTCAACGGCTATGTATCGGGAGGCAGGAGGGCCTAACCAGAAAAAATCTACAGAAGCAGCATAACAGCCAGTGCATCTGGGTCCCTTCCTGCTAGCAGCCACTCAGACCCCACCATGAGTGTTTCCCACCACATCTGCACATAGCCAACCGGTGTGGGAAGGTTCCACGGTGACCCCTGTAGTGGTGTAAGGAGCTTGTCTCCTCCACAGGAAATCACCTGCACATTAGCAAGACCTGTCAGGGCATGGCTTGCTGCAAAGCAGGAAGTGGGTAGATGGAAGGACTGGTGAGAAAACACCAGAAAAATCCATGTCCCCTGAGCCATTGGCATGTCAGATACCTGTTGCTCTTAGGCTAATCTCTGCACTGACGCCCTGCTGGCTCAGAAAATGGAGTGAGCGGCTGACAGGGCTGGGAGGTAATTGTCCATCAACTTCAAGTAGATGGATGGTTGCATCGCGGCAGCAAAAATCTGTATGACAAAAAAAATTTAAAAATAGGATTTAAGGGTCAACTGAGTGGCACAGTGGCAGCACATTGTGCTGCAATCCCACACTGAGGCCAGATCGAGTGGCACGGTGGCAGGACATTGCACTGGAATCCCACACTGAGGCTAAATCGAGTGGCACGGTGGCAGGACATTGTGCTGGAATCCCACGCGGAGGCTGAACTGAGTCGCATAGTGACAATATGTTGTGCATGAATCCCACACTGAGGCCGAATCGAATAGCACTGTGGCAGGAAATTGTGTTGGAATCCCGCTCTGAGGCTGAACCAAGTGGCACAGTGGCAGTGAGCTGTGCTGGAATCCCGCACTGAGGCTAAACTCAGCAGCATGGTAGCAGCGTGTTGTGCTGAAATCCCACACTGAGGCTGAACTGAACAGCATGGTGACAGTGCATTGTGTGTTGTAATCCAGCACCGAGGCTGATCCGAGTGGCATGGTGGCAGCGTGTTGTGCTGGAATCCCACATTGAGGCTGATCCATGCAGCACGGTGGCAGGTGATTGTGCTGGAATCCCATGCTGAGGCTGAACCGAGTAGCACAACGGTAGCACACTGTGCTGGAATCTTGCACCGAGGCTGAATCATGAGACACAGTGGCAGTGCGTTGCGCTGGAATCCACACACTGAAGCTGAACTGAGTGGCACAGTTGCAGGGCATTGTGCTGGAATCCCACGCTGAGGTTGATCTGAGTGGCACGGTGGCAGTGTGTTGTGCTGGAATACTACGGTAAGGCTGAACTGAGTGGCACAGTAGCAGCACATTGTGCAGGAATCCCATGCTGAGGCTGAACCGAATGGCATGGTGGTAGGACATTGTGCTGGAGTCCCACACTGAGGCTGAACTGAGTGGCACAGTGGCACTGTGTTGTGCTGGAATCCCATGCTGAGGCTGAACTGCGTAACACGGTGGCAGTGTGTTGTGCTGGGATCCCGTGCTGAGGCTGAATCAAGTGGCATAGTGGCAGCATGTTGTGCTGGAATCCCGTACTGAGGCTGAACCAAGTGGCACAGTGGCAACTTGTTGTGCTGGACTCCCGAGCTGCGGTTGAACCGAGTGGCACAGTGGTGGCATGTTGTTCTGGAATCCCACACTGAGGCTGAACTGAGTGGCACAGTGGCAGAGAGCTGTGCTGGAATCCCGCACTGAGGCGCGGTGGCAACACACTGTGCAGGAATCCTGCACTGAGGCTGAATCGAGTGGCACGGTGGCAGCATGATGTACTGGAATCCCGCACTGAGGCTGAACTGAGTGGCACAGTGGCAGCATGTCGTGCTGGAATCCCACGCTGAGGCTGAACCAAGTGGCACAGTGGCAGCGTGTTGTTCTAGAATCCCACACTGAGGCTGAACTGAGTGGCACAGTGGCAGCATGCTGTACTGGAATCCCGCACTGAGGCTAAACTGAGTGGCACAGTGGCAGTGAACTGTTCTGGGATCCCGCATTGAGGCTCAACTGAGTGGCACAGTGGCAGCAAGTTGTGCTGGAATCCCATGCTGAGGCTGAACCAAGTGGCACATTGGCAGTGAGCTGTGCTGGAATCCCCCGCTGAGGATGAACTGAGTGGCACAGTGGCAGCATCTTGTGCTGGATTCCCACACTGAGGCTGAACTGAGTGGCACAGTGGCAGTGTGTTGTGCTGGAATCCCATGCTGAGGCTGAACTGCGTCACACGGTGGCAGTGTGTTGTGCTGGGATCCCGTGCTGAGGCTGAACCAAGTGGCATAGTGGCAGCATGATGTGCTGGAATCCAACACTGAGGCTGAACTAAGTGGCACAGTGGCATTGAGTTGTTCTGAAATCCCGCACTGAGGCTGAACTTAGTGGCACAGTGGCAGTGAGCTGTTCTGGAATCCTGCACTGAGGCTGAACTGAGTGGCACAGTGGCAGCATGTTGTGCTGGTATCCCGCACAGAGGCTGAACTGAGTGGCACAGTGGCAGTGAGCTGTTCTGGAATCCTGCACTGAGGCTGAACTAAGTGGCACAGTGGCAGCGTGTTGTGCTGGAATCCCACACTGAGGCTGAACCGAGTGGCACAGTGGCAGTGAGCTGTGCTGGAATCCCACGCTGAGGATGAACCGAGTGGCACAGTGGCAGCATGTTGTGCTGGAATCCCATGCTGAGGCTGAACTGAGTGGCACAGTGGCAGCGTGTTGTGCTGGAATCCCGTACTGAGGCTGAACCAAGTGGCACAGTGGCAGCTTGTTGTGCTGGACTCCCGCGCTGCGGTTGAACCAGTGGCACAGTGGCAGGCATGTTGTGCTGGAATCCCACTGAGGCTGAACGGTGGCACAGTGGCAGGAGCTGTGCTGGAATCCGCACTGAGGATGAACCGGGTGGCACAGTGGCAGCATGCTGTACTGGAATCCTGCACTGAGGCTGAACTGAGTGGCACAGTGGCAGCGTGTCGTGCTAGAATCCCATGCTGAGGCTCAACCAAGTGGCACAGTGGCAGCGTGTTGTTCTGGAATCCCACACTGAGGCTGAACTGAGTGGCACAGTGGCAGCATGCTGTACTGGAATCCCGCACTGAGGCTAAACTGAGTGGCACAGTGGCAGTGAACTGTTCTGGGATCCCGCATTGAGGCTCAACTGAGTGGCACAGTGGCAGCAAGTTGTGCTGGAATCCCATGCTGAGGCTGAACCAAGTGGCACATTGGCAGTGAGCTGTGCTGGAATCCCCGCTGAGGATGAACTGAGTGGCACAGTGGCAGCATCTTGTGCTGGATTCCACACTGAGGCTGAATTGAGTGGCACCGTGGCAGTGTGTTGTGCTGGAATCCATGCTGAGGCTGAACTGCGTACGGTGGCAGTGTGTTGTGCTGGGATCCCGTGCTGAGGCTGAACCAAGTGGCATAGTGGCAGCATGTTGTGCTGGAATCCCACATGAGGCTGAACTAAGTGGCACAGTGGCAGTGAGTTGTTCTGAAATCCCCACTGAGGCTGAACTTAGTGGCACAGTGGCAGTGAGCTGTTCTGGAATCCTGCACTGAGGCTGAACTGGTGGCACAGTGGCAGCATGTTGTGCTGGTATCCGCACAGAGGCTGAACTGAGTGGCACAGTGGCAGTGAGCTGTTCTGGAATCCTGCACTGAGGCTGAACTAAGTGGCACAGTGGCAGTGTTGTGCTGGAATCCACACTGAGGCTGAACCGAGTGGCACAGTGGCAGTGAGCTGTGCTGGAATCCCACGCTGAGGATGAACCGAGTGGCACAGTGGCAGCATGTTGTGCTGGAATCCCATGCTGAGGCTGAACTGAGTGGCACAGTGGCAGCGTGTTGTGCTGGAATCCCGTACTGAGGCTGAACCAAGTGGCACAGTGGCAGCTTGTTGTGCTGGACTCCCGCGCTGCGGTTGAACCGAGTGGCACAGTGGTGGCATGTTGTTCTGGAATCCCACACTGAGGCTGAACTGAGTGGCACAGTGGCAGGGAGCTGTGCTGGAATCCCGCACTGAGGCACGGTGGCAACACATTGTGCAGGAATCCTGCACTGAGGCTGAATCGAGTGGCACAGTGGCAGCATGCTGTACTGGAATCCTGCACTGAGGCTGAACTGAGTGGCACAGTGGCAGCGTGTCATGCTAGAATCCCATGCTGAGGCTCAACCAAGTGGCACAGTGGCAGCGTGTTGTTCTGGAATCCCACACTGAGGCTGAACTGAGTGGCACAGTGGCAGCATGCTGTACTGGAATCCCGCACTGAGGCTAAACTGAGTGGCACAATGGCAGTGAACTGTTCTGGGATCCCGCATTGAGGCTCAACTGAGTGGCACAGTGGCAGCAAGTTGTGCTGGAATCCCATGCTGAGGCTGAACCAAGTGGCACATTGGCAGTGAGCTGTGCTGGAATCCCCCGCTGAGGATGAACTGAGTGGCACAGTGGCAGCATCTTGTGCTGGATTCCCACACTGAGGCTGAATTGAGTGGCACCGTGGCAGTGTGTTGTGCTGGAATCCCATGCTGAGGCTGAACTGCGTAACACGGTGGCAGTGTGTTGTGCTGGGATCCCGTGCTGAGGCTGAACCAAGTGGCATAGTGGCAGCATGTTGTGCTGGAATCCCACACTGAGGCTGAACTAAGTGGCACAGTGGCAGTGAGTTGTTCTGAAATCCCGCACTGAGGCTGAACTTAGTGGCACAGTGGCAGTGAGCTGTTCTGGAATCCTGCACTGAGGCTGAACCGAGTGGCACAGTGGCAGCGTGTTGTGCTGGTACCCCGCACAGAGGCTGAACTGAGTGGCACAGTGGCAGTGAGCTGTTCTGGAATCCTGCACTGAGGCTGAACTAAGTGGCACAGTGGCAGCGTGTTGTGCTGGAATCCCACACTGAGGCTGAACCGAGTGGCACAGTGGCAGTGAGCTGTGCTGGAATCCCACGCTGAGGATGAACCGAGTGGCACAGTGGCAGCATGTTGTGCTGGAATCCCATGCTGAGGCTGAACTGAGTGGCACAGTGGCAGCATGTTGTGCTGGAATCCCCACTGAAGCCAAACCGAGTGGCACAATGGCAGTGAGCTGTGTTGGAATCCCACACTGAGGCTGAACCGAGGGGCACAGTTACAGAATGTTGTGGTGGAGTCCTACACTGAGGCTGAACTGAGTGGCACAGTGGCAGCATGTTGAGCTGCAATCCCGCAATGAGGCTGAACCGAGTGGCACAGTGGCAGCATGTTGTTGAGAAATCCCACACTGAGGCAGAACCGAGTGGTGCGGTGGCAACACATTGTGCAGGAATCCCACGCTGAGGCTGAAATGAGTGGCACAATGGCAGTGAGCTGTGTTGGAATCCCGCACTGAGGCTGAACCGAGTGGCATAGTGGCAGCATGCTGTGCTGGAATCCCGCAGTGAGACTGAACTAACTGGCACAGTGACAGCGTGTTGTGCAGGAATCCCATGCAGAGGCTGAACCAAGTGGCATAGTGGCAACATGTGCTGGAATCCCGTACTGAGGCTGAACCAAGTGGCACAGTGGCAGCTTGTTGTGCTGGACTCCCGCGCTGCGGTTGAACCGAGTGGCACAGTGGTGACATGTTGTTCTGGAATCCCACACTGAGGCTGAACTGAGTGGCACAGTGGCAGGGTGTTGTGCTGGAATCCCGCACTGAGGCTGAACCGAGTGGCACAGTAGCATGCTGGCTGAATCCTGCACTGAGCTGAACTGAGTGGCACAGTGGCAGCGTGTTGTGCTAGAATCCCATGCTGAGGATGAACCAAGTGGCACAGTGGCAGCATGTTGTTCTGGAATCCCACACTGAAGCTGAACTGAGTGGCACAGTGGCAGCATGCTGTACTGGAATCCCGCACTGAGGCTAAACTGAGTGGCACAGTGGCAGTGAACTGTTCTGGGATCCCGCACTGAGGCTCAACTGAGTGGCACAGTGGCAGCAAGTTGTGCTGGAATCCCATGCTGAGGCTGAACCAAGTGGCACATTGGCAGTGAGCTGTGCTGGAATCCCCCGCTGAGGATGAACTGAGTGGCACAGTGGCAGCATCTTGTGCTGGATTCCCACACTGAGGCTGAACTGAGTGGCACAGTGGCAGCATCTTGTGCTGGAATCCCGCACTGAAGCTGAACCGAGTGGCACAATGGCAGTGAGCTGTGTTGGAATCCCACACTGAGGCTGAACCGAGTGGCACAGTGACAGAATGTTGTGGTGGAGTCCTACACTGAGGCTGAACTGAGTGGCACAGTGGCAGCATGGTGAGCTGCAATCCCGCAATGAGGCTGAACCGAGTGGCACAGTGGCAGCGTGTTGTTGAGAAATCCCACACTGAGGCAGAACCGAGTGGTGCGGTGGTAACACATTGTGCAGAAATCCCGCGCTGAGGCTGAAATGAGTGGCACAATGGCAGTGAGCTGTGTTGGAATCCCGCACTGAGGCTGAACCGAGTGGCATAGTGGCAGCATGTTGTGCTGGAATCCCGCAGTGAGACTGAACTAACTGGCACAATGACAGCGTGTTGTGCAGGAATCCCATGCAGAGGCTGAATCAAGTGGCATAGTGGCAACATGTGCTGGAATCCTGCACTGAGGCTGAATTCAGTGGCACAGTGGCAGTGAGCTGTGCTGGAATCCTACACTAAGGCTGAACCAAGTGGCACAGTGGTAGTAAGCTGTTCTGGAATCCTGCACTGAGGCTGACTTGAGTGGCACAGTGGTGGCGTGTTGTTCTGGCATCCCACACTGAAGCTGAACTGAGTGGCACAGTGGCAGCGTGTTGTGCTGGAATCCCGCACTGAGGCACGGTGGCAACACATTGTGCAGGAATCCCGAGCTGAGGCTGAAATGAGTGGCACAATGGCAGTGAGTTGTGTTGGAATCCCTCACTGAGGCTGAACCGAGTGGCACAGTCACAGCATGTTGTGGTAGAGTCCCACACTGAGGCTGAACTGACTGGCGCAGTGGCAGCGTGTTGTGCTGGAATCCCATGCTGAGGCTGAACCAAGTGGCACAGTGGCAGCATGTTGTACTGAGGCTGAAATGAGTGGCACAATGGCAGTGAGCTGTGTTGGAATCCCGCACTGAGGCTGAACTGAGTGGCACAGTGGCAGTGAACTGTTCTGGAATCCCGCACTGAGGCTGAGCCAAGAGGCACAGTGGCAGTAAGCTATTCTGGAATCCTGCACCGAGGCTCAACTGAGTGGCACAGTAGAAAAAATTACTCACCTTAGTAATTGCTTTTCTTCTCATGGAGTCTTGCTATATTAGGACTTATTGCAGTTAGCCACTGCACTTGAACTGCCCCGGAGAGGAAAGAGTTAACTCCAGAGAATCTGGAGTTCTAAAGCGCGAGGGCACTATACCAAAGCTCTATCTGGGCAGTTTCAAATGAAACTGTCAGATCTTCTGAAGCTAACACTAAGCAACAAGTCTGTGTGAAAGCTCTACACTAGCCAAATGGCTACCTACTAGTAGTAATAACAACAATATAAACAACAATAGGAACAACAATAACAATAATAAGAATGAATAATGGTATTATTAGTTTTCCCCCTGACAAGCACTATAGGACCCTTCCCAAAGACGACTCAAGTCCAGGAAGGGGCCAACAAATCACTCAACACAGAAAACCCTAGTTCCCTAACCCTAAATAAAGGAGGGTGAAGGGAAGAACTACAATGGCACGACACAGTGCTTGCACTAATTGCCACCCCACCCAGTAGAAGTTCTGAGAGGGCAGGTTGGGGGTGGTCTAATAACAAGACTCCATGAGAAGAAAAGCAATTACTAAGGTGAGTAATTTTTCTTCAAACACCATGAAGTCTTGCTATATTAGGACTTATT
The DNA here is from genome assembly GCA_016271365.2 of Neoceratodus forsteri. Classification (NCBI taxonomy): domain Eukaryota; kingdom Metazoa; phylum Chordata; order Ceratodontiformes; family Ceratodontidae; genus Neoceratodus; species Neoceratodus forsteri. Next base: position 1,097,367,890 of record CM028134.1, on the reverse strand, counting down.
GCAGATTACACAGCAGTACCTCCATGGAGGAGGGTCAGAACCTACTTAGGAAATAGGCTCTGAAGCACAGCTGTGCCAAAAACGAGCATCTCTCTGGACAGAAATCCAAGGAATAATACTTGGTAAAAGTGTGAACTGTCTTCCAAGTAACAGCTCGACAGATTTCCAGAATGGAATATCTCTAGCAGCCGCTAGAGATGCAGCTGTACACCTGGTGGAGTGAGCCCTCAGTCCTGAGGGGCTCTCCTACCTAGTCTTTGATAACAAAATGGATACAAGAGACAATCCACCTTGCAATTGTCCTCTTAGTGGCAGGTTCCCTTTGCCAACCTCGCCCTAGGTAAGGAAGAGTTGGAGGGATTCGAACCTGTGACCCTTGGTGTGTTACAAATAGTAGCATAAGGCTCTTTTGACGTCCAAGCTGTGCAGTCTCCTCTCACCTGAGGAAGAATGCTCAGTGAAAAATCCTGGGAGAGAGATGGGTTGGTTCAGGTGGAAACCTGAAACCACTTAGGGACAAACCCTGTGTTAGTCCTAGGGACTGTCTTATCCCTGTGGGGAGAGAAAAATCTTCTTCCACAGCCAGGGCCTGTAGTTCACTTATGCGTCTGGCAGAAGTGAAACCACCAGAAAAAAACATTTTCCAAGTGAGAAGCTTGAGCTCTGCTGGGGACAGAGGTCCAAAGGGGTTTGCATTAACTGAGCAATCCAAACATTCAGGCTCCATGCAGGAGCTGGTTCCAAAAGGAGGGTTGGTGTGAAGCAACCCCTTAAAAACTTGGAAAACACAGGTTGAGAAGAAAAGGAAGCAGGCTTCCTGCTTGCAGAAAAACAGAGACAGCTGCCAGAGGAACCCTAAGGTAGCTGGCCCAAGACCTAGGAATTTAAAATGGACCAAAAGTCCAGAAAATGGGCAGATAAGCAGACTGTGGTATAATCTGCTTCTCAGCGCATAGACTGAAAACCTGTTCCGCTTAGAATTGTAAGTGGCCCCAGTGAAAAAGCTTCCTTGAAGCCTTTAAATATTCGGACACCTTGAAAAAGGTGTAAATCAAGCAAATTCTAACTCCTCAAGAGCTGCCTTGAGAAGGAGGAATTTGAGGTTCGGATACCACACTCTCCCTTGTGCAAAGGCCAGTAAGTCGTGGACTCTGGGCAAGCTCAGGGTGGGTGGACTGTCAAGGACAGAGACAATGGGTACCAGGGCTGTCTGGCCCAGTTTGGAACAATCAGAATCGCTTTGCAGGGCTGAGATCTGATTTTACTAGTACCCTGAAAGAAAGGAAAAGGAGGAAAGGTGTACAGAAACTTCTTCCAATCCAAGTGAAAAGCGTCCAGGGGGCTGATCCCAGCACTGGAGGCCCCAACAAAACAGAGAAAGTTAGTGGTTATCTGGGGCTGCTAAAAGATCTATCTGAAAATGAGCCCCATCTGGCAAGGACTGAACCCAGCACCAGAGGATTCAGAGCCCAATCGTGATGGCCCTGAGAATCCTGCTGAGGGCATCTGCCAGGGCATTGTCCTTCCCTGGGAGGTGAACTGCTATCAGGAGGTGTTCAGGGAGTAAGCCAGAGACCACCACTTCATTGCTCGTGCACAAGGCTGATGACCGAGTGCCCCCTGCCTGTTGATGTACTACATTATTGTGGTGTAGTCTGTCCTGACTTGAACTACCTTGTTCTGGACAGAAGCTGAAAACTCCCTAAGAGCTAGAAGACAGCTCTGAGTTCCAAAATTGATGTGGAGCAGAGATTCCTAGAGACCACACCCCCTCGTGGACAGGTCGCCTAAGCGAGCTCCTCACCCTAACACAGGAGCATCCGTGGTGAGGGAATGAGGAGGACCCTAGTTTTAGATTGCTTGATCCTGCCACCAGTGTAAGGCCAGGATCAGGATTGGGTCACTAGAACCAATTTGGAAAGGAATCCCTCCTTTGGGACCAATAGGCCCTCAGATGGAACTAAATGTTCCTCATCTGGAATCTTGCTCCCTGCACTACAGCTGTGGAAGCAGCCATGTGCCCTAGTAGTTGTAGCAAATGCTATGCTGGTCAAGAGACTCCAGAGTAATGGAAGATGCCAGGGCAAAGAGACTGCCTACCCTTTCAGAGGGAGAAATGCCCTGGCTAACTTGTGTTCAACTCTGCCCCTATGAAAGTTAGTACCTGAACTGGTTCGAGAACTGACTTTGGTAAATTCAGCAGGAATCCCAGAAAGGTGAGAAGCTGCTGGGTGACTTGCAAGTGGGATTTTACTTGATCTGGAGACTGACCCACTAAGAGACAGTCATCCAGGAAAGGAAACAAAGCAATCCCTTGCCTTCTTAAAAGAGCCACTACCACAGCTAGAATTTCAATACCCTTGTGTAACCCCCCTGCAAATGGGGGTTCCCAAAAGACTTCCAGGAGCTTGCTTGAATGCTCCAAGCCTGAATGGTGTTTGGCGCTTAAGCCATTTATCAGTGAGTGTTTTAGAACCTCTGGTACTGTCTCTTTAAGAGCTGTCTGCTTGCAGACATAATTAGTTTATATGGGGGACTGTGTGTTTCTCTGTTTGAGTACCACTCAAGCTGCTGCCAATTCACTCCATTTTGCAGTCACTAGGAGTACAAAGGGAACCTATCTGAAAGATGTAACTGTTTGCCAGAAACCATTTAGAGTGATAATGAAATTACAGTTTGTCTAACCTGCTTTCTTTGCAGTCAGAACAGTGTCTGCCTAGTTCCCCATTCTGGTTTTGAACTGCTGAACTGGACCAATCAGTGTGGGGTAAGCTAGCTCTAAAATGGTGCCTTGGACGAATCAGAACTTGGACTCATAATCTGAGCCAGCCACAAGAGGATTGTATGGGCAGTGACTCTGGGAGATGTAGTTTAGACTTCAGTGCCTTTTTGGACCAACAGCAGCAGTCTATTGTGAGTGACAGCCAATCCAGTCAAGAACTGGGAGGAACTCAAAGGAAGTGCCCGGTTTTGCCGGTTGGAGTTTCAGTTGAGCTTTGGCAGTGAAGAAGGAAGGAGCCCTGTGCTTTTTCAGTGTGCAGTTTTAGTCAAAAAACGTGTAAGGCCCAGAGTTCCGGTCTGCAGCTTGTGTAACTGCTTGTTAGGACTGAACTCGTCCTGTGAAAAGAATCAAAGGATCTCTGAAGAGTAGAAACCAGGCTCACCCTGTAGAAGACTGGAGAAATTATTGAATTGCACTCGGTCTGTCAGGAACTGAATCTGCTGTGTGTTCTCCCGGGTATTGTGCAGTAATTGCGATCGGGATAGAGAAGCAGCCTGCCTGGTATAGTACTTTCTTTTTTTTTTTTACCATATAAATGTGTGAAGAGTCTCTTGGAGCTCAAGAGTAGCCCTGCTGATATTGAAGGACCCTATCTTATTTGGAGGTCGTGAGTACTAATTCAGGGTCGCCTCCTGTTGAATTGCCACATTAAATCCAAATGGAATTACTGTACTGCTGACTGTTTAATTCTCCTTTCTCTGTGTGAAAGGGCCCCTACCAGCTGCCACAGTTTGGACTAGCCACTACAGCTTGGGTACCCAGGGACAGTAACTGATAGGGATAGGCCTGTGCACAGAAGCCATAGGTAGATTATTAGAGTGATAAGCTAATTAACCTGATTTCCCCTGTCCTTGTTATATCCCCCTAAATAAATCAGAGCTGCTTGTTTCAGCAAAGTTATACTGCCTGAGGTATTTGTCTATGTTAAAGTACTGTACTGTGATTGTTGCACTGTATCTCATTTCTCAGGAGGTCCCAGTGCGGAACCAGTCCTGGGGGTAAGTGTATACTGTGAAGGTAATTCTGATATATTGTGTGGGCCACTAGTGGGAAGAAAGGGGGGTTGCAGTGTCCCAGAGGGCTGTGACCAAGTTAGTTTAACTATTGCAAACCCTGACCTCTGGGTGGAGGCACCCGCCATTGGATCCAGGCCCCTCAACCTGTTAGTGGCAAATCAGGCAGGGGTAGTAGCCCCTGGGATAGCGCCATCTAGGGGTTACACTTGGTGCAGAGGTAAGGCCGAAGGGCATTGCCCTGAACTGGTAGTGGCCTGAGGGTAACCTGAGGTACTTTTGGTGAGAAGGCCTGATCAAAACATGAAAAAATAGGCATCCTTGAGGTCCAGGAAAGCTTGCCAGTCCCCTGGCCTCAGCCAGAGTTAACATTTTTAACTTTGTTTTCAAAAGATGCTTGTTCAGGTACCTTAAATCTGAGATGGGCCGCCAATCTCCTGCCTTCTATAGGGTAAGAAAGTATCATGAGTACAACCCCTGCCCCGGTGGCAAGGAGGGACCTTCTACTGCTTTGCAGTTCAGAGGAGAAGAAACCTCTGCTCCCAAAGCAAGGGATTCGAAGGATTTGCAGGTGGACCTGTCTGGCTCTCATCTTTGGAAACTGTTTGAAGCTGAGAACCAGACCTATTACTTCCAGAACCCACTTGTCTGAGTTAGGGACACCCAATTCTGGCTGAAATAAAACCAACCTGCCCACTGGTATAGGAGAATCAGCCCTGGGCACCCCATCAGGGTGCCTGCTTGTAATAGTCTTAGGCTAAGGGAGGGCGGTTTACTTGTGCCCCGTCTATCTCTGCCTCTGAAGAGACCCCTCTGGCGAAAGCAGAGGAGGCCTGAGCCTCTACCTGGGCACTTTTGTAGGTAATCATCCCTGTTTTTCATATAGCTTTCTGTTTGTTCCTCAAACAGAGAATTACCCACAACAAGAAACAAATCCATAGACTTTGACAGAGTATCTTGGGACAGATTAGTGCATCTGAGCCATGCCAACCTACGGAAAGCTACAGAAGTGGTCATGACCCTAGAGAAAACAAGATTAACACCAACAGCAGTATGAACTTGAACTTAGAGGCTTCAGTGCCATTAGGCAGCCACCTGTTCCAACCGCTAGCCAGCTGGCCATGGGCCTGCTTGGCTAACTTTCTACAACCGAGCCCACCTAGATTTCCAAAATCTAGCCACATAAGCCATACAACTTGCCTGTCTGAGTCCCACAGAAGCTGCCATATACTGTTTTCTTGTCATGGCATCAATCCTCCTGGAATCCTATTCAGGAGGATGTGAGGCCAGGGAACTAACCTTGACACAGGCTGCAGCTTGTACCACACCTACATGACTACACTGCTCAGTGAGGAAGTCTGTAACAGAGCCTGATGAAATACACCTTCTGTCCATTTTTTATCTTACAGGAGGGACAGAAAGAGGAATCTTATAAAATCTTTGTTGTTTACTTCCTAAATGACTTATGCAAAGGAAAGACAACCTCTAGCCCATCATTCCTACATAATCAGGCTCCCTTTACTCATCCATAGCCTCCTCTAAAGGAAGCTGGGGATTCTGCAAGCTTTGTAAAACATAAACTGAGAAAAGGACTCAGACAGAAAAGGAGGAGATTCTAAAAGTCTGTCTGGAGAAAATGTCCGCTTAAGTGGGCATGTCCAGACCCTACCAGCCACACATGTATTGATCAAATTTACTCCTCCCACTCCTGTGGTTCATAACAATTCCTCAACATCATAAACCTGAACCACTGGAACTGAACGAGCCACCTTTTACCAACTGTAGATGGTTCGACAGGACCTAGAAACAGTGACTGGATAATCTGTATGGCTTAACTACTTCTGCAGCAGTTGGAGAGACAATCTTGGACTCCAAACCTACTTATTTCTCTGTCATATTCATTTTTTTTTTTTGAACTGGTTCCTCTGAACCATCCTTTTGCCCGAGGAAGTCTAGCCCTGGTCAGAGGGCACTCCTTCTGGTCCAGTGGGTACTGGACCGGGCTGGCCATTCGGGTCAGCGGACTTTTGGCCAATAGTTCCCTGAGCCGGCCCCTATCTCTTTTCAGGGTGGCTGCAGGAAATTTTAAACACCTGGCAGTCTGACAGGAGGTGGTCTCCCCCAGACAATAAACACAAGTGGTGTGTGGGTCAGCCTTGACAAAGGCTTCCCCACAACATCACAGTGCTGAACCCAGTGGGCCCGGTTTTTCTTTTGGGTTTCTCAGACATAATGCCAGCCTAACCAAAACTTGCCCTTTTATGGCCGCGTTAGGTGAAGACACTTATCGGTTCCTAACCGCTTTACGGGTATTTGAAAACCCTATTTAAAATCAAGGGTTTTTAGAACCAATAAGAACCGGTACCGACTCTAAAAGCCCAAAACTTTAAAACCTTAAAATAAGCAAACCGATCGGTTCAAAACGAACCGATAACTAAATTTCCACACAGACTTTACATTTGTACTTACGGTTTACCAGATAGAGCTTTAACAAATGCGGTAAAATAATTACTTTTTGCCGGTTCAAATGAACCGAAAATACTGCTCTGACCGAGAAATGAACCGAGCTGAAGGAGCTGATTCCTCGGAGCGACTGTTCAGTGAAGCGGAGTAAAGAATCTGACAGTTTCATTTGAAACTGCCCAGATAGAGCTTTGGTATAGCGCCCTCGCGCTTTAGAACTCCAGATTCTCTGGAGTTAACTCTTTCCTCTCCGGGGCAGTTCAAGTGCAGTGGCTAACTGCAATAAGTCCTAATATAGCAAGACTTCATGGTGTTTGAAGTAGCAAGTTATGCTGGAATCAGATGCTGAGGCTGAACCAAGTGGCACAGTGGCAGTGGGCTGTGCTGGAATTTCCCGCTGAAGATGAACTGAGTGGCACAGTGGCAGCATCTTGTGCTGGATTCCCACACTGAGACTGAAGTGAGTGGCACAGTGGCAGCGTGTTGTGCTGGAATCCCACACTGAGGCTGAAATGAGTGGCACAGTGGCAGCGTATTGTGCTGGAAACCTGCACTGAGGCTGAACTGAGTGGCACAGTGGCAGCATGTTGTGCTGGAATCCCATGCTGAGGCTGAACCAAGTGGCATTGTGGCACCATGTTGTGCTGGAATCCCACACTGATGCTGAACTGAGTGGCACAGTGGCAGTGAGCTGTGCTGGAATCCCCTGCTGAGGATGAACTGAGTGGCACAGTGACAGAATGTTGTGGTAGAGTCCTACACTGAGGCTGAACTGAGTGGCACAGTGGCAGCGTGTTGTGCTGGAATCCCACACTGAGGCTGAACTGAGTGGCACAGTGGCAGTGAGCTGTGTTGGAATTCCACGCTGAGGCTGAACCGAGTGGCACAGTGACAGAATGTTGTGGTAGAGTCCCACACTGAGGCTGAACTGAGTGGCACAGTGGCAGCATGTTGTGTTCTACACACACACATAACTTTGGTAATTTTCAATTTTTTACTCCAAATTTTCAACATAGCCATTTTTTCACACCACCTCATGAACAGTACAGCTGTCATTTTTCACATCTTGTCCAAAACGTTTTCGCACTTGTGGCATGGAATGGCATTTCCACTCAGATTTGAACATTTTCACCTACAGGGTTTATGAGACGGGGTCATAAAAAGACTATGTTGAGAGCTGGGGGTCAAAATATTAAAAAACAAAGAATTTATTAAGTAACGTTGTTTGCAGGGATGTCCATTGCACCACAGGGGAACACGCTGCCTTACCGTGCCAGTGAACCGAGTTCAGGTGTGAACTCAGAGAGCCAGTTTACTGGGACAAGGCTGACGGTAAAGGTGCTGTGGCATGCAGCATCAGCCCCGGCCTTGGTAGGGACAGAGCAGTGTGTTGGCGCAGACGCCACACCCTGTGGTGGGTCAGGGAACCTCGCCCACAAGGTATCGACACGTGTGCTGGGGCTTGCTCGGCCCATGCACTGGGTCAGGACTGTCTCCAGTTCGGGATCTGCCCAAAGAAGGATACAGTTCCACTATCAGAAAAAGAAGGGAAATTCTTTGCAAAAAACAACGTTAATGCAGACATTAGGTTTGTAGAAGGCAAAGCGCATAAGGAACGGAAATGAAAACCATTCGGGATTCGATCCGGGTCTCCGGAGTATTGGCAAATCAGTGATGGGGTCTTACTTGGGGTTGTCAGCCCCAATGCCCACCCCCTTTCCTGATCAGACGAGGTCAAATGTGATGTCTTCATGCAGGGCAACAGATTATGTTGGCCATTCTGTATCACCATGAGGCACGAGGCTGGAATTGTATCTTGTACTTCAGCCAACAGGCTACAGGTTGGGGCCACGGGGTGGGCATTAGGGCTGACAACCCCAAGTAAGACCCCACCACTGATTCGACAATACTCCAGAGGCCCAAATCCCTAATGGTTTTCATTTTCCATTTTTGTGTGCTTTGCATTCTACGACCCTAATGTCTGCATTAACATAGTTATGGTTCAACGGTCACGTCTATGTTAAACCCAAAATTCTGCACTTTAATAACTTTGCAATAGTTTGACTGATTGTATGCAATTTTGCAAGCGCCATAGGGGACCAAAGATCTCTGAACGTGGGAAGTTTTGTTGCAGTCGGATGTGCGGGTGCAGAGATACGGAGTGTCACAAAATGTGAAAATGACAATTTTTATGTAAATTCTTTGTCACACCATTTCTCAGAAATGACTTGGGTGTTTGGTCTGAAATTTTTAGTGTATATAGGGCTTGGGTCACAGATGTGCCTTTTTTTCTATATAGGTGTTTATCACTACTTCAGCGGGTCACAGCTGTTCATCAGCCAGCCTTACTGGATTCTGGGGTGGTTCAGGATCATTGAACACTATACATGTGCCGGCAGTCCCCCAGAGCTGACCCGGGGGCTTCATCCTGCCGCGGTCCCTGAGTTTTTCACATTTTCTCCCCAGTTACCCAAGCCCAGACAGAGAGGAATGTGCAGGAGATACTGCTCGCCCTTTTGTTCGTGATGATGGCCTCTTCCACCCACCTCCTTGGCTTCAACGCCTGGCTCCCATGGCTTGCGCTGCCCCTGGCCTCCACCGTGAGGGCAGTCAAGAGCCAAGAGAAGCACAGATCCCTCCCCGGAGAGGAGAGCTGCCTGTCGGCAGCTCAGTCCTGCACTGCTCCCCCCCCCCGTGCCAACTGCTGCTCGTTCCCAAACATGGGCCGCCGACATGGCAAGAGGTAAGGCATCCAGAGCCTGAACCCTCTATGTCAGCAGGCCGGCATGACAGATGTGCCTTTTGAAGGTTTGGTGAAAAAATAATAATCTGTTCAAAAGTTATTAAATTTCAAAGTTTCCCATTATTTCCTATGGAAAATGTTAGATGTCCCGTGCGAAAGAGTATTTCATGATCGCGAAAGTGTCATTCTCTTTTGCAAATGGGGAATGTTCCTTTATGCTTCTGCCATCCTGTTTTCAGTTAGCGAGGCAAACAAACTTAAATATTTCTAAAAAATACTGCTACTTGGTAAACACCAGCAGTTGTGTTTACCTATTCGGGGCCCGAGGAATAGGATTCTAACATATTAATTGCCAGCAGATTAGGCCTTACAGTCTATCGAGTCGGCTCGAACCTCAGATCCCTAGTTGGGTGCCGAGGCCCTCCCCCCCCCCTTGTGTTCCAGAAACCCCCATCATCCATCCCCACCCCCCTGGGCCAGGCCATCATCTGATACATCCACTTTCTGTGTCTGTCCCACCCTCTCTTGAAGCCCTCCACTGTGGATCTCTGAACCAGCTCGCCAGGCAGTGCATTCCAAGGGTCCACCACCCTCTCAGTGAAAAACCTCCTCCTCTTTTCCCCCCTCACCCTTCCACCTTCCAACTTCAAACCATGCCTTCTGGAGTCAGTTTTTTAAAACAATGCCCAGACAAGTGTTTATTTTATCCGAGCCACTGCTCTGCCACAGACTGAGGCACTTTGTTTCACAAAACAACTATCTCCTCCTGCAAATTGCGAAACAGGGTTCAGTTGTACCATGGAACAAGAATTGTTTCATGTAATTTGCAACTGCACAGTGCCTCATGTGGAAGATGCAGGTTGCAGCAAAGTAGTGCAGTGTTGACCCAAACGCAAATTGTGGTGGTGCATGTCCCTGCTTGAGAGCCCCCCCAACCCCAATCCTCCTTCGCGATATGTAACCCCCCCACCCCGATATTATTTACTTTTTATTTAATATATATTTTCCTGGTGGTCTAGTGGCCCACCCTCCCGATGCCGATTTTTCTTCTTGCTGGTGGTTAGTGGCATCCCCCTGTCCTCCCATGTTGCTTTCATGCTGAATATAGAAAACAGTCCCTCGATGTCTGTTTTATTTTTTAAACCTGTAAAAAAAAAAAGTCCATACATGATCACACCGCACCCCCACCTGACCTCTCACTGTGCACCCACCCCTACCCTCTGACACCCCACATGCTCTCATGCACCTGAAGAGGTCCCAGGTTCGACATCCACTCTTCCGATCGAAGACACGTCTTGCTGCTGGAACTGGTGACTGCAGTATGAGAAACCAAGGTAAATGCTGTTCAGTGTATTTCAATGGGGTTTTCAACTTTTATAGATAACGCAGCCATTTTTGGACATTTTGACCTCAACTTTTCAACATGGCCTTTTGGGACCCCACCTCATGAACAATATGACTGTCATGAGGTAACTTCTGCCCAAATGGTGATTTTGCAGTCGCTTGACAAATTCACCTTTCCGGCAGGATTTCTGTAATGACAGTCATATTGTTCATGAGGTGGGGTCCCAAAAGGCTATGTTGAAAATTTGGAGTCAGACTGTCACAAAATGACTGAGTTATGACAATTCCTTGCAGTTTCACTAAGGACGCTCGTAACTTTTTTAACTGTAAAATATTTTGACCCCAGATTTTCAACATACACTTGTTATTACCCCCACCAAATGTATGTCACAGGTGTAATTTTTCAGATCCTGGCCAAAATACGTGAAATGCCATTGCTGTTGCACAGGCTAGAAGGAGGTGTGGAGCAACAATGGGGAATCATCAAAACTGCCATCACAGAGGCAACAAGCCTTTGTGTGAAGCAAATAAACAAATCAAAACGAAAGAAAAGGCCACTATGGTTCTCAAAAGAGGTGGCTGTGAAAGTCAGGAAGAAAAAGATAGCATTCCGGAAGTATAAGGAACACAGAAGGAGCAGGACAGAGAGCTGTACCAGTTAAGGCAGAAGGAAGCAGGGAGGGAAGTCAGAATAGCAAAGGCCCAAACTGAGAAAAGATAGCCAACTCAGTTAAGAAGGGGATAAAACCTTTATAGGTACATCAGCGATGAGAAAGACAAAGGAGGGATAGTGAGGCTGAATAGAATGAACGGTGGGTGGGTAGAGGGGACAGTGAAAAGCAGGATACTGAACGAATATTTCTGCTCAGTATTCAAAAAGAGGAAGGGAAGTGCCTAATCCAATTAACAGAAGCACTCTTGATAGGGGGTCGATCCCAGTCCTTTCACAGAAGAAAGGGTTCTGCAAGAACTCCTAAAACTAAAGGTGGACAAAGCAATGGGTCCTGATGGAATTCACCCAGAATTCTAAAAGAATTAAGGGAGAACTAGTGAAACCACTGGCTACTCTTTTAATAAATCATGGAGGATGGTGTATACCGAGGACTGGAGGAAGGCAGATGTGATTCCCTTCACAAAGTGGGACCAAGACAGAGGCAGGAAACTACAGACCTGTCAGTCTGACCTCTGTGGTAGGAAAGTGATGGAGTCATTTCTGAAGGAAAGAATAGTTGAGTACCTAGAGGCCAGTGGAGCACAGGACCCAAGGCAGCATGGGTTCACAGCGGGAAGGTCATGTCAGACGAATCTAATAGATTTCTTTGACTGGGTGACCAAAGTAGTAGACCAGGGAGGGGCTGTGGACATGGCCTACCTAGACTTTAGCAAGGCATTTGACACAGTCCCACACAAAAGATTAATAGTCAAATTAACCATCCTGGGAGTGGGTCCCAGGGTGGTAGCCTGGGTGAACATTGGCTGCACAACAGGACACAGAAGGTAATTGTAAATGGAGTCCACTCTGAAGAAAGAGGGGTTACTAGTGGGGTACCGCAGGGTTCAGTATTGGGTCCAGTCCTTTTTAATGTCTTCATCAGTGACATTGCAGAGGGACTGAAGGAAAAGTATGCCTTTGCAGATGACACAAAGATCTCACAACAGGGTTGATACACAAGGAGGTGGAAAGGATGAAAAGGACTTGGCAAGGTTGGAGGAATGGTCAGAAGTATGGCAGCTAGGATTCAATGCAAAGAAGTGCAAATAATGCACCTGGGAAACAAGAACCCAGGGGAAGAATACACAGTGGGTGGGGAGGTAGTAACCAACAAAAAGGAAAGGGACCTGGGGTGATCATATCAGATGACCTGAAGGTTAGCAAGCAATGTGAGAAGGCAGTAGGAGGGCTGGGGGTATACTGGGATGTATAGGGAGGCATCAGCAGCAGAAAACAGGAAGTTGTTATCCTCTGTACAGACAGTTGGTGAGACCCCATCTGAGTACTGTGTCCAGTTCTGGAGACCCCATCTCCGCAAGGACATAGACAGGATAGAGGTAGTCCAGAGGAGGGCAACTAAAATGGTGCAGGGTCTGCAAGAGAAGCCGTATGAGGAGAGACTAAAGGAGCTTAATATGTATACCCTTGAGGAAAGAAGGGAGGGGGGGACATGATAGAAACTTTTAAGTACCTCAGTGGAATCAACAAAGTCCAAGAGGGTAGCATCTTTCAGAAAAAGAGACTTGCAAGAACAAAGGGACACAATTTAGAGATAGAAGGAGGGCAGTTCAGGGGCAATGTGAGGGAGTAATATTTCACAGAGAGGGTAGTAGATGCATGGAACAGCCTTCCTGAGGAGGTTGTGGGGTCTAAAACTGTGGGAGAATTCAAGAATGCATGGGACAGACATAAGGCAATTCTTGTGGGGGGTAGGAAGAAATAGGCTGTTGGTTAACTAGGATCTGCGGCCTATCCTGTAGGTAGGGAAATGGGCAGACTAGATGGGCCAAGCGGTCCTTATCTGCCGTCAAAGTCTATGTTTCTATGAATTACGTTTCAGCTGGGATTTGAACATTTTCTGTACAGGATACATCAGATAGGGTAATAACATGGCTATGCTGACAATTTTGTCACTCTTGCCCTACAAATGTAAGGGCCCTGCACTTCCATGGCTACATATATATATGGAATCCACACGCAAAATACGGATACCATTAAGGAGTGATGGGAGCCCAGGGCCCGGAGGGCTCTGCGCTCCCACAAGCAAATACGATTACAATTATACTTTCTCAAAAAGTAAGGAAATTCTTGGCAAAAAAACTTTGTTAATGCATCAGTTAGGGTTCCACCATCAAAAGTAGGGAAATGTGATATTAGGGTTTCCAACCCTAACACACCGCCCTCCATGCACCAACAGCCGTCGGGGGTGTGCCTTGGGGTTCTCAGCACTAACACTCACCACTTACGTGTGAGCCCCCAAAAAAGGCCCACTTCCTCAGGGGTTTTGGTCCACCCCCCCATTCTTTTTTCCCTGGGTCCCATTGTTTCCTGGCTTGCCCTTGTGTTTTACTCCTCTCCCATTGGCCCCCGCTTGATTTTCAGAGAGCGCAAAGCCAGAGGGGCAAGTTCGTGGAGGGGAAAGAAAAAGGAATAAATAAATATTTAAACTGTACTAGGGAAAGGTGAAGGCTGCCAGTCCGTGGGGAAAATAAATAAAATGTGTTACGGACTGCAGCCAGGGAGTATAGTGGGGCCATGTGTGTGCTGCCTAGGGACACTAGGAAACCGCAGCAGTAATTGAAAAGGGGCTAAGTGAAATAGGCAATGAATGCAGTCGCTATGCGGGGCAAAGGGGTGGCTACAGTTGAGTGGGGAAAAGGTGAAATAAAAGTAAAGTGTTTGGCTGCAGGAGAGTTTGAAACTTGGGACGCTGTGTAAATGTGGGACACTAGTTACTCCAGCCACCATGTTGGGCAGTCATGTGACACCAGCCAGCCAACCACTGAGCCAGGATTCTTGCCAGGGACTCTGGGACTGAATGAAAGGACTTTGGGGGGAAAATACCGAGGAATGTTTAGGCACCTTTTTCTGCAGCAATAAGGCATCGAGGGAGCCTCACACATATTAATTTTTGCTTAAAGACAGTGGCTTTAGCCAATGGGGAGTGAGGAAAGGGCTCCAAATAAAGCACGGACAGTTAAGCTGGGAGTCAGTTCAGGGAGAGCTCCTCCAGAGGGAGAGGGGGCTCCTGCCCCTGAAGAGATTGGGGCTGTGAGATAGGTCTGCCTGGGGGCTGCCAGCAGTTTGTCCCTCCGGGCAGGGAGTACCTGCCCCATCAGGAGAAGAAGGAAGAAGCAGCTTGGCAGAGAGAAAAAGGAAAAGCTACAGGATGCTGAAAGTCCTGTATTGTTCTGAAGTTGTTCCACAGTGGTGAGAGAAGCGCAGCTCAAATGGAAAAGGGAAAGCTGCAGATTGCAAGAGAAGAGGCTGTGTCCTGAGCGTGACTAAAAGGACAAAGGTTGGGTCTAAGCCTGGAAAAAGACTACGGTTGCGTTCTGAGCCTGGAAAAAGAATGAAGGTTGCTTCTAAGCCTGGAAAAAGATGGGATACAGAGGATGAGGAACAAAAAGAATATAAATGTGATGAGAAAAGAAAAGGAAGAGTGAGACTCTTCAATCCAGTACCTGCACGGTGAGAAAAGGGACTGTGAGTGCAGGTGATGATGTGTGTGAGCCAGAGCAAGAATGTGGCTGTGTTCAGGTCGAGAGACTGTGAAAGCAGAAGGATGGACAAGTGTTTTCAGTGATTCGAGTACCTGCTGTCTGCTCCTGAGATACAGCAAGGAAAAGAGAGAAACAGATTGTTGTGGCCACACACTGTGGCAGGAAAGAGAGAGAAAGAAGAGAATGTGCTGAATGATCACCCAGGGCCAGGTGGGGACCTTGCTAACCCCCATCGAGTGGGGTCTGCTGCTGCAGGGGGTCACGGGTCTTGTACCCGAGTGCCAGGGTGCTCTGATCGGAGGGAGCCGGGCCATGGGGCCACTCCCCGGTCTGGGTCCTCTGTAGTTGGCAGGCCTTGCGCACGTGCCCTGCAATGGGGCTTGTAAAAAGCCAAAGGGGACAAGCTGCGAGATCTGCAAGCAAAAGAAAGAGAGAACAAGCGCAGCCCCTGTGTCCCCTGTTTCAAGCACTGTGCCCGGTTCTGCCTGTGATGCCATCTATCCGTGAACTGTTCCACCCAAGGACTGAATCTGCAGAACCGTGAATAAAAAAGCAGCAATTGCCCAGCATCTGGGGACTGTAAACATGTTGGCCCACTGGGGCAGGAGGCAGAGCTAAGGACTGGAGGAAAAGACACAGGTTTAGCTCTAACCAGAGAGAGAGAGAAATGTAAAAAAGTTAAAGTTACTTAATTCAAGTAAGCACGCCAACGCCAGCTACCAGCTGCACCTCAGGCCTGCAACTTTAAAACTGGGTACCCAGGTACTGGACTTTGGGGAAATGGACTGGAACCTACAGGTCTGGGTTTGGGCACTTGCAGCAGTTAGCTGGTTAGACAGATGATGGCTGCATTGACTGAAACATGGGATTGGAATTTAAAAAGGGAAATGTGATTTGAGAAATGCAAATTGAAATGCTTACTTGAACTCTATTCCACATACCCTCATCCTAAAACCTCCTTTTGTAAATAAACCATGGAGTTATTGTTTTGCAGCAGAGATGAATCCTGGGACTAATTTTAGTGAGCCTGTTTATTGGATGAAATGAAAAGGTAAATATTATAACTGAATGTGGGGAGGTTCGAACTTGGTAAGCCCATGTCTGGGGTAACTGTTTTGGGGAAGTGGGTTGGTACGACATCCCAGGGGGCTGTACTACTGGTAATCCGACCCACTGAAAATGTACTCTGGGTGGAGGCACCGCTATTTTATTTTATCTTTTTTGGGAAAGGACCCCCATAGGTCAGCTTATGGGAACCCAGGCCCCTTGCCTTTGGTCCGGCTGGCAAGGCAGGGACAGTGGCCCTCAACAGAATGTCACTGGAGAGGGGCTACACAGGTAACCCTATTTTGTCTGCCTGCTCCTGCCTGATACCCCACATCTCAGCATTTCTGGACAGCCTCACAAGACCACTCATTGAATCCTTGTGCCCCTACGTTAGAGACACTGACCGTGCTCTCCAGTTATTTGACCGGTTCATATTCAGTGGCTCCCATCAGCTCATCTTTACCATGGATAGCAAATCTCTTTGGTGATCCCCCACAATGATGGCCTGACAGCTCGGCAGCATTGTTTGAATTGAAGTCCAGCAGTCACCCACGTACACATTACCCCGACTGGCTGAACTTGTTCTTGAACTCAATGTTTTTTTAATAACATTTGTTTTTTCAGCAGGTCAG
The DNA here is from genome assembly GCA_016271365.2 of Neoceratodus forsteri. Lineage (NCBI taxonomy): Eukaryota > Metazoa > Chordata > Ceratodontiformes > Ceratodontidae > Neoceratodus > Neoceratodus forsteri. The sequence goes on along the minus strand of CM028134.1, from coordinate 1,097,351,651 downwards.
TGGAGTTGTCATAGGCACAAGAATGGATCCCAGCTTTTCCATTGTTTATTGGCAGGGTTAAGGTACAATTCTTTCTCTCCTTCACAGAGGATTGTGCCTGACCTCTAGAAACACTGCATAGATGATTGTGTGGGGGACCACCTCCTGCTTCAGGTAAACACTCCAAATCTTCTTAGACAAGTTTAGCACAGACCATCCTTCTCTTCAGTACACTGTCACAGTGTCTTCCTCCACACTACCTTTTCTAGATACCAAATTGTTGGTGCAAAACACCGGTCTGAAGCACTGGTTTATTACAAACCCACTGACTCACACAGCTTTCTCCTCCACGGGTTTTTAATGTCAAAGTTAAGAGCAAATATTGCAAAGTGTATCATGAGGAAGTGGCGCTTGGTATTCCATGAAATGGTGGTGAATTTCTTCACTGGCAATTTGCCGTTTGGCAAGTGAATCTGGGGACCAACTTTATTTGCCTTGCAGTTTCGAAATAGTAATGTCTGTGTGTAAGATTGTTTCGAGAAGCAGCTAAGATAGAAGATGCATTCCTTTCTCTGCACATAGTTCTGCTGTCTTATGAAAGTAACAAAATAAGTCTGTTTATAAGAATGACCAACAGCGCTTCATCATACACAACAATTGACTCCAAAATAAATAAAGCCATCATCCCCACTTGTGCTAGTCTGGGTGTTTGTCCACATCCTCGTATACCGATACTGAACACAAAGTGCTGACACTCAACTGTTTCCTTAAATAGAGGGCATCAGAACTGGCTGCAGCATAGGCTTTCTGAGTCATGTTTATTCTATTTAAATACCAATGTGTGGGCCACGGCGAAAGAAATCACCTAACTGACAGTAGCTATACACAAGACGTCAGATAAATCAGCAAAGTTGTTTTGTCTGCGCTTTCAGCTAAGCTACTGATAAATTTGTTTTGAGTAACTTTGACGGCACAGGACACACAGTACTGTAAATGAGAAAGGGCAGAAGGATTTGGGGAGCAGGAAAAGACAAATGTAAAGTCATACACTTTGGAAAAGAAGAATTTAAAGGCACAATATTAGCTAAATGGTGAAGTGATTAGCGAAACTGGTTATAACACAGGCCTGGGTGTAGTGACCTGACAACAATTTCAAGTAAAACTGTGGGGCAGCAACTAGCAAGGTAAACACATACTGTATATGCACCACTCTGGAGAGTTTGCATTTTTAGCTGTCCTAGCCAAGACCTCCTTGTAAATAAGCATCGCTGAATAGAGCCTTTTCTGGTGAAATAAATTCAAATACACACAATTACGGCAGGCATCATGGGAAACTTCATACGCAGCTCAGGAGATACTATAATTCACACAGTGCAGGGGAGAGTCGGGCCTCACAGAGAAATGCTTTATTTCAGCCACTAAAGCATTCTTAATGAAGGTAAGTCATTTGTCTTTATTTTAGCCATTTATTTTCACTTTAGACGGGTCACAAAGCAGCCCCTGACCTATGGCAGCGCATGCCTGATGATATTACAGTGGCCTCTGCTGCACTCAAAACTGAGCAGTAGTCCAAAGGAAGCCTGTACATCTTCCTAAAAAGAACTCATTTTAAAGCTTTACAATGTGAAATATATAGCATAACTGGGACATACAATGGCCTGGCTCAGAAGAAAAAATTACTCACCTTAGTAATTGCTTTTCTTCTCATGGAGTCTTGCTATATTATAACAATAGCAGTCAGCCACCGCAGCTGAACTGCCCCGGAGAGGAAGGAGTTAACTCTAGAAGATCTGGAGTTCTACAGCGCGAGGGCGCTGTGCCCAAAGCTCTATCTGGCAGTTTCAAATGAAACTGTCAGATCTTTACGATACTAACATCAAAGAGACGAAAGTCTGTGTGGAAAAACTACACTAGCCCATGGCTACCTACTAGTAGTAATAACAACAATATAAAGAACAAAGAAACACCCAGAGCCATAATAACAAAAATTGATGGTATTATGGTTCGTTTTACCACCCTTGACAAGCACATATGAACCCCCTTCCCCAAAGACTCAAGTCCAGGAAGGGGGCAATATAAATAACCTAAATGAAACAATCTAGATCCCTAACCCAAAGGAAAAGAGGGTAAGGGAAAAACTACAATGGCATGACACAGTGCTTGCACCAATCCGCCACCCCTACCCAAGTAGAAGTTCTGAGAGGGGTAGGAGGGAGGGTGGTTATAATATAGCAAGACTCCATGAGAAGAAAAGCAATTACTAAGGTGAGTAATTTTTTCTTCAAACACCATGAAGTCTTGCTATATTATAACAATAGCAGATTACACAGCAGTACCTCCATGGAGGAGGGTCAGAACCTACTTAGGAAATAGGCTCTGAAGCACAGCTGTGCCAAACCGAGCATCTCTCCTGGACTGGACATCCAGGGAATAATGCTTGGTAAAGGTGTGAACTGTCTTCCAGGTAGCAGCTTGACAAATCTCCAGAATGGGATGTCTCTAGCAGCCGCTAGAGACGCAGCTGTACCCCTGGTGGAGTGGGCCCTCAATCCTGAGGGGGGTACTCTACCCAGTTTCTGATAACAGAATTGAATACAAGAAACAATCCACCTTGCAATTGTTCTCTTAGTGGCAGGTTTCCTTGCCAACCTCGCCATAGGTAAGAAAGAGTTGGAGGATTCGAACCATGACCTCTGGTGCGCTCTAAATAGTAGCTTAAGGCTCTTTGACATCCAAGTTGTGCAGTCTCCTCTCACCTGAGGAAGAATGCTCAGTGAAAATACTGGGAGAGAGATAGATTGATTCAGGTGGAAATCAGAAACCACCTTAGGCAAAAACTTTCTATTAGTCCTAAGGACTACCTTATCTCTGTGGAAAGAGATAAAATCTTCTTCCACTGACCGGCCTGTAGCTCACTTATGCATCTGGCAGAGGTGATAGCTACTAGGAAAACAGTTTTCCAGTTAAATACTTGAGCTCTGCAGAAGACAGAGGCTCAAAGGGGTTGCATTAACTGAGCAATGCAAATATTCAGGTCCCAGGCGGGAGCTGGTTCCCAAAAGGAGGGTTAGTATGAAGTAACCCTTTAAACAACTTGGAGAACACCGGGTGAGAAGAAAGGAGGCAGGCTTCCCCTGGACACAAAAGCAGAGACAGCTGCCAGATGAACCTTCAGGGTAGCTGGTCTAAGGCCTAGGGAATTCAGATGGACCAAATAGTCCAGTAGAATGGGAAGATCAGCAGATTCTGGGATAATCTGCCTCTCAGAGCACCAGATGGAAAACCTCTTCCACTTAGAATTATAAGTGGCCCTAGTGGAAGGCTTCCTTGAAGCCTTTAAAATATCCATGACACCTTGAGAAAGGTGTAAGTCAGCAAATTCTAGCTCCTCAAGAGCCAAGCCTTGAGGTGGAGGGATTTGAGGTCCGGATACACACTCTCCCTGTGCACAGGCCAGTAAGTCGTGGACTCTGGGCAGGCTCAGGACAGGGTGGACTGCCAGGACAGGAGCAGAGGGTACCAGGGCTGTCTGGCCCAATCTGGGGCAATCAGAATCACTCTGCAAGGTTGAGATCTGATTTTTACTAGTACCCTGAAAAGGAGAGGAAAGGGGGAAAGGCATACAGGAACTTCCCTTTCCAGTCCAACAGAAAGGCGTCCAGAGGGACTGAGCCCAGAACTGGAGGCCTGCAACAGAAAAGAGGAAGTTGGTGGTTGCCTGGGGCTGAAAAGATCTATCTGAGGAGTGCCCCATCTGGCAAAGACAGACCCCAGCACTTGTGGATTCAGAGCCCATTCGTGATGGCCCTGAGAAATTCTGCTGAGGGCGTCCGCCAGGACATTGTCCTTCCCTGGGAGATGAACCGCTATCAGGGAGGTGTTCAGGGAGTAAGCCAGAGACCACAACTTCATTGCTTCGGTGCACAAGGCTGAAGACCGAGTGCCCCCTTGCTTGTTGATGTACCACATTGTGGTGGTATTGTCTGTCCTGACTTGAACCACTTTGTTCTGGACAGAATCTGAAAACACCCAAAGAGCTAAAAAGACAGCTCTGAGTTCCAAAAGATTGATGTGGAGCAGAGACTCCTGAGGAGACCATACCCCCTGAGTGGCAAGGTCGCCCAGGTGAGCCCCCCACCCTAACAGGGAGGCATCCGTGGTGAGGGTGAGGGAGTGAGAAATGGGAATGAAGGGAACCCCTGTCTTAAATTGCTCTGGACCTGCCACCAGTGGAGGCTAGGATCAGAGTTTGAGTAACTGGGACCAACTTGGTAAGGGGTCCTTCCTTGAGACCAATAGGCCCTCAAATGGAACTGAATGTCCCTCATCTGGAATCTTGCTCCCTGCACGACAGCTGTGGAAGCAGCCATGTGCCCGAGGAGTTGCAGAAAATGCCTTGCTGGTCGAGAGACCCGCAGGGTAAAGGAGGATGCCAGGGCGATGAATCTGTCCACCCTTTCCGAGGGAAGAAAAGCCCTGGCTAACCTTGTGTTCAATTCTGCGCCTATGAAAGTTAGGACCTGAACTGGTTCCAGAACTGACTTTGGTAAGTTTAGCAGGAATCCCAGGAAGTGAGAAGCTGCTGGGTGACTTGCAAGTGGGTTCACCTGACCTGAGACTGACCCACAATGAGCCAGTCGTCCAGGTAGGGAAACACAGCAACCCCTTGCTTCTTAAGTGAGCCACTACTACAGCGAGACATTTTGTGAATACCCTTGGCGCAGAGGTAAGGCTGAAGGGCATTGCCCTGAACTGGTAGTGGCCTGAGGGCAGTTCAACCTGAGGTACTTTCGGTGAGAAGGCCTGATCAGAACATGAAAATAAGCATCCTTGAGGTCCAGGGAAGCTAGCCAGTCCCCTGGCCTTAGGGAAGGCAATATCATTGCCAGAGTCAACATTTTGAACTTTGGTTTCAACAGATGCTTGTTCAAGTATCTTAAATCTAGAATGGGCCGCCATTCTCCTGTCTTTTTTGGGGTAAGAAAGTATCTTGAATAAAGCCCCTTGCCCTGATGGCAAGGAGGAACCCTTTCCACTGCTTTGCAGTCCAGCAGAGCAGAAACCTCTGCTTCCAAAGCAAGGGCTTCTGAAGGATTTGCAGGTGGAAAATGCCTGGCTCTCATCTTTGGAAAGTGTTTGAAGCTGAGAACCAGACCCTGGCCTATTACCTCCAGAACCCATCTGTCCGTAGTTAGGGACAGCCAGTTCTGGCTGAAATAGGCCAACCTGCCCCCCACTGGTACAGGAGAATCGGCCCTGGACACCCCATCAGGGTGCCTGCTTAGCAGCAGCCTTAGGCTGAGGGGAGGGGACGTCACTTGTGCCACGCCTACCCTGCTCTCTGAAGAAACCCTTCAAGTAGACAGCAGAGGAGGCTTGAAATTGGTAAAAGGCCTGGAAAAGGGCCTGCCCTTACCTTCTGGGAGCATGCCTTGTGGCATGGCATGCTTCTCCTTAGCCTGGGCACTTTTGTAGGTAGTTCTGTATTCATCCATCTTTTTCATATAGTTTTCTGTTTGCTCCCCAAAAAGAGAATTTCCCACTACAGGAAAATCCATAGCCTTTGACTGGGTATCTTGGGACAGATTAGTGCATCTGAGCCATGCCAACCTACGGGAAGCTACAGAAGTGGCCATGACCCTAGAAGAAACATCATTAACATCGACAGCAGTATGAAATTGAACTTTAGAGGCTTCAATGCCATCAGCAGCCACCTGTTCCAACTCACTAGCCAGCTGGCCATGGGCCTGCTTGGCTAACTGCAATACTGTGTCCCACCTAGATTTCTGATATCTAGCTACATAAGCCATATAATTTGCCTGCCTGAGTCCCAAAGAAGCTGCCATATACTGTTTCTTTCGCCATGGCATCAATCTTCCTGGAATCCTTATCAGGAGGATGTGAGGCCAGAGGAATATTAGCCTTGTCACAGGCTGCAGCTTGTACCACACCTACATGACTACACTGCTCAGTAAGGAAGTCTGTATCCGAGCCTGACAAAGATACCTTCTGTCCATTTTTTATCTATAGGAGGGACAGAATGAGGATTTTTAAAATCTTTGTTGTTTGCTTCCTAAATGACTTATGCAAAGGAATAGACAACCTCCTAGACTCTGGAATATCCATCATTTCCACATAATCAGGCTCCTCTTGCTCATCCACAGCCTCCTCTAAAGGAAGCTGGAGGGTTTCTGCAACCTTTTTGTAAAAAATAAAGAAAGAAGGGGACTCAGACAGAATAGGAGGAGATTCTAAAGGTCTGTCTGGAGAAATGTCCGGTTCAATGGGCACGTCCAGACCCCCAGCCACACATATATTGATCAAATTCCTCCTCCCCCTCCTGTGGTTCATAAAAATCCTCAACTTCAAAATCCTGAACCACTGGGACTGAACGAACCAACCTTTTACCAGCTGTTGGTGGTTCTACAGATCCCTGAGACAGTGACTGGACAATCTGAATGGCTTTAGCTATCTCTGCAGCAGTTGGAGACACAATTTTGGACTCCAGACCTACTGATTTCCTTGTCTTTTTACTTGGGACTGGTTCCTCTGAACCAGCCTTCCTTTTGCCCGAGGAAGTCTCGCCCTGGTCAGAGGGCACTCCCTCTGGTCCAGTGGGTACTGGACCGGGCTGGCCATCCGGGTCAGCGGACTTTTTGGCCTCTCGTTCCCTGAGCCGGCCCAATCTCTTCTCCAGGGTGGCTGCAGGGAAATTTTTACACACCTGGCAGTCTGACAGGAGGTGGTCAGCCCCCAGACAATAAACACAAGTGGTGTGTGGGTCAGCCTTGGCAAAGGCGTCCCACAGACATCACAGTGTTGAACAGTGGGCCGGTTTTTCTTTTGGGTTTCTCAGACATAATGCCAGCCTAACCAAAACTTGCCCTTTGATGGCAGTGCTGTATAAGACACATTCTTTATCGTCCCAACCGTGTCACGGGTATTTGAAAACCGTAATAATTCCGCTTTTTTAGAACCGATAAGAACTGGAACCGCACTCTAAACCCACTGTACACTTTTAAAATGCAGACAAAACTGCCGATCGGTTCAAACCGAACCGATAATTAATTTTCCACACAGACTTAAATTTTAGTACTTACGGTTACCAGATAGAGCTTTAAAACCAAATGCGGTAAAATAATAACTTTTGCCGGTTCAAATGAACCAAAAATACTCACTTGAACCGAGAATGAACCGAGCTGAAGGAGCTGATCTCGGGCGACTGTTCAGTGAAGCGGAGTAAAGAATCTGACAGTTTCATTTGAAACTGCCAGATAGAGCTTTGGGCACAGCGCCCTCGCGCTGTAGAACTCCAGATCTTCTGGAGTTAACTCCTTCCTCTCCGGGGCAGTTCAGCTGCGGTGGCTGACTGCTATTGTTATAATATAGCAAGACTTCATGGTGTTTGAATATGCCATTTATCATCACTTGTGAGGGGGCAGGACTTACAGAACTCACTTGTGGCACTGCTTCTTGTCGGTAATTGCTCAGCTCCTTCACTTGTTAAGATAAATAGCATAGTTTGGGTCAGGCCATTGTGCATCCACTGTTTACAATGTTCTTGCACAGCTGCATGGTTAGGCCCCATCTTGGGAAGGGACAGAAATGAAAGTTACTTACCAGTAAATCTATATCACCAAAAGAATCGCCTCCATACGGCAATACTCTCTGAACTATCGCAGCCAGAACCAGGACCCTACAGAGACATTAGAACCTTTGGCCACTCAAGCCATAGGCACATGGCCAACATGTAACCTTGTGCACACTGACATCATACAGAGTATATGGCGCAAGTGCACCCTACTGTTCAATTCAATTTCATTTTTTTGTACATTTTTTCTGCTCCGGCTCGAGGAATTCTCTCCAGCAACCCCACTCACCAATGACTCTTACCTCCTGTCTGAAGCTCTTCTTCTGCCAGGTCCGCTCCAGCCTGGCAGATCCCCGGCTCTGAACCCCCCAAGGTGGGGCCACCATCACCCTGGCCCTCTATCTATAGTCTGATGTGCCGGGTCGGAGTTGGATGGGGACCCCTGGCGAAGAGAGCCCCACTGTGGGAGAATGGCCGTGGGACTATAGGTGCCTTTGCCTATCCCCGAGGCCGAGGATTTTCTGCTGTGGTTTCCCCTAGGAGCGCGGGCATGCAATGGTGCCAGCACAGCTAATGCTGTAAGCGCCTGCCACGCTCCTCTCCCTAAACTACTCAGGTGCTAGCTGTGCCTCCGGTCTCCACCGGGGGTCACTACTGCACCAGAGTAACCCTGGATCCCTCCCCAGGGAGAAAAGTGCAATCCATTAGACGCTCGATCCTTCTCCCTCCCCTGCCGACCCCGGGCGCCTGAGCTCGTTCCCAAACTTGGATCACTGGCTTGGTGTGAGGTTTGGCGTCCAGCGCCTCAACCCTCGGCACCACCAGGCCATCCCAATTCAATTTTATTGATTAGTTAAAAACCTTTACATAATAAAATACAATAAATATTTTTCAGGAGTAACAATGTAGACAAAATATAAAGTGCTAATTTTAGATACAATATCTTATGTCCAGCAGTAGGGTCATAATCTCTCTGTTCACACCACAGAGATTTGTACATAGAAATGATTCAGCGGGCCATTGTGTCTAATAGTAAGACCAGGGGTTAATTACTTCAGCAACATGTCTAAAACCTGCGATATACCAAATTTGAAGGGAAAGTGAGAGACAAATCGAATATAAGTTTATTAAGGTCAATTTTCAGTCACTGCCCTAAGAGACAGTGTCCGTCATAAATAAAGAGATCGTAAAAAGCTGACAGTACTCTACAAGGTGGCTAAATCTTTGTTATTAAATAGTTCCACTATAATTTTGTCCAGGGGGAGTTGTAAAGGGCTTAATATATCACCCAGCCATTTGTCTCTATTCTTCCAAAACAAAGGGCATAGGAGGGTATGTGCTTCATATCATCTTCTGAGGATTTTCCACACTTACGATAAGGAGAGAGGCCTTCAGATCTTTTCTGAATAAAATGTATATAATTTGCTTTGTACACTTCCATTCTATATCTTGTCATTAATCGACGAGAATCTGGATCAGTTAATTTAATTTAATTAAATTGGGTTCAATAAAGTGCATTGTTTTCATTTGTTTATACCATTTGTAACACTTGTAATTAGCTACGCACTCGAAGTTCTTTGCTGTATCTATCTCGGATTCTAGATATAACTGTGTTCTTGATTTCAACCCAAGGTTTGAGATAAATTTCAATTAAAGTTGAACCAAAATCCAGTGTAAAAAGTTCTTTTTTAATTAGATTGGTTAAAGGTGTTTGAAAACCTTAATCAGTGTATTTAATTTGCTCTTCCAAACATTGCATTGGAAGGTGTTCCTCTGGGAGCAAAAAGAGCTTCAAAAGGAAAAGAAGTCTTCTCTCTTTTGCCATGGCATCTCGTGTATACTGTCCTAACTCTAGACATAAAAGAGGTAATGGAACTGAGTGAGGTACCGTGAGAAGGCGTCTATTAAGTTTACTTACTGGAGTCTCCAGTTCTTTCAGAACCCCTTGGTACCAGACTTCCACAGCATATAATCTGATCATTTTAATCTTTGCATTTAGAACTTTTAGAGCTCTCAGAACAGAACTTCCACCCAATTTAGAACTGAAAGACCTAACAGCATTAGAAGTTGTACTTGGCCTATTTACGATCAATGTTTAATGATTTGTCCATTTCCCATTTTGTGAAAATCTCACTCCAAGTTAGTCATAAATTTTAACTGTTTCTAGTTTGACCTGCTCGAACCAGACCACTGGGGGCTGTTTTGTCTTTGTTTTCAAAGATTAATAGCTTTGTTTTGTGTTTATTGATTTTTAGCTTTCGATCCAAACATATTTTGGAAAAGTGATTCAGTGTCCACTGCAGTCCCAATAGTGATGTAGAGAGCAAGACCAAATCATCTGCATAGGCTAATGCAGGAATTCAATTATTGCCTATTTTGGGTGAGTGGAAATCCAGATCATATAGGTCTTCCAAAATTGTATTAATGTAAATATTGGATAAAGTTGGTGCGAGTAGGCAACCTTGCCTTACTCCGCGATTAGTGGGGAAGCTATGAGTTAATTGTCCTTATAAAATGGGCAAAAACAATCCTGGAGCCTGATTGGCTAAAACACATTTTCAGTCGTGTCCATATCAGGCCACATCTATTCAACGGGCACTACTTCTGCTAGCCACGATGAACCACACGGGAAAATCACTCCGTGCTAACGGTCCCTAATGCAGCAAGTCAGCTAGCAGCACACAGAAACTGGGACAGAAGCACAACTGCTACACTGATAGATCGCACGGTACAGAGAAATGGCATACCAATAACCCCCAACCCCTTTTCCATCAAACTTTAAAGCTGTAGTACCATTCATTAATTTAATTTTTTGCCAGGCATTCCTCACAACTAAATATCTGTTGCTCCCAGTATTCAAACGTACCCAGGAACCAGTGACTCCACTGACCATTAACGGAATCGGTATCCTTCTTCCGGCGTCTCCTGTCTCCGTTGTCCGTTCCTCACACAGCAACCCGGCCACATTAACGAGAGCAACAAAAGAAAATAGCTGATAATATCCCCTAATGCAGCACAGTGCTGTTACACAGCCCAGCTTTGTGATTTTAAAAGTCTGACTGAAAACCGCTCTACACGGCAGCCGTCAAGGGACACGCTCGCTAACAGTCAAGCGAATCAGTGGCTATTAGTAAAACTGTAAACCACACAAAATAAAGTAAAACGGTAAATAAAAAAGAAAAATGAAGTGTATGTGTATTGTGGCACAGACAAACTTGATAGGAGAGACACAAGCACCACGATGGAAATCGCTCTGTAGGCACGGGGCAATAACACACACGCTTGCTCACAGTCAAACCGGCCAGTGCCTGCAATGCAAGAACAAAGGCTAAACAAAACCAAGATAAACTAAGTTAAAAAAAAAAAAATTCTCTATTAGGACACAGATTTGGCAGAAGAGAGAAAGAGACATACAGTGAATGATACATATGGTCTGCATAACTGAGGGACTATTTTTCAATCTTCTCCATCTTTAATACTTTTACCATATATTTCTTAAATATTTAATTCTTTTTCTTTTCTTTTTCTGGAGAGTTATGGGGGTCCATTTTATAAACGCAATAAGACACTCCGAGGTGTGGGTTATGGCCTGATAAGAGCACTTCCCAGGTGCTAAAGGCACTCAGCGCAAGCGCCTTGTACCTCATAACGCATCTGGGGTATGCTCTTATCAGGCCATAACCCACACCTCGTCATGTCTTGTTGCTGGCATATTGATTGTATTGCATTTGTGTCCACGTATCTGAATAAAGTCTCTCGATTATATTGATAATATATGGAGCATGTGATAATTCTTCTAACTTGGTCCATAATATTTATTTATTTTGTTTATTTATTTATTTAGAAATCATAGGAATTACAACCCTTCAAGTCATAGACTCATTTCCAAAGGCTCCACGTCAAATAACAGTATTAAAAGTATCAAAGAACAGCATACAGCAGTTACATCAATCACAGCAGTTAGGCCAACGAATGAGTATGGCGGACAATAAAAATAATAGAGTTTACAGGACACACGTGTGGTTATTGCCCTATACAGGTGGTAGCTAAGTATACTGGCAGAGATACATTATTACAGTCCTAGAGCAGGGTGCAACCTCAGGGAGGCGTTGTCAAGGTAGCATAACACAGTTACTAGATTAATAACTGTCCTATACAGATGGTAGCTAAGTGTAGTGGGACGTGTCCGCCCCGCTCGGGCGTGCAGGATCTCCACAGCCCCAGAAGCCGTTTCGCCTGCCGAGGATTTGGTGGTCCTGCCTGCAGGAGACCGCCTGCCCCCTAATAGACATATCTAAAACAAAGGTAATTCCTCTGGACAATGGTCCGTGCCGCCTGCCCTGCTGGACTCTTTAGCGCTGCTCCTGAGCAGAGAAGCGTTTAAAAAAATCCTGGCGCCTTTTTTCTTCACTACGTAGCTACCACTGCCCGCAGTCCCTAGCTGGAAGCTACTGAGGACACTGCTTGATTTAATGAAGTACGATGTAAAGCTAAATTGGAACAGCCCGTTTTTCCTTCCAGTCTGCTCTACAAGGGGCTGGGTGTAACTGTGTGTCTGGGCTCCGAATTTCTGATCGCAGGGCATACACTGAATTTACCAGATTTGCTCCTTGGATCAGGAATAAGGCTATTGAAGTGTAACCAGCTAAAATACAGAAATTTATTTGCTTAGTTATAGTGTTTTACTGCTACCTATATTATACCCGCCCCCTCTCTTTGTGTAATTTTTTATACTGTTTTGCTACCTATATCATACCCGCCCCATCTCTTTGTGTAATTTCTGTGACCCTGCCTTTCTCCTCTCCCTACTTAAATCCCCTCCTTTTCTCTCTCCCTCAGGACAATCCTCTCCTTTCCTCTCTCCCTCAGGACTTGTCCGCCCCACTCGGGCGTGCCCAGGATCCTCCACAGCCCCCAGAAGCCATTTCGCCTGCCGAGGAGTTGATGATCCTGCCTGCAGGAGACTGCCTGCCCCCTAATAGGCGAATCTAAAACAAAGGTAATTCCTCCAGACAACGGTCCGTGCCGCCTGCCCTGCTGGACTCTTCAGCGCTGCTCCTGAGCAAAGGAGCATTTAAAAAAATCCTGACGCCTTTTTCCTTCACTATGGAGCTACCGCTGCCCGCAGTCCCTAGCTGGAAGCTACTGAGGACACTGCTTGATTTAATGAAGTACAATATAAAGCTAAATTGGAACAGCCCTTTTTTCTTCCAGTCTGCTCTACAAGGGGCTGGTTGTAACTGTGTGTCTGGGCTCCGAATTTCTGATCGCAGGGCATAGACTGAATTTACCAAAGTTACTCCTTGGATCAGGAATAAGGCTATTGAAGTGTAACCAGCTAAAATACAGAAATTTATTTGCTTAGTTATAGTGTTTTACTGCTACTTATATTATACCCGGCCCCTCTCTTTGTATAATTTTTTTATACTGTTTTGCTACCTATATTATACCCACCCCCTCTCTTTGTGTAATTTCTGTGATCCTGCCTTTCTCCTCTCCCTACTTAAATCCCTCCTTTCCTCTCTCCCTCAGGACAATCCCTCTCTCTCTCCTTGTCCACCCTCCAGGCGTGCCCAGGATCCTCCACAGCCCCAGAAGCCGCTTTCGCCTCCGAGGATTTGGTGATCCTGCCTACAGGAGACCACCTGCCTCCTAATAGATGAATCTAAAACAAAGGTAATTCCTCTGGACAACGGTCCGTGCTGCCTGCCCTGCTGGACTCTTCTGCGCTGTTCCTGAGCAGAGGACCATTTAAAAAAATCTTGGCATCTTTTTTCTTCGCTACGCAGCTACCGCTGCCCGCAGTCCCTAGCTGGAAGCTACTGAGGACACTGATTGATTTAATGAAGTACAACATAAAGCTAAATTGGAACAGCCCTTTTTTCTTCCAGTCTGCTCTACAAGGGCCTGAGTGTAACTGTGTGTCTGGGCTCCGAATTTCTGATCGCAGGGCATAGACTGAATTTACCAAATTTGCTTCTTAAATCAGGAGCAGAGGCCCCGCCGGCACTGTGCACCGGCTCCCCACCCACCCGCTCTCCCTATCTCGGCATTTTCTTTTATAGGCTGTGCGTGTCAATTTCAGTTTTAACCCAACAGGCTATTTTCCCATTAGCTCCTTATCTTTTACCACCACTAGAGGTCGTCAGTTAACCATTCCTGCTCATTGGAATGTATGCCCCAATGCTCGCAGCTGCTCTAGGCAGTTTTAATTCTTCCACATTCTACAGCTGCACTTTCCCGACCCTATTATGGCACATAAATTCCTGATCTCTCTCTAGTTACCGGTCTCTTGCTCTGTTCCCCTGCCAAACTCTCACTACCACCCTGTCCTCATAGCAGCACTAGGCTGCAACACTCCCCTGGAGATTTCATATTCTCTAACATGCTGGTTAGACCAGCCGTCAACCTTGCTCGAACTCCACTATTTATTTCAAGATTTATCAACTATCTAGTGGCCTACTATCTAGATCACAGACTCTGCTCCGTAATTACCACGATCTCTCCCGTTACTCACCGAAAACTATGGTATCTTTTGCTGCTGGCGATCCTAATGGTAGGGGATGTGGAACAAAACCCAGGTCCTGTACATCCTCAGCCATGCCACAATACCTCCTGGGTCACTATTGGGGGTATACGCATAGCTCATCTAAATATTAGGAGCCTCACACGCAATTTTACGGAACTGGAGGCTTGGGTCTCCACCCATAACCCTGATATATTGTGCCTCTCTGAAACATAGCTCAAGTCTTCCACCCCTGCCTCAATCTGCACGTTATCTAATTATGGCCTTCTCCGAAATGACAGACGATCTTTTAAAGGGGGGGTGTTGTGCTGTTTTATAAAACTCACCTCAACATCATGCATACTGCTGTACCCCAATCCTCCGCCTGCGAGTCTCTACATGCTCTCCTTCGCTTGGGTGCAAAAAATCTACATATAGTAGTTGCTTATAGCCCGGCCCTGGGTGGGCTATCTGCCTTCTTAAATTTACTGGAGGACTCGGTAAAACTCGGTCGCAATGAACTGCTTATTTTAGGGGATATGAATCTAAACTGGCTGGGACACATGCATAGCCAACTGCTATCTACAATCCAGAATTATAACATACATCAAGTCATAACAGAGCCCACGAGGATCTCCCCTAACACAACATCTAGCACATTACTTGACTGGGTGTTAACAAACAGGATGGACAGAATTGTAGATGCTGGCACCCTACGTAACACAATATCAGATCACTCCCCCATTTACTGTATTTGGCAACACTCCAGCTCCCAGTCCTCACCCCCACATTATATCACTTTCAGGAACTACGCTGATCTGGATCAGGCTAAATTCCTGTATGAAATCTCATCCTCAGACTGGTCCTACTTTTCTCAGTCCCTTGATGTGCGGACAGCTCTGAACCACTTTCTAGACCGCTTTTGTTCTATCAAAGACAGACATAAACCCCTAGTGACCCGACGCGTATGTGCTACACCAACTAAATGGCTGCACAAAGATCTACTGCCAACCAACCTTACATGCCAGAGACAAGAGTTGGAAGCGGTTCAGAAAAACTGGCCTCACTGCTGACTACCACTCTTACAGGATCCAGAGAAGTGACTGTAAAAAACAGATTAGACAAGCTAAAAGCACTTATTCCAAGGGGCTTCTGATGGAAGCTACTGGAGACTCTAGAAAATGCTGGTCTCATATAAAAACATTCCTAGGAACAAAGCAAACTAAGCTGACAGATGATATACTCATAAATGGCGTTCACTGTACCAACCCTAGGACCATAGTGGAGGCCTTTAACAAAAAATTATCTGACCTGTCAAGCTATATGTAACCCCTAGATGGCGCTATCCCAGGGGCTACTACCCCTGCCTGATTTGCCACTAACAGGTTGAGGGGCCTGGATCCAATGGCGGGTGCCTCCACCCAGAGGTCAGGGTTTGCAATAGTTAAACTTACTTGGTCACAGCCCTCTGGGACACTGCAACCCCCCTTTCTTCCCACTAGTGGCCACAGTATACCAGAATTACCTTCACAGTATACACTTCCCCAGAACTGGTTCAGGCACTGGGACCCCTGTAAAACAAGATACAGTGCAACAATCACAGTACAATATTTAACATAGACAAATACCTCAGGCAGTATAACTTTGCTGAAACAAGCAGCTCTGATTTATTTAGGGATATAACAAGAACAGGGGGAAATCATGTTAATTAGCTTATCACTTTACTCATCTACCTATGGCTCTGTGCACAGGCCTATCCCTACCAGTTACTGTCCCTGGGTACCCAAGCCCTAGTGGCTAGTCCAAACCGTGGCAGCTGGTAGGGGCCCTTTCCCACAGAGAAAAGAAAATGAGTTTAAACAGTCAGCAGTACAGTGATTCCATTTGGATTTAATGTGGCAATCCAACAGGAGCGACCCTGAATTAGTACTCACGACCTCCAAACAAGATAGGGTCCTTCAATGTCAGCAGGGCTACTCTTGAGCTCCACAAGACCTCACACATTTATATGGCAAACAGGCAGGCTGCTTCTCTATCCCGATCGCAATTACTGCACAATACCGGGAGAACACACAGCAGATTCAGTTCCTGAAGACCCGAGTGCAATTCAACAATTTCTCCAGTCTTCTACAGGGTGAGCCTGGTTTCTACTCTTCAGAGATCCTTTGATTCTCTTCACAGGACGGATTCAGTCCTAACAAGCAGTTACACAAGCTGCAGACCGAACTCTGGACCTTACACATGTTTTTGACTAAAACTGTGCACTGAAGGAGCACAGGGTTCCTTTCCCTTCACTGCCAGAGCTAAACTGAAACTCCAACAGACAAAACGGGCACTTCCTTTGAGTTCCTCCCAGTTCTTGACTGGATTGGCTGTCACTCACAATAGACTGCTGCTGTTGGTCCAAAAGGTGCCAAGTCTAAACTACATCTCCCAGAGTCACTGCCCATACAATCCTCTTGTGGCTGGCTCAGATTATGAGTCCAAGTTCTGATTCGTCCAAGGCACCATTTTAGAGCTAGCTTACCCCACACTGATTGGTCCAGTTCAGCAGTTCAAAACCAGAATGGGAACTAGGCAGACACAGTTCTGACTGCAAAGAAAGCAGGTTAGACAAACTGTAATTTCATTATTACTCTAAATGATTTCTGGCAAACAGTTACATCTTTCAGATAGGTTCCCTTTGCACTCCTAGTGACTGCAAAATGGAGTGAATTAGCAGCAGCTCGAGTGGTACTCAAACAGAGAAGCACACAGTCCCCCATACAAACTAATTATGTCTGCAAGCAGACAGCTCTTAAAGAGATAGTACCAGAGGTTCTAAAAACACTCACTAATAAATGGCTTAAACGCCAAACACCATTCAGGCTTGGAGCATTCAAGCAAGCTCCTGGAAGTCTTTTGGGAACCCCCATTTGCAGGGGGGTTACATATACTTCTGTCTTCATGAATAGCCAGCCTTTACCCACCCCCCATCACTGAACCTACCCCGCATTTCTATTTTAAGGCTATATCAAAATCTGACGTTCTGGGCCTGCTAGATGCCATCCCTGACAATACTAGTGTAAGCCCTGATGGGCTTGAACCTAAACTCCTCAAACTTGCCGCACCATTTATTGCCCTACCACTATCAAGGATTTTTACCCTATCTCTCTGCCATGGTGCTGTCCCTGACATCTGGAAAATGGCACGTGTCACTTCAATCCATAAGAAAGGAGACAAAAGTGATATGACCAACTATCGACCAATAGTATACTCTCAGTCCTAAGTATAATCCTGGAAAAACTAGTATCAAGACAATTCATTGAATTTTTATCTAAACATAACCTTCTCTCACCAATTCAGTATGGCTTTCAAAAGGGTCATAGCACCTCCACAGCTATGCTTCACCTAACAAATGACACCTTAACTGCAATGGACAAAGGGCACCTCATGGGAGCAGTTTTTATTGACCTAACAAAGGCCTTTGATCTTGTTGATCATCCTATTCTCCTCAACAGTCTCTTAGCCATTGGTTTCTCTCACAACGCAACTGCCTGGTTTAAAAGCTATCTGTCAAATAGGACTCAGCTTGTGAGGTTCAACTCTGCACTATCTAGCCCTAGTGCTATCAATCTAAGTGTTCCCCAGGGATTGATATTAGGACCGCTTCTCTTCTCGATCTTTATTAACAATATCTCCCCGAATATCCCCGGCTGCTCGGCTATCCTCTATGCGGACGACCTGTTCCTTTACTGTAGTGACAAGAATATCCAAAATATAAACCTAACCCTTACTGCTGTGTTTAAGTCCACCCAAACCTGGCTCCTCCACCACAAGCTAATCTAGAATACTGATAAAACACATACTATGCCGCTTGGCTCTGCGGTCAAACTAAGTAATACCCGGGACAAGTTTGCAGTCTCTGGCCAGGACGGAAAGGTCCTCGAACCAGTTCGCGCCTTCAAGTATCTAGGTGTCCTCCTCGACGAGAATCTTAATTTTGGTCAGCATATAACATCCACCTGCAAATCAGTTAATGCCAAACTAGGAGTAGCATATAAAACCAGCTCTGTCTTTACACAGTAAGCAAGACTAGCAGTTGCCCATGGAATTCTGCTCCTATCGCTATCCAGTGGGGTAGCTACCTATCTTAATGCACTCAAAACTCTCCTTGGAGAATGGGACACTACCTACAACAGCATATGCCACTATGCATCGGCCTCTCCCTGGTCAAAACACCATTGCACACTCTATGCCGATCCAAATTGGCTCCACCCTACTTCGGCTAGAACCCTTGCCCTTGGCTCCCTGGTAGATAATATCATTAGAGCAGCCTCCCCAATCTCGCTGGCTTCCCTACTCACTCCACTAACCTCCTCTCATGGCCTATGATCAGCTGATAAATCACTGCTGCAAATACCCAGATGTAAATCTAACAAAGGAACTCTTGCTTTCTCTCATGCGGTGCCTGAACTCTGGAACTCCCTGCCTCTTGATGTCCACTTAGCTCCCAGTCATGCTCAGTTCAAATGCAGGTATCGCTCCTTCCTCTTCAGTCAGACTTCCTGTTCCTGCTTCAAATCACCCTGAATTTCTGCCTACTTTCACCCACATCCCAAGCCACAATAAACCAATTCTCCAACTATCCTGACCTTTCTAGTCTACTACCCTATGTGCTTATTGTCTCAGCCTGTCTGTACAGTAGTTACTACCCAATAAACTATCAGCCGTAAGTGACTTTTCTCACTGATTCGCCAAGTATCATTTTTACCTAATTTACGTGATTGTAAAACCTTGTTTTAGCGTTTATTTTTAATTTTACCTAATCATGTGCTTGTAAAACCTTGTTTAGCTCTGTATGTATTACGTTTCTACCCCACATCAAATTGTATTCCACTGTTCACCCTGCTTATTGTAATTCTCCCGGGTCGCGCCTGAAAATAGTCATGTTTTGGCTAATGGCACCTACGCGGTTAACAAAAACTAAATAAAATAAATAAATAAGTAAATAAAGTCCAAACGGTCGGGTGTGGCCTCAAGCGGGCATTGTCAAAGTAGTCTTATATCTGTACAAGTTATGATACATAAATATGAGTTATGATACATATAATATAAGCCATACGCCAGCTGGCTAAGAGAAGCAGTACTAGAAGGTGGTGCTTCCGGAAAAGATAAGATGTGTCATAGGCTAGCCTGGGATGACCTCTACAGTGAAGGCTGGGTCTGGGACTATGCCTATCGGGCACACTGGCAGTTTCGGGAGGAGAAAAAGTGGTTCTTTAGGGCTGCCTTTAAGGGACTTATTTTGGAAATGGAGGTGATGGCAGCGGGGAGTGCATTATACTATGAGGGGGCTCTATATGGGAAAGATCTTTGAGCTAAGGTGGTCCTAACCCTGGGAACCATCCAAATGTTTTTGGAGGCAGTATGAGTGGCAACAGAGGAGGGAGCTGAGAAGAGGGATGTAGTGACTCCTGGGAGGGGGGGTCATACCCAGGTGGATTTTTTTGGTAAGGAGGCAAGTTTGATATTTGGGTCTTTCCTCCAGGGTGAGAATATTGATTAGGGCGTAGAGGGTACAAGTATGGGTTCGCTTGTCAGCACCACAGAGTAGTCTACATGCTTTGTTGATAGCCAGCTGGATTTTGCTTAACACAGTGGGGTCAGTGACTGACTAAATTGTAAGCCCATAGTCAACGAGTGACATGACTGATGAAGTGACTGCCAAGTGCAGGGCTTCTGGTGGCAAGTAGTCCTTGTGTCGGTATAGCAGGCCGATGCATGCATTAATGGCAGAGGAGAGTATATTAAATGTGGGCATGAAAGGAGAGGACAGTGTCAAAGGTGATGCCCAGATATTTATAGGTATGGACCTGGTCCAGAGGGAGCAGTGAGCAAGAGAGGATCTTTAATGTTTCTGTTGACACTGTCAAAGGCTGTACAGAAATCTACATGCACCCTGCTGTTGTGCAATAAAATGCTTTAATTTACTGGAACTGTTGGAGTCCATTTCTATAAGGCTAGTGAGTGTCCGAGCTTTGGAATGACTGTGTTTGTACTGAATTCGAGAGCATCACCATCCCAGTGCACAAGTTGTTATGTTTGCAAGCTACACAGAGTGTTATGGAGCCACAGGGGAAACACTTGAGGATACTTTTAGCAATCAAACGATTTAAGTGCCTTGAAAAGGCCCACGCCTGTGCGAAACGTTGGCTGGTTGTTAGCGCTGCAGTCACTGCACTGACTCTGTACACTACCTTGTTTATATCTTCGTTAATGCAAATAAAATTATTTAAAAGCATCCCTATCCTGTTTTTTTTTCCTGTGGTCTGGTGTGTGTGAGTTGAGGATTTCCACTGTCAAAAGTATTCACTGTAAATATCAAGTCTAGGCTGCTGTAATACTTTGTGAGTGTCAGGCCTGTACCCCTAGTGGTGGCACTGCAGATCTCAGTTGTTGGTAGAGAGGGGGAGCATGCCACTGAAACCACTATTCCTTTGGCTGCGTGACTGTTACTTTACCTGGCAACTCATTACTGGATTTCAATTATCAGTTTGCTGACAAATGAAATGAACACCTGACTTGATAGCTTGATGTCCTTAATTCTATCCAAGTAAAAACTGTGTGTGCACCTACCACCTAAGGTATGCAGGAGAATCTCAACCAGGTATTCTGGTTTTGGAAAGAACCCTGAGAGATTAATTGATGGGTTCTGAGTGACTTTGGATACCACCATGGGAAGGAATTTGGGATGTGTCCTGAGCATGACCCTGTCTTTGTGAAAGACCAACAAGTGTGGGCCAGTCACCAGAGACTACAACTCAGAGACCATGCAGGATGAAGTTATAGACACAGAGGACAGAAACTTCCATGAAAGGACTCAAAACTCAGAAGTAGAAACATAGAACTAATTAGTGTCAGAGAGTTGGAATAAAGACCTGGTTCTACCAGTGTCATTAGAATTATGGGGGAAATCTGCTCTTCCAGCTATCAAAATGACATCAACAGTGGTCTGGTGGGAATATGCGTGGAAATGCAGATACCAATATTTTAGAGCTCCATCGATATTTTTTTTGTTAACTCTTTTTATCGCCAGATTTTCCATGGCCCCATCAGGTAAGACCCACTCGAGTCACCACTATCACCCTGCCTAAATCCCCTGTCCAGTGAGGAATTGGGGACAGAGTCCACCCCTCCAGACCCGGGATAGAGGGGAGGACCCGAGAGAGTTGTCCGGGTGAGGACCAGCGGTGAGTGTGTGCGACACGTCCTGGGGACCACCGTCTTCCTCCTGGAGGCCTGGGTTTTTCAATGTAGTGGAGACTGCCTCCTAGGTGACAGATGTGCAATGATGTCGGTGCGGTGAGGGAACGGCTTGCCCCCTCCCGCAGATGTCCGCCATCACCTCCCCATTCTTGCATCTCCGCATAATGCAGTGCCCCCAGTCTCCACCAGGAGCCGCTGCAAGGTGGGGAAACCCCTGGATCCCTAGGAGAGGAGAGGAGAGCAGTCCTCCGGACACTCGATCCTCTCCTCCCCCCCAACAACTCGAGTCCACTTCTGAACCCAGGCTGCCGACATGGCATGAGGTGTGGTGTCCAGCACCACCGAGCCGGTATTAGTCAAATATTTATCAGCAAGTTATGGTATTTGTTGGAGGGGTTGTCGGTGCCATCTGACTGAACTGGGCCATGTGTTTTGGTCCTGCCCCTCCTGACTCCCTTTTGGTGTACTCTGCAGGATGAGCTATGGCGGAGCTGTCTAAGGGAAGGGGTAGAATTGACAGATGAAATGGTCTTGTTAATGATTTTGCCCCAACATCAACCCTCCTGGCATAAAACTTTATTACCAGTATTTCTTTTACATAGAAACATAGAAGTTGACGGCAGATAAGGACCGCAAGGCACATCCAGTCTGCCCATTTCTTTTTCTACCTTATGAATGTGCCATTGGCCTTTGTTCTGTCAATGGCCTATCTAATCATACTTGTCTGTATTGCTCCCTTATCCCTATCCCATGCCTGTTTGAAGCCCTGCACTGTATACATAGCCACCACTTCCTGAGGTAGGCCGTTCCATGCATCCACCACCCTTTCCATGAAAAAGAACATCCTCACATTACCCCTTAATCGGCCTCCCTCTAATCTCATGCTGTGTCCTCTTGTCCTGCTATTTTTCTTATATTGAAACATGTTAGACTCTTTCACCTTGTTAAAGCCCTTAAGGTGTTTGAATGTTTCGATCATATCACCTCTCTCCCTCATTTGCTCTAGGGTATACATATTGAGCTCCGTTAATCTGTCCTCATATGTTTTCTAATGCAGTCCCTGCACCATTTTGGTTGCCCTTCTCTGGACTGCCTCACATTGGTTAATGTCCTTGTGAAGGTGTGGCCTCCAGTACTGCATGCAGTACTCCAGATGGGGCCTAACCAGTGTCTTATAAAGAGGGATTATTACCTCCCTCATCCGACTTGTGATACCCCTTCTAATACACCCCAACATCCCCCTAGCCTTACCTACTGCTTTAGTGGTCTGCTTGGATGATTTCAGGTCATTGGTGATGATGACGCCCAAGTCTCTTTCTTCCCTTGTGACTGCCAGCAACTCCCCTCCCAGCCTACAGGCGGCTTCAGGGTTTCTCTTCCCTATGTGTATGATCTTGCATTTCTTTGCATTAAACCCCAGTTGCCACTCTTCTGACCATTTTGCTAATTTATCCAGATCTCTTCTCATTCTGCCCACCCCATCTGGATTATCTGCTCTGTTGCAGATCTTGGTGTCATCTGCAAACAGACAAACCTTACCCTCCAGTCCAACTGCAAGGTCACTAATGAAGATGTTGAATAGGACTGGCCCCAGGACTGATCCCTGAGGTACCCCATGTGCGACCTGCATCTCTTCTGACTGTATACCATTTACCACCACTCTCTGTTTTCTGCCCGTCAACCAGTTTGCCACCCAGTTGTCCAATTTCTGACCCACCCCAAGCCTACCCAGCTTGTTAATCAATCTTCTATGTGAAACAGTATCGAAAGCTTTGCTGAAGTCAAGGTAGGCGACATCAACTGCTCCCCCTTGGTCCAACACTCTGGTTACCCAGTCAAAGAAATCTATGAGATTAGTTTGACAGGACCTTCCTTTTGTAAACCTATGCTGCCTTGGATCCTGTGCTCCTATGGATTCCAGGTGTTGCACTATCCTTTCCTTATGGACTGCCTCCATAATCTTGCTCACTGCTTCATTTATTTTTGTTTATTTATTGTATAATCGGGTTTACAAAAGGTACCTCGTCACAAAGAGGACATACAGAGTCAACATACCTACAGAACACAATCATACAGAATGACAGTTTTACATAATTGCTTGAAAACAAAGAGTAATTAAAAAATATTTCAGAATTGATAGGTTTAGTACCAGCCGGTACTGGCAGTGGAGAGGGAGGCCATGGGGGAGTGGGGGGGGGGTGAGGGGGAGTTCGGCCCAGAGGGCTATATCAATAGTGTTTTGAAAGCAGCAGAGCATCTGTTAGCGACAGGTGCAGCAGCGGGTGTTGAACAATAGGTTCCGTAGGGCAGTTTTGAAGGGGGCAGTTTTGGTGGTGTTGGAAATGGCTGCAGGGAGCCAGCTGAACCAGGACGAGGCTCTGTAGCTGAACGACCTCTGCGCCCAGGTGGTCCTAGTTCTGGGTACTAGTAGGGTGACCTTGTCAGTAGTTCGGGTAGTGACTCTGGAAGGTGTAAGTTGGTTGGAGGCAGAAACCCCGGGGGGGGAGAGCCCGAGTAGAATCTTAGTTAGTAGGCAAGTTTGGTAGCGGAGGCGTTCATCGAGACTAAGGAGTTTGGCCATGTCATAGAGCTGACAAGTGTGGGTGAGCCTAGGGGCACTGGTCACTAGTCTGCAAGCCTTGTTTAGGGTGAGTTGAATCTTGTTGAGGGCTGTGGAGTCAGCAGCACCATAGACTGGAAGGCCGTAATCGACAAGGGACATTACTGAGGATGTAATGACAAGTCTGAGGGCATCAGGTGGGAGGCAGTCCTTGTGATGGTAGAGGATGCCAAGACAAGTGTTAGCGGCGGAAGCAAGGGCTGCAATGTGGGCATGAAAGGTGAGGGCCGAGTCAAAGGTGATCCCAAGGTATTAGTAAGAGTAAACCTGTTCGAGTGGTTGATGAGTCCTGGGGACGATTTGGAGGGGGTTGTTGCTGACTTTGTTCTGGTGGTGGGCAAAGAGCACTGCCTTAGATTTTCTGAGGTTAATGACTAGTCTGCTCTCCTTAAACCAGTTCTTAGCATCATTGAAGGAGCGCTGGAGGGAGTTTTGGAGGGAGGTGGGATTTCTGTGGGCAGCATAAATAACGGCGTTGTCGGCATACAGGAGAATATTGCCAGAACAGGCACTACTGAGGTAAGACTGACTGGTCTGCAGTTCCCTGCCTCCTCCCTGCTACCACTCTTGTGGAGTGGGATCACATGAGCCCTTCTCCAGTCTTCTGGGACCTCTCCTGTGCTCAGAGACCCACTAAACACTTCTGATAATGGCTCTGCTAGTTCCACCCTTAGCTCCTTTAGTACCCTGGGATGTATGCCATCAGGTCCCATTGCCTTGTCCACCCTGAGCTTATCAAGCTCTTGTAGTACCCTTTCTTTTGTGAAGGGACTAGTGCACACCTCCCTCCCCCTATGTCCATGGTGCTGAGCTGTGGGCCCTGCCCTACCTTCTCTTCAGTAAATACTGAGCAGAAGCATCTATTTAGGATAGATGCTTTTACATGGTCCTCCTCCTCACACGCCCCCTTATCTCCTTTGATCTTAGCAATACCCCATCTTTACTTTCTCCTTTCACTAACTAAGCTATTACCAGGAAGTGGACGAAGCCAGTTATTCCTACAGTGTTAGACTGGCGAAAAATGATAATGGACACATACCAACTGGAAAGTTGGTGGCTAGTCTTAATGACAAGCTTCCTACATTTAATTTAAAGTGGCAAAAGTGGATATGGTATATGGCTCAAACTGACGAGGGCTTTGTCCATTAAAAGTTAATCCTGCAGAACGGGGTGGGGTGCTGCTTCCACTGGGGAGGGATGGGATGGGAAATGGTTCTTTACCTATGAATAGATAAAATTGCAAGAATAAGATGGAATCTGTGAAGCTCTCTAGAAAATATGAAAAATACTACTGAATGACTGACATCATTGTATCTGTATATGTCGAACCTGTGGTCTATAGGTTTGGCTGCAATTGTCTTGCAACACATTTCTAAACTTTATGCTGTGTACCACTCTGTGTGCATCTCTTAATAAAAACTATATTTAAAAAAAAACCAAACAGAACTGATGGCAGGTAAGGACCTCTTGGCCCACCTAGTCTGCCCATTTTCCATATCTGTTTCATATGCTTCAGATCCTAAATGATCTGAGGCTTTCCCTCTCTTTCCTATTGCTAGAGTTCTTTTATGTCTGCCCCATGCATATCTGAATTCCCCTACCATTTTTGGCCCCACAACCTCTGCAGGGAGGCTGTTCCATGCATCCACCACCCTTTCCATGACAAAATACTTTCTCACGTTACCCCTGAGTCTGTCCCCCCTCTATTCTCATATCATGAAGCCTTGTTCTTGAACACCTATTTTATGAAAGATGCTACTCTCTTGTATCTTATTCATACCTTTGAGGTATTTGAAAGTCTCTATCATAATAAGTAACCACTGGATTAAAAGATACCTTGGCAAGAGCACCAAGGATCAGACTGAGATCTCAGACTGGAAATGGTTTGCAAACCAGGAGGTGAATGTGAAGGATACCTCTCAGGAATCTGTGAGATACATACAGTGATAACAGGGAAGGCCCTGGCCTATGAGTAGCCACCTCATCGAGTGGTCAGACTTACTCTTACTTCAGCTGAATTATAAACACTAAAACTTCCTCTTAAATGACAATAAGTAGAAACTATGCAAGTAAGAAAACTGAAAAAACAACTTGAAAGATTTACAGGGTCTATTGGCTAATGTAGGGGGCTGATGGTGAACTGGAATCTGTTTAACTAATATTTGCAATCTACCAGTACCAACCCTGAAAAACATTGTATTATATAAGAAATGTCATTAAAACAAAGTTTGTTTGTTTGTTTGACCAGGAGAGACACACTAAGCAGAAAGCTTGTTTACAGGTGCGACCTGGAAGCACAAGGAAATTAAGTGACTTGCTCACTTATGCAAGTGGAGGGCTGTGGGATTCAAACCCAGGTCTCCAGGTTTGCAGCACAGAGCCTTAAACCACTGTGCTATACTGCCTCCTACTGTCTGGAGGTGGGATTTCTGTGGGCGGCATAAATAACGGCGTCGTCAGTGTGCAGGAGAATATTGCCAGAACAGGCACTACTGAGGTAAGACAGCCAGTGGTCAAAGCAGCAATGGGCAATCAGGCTGGTACCCTACCTGACAGGTAAAGCCCACCTGCTTACAGCAATATGGACACTGCACAGTCAGAAAACTGTGACCTTTTGAAAAGAGAAATCCTGAAAAGATATGACATCTCAGGAGAGAGTACCACTCAGTCGACAATCCTTGAGAAGCCTACACTTGACTCAGAGAATTCCTTATTAAATGGCTCCAGTCAGACAGTAAAACAGTTCCACAGATAATTTACATATTTGCAATGGCGCATTTCATCACCATCCTTTCCACACACGTGCAACTTTGGGTAAAAGAACACCAGAAACTGGGGAAAAGGCCATGTCTTTGTCTGAGGACTATCAAATGGCCAGACAAACACCACAGTAGCGAAGTAACAGCTAAGGACCAGTAAGACCCTCTTTTTCCCGATTTAACTCCAGGTCAGAGGAAAAACTCTGGTGGGGGTAACAAATCTGCACCCAAAGACTTTATTTGCTATAACTGTAACATGCCAAATTTGTGGCTCTTACCCTAGGAGACATTCTGGCACCGCTAGCACACATAATCAACACCTCACTCAGGCTTTCTAAGTTCCCACAGCTATGAAAAGCGGCCCTGGTGACACCCGTTTTCAAGAATGGTGATCAAACCTCACTAGGTAACTATCAGCCCATCTCAATACTCCCGCCTTTGTCTAAGGCTCTTGAAAAAATAGTTGCTGACCAATTAACTGAATACATAGAAAAGTACAATATACAGTGCCTGCAACAGCATGGGTTCCACAAAGGACACAGCACCACTACTGCATTGCTAGAGTTTACCAGTTATATTCACAGTTCCCTGGATCATGGCTCGCTAGTTGGCGCCTCTTTCATCGATCTGTCAAAAGCCTTTGACATGGTTAATCATGACCTTCTAGTCGAGCAGCTTGTATCTGTTAGTCTGTCTACTGACACAGCTACCTGGTTTAAGAGCTACCTCACAAATTGCTCTCAGCAAGTTAGGATTGATAATGTCCTATCTGACAGTAGATCCGTTCGCTCCGGTGTACCCCAGGGCTCCATCCTGGGTCCCATTTTATTCAGTTTGTTCCTAAACAGGCTCCCGCTTGTCAGTAGCTGTCCGATTGTGCTCTATGCAGATGATGCAGTCCTGTATACAAGTAACCCTGATCCTTTTAACTTAGAACGCAAGCTCCAGAACAGCTTTACTGCAGTTGAGAGATGGTTCAGAGAACATAAACTCATTCTGAACTAAAAAACACCAAGACTTGTTGTTTTCCAGTCCCCAGAGTAGGCATCATTCACATCAGCATAACATTCTGTGGTGATTTGCATATGCAGCCCATGATGCTTTGCATTGAGTGGGCATGTGTGATTTAGTATTTTCTTGAAACTTGGCTTCCCAGCCAAATGCCCTTTGGGGTAACCCTTTCCTCAGTGTTTGCACACAGAGGTTCTTTATCATTCACATCCACTCAACATAACAAACGAATCTGGGACTACATTGGAACTCGTCCAGCATTTCAAATATTTGGGGATCACAACAGACAGCACTATGTCATATGCCTAGCACATTGAAAATGTTGCAAAGGTTGTGAACATCCGTATTGGTCTGCTTCATAGGCACAAGCAAAGTCTTACCTCAGAGGCCCTAAATCTCGCTATCCAGAGTTCAGTGGTCTCTCTTATTGATTATGGCATCGTCGTCTATGGCTCCGCTACGGACATAGCCCTTCACCACATAAAGGTCGCCCTAAATGAAGCCTGTCAACTCCTATCTGGTTCCCCACGGCCTACACATACTGTACATGTGACCTATATGACCAAGCAAATTGGCTCCAGTTCACAGAAAAGCTCAGGTTTCAATCGTGCCTTCTGGCCAAAAAAGTGAGTCTGGGCCCCATGCCAAAGGGCATACAGAAGCTCCTTACTCCTTATGAAAACAGACATTCCGCCAGAAGCTCAGATAGCACGGTCTTTAAAATTCCTAGGTATTACACCTCTCTTGGTCAAAGAGCTTTTGCCTACCATGCTCCCACTTGGATTAATAATCTTCCTCCTACCAACTCCTTGATAACAGCATTAGGCCCCTTCAAACGTGAGACATGAGCTCCGAAAACATCTCAGTGCTAACGCTATCTGTGACTGCTTGCCTTAGCCCCTCAATGCTGTTTTTCCATGTCCCTAAGCATCTCACCCTCATGGCCACATGGCCCCTTAAATCCTGCACTTGTTACTTCCTTTCGTCATGTGCCATAATGTAATCTATCTCTCCCTTCCTTCCTTCCTTCCTTCCTCGCTCTCTCCCTCCCTCCCTCCATCAAACTCCCCTCTTCCTACCACCCCTCCTTTCTCCTACTATCCTCTCCCATCTACCTTCAGCCCAAACCCCCCAAAAAAAAAAAATAGCTTCACAAGGCCTTCCTGGCTGATGTTTCCACTTCTTTAGTGGGTGTTGGCCCTGGGCTGCTATAACCCCAGAACATAGCCCTCCATCCTGACAACTCAGTCTGCTGCAGAGCTGCCCTCTGACTTACAGGCACCCCCCAGTCTGAATTGTTCTCTCTTTCTTAAACTGCCTTAACCCTCTCACAAACTTGTGGTACTTACAATAACCTGCTGACTTAGTTTTTCTGTTTATGTTTATATTGATACCTAATCTCATACTTGTTGATAGCCTGCACTTACAGCTCTGTTGTATACCTATATGTTTTTTTTTTCTTTTTTAATCACTGTTAACGCAATTCTGACGTGGAACCTATGTAATGAGCTTGTTCTCAAAGGTGTTAATCCGAGATCACAATCAATCAATAAATAAATAATAAATAAATAAAATGTCTGCCCATATTGCAAGAAACTGTCACAAAAATAAGGAGGGTAACACTGGAGCAGCTTTGGCCTTAGCAAATTGGGGCAAGTATTTAACAGATGTCAAGGTGGAAGATAAGACTGTGAAGGGACTTACTGATTCAGGAAGCACACAGACCCTAGTGCATGCTGAAGTGCTGGGAAAACACTGAGCAAAAGGACCAGGTACTGGTGTCATCTGCATCCATGGGGACACTCAATACTATCCCAGCACCCAAGTGACTCTGAATATTAATGGAGTGTTGCACCAAATGAAAGTGGGGGTAGTACTTAAGTTACCTGTACCTGTGATTAATCTAAATTACTTTCCAGGATTTACTAAGTTAATTTCAGAGGACTTGAAACTTGCAGTTTCAGCAGCAGTGGTAACAAGAGCACAGGCAAAGAAAATGTCAGATGGTGGGGACACATTTCCTTTTGGTGACTTTGATTCAGAGTTGTTTGAGACCAGCTCCAAGATCTGGAAATACAAGAAAGAATGAATACACCTGAAAAAACAGTAGCAACAAAAGACTGATGGACATAAGGTGCTAATATACAAAAATGCTGAAACAGATGGGTATCATAAGAGTCAAGAAGTGCTTGGTCATCACCAGTGGTGACTGTAAATAAAACAGAAGGGGGTGTAAGACTCAGCCTTAATTTTAGGAAACTTAATCGAGTGCCTGGATTTGACAGTTATCCTATGTCCAGAATAGATGATTTGGTGGAGAGACTGGGAAGTGTCAAGTACATCAGTACCCTCAATCTCACCAAGGGTTACTGGCAAATGCCCCTAGATACTGTAAAGAATCCAAAGACAAAACTGTATTTGCCACTCCTATTGGAGTCTATCAGTTCACCACCATGCCCTTTGGTTTACATGGCATGCCCGCTACATTACAGCAGTACATGGATATAATTTTAGCTACTCACACTGGTAATTGTGTTGCTTACCTGGATGATGCTGTGGTATACAGTACAGACCGGAAAAGCTACCTGGAACACCTATGAGCAGTTATCCAATCTATCAAAAGGGCAAGTCTGACAATGAATCCTGTCTTGTGTCTAGTGCACTTACCCGGTCAACAAAAACGAAATAAATAAATAAATAAATGTGCCTTGGGCATGCAGGAAACCAGATATTTGGGTTATGTTTTGGAAAATGGAGAAGTAAAGCCATTTGGCATTTGTATGTTTGTCTTCCCTGATGATGGCTGTCTGTGATTGCTTGTGTGGTCTTGTCCTTTTGCAATTGTTTTCAACAAATTTCCTTTATTTTTGAGATAATGGAATCATATCCTCATTCAGATCCATCTGGATGTGCTTCCATGCAGCTACAGATGCAGATATGCAGGGCCCTAGATGTGGAGTCCATTAGGCTGTGGAATGCAGGACCCTCTGAACCCTATACTTCCATGTAGCTACAGATGCAGATGCACAGGACATGGGACCCTGCACCAAGTAAGGAGTCCATCTAGCTGCAGAGGCACAGGGTCCTATGGGCACTGCACTTCTGTGTGACTACAGATGCAGAAACACAGGGTCCTCTGGGGCCTGCACCAAGTGAGGGCTCCATCTGACTGTGGAAGAGGCCCTGTGATTTCGTACAGCAACAGGTGCTCACCACTTATAACTTTGTCACGTTACCATATTTTCACAAATTTACCTTATTTATTTTATCATATTTAATGAGACAGGTGATGGGGGGTAAGAGAAGCGGTACCAGGGTGGGCACTAAGGTCTGCTTAGTACTGTTAAAAAAAAAAAAGAACATTGGGAATGCAACTTGGCCAAATAGATAGCAAGACTGATAGAGAGATATACTGTAGACAGACAGATGAACAAACAGAGACAGAGCGAGAGAGAGATATCAGGGGATTGGCGGCAAGCTACTCCAACTGAAGCCAGCAGCAACTCTAGCTGCAGCTTCACAATTCAATTAAGTCCCACTCACATACAGTTCTTTTGCGAGATCTCACAAAAGAACAATGTTTTTTGTGTGACCTCATGAAAGAAATGTGAAAAATCCCACCCTATTCTGAGCCGAGATTCTTCTTACGTGACTCATGAAAGAAGTTCAGCTGATGAACGAACTATGAAAAAAAATAAGTCCGACCCTCTTCTTCCATAAGCCAAGATTCTTCTTTTGTGAGACTCATGAAAGAAGAATTTCAGCTCACGAAAGAAGAAGAATTGGGACCCCTCACTAAGCTTGCCACCTAGGATTTTCGAGATGTCCCAAACCCAATTTTTGGGGTCTTAAAAAAAAAAAACACAAGAATCTAGCTAAATGAGTCCTGTTGAGCTGGATTCATGTGTTTGTTTTTCTCCAAAGCATATGTCATATGTTTTTTCTTTTTCTTTTCTTTTGGCTGAAAAAATTAAAAACAAGATGGCTGCCATACAAAAAAAGATTTTTTTTCTCACGAAAAAAGAATTTCAGCTCATGAAAGGGGAATCTTAATGCATGAGAAAAAAAACTGTCCAAATTCTTCTTTTGTATCAAACATATACCATAAATGAAAGATCCAACAACAGCATGCTCAGAACTGAAAATTTCAAATCTTTACACCTAGGGAATGGATCAATATTTTTCACCAATTTCCAAACACGTATCGAAGGAGTGAAGAGCTTTTAATGCTTATTGTAAATAAAACGGACATAGCAGTATTTCCGAGTCCATGGTAAAAGGTGACTTTGTGCAGAAACAAGATACATCTTTAGAAAAGTACCTACTGCTCTTATCATCCACATTTCACAGAACCTTACTACACCACAGACCTGTAGACCTGAGCGTGAAGCAATGCCATTGGTTATATCACGCATATACCATGTCCTTAGAATCCAGATGTTTAATACTTATGGAAACATAATTATCCATAAACAAAGCATTTGTTTTCCCTGTAATGGGTATTACCATCTCTTCCATCAGCTAGGGCATTTCAGGTTATAATAGTTTGCTTTATCATTTGACACCATATTAGAATGAATAAATGTTGAGCACCAGTAGTTAAGTCAAATAAGCTACCCACAGTTATTGCTTACATGTTTCCTTCACAGATAGGTAATTCAGAAACTTTACAATAATTGTTTTTCTACAGTTTTGTTTCAGATGATCCAAAAAAGAAAGCAGTGCTATAGTCAAATATACATATAGCTATATCAAAACTGCCATCACAGAGGCAACAAGCCTTTGTGTGAAGCAAATAAACAAATCAAAACAAAAGAAAAAGCCACTATGGTTCTCAAAAGAGGTGGCGGTGAAGGTTAGGGAGAAAAAGATAGCATTTAGGAAGTATAAGGAAACACAGAAGGAGCAGGACAGAGAACTGTACCAGTTAAGGCAGAAGGAAGCAGGGAGGGTAATCAGAATAGCAAAGGCCCAAACTGAGGAAAAGATAGCCAACTCGGTTAAGAAGGGGGCTAAAAACCTTTTATAGGTATATCAGGGAGCGTAGAAAAACAAAGGGAGGGATAGTGGGGCTGAATAGAATGGACGGTGAGTGGGCAGAGAAGGACAGTGAAAAAACAGGGATACTGAATGAATACTTCTGTTCAGTATTCACAAAAGAGGAGGTTGGGGAGGTGCCTAATCCAATTAACAGAAGCACTCTGGATAGGGGTGTTGATCCCAGTCCTTTCACAGAAGAAAGGGTTCTGAAATTACTCCTAAAATTAAAGGTGGCCAAAGCAATGGGGCCAGATGGAATTCACCCCAGAATTCTAAAAGAATTAAGCAGAGAACTAGTGATACCACTGATTACCCTTTTTAACAAATCATGGGATTATGGTGTGGTACCTGAGGACTGGAGGAAGGCAGGTGTGATTCCCCTTCACAAAAGTGGGACCAAGACAGAGGCAGGAAACTACAGACCTGTCAGTTTGACTTCTGTGGTAGGGAAAGTGATGGAATCACTTCTGAAGGAAAGAACTGTTGAGTACTTAGAGGCCAATGGGGCTGGGACCTAAGGCAGCATGGGTTCACAGTGGGAAGGTCATGTCAGATGAATCTAATTGATTTCTTTGACTGGGTGACCAAACTAGTAGACCAGGAGGGCTGTAGACATAGCCTACCTAGACTTTAGCAAGGCATTTGACACAGTCCCACACAAAAGATTAATAGGCAAATTAACCAGCCTGAGAGTGGGTCCCAGGGTGGTAGCCTGGGTAAAACATTGGCTGGACAACAGGACACAGAAGGTAATTGTAAATGGAGTCCACTCTGAAGAAAGAGGGGTTACTAGTGGGGTACCGCAGAGTTCAGTACTGGGTCCAGTCCTTTTTAATGTCTTTATAAGTGACATTGCAGAGGGACTTAAGAAAATGTATGCCTCTTTGCAGATGACACAAAGCTCTGCAACAGGGCTGATACACAAGGAGGCATAGAAAGGATGAGAAGGGACTTGGCAAGGTTGGAGGAATGGTCAGAAGTATGGCAGCTTGGATTCAATGTGAAGAAGTGCAAAATAATGCACCTAGGAAACAAAACCCAGGGAAGCTTACACAATGGGGGTATTAACAACAACAAAAATGGAAAGGGACCTGGGGGTAATCATATCAGATGACCTTAAGTTTGGCAAGCAATGTGAGAAGGCGGTAGGGAGGGCTGGAGGGATACTGGGATGTACAGGGAGAGGCATCACCAGCAGAAAACAAGAAGTTGTTATCCCCTGTACAGACAGTTGGTGAGACCCCATCTGGAGTACTGCATCCAGTTCTGGAGACCCCATCTCTGCAAGGACATAGACAGGATGGAGGCAGTTCAGAGGAGGGCAACTAAAATGGTGCAGGGTCTGCAAGAGAAGCCATACAAGGAGAGACAAAGGAGCTTAAATGTATACCCTTGAGGAAAGGAGGGAGAGGGGGACATGACAGAAATTTTTAAGTACCTCAGTGGAATCAACTAAGTCCAAGAGGGTAGCATCTTTCAGAAAAAAAGATGTGCAAGAACAAGGGGACACAATTTGAAGATAGAGGGGGGACAGCTCAGGGGCAATGTGAGGAAGTATTTTTTCACAGAGAGGGTGGTGGATGCATGGAACAGCCTTCCTGAGGCGGCTGTTGGGTCTAAAACTGTGGGAGAAGTCAAGAATGCATGGGACAGACATAAGGCAATTTTTGTGGGGGGTAGGAAGAAACAGGCTGTTGGTTAAATAGGATCTGCAGCTTATCCTCTAGGTAGGGAAATGGGCAAACTAGGTGGGCCAAGCAGTCCTTATCTGCCGTCAAAGTCTATGTTTCTATGTAGTGACTACTACCTCACTTATAGCATAGAAAGTAATACACACGTGCTATTATTCAATAATAAGCTTATAGTTGATGTTTTTCTACATGCTGCCTTCTTGCATGCATTTTATAAAAGCAGATCTTGAAGTACAGTGTCTGTTCCACTCCACAGGATTCCATTCCAGTCTCTAATTTTATTACAGTATATTGGCACAACAGTATACATAAAATAGGTGTCGGGCATGGCCATTCAGTACCCAATGCAGGGACAATGTACAACAGTTGTTTTAAACTTCCAGAACATTTTCGTCTGCCCAAAGACCTCCCTGTTGGTTCACAGATATGCCAGGAAAATATCCAGATCTACAGGAATACTCTTTCGTCTTCCTCTGCCCTGCTGGTTACAGCCAGTGTAGCACATGGTATCTGAGCATCTCTTCAGGAGTTGGTGTACAGACCGCAAATACAACTGCAGGTCCATTCATACAGCTTGCCCGTCCTATTCCAAGTGCATTAACCCCACTGTCCAAATACTGAAATGCTGTATCTGGAAATGCCAGCTGATTTTAAACTTGTTTATGGTGTCACTTTATTTTAAGAAGGTAAAGGCAAGCTAATACACAAAATACAGATAACACAACTCTGCTTGCACTATATTCCCAAACTCCCACACAAAGTGGGGTGGGGGGTGCTGAGAAGGAGGGTTGTGTAGAGGGGACAGTTATAGAGGTGCCAGCAACAGACATCAAGGGACGGTTTTCTTTGTTACCGGGTGAAATTCCTCAGCAGGCTGATCATGATAGATCAGCTGTGCTTGCTGGGTGGCGTAAGTCAAAGGAAAGAGCCGACCTATGATTCGGTCAGCTTTTTCCTTTGAAATTAAAGTTTCCACCAAGCAAGCAACAACAGTGTCATGATCAGCCTGGCTGATGACTGGAGTGACACTGACGAGCCCCTTGCAGACCTATCTGCATTGGACTGACAGTGTCACACCCCTCAAAAGTCACTCTCCTAAGAAAATGTTCACTGTGCGTGCATGCATGCACGGCCAACATAACAAAGGCCTACCTTATATATGGAGTTCTGTTATATTTGGAGTACATTCTACACCTCCCTTACTTAATCTCTTAACCTTTGGTTAATTACAATTATATATTGTATTTGTAGAACATACATATACATAAATATAAAAATCTAAAAATACAAAACTATATAAATTTCTGTTTCACTTGTATCATCCAGATGTAACAGCACATCTCAATATTCTCGAATTCAGAGGGCTGCTACTTCAGATGTTCTATCAGAACTAGAACGCTATGCCAGGAAAGCGAAATCAGCGGCCCAGAAAGCCCACAAAATAGTGTCAAACAAAATCAAAGAAAACATAATTAACAGGCCACCACACAGCAACAAGCCCGCAAATGCTGGTGATGAGGACAACCCCACAAAAGGTGCAAACAAAGTGTCAGACTACTACAGTGGGTTAAAACTGCTCAGGAGATCATTACTATAATAACTGGTGACCCCCGATATCAACCCGTTTTTGAGACTTGTAAAAAGTAATATAAACCTGCAAGTTGATATGGTAAAGTCATATCAACCTGGGAGCTGATATGGTAAAGTCACAACAGCCTGTGAGTTGATATTTATTTATTAATTATTCAGAAACAATCATTGAGCAGAAGCTCTTTTACAAAGCTTCCATGTCAGAGAATAAAAACAAATAGTTGAAAATACATAATATACAGCACATGATAATTAACAAACAAACAGTTCACTGAGGTGCAGCAATAACAATTAACATAGGGAGATAGTTAAGGTGATATTGATCCTTGGCAGTGGGGAGAGTAGATGGGCTTAAGGGAGAACCAGGGGCAGGTGGGAGGAGAGGGATAGAAGTGAGGGGAAAGGTTAGCAGTCTGGTGGAAAACTTTGTCAAAGAAGAAAGTGGGGGTAGGATGTGAAACAGTGGGGAAGGTTGGAGAAAGCATGAGGGTAGGTGGCAACAGAAAGGGGTAGGGGGCCAATGGTGATGGGTGATTACAAAGTTGGGGGAGGGAGGGGTATAAGATGTGGTCTGCAGAGGAGAGAGAGAGGTGAGGGGAAAGGTTAGCAGTCTGGATAGAAAGACTTCATCAGAACAGAAACTTGGGGGTGGGAAGTGAAAACAGTAAGGAAGATTGGAGAAAGCCTGAGGGTAGGTGACAACAGAAGGGGGAAGGGGCCAAAAGTGATGGATGATTACAAGAAGTTAAGAGGGGGACGGGAAGGAGAGGAGGGGGCCTGGAAGGTATGAGGTGTGGTCTGTGAGGACAGGTAAGGAGGTGGGAGGGACTGTGGTGGGTGTCCAGGGGAGAGGTGAGGTTGAGGGGTGGACAATATAGGCTGCTTAAAGCCAAGAAATGAGGGTTGGATGACGTAGGCAAGTGCTGAGACATCTTTGAGAAGTGTTTGTGGGGCAAGAGCCATCTTAGGTGCCACTAGGACAGTCACAATCATTCCTGGAGAGGAGTTGTTTTTAAGTTCAGACTTAAAGGCTAGCAAGCTTGTAGTTCCGTGTGACACTTCCAGGTACTCATTGAGCCACAGAGGAGCTCCATACGTGAAGGCCCGCTGCCCATGTGCGGTTCTGCGGAAAGGGATATGGCTTTTACTGTCTCGTGCTAGGTTGTGTGTACCATGCTAAGGTACTTATCGACTCAGAAAATTGAACCACTCACAGTTGTTTAAACTTTAAACAAGGAAAGCAGTTGAACCTTCATCGTGTCGTCACAACAACCAGCATGCCATGGAGCCCATACAGAGGTTGAATCAGCAACACAGGAAGCACGTAATGTTAAGACTCTGAACTTTGCATACTTAGCACCAGTTATTATAAAAAATAACACATATGTAGGTGTGTGATCTGCAGTTTTTTACACACCCTAGGTGTGTGACAATATATAAACCTCTCAAGCTTCGCTCTCGAGGTTTATATATTATTACACACCTTGGGTGTGTAAAAAAACTGCATATCACACACCTACATATGTATTATTCTCTATATCTCACTTTCTGCTGTGAAGATAGTAGTGCTATCTTTCAAGTTGAAAGATCACAATGAAATAGAATACTGAACCAATCAGACAGCCACTTTAACAATGCTGATGACATCACAGTAGCCATGTGCAGCACTGAAGACAGTGATTGCGAGATGCTTTGAGGGGCACAGTCTAAATTTTACACCTCTTTTCTTTTGCAATTTTGCATTATTTCTATCACAAAATCACCTGAAAGTCTGTTGTGCAAATCAAACTGACATGGGTGAGAGTCAGACGCTTTGAGTGGCACACTTTACATTTTGTTCTTTTTTCCCTTAGTAACTTTTTATAATTTCTATCACAAAACCACCTAAACACCTGTTGTACAAATCAAATACGACATGGGTGAGAGTGACAGTGTAGAAATACCTTCTTTACTATACCTGACCTTGCCATTTGTGAGGTTAGGAAGTCAAGTATAGCTAATGAAGATATTTCTACTATCTCACACGCACCCATGTCATATCATCCAGTTAGCTGAAATTGTTGAGATCATTTCTGTGAATATCGCAAATTCCGCAAAATCATCAATCTTCACGAAACAAATCTCATGATAAACCTACCATTTCTGTAAAAAAATGTTTTTCCAATGATTTTTTTTTCCTGTGAAAATGGCATTTTTCACTTAATTATAGTATCATTTTAATTAGTTATGTTCACCTGATGGGCTGTGAGATTCACGTGAACTTGGATCAAATTTCAAGTTGCCTGCCTGAGCTTTTACAGCTCCTAATCCCATCAGTTACTGAAAATTCCAAGACTGTGTATTTGTGTATTATTCAGTACTAATACTGCAGATTCTGACACAATGACACCTTGTATTTGCTATTCCACTTTACTGTATGTATCATAAGAAAACTCGAATTACACTCAGTTGCCAGCCCGTACAGCATGCTGGTAAAATATAGAAGGTTTTTGTCTTTTATTTTAATGCAGTCCGCAGGGAGGCCCTTAAGTCTGGGAAATCGTCAGTGGTGACAAAACTAGAAAAAGGTTGAACTATAGAGAAAAAGAGAATGGGGATTAAAGGCGGGGGTAGTAAGGGAAGGCATGAGGATAAATGGGGGGAAGACAGAAGGGGGAGTAGGAAAATATGGAAGACCATGTGTGAGAATGCTCACAGTTTGGGAATAAAATCCCAGATCTAGTGACCTCGATGGCAGAGGCTGACCTGGACAGTGTCACTATTACCAAGACATGGTATAATGGAAACCATGACTGGGATGCAGCTATACCAGGTTATACTCAAACCAGGAATGACAGGGAAGGTAAAAAGGGAGGAGGGGTAACTCTTTACATCAGGGAAGGTATAAAAGCAACCGAGGTACAGGGATTGCGGTGGTGGGAGGCAGAGGCCCTGTGGGTCACCCTGGAGACAGGCAGTGGCACAGCTGTTCACATGGACATGAACTACAGAACTCCAGCACAAGGGAAAGAGTTGGACATGGTTCTAGTGGGAGCCATCCATAAGATGGTGACTAAAGGGGAAGTGCTGCTGGCAGATAACTTCAGTCTGCAAGATGCTGACTGGAGCATCCCAGCCACAGCCTCAGCCAGGAGCAGGGACATACCGGATCCCCTGCAGGGGGCATGCCTCAGGCAGCTTGTGCAAGAGCCCACCAGTGAGGGTGTGATTTTGGACCTGGTACTTACCAATGGGGACAGAACTGCAGATGTAATGGTCGGTGGACACCTGGGGTCCAGTGATCATCGCACGGCGTGGTTCAATATGAGTACAGTGACAGAGTCAAGTCACATGACAGTGAGGGTCCTGGACTTCAGGTTGGCAGACTTTGCATAGTTGGGGGGTATGTCTCAGGAAAGCCCTAGCAGGGAGCGAGGACCAGGGAGGAGTTGAGGAACAGCGGGCCCATCTGAGAGGAGGCAAAGTGGAAGCAACAAACCTTTTCATTAGGCAAATAAACAATGGCAAGAGATACAGAAAACCACTATGGTTCTCAATGGAAAAGTTGACTTTCAGGAGGTACAAAGAAACACAGAAGGAGGAGCACAGGGAGGTGTATCTGGATAAGCAGAGGGAGGCAGGGAAGGCAGTTAGGGGCGCAAAGGCACAAGTGGAGGAAAATATAGCCCAGGCAATAAAGAAAGGGGACAAGACTTTTTATAGGTACGTTAGTGAAAGGAGAAAGACAAGGGGTGGGATTGTAAGGCTTAAAGGGGAAGAAGGGGAGTGTGCAGAATAGAACTTGGAAAAAGCAACAATCCTGAACAAATATTTTTGTGCAGTATTCACAGAAGAGATGGAAGGTAAGGGATCACAATTAAGTGACAGGAGCAACAAGGGGTGGAAGGTGGACACCATTCCATTTAAGGAGGACAGAGTTCTAAAGGAACTCGCAAACTGAAAGGGGACAAGGCAATGGGACCAGACGGGATGCATCCTAGAATATTAAAGGAGCTTAGGGAGGTGCTGTCAGCACCTCTAGCAACCCTGTTCAATGAATCGCTGGAAACGAGTGGTTCCAGAGGACTGGAGGAGAGCAAATGTAGTCCCTCTATACAAAAGTGGGAGCAGGGAGAAGGCTGGAAACTATAGACCAGTCAGTGTGACCTCAGTGGTGGGGAAAATAATGGAATCACTGCTAAAAGAAAGGATTGTGGAGCATCTTGAATCCAGCAGGATACATCCCAGAATATTAAAAGAACTTAAGAGAGGTGTTGGTGGCACCACTAACAGCCCTATTCAACAAACTGACAGAGACAGGGATGGTTCCAGGGGACTGGAGGAGGGCGAATGTAGCCCCGCTCCACAAAAGTGGGAACAGGGAGCAGGCTGACAACTATAGGCCAGTCAGCCTGACCTCAGTGGAGGGGAAATTAATGGAGTCACTGCTAAAGGAAAGGATTGTGATATTTCTTGAATCCTGAGGAGCATGGGATCCAAGACAGCATTGATTCACAGAGGGAAGGTCTTGTCAAACAAATCTGATAGATTTCTTTGACTGGGTGACCAGGTAGGTAGATCAGGGAGGGGCAGTGTATGTGGCCTACCTAGATTTCAGCAAGGTCTTCAACACCATCCCACATAGGAGGTTGGTAAATAAGCTGGGTAGCCCAGGAGTGGGCCCCAAGGTGGTAAACTGGGTCAGAAACTGGTTGAGTGACAGGGCACAGAGGGTGGTGGTAAATGGCATTCAATCCTAGGAGAGGGGTGTGACTGTGGGGTGCCAGAGGGATCTGGGCCGGGGCCAGTCCTCTTCAATGTCTTCATAAGCGACATCGCAGAGGGGCTGGAGGAGAAAATATGCCTCTTTGTAGATTACACTAAGAACTTAAACAGGGTCAACACTCCGGAAAGGGGGGTCATACCTCTCAACTGTCCCTGATTTTCAGAGATGTCCCTGATTTTGCCTCAGAAATTTCTTGTGTCCCTCCTAAATTTGTCATTTCTGTCACTGAAGAGTAGGGATTTGAATCACAAAATAATGCCAGCCATTGGTGTTACAGTCTAGTTCTCATTAAGAAAATGCTGGTCATACTAAGAAGCATGTTGTACATAGCTTCTGGAACTAATATTACTATTTTTTCAGATGTGTCCCTGATTTTGGTAATTTGTCCCTGATCATTTTAAGCCTTGTCCCTGATTTGTGATGAGGGAGGTTGAGAGGTATTGGGGGGGTGGAAAAATGAGAAAGGACCTAAACATGCTTGAGGAGAGGTTGAGAGTGTGGCAGCTAAGATTCAATGCAAAGAAGTGCAAAATCATGCATCTGGGGCACAGAAATCCAAGGGAGGAGTGCAAGATGGGGTGATAGGTACTGATGGCCACCAATCAAGAAAGAGACCTGGGAATACTCATATCTGATGCCCTAAATGCAACCAAACAATGTGAGAAGGCTATGGAGAGAGCCAGTGGGATGCTAGGTTGCATAGGGAGAGGTATCATCAGCAGAAAAAAGGAGGTAGTTATGCCACTGTCCGGTTCTGGAGGCCGCATCTCCAGAAGGACATAGGCAAAACAGAGAAGGGCAGCAAAAATGGTGCAAGGGGCCAGCTCCATGGTGCTAGGCGATGAGGGATCGCACCCTGAGCCCAGAGCATCAGGAGCAGAGGCCGGCAGGGAGGGCTCAAGAGCATCCCTTGGACACTCCCTCCCGGGGGGGGGGTCATGGAGC
The DNA here is from genome assembly GCA_016271365.2 of Neoceratodus forsteri. Lineage (NCBI taxonomy): Eukaryota > Metazoa > Chordata > Ceratodontiformes > Ceratodontidae > Neoceratodus > Neoceratodus forsteri. The sequence continues at coordinate 1,097,309,907 of CM028134.1, read as the reverse complement.
TGCCGCCCTTTAGTGGCTCTTAGTGGCTACATTTTGGCCTTGTGCTTTGCAGAGTGGGTGACCACACACACCACATGTGCAAGAAACGAGGACACCACAGCATGCTTCCTAAGAGGGTAGGGGAAACAGAACAAAGGAAAATAGCCACCTGTGATAGCCGGATGACAGCGGCCCACCTGCCCTGGCTGCAAAGCCGGGAAGCCCCCGGGTTGACCTACACCACCTGACCAAGATGTGAGGGGGTGCAGAAGGGTATCTTGATCTCCCCTCCTGGATGTCTCCCCATGGGTAGGGATACATCAGGTAGGGATACATCAGGACAGTCAGGAGACGGGGCAGACAGATGGCAGAATGAGGGAGCAGTGGCAGGTGAGGATAGGCCACCTGAAGTTGGAAGGGGGCTGGGTTGTAAGGGGGCATAAAAAGAATCTGCCAAAAAAAAAAAATGGTGCAAGGACTGCACCAAAAGTCATGTGAGGAAAGATTAGAGGACCTCAATATACATTCCCTGGAGGAGAGGAGAAAGAGAGGGAGGGAGGGATACGATAGAGACATTCAAATACGTCAGAGGTACAAACAAGATAAAGGAGGGTAGCATCATTCAAAAAAGAAGGTGTTCAAGAACAAGGGAGAACAATATGAGGCTAGAGGGGGTAGGCTCAGGAGCAACGTTAGGAAGTACTTTTTCACAGAATGAGTAGTGGATGCTTGGAACAGCCTCCCTGCGGAGGTGATGGGGGTTAAAATGGTAGGGGAATTCAAGAATGCATGGGATAGACATAAGAGTACTCTTGCAATAAGGAAGAGCATGTAAGTTGCAGATCAACTAGGGTCTGTGGTAATGCATTAGGTAAGGAAAGGGGCAGACTAGGTGGGCCATACGGTCCTTATCTGCTGTCACCTTCAATGTATCTATGGGGAGCAGTGGATGTGGCCTGCCTTGACTTCAGCAAGGCCTTCAACACCGTTCTGCAGAAGAGGCTTGTAGGCAAGCTAAGCAAGCTGGGAATGGGTACCAAGGTGGTAAATTGGGTTAGAAATTGGTTGAGGGATAGAACACAAGGAGTGGTGGTAAATGGAGCTCAATACAAGGAAAGGAGGGTGACCATCAGGGTGCCACAGGGGTCAGTTCTGGAGCCAGTCCTATTTATTATTCTTCATAAGTTCATAAGTGGAACCTTTGTAAAAGAGCCTTGGCTCAAAGGTACTTGTAATCCTAGACTAAATAAATAAAAATAAGTGACATTGCAAAGGGGCTGAAAGGAAAGGTATGCCTCTGCAAATAACACCAAGATCTGCACCAGGGTACGCACGCACTCTTGGAGGGGTGGAAACAATGAGGTGGGACCTTGGTAAACTAAAGGACTAGCCAAGAGTGTGGCAGCTAAGATTCAATGCAAAGAAGTGCAAAGTTATGCATTTGGGGCACAGGAACCCAGGCGAGGCTTAGATGATGAGTCGGGGAGGGGGGGAGAGATAATGACAGCCACCAAACAGCAAAGGGATCTGGTGGTAATCATATCAGATGACTTAAAGGTGGCCAAACAATGTGTCAAAGCTGTAGGGAGAGCCAGTAGGGTACTGGGGTGCATAGGGAGAGGTATCACCAGCAGAAGAAAGGAGAAGGTGATACCACTGTACAAATCATTGGTGAGACCCAATCTGGAGTACTGTGTCCAGTTCTGGAGGCCACATCTCTGTAAGGACATTCACAGGGTAGAACCAGTTCATAGAAATGCATCAAAAATGGTGCAGGACCTGCCCCAAAAGACATACAGGGAGAGACTGGAGGACCTCAATATGCATACCCTGGAGGAGAGGAGAGGAGAGAGAGAGAGTGGGGATACGAAAGAGAACTTCAAATATCTCAAGGGCATAAATCAAACAAAAGCTAAAGAACCATCTTGCTGCAAATTCCAGCTGTGACTGCTTTCACTAATCCTCTCACTCTTACAGGGGCTTGGTACTGTATACTCTCCTCCCAGGGCAACTCTTAGATGGCCCAAAGTTTTTCTACTCTTGGTTCCTAACTTCCATGGCCTTCCAAAGCAATTTTCCCCTAGTTATCCACTCCTCTGATATATCTACCTCCAATCCTCCTTTTATCTTCGCCCCAATTTTCATCCCTAAAGTTGTCTGCCACCTGGACCTGTTTCCACAACTTGTAAATATATCCTCTTCCCCCTACCCTTTATGATGAAGCCTCTCTGGCTGATGTATTCTCCCTTCCCTATGTAAGTCTTCCTATCTATTATGTATGTTTTAGCCTGTCTTACCTGTTACCTTTGCTACCCCTCGCTCTCTGGCTTCTAACTGTATTTTTACATACTGTACATTGTACAATGCCAACTTGATGTCTTGTTACCTTTCTTGCCTAAGTTTAACATTGTATGTATAGTTTACTTGGTATCTGATTATTGCTGCTTAACAGCAAATCACTTACGTTTACATTGTTTGTCTAATTCTGACGTGGAACCTATGTAATGAGCTCGTTCTCAAAAGGTGTTAATCCACGATCACAATAAATAAATAAATAAATAAAAGGTACAGGAGGATAGCATCATTCAGAAAAGGAGATGTTTTAGAACAAGGGGTCATGACATGAAGCCAGAAGGGGGTAGACTAAGGGGTAATGTAAGGAAGTATTTCTTCACGGAAAGGGTGGTAGATGCATGCAACAATCTCCTAGTGGAGGTGGTGGGGTTAACTTGGTAGGGGAGTTCAAAAATGCATGGGATAGGCATAGAGGAATCTAGAGAAGGGAGCGAGAATGAAGTCTGAGATCAAGCAGGGTCTGTGGTTTTTGCAGCAGGTAGGGAAAATGCACAGACTGGGTGGGCCTGGCGGTCCTTATCTGTCATCAGTTTCTATGTTTCTTTTTACATTTTTTTCGCCCCGTGCTGACTGGACCCCCCAGCCCCATCACCCCAACGTCCAGCAGGACTCACCTCAATGGCACGGTGGTGCCCAGCTGACTGGGTGTGGAGCCTGCGAGGGGCCAGTGTCATCCTGCTGGTCGGCACAGTTTTCCGCCTGTTTTTTCCACATCCCCAGTCACGGCGTGCATGCACATGTGGGCCTTGCCCGCCGTCTGCAGACCACCCATGTCTGCATCGCATCCCATCGCCATGCCACTGGACCTCCACCCCATGGTGGCTGGATGTGGTGGTGCTACAGAGGACCCTCCATGGAAGAGGAGAGCTGCCTTCTGGCTGCTCAATCCAGCTCCATCCCTCCCCCAGCCGACCACCAATGATCCTGGCTCATTCCCAAACCTGGGTGGCTGGCGTGGCGCAGGTGTGGTGACCAGCGCCTCAACCCTCAATACCACTGGGACGACATGTTTCTGTTGGCACCATGCGGCCTGCTCCAATTCAGTGGCGGAGCTGGGGGGGGCTGGGGCGGTCGCCCCTCCTGGCTGCCCCAGTGTGAGTAGTGGCGTCCTGCCACCATCTTTATTCACTGTTTAGTGTCCATTGTGAAGCCCTTGATTGACTGAATGCCCCCAGCTCTAAGAGCGCTCCTAAACCTGGCTCCACCACTGCTCCACTTCGGTGGGAATGGGAGTGCCATGGATATAAACTAACAATATCACGTTTACCAGGATAGTAAACTACCATTGTGTTGTGTGTATATCCCTCCAAATCCTTACAAACAGAGTTAGATAAGAAGCAATGCTGGGAGAGGATGAGCAAGGGCGTTCAATACCTGTAAAAGTAGCCACCTCCAGTATTTTGTTCTCGTTAGTGTCTAGTCTGTAATGTCTTGCAAACGTACATAGAGTAGCCCATTTGTACATGTTGTGTATTGATAAACAGTAAGAACTCCAGGCAGGAATGTACCCAGTAACACGAATAACAGAAAAAGAGAACTCAACCTTTACTGTGCAAACTCCCATCTTTTCCATTTCACAACCACCACAATAACACTGAAGAGAATGTACATGTAGTTATATCCATCTGCAGACTATAGTGACATCTACTGGCACCAACTGGTACTGTCTCATATTAGCATTAGACGGCACAACAGGCCACTGTGCAAATTTCTGCAGCTGTGGCTTGATTTCTCTCCACCCAAGAGGTGCCTAGTGCCCTGGTGGTGTGTGCTTTGATCCCTTCCAGGGGTAATCTCTCCTGTTGATTTATATGTTTCTTGTATTGTCATTTTTAACCTGTTGCTATGGTAGATTTTGCTGCTGTCATGCCCTTCTTGTGGCCTTGGGTGATGATAAAGTCTATCTTTCAGAAATGATTTGTCGTGTCCAAGTAAATCTTTAGAGCACTTTTTATGTTGCATGTGTTCACTGCATTTTCTCTCTCTCTCTGCCTCTCTCTCATTCATGTGGTTTGTGTAGAATGTGAGTAATTTTATTGCAGGATTCAAGAAGAATCCAGCCCGCCCTTCGGTCCTGCTTCGGACCAGCCACAGATCCCACCGTGCCCGGGGCGCCTCTGGACCCTGGCGGCACCATCGGCTGCTGCCTCCGAGCAAACCGAAGAATCCAGTCCACCCTTCTGGTCCTGCTTCCCAGACCAGCCACACAGATCCCACCCATGCCCCGAGAGGCGCCTCTGGACCCTGGCGGCACCATTGGCCGCCGCCTCCGAGCAAACCGAAGAATTCAGCCCACCCTTCTGGTCCTGCTTCCTGGACCAGCCCCACAGGTACTGTCGCTAGATGTCCCAGAGCCATCCAGCTTTCGGAGGCTTTCTGACTGGAGTGCCTGCTGACTCAGTGGCTTCTGATTGGACCGGCAGGTAGCACTAAGCTCCCGATTGGTGCACCTCAAAGCCTACTCAAGTCAAGCTATTTTACGGCTTTTTGGACTCCTACCGCAGGGATTTTTTCGAACTTTCAACCGATGATTGTAACTGTGCAGAACTAAGCGATTACCAGCCGAGTTTAGTGTTAATTTTATGTACCATTTCTACAGGGTTCTATATACAGTAAGTTCGCTTGTGTATGTTTCAGCATAGTACTTAAAATTCTAGGAGCTCAGTTGTGTAACTCTAAAGTAACGGATGTAATTTCAGTCTGCTGCATGCCTTCAAACTGTTACAGAAACTGCCTTGAACTCAGTGATTAGCAGCCCTGTTGTGTTAGTTTTAAATATCTGATGAAATTCTAGTCAGCTGCATGCCTTCTATTTGCTACAGAAATAAGCTCAGTGATAACTCCTGTGTTGCTTTCTGCCACCTTTCCTACCAAGGGTCTCCTGCTCGCCCTGCCTTCATCCCACTGTCTGTTTCCATCTCCTCTCTAACTGTGCTCCTCCAGTGCCATCTTCCCTGACCCACTTGCACCTATTCAAACTTCTGTATCAAGCAATCTCTCTGCAGAGTGCTCCCGCACCCCCACCGCCTTCCTCCCCCCGGGCAAATATTCACACTGTCTGCTCTCAATCTCCTTCCTTTGTCCCACTAACCTCACCCTCTCAATCTTGCATTGCTAATTTTCCCTTTGTTCTCAATAGCACTCACCACTGACAATCTGCGCCAGTCTCCCACCCCTCTACTGTTCTCTGTCTGTATCTCCCTACTAACTGGCCTGTGCCCTCCATACTCTCTAGCAGATCCCCAGCAGCGCCCGGCCAGCGCCTCTGAACCTGGCGGCACCATCGGCCGCCGCCTCCGAGCAAACTGAAGAATCCAGCCCACCCTTCCGGTCCTGCTTCCCAGACCAGCCACACAGGTACTGTCGCTAGAAGTCCCAGAGCCGTCCAGCTTTCGGCGTCTCTCTGATTGGAGCACCTGCTGATTCAGTAGCTCCTGATTGGACCAGCGGCTAGTGCTAAGCTCCCGATTGGTGCGTCTCAAAGTCTGCTCAAGTCAAGCAATTTTACGGCTTTTTGGACTCCTACTGCAGGGATTTTTTCGAAGTTTCAACCGATGGTTGTAACTATGCAGAACTAAGCAATTTTTCTCCCGTCCCCCCCAACCCCCTCTCAGGTCTCCTATTAAATCCACTACTTGCCCCGCCTCCAAGGCCTGCTTAAACCCCACTGGCACCCGGAATCGTTCTCCTGCCTACCGCCCTCCTTGCCCTCCCTGCCCTCCCAGCCAAGCGGTCTGTGTGGCCGTTCTCTATCTTTCCTACCAAGTATGGGTACAAATTGGATTACTGCATCCTGTGTACTGGCAGTTATGGCACTAACAACTAGGAACCTACTCTAATCTCACCATCTCATTCTGCCTACCTCCTAATACCTCTAACACTTTTTATACCTGATCCCCACTCACGGAGACTAACTCATCCTGCTCCATCCCCCCACTGCTACTCTATCTCTAACAGCCACTACCTGGTCCCACTATCATTTTAGCCCTCCTCTCCTCTACCCCTATGCCACCTTTGGTCAACTCTCCACCTAATTACCTCCCTTACATCTCATGCTGACCACCCTAAAGCATCTCCTAGGCGGTGCTCGCCCACAACACGGTGCTATCATATACTTCCTCACTATTTAACTTTCGACTTACTACTCCTTGCAGCGGGCGACATACACCCCAACCTTGGCCCAGCACCGGCCCTCAACCCTTCAAGCTCAGTGACCAACTCCCCTGCAAAGGCCACCACTGCTACTCATTTTAGCTCCCTCCCCTGTGGACTACGTGTACTCCACCTAAACATTCGTAGCCTAGCCCCTAAGCTCGATCTGCTCCAGGTGCTAGCTCCCCAACATACTCCCGACATTATTATTGTAACAGAAACCTGGCTAAACCCTAACTTCGAGGATTCATTCATCGCCATGCCAGGATTCAATGTCACTTATCAAGACCATACCACCAGAGGCGGAGGAATTCCAATCTACACCACCTCAGACTCACATCTCTCTGATACACTTGCTAAAACTGAGCTCAAAGCCTTTGAAATGCTCATGCTCCAACTGTTCCTCCCCTTCTCACTCCCTATTTAGGTTGCTGGTATATACTGCCGCCCTGGAACCCCTGCCGCAACTGCCACTGACCTTCTAAGCCACCTAGCCTCTCTAGCCCCATCTGGTGAACTTTATATCATGGGGGATTTTAATCACAACTGGCCATCTCCCTCTTTTAACAAAGCTCGTTCAGAGATACCAGCCCTCAATCTTACCCAGGTCATCTCGGAACCAACACGTACTAACCACAAGACTGTCAATCACTCCCTAATTGACTGGGCTCTCACATCCCACCCCCAACGGGTCATCAAATCCGGCCTACTTCCAGACTCTATAAGTGACCTTCACATTACTTACATAGTTCGCAAAATCCATCACCTTAAATCCCCTCCCAAATTTCTAGTACAACGGTCATATAAATCACTAAACCTTACCCCCCTTCTGGAAGAATGAGCTCACGCAAACTGGGGTCATCACCGTAGTAATTATACCGTGGATGATGCCCTTGCAAATTTCCAGAGCACCTTTGTCAGCATCTGGGATAATCATGCCCCCATGCGATGCATCAGGGTCTGAGGAACACACCTTCCCTGGATTTCCTCTGAACTAATAGCATGCCAAAATGCCCGGGACAAGGCGTGGAAAACTTACAAGGCTACGCTCCTCCTAGATGACAAAGGAAAATTACGTACCTACCGTAATTCTTGATCTTCTTGGACGAGTCTCCACCACTCATTCACACTAGTGGGATTAGGGCCGGAGGCACTAGGACCCATCGGGAGCAAACTTTTTTGCTGGAGGGTGGTAGCCGAGAGATGGGCGCTGCGAGACCACGGCGCCGCGAGAGCTGCGTGCTCGAGCGGTAACGACCTTTCTCGGTACCGGACCTCCAACCGCCTCAGTACCTTTTACCAAGGAGGTGCAGCGGAACTAACGTAAAGAGTAACTGTAACATTAAAAACACGGACATAAGATAGTCCGTACGACCCGTGTAAGAAGGGTCAGTAAAGAAGTCCTCACAGCCTAAAGATTTGAGGAGTGAAGACCAACACATGATGAGCTCGGGGGATGGAGGTAGGCGTGTGAATGGTGGTGGAGACTCGTCCAAGAAGATCAAGAATTACGGTAGAGTACGTAATTTTCCTATCTTCCTGGACCTAAGTCTCCACCACTCATTCACACTGAGAGAGTACCAAGCTGATAATCCCCAAAGAAGTGGCAGGAGAGCCAAAGCTCACATGTCTAAGGTAGAAGCCCATTAAGGATGGTTCTGCGAATCGCGAATGTCGCCTGGCATGAACATCCAGTGCATAGTGTAGAAGTATGCACTGGGCTCCAGGTAGGCGTTGCAGATATCTGCAATTGGAACATTGCGAATTTCCGCCAGGGATGCCGCGACCGCCCTAGTAGAGTGAGCGTACACTCTACCTTCTAATTTAACCTGAGCCATGGAGTAGCAATGTCGAAGGCATGCTACTAACCATGAGGAGATGCATCTGATAGCGACAGGTTGACCCAGCCGGGTGTCGCTGAAAGAAACAAAGTTGTTGAGTCTTGCGAACGTCCTGGGTTCTGTCCAAATAGAACCGCAAGGCTCTCTTAACATCCAAGGAATGAAGAGCTCGTTCCCCTTCATTTTGGAGATTAGCGAAGTAAGTGGGAAGTACCAGAGGTTGGTTTAGATGGAATTCTGACACAACCTTGGGAAGAAATTTTGGATGAGTACGGAGAACTACTTTGTCTTTATGGAAGACAGTATACGGAGGGTCTGTAACCAGGGCATGTATCTCAGAGACTCTGCGGGCTGAGGTAATGGCCCCAGGAAGGCAGTCTTCCAGGTAAGAAATTTTAGCTCACAGGTAGCTAGGGGTTCGAAAGGCTTCCGAGTGAGCATGTCCAGCACCAGGTTAATGTCCCAGGCTGCAACTGGACGCTTAACAGGGGGTCTGGTATGAAGAATCCCTTAAGAAATCTCTTCACCATAGATAACTGAGCCAGAGTCAGGGATGAAACCAGCTCATGGAACGCTGAGATGGCACTAAGGTGAACTTTAACTGTAGATTACTGAAGACCTGAGTTAGATAGGTCCAAAGATACTCCAGAACCTTGTCAGGAGGACAGGAAAAGGGTTCAAGAGGACTTTGCACACCAGAACGCTTCCATTTGGATCGTATGTTTTCGATGTGGCTGGCCCGAGCAGCCAGAAGGATGCTCGAGACTCTACGGGAGGCGTTGAACCGATTCACTTCTCTTCAGAGCCAAGCATGAAGATGAAGTGATTTCAGGTTGGGATGGACCAACGAACCCTGGGTCAAGAGACTGACTTGCAAGGGAAGTGGACTTGTGCTCAAGCACCACTCCCATACCTCATTGCTTCCCTGCAGGGGATAAGAGTGAGCACCGCCTTGCTTGTTGATGTAATACATCACAGCTTTGCTGTCCGTTTGAAGGAGAATGTTCTTGTGACAAGGACATCCTTCAGAGCTTGGATCGCATAGAGGACACGCTCACCTCCAAGACATTTATGTGGAGATGAGATTCGAGCAGGTCCATACACTTGAGTGTGGAGGGAGAGACAGTGAGCTCCCATCCCATTAGCGATGCGGTGGTGATGGAGATCTGATGGTCGGAAGAGCAAAGGGAACCCTTTGAGGAGATTGCTCTCTTGAGACCACCAGGTGAGAGACCTTGAAGGGTTGCGTCACCTTGATGGGATAAGACTGGGGTGAGAGGTGGAGACCACTGAGTGGAAAGCATCCATTGGGTGGTTCTCATGTACACGGGCCAGGGGTACAGTGAACACCAAGGGCGCCATGAGACCCAACATCGTTGCATCGAGAGAGCTGTAACCGATTGGTTCTCCCGATGTAACGGGCCATCGAAGGATGTCGAGTCTTCTGTCCTCTGGAAGGAAAGCCTTGGCGGAAGAGGTGACTAGAGCGTCCCTAGGAAAGAGCCTCTGGGAGGGCTGCAGTTGGGATTTTTCAGATTCAGCAGAGATCCCATGGACGTGAGAAGGCGAGAAGTGGTTGCACGGCTTCCAAAGTCCCTTGGCTGGACGGGCTTGCTAGAAGCCAATCGTCCAGGTAGGGAAAAGACTCGAGTCCGCCTTTCCTGAGATGCTTGCGAGAACTGCACAACACTTTGTAAAACTTCACGGCGCCGAGGATCCCAAAAGGCAGGACTCTGAACTGATAATGCTGACCCAAAGCTACAAACCTGAGGAACTTGCGGTGGGTCGGGTGGGCGAGGATATGCTGAGACGCATCCTGCATATCAGAGAAGCCAACCAGTCAGTCCTGATGCAGCAAGGGTAACAGGAGTACGAGGGAAATCATTTTGAATTTCTCCTGGGGAGGAATTTGTTCAGCTTTCTGAGGTCTAGAATGGGAGCATCCCCCAGTTTTCTTTGGAACCAGAAAGAAATGGGAGTAGACCCTGTGTTCAGAAATCGGGGCACCAGTTCTATTGCCCTGTTGTTCAGAAAGGCCCTCGATCTCAGCGGTGAGGAGGTCTGACTGAGAAGCTGACAAACCTGGGTTGTCGTCTGGGAGGACAATTTGGGGGGGGGAAATTGAGAGAGTAACCCTCGCGAATTATCCGAAAGACCCATTTGTCTGAAGTTATGGACTTCCACTCGTTGTAGAAGTACATCAGATGACCTCCCAACGGAGGAGAAAGTTCCATCTCGGGCAGTGTGGATGGAACTTGGGCCAACAACTCATAAGGTGGCGCTGGGGGCTTTAGGCCCCTGCGCTTTCTGCTGCGTCTTCTTCTGAGGTTGGGCAGGTTGGCTTTTATGGAAGCTTCCCCTGCTTCTGCCTCGAAAGGACTGACGACTAAGAAACTGACGTCTGTTCGCATGCCCGCGAGAGGGGGCAGGCGGAGGTTCTAACCAATTAATGGCGATCTAGTCTTTGGGAGGCTTCTAAGGCTTGCTCCACCTGAGGGCCAAAGATAGGTGCCATCAAAGGCAGCGCCATTACCTGCTGCTGAGCATCCTTCGTGAAGCCCAAGAACGCAGCCAGGAATGGCGTCGAGTACAAATCTCTGCAGCAGCTGAGCGAAGCAGTGTCGAAGCGTCCATGGCGGCTTTGACTTGTTGGTTATTGGATTCAATACCTCTAGTAACGGTCAATAGAAGCTCTGACTTGAAGTCCGAATCTGGAAGAGCTTCAACCATTCTTTCATAGAGTGCCACAGGATATACTCATACTGAGAAAAATAGCCTTGATAACTGGCAATACCATACTTAGAGTGGAGGCAGCAAAGACTCTCTTACCTAATGTATCAATCTTACGAGACTCTTTGTTAATAAGTAGAGCTGAAGTAGTTGAGGAAAACGACCTTGTCATTCTCTGCCAGGACTACAATAGGATCCATAAATGCTTGGGATGCCAAAAATAGGGCGATCCTGGGAGCTGAATACTTCTTATCAATGGATTTAGCCACTGAAGGATTAAAAGCAGGATTATTCCATACCATTTGAGACAGCGTCTCGAAGGAAGGCTGGATCGGAGGAGTCAAATCGTTAGGGATCTCCGAAGCATGAAGGTACTGGAGTCTTAATATCTTCCCAGGATCGATGTCTGTAGTCTGGAGAGAAAGAGTGGATCTAGGTTCTTCAACAGAGACTTAAAGGACAGGTCCTCGACCACAGGCTCTGTAGCAAAAAAAGATCCTGTTTCCTCCACTTCATCACCCAACCGAAGGTCTGGGTCAGGCTCAACATCATCTCCTGATGGTCCAGAAAGGACTGTTTGGACAGGAAAGGAATGAAAATTAGGAGAGGAGAAATATCAGAAAACAAGAGAGTCCCGAGGACCCCGGCGCCGAGATAGCCAGAGGCGGGCGAGCGGCACCAGGAGGCACCTGGCGCCAAAAGGCACGCGGCCCATAGCGGTACATAAAACCCCAGGCGGCACAGCGAAACGGCGCCCACACAGCGCCCGCCAAGCCGACGGCGCCGACTGCAGCGCCGCCAAGCAACAGCGCGCCGCCAGAGTCAACAGCGCCACCAGCGCCGCCAAACCAGCAGCGCCGCACACGGCGCCGCCAAACGACCAGCGCCGCTGCAGCGCTACCCGACCCAGCGGCGCCGCCGGCAGTGCCGCCAGATCAGCGGCGCCCGCGGGCGGCTCACGCCGAACCACGGCACCAAAAGCAGGCCCGACAAGCCAACAGACCCGCCAGAAGGCGCCGGAAAAGCCCAGGAACCTGGAAAGCAAGAGGAGGAAACAAAACCAGGAGATAAGGGCATCGGTGTGGCCCCGCGCCGCAGCCATGGAGGGGAAACACCTAAGCACAGAGTCGCAGGCACACGAAGAAGGCGCCGCGACTAGGAAGGTCCAACCGCCTACCTGATCGCCGGAGGGCCCGAGGGCTCCGAGGCAACCGAGCCAGGCAGAAGAACCAACCTCCGGGCCGCCGGCTCCCATAAGAGCGGCCCACTGATGAAACTGCTCATCTGGGCCCTACCTATAGGCGGGGAGGGGCTCCGATGTCGAGGACGACGATTACCAGAAGTTGGCGACTCCGAAGAAGGAGACCGGCAACTAGCAATGATAACCGACCGTCGACGCGCAGACATACCAGAGGGCGACCTCGAGAGATGCCTTCTCTTTTTTGACCTGTGGGCCGAAGAAGAGCTCGAGGCCGAACGGTGCCGTGAAAGCGACCGTTTATTTTTATGCCTGACGGGGGGAACGCCCATCCCCAGGCATCGGACTGACCGTTGTCGGAACCCGCTGAGTTTCTTGAGAAGGAGGTTGACGGACCCGGCTGACTGAACAGCTTTCATCAGAAGTCTCCCTACCGTCACCTGCTCATGGTTGACTCCGTCCAGTAGGCGAGACTTCTTCAAGTAAGTTAAATTTAAGATATTAGAAAAATTTTCGAAATAGAATAAAATTAGCGATACTACTATCGTGATAATGTTACAAAAAACAAACTGAAAACTAAGCTAGTTTGAGTTTGACTCCATTCGAGCGAACGACATCGTATGCAAGCGCCTGCGGCGGGAAAAAAGGAACTGAGGCGGTTGGAGGGTCGGCGCCAGAAGGTCGTTACCGCTCGAGCCGCAGCTCGCGGCGCCGTGTCTCGCGGCGCCATCTCTCGCGCCGACCCTCCAGCAAAAAAGTTTGCTCCCGATGGGTCCTAGTGCCTCCGGCCCTAATCCCACTAGTGTGAATGAGTGGTGGAGACTTAGGTCCAGGAAGATCATCACCTACCGCATGCTCTGTAACACGTGCAACAAGGCCACCGGACTAGCCAAAGCCGAATACTTTAACTACACCTTCAACGCCAATCTATGTAGGCCATCAAAATTTTGGAATGTCATCAACTCCCTCCACCCCAGCGACAAATCCCACTCCCCTACTGTTCTTAAACAGGACTCTTCTCTCAGACCCTCTCATGGTTCCCTCTGAGTTCAACTCATACTTCACCACATGTGCTACTACTCTCCTTGCCTCCCTTCCAGCTGTAACACCACCCACACACCATGCTGAAGTGCCCAAACTCCCCAGTCTGAACACCTTCTACTTCGGGAACATCTCTTCTACAGAAGCTCTAGATGCCCTACTCACCCTTAACCCCTTCAAGGGAAAGTCCCCTGACGGGATGGACATCAAACTCCTCTACCTATCTGCCCCAGCCATTGCATCTCCCTTAGCCGCCCTTCTAAACCTATCATTTGCCACTGAATCAGTTTCTACGGAGTAGAAGCATGCCACAGTCCTACCTCTTCCAAAAGGAGGGGACCCCACCTCCACGAAAAATTACCGCCCCATCTACCTCCTCCCCGCCCTCGCGAAACTTCAGGAGCACCTTGTGCTCTCACAACTCTCCAACTTCCTCTCGGAATCCAACTTCTTCACGCCTTTCCAGTCTGGATTTAGGAAGAACCACTCTACAGCCACTTCCCTACTAAGACTCTCTGACACCATCCTAGGATGGACAAAGATCTTATTATCAGCCATCTTTGTTGACTTAGCCAAAGCTTTTGACACTGTCTCTCACCACCTGTTGTTATCCTCCCTCTCTGAAGCTGGTTTATCTGCGACTGCCACCAAATGGTTCAGAGCCTACCTGCAAGGCAGAACTCAGTCTGTAAGAATTGCTGATTCCATCTCACCTCCCCTCCCAATCGATACTTGTGTTCCCCAGGGCTCAGTACTCGGTCCCATTCTCCTTTCCATCCTGCTAAATGACCTGCCACAAGCCTGTTCATCTACCTCTGTTCACATGTATGCAGATGACACAGTCCTCTTTACCTCTGGCCGGACCCTCGAGGAGGTTGCTACCAGTCTACAGGCTGATTTGAATAAAGTTCATCTCTGGTTTAGCTCCCACCAACTCTCCCTTAATGCCAAGAAGACAGTCTCCATGACCTTTGGCACTAGGCAGAGACTATCCAGGTTTACCGCACCCCCCAGTTTCCACACCCTTGATGGAACAGTCCTTGAGGACATGACAACTTTTAGGTACCTAGGTGTCTGGCTTGACCGACACCTATCCTTCTCTACCCATGTGGACGCTATCCTGAAAAAGCTGCACTCAAAGCTCGGCGCTCTTAACAGGAATCGCAGTAGCCTCCCGCTACCTGTGAGACGTGAAATAGTGCAGAAAATGATATTACCTACCTTCAACTACTGTGATGTAGTCTACAGTGCTGCTCCCACGTCTACCCTATCCAGACTGGACCACTCTTCAATGCATTCTGTCGTTTTGCCCTCAATGCCCCCCCCCCCACTCCCACCACTGCAAGCTTTACCATTCGCTGGCCTTCCCCTTCCTTGACACCCGGGGCCTACTCCACAGTGCTAAATTTGCTTCTAACCTCAGGCTCGGGTCCCTTCCACCCTACCTTGCCTCCTCTCTATCATCTCCTCCAACCCCCCCCTCATGCCCTTAGGTCTACTGACTCCCGACTGTTGGTAATTCCTCACCGTCGGACCACTGCAGGCCAAATGGCCTTCTCTTACCATCTCCCAAAGCTCTGGAATGACCTGCCGGTCCAAATCCGTCACTTCTCCTCTAGGCATTCCCTATTCTCTGCCCTGACAAACTTCGATACAGCAAATTGTTCATGTATCCGACTTCCTCTCCCCCCTCCACTTGCCCAATCCCCTCCCCCTCACTTGCTTACCCCCCCACTGCTCCCCTAGATCCCATGCGGCCTGACCAGCAGCTTTAGCAATCGGCTATAAATGCTGGCATATATCCACCAACCTCTGCACTTACCCGCTACTGCACTTCTAGCCTTGTCTCTCTGTCTAACGTGTCACCCGTAGAGAGTGGCTGTCACTATTGTACTGTGTAAACATAATCCAGGTCATAACCTGATTCCATGTTCTTCCAAGGCTGACAACTTAGTATTGTTTAAACCTAACCCATGTTGTATCACTTTTTGATGCAGCCTCCCCCCTGCATGTAAGGTTGTTGTAAATCCTTGTGCAATGTGACTCTCACTCCTTGTACCAAAGTGTAACTCAAATTCCAAGTGGCAATGTATGCAATGTTACTCTTATTTCATGTTCCAATGTGTAACTCAATTCCATGTATCATGTATTCATCTGTGCTCCTCTGTTACCTCCTCCCAGTGAGACAAGCATCGTGTTGCTCAGTGTGCCTTTCCTGGTGAAGCATTTCAATAAATAAATAAATAAAAATAATAGTGAAAGGGAGAAGCCACTTTTGGTGTGAATGGTGGAACAGTTCTCAGTGATACACAATCTTGGGTGAATTGAAGGAACAGTTCTTTGCATGATAGTGCCCTGAGTTCTCCTATCCTTCTGACTGAACAGGTTTTCACTAGGAAGGCTGTTTTTAACCCCATCCAGTACAGATCAGTGCTTTTGAGAGGCTCAAACGGGCATGTGGTTAGTGAGTTTAGTACTAGAGTTAGCTCCCATGGGGCCACTGTTATCTTTGTGCAAGGTTTCATTATGTTGGCAGCCTGGAGGAATCTCAACACATCCAGACAGGATCCTGGGCTGTGTCCCCCACTCTTCCTATGGCCGCCCCTATTGGCAATGCCTGGACTCTGAGTGAGGATGGGGACTGACTCTTGTCTAGACCTTGTTGTAAAAATAGTGGAATTGCTGGTATTGTTACTGTTTGAAGACTGATGTTGTTTGTTGAGCACCATTTGGTGAACGTATCCCACTACCTTCAATAGGTGGAGGTTGTGGATGATTGTCTAGATTGGAGCCTGGTATTAATTACCGACTCATGGTATCCTGATTGCAACAGTCTCTCCCTTTCAGGAGCCAGGCCATATGTCTGAGGTGTGTGGGCTGGGATGTGTAACGGACCTTAGTGTGGATGTCGCTTCGAGACAGTAAGTGTCACTTGTCTATTACCATCGCTACCAGAGCAGCAAACCATGCTCTCCTTGGCCAGTATGGCATGATCATTATAATTAGCCTCCCGGATTGTCTCACTTTCCGCAATACCTGTGTAATGAGGGGGAAGAGGAAAACATGTAAGCTCTGTCGTGAGTCCACTGTAAGGAGAGTGTGTCGATTCCTATTGAGTTTGCCTCTTTGAACCTTGAGTAGCAGTGTTTCACGTGTGTTTTTGACTGTTGCCATAAGATCCATTTGTATTGGGCTTCATCGTCTGTTGCTCCTACTGAACACATGGGTGTGTAGCTGCCACTCCCCCGTGTCGTCGAGGCACAGGTCAGGAAGCACAGGAAAACCAGGAGCAGTTGTAGAATTCACCAAAAATTATTTATTTACACTAGTAGTGACATAAAAAGAATAAACTTGTTCATAATAACTATGTACAGAGGAGAAAATAAAGTCTTCTTTCAGTCTCCATGTCCCTTGTTCTCCTAATCTCTCTTGCAGTTGCAGTTTAGCTCTTATAATTCCTATCAACCCCCATCCTTGACAAATACCCTGTTTTTGTAAGTGTTCTGTTCTTGTAAGTTTCAGGAGCTGCTAGAACACAGTTATGGAGTCCTATGCAGGGTCTGGCTCTTTGTGTACCGGCCACTATAACAGGGGACTCTAGTGGGGAACCCTATAGACAGGATCTCTTCCTCGATGTGGTTACATTGAGGCCATACTATAGCTGGAAGGACTGCCTTCTTGTTTGGACTATAATATCAGACGGTGAGCCCCCTCTGCTTGTAAGGGGATGGGACTGCCCTGGCTGAGAATACACAGCCCTCCTTCCACTATGGGAGCTCCGAAGAAACAGGAGACCACCATGCAGGAGATAAAAAAGGTAAGGGGGCTTCACAGGGCCGTGTACGTGCTCCAATGCAGCTGCTGATGTAGGGGCTGCAGGGGCACAGACTCTAGGTCATTCCCGCTTGTAAGGAGGTGTGCCTGTGTGTACAGTATATTACTGGCACCAGATTTAACCTCAATAAAACTGTGCAACTTAAAGTAAAGTGTGATCTTTGGAAATTCAGGTTAAGGCTCCATAGCTTTCCCCCGTGCACCCCAAATGCAAGCCACCTTTCGACTAATGGGACCCTATTAGTTGAGCAGTATGTTCATTTATTTAAGCACTTTAAAGATGCATAGTACTGGTTTGAAAATTGCCCCATAGGATTAAATGGGGCGCGCACCCATGTTCTCCCTAGTAGGACGTCACAAAATGTCCAAGCGCGGCAGCATGGAGAGCGGAACAGAAATCTGGAAGGGATCAGTTGGCCAGCAGTTTGGCCAGAGTTATGATCCCTTCCCTCCCATTCAGGACAGCAGTAAAATTTCTAATTTTGATGCATAGGGACTTTTCGCCAGGACACAGTACAGAATCTCACACATTTACTTTAAGAAATTTATTCTAGTAAGAAGAAGAAAGACAGTGAGACAGCCTGATAGTAATATTCTGTACCAATCAGCGTGTTGCCTTGGTTAGCTAGAATGCAGCCAAGGTGAATATCAGGATTTTGAGATAATTATTATTTAGGATAGCATTAAAGTCAAAGTGAAGAGTCTGCCTAAGTTTGTATAATATTAGGAGCCCTCACCTTGATGATGTGGTGAAGTAGAAATATTGGAAAGTACAGGAGCTCAGCAACTGTGCTGGCAACCTACTTAGATGGGTAGCCCATCAAGATAGCGAGGGCAAAATGGCGCAACGAAAATGGCGACACCAAAACAGCACGAACACATATGGCAACTGATGGTTGCCCCCTCTCTAAAGGTGCATCCCCAGACTTGGTATATATATATAGTAAAGGGGGTGTGGGGGCAAAACCCCTCACACAAGAGGGGCATGGAGGACAAAGCCCCCACAAAAACCCTCACTGTATGTCCTCGCA
Source organism: Neoceratodus forsteri (assembly GCA_016271365.2). Classification (NCBI taxonomy): domain Eukaryota; kingdom Metazoa; phylum Chordata; order Ceratodontiformes; family Ceratodontidae; genus Neoceratodus; species Neoceratodus forsteri. The sequence continues at coordinate 1,097,291,746 of CM028134.1, read as the reverse complement.
CTGTTCTCTGGCTGTTTGTGGTGGTCTCCGTTTACCCCTCACTATTGTGATGTGGAACCCACTCAGACGCACATAAAGAACTGATGGGATTAGCAGCTATAGGGGCTCAGGTAGGCAACTTGAAAGTTGATCCAAGGTCACATGAGCATTTCACAGCCTATCAGACAAACATAACGCTGTTTGTAAGGATTTGGAGTGCCACACATATACACACACAACACAATGGCACTTTCACACAAAACAGCATTATTCACTTAATTGCACCATTTGTGAGAAAACACTCAAATGTATTGATTTTTGCTGTAACAAAAAGGACTTTTATTCACAAAAATAATATTTCTCTCTCTCTCCTAATAGACAGTAAGTTGCAAACGTCATTAGCACATAAAAAGTTAAACATTATATAAACATATGTGGGAGTTCATCACAGAACCCAGATGTGTGAAGAGTAAATATTTTACCGGGGAAATGTGCCAGTAAATACATTGGTCAAAATGTATTTGTGGAGATATTTTGGGAAAGAGTAATAAAGTTGTAACTGACTTCCTTGAGCACAATTTAGTGACAGAACTAACGGTATCCATGCAGCACAATAAACATGATAACCACCGCTACAGATAGTGAGGATGCTCAGTGCCCTTATTTCTCATGGCCTATCACTGGAAAAAGCAGAGGAACTCTAACGACTAGAGTCAAATATCTCTCATCTCCCTTCCTGCCAAGTTTAGGATTGTAAGGCATGTCTCATGCAGCAGGGAGCAAAGTGCACTGATAATGAGCACAGCTCTGACCTCAACCAACATGTTTCGGGGGGGGGGTTGAGTGGGGGCATAAATAACACATCCAGCACTGCCCCGCTAGGTTGAAGACCTCTGCGGTAAAGATGGCACAAACTCGTAGTGATAAATTTGAAGTAATTTCCATTGGATCACATTGTGTTCCTGCAGTACCCTGCAAGATATTATTGGTAGAAACTGTGATAATACTGCTTCTTCTGCTGACCCACTGACTCACCACTTGCAATGTCAGCGACCCATATTCTGAAGAGAACCCAGGTGGTCAGGGGTTGGCTTGTGGAGGAGGATAGCGCGTCCCAGAGGACCCTCTCTTCCTCTGGAGGGGAGTAGGGGTTAATGCCTCTGCTGCATTGCTGCCACCTAAATGACTATGAGTGGAAGTTCAATGGAGGTAGGCAGGTTAGGGAGGTAGTAGTTGTTTGACTCACATACTGCACGCCTTGGTGCACGCATATGTATGCTCAAGCTCTTGCATGCCGACAACCACCAGGAGTAAAAACCAGGGAAGAAAAGACTGGCGCTTTCACCCAAGGTGACGGGACCCTGGTACATCTGGGTCCTGAAAGTCCATCATGTCTGCCACCTCGTGAAACTGGAAGAAGCTTGGGGGTACATCCCTAGCACCCGACCCCACTGAGGGGGACAAACCACAGCTCCATAGAGGGGTGGGTGGTGGCGGCAACATAAGGTGAGTCAACCTGTACCCAGGGCTGCCTGAGAGAGCAGGAGCCAGAGTCCTGCACCGGTCATCAAATGTGAGTACAAGTAAAAGTGCTTCTTCCTGGTAGGCAGCACTGTGTAATAGTTTTCTTTAAATGTTACCAGTCCCACACCCATGCAATGGACTCAGCATGGCAGCACTGTGTAATACTTTTCTTTAAATGTTACCAGTCCCACACCCATGCAATGGACTCAGCACGGCAGCACTGTGTAATAGTGTTCTTTCAATGTTGCCGGTCCCAACCCCATAGGGTTACCACCTTTTAAGAAGCCCAAAGTGGGACATTTCTTACTGAAACATGATTTTTCGCAGGACAAAATGTAACCTCGACCAATACAACAGACTTATTTTCACTAAATAAGCAGAATTAAGACTAAGTGTTGTAGTTTTTCAGTTATTTCTGGTGTTTCTTATCATTTTATGGTATTTTAATAAAAGTATTATAGTTTTTGCAACATTTAGAGAAAGTAAGAAAATATTTTTCTACTATAATGTCAGGACAAGTAGTATTTTTCATGTTTTTACATGGGACACAGCTGCCCAAATCAGGACTGTCCTGCGAAAATAGGGACAGTGGTAACCCTACACCCCGTGCAGCGGACTCAGCGTAACGGCTGTGTACCTGATTCTTTCAATGTTGCCAGCCCCACAGCAGTTCAGCATGGCGGCGCTGTGTAACACAGTTCTTTCAATGTTGCGGTCCACGCCCACGCACAGGACTCAGCGTGGCAGCACTGTGTACCAGAGTTCTTTCAATGTTGCCGGTCCCACGCCCACGTAATGGACTCAGCATGGCAGCGCTGTGTAGTAGAGTTCTTCAAATGTTGCCATCCCCACACCCACACAATGGACTCAGCGTGGCAGCACTGTGTAGTAAAGTTCTTCAAATGTTGCCATCCCCACACCCATGCAATGGACTCAGCGTGGCAGCACTCTTTCTCCAGCTGACAGGCAGGCTGTGAGGCTGTCTTTGTAGCTGCTGACAATGCTGTGCTGTAGCTGACCAGCAAAGGTATGTGGGAGGGGATGGGGGAATGCTGGGTGGCCTGCAGCCTCACCAGGAATTGATCGCTTAACCACCACTGTGCATTCGATCCTCATTCAGCCCCGATGAGGGATGCTGCCGCTTGCACTAGGTCACTGTGTGACCGAGAGCAAGTCATGTGAGCACCACGTGACACCACTGTAAACAGCAAGGCATAAAGTCATTTTGCAAACTTAGTAAGTAGTGATCTTAAGAACTTCCAGGATGCCAGCAGCTGTATCAAGACATTATGGTCAGAAAAAGCACTTTATCTTGCCTATTATTCTGCTGCAAAAAGTGACTATACCTGCAGTGCTCCCAGATCAGCCCAAGCATTTTCCTGTAGCAGTCCCTCATTTTTCCTGTATTTTCCCTGTAAAACCTTGATGAAATCCCTGTAGGTTTTCCTGTATGCCCCCGCCAATTTATTATTGCTATTGGCATCACTAGGATGGTAAATAAAATCACTACACCACATATTCTGTCTGCTTAGGTTTCCTATTTTAAAGGACCTACTGTATGTGAAAAAAGCGTGTACACAGAAAGAAGACAGCAAGTATCATTTTTTTTAAATACAAAACTCAGCTGCACTGTTTGCTTAGCCTTATAGCATAGTTTTAAATGCAGGATATACCATGATAAAGCCGGTAGAATAAAAAAAGTTAACTAACAACATTGTTCTGTTTTGTGGTTTCTTGGCGGAGTTGGATTTCAAAGTTCTGATCTAGGGTCATGCATCTTGTAATAACTACGAGATAGAAACATTTTGAGAAGACAAAGACAGTAACATTGTATTTTTATCCTTAACCATTCCAGCATGTTAGATTTAGATGTACCAGTTACATGAACTTTTACCTGCCTCAGTACAGTTCCGCCTGCTCCGCTGTGTCCACCACTACGCTGGCAAATACTGCTCCCTGCGGCTGGAAAGTAAACAAAATAACCAGTTCTGGTCGCTGTGACTCTCCGGATCGATCCACGGTGTGGGTGAACTATTCCTCCTTTGCTGAGTGCGGATGATCACGTGATTACGGCTCGACTCCACGACTCGCTGCTGTCGCTCTGAGCTCAGACTCCAATTTAAACTTCCCGCGGTCACGGCTGTGTTTTATAGTAGGGGGCTCAGTGGCTAGCCTATCGGAGTACTGTTGGGCAGTCAAGCCAGCCTGGAGCCATGAGGAGCATGCGTGGCTCTTAAATTTGAAGCGTATCCGCAGATGCCTCCAGCACATGATCACGCAGCTCCCAGGAGTCTCAGGGCGGCGTGATCACAGCGTGAGTTGGGAGGCACCAATCAGAACTACTCTGCTCTCTGTGAGACTCAGGTCTCAGGCAGCCAATTTAGTGTGCCTCTGTCCCCCCGTAGCACTGGCAGCAAACCCCGTAGATTGAGAAAATACAGATTTCCTCCCCGTAGCCCGTTTTTCGCTATAAATCCCCGCAAAATACGGGAATCCCCGTAGATATGGGAGCACTGTACCTGCAACAACTGTTTCCCAAATAAACTGCGTGCTACTCCTGTGACTAGTGTGTTTGCCTGCAGTCTCCAGTTGCACCGGGAGCTGAGGTGACTTGAGGGTGACTCAGAGGCGAGTCGGAAACCTCCATCTGGACCACGTAGGAGGCAGGGCTACACACTATAAATCCCTGCACAGTGCATCATAGCGCAAGCGTGGGTGCGAGCGTGAGTGGCTTCGCCACTCGGTGGAGAAAAGTTTACAGCAAAGGTTTAATCTCTGCAGGTGTAAACCTAGATGAAAGTTAGTACTGATATTCAGTGCTTGTAGTTTTAAAAGTTTTAAGAGTTCTAAAATAGAGTTTACATAGTTTAGAGATAATAAGGGCAGTTTCTACTCGTAGGTTATAATACAGATTTAAATTAGTATTGCAGTCAGGGATTTGAAATATTAATGTGGCTTGAAATGTTTTAAAGTACTTAATCAAATATTTGGAACTTTCTCATAGTATCTTGTACTATTTTTAGGTTTATATAGTTTTCCTTTCTCTCTAACTATATTGTTTTGGTATACAGGAATTTCATCGACAACGAACCGTCAGTGCTTAAAATGTATTTATTTAAAATCCTATTATTTGTGCTCTTTGTCTGTCCTGATAAGTTTAAATGTCTCAAAAATAAAAAGGGTAAAACAGGTGGGGGTATACTGGCCACCAATTACTTTAAAGGGGCAGGGGGTAAGATTTTGTACTAGAAGAAGAAATAGGTTTTCAAACATCTGGAAGGAATATAAACTGCAGGGTAAAACAAGAGCACAACATCCTTGTGTACTGCATAAAACTATACAGGGACCAAATGAAATTTATTATACGTTCTTAATAATTATGGGGGGGGGGTGTAGAGTTGAACCCTGGGCCAACACAACATAAAATTAAAATAATGCATGAAAACGCATGGTGTGGGATCCAAAAAGGACTTATTATCTTTATTGGTAGCTGAACAAGACCCAGATATACTTGGTCTGACTGAGTCATGGCTAATAAGAAAATGTGGGACGATGAATTTAGCCTCCCAGGATATCAATTATTAAGATCTGATAGGAAAAATGGGGAAGGGAGGTAATGCTATATGTGAAACATAGCTTGGGCCATGTAACTGTGATGCTCAAAGGAAGTGAATACAACACTGAATATTTAATTACTAAAGTAGAAAAGCTAAAAATGGTTGTTGTACTAATGTGTTCACTCCCCAAGAATAGTCTTGAGTCAATTGATAAGATTAGAAATTAAATACATGACTGTATAGGTGGTAGACTGGTGGTTTTGATGGGAGATCTAAATTGTGACTGGCTTGGACCAAGGGGGAGACAGCTAAGAGAAGTTGTCTTGGTGCTTGGGGTAACCCTGCACATTGGAGACCCTACAAGATTTACTGAACCATCAAAATGGGGCTCTGTGCTGGATTTGTTATTTACATCATCCTAAATAGTTATAGAAAATTCAGGAACCCTTCCTCCTTACTTGGGTGATCACAACCTGATATGGATAAGCATATCTATGACACAAATACAGGAATTATTTGACTACTCAAACTACAACTGGGTTAGAGGCATGAGAAGGTTTTCTGAGGAGAGATTCTTACAAAGTATTACAATGGAAAGATGGGAGAGATGTAAATTAATACCAGGCTTAGATCAATCAGTAAACTATTTTGTAGAGACTTTCAGAAATATCTGCGACTTACATGTCCCGTGATGTAAACAAAAAAATAAAATAGCTAGGTTACCCTGGATAAACGAGAAAATTCTAAAACAAATCAGAGTTAAACACAGAATTTGGAAAAAGGCTAAAAAGATAAAACAACACTGTGATTGGGAACTCTTCAAAAATAAGAGAAGCAAGTGTAGAAAATCAATTAAAAACGCTAAATCTTTGTACTGTAACAAAAAAATGGAGCGCAATTAAGATCCACGAAAATTTTGGCAAACTATAAATTATTTGTTAAATCCAGGTAGAAATGATCCATCAAAGAAACTGAATGTAAGAGTTGGAGACAAAATTATAGAGAAACCAAAAGAAGTCACAGATGTCTTAAATCGATATTTTGTTGATCTCCCAGGTTATTGTAGAACAGACAATGCAAAGATTCAGTTAAACAAAGAAGAAATCCAAGTTCAGCAAACCACCCTACCACCTTTTAGACTTAAAATACTTAAAATATCAGAGGTCTAGAAAGGACTAAAGAACATAAACATTCATAAATCAACAGGCTTGGATGATATAGATGGAAAGTTTCTTCAGATGGCAGCAAATCAAACAGCACCCATAGTTACTTATCTCTTTAATTGGAGTTTGAAAATGGGCCATTTCCCACAGATCTGGAAAGAAAGTAAAATAATTCCAATATTCAAGAGCGGTGATGCTCCTGATCTAAATAATTATACACCAATAGCATTGCTGCCTATTTTGTCTAAATTCCTGGAAAGACACGTCCATATGCAACTGGTAGAATACATGGATAAACATACTATATTAGCGCCTTTCCAGTCCGGATTCAGGAAAGGTTTTTCTGCTACATCAGCATTGCTAGAATTTAACTACCTAGTTTGTACATCCCTGAATTCTGGACCAGAGACTGCAGCAATTTATGTGGACTTGTCAAAGGCATTTGACCTGGTGAATAATTCCTTCTTGTTGAGTCAGATGGAGGCCCTGGGAATTGTGGATGGATCTTGGAGTAGGTTCCAGTCCCACCTGGGGGACCACACTCAAAAGGCATTTGTTTCTGGAAGTTTGTCAACCCCTAAACTAACAAGAAAAGGAGTACCTCGGGGTAAATTTTAGGACCCCTATTATTCTCGTTGTTCAGTAATGATTTACCTAAATCGGTGCAGTACTCCCAGGTGAGGCTTTTTGCGGATGATACTGTCCTATCTGCCTCCAGAAACAGCGTCCAGGACCTCCAATTAAAGTTACAATCTGATTTTGATAAGTTTGAGGGAGTGGTTCACCAGGTCAAGGCTCATAATAAATAGTAAAAAAACAAGTTGATGCACTTTGCTTCCGGAAAGAATACTGATCAAATTAAGATACAAATAAATCAAAGTAAGTGCTTAGAATTAGTAAATAATTATTGCTACCTGGGTGTTATTTTTGACACTCATATATCCTTTGAAGACCACATAAGCTCAACAATTGAAAACATAAATATAAAGCTTGGCGCTTTGCGCCGTACAATGATTTTTTTAAAAAGAGATGACCGGTCAAAATTGGGAGAGCAATTAATTATGCCAACTCTGATGTATGGTGAACTAGTCTATCGTACGGCAAATACAAATTTGCTAGATAAACTAAACAAAACTCAGTATAGAAGAGCCAGGTATATCCTAAAATGTAAAATGAATACACATCACTGTGTCATGTTGACTACACTTAATTGGCAAACCTTGCATATTAATCATGTAAAAACCTGGTTAAAAACAATACACAAATATCAGATTTTTTATCCTGAACTTTACATTCTCAAAGCAATGTTTGATAGAGACAGACATTTTTCAAGATTCTAAAAGATCCGATCATGTAAACAAAATAACAATGTACAAGACCAAAAATAAATTTGGTGCCAAAACTTTGCGCTCACAGGTAGCAAAAGTCTGGAATGTTGGTCTGTTGTATATATGAGTATGAATGTGTTTGTACAATGTTTCTTTCTTTTTATTCAGTGGTAATCGCAACTTAAGTACTGACAGGACTGTCTTGAAAACAAGGTTGTACAACTTTAATTACATCATTTATTCCTGTATAAAAATATGTTATCTATCTCTCTGATCACTAATCAAAAACAATTTGATCAATAACCAGTCAGGGTTGGGGTGCAATTTCACTTAAATTTTTATTTTTCTCTGTAAGATATAGTCCAGAAGACTTCAATTGCGATAAAAAGTTCCATACTGCAGGAGAAAGAAAACACTGCAGTGTGGTACTGTTTACTGCAATTGCAGGGAAAAGTCTGCATCTTGTTTCAACTCTACTTATCACTCCGGTTCACGGAGGGCTACACTCCTTGTTCTGCCCTTGGGCTAGCCCACCCGGCATCCCTCCCAAGCCACCCAGAGTGAGTGGCCTGCAGCTTGTACCTGCAGCAGGGCTCTCTGAGGCTTACACCTGGGGTGTCATTCAGGAGGGTGCACAGGAAGAATCATTCTGCTGCTGTCCTCAAGGGTTTTCTGCTTGTGGTTTTATTTATTTATTTAGTTAGTTAGTTTTTGCTGACCTGGTAAGTGCACTAGACAAATTCTTGTCTATTTTCAGGCACGACCCGAGGGGAGGGGGATACAGATGAATGTCAACTGACCTTGAACCAGACTAACCTGTTGGTGATATTTTTAGTGAGATTTGGCCAGGGCACCAGGGAAGTTCCCTCTACTCTCTGCCTGTTCCTTCAAGACCCAGTTTTTATAGCCACTGTACTTCATTATATTCAGCAATATTCAGTCCTTTCAAATGTTAAATTAAATCTTGATAAGAGTAAAGGTTTATACCAAGGCCCTATCCCTCAGCCACAATCTGTCCTTTTTGATATCCCCTTTTCACCTGAACCCCTTAAAATTTTAGGGTTTCAGTTAAGTTTCCAAAACCTTCCCCTTTTGAACTGGGAACAGACCCTGAGAACTTGTGAGTCTGAAATTAACAGGTGGAAAGGCTAGAAAATGGCCAAACTAAAACAGATCCAAGTTATTAAGTAATTCCTTACACCCTGTTTTTTATATGCAGCTATGATTCCCCCCCCCCCGTTACCTTAGAAACCAGAATTTTTAGTTGTTTTTTTCAAACGTTATGGGGCTGCAGGCTGAACCCCATCAAACAATTCTTCACTTATTTACCCCAAACTAAAGGCGGACTTGGGATGATAGATCCTATCTCATTAATTCTCTCTTATGTTATTCTGCACTGTATCCTTGTTTCATTACTGTACTTGTATCCTTCTGTAACTAATTCCGGGTCACCCCTGAAAAAGGGACCTTCAGGGCTCAGTGGGCCTACCCAGTTACCAAAATCGAATAAATAAATAAATAATTTTTTCACTGTCTATTTATAATGCAAACGGTAAAGATCGGCCTTTCCTTTTCCCAAAACCCATTATGTTGGTGGATCCATAATAATTTTAAACACTACTTGTCATCTTGGCAACCTACTGCTCCCAAGTCTATACTGAGTGCTAAATTACCCATGTATTTTAAACCAGCAGCCCAAAAAATGTTTAAATGGACATTAACTATATCGCAGGTCTCGCAATCATCAACTTCCAGACTATATGATATAGTTATGGGCAAAACTCACGCCACCAAAGCTGAATTCAAAAACTGCCCCCCCCCATCTGCACAAAAGAGTTTTAGCACAACTAGATAACTCAAAAATACCCCCCATACGTGGGAAATTATGTCTCTCTCTTCCTATGGGCAGCTAAATGTCAAAGGAAATAGTAAGCACAAGGTTCTTGAAAAGCGGTACTGTCCATATCCCACCTGAATAGCCATGGAGGAGACAATCGAGCATTTTTTACTCCACTGTTCCCATGTTAGAAATCTTTGGGATTTTCTACCCAGGAAGTAGAATTTACTATGGCTCACTACTTTAACATATGACTTTCTTGTAGTAGGTGACTATTCCTCCCTTTCAAAAAAATACCATTCGGAAACCTCAGAAATATCTTTTCTGTAGTTTAAAGTTTTTCTTATGGCAAGCTCGATGCCAGTGGGTTCTTAAGCAGGAAATGATGATCCACGAGTCTTTTTGCATTCAATGTCAAAATGCCATGTTTAAAGTGCACCAAAGAGACGTATCTGTGCATCCCCGGGTGACAGTCTCCAGATGGTGGAAAGGATTTACTTTTTTTATTAAGTATAAATAAACATTAGAGTTTGTTCCTTTAACATCGGTGCACTGATTAGGATGTAACTAGGTCCTGGGTTTACCACTTAATGAATTTTCAACCCCCCCACCAAATTTTTTTTTCCTTTTTGCCTATTGTTTATAAGTGATTATCAACTTATTGCACCTGTGTATGTTTTTTTTCCATTAGTTTTGGTTTATTTTCTGTATTATACCATGTTTTGACTTGTATATTGCTTTGATGTTTTCACAAATAAAATATTCCCCCTACTTTTTTTGAGAAGTTTTTTTCAGAAAATGGTAGTGCACTCTGGACAAAGGCAGTCAATGCACACAGAGGTAGTAGCAAACCAGGAATCACAGTAGTAGATGAGGTGTGTGCACTCGCAGGAAGAAATCCACAACCAACTTTTAAATAGTCAAAACTTTTATTCCCAGGCTTGGAGTTCGCTGAAAGAATTACCCCAGTGCTTCGACTGCAAAGGTCTTCCTCAGGGGGCATGTCAGAATATGGGGAGAGACCCAATTTGTATTGGTTAAAGGTCACATCGCATAGTAACAAGCCAAGAAATTAATACATTCAATGTTGCTTGGTTAAAAAATGAAAAGTAAATAGAAGTGCAAAAAAGAAGAAAAGAGAATGATATACCAAACACCAAAAGTAAAAATAATAAATTTCACACCTTAAACAAATATCTTAAATGAATTTTGAAATTTAAGGAGAGATTAAGAAAACAGTGCTTATAAAAAGACAGTTGAAAATCCTTTACAACTGTATAGAAAGTGTCCCCTTTATGCTGTTAGCCAATTAATGTCTATATCTAAATTGTTATATTTTCTGTTATATTATAATCTATACACACATTTCCATAAAACGGAATAAACAAATAGCTGGGGAATTTATAAGCTGCTCCAGACCACTACCCAGAGATAGTTCAATGACACACAATCCACATTGAATTTTCCATATATAGATTTCAATCTATAAACAAGGTAAATCTATGAGCTCTAGGCTACGTAATATCAGGTCCAGAACTAGTTTTCAATAGACAAGACAAGGACAAGGATAGGAATCTGGAAATACTGAGTCTCAAGGCAGACAGATAACCAGAGAAGATTTATGTAGTCTGAAATAATGATTACTTCTTTACAGGTGGAATAGTCTAAAAAGAGTGATATACAAATTATTATTTCATTTCTTTTCTAGTTTTCAGATCTACATTGTTTTAAATCATTTAGACTGTAGTTTAACAAGTTGTACTCCCCTTTAGGAATTTTTCAGAAATGGCCTCAGATCTATTTCCTCACTCATACCTTTGGGGCTTAAGGCTCCCGAGGTAAAGCTCCACCAGCTCTCTTCTTTCTCTAGGAGGTCGACTCGGTCACCCCCTCTAAACAGGTAGGGTACCTGTTCTGGAGCTGTAAATTTCACACCAGCTGGGCTAGAGCGGTGGGCTACTGCATAATGTGCTCCAACAGCATTTTCCAAATTTGTATTTAAAATTGCTTGGATATGTTCTTGAGTTTTCACCTTTAACATACATGTGGTGAGACCTACTTTTTGTAGTCCACAGGTACACAGCACACACACCACATAAGTACTTCTACATGTAATGAACTGTTTAATTTTACTGACTTTATGATGTTCTTGTGGATATGTAGGCACTACCTGTAGATGTATACCTACAAATATTGCAGGTCCCACATCGGAAAAAGCATTCTGGTCTATTAGGTGGCCAGTTTCGGGGTACTTCAGTTCTAGAAAAGTGACTTTGAGTTAGTATGTCGCCTAAGCTCTTACCCTTCCTGAAACTGACTCTTGGTTTCTGACCAATAACAGGCTCCAATGCAGAATCACTTGTAAGTAATGGCCAAAACTTATATACTAAGTTGCCTATTGAGCTGGCTATTGGACTGAAATCAAGAGACAGTGTACAAGGAATCTCCTCCTCTGTATTCTAGTTTCCAGGAGTCAAAAGGCTCTCCCCTTTTCCGAGCTCGAGCTTTATCTAGGACCATTTGTAAGTTAGTCAGGTTGTACTCTCTATTAACTAGTCATGTTGTTAAGTCACTTGCCTGTAACTCAGAATCATGCTCTGTGCTACAATTTCTGCATATTCTGACATACTGTGCATAAGGGATGGAATCCACCAAGCTACGGGGATGGGAGCTATTATGATGTAGAATACTGTTGGCAGCAGTGGTTTTTCTATATACTTTACTAGAGATCGTATTGTCTGGATTTGCACATAGGGTGACATCAAGGAAATTGAGTGTATGTTCACTGACCTCATATGTAAAATCAAGTTCAAAGTCATTGTGATTAATATACAGCATAAACTCCTCAAATTTCTTGGTGGTTCCATCCCATATGCACAGTGCTCCCATATTGATTTGGTATTTTCCCTGTAACTCCAGGGTGATATTCCTGTGTTTTCCTGTAGATTACATTATTTCCTATGGAAGCTGAATTGCCCTGTTTTTCTGTATAACCAATGCAAATCTATGGGAAGAGTTTTCCTGTAGATGCCTCCAAATCTCTGTAAAATACAGGAATCCCTGTAGATATGGGAGCCCTGTATGCACAGTATATCATCAATGAAATGTTACCAACAGACAATGTGATCAAAAAATGTGTTCTTTCTGACATCATAGATTTATTCCTCCCCCGTTGGCCCATATAGATATTAGTATATGAGGGGGCCATGGGATCTTTAACATCCACTGAACTACCACCAGAACAGGCAGATGGGACCTCGGTTTAATGTCTCATCCGAAAGACGGCACCTCAGGAGTACAGCAACCTCCTCATGCTGCACTGCAGTGTCAGTATTGGGATATTACCCCAAGTGCCCGGTGTGGGGATAGAACACACAGCCTTCTGATCTCCCGGCCTCAGAGGCGAGTGTGCTATCTGTTGAGTCGCTATCACTGCATTGTGGTTATCCCTGGAGGCACAGACATGCAATGACATCAGCATTACGCCAGTAAGGATTGCCAGACCCATCCAGTCTGCCCATTTACACTAGCTCACACAGCGACCAGTGACCCTTATTGGTCATTGGTTTAGCTTCTTCTTGCTATCTCTATTATTCCTTTGTTTCTGTCCCATTCATGTTTAAAACCCGCCACAGTACGGGCTGCCACCACCTCCTGGGGCAAGCTATTCCATGCATCCACCACCCTTTCTGTGAAGAAGAACTTCCTAAAATTTCCCCTTATGCGGCTACCCTTCAATCTCATGTTGTGTCCTCTTGTCCTGACACTACTGTTGAGCTGAAATATGTTGTCCCCTTTCACCTTGTTTATGCCCTTGAGGTACTCGAATGTTTCTATCATGTCACCTCTCTCCCTCCCTCCTCTGTTCCAGCATGTACAAAGCGTGCATTTGATTTGCAAATGTTTTTGTGTCTCATATTGTGATGCAAACCCTCTTAATTTAAGCCTTGAGCATGAGAAGCTAGTGTGGTCTCTTGGTTGGGGCTCCAGCTTGGGAATCCAGAGATTACAGGTCTGACTCCTACCAAAGCCAACATACTCACTGTGTGACCTTGAGCAAGTCACATAACCTCCCAGGGCTCTAGTCCACACAGCTGTGGAATGGATAGAAGCAGGACCCCACCAGAACAAAAATGTATATATTTTTGTTTTTTTACAGATTTTGGCCGGGAAAGACACACTAAGCTAAGGGCTTGTTTTCAGGTGCATCCTGGGAGCACAATGAAGTTAAGTGACTTGCTCACGGTCACAAAGTACGTAAGTGGTGGCTGTAGGATTCAAACTGAGTTCTCCAGGTTTGCAGCTCAGCGCTCTTAATCCCAGTGGTATACTGCCTCTGCCAAAAGCTTTTACGTTGCTCTCAGTCCTGAGAAATGCAATTATAAAATCTCATTTAGCAGCTGAGGATTCTCCTTTAGCTGTACTTCTCTGGGTCCCGAGTTCAAGCCCCACTTCTGCTATTATTTGATCATTCTCTTTTACTAATACACCCCCCATATTACCTCCCAGCCACACACATCTCCACAACACCCCAAATCCTCACAGTCCCCTTGTACCTTTCTCTGCTGCAGGCATTCCTGTCAATCATCTGGCTTCCTTCCTTGAGAGGAAGCAGTATAGCGCAGTGGTTTAAGGCTCTGTGCTGCAAACCTGGAGACCTGGGTTTGAATCCCACAGCCCCTACTTGCATACCGTGTGACCCTGTGAAAGTCACTTAACTTCCTTATGCTCCCAGGTCGCACCTGGAATCAAGCTACGGCTTAGTGTGCCTCTCCTGGTTAAACAATTTCCCCTCCCCCTTTCATTTGCCACCCAGAAATTTACTAATGGCTGAGTGGTGCCAGTCCCAGAGAGTCCAGAACCCCAGTAAAGCCACTGAGATGTACAAATGGCACATGATGTCAGGCGCGGGAGGCATGAGGCAGCCAATCCCAATGCTCCAGCTGACACGCAGAACAGTTGCAGGAGGGACAGTACTATCCTACATGACTTCCACTGCCACCTGGGCCCCTAGAGGTTAGTCACATACAGTAGCAGCCCATACTCTGAACTCGACACGGAGACAGTGCTTGTCCCTTTTGGACTGCGCTGAGCCTCAGTTGGACAACAGGGATCCCCGAGCTCGAAGCACAATCTTGGGTCTCCGACACTGAAGGCAATCGCACCTTCCATCAAGTCATCAGACCAGCTCTGGGTCCACTACTATTCCTCGGAATTTGCAGTGGTTAAGAGGGAAGGTATGTAATGGTCTCCCACTGCTAGGGAAGAGGTCTCCTCAGTCCCCATTACAGAAAGATCCCCAAAAGAATACACTTGGAGTTGATACAGTGCATCTACATCATAAAACAAGCCCTATATGTCCTCCCGCAGTTTTCAATGGGCATGCAAAACTGTGTTTTACTGGTTAGAGTACTCACTAGGCCTCCTCATGGTTTCCAGGACAGGTCATGTATGGAACATACGCAGCTATGGACTCGATCTGCCTCATGAATGCATCGCCAATTCTTGCATTGTCCTAAAAAACATAAAAAAAGATCTAAAAAAGAGAACACATGAATGATGGGGTATGACTTATGTTTCTGCTGTAACTGAACCTTCTTCATCATTTTTTAAAGGGTGTTTACTGAAGGTACATTTGGGAAACACACTCATAGGATATCTCCAAACTCAGTGGGGTGGAGTAATCTGTTCACAGATTCAACTGTTTCCGAGCCAGTCGCAAACTATAGCTATCTCTACAGTCCGCACATGTTCAGTTCCTGTCATTCAGACAGCGGGCCGCTGAGGTGGTAAGCAGAGGGTCTGTGCTGGTCCTATGTCCAGTGCTGCTGGTGGCACTTGAAGGTCTAAGGATGGATGAGTTGGGGCAGGCAGAGTGTGGAGGTGGTGGGGGGTACTGAGTGGGTGGGCGGGTGGGGGAGGGTTTAAGCATCCTATAATGGGGACTGGGAGCAAGGGAGTACCACTAAACTACCAGGGAAGATTATATTCCACTTGGGGATCGGTAGAGAGGAGGTACCACTAGATTACCAGGGAAACTTGTATTCTACTCCGGGATCAGGTGGGTGGGGTGGACCACTATACTACTAAGGAAAATGATATTCTACTCAGGGATTATGAGGGGGGTTACCACTACACTACTGTCATCGAGGCACAGGTCAGGAAGCATAGGAAAACCAGGAGCAGTTCTAAAATTCACAGGTAACCTGTTATTGTTAACTAAGAACAGTAAAATAAAAAAATTAAAACCACTTAGTATAACTATTTACAAAGGCAGGACAAACAGAGAAAACAAAATCCTTCATCTGAGGTTATCTTTTCAATTCTAAATCTCAGTCTCTCTCTCTCTCTCTAGCAAAAGCATATTCTACTTGGGAATTGGGGGAGGTACCACTAGACTACCAGGGAAAATTATATTCTACTTGGGAATTGGGAGAGGAGGGGGGTACCACTAGACTACCGGGGAGTTTTTACCTTGCTTAATCATGACGGGAGTAGGCGGGTGTCACTAGAGGGGTTGTACACTACTAAGCATGTTAACGGTAAGGTTTTGTAAGTGGTAAATGGTGCTAACCCAGCGGCTTTTTACCGCTCCCAAAATCCGCTAAATACAGCACTGCAGCCTATGCAAGATGGTTCCCCCTTTGCACGTATGCAGTGGAGTATGTAATGCGGCTGAGCTATCCAGTGAGTGCTGTACACACCAGGGCATTTTAAATACGGCCCCCACCCAGTTTGGCTGCGCTATGCCCAGCTAGCATGGCACTAGTCCTGTTAATGTTGCACTAACCTTCTGAATACTGGGGCCCCGGACTTGTATTACCAAAAGTCTGCTAACAGATCTCTTTAGTGATCACAATTTAATTCACTGCACTAAAGAACAAAATCAAGGCATGTAGTTATCCAAAAAATAACTTGATTTAGATCTTTTAAGAATTCTGATTTCTTTGTTTCTTTCAGTAACAATCTAAAGCATGTTAGGTCGGATAGGCTGGGGCTCATTCCCGATTTTGATAATGCTTGGAGCTACTCTGCCTCTAGATTTTCACTTATTTGTAATAAACATCTTACCATTACATTTCAAAAATTTAAACATAATTCGTACCCGTGTTCTCTCCTGTCATAAGTGATTTGTGTAGGGAGAAGGCAAGTTGCAGTTAACGGGCTATGCCTCCAACAGTGAAATTGATTTTTCCATTTTTTGCATACAAAGTTGGCAGTGGCCGAGAGTCGTAATACCATTGTTCTGTCGTCAGGAATCCATAATACTATCAATCTGACATAAAAACGATGGTATTATATGTTAATATGTCCCCTGGAGCCACTCGTTGCTGTCTAAGAGTGGTTTCACACGCCTTCGACTGGAGCGAGAACAGTGAAGTGAAGCTGAGTTGTTCTGGCTCTAGCTGAAGGCAAGTGAAACCACTCTAATACAGGAACGAGTGGTTATGTGGAACATATTAATATAATATTGATCGAAAGCAATCAATCATATATACTGTATATTTTTTTTCTATTTTCCCAGAATGTGCCCATTTCCAGGGCATCTGTGCATGAGACGCTCTTCCCAGAATAAGAGTGTCACGAGCAGGGGAAAGGAGCACTCCGATTGGTCGGGAGCGCTCCCTCGATCTATAATAGAGATACAAACACTTCAGCCACTCTCAATCAGCTTAGCAACTTGAAGGCAGGGAGGACAACGCAGTCGGGAAGCTGCAAAGTGATCTCTGTTACTCACTGCGGGTGGGTAATGCATTTGTTTGGCAAACTGCTTATTTCAGTTTGCCATCACTGCAGGAGGGTAATGTGTTCGTTTAGGAAACTGTTTGTGTTCAAGAAATGGAAACTTTTTATTAGGAAAAATAACGGATGTCAATCCATCTGTTACAGTTGTTGGAAATCCATCAAGGGATTCCTGTTACATCACAAACCTGGTGCCATAGGAATCCCAAGATGGGTTTACAGCTCCGTAATAGATGGGTTGCCATCTGTTATTCTGTATGTTAACAATATTCAAGAGGCCAAAACAGTGATACTGTAAATCCACCCCTGTGGCATGCTGCAAAAACTCCAGCAGATTTGGGAATATTATAAAGGGGTTAGAAGGGCAACTATTTTCAAAATTAAATAGTTTCTGATCACGGCAATGATGAACCTGACTGCATTCCGGCTGACTGGTTTAAGGTTTTTTTTAAATATGGCCTGAAGGCTATCTGATGAGTCCTCCTTTGTGTGTTGGTTAAGTAGTCTCCCTTTTGTTACCTCGCCCAGAAGTTAATTATACTCAGCACATAATGCTGTTAATTCAGCTAGCTTTAAATACATGGATATCTGTCCCTATGAGGTGCTTGAAATGCTCCTGAGCCTTCGTATGTCTAAAGGTTGTAGCTCATGTGGCTTGCAATTGAGAGTCTTGAAATTCAGAGTGCTTTTAATTGTATGCTCCTCGTCTACCTTTTACACCTCTCTCTTTATCTCAAGGGGTGGTCCCATCACCATGGAAACTGGCGAAGGTGTTAAAGAGGGGGCACTGGATAATGCTAATAATTACAGTCTTATCTCCTTATTAACTACTGTATCTAGACTGCTGGAGGCATTGGAGTATATAGAAACATGGACAATAATGGCAGAAAAAGACCAGGGTCCACGTATTCAAAAGAGATGCGCAGCACATCCCTAGATGTGCCCGTGAATCTGCGGACTTGCGAGGGCCGTCAGGGGTGTGGCACTATTCAGAAGCCCCCAGTGCATCCCGCAAAACCGACTGCACCACTGAGCACAATACTGTGACGCGCCTATGCAAATGAGGGGTCCCTCATGCATATGCCACACATCACAATATTGAAACCCCCAGAGGCGTAACTATGGCCAGCTGCACCGGCGCATAGTTATGCCTTTCAAACCCTACCTTAACTATGCATGGGGAAGGTTGGTTCCCCGTGCATAGTCTAGGGCCGGATACACAATTCTCCTCCCCAGCCCTGATCACTGTACCCGATCCCCATTTCCATAGTGTGTGACACCCTCCCCAGCCCTGATCACTGTACCCGATCCCCCATTTCCATAGTGTAGCGACACCCCTCCCCAGCCCTGATCACTGTACCCGATCCCCCATTTCCATAGTGTAGCGACACCCCTTCCCAGCCCTGATCACTGTACCCGATCCCCCATTTCCATAGTGTAGTAGCCACCCCCTGATGTCAGTAAATATTAAATACAGCTCGATTACCCTGTTTCCATAGTGTAGCGTCCCCCTTCCCCAGCCCCGATGTCAGTTAATAATAAATACAGCTGGATCACCTCGTTTCCATAGTGTAGCAGCCCCCCCAGCCCCGATGTCAGTAAATAATAAATACAGCTGGATCACCCTGTTTCCATAGTGTAGCGACACCCCTCCCCAGCCCTGATGTCAGTTAATAATAAATACAGCCCAATCACCCATTTCCATAGTGTAGCAACCCACCCAGCCCCAATGTCTGGTAAAGAAAAACACCACCCAATCGATCCCCCTTTTCCATAGTGTAGGGACCCCCCCTAATCACTGTAAGAAATAAAAGATAAACAAATTCCTGTTCCATAGTGTAGTGACCCCCCACCCTTCACCCTGGTCGGCAGTACCCCACCACCCCAAACCCCCCCCTCCTCAACCTGCCACGGCCAGTCACCGACTGATCGGTCCTGAGTATTGTGTGAGCAGAGTACCAACTCTAAACAGATGACCTGGTGCTCTATGCCTCTGACACTTCAATCCAGCATGTTCAAAAGGTGATTAAAATGTAGATTAGATAACCTACAACAGCATATCTATCACTCTAAACTTTTACTTGATTCAAATAAAACCAAAGCAGTGCTTTTTGGCCTGTAAACTACATTTAAAGGCTGTCCAGTAGTCTGTCAACTCATACATTGGGTGGGGAGCTTTTACAGGTTTTTCATATGTAAAACTAATTGGGATTGGTGTACATCCACTGTGTGCTGGCAACAGCCATTTGGAAATCGTGTTAAAAAAGGCTGGCCCAGCCGGCCCAGTGTATCAGTGGTAATGCTACTACCCGCTATGCCAGCAACCCAAGTTTGGGGCAGACTCTGAGCACTGGGGGTCTGCCGAGGGGTGAGGATTGAACATCCCAAGGACTGCTCTCCTCCGCTGGGGAGTGGTATGGCAAGCCGACTTGGCTTCGGACTGTCACTGGGTGGATGCCTGGTGGTTACGCAGGATGCAACCAACTCATAGAGGGGGCAGTGGTTTTGTGGTGCATGCATGCCTCCACACACACACACACACACACACACACACACACACACACACACACACACACACACACACACTCTCACACACACACACACACACACACACACACACACACTCACACACACACACACACACTCACACATGCACACACACTCACACACACACACACACACACACACACACACACACACGCACACACACTCAAAAACCACACTCTGCCATGCTGCCGTGGCAAGGGGGTTAGAAGAAAAATTATGGAGCCAGGCTGGCTTAATGAAGTCCAGCCTGCTTTCTCGTGGTCCACGCCATAGCCTGGTCCCCAGGCATATGTGGACGTGTGCAGCAGTGACAGAGCTTGTGCTACAACTGGAGACAGGCGGGGTGCAGACTAGAGTAGCCAGCCCACACAGAAATCCACTTCACCAAAGAGTTGCACTCCAGATTGAAACAACACCAGTTTACAAATTCAGATGTTACCAGTAAAAAGGATTTATTCCAAAAAAGGGGCATCTGGTGGAGTCATTTTCATGTTGTTTGGAGCTGACAGTACTGTTATAATTTGGGAATAAATCCTTAACCTTCAAATGGTGACTTTTCCTGCCTTTTAATGCGGAAAGATATGTTTGAAAAGCCTGGTTATCATGACCTCTGTTTAATGGTACATGGGGAAAAATGTGGTTACTGGACCACCGAGGACAACGGAGAGAGAGAGAGATACTATTATCCCAGCAGATTTGCTGGGAAGGTTACAGGACCCCAGAGCAAGTATGCCAACTACTATGAGAAAAATGCTATTTTATCAGACAGAACTGAGTCTAACACACAGCAGGGCTGAAAGCTATGCCAAGTACTGGGGAAATGGCTCTTAAATCAAAAAATGAATGACTGATTAGCTTATCTCACAGCCTGCCCTAATTCACTTTGTATAAATAAACGCAGGATTGTAGCTCCGGCAGTAATCTGTCACAGGCTGTCTTGTCTGAGCTTGCTATCCTTGCTTACCACAAGCACAAACACACAACACAAACCCCTATTGGGCAATTTAGAAAAAGGCTGTTATTTTTCTCTGAGCTCTAGGAATTTGTTGGAGAGAAGTAAAAGTTGAGAAGAACCTTAAATTGTAAACCCACAACATACCCCCCCCCCCCCGCGAAGTCACTTATTTCTTTCTGAGCTATCTCAGCGCTAGCTGTTACTTGTTGATCGGACAGGGAGAGAGAGAGAAACAGAGAGAGACAGACTTTGATATATCAGCAGGAACAGGGGACAGTACACTGCATTAAAAGTAAAAAAAAATATTTTCAGTAGGCAGGCTGCCTGAGTTTAAAGTTTAAACCAA
This sequence comes from Neoceratodus forsteri, assembly GCA_016271365.2. Taxonomy (NCBI): domain Eukaryota; kingdom Metazoa; phylum Chordata; order Ceratodontiformes; family Ceratodontidae; genus Neoceratodus; species Neoceratodus forsteri. Next base: position 1,097,270,767 of record CM028134.1, on the reverse strand, counting down.
GTCCCACAACAACACAGAACAGTTTGTGACAGAACCTCCCCCCCCGACTGTCTCAGTCAGAAAAAAGGGTAAACTAAAAAGTATTAACTTCTGCTAACCTGCTGCTTGTTATTTTGACATTTATATACTTATTTATATTCCTCAGCTGCACTTTTGGGTTTTTTAGAACCTTTACGACTTTTTATGTTTGCTTGCACGCCATGTGCAAGAAACATAGTGCCACCATATGAGTTTTCGTAGGTGTGGCACCCCCGCTTCCAACACCCTGATCGTTTTTGCAGGCGTAGCAGCAGGGCATCGCTGAATGTCCAAGCTGTCTATGACAGCACTTCAGATGCAGTGGCGTACAGCTGAAAGAGAAAGACCGCTACAGTCAGCGGTGGTGACGTGTAGGCAATTTGCATACTGCTGTGCCGTCAGCAGTATGCAAATTGCCTAAACGTCACCACCTTAGCAGTCGTTCTTTCAGCTGTATGTCACTGCATTTCCCAGCATGATGCATGCGCCCCCCCCTCCCATTTATTGTGTGCTGAGGGGGTGCCCAATCCCCCTCGGCACATGCACACTCCCCCCACCCAAGCACTGTATGTCCGATCGGGTGCCCAATCCCGTCGGCTCCAGTGCCCCGAAAAGCAAACTTCAAGGTGCCACACTGGGAGCCCACCCTAGCGTGGTAAAAGTCCCGCGTCATCATATGCTCCCCCACACACTGTATGGCCAATGGGGGTGTCCAATCCCCCACTGGCTCCACTGCCCTCCCAAACAAACTTCCAGGTGCCACGTTGGGAGCCCACCCTAGCATGGCAAAAGTCCTGTGTCATCTTTTTTTAAAAAACCCTGTAACAAAAGGAAACGGTTCCTCATTGACTCTCTTGCCCCCAACCCGCGCCCAGCCTCTGCGCACCCCACCTCCTCACACCCCCTCACCCCATATTTACCTCCGAGCCTGGCGCGGCAGTCTTCAGTGGACTGGGAACACGTCTGCACTCTTCAAAGCTGACCGCGAACTGAAGAAATGCTCGTAAGCTGTATAATGGCATAAATAGGGTTTTTTCAACTTTGGTTCATATCTCGGTAATTTTTTTGAATTTTTGCACCACATTTTCAACATGGGGTTCTTGTGACCCTATCTCATGAATTCAGTCACTGTCATCTGGTTATTCAGGCCCTAAAGGTGATTTCGCGGTCACTGCGCGGAACCACCTTTCGGGACCAGTTAACGAAAAGACAGTGTCACAGTTCATTAGGTGAGCCCTCAAAATCTCGCTGAAATTTGTGAAGAAATTCCCAAATTACTGTTTTACGAGTATCGTTGAGCAGTTCCTACACACACGCGTAACTTCGAGAATTTTTATTATTTTCACTCCAGATTTTCAACATTGCCATTTTACCACTCCTCCTTATGAACGGTACCGCTGTCATTGTTCACATCTTGCCCAAAATATGTTTTCGGACATGCAGAACACAATGGCGAGGTCGGTGTGCAAAATCAATGTTTGGGACAGATTAAGAAAATCACAGTGACACTGTTCATGAGCAGAGGTCTTAAAATGGCTATGTTGAAAATTTGGTGACAAAAGTTGATAAAATGACTGTGTTATGAGTGTGCATTGCGCAGCTCCCACGCACCCTCATACATTCATGAATTTGTAATATTGTCAGTCCAGATCTTCAACATTGGCATTTTTCCATACCTCCTTATGAACAGTACAGCTGTCATTTTTCACATCCTGGCCGAAATGTGTTTTTGCACTTCTGGCGCAGAATAGCGCGGTCGCTGTGGGAAATCAGTGTTCGGCACACATTAAGAAAATCAGTGACACTGTTCATGAGCGGAGGTCCCAAAATGCCTTTATTGAAAATCTGCTGTAAAAAATCCTCAAACTAATTACATTACGGGTGTACATTGCTCAGTTTCTACGCACGCTTGTGTCATCACCCTTTTTTTTATATTTTCACTCCAGATTTTCAACATTACCATTTTTTACCACTCCTCTGTACTACTGTATGAACAGTACAGCTGTCATTTTTCACATCCTGTTTGACATGTGTTTTCACACGTGTGGTGCTAAATGGCGCAGTCGCTGTGCAACATCACCTTTCGGCTAACGAACCAATAGTCTCACTGTTCATGTGGTGGGGTCACAAATAGCCCACGTTGAAAACTTAGAGTAAAAATACCAAGAAATGCCCAGTGCATTATGCTTTTTGACCATAACGCCCTACCCTGTAGGACTGACATGCGTCAGGGGTGTTACTGGGGATTGCCAACTATAATGCTCATGCCATTCCACCCCCACCCTGCAGCCAGTGACAGGCATCGAGGTGTGCCTTGGACCCTTTGGCCCCACAGTGCACCCCATAGAAACATAGACTTTGATGGCAGATAAGGACCGCTAGGCCCATCTAGTCTGCCCATTTCCCTACCTACAGGATAGGCCGCAGATCCTAGTTAACCAACAGCCTATTTCTTCCTACCCCTCACAAGAATTACCTTATGTCTGTCCCATGCATTCTTCAATTCTCCCACAGTTTTAGACCCCACAACCTCCTCAGGAAGGCTGTTCCATGCATCCACTACCCTCTCTGTGAAATAATACTTCCTCACATTGCCCCTGAATCCCCTCCTTCTATCTTTAAATTGTGTCCCCTTGTTCTTGCAAGTCTCTTTTTCTGAAAGATGCTACCCTCTTGGACTTTGCTGATTCCACTGAGGTACTTAAAAGTTTCTATCATGTCCCCCCTCTCCCTTCTTTCCTCAAGGGTATACATGTTATGCTCCTTTAGTCTCTCCTCATACGGCTTCTCTTGCAGACCCTGCAACATTTTAGTTGCCCTCCTCTGGACTGCCTCTATCCTATCTATGTCCTTGCGGAGATGGGGTCTCCAGAACTGGACACAGTACTCCAGATGGGGTCTCACCAACTGTCTGTACAGAGGGATAACAACTTCCTGTTTTCTGATGATGATGCCTCTCCCTATACATCCCAGTATACCCCAGCCTCCCTACTGCCTTTTCACATTGCTTGCCAACCTTAAGGTCGTCTGATATGATTACCCCAGGTCCCTTTCCTTTTTGTTGTTGTTACTACCTCCCACCCATTGTGTATTCTTCCCTGGGTTCTTGTTTCCAGGTGCATTATTTGCACTTCTTTGCATTGAATCCTAGCTGCCATACTTCTGACCATTCCTCCAACCTTGCCAAGTCCCTTTTCATCCTTTCCACGCCTCCTTGTGTATCAACCCTGTTGCAGATCTTTGTGTCATCTGCAAAAGGCATACTTTTCCTTCCAGTCCCTCTGCAATGTCACTGATGAAGACATTAAAAGGACTGGACCCAATACTGAACCCTGCGGTACCCCACTAGTAACCCCCTTTCTTCAGAGTGGACTCCATTTACAATTACCTTCTGTGTCCTGTTGTCCAGCCAGTGTTTTACTCAGGCTACCACCCTGGGTCCCATTCCCAGGCTGGTTAATTTGACTATTAATCTTTTGTGTGGGACTGTGTCAAATGCCTTGCTAAAGTCTAGGTAGGCCATGTCCACAGCCCCTCCCTGGTCTACTACTTTGGTCACCCAGTCAAAGAAATCTATTAGATTCGTCTGACATGACCTTCCGCTGTGAACCCATGCTGCCTTGGGTCCTGTGCTGCACTGGCCTCTAGGTACTCAACTATTCTTTCCTTCAGAAGTGACTCCATCACTTTCCCTACCACAGAGGTCAGACTGACAGGCCTGTAGTTTCCTGCCTCTGTCTTGGTCCCACTTTTGTGAAGGGGAATCACATCCGCCTTCCTCCAGTCCTCGGGTACCACACCATCCTCCCATGATTTATTAAAAGAGTACCAGTGGTTTCACTAGTTCCTCCTTAATTCTTTTAGAATTCTGGGGTGAATTCCATCAGGACCCATTGCTTTGTCCACCTTCAGTTTTAGGAGTTCTTGCAGAACCCTTTCTTCAGTGAAAGTACTGGGATCGACCCCCCTATCAAGAGTGCATCTGTTAATTGGATGAGGCACTTCCCCCTCCTCTTTTGTGAATACTGAGCAGAAATATTCGTTCAGTATTCCTTCTTTTTCACTGTCTCCCTCTGCCCACCCACCGTTCATTCTATTCAGCCTCTACTATCCCTCCCTTTGTCTTTCTCGCTCGCTGATGTACCTATAGAAGTTTTATCCCTTCTTAACTGAGTTGGCTATCTTTCCTCAGTTTGGGCCTCTTGCTATTCTGACTTCCCTCCTGCTTTCTTCTGCCTTAAATGGTACAGCTCTCTGTCCCGTTCCTTCTGTGTTTCCTATACTTCGGAATGCTATCTTTTTCTTCCTGACTTTCACAGCCACCTCTTTTGAGAACCATAGTGGCTTTTCTTTCGCTTGATTTGTTTATTTGCTTCACCAAAGGCTTGTTGCCTCTGTGATGGTAGTTTTGATAATTCCCATTGTTGCTCCACACTCTCCTTCTAGCCTGTTTGCTAGTGCTTTTCTGAGGCACTCTCCCATCTTACAAAGTCAGCCCTCCCAAAGTCCAGTAATTCTCACTTTTGTATGGCTTGACTCTGTAGCTGAGTTTAACGTGAACCACACTGTTTGATGGTCACTTGTCCCCAGATGGCAACCCACTTCTAGATCTGAGATCCTCTCACTGCCCCCATTTGAAAGTATGAGGTCTAAGATTGCTCCCCCACGAGTGGGTTCCGAAACTAGCTGTCTAATGCCTGCCACCTGTAGGGCATCAAGAATAGCCCTGATCTTGGATGTGGCTGCAGCAAATGTGCTCTAGTTAACATCTGGCATATTCAGGTCTCCCATCAACAGTATCTCCCCTTTCTCTGCCATTCTAAGAATGCCTTCTATCATATCCTTGTCCATTCCTTCCCCCTGACACCCCATTCTCCTGTACTGCACCATTTCAGCATGTTTCCTTATGGAATAAGGTGAATGTAAAGCCCAAACACCCCAAGGCACACCTCGATAGTTGTCAGTGTCTGCAGGGTAGGGTGAGGTGAAATGTCGTGACCGTCATGGGCGACGACCCAAAGGCACACCCCAATGCCTGTCCATCTCTGCAGGGTGGGGGTGGAGTTGGCTTCAGTTCAATACTTCACTGCCATTCCTATACTGCATCTCTCCAACTCCTGCACTTCCACTGCTAATGCCAGCAAGCAAACATTCGGCATTGGCAAATGCTCGTTAACAACTGCTGCAACTCTGAAAGAACTGAGTGAAGACAGAGACTGCCATTCCTCTAAACCTCCCTCATCACAAATCAGGGACAAGGCTTAAAATGATCAGAGACAAATGACCAAAATCAGGGGCACATCTGAAAAAAAATAGTAATATTTGTTCCAGAAGCTATGTACAACATGCTTCTTAGTATGAATAGCATTTTCTTAATGAGAACTAGACTGTAACATCAATGGCTGGCATTATTGTGTGACTCAAATCCCTACTCTTTGGTGACAGAAATGCCAAATTTAGGAGGGACACACGAAATTTCTGAGACAAAATTGGGGACATCCCTAAAAATCAGGGACAGCTGAAAGGTATGGAGACTGCAGTGCTCTTCCTTCAGCGACCATTGCGCCAATAACTGTGTCACTAACTGTCTTGCTGCACAGCCTTTTGGACTACTCAGTGTACTGCGTGTGTGTCTGAAAAACACACCACGTGTCTGTACACTGATTGGCTCAGCTGTGCAACAACAGCAATGCCTGTTGGCAGTGAGTTCTATCAGAAGGAGGTATTTTTGCTGTAGCCCTCCAATTCCATTCAGAGAAATATTGACAGCTACTTTACATCATCCCAGTTCACAGTGCATGCAATAATGATACTGAGGACCCTGTTGATGTTAACACATCCCACAGAGCACAGTTAAAATTGATCAGCCTAGCAGCAAGGTTTCTGACAGCATCCAGGATCCAAATATTTCTGCATGGCAGCAAGAGACAGAGAGGAGAGGTACTTGTGAAACAGGGGTTGGTGCTACCTAGGATGACCAGCCCTCATTCAAACAGTTCAAGGAATGAGCAGAAACACTCACTAAGCAAAATATAATTAGTTGCACAGCAAAGAGAAGTGGCCTGGGTAGTTAGTTCAAAATGCAGTTGGTACAGCCGAGTTGTTGAGGTACGAACCCCGTCAATCACTCCCCTGCGGTCCAACAGCTAGCTCATTCTAGTTGTTCCTCCTCCACCTCCTTTTCTCAGAATTCCGGCCTTCTGTCTTCGTAGTCAGTCCCTCCTCCTGTTTTCTCCTGCAGCCACCAGCCATGAACCCAAACCCTTTCCTCAGTCAGACTTTCATTTTTCTCTGTGAGCATCAAGAAGTGCAACAGAGAAAAACAAAAGTGCGCTCCATGTGGTGGTGCTGTGAAATGCGGCAACCTTAAAAAAAATCACGGCTTCTTTATTTCAGCCACAGTGAAGCCGTTATTCAATTCTCTTAATGGGAGAAATGATTGGGGGATTTCAACTTACATGGGGGGGGGGACTGTAGCCTTCCCAAAATCAGCATGGTGATGCCACTGGTATGGCCATAACACTCATGACACAGCTTCTTAGGCCTTGCTTGTTAGGTTGGACATCACGTACAATCGCATAGCCAAACTAGTGTTGGAGTTTCCTTCTGACACCCACCGCTGCACACTTTGTAAGTCTTTAAAGGGACACTGTCAACCTGTTTTCTATCATATTATTGGTATCCTGTGATAACAGCGACTGCAAAATAGCGAACATCAAAATAGCGAATGACACAGAAGAAAAAATTACTCACCTTAGTAATGTTGTTTCTTCTAATGGAGTCTTGCTATATTATGACAATTGCAGTTTGTCCCACCATTAGAACTGCTCTGGAGGTGAAAGAGTTAACTACCATGCCAGGCATGGAGTTTAGAGCGTGAGCTCGGTTAGAGAAGCTCTGTCTGGCTAATTTCAAACCGAAACTGTCAGATCTTTACGAGCAAAACTCACTAAGGTTCTGTGTGGAAGCTGTAACCTACACTAGCCAACTGGCTACCTAAATATTAACATCATTCCTGGTCCCACACCAAGACTCAAGTCAGGGGACAGAAAATAATAATATAAGATAAAATGAAACACAACACCCCAAAACCCCAAAGAGGTGGAAAAAACATATAATGGGCATAACAAGTGCCAGCACTGGACTGCCACCCCATACAGTAGAAGTTCTGAGAGGGGCAGGCTGGGGGAGGTCATAATATAGCAAGACTCCATTAGAAGAAACAACATTACTAAGGTGAGTAATTTTTCTTCAAACAACATGAAGTCTTGCTATATTATGACAATTATAGAATACACAGCAGTACCTCCATGGTGGAGGGACAGAACCTACTTAGGAATGGCTCTGAAGCATGGCTGTGCCAAATCTAGCATCCCTCCTGGCCTGGATATCCAAGGGTAATGCTTGGTGAAAGTGTGTACCGTTTTCCAGGTAGCTGCTTGACATATCTCCAAGATAGGGATGTCTCTGGCAGCAGCTAGAGACGCAGCTGTACCTCTGGTAGAGTGAGCCCTCAGGCCTGAGGGGGGAACCTTTCCCAGTTTTTGATAACAAAATTGGATACATGAGACAATCCACCTGGCAATGGATCTCTTAGTGGCAGGTTTACCTTTCCTAACCTCACCATAAGTGAGAAAAAGTTGGAGGGATTCGAACCTATGACCCTTGGTACGCTCTATATAGTAACTAAGGGCCCTCTTAACATCCAAACTGTGCAGCCTCCTCTCACCAGAGGAGGAATGGTCAGTGAAGAACACTGGAAGGGAGATAGATTGGTTAAGATGGAAATCTGAAACCACCTTAGGCAAAAACTTCCTGTTAGTCCTAAGGACTACTTTATCCCTGTGAAGGAAATAAAGTCAGTCTCCACTGACAAGGCTTGTAACTCACTTATGCGCCTGGCAGAAGTGATGGCTACTAGAAAACAGTTTTCCAAGTCAAATACTTAAGCTCTGCAGAAGACAGAGGTTCAAGGGGTTGCATCAACTGAGCAATGCAAACATTAAGATCCAGGCAGGGGCGGGTCCCTGAAAGGTGGATTAGTATGAAGTAATCCTTGAAAACTTGGAAAATGCAGGGTGAGTGGAAAGAGAAGAGGGCTTTCCTGCTGAAATAAAAGCAAAGACAGCTGCCAAATGTACTTTCAGGGTAGCTGGTCTCAGGCCCAAAGAGTTAAGATAGACCATATAGTCCAAAACAATGGGCAAATCAGCAGATTCCGGGGGAATATCAATCAATCAATCAATCAAATCTTTATTTATTCAGGCGATCATCATTGAGCAAGGCTCATTTACAGCGCTAAACAATTTAGGTATGGACTCAATCGCACGGGACTGGTTCCAGAACTACCTCACAGACAGACAGCAACAAATAAAGGCCGAAGGAGAGCTTTCACCACTTAAATCAATAAAGAGAGGAGTCCCACAGGGTTCCATATTGGGTCCACTACTGTTCAACATCTATATTAACAATCTGAACTTAGGAATCAAAGAAGCCAGAATCCATTTATTCGCCGATGATACAGTGCTTTACCTAAGTCGAGACTCCCCTGGAGCCGCATGCGCTGCATTACAAGATGAATTCAATAAACTGTAAAACCAGCTCATCGACAAAAAACTTTTGCTAAACGCAAAAAAAACCAAGGCAATGCTGTTTGCTCCATCTAGCACCGGGGCCAACTCTGCAGCCTATGACACTGTTCCTCCTATAACCACCCTACTTGGTGAAAATCTTGAGTTCGTGCCAAAATTCAAATACCTGGGTATATGGCTGGATAACAAACTCTCTTTTAAAGTGCATATTGAAGAATTACTGAAAAAGCTTAGGCAAAGGCTTGGCCTCTTCTACAGAATTAAACATCTCCTTACTGAGACTGCAAAAAGACAGCTTGTTCATTCTACATTCCTATCATTAATTGATTATGCTCAAGGCCACTGTTTTTCGGTTTTTAACGGAAAATCCGGTAAAATTCTGGAATTAGGGCTGCCTGAAAACCGGTAAAAATGAAGATTTCATGGAATCTGGCATTTTCTATCAGATCAGTAAATCTACAAAAAAGCCTGTTTTTCTCTTAATTCCTTCCTGTACTGTTTTCAGTTTGCTTTATTTAATGCTCTGTATTTTAAGCCTTCTTTAATTCTGATTATTTATGTACATACAAAAAGAATGATAACAGAATCCTGGTAAAATCCGGAAATTAGAGTAACAATCACCGGTGAAATTCCGGAATCTTAAGTCTTGAAAACGGAATTTAATTGTTTTAATCACCGTAAATCAGTGGCCTTGATTATGCTGACATTATATATGGCCAATGTCCTGTCTCGCAACTTGCTAAACTGGTCGTATTGTACCACAGAGCCCTAAGATTTATAACTGGCCTTCCATCCTCCACGCACCACTGCGAGCTATATACTGCAGTAGAGTGGCCTTCGCTTCAATTCAGAAGGCATAGAAATGCAGCCATTTGGACACTTCAAGCTCTCTCCAACAAACTCCCGGACTACATAGCTGCCTGCCTTCCTCCAAGTCCACCTAGTAGCTACGGCATAAGAAGTCACTCACTAATTTCCCTAAAAATTCCCAGGATTACCAACCACTTTGGTAGGGCAGCCATAAGTCATACTTTGCCCTCATTATGGAGAAGGATCCAAAGCTCTTTGAAACTCAGCACTCCTGTCAGCATTGCTATGTTCAGGCATCTTTACGACAAAACATTTACTGAAACTTGTAAATGTTACCATAGCTTCTAGTGGTTCTGTTAGTGGCCTCATCTCTAAATCTACCTCTCACACTCTTGAATCCTTCCCTGTTAATCCCTCCTTAAACATGTTAAGTAGCCAGCTGCCTTGTTTGGCCTTCGGAGCCTTTGGCACCTTCCCTTACCTAATCCTACATGCCACTTTAATTAGTTGTTCTGATGGAATTTGGAACCTTTAGGCCATCTCTAAGCCACGGCCAATTTCCAAGCCAGTGACCACCGCCTAAGCTAGATTTAGTTCCTGAGGGATGAAATGGTTATGATCTGCATTCCCTCGGCTGAGTCCAGTATAAACTAACACCTTCATACATGTATAAGAAAGAATGTACATTCCACAATTACTGTCATGTGTTGTTGTTTACCTGTCCCCCACAAGTGCAATGGAATGCTTATACTGTACCGTTTAAATGTAATTCTGTATTCCTACTACTACATTTTGTATGTATTCTATGCATGTATATCCATCCTTGACTAACTGCAGGTCCACCTTGTAAATGAGCTTGCTCAACGGTGATCACCTGGATAAATAAAGATTTGATTGATTGATTGATTGATTGATTTACAAGATGGACCTGATAAGGTCAAGGTTCGAGTTGGTGCACAGCAATTACATCACATACTTATGAGACAGTTATACATACAGAAACAAGAAAATGTTATTTATAACACAATAATATACAGAGAATTCACATGTTAAAGCTTGGCCAGAGAAATTTAAACTAACATCTACAATATGTACAATACATATATATCACAATGAGGCCATGACAGTCACTCCATAATGAGTACAAGGATGGTGAAGGGAATATTGGGTGCCATATACTGGCGTGTGTCTGGCTGGAAGGAATATGCCATACGTGATTGGAATAAGGTTTTGTGGGATGACTATTCTATCTCTAGCGGTAGCAACTGCATTTCTCTGTGAAGAAGGCTGTACAGTGCTGCTTGAAGGATGTAAATGGAATGATAATGGACAGTTTTAGGGATTTTGTAGGGTGTTCCATGCTATGGCTAGAGAGTAGCTGATTGCTTCCCTCCTCTATTTTGGTGTTGACTTTGGGCAATTTGAGCAGGATGATATTGTTGCTTCTTAGGGCATAGGAGCTGGGAGTGGTCAGGTTGAAGCAGTCCAGGATATAGCTTGGGAGTTTTGATAAAGCTCTGTAGATCCATAGAGCTGCATTTCTGCTCCTCCTGACATGAAGGAAACCCATCCAACTGAATCATAGAGAGAACAATGGTGAGTATTATATGGCAGGTCTGTAATGAACCTTATTGCTCTATGGTATAAGGTATCCAACTTTTGAAGGTAGGGGTGGAGCAGTGACTATAGAGGAAGTCTGCTGAGTCAATGACTGATAGAAAGATGGCCTGGACTAATCTCATCTTTGAATCTCTATTAAAGAAGGTTTTAATCTGTAGAGGCCAAGCCTTAGGCGAACTTTTCAGCAGTTGTTCTAGATGCTGAGTAAAGTCAAGTCTGTTGTCAATCCACACACCTAGGTATTTGAAATTTTCAACATACTCCAGATTTTCTCCAAGTATAGTGTATATCTGGGGAGACTGATTGAAGAGGATGTGTTGGTGGAGTTTGGGTTGTGAACATCATTGCTTTGGTTTTCTTTGCATTTAGCAGAAGCTTTTCTCGAGAAGCTGATGTTGTAACAGGGAGAATTCTGCTTGTAGGATTTCATGAGCAACTTTAGGTGAAGGTTGCTGACATACAGTACAGTGTCATCAGCAAAGAGATGTACTGAGGACTTGGTAAGGTTGAATCAATTTGATTTATATAAATGGCAAAAGGATAAGACCCAGAATAGAGCCTTGGGGACTCCTCTTGACAGTGGTCTTAATGGGAGAGGTCACCTTCAGCTTTTACCTGCTGTAATCTACGGAAAGGTAGCATCTGAACCACTTAAGGGAGGATGGATCTAGGCCAATGGAGTGTAGGGATGAGAGTAGCAGTTCATGGTCCACAGTGTCAAATGCTTTGCTCAGGTCCAGGAATACTGCACAAACATTGTTCTTTTATCCAGTTCGGTTTGCCAATCATTGGTGACCTTGACTAATGCAGTGATAGTGCTATGTTTGGCCCTGAATCCAGATTGAGCTGGATTTAATAGATTAGCATTGTCCAGATATTCCCTTAACTGAATACTCACTAATTTCTCCAGCATCTTGGATAACACAGGTAGGATGGAAATGGGCCTGTAGTTATTAAGATCCATAGGGTCCTCTGATTTTAGAAGGGGGACCACTTGGGCTGTCTTCCACAGTGTGGGAATAGAGCCAGAGTTTAGGGAAAGGTTAAAGAGGTGAGTTAGGGGGACTGCAAGCACATGACACGCAATCTTTAGAAAGAATGGGTCCAGAAGATCTGCTCCTGCACTTTATTCGGTATCTAGATGCCATAATAGATCCTCAACTTGTTTCAACAGTATAGGTTTGAAGCTAAAGGAGGAGTCAACTCTTTGTTCACCAGTATAGTGGGAGCTTAAATGATCCCTTAATAGGTTAGCTGGGGAGGAGTCAAAGGCAAGGCCAGCTGTTGTGAAGTGGTTGTTGAATGCATCCAGGATTTCCAATGTGCCAGTAATGGGACCATAGTTACTGTGTAAATGGGTTGGAAGGGGTTGTTAACATCCTGGCCCATCATACCCTTGATGGTGCCCAAAATCTAGCAGTATTATGGTAGGAGGAGTCAGCTGGGCCAGGTAGTAGGCAGCCTTGCATCCCTAACTTTCCTAGTGCATTTATTCCTGGCTTTCCTAAAGATCATCCAGTCCATGATATTCTTAGTTTTTCTGGCTACTTTCCAAAGTTTATCTCTTCCAGCAGTGCAGCTTTGAGGTCAGCTGAAAACCAGTGACAGGATTTGTTTTTTATTCGGATACTAGAGATTGGGGCATGGGTGTTAAGGGCATTTAATATAATGCTATTTAGCACCTGCTGAGCTTTTTCTACAGAATGTGCAAGATAGAACTTTTGCCAGTGTGGAGAGTAGGCTAGATCATGCAGATATCCTTCAATATTGATGTTTTTCTTGGATCTCCTCATGAGGAATTTTGCAGGATCTGTTTTAATGCTGTTGGATCTTACCCCTGCGATGGGGCAGTGGTCACTTATGTCGCATAGGAGCACTCCAGCATGTGTGAATAGATGTGGTTTACTCACTATCATGATGTCAAGTAGAGTACTGTTCCTACTATTCCTTGCATTTAGTCTTGTTGGTTCATTAATTAACTGTGTGAGCCCGTAGGTGTCATAGAATGATACCAGAGGTGTAGCTGCCTGGGTGAGCCAGTTGAAATTCAGGTCCCCTATGATAATGACTTCTTCAGTACAGGACTTGACCAGGTTTCCCAGGTGGGATAAGAGCTTGTGTTCAGCAGAGGGGGTCTGTAGCATCCAATTAAATGGAAAGCTGCTGTATTGGGGAGAGAGACTTTTAGAGATAGACACTCAAATTCCTTGGGCATAGATGTTGCAGCAGTACAGGATACAACTAAACCAGCTTTTACATATGGCTACTCCACCTCCCTTGTTTGGTGATCAGCTCTGAATAGCTGATAGTTAGGTAGGTTAACTTCCCTGTCCATTGTGGTGGTCTTGAGCCATGTCTCAGTTATCACAAGAAAGTCTGGCAAGGTATGGGCAACCCAGGATTGTAGCAATGTAAATTTTTTCAACAGACTGCATACATTAATATGCAGGAAACTGAGGCCTTTAATTGAGGATAGGTCTGAGGGAGAGGTGAATATGGAAAATATGCTTCCCAGAGCACCAGATGGAAAACCTTTTCCACTTAGAACTATAAGTAGCCCTAGTGGAAGGCTTCCTAGAAGCCTTCAGGATGTCAAGAACACCTTGACAAAGGTGTAGGTCAGCAAACTCTAACTCCTCAAGAGCCAGGCCTTGAGGTTGAGGGATTTGAGATTCGGATACCAAACTCCCCTGGGCACAAGATAACAGGTTGTGTTTCCTGGGAGGCACAGAGAAGATGGACTACTAAGGACAGAAGGAGTGAGTACCAGGGCTGCCTGGCCCAATCTGGAGCAATCAGAATCATCCTGCAAGGCTGGGATCTGATTTTGACTAGCACCTTGAAAGGAGAGGAAGGGGGAAAGGCATATAGAAACTTCCCTTCCCAATCTAGGAGAAAGGCATCCAGGGGACTGAGCCCATCACTGGGGCCTGCAACAAAACAGTGGAAGTTGGTGATTGTCTGGGGCTCACGAAAGATCTGAGGGTGCCCCATCTGGCAAAAACTATCCCCAGTACTTGGGGATCCAGTGACCATTCGTGATGGCCCTGGGAAATCCTGCTGAGAGCATCTGCCAGGACATTGTCCTTTCCTGGGAGGTGAACTGCTATGAGGAAGTGTTCAGGGAATAAGCCAGAGACCACAACTTCATTGCTTCAGTGCACAAGGTCAAGACCGAGTGCCCCTTGTTTGTTGATGTACCACATTGTGGTGGTGTTGTCTGTTCTGACTTGTACCACTTTGTTCTGAACAGATGCAGAAAACACTTGAAGTGCTAGAAAGACAGCTCTGAGTTCCAGCAAATTGATGTGGAGCAGAGATTCTTGAGGGACCACACTCCCTGGGTGGAGAGAAGTCCATGTGAGCCCCCATCCCAGAAGGGACGATCTGTAGTAAGGGTCAAGGGTGAGATAGAGGATGAAGGGACTCCTAGTCTTAAATTGCTCTGATCCTGCCACCACTGAAGGGCCTGGATCAGGGTTTGAGTCACTGGGATCAACTTGGAAAGGGGGTCTTTTCTTTGAGACCGAAAGGCTCTCAAGTGAAACTGAATGTCCCTCATCTGAAATCTTGCTCCTTGCACTACAGCTGTGGAAGCAGCCACGTGTCCTAGGAGCTGTAAGAGTGCCTTGCTGGTCGAGAGACCTGCAGAGTGAAGGAGGAGGCCAGGGCCACCAGGTTCCTTACCCTCTCTAAGGGCAGGAAGGCTCTGGCCTGCTTTGTATCCAGTTCTGCACCTATGAAGGTGAGTACCTGTACAGGTTCCAGCACTGACTTTGGGAGATTGAGCAGGAAACCCAGAGAGGTGAGCAGCTGCTGGGTAACTTACAGGTGTGATTTGACCTGTTCTGGAGACTGGCCAACAATAAGCCAATCGTCTAGGTAGAGAAAGATAGCAATCTTTTGCCTTCTTAAATGAGCAACTGCTACTGCTAGACATTTTGTGAATACCCTTGGGGCAGAGGTGAGGCCAAAGAGCATTGCTCTGAACTGGTAATGCCTGAGGGCAGTTCAAATCTAGAGTACTTTCGGTGGGAGCTTCTAGATTAGAACATGGAAATAGGCATCCTTGAGGTCCAGGAAGCTAGCCAGTCACCTGGCCTTAGAAAATGAAAGTATTGCCAGAGTCACCATTTTGAATTTTGGTTTCAAAAGGTGCTTGTTCAGATATCTTAGGTCCAAAATGGGCCGCCATTCTCTGTCTTTTTGGGGTAAGGAAGTACCTGGGTACAGACCCTTGCCCTGGAGTAGGGAAACCCTTTCTACAGCTCTGAGAGCCAGGAGGTTGAGACTTCTGTTTCTAAGGCAAAGGTCTCTAGAGGGTTTGCAGGTGGAAAAGATCTGGCTCTCATCTTTGGAAATTTTTGAAGCTGAGAACCAGACCCTGGCTTACTACTTCCAGGACCCACTTGTCTGATGTTAGAGACTCCCAGTCCTGAGCAAGTAGCCAAGCCTGCCCCCTACAGGTAATGGGGAGCCGGCCCTGGGCACCCCATCAGGGTGCCTGTTTGTAGGGCTTTGGGCTGAGGGTGGAAGCAGGCCTGCTTGCACCCGTCTGCCTCTGCCTCTGAAGAACCCCCTCTGAGCATAAGCAGAAGAAGCCTGGGTTTGGTAAAAGGCCTGTGAAAGGCCTACCTCTACCCCTGGGGTCTGCTTCTGAGGAGTGGCTTGCGCTCCTTGGCTTAATGCTCCTATGGATTGTTCTATGTTCATCATTTTCTTCATATAGAGATTCTCTGTCTGCTCCCCAAACGAGAGAATTCCCTACAGTAAAATCCATGGCCTTAGTCTGGGTATCCTGTGACAAACTAGTACACCTGAGCCAAGCCAACCTCGAAGGCCACAGATGTAGCCATGACTCTAGAGGATACATCATTAGAATCCACAGCAGCATGGAATTGCACCTTGGATGTCTCAGCTCATCAGCAGCACACCTGCTCCAGCTCCTTGGCAAGCTGGCCAGGGGCCTGTTTGGCCAAAAGCCATGACAGTGTCCCATCTAGATTTTGGTATCTTGCCACATAAGCCATGTAATTTGCTTGTTTGAGTCCCAAGGACGCTGCCATGTATTGTTTTTTAGCCATGGCATCAATCTTCCTGGAGTCCTTGTCAGGAGGATGTGAAGCCAGGGGAATGTTAGCCTTATCACAGGCTGCAGCCTGAACTACCCCAACATGACTGCATTGCTGTGAAAGAAAGTCTGTATCGGGACCTGAGAAGTGTACCTCCTGACCATCTTCTGGTCAACAGGAGCCTGAAGAATTAGGAAGCTTTTAGTATTTTTATTGTTTGTTTCCTAAATGATTTATGTAAGGGGATAGATAATCTCCTAGACTCTGGGATATCCATCATTTCCACAAAATCAGGTTCCTCTTGCTCATCCACAGCTTCCTCTAATGGGAGCTGGAGGGTTTCAGCAACCTTTTTATAAAACAAAAAGTGAGAAGGGGACTCAGAAAGCATAGGGGGAGATTCAAAGGTCTGTCTGGGGAGATGTCCGGTTCAATGGGCACATCCAGACTCTCAAAGTCACATTCACACTGATCATAATCCTCCTCCCCTCCTCTGGTTCATAAAACTCTTCAATATCATATTCTTGAACCGGTGGAACAGTCGAACCGACCTTTTACCAGACAGTGGCGTTCGAGACGAACCGAGAAAGTGACTGTACAATCTGTATAGCTTTTGTTATTTCTGCAGCAGTTGGAGAAGGAACTTTGGACTCCAAACCTGCTGATTTTTTAGTTTTCTTTGCTGGAACTGGCTCCTCAGAGCCAGCTTTTCGTTTGCCCGAGGAAGTCTTGCCTGGTCAGAGGGCACTCCCTCCGGTTTGGTTGGCACCGAACCGGGCTGGCCATCCGGGTCAGCGGACTTTTTGGCCTCTCATTCCCTGAGCCTGCCCACTCTCTTGTCCAGGGTGGCTGCAGGGAAATTTTTACAAATCTGGCAGTCTGAATTGAGGTGGTCAAACCCCAGACAATAGACACATGTAGTGTGTGGGTCAGCCTTGGCAAAGGCTTCCCCACAGACATTACAGTGTTGAAACCCAGTGGGCCCGGTTTTTCTTTTGGATTTCTCAGACATGATGCCAGCCTAACCAACAAACTTGCCCTTTTAACGGCAGTGCCAGGCAAGACACCCTTATCGGTTCCCAACCGTGTCACGGGTCGTGGAAAAAACCGTAATGAAATCCGTTTTTTTTAGAACCGATAAGAACCGAGAACCGCACTCTAAAAGCTTTTAAATGCTTACTTTTAAAAGTTTTAAACAGCCTGATCGGTTCGAACTGAACCGATAAAAATTTACAAGTTCCACACAGAAATAAACCTATCTATTACTTACAATACCACAGACAGAGCTTGAACCGATCGGTTTTAGGTTAAAATAATAATACTCATGAGGTTGAATTTAACAGAGAAAATACTGTTTAAACCGAGAATGAACCGAGCAGTAGGAGAAATCTCCGGAGCGACTGTTCAGTGAGGCGGAGTAAAGAATCTGACAGTTTCGGTTTGAAATTAGCCAGACAGAGCTTCTCTAACCGAGCTCGCGCTCAAAACTCCATGCCTGGCATGGTAGTTAACTCTTTCGCCTCCGGAGCAGTTTTAATGGTGGGACAAACTGCAATTGTCATAATATAGCAAGACTTCATGTTGTTTGAATAGCGACTCATAATTACAGTGTTCCGAATATGTAATTCTCTCCAAAATCAACGAGCGGCATGGTGTTAGAATATTTAAGATTGGGGGTGCAGGGCACAGCCCCTGCATATGTATCAAGCCATCATGCCAAGAACAACTGTTTAAAGAACAGGTAGTAGTAGCTGTTATGGGCGGTGGCAGACGCTATTTTGACGTTCGCTATTTTGTATTCGCTATTATCACATGAAACCATATTATTTCTAGTTAAAACTCCACATTTTATGACTGCTTACCTTCTCCAAAATTCATTGATATTGCTATTTGTTTTGCCTGGCTGCTTGTTTAGTAGAACCGAAATGCATGCTACTGTGTATTTATAAACAACTTTGTTTCGTTTACAGTCTTGCAACTTACCTTACTGAATACTTCTTGAACATTTGAAACACCTCAAAACAGTGCAGTCACTCATGCTACAATAGCCTCCTAAACTCCCACTGCATCATGAGTGGCGCGACTATGTTGGGGATGTTCCCAAGTACAGGAAAGATGCAGTGGGAGCTGATCAAGGAATGTAAACAAACATATTTTTGTGTGGTAACACCAGTAGGGGAAGCAGTCTGTTTTTCATTTTTTTAAAGAAAAACAGAATCAGAATCAAACTATCAGCTACTTCAGAAATCTTTACAGAATGTTGGCAATCATAAAATGTGTTTTTTAAACTTGGCACATTATGAGGCCTAAGGGGGTTGACAGTGTCCCTTTAAACTAGTTATCCTTAAGTGATAGCAGGTCTTTGTACAAGCTTCATCATTTTTCCTTACAAAGTGCAAAGGGGGTGGCCGCAGGCTACCTGAGAGACTGGGTACTTTGATGACTTCACTGTAAAAGTCTTCAAGCTGCAGCCCCCTTGGAGTTCAGACTACCAAAGGTTAAACTATGAGTGGCAAAAACTTATTTACTTATCTTTGTTCCCATTTGTGGAATTTTCTTTCATCTAACCAGAAACCTTTGAATCAGAAACGTCCAGCAAAGGAGGTGGTTACTGCTTGATTTATTCAGTCTTTGCCAGTTTTGAAACCCCGTTGTGGGTTGTAAAAATTCTTTGGTTAAAGCCACACAACTTTGCAGTGAATAACACTGGGCCCTGTTTGGGGCATTGTGATGTACTCTATTCCTTGGTTACCTCTTTAATTAACTCAATTTGTAGTGTGTTTGTCGATGTATGTCTCTTTTGTATACTCTATTTGATTTTATTTCTGTGCATTCATAAATATGTAACAAGTTTCAAAGGACATCACTGTAAATCAGCATTGATTGATGGTTTTATTTTATTAATAAAATGAAATGAAAAGAGTTGGATAAGTGGTCCCTAAACAAAAAAAAACATAGCCAATGACAGCAGAAAAAGACCAGTGGTCCATCCAGTCTGCCTGAGTTCCCTAGTCATCCCTGGGACTTACTGTCCCTCCAGGGTCCTGGCCCTCCTCATCCTTGCCCTATTCTCCTCCCAGTTTCTGCTGCCCCGAGACCCCACCATATCCTTCACTCTGTCTCAACTGTGCTTGAAACCACCAATGGTTTTAGCACTCACCACTCCGACTGTAAGACTGTTCCATGGCTCCACCACTCTTTCTGTAAAATAATATTTCCTTATGTCATTCCTGAACACCCCTCCTGTCAGTTTCCATTCATGCTCACACGACTGTGAACTAGTAATCAAAGTAAATAATTCTCCACTGTTCACCTTGTTAATTCCCTTTAGGAATCTGAAGGTCTCGACTCTGCCCACACCTTCCATGACCACATTCACCTTCTCAGTACCGCAGTCAACTCAGGAATCGGCATGCTCTATCGCCATAGGAGCTGCCTCCCCCGAACGTCCTCCACCTCGCTATCTCGTCATCGATTCTGTCACTCATAGACCAAGCTATAGTGGTCTACTGAGCCTGTCAACAGCACGGCCCTGCATAGAATCAAAATCTCTTTGAATAAGGCATGTCGGCTAGCCACAGGTTGTCCTAGACAAACTCACACCTGTTCTCTTTACAACATGGTCCCCTGGCTAAAGTTTGAGGAATGGCTAAGGTACCAGACATGTCTACTTTCCAAGAAAATCACCAGTGGTATGGCCCCTCCAAGGCTCTCCCAACTCATCCAACGCATACCTAAAACTGTCGCCATGTGCAGCTCATCTAAATTCAATCTGCTAGTTCCGCATCTCAGGACCGCCCTGAGCCAGCACTCCTTTACCTATAGAGCCCCCTCCTGATTCAACTCCCTCCCTAGTCCTATCACCCTTGAACCCAAACTCGGACATCTCAAGTCTCTCCTTCAGGACCATCTACGTGCCTCTCGCTCCTGCAACTGCCCTGGTTAATCCTTCCCCCATCACACTTACCCCTGATTAACCCCCCCTTCACATTTACCCCTTGACAAAGGACCTCTGTCCTGCCTTACCTCGTTTACTGTGTAGGCCCTCACTGCTGAGATATTAATGCCTTTACTTGCAACCTATGTCAATAATTACTTGTCTAAGAATGTATTACCATCTTAAGGATTGTACCCTTATCATGTTTGTCTGTATCTGTATTGCTCACTACGACGTGGAGCCTTTGTAAACGAGTCTCTGACTCAAAGGATTGTAATTCTGATACTGTTAAATAAATAAATAAATATATATATATATATATATATATATATATATATATATATATATATACTCTCCCTCTCCTTCTTGTCTCCAGGAAGTACATGTTCAGTGCCTTGAGGCTCCTCACAGGACCTGCCCTGTTGGCCTCAAATCATTTTTGTTACCCTGTGCTGCTTAAAGAAGGACATTAAAAGCGATGTTGCTTTAATATCTGAAATATCTGAAGAACTTTTTTCCCTTTTGTTTATTAGAGAATTTTCTACCTGACAGTATTAGGTGTGATGTGTGGAACAGTACCTAGTTATGGTCCCCTTCATAACTCAGCAGTTTTGTGACTTCACTGGCTATGACATCCTAAATTGCAAGAAATGCCAATCACCTGCTGTCAGATCAGTCACTTGTGATGTCACAGTGAGTGAGGTTACAATGCCGATTTGGTTTAATGAAAGTCCGTCCCGTTTTCCAAGGCAATTGATGCAAAATTCTCCAAAGAAACTGTAGTCTCATCTGTAAAAGTTACATTTTGAAATGTTTCCCTTGTTGATCTATTCCTGTGCTTGTTGTCATTTTTCGGTACTCCTGCGATGTACTTCCCAGTCTTATATAAAGTACTGTGGTTTGCAAAAATAATTCAGTAATCATGTGTTGCAAATGGAGCTGTCTATGTGCTAATGGAATTGATCTCCCTACCCTCAACTGAAAACAACTTGAGTCATTGTGGGATTTAGTCATGAGTAAAGACACAGACTGACCACAACTGACCAATGGGATTACAGGATTTGAATAGAAGTGAGCCTCTTCATTGTTACTGTGATGCTCAAGACACAGGCAGGGCCCTGAATTCAGTACTGTATGCCGTCTGTGCACTGTCACATCAATGCATGTGCACTATAAACAGTGAAGATGAGAGGTGGGAGGCACCCACTAGCTCACACGATGCTTGATTGTGCTGACACATAAAATTGCGAGGAGGTCAGGAGCAAGATGGCCGCGCTGCTGCTCCACGTCACAGAGCCGCCCTGAGTTTGCCGGCACTGTTCTACTCTATGACGTGTAAATATTTTTTATTTCAAACCAGAGTCTTTTTAGCTGATTTTGTTTCGCTCCTGGTTTCATTTTAAGTACAAAATGACTCACAGAGACTCCAGGAGCGAGTGGGGTATGGCGAGTTACTCAGTTGGTAGGTGCCTCTTGGATGGAAGAGCTGGAGCCGTTCAGAGCAACATCTCATGGTGTTGTATTATTCCTTCGAGTAGCCGGCAAAAGATCTAAATTTTATGAATGAACCTTAAAATATTTTAGCTCATAATTTTACGACATAAGTTTATTACTAGCTCAAAATGCTACAGATTGGGTGCTAATTCTCAAATAGTCACTAGGCCCACTGCTAGTTACCGGCGTCATATTAAATAAATCTGACGTGGAATGAGAAAGAATGCCATGGCCTCTGAAGGAGATGTGTATGGACTGGGAGTATTTTGTCAGCAGTGTCCCTCTGTCTGTAAGCTTTTCACGTTCGCTTGCGCACATTCGCAAGGAGCGTCTTGGAAGAATGGGACACTTTGGAGGTGTGCCCCTCTCCTGCAATCCCCTGCTCCATTGAGCAGGCGTGGCAGTCCTGCACCAATCGGACGTGGTACTGTGAATGACAGCGGTGGTCTTCTCTTTAAAAACCACCGCTGTCGCCTAACACTGCGCCACGCCGCCCCTCCCAAATCACGCTGCTGCCAGCTGGGAGCCCCAGCGTAGCAACGCCCGTCATCTGTTGATGGGGTGCCCAATCCCCGCCGGCTCCAGGCCCCTCCAGCCATCCTTCTGCCCGCTGGGAACCCACCCCAGCGTGGCAAGCGTCCGTCCGCGTTGTCTGCCGGCGGGAAGCCCAATCCCCGTCGGCTCCACAGCCCCCAGCCATCCTTCTGCCCATGGGAGCTCCACCACAGTGTGGCAAACGTCCCACATCATCTTTTTAAACCTGAAATCGAAAACGGTCCCACGGCGCTTCTCCCAGGCCCTCCCACAACCCTCACCCACCCACCCACTGCACAACCCACCTCCCCACACCCCCTTCACCCCATACTTACCTCGAGCTCAGGCGCGTCGATCTTCGGTGGACCAGGAACACGTCTGCACTCTTCCAAAGCCCGACCCGCGAACTGAGGAAATGCTGGTAAGCTGTATAATGTGCTAGATAGGGGTTTTCAACTTTATTGCATATCTCAGGCAGTTTTGGAATTTTTGCACAAACTTTTAACATGGGGTTTGGGACCCTTCTCATGAATGATGTCACTGTCATGGCGTTATCTCGCCCAAAGGGTGATTACGAGTCACTGTGCGAAATCACCCTTCGAGCCTGAATAATGCCATGACAGTGACATCACCATGAAGGGGTCCCAAAACCCCATGTTGAAAATTTGCAAAAATTCTAAAAATAACTTTACGAGCGATTGCACAGTTCCTACTCAGGCTCGTAAGTTCGCGAATTTTCAATATTTTCACTCCAGATTTTCAACATTGCCATTTTACCACACCTTCTTATGAGTAGTACAGCTGTCATTTTTCACATCTCACCCAAAATGTGTTTCCGCCCATGTAGCGCACAAAGGTGCAGTCAGTGTGCGACATCAATGTACAGGACAAATTACGAAAATCACAGTGACACTGTTCATGAGCAGAAGTCTTAAAATGGCTATGTTGAAAATTTGGTGAAAAAATTCCTAAAAATGACTGTTTTACAAGCGTGCATTGCGCAATTCCTGCGCACGCTTGTAAGTTCGTAAATTTTCAATATTTGCACTCCAATGACTTCCAAATACCTAAACAGCACATAGAAGCAAGCAACATTCGGCATTGACAAATGCTTGTACTTCTTTGTCACTGATTTTTTTAAGCCATGTCCAAGTGCCAAATACCACTGCAAATACCTGCAAGCGAACGTTCGGCATTGACAAATGCTTGTTATTTACTAAAACAAGGTATGACACCGTTGCCTAAGGGTACGGGGGCTAAAGCTCTTTACCAGTTATACTGGAATTACTGCGCTTAGTGGAGTGCTAGTCTTCCTTTTTTTCCCTAGTTGATTTTGAAATGCTGGAGTGATTTCAGGAGAAGTAAAGCTGTGAGAATTGATGGCGGCCGATTATAGAGCCCTTCAGGGCAATGAAGCCCCGATTTAATGAGCACACTGGAGCTACAGATGCCCACGTCTGATTTAAATGAAGAATCTAGCTAATTACGAAGCAGTTTGCTATCCATATCAGGAGCTTCTTTCATTGTAACTCGGTCGTATGGCTGAGTAAGGTAAAAAAGGAGAGCTGAAATATTTGCCCGTCTCTGGAGTGAAACAGGTAGAATAGATAAATAAGGTTTTGAAAGATGTTTTGAATTTATTCTGCCTTGGAAAAGGTTTATTATGGATAATTGGAGACGTGGTTAAAACTATACAGTGGGCTCTGGGAAAATGGGAGCCGTATGACTATTGTCTATCAAAACTAAAAGCGACTCCTTCAGCTTGAACCAGCAAATGAAGCCTTAAAGTTTTCTTCTTTTATTACATGTGTATTTTTCTAAGATTTCATTGCTGGACTTCTAATTGAAAATGATCCCTGATGCTTCCTATGATTTTGTTAATTGAATAACTCTGAGTATACAGGGAGTTGAGAACTGTTGAGTACCTAGAGGCCCGTGGGGCACAGGACTCAAGGCAGCATGGATTCACAGCAGGAAGGTCATGTCAGAAAAATCTAATAGATTTCTTTGACTGGGTGACCAAAGTAGTAGACCAGGGAGGGGCTGTGGACACGGCCTACCTAGACTTTAGCAAGGCATTTGACACAGTCCCACACAAAACATTAATAAACAAATTAGCCAGCCTGAGAGTGGGTCCCAGGGTGGTAGCCTGGGTAAAACACTGGCTGGACAACAGGACACAGAGGGTAATAGTAATTGGAGTCCACAGTGAAGAAAGGGAGTTTACTATTGGGGTACTGCAGGGTTCAGTACCGGTAGGGTTCAGTAGCTGGTCCTTTTTGATTTCTTTATAAGTGACATTGCAGAGGGACTGGAAGGAAAAGTATGTCTCTTTGCAGATGACACAAAGACCTGCAACAGGGTTGATATGCAAGGTGGGGTGGAAAGGATGAAAAGGGACTTGGCAAGTTTGGAAGAATGGTCAAATGTATGGCAGTTTAGATTCAGTGCAAAGAAGTGCAAAGTAATGCACCTAGGAAACAAAAACCCAGGGGAAGAGTACACAATGGGGTGAGATACTGAGAACAACAAAAATGGAAAGGGACTGGGGGGGGGTAGTCATATCAAATGTAATTGTAAATGAGCCTTGCTCAATGATGTTCGCCTGAATAAATAAAGATTTGATGATGATGATGATCAGATAACCCAAAGGTGGGCCAGCAATGTGAGAAGGCAATAAGGGGATACTGGGATGCCTAGAGAGAGGCATCACCAGTAGAAAACAGGAAGTTGTTGGCCCTCTGTACAGATAGTTGGTAAGACCACATCTGGAGTACCGTGTACAGTTCTGGAGACCCCATCTCCACAAAGACATAGAGAGGGTGGAGGCTGTCCAGAGGAGGGCAACCAAAATGGTGCAGGGTCTGCACCAGAATACATATGAAGAAAGAGTAAAGGAGCCTAAGATGTATAGCCTCAAGGAAAGGAGGAAGAGGGTGACGTGATAGAAACTTTCAAATACCTCAAGGGAATCAACAAAGTCCAAGAGGGTAGCATCTTTCAGAAAAAGAGATGTGCAACAACAAGAGGGCACAATTTGAAGATAGAGGGAGAATGACTCAGAGGTAATGTGAGGAAGTATTCCTTCACAGAGAGGGTTGCAGATGCATGGAGCAGCCTTCCTGAGGCGGTCGTAGAGTCAAAAACAGTGGGAGAATTCAAGAATGCATGGGACAGACATAAAGCAATTCTAGAATGTGGGGGTAAGAAGAAGTAGGCTGCTGATTAACTAGGATTTGCAGCTTATCCGTTAGGTAGGGAAATAGGCAGACTAGGTGGGCCAAACAGTCCTTATCTGCCATCAGATTCTATGTTTCTATGATTCTATGAGTTTAAAACACTCATTAATTTGTGTTAACAAATCATAGAATAAGGACTCCTGAGTTTAAATGGAGCCGCTTAACGTGTCTTATCCGTGGATTGATGACTTCTCCTATATATAAGGAGTTTTCTGCTCTCCTTCTGCACCCCCCATGTGTACAGATGGACTCTTAAGTATAAAAGGAGCCCTCTCTATCATGGCAGTGTTGGAGCTGTGTATTCACACAATGTTTTACTTAGTTTTGTATATGTTATCTCAGATTTCAGTGTGAGCACCGTAGTTTGTTTTGAGTGAGCTTGCTTTAAACCATGGTATTTTTGGTTATTTAGATCTTTTCCTGAATGTCACTTTGTGCACATACAGGCAGCATTATGTCAGCTCTATATTATACCCACATTATTCCTGGAGCTGCTAAACTGCATTATTTTCTGCTGTATAGGAGAGATTGATAGAATTTATGTGCCATGGGATTCTAACAGTCACCTCTACATTTAAATTGGACACCTTTATTTGGAGTCCGGATGTCGGAGGTTGAAGTATGGATAATGCTACCTGATGCCTCTTTCCAAATGTGTGAAGAAACTTAATATATAGTAAGAAGGAAGCCTCAGTAAGTCTCAATAAGGCAAATTCTGCTTAAAGTTGGACCAGCATAACATTCTGTGGTGATTTGCATATGCAGCCCATGATGTTTTGCACTGTGTGGGCATGTGTGATTTTGTATTTTAAGGCAAATTATCTGTATAACTGTGTACTTCTCAGTTCACTAGGATCGGGGTTTGTCCTACAAGGCGGGACAACTCTACCCATTAAGAATGGCCCTATCAGTGACACGGAGTCACATCTTGCACCGCAAGAGTGGACAATGGGTGTAACTGGAGTTGGAGCAATCAGTGGGGCACGGGGTGGCATGAGTCGCATGGTGTTCCAGTGGACATGCTTTAAGGCTGGTGTGTCCAGCTGGTTGTCAAGGAGCCGCTGCTGTAATGCTGTAGTGCTGGAGGGGACTGAACTGTGATGCGGAACCATGATGTATACCCGAAAGTGGCTGACAGGTGTAGCCGGATGAGGGATGCGCCATGGGCACGGAGCAGTATGCACTGCATGGT
The DNA here is from genome assembly GCA_016271365.2 of Neoceratodus forsteri. Taxonomy (NCBI): domain Eukaryota; kingdom Metazoa; phylum Chordata; order Ceratodontiformes; family Ceratodontidae; genus Neoceratodus; species Neoceratodus forsteri. Next base: position 1,097,244,260 of record CM028134.1, on the reverse strand, counting down.
GCCCTAGTAGACATGCTCTCTCATTGCCAGCAGACCCCACTGGCTTCTAGGTAGGTTCGGCGTGAATATGTTGTGATCAGATGGGACCCCTCTTGAAATATGGTTTCACTAAGTACCTTGGGTATAGCCAACAGGAGTGGTCGGATAGAAAGTGGTCTGCAGGGTATAGAGCAGTGTTTCTACATAATACCTTTAATGGTTGCCTTATTACTGCAGCATGACCATTTGGCTACCGAGTTGGTATTGATGAGACATGATGTAGCTGGAGGGGCTAAATTCTGTTGGGATAGACTGGACGGCTATTTATCGACTGATCTAACGGATAGCCTTTGGCCCACAGGAATGTTGATCTGGGCTTACTTTTAGTATTATTAGTTTGAATACCGAGAGGATTTATTTATTTAAATCTTATTACTATTCCCAAACATTATTTATAAATGTTACGTGCTGCTCATTATGATGTGTTTAACATTACACAGTATATTTAATGATACTGCTATTATGTACTGTGCTCTGTATGGAATGTTCGCACCCGTTAAGATATTGTAATGGCTTTTTAGCCAAACAATAAGCTGTACTTACCCACTAGCTTACACAAAAAATAGGTTTAGAGCCACAGCACAACAGCGGCAAGGGTTTCTGAATGCAGCAGTTACAGCAGCACCACGAGGCCCAACAACTGGCAGAATCAGATAGGCAGTGTGTTGGGACTATATGATAGCCACCAGGAAAAACACTGCTCCTCACATCAAATCTAATACAATCAGGTAAGAAAACGTCCAATAAGCAAATGGAAAAAGGGAAATATTTCAGAAATAAAAAGTAACAACCAGCTACTTTTAAAAATTAATAACATTTTGTTATTTTTGTTGCTCCTAGCACTTTAAAATATATAAAAAAAAATATATAGAATCCAGTCACAAGTCAGAGATAGTGTATAATTATTCTCAGAGAGGTGGCAGCTACAAGAAGGAGATATGGTGAACGCCTCCAAATATTTGCCCATAGTCACACTTACACTTTGGCTATATCTTAAAGAGCAAGTGTCACAATGAAAAATGTTATAGGATGCTGGTAGGCACTTGCTTTGTTCATCTGTCCAATGAAGGGAATGAACACACTTAGCATAAAAAATAAACACAATTAAATTTTAACAGCTAAAAACTAACCCTCCTTCAGCTCCTCCCCATAAAAGCAAGATACAAAATGGAGATACAGAGCAAGTCACGCCCTCTCTCATGACATGCTGGGGCGAAGGAGAACAGCAGCTTTCATTCTGCAATGTTAAGCCCTTTGAAATGGGTCCTCTAATTAAGCTGTGGCAACTGATGCACAATAAAAAATACAAGCACTACGAAAGGGACAGCCCTGGTACCAGTGACTGTGCATGTTTAGTTAAATCTTAAAAGAATGCAACAGATTTTCACCAAACATGGAAAACAGACTTATTTTATATTATTAACATTACTGGGCCCTATGCATGAAAAACAAAAGTGCCTACACGCCGCATATACGAGGCGAGTAGGCAACCCTAAGTTGGAATGCCACACATGGGGTGTCCCGCAAACCCCTTGGGGCATTCACAAATGGCCCACAAAGCAGTTACACACCAGATCCCCCGACCGCACAGTCAGAAACATGCTGGGGTGGGCGTGCCTGCACTATGCTCCATTCATAAAGGCACGTAGTGCTGCTCACAAAAGGGAATAGGAGGGTTCAGGCTACTGCTGTACGCATGCGCGCACATAGATCCTCACCTGGTCCAGGCTGCCGGTCACAAACTCTCACCCCAAAAGTAACCCCGCCCCATCACATATGCTAGTGACCCCCCCGCCACATAACAGTGCCCCGTTCCCATCAGATAGATGTAACCCACCTCCTCCACACATCAGAGCCCCATCCCCATCTGTGTGAAAGCCCCCCACCCCACGCATCAAGGCCCTGTCCCCATATGTGTTTTAACCCCCACCCCTCAGTAGAGCATCCACCCCAGTTCCATATGCCAGCCCACCCCCAAAACACGGCTGTGCCCCATCCCCATAACTGTGAGAACACCCCCAGTCCTTAGCACCTGTGGGACCCAGCAGTACTGTAAGCCAGACCAGCCCCGCCTCGATGCGGATCCACTACCTGTTCATTGGTGGTCAGTGTCCCCCCTCCACCCCTCCCTGCAGCACCGACAACAGCACCCCCAGCCCCGTACCTGACAGTTGGTGCCATGGCTACAGACGGCCAGCAGCACATCCCTCTGCACACCTCCTCCACCATTGGCTGTTCAACTGATGCTGGGAGCGCACTGCCTATTTATAGGGAAACCCTCCCAGCATCAGTAGGATGGCCGGCGGACAAGGAGATGAGTGGAGGGATGTGCCACTGGCCATCCATCGCTGCGGCACTGACCTTCAGGTATGGGGAATGGGGGTGGTGGTGAATAATCAGTGCCGCTGGGGGTCGAGAGACTTTATTGCAATGATAGGGGGGGTTCCAGGATCAGGGGTCAGGGTCAATGGGTGGCACTACCATGTGGCCAGGGAAGAAAAAATTACTCACCTTAGTAATGTTGTTTCTTCTAATGGAGTCTTGCTATATTATGACATATGCAGTGAGTCCCAACCTTCGAACTGCTCCGGAGGTGAAAGAGTTAACTTTCCATGCCAGGCATGGAACTTTGAGCTCGAGCTCGGTTGAAAACTCTATCTGTTGTTCTTCAAACTCAAACTGTCAGATCTTTATGAGTGTAACCCTCCCCACCCCTGTCCTTTTACCAAAACAACGACAGGTGGCATGCTGTTGGCATTTGGCAGCAATACCTGGTGGGGAGTGTATATCTACAGGTTCGAGGAAGGATGAGGCTACTTGGCACAAGAGGCCTAGGTCTGATTACTCTGCACAGGGGCACCCAAGTAAATCCAACTACAGGAAGCAATAACTGTAATGTCCAGAACCAGAATTGGGATTTTTCAGTGTGGCTTTATTTATTAACTCACTGAACATAAACAAAGCTCTGTATGGTCCCCCAAAGGGCTACGTAACTGTAATGCAGATTAGAGGTTAAACACAGCGGTCCATTGGAGAATGAACACAATACAACAGTTGTCTGGCTTTGGACCCACCAGGCACTCAGCCCGGACTTTGTATGCGCATTGGATACATAGCCCGACTGGCCTGGCACCCCTGCCGGCCACTCGACTGACGGTCCACTTCAAGAATGAACCCAAACTTTACTTGGCAAGACATCCTATCACACAAGGAGGCTCCCAACTGTGGCTTCCCACACCACCTGAAGTCTGCGACTCCTAGAGGGATTTTGTTTTCGTACTTCCAAATCGAAACTCCCATCAAACAAGGAGTACTCCCATCCTACAAGGAGTAATTTTCCCATCCTGTGGCTCCCCACACCACTTGAAGTCATCGACTCCTAGAGAGATTTTCAAGTTGCGACCCACGTCTGGGTACCCACCCCATCACTGGCCAAGCGCATAAGGCGAGTAGCAAAAACAGAAGAAATCTGTAGAGGTGGACCTGGTTACTAAAGATGGGGATTTATCCACCTCCAGCTCCCACAGCCCCATACCTGGCCATTTCTCTGAACACACAGAAACTTTAAGACTGTAACATGTAGACTGCATGGTGGATGAACTGACGCACCCCCTGTACCGCGAACTCTAAATCCATTTAAACTTTAAACTGACTGCTCCATTTGTTCGTCCTAGTGTATATAGTCCTCCCAAACAGCAGTCCCCAATAAAACCATTTGAAACTTGAAACTGAATTGACTGCTCCATTTGTTCGTCCTAGTGTATAGTCCTCCCAAAAAGCAGTCCCCAATAACATTTCCTGACTGAAAAAACAGTTGTTTGCCCCTTAAACTGGAGCCAAACACTCACCCAATCGTTGCAGGGCCCCACAGCCGAAGTCCTTTTACCTTTTCTGTATACCCAAACAGACAAAGTAATTTCAGGCAGCTTCTTTCCTTGGTGGGAGAAGGGGATTGCCCCTGGAACCCAAAGAGACCTTTTCCTACCCCCCCCCCGGAGGGAGGGGGCACTGAGACCGAGGGGACGGTCTACACCACTTGATAAATGGTGAAACACAGAAAAACTTCTTTCTGTGTTGAGGCAAAACTCAAACTACAGTATGATGCTTCCTTCTTGCTCAAGGACAAACGGAAGACTGCCCTTTTGAATTCCCAAGGTTCTAAGAACTCTCTGAGCTAAAGATTCCAACTGTGGCTCATGCAGCTGTAACAATTCTATAATGATGTTATCTCTCCAGTCTCATCTGTGACTGAGGACAGAGTGAGAAAGTGTGAAACCCATTTAACTGGAGTTTCACAAGCTGCCTTCTCTGCCTACCACTAGGTCTTACTGGGATTCTAGTAACCCCGAGTAGCAAAGGGGTTGCACGAGCAAAACTCATTAAGACTCTGTGTGGAAGTTGTAAACCTACACTAGCCAACTGGCTACTAGTTATATAAACACATTTTCTGGTGCCAAAACAAAGACTCAAGTCAGGAGACACAAAAAATGACAAACACAACACAGGTCACCCCAAAAAGAGGGGTGAAAACAAGGTGGGCATCTACTAAGTGCCAACACTGCCCTGCCCACCCACATCCCAAAAATAAAGGTTCTGAGAGGGGCAGGCGGGGGAGGTCATAATACAGCAAGACTCCATTAGAAGAAACAACATTACTAAGGTGAGTAATTTTTCTTCAAACAACATGAAGTCTTGCTATATTATGACATATGCAGAATACACAGCAGTACCTCCATGGAGGAGGGACAGAACCTACTTAGGAAATAGGCTCTGAAGCACAGCTGTGCCAAACCGAGCATCACTCCTAGCCTGGATGTCCAGGGAGTAATGCTTGGTAAAAGTGTGAACTGTTTTCCAGGTAGCTGCTTGACAAATCTCCAGGATAGGGATGTCCCTGGCAGCAGCCAGAGACGCAGCTGTACCTCTGGTAGAGTGAGCCCTCAGGCCTGAGGGAGGAACCTTACCCAGTTTTTCATAGCAAAATTGGATACAAGAGACAATCCACCTGGCAATGGATCTTTTGGTGGCAGGTTTCCCTTTGCCAACCTCACCATAAGTAAGGAACAGTTGGAGGGAGTCAAACCTGTGACCCTTGGTACGATCTATGTAGTAGCTAAGGGATCGTTTGACATCTAAACTGTGCAACCTCCTCTCACCAGAGGAGGAATGGTCAGTGAAGTACACAGCGAGAGACACAGATTGATTAAGATGGAAATCTGAAACCACCTTAGGCAAGAACTTTCTGTTAGTCCTGAGGACTACCTTATCTCTGTGAAAGGAGATAAAATCAGGCTCCACTGACAATGCTTGTAACTCACTTATGCGCCTGGCAGAGGTGATGGCTACCAAAAACACAGTTTTCCAAGTCAAGTACTTAAGCTCTGCTGAAGACAAGGGCTCAAAAGGGGGTTGCATAAGCTGGCCAATGCAAATATTAAGATCCCAGGCAGGGGCAGGATCCCTGAATGGAGGGTTGGTGTGAAGCAACCCTTTGAAAAACTTGGAGAAAACAGGATGGGCTGAAGAGAAGAGGGTTTACCTGCTGATAAGAAAGCAGACACGGCTGCCAGGTGCACTTTTAGGGTAGCTGGTCTCAGCCCCAAAGTATTTAGATGGACCATATAGTCGAGGACCGTGAGTAAACCAGCAGATTCTGGGGGAATATGCTTTGCAGAGCACCATATGGAAAATCTCTTCCATTTGGAATTATAAGTAGCCCTGGTGGAAGGCTTCCTAGAAGCCTTCAGGATATCCAAAACACCTTGTGAGAGGTGTAGGTCAGCGAACTCTAACTCTTCAACAGCCAGGCCTTGAGATTGAGAGATTTGAGGTTCGGGTACCAAACTCTCCCCTGAGCACAGGTCAACAGATTGTGATTCCTGGGAAGACACAGGGGAAGGTGGACTGCTAAGGACATAAGGACTGTCTGGCCCAGTCTGCAGCAATCAGGATCATCTTGCAGGGTTGAGATCTGATTTTGACTAGCACTTTGAACAGAAAAAGGGAGGGGGGGAAAGGCATAGAGAAACTTCCCTTCCCAACTGATAAGGAAGGCATCCAGGGGGACTGAGCCCAACACTGGGGGCCTGCAACAAAAAAGGGGAAGTTGGTGATTGTCTGGGGCTGCAAAAAGATCTGTCTGGGGAGTGCCCCATCTGGCAAATACCACCTCCAGTACTAGTGGATCCAGGGCCCATTCGTGATGGCCCTGGGAAATCCTGCTGAGAGCATCTGCCAGGACGTTGTCCTTGCCTGAGAGGTGAACTGCCACAAGGGAGGTGTTCAGAGAGTAAGCCAGAGACCACAACTTCATTGCTTCGGTGCGCAAGGCCATAGACCGAGTGCCCCCTTGCTTGTTGATATACCACATTGTGGTGGTGTTGTCTGTTCTGACCTGAATAACTTTGTTCTGAACAGATTTGAAAAAAACTTGAAGTGATAGAAAAACTGCTCAGAGTTCCAACAGATTGATGTGGAGCAGAGATTCCTGAGGGGACCACAATCCCTGGGTGGTGAGGTCACCCATATGAGCTCCCCACCCCAAGAGGGATGCATCTGTAGTAAGGATTAAGGAGTGAGACTGAGGGGTGAAGGGGACCCCCTGTCTCAAATTGGGCTGGTCCTGCCACCACTGAAGGGCTTGGATCAGGGTTCGAGTCACTGGGATTAATTTGGTTAGAGGGTCCCTCCTTTGAGACCAAAAGGCTCTCAAATGGAACTGGATGTCCCTCATCTGAAATCTGGCTCCCTGCACTACTGCTGTGGAAGCAGCCATGTGTCCCATGAGCTGGAGAAAATGCCTTGCTGGTCGAGAGACCTGCAGGGTGAAGGAAGAAGCCAGAGAAATCAAGGTCCTTGCTCTTTCCAGAGGAAGGAAGGCTCTGGCTTCTTTTGTGTTCAGTTCCGCACCTATGAAGGTGAGAAGCTGGACAGGCTCTAGGACTGCCTTTGAGAGATTGAGAAGGAAACCTAGAGAAGTTAGCAGTTGCTGGGTTACCTGAAGATGTAATCTGACTTGGTCTGGAGACTGGCCTACTATGAGTCAGTCGTCCAGGTAAGGAAAGGTGGCAATTTTTTGCCTTCTTAAGTGGGCAACTGCTACTGCCAAGCACTTTGTGAATACCCTTGGGGCAGATGTGAGGCCGAAGGGCATTGCTCTGAACTGGTAATGGCCTGAGGGCAGTTTGAATCTGAGGTACTTTCGATGGGAGCTTCTGATGAGAACATGAAAATAGGCATCCTTGAGGTCCAGGGACACTAGCCAGTCCCCTGGCCTTAAAGAGGGTAAAATAATTCCCAGAGTCACCATTTTGAATTTTGGTTTTAAAAGGTGCTTGTTCCGGTACCTGAGATCCAGGATGGGCCACCATTCTCCTGTCTTTTTTGGGGTAAGGAAATACCTGGAGTAAACTCCTTTGCCCTGGTGTAAGGATGGAACCCTTTCCACAGCTCTGAGAGCCAGGAGGGTAGAGACTTCTGCTTCTAGGGCAAGAGCCTCTGAAGGATTTGCAGGTGGAAAGGATCTGGTTCTCATCTTTGGAAATTTTTTGAAGCTGAGAACCAGTCCTGGCTTACTACTTCCAGGACCCACTTGTCTGATGTTAGAGACTCCCAGTCCTGGACAAAGTAAGCCAGCCTGCCCCCTACAGGTAGTGGAGAATCGGCCCTGGGCACCCCATCAAGGTGCCTGCTTGGCAGGGGCTTTAGGCTGAGGGGTGGAGTCAGGTCTGCTTGCACCCCGTCTGCCTCTCCCTCTAAAGAACCCCCTCTGTGCATAAGCTGAAGAGGAGGCCTGGGCTTGGTAAAAAGGCCTATGAAAAGGCCTGCCCCTGAGAGGCTGCCTTTGAGGAGTGGCCTGCCTTTCCTTGGCCTGCGCACTCCTATAGGTGATCCTATATTCATCCATTTTCTTCATATAATTCTCTGTTTGCTCCCCAAACAGAGAGTTGCCCACAACAGGAAAATCCATCGCCTTAGTCTGGGTATTCTGTGACAGGCTAGTACATCTGAGCCAAGCCATTCTATGGAGAGCCACAGATGTAGCCATGACTCTTGATGACACATCATTAGAGTCCACTGCAGCATGGAATCGCACTTTAGATGCCTCAATACCATCAGCGGCCACCTGCTCCAGCTCCTTGGCAAGCTGGCCAGGGACCTGCTTTGCTAGAGCCAAAATAGTATCCCATCTGGATTTCTGGTATCTAGCAACATAAGCCATATAATTTGCCTGTCTGAGTCCCAAGGATGCTGCCATGTACTGTTTCTTTGCTATGGCATCAAAACTTCTGGAGTTCTTGTCAGGGGGGTGTGAGGCCAGGGGAATATTTGCCTTGTCACAGGCTACAACCTGCACTACCCCAACATGGCTGCATTGTTGTGAAAGGAACTCCATATCAGAGCCTGATAATGTATACCTTTTGTCCATTCTTTTGTCTACAGGGGGTATAGTGTGAGGAGTTTTTAGAATTTTTACTGTCTGCTTCCAAAAAGATTTATGCAGAGGAATAGACAGTCTCCTAGACTCTGGGATAGCCATCATTCCTACAAAACCAGGCTCTTCTTGATCATCCACAGCTTCCTCCATAGGGAGCTGGAGGGTTTCAGCCACTTTCTTATAAAACATAAAATGAGAAGGGGACTCAGAAAGCCTAGGGGGAGACACTCCTGAAGGTCTGTCTGGAGAGATGTCCGGTTCAATGGGCACATCCAGACTTTAAAATCTACATTCACTCTCCTCATACTCCTCTTCCCCCTCCTCTGGTTCATAAAATTCCTCTAAATTATATTCTTGAACTGATGGAACCGACCGAACCGTACGCTTACCTGATCGTGCCGGTTCAGTCGGAACCGGGGAGAGTGACTGAACAATTTTAATTGCTTTAGCTATTTCTTCAGCAGTTGGAGAGGGAAGTTTTGGCTCCACACCAGCTGATTTTCTAGTTCTCTTTGCTGGAACCGACTCCTCAGAATTGGTTCTCCTTTTGCCGAGAGTCTACGCCCTGGTCAGGGGCATTCCCTCGGTTCGGTTTAGAACCAAACTGGGCTGGCCATCCGGTTCAGCGGACTTTTTGGCCTCCCTTTCCCTGAGCCTACCAACTCTTTTATCCAGGGTAGCTGCAGGAAAACTTTACAAATCTGGCAGTCTGCATTGAGGTGGTCAAACCCCAGACAATAAACACAGGTGGTGTGGGGGTCAGCCTTGGCAAAGGCTTCCCCACAGACACTACAGTGTTGAAACCCAGTGGGCCCGGTTTTTCTTTTGGATTTCTCAGACATAGTGCCAGCCTATCCAAAACTTGCCCGTTTATGGCAATCCGCCAAGCAAGACTCCCTTATCGGTTCCCAATCATGTCACGGGTCGTGGAAAAAAACGTAATGAAATCCGTCTTTTTTAGAACCAATAAGAACCGGGATCCGCACTTCTAAAGATAGATAATGTATTAAAAACAACCTGATCGGTTCAAACCGAACCAATAAAACCGTTTACAAGTTCCACACAGAAAGTAAATGTAAAACCTATCTAGTACTTACAAATATCACAGATAGAGCTTGAACCAACCGGTTGCGGTTTAAATTCGGTTAAAAAAATGAAAACTTAATACTTTAACCGACAAAATGAACCGAGCAGAAGGAGAAATCTCCGGAGCGACTGTTCAGTGAGGTGGAGTAAAGAATCTGACAGTTTGAGTTTGAAGAACAAATAGAGTTTTCAACAGAGCTTGAACTCAAAGTTCCATGCCTGGCATGGAAAGTTAACTCTTTCACCTCCAGAGCAGTTTAAAGGTTGGGACTCACTGCATATGTCATAATATAGCAAGACTTCATGTTGTTTGAATGGGGAAGCCCTTTGTGTTGGGAGGGGGTTCCAATTCCATCACTCGGACAGGGCACAAGTGTGTTGGGGGGATGATGATTACTTCCATGGGGACAGGGCACCAGTGTGTGCTGGGTGACTGGCATGCTGGGATGGGAGTCCTGATGGTGGGGTTCATCTATGCAGGCCTTTGCCACAGGGGAGGCGTGATGCAGGCGTCACCACTGGATAATGGGGCCTGGCTGCAGGGTCTCGGTGCCTGCTGCTATTCACATACCCAGACCCATGCCTTACTGCACAAGTGATTACCTTGGGACCCAGGAAGGCATATGACTGGATGCCCATCTGTCTGGCTACCTGCTCCTGGCCCGCCCCTGCACAGTCCTGTGTGCCGTGGGGGCATGGGCCGTGGACAGGTGGCTGGTGTTCATGCATACCAGCATGTTCACACCTGTCTGCAGGTGCATAGCTTCGTGGGTGGGGTATGTCCCTTCCGCCCATTACTGCATAGGCACCATTATTTTTAAACTTGCTCTGTTTTTGCTTTTGAGGCCAGTCCAGGGCCTTCCATCCATCCATCCATCTACCAAAGACCTTTATCCCACCTGAGATGCCCTCAGTGATCAACATCCAGTCAGCCTTTGCAACACACACAACAGGTGGGAAACTAGAGCCCAACTCAGATTTTTAATATCAAAGCTGAGTATATTTGAAAAAAAATGATGCCATGTTCAGACTAGCAAATACAACTGCCGCTGAACCAGTAATGGCTCCCACAGGGTGTCAGGTTCTATATAATAAGTAGTAACTTCTAGGCTTTTAGGTATGGCTTATCATTGATTACTTAATTTTCTTTACATCAAAGTGCAGCTTTCATGGTTTCATGGTACCTTCTCCTCGGAGTAGAACAGGCTGCTGAAAAAATGGCAAAGGGCAAATTGGTAAACGTTTTAAGCAGGAACGGGACAGGCATATGGGCTTATTCAGAAGGTGGGACTGAAATTAAAGGGCGGGATGCCCACTAGGACCAGTGAAGAGCAGTTAGATAGGGTTGACAGACTGGATGGGCTAACAGGTCTTTTTCTGCCGTCATTGTTGATGTACCTATTTATCTACGACCATGAAAAAACCTGGATAGTTCATTACTGAAGGGAAGCTGAAGCTGTCCCAGAATGTGCTGTGGTAGTGGGAAAGGCAAACTGAATGCTGTTTTTGTGAAAAGGATCATAACAAGCTGTGAATGAATAGGATTCTGCCACTTTATAGGGCACAGGTAAGATCACACTTGTTGAGATAATAAACACGATATTCTACGCGGAATGTTCGGGCAGGCTACATACTGTATGTTTTCTCTGAAAGAAAGAGGGTCAAAACAGCTTTCAGAAGCTGGAGGAGGCAGATAAAAGCATAGTAGACGCAGCTCTCATAAAACAGGAAGTCTTAAGGGCCATGGGGCATTCAACTACTGCCAAGGCCCCGGCCCAGACGGACTCCAGAGACCTGAATAATAAAAAAAAAGCTGCAGCAATTATGGGATCGTTATTTGAAATGCTATCTGCATCCTTCAAGTCTGGAAGGTTGCCTGCTTCATTTGCACAAGTGAAAATTATGGTTTTACCCATGGTAAACCAAAGGAGCAGGTCAACTCATACAGACCTATCTCAGTATTGAGTTCTGATTTTATAATTTATCCAAGGATCTTCGTGGGGTGCATGGAAACAATCTTTCCCAAACTCATCCATCAAGATGAAGCGGGTTTCATGAAAAGTAGGTGGGCGTCAGCTAACCTCTGGACTCTCCCAACAGGTACTGGCCAGAGGGAAACTTGACTCAAAATGATTGCCTAGTAGTGGTCTTACTCAATGCAAAGCCTTTGAGAGGACTGAGTGGGACCACTTCTGGTGCATGATGAGGCACATTGGGTTTGGAGATAAGTTTATGAGCTGGGTGAAAGCAAAATAATCCAACCCATGAGCAGCAGTACAGACTAATGCTTGGCTGCCAGAACAATTCCTCCTAGGTAGAGGGAAGTGGCAGAGGTGTCCCCTGTCACCCATGTTATTTGGTCTAACATTGAAACCCCTTGCTAAGGCCCTCATGAAGGGACTGAGGGAGTGTCAAGGGGGGACCACAGCGAAGGTGTCCATATGTGCAGACAATTTGTTGGCATCTGTCACAACCCCTGAACACTTACTTCCATGTATGGTAGTATTATTAGGGGCCTTTGGGGCAGTCTTGGGTTATAAGGTCAATCTTGCCCAAATTATCGTACTCTCTTTATGCTCCTGTAACCCCGACCCTCTCAAGGAATAGCTCCTATTTCAGCGGATGACTGAGGGATTTAAATACCCCGAGGTAAATATTGGAAAACAAATCAAGGATATATTTGAGACAAATCACCCCCTATTGCAACACAAGGTGAAGGCTCTATGCTCCAAGTGGCAGGGCTTACCTCTATCTCCATTACGTAGGTCTAATGTGCTCAGAATGGCTATAATGCCTACATTCCTGTACTTATTTCAGGTGTTACTGATACCGCTACCACTTAGATTTTTCAAAGAGATACAGGCCTGTACATCCTCTTGGCTGTGGAACAAAAAGATGCCACAAACCATGTCTGAACAATTGACACAGACTCCAGGCAGAGGGGGATAGGCACCTCACACGTTAAACACTATTATTGAGCTGCTCGGCTGGCTAACCTGAGATAGCAGAACAACACAAAAATACCACCAACAGCTTAATCTGGTTCAAGGTCAGTTGGCATTCATCTGTATCCCCCTCCCCCGGGTCGTGCCTGAAAATAGGCAGCATTTGTCTAGTGCACTTACCCGGTCAACAAAAACTAAAATAAAAAATCAATAAAAATTCAGAGTGTGGGAACTCGGGTATTTTAATGTAAAAAAGTACAGGCATCCAATGACTAGATGTAGATGAACAGACTTGCTTTATAGTTCATCCAGCACAGATTATAGACATGCAAAGGACAACTCAATTATTCAGCATCTTCTAAAGACATGGCATGCAGTACATACATTTAAACACGTGGAGGCCTCTTGCACAGTCCTCATGCCGCTTTGGAACAATTTACTTTTTGCTAGCTTCTTGTAGGACCTGGGCTTTCAGTCATCGGAAAAAAGGAATAGAATTACCGGTGCACTTCTATGAGGGAGGCTCCCTCTTATTGTTCGAAGCCTTGAGTATGAGGTATGATATCCCGGACACACATTTCTTGAGGTATCTTCGGATTAGACATTTCTGTCTGGGCTGCTTCCTGCTTGCACTAGCCCTGTGCTAATTTGCCCCTCACAACTGGTTTTTATTTAGCTCTGGCAATGCAACCCCCATTTTATTAGCACCTCCTTCCCCAAGCTGGCATCCCCTGCCCATTCCTCGACCCTCTTGGATGTCCTTTTCACTGCACCCCATTCGTTATTGCCATATCACCTCCCATTCGTTACTGCCGTATCATCGCTCATTCGTTACTGCCGTATCATCTCCCATTCGTTACTGCTGTATCATCTCTCATTCGTTACTGCGGTATCATCTCCCATTCGTTACTGCCGTATCATCTACCATTCGTTACTGCCGTATCATCTCCCATTTGTTACTACCGTATCATCTCCCATTCGTTACTGCCGTATCATATCCCATTCGTTACTGCCATATCATCTTCCATTCGTTACTGCCGTATCATCTCCCATTTGTTACTACCGTATCATCTCCCATTCGTTACTGCCGTATCATCTCCCATTCGTTACTGCCGTATCATCTCCCATTCGTTATTGCCGTATCATCTCCCATTCGTTACTGCCATAACATCTCCCATTCGTTACTGCCGTATCATCTCCCATTCGTTACTGCCATATCATCTCCCATTCATTACTGCCATAATATCTCCCTCTTAATTTGCAACGCAGTCCTGCTAGGAGTTGGCTACAGTGCTAATCAAATTTCCGTACGATAATCCTCAGGTATGCCAAATGTACTGTATATATACTCTGCAGATATGTTAAATATTAGCTGTATGTCATTTCACAAATGTAACTGTATGTTTATTTTTCTCAGTTATGTAAATGTAAACTGTATGTTTTATTCAATCATACACCCCCGCCCAAGTTGCACTGGGAGACAAGCAACGTGTTGTTCAGTGTGCCTTCCTGGTGAAACATTTCAATAAATACATACATAATTAAAGGTAAATAAATAAAATAAACATCAGCCTTCCAATTTAAAAACCTGCTCTGCCTGTTCCCTTAAATGGCTGCCAAATGTGTGTGTGATGACATCATTGGAGCTAGAGGCAGAGTTACATGGCTTTTTATGGTGCTAACAAGTTCTGTTTTCCCCCTTAGTTTGGAATTGTTTCACCAAAATTATCAAAACCCTGAATTAACATGTGGATTATTTTGATCAATACACATTAGGCTATGATTCTGTTCATTTTATTTACTTTAATGTGCTGAAACTGTGTTGTAATCCAATCTACTTTCTCTTTGGCAAACCACAGTACAGTACAACTCTTCAAATACCTAGTGGTCTAGTAGTTATGTGTTGCACTGATGGTTGTAGAGAAGTTCTGGTCTGGTCCAGTGCCAAAGTTCATGCTTTCTTGGTAATCCCAAAAATATGCTTTTCTTGTAATCATCTTTTTCCTTTTGACTTCTCCTCCCCCGCAGCTAGCCCACCAGTCATCAAACAGTCCACTGTTCACACTCTGTTTTTATTACTGTCTGGGGCCGCATATGAGCTTCCCAGTCCCACAAAGAGGATTATCACACTTCAGATCATAATCTTGTACCTCAGAGAGTAGTGAACATCTATACCGATATGCTTCATTGACTGGCACTGTTAAATGAGGCCTCCCAAATCACTCTCTAGTCTTCTTTCATCAGTGTTTCATTTCAACTCCCACAATAATCATCAGGCAGATCACCACTCTTATGCACAATGAAGGCAGCAGGTACAGCCCCCCGTTTTGATTTTTCCAGCCTCATTAACCAACAACCAGGTCTTCCTGGGGAGCCAAGAAAGAAGCACTGGGACACACTGGGGAAACTTCTGTTCATACCCTCTTTTTCCCTCCGGTCTCCAGATACCGGGGAATCTCTCGGAGATGGACCCACACATTCTCACCTCTGCTGCTCGCCTGAACCCTGACCCAGTCTGAGGAACCGAGTGTTAGGCTACCCTCCTCCTGCCCTGACTATGGGAGGAGCAGGGACCAGGAAGAGTCATGTCAGGCCAGGGCCGGCATTGGGCGTAGGGGCTTGAGTACTTGAGCCTCGTCATAGCCTCACCAGTAGCCGAGGTTTCTCCTCCTTAGGTTCCCCCTGGAGCGCGGTCGTGCAATGACGTCTGTGCACCTATTGTGCTGACGTCAGCGAGCCAAGTCCCTCTACCCACCCCAGGAGTGGACAGTAGTCTTCCGGATGCTCAATCTTCTCCCTTCCCTGCCAACCCCTGGTGTCCTGAGTCCGTTCTCAAACCTGGATCATCGGTGTGGTGTGAGGTGTGGCATCCAGTACCTCAACCCTCAGTGCCACTGGGCTGGCTTTGCTCATACCCTCTTAAGGGCTGGTCTTTCCATGGATAACAACATTATTAGGCAGTGGAGGCATACCAATGCCTTGAGTGAATCCACCCGACCTCCAGCGTTGGTCTACTCTCTTACCTGTGATCTGCAGAACCCCACAGGAGAGTCCTCAGCAATCCTCCTCCACTCCTTTTCTGTGCCCTTCTTCACAGTGCGAGTTGGCTGGCTTACCACTCTTCCGAATCTTGAATGCTGTATATACAGTCCCCTCGATAGTATCACAACAAACCTTACCAAACCCCTCATGGGTAATCTCTCTACACTGAATCCAGGTAACAATGTAGCTGCTGCTCTGCCACTCCAAGTATTTGCCATTACTGCCTTCTCTCACCCATGGTCAAGTAGTGATCACAGTGCTGGCAGACCCACATTTCAGATCTCACAATGATCTGTTCAACTTTTCCTCCTCCTGTCCTCCCAATACACTGAATATAGCTGTACCCTACAGGAATGGTATCCTCAGTCCCCCTCTGGCAATTGTTCATCACTCCTTCTAGCTACACTGAAAACTAGTGAGCGCATCACCCTTTCACATCATGAAATCATGAACACAGTTAGAGCAGTCTCTGGGTTTTTGTCATCTCAGTAATAAACATGATCTTTCCAGTAAGTCAGGCTGATAGTAGCAGGACACAAGGGGAAAAATTGGGCTTTCCTACCCTTATAAAGTATGGTCTAGGCTACCTATGATTAGAGACTATTAAATGACCCGCATAATGATGCGTGCACCTGCCATTTAATGTTGCCTAATCAAAAGTAGCCTATGTCACAACCCCACTCAGCAGATCATGCCCTCTGCTCCCACAGTGCCACCCTCCGAGTGCAGTCTTATGAACAGTTAACAGAAACAGGGTAACCCTCGTTTCTGTTTTGTGGGTTCCAATCAACCATTGGCCTCAAGTCTTGGAGGGATTCAAACTGTGAACCTCTTGCTAGTGTACCCAATGTACAGGCTCAGATAATTCTGCTCTTCGGGGGGGGGGGCGCAGATATCTTTCGCCTATGGGAACATAACCAGGTGTACAAAATGAACCCCTAAAACTCTATTAAAGACCTCAGAATAAATTCTTACCTTTTTCCAGTTTGGTAAAACCAGTAAGCTTTGTACAGAGTCAACTTTAACCATGTATGCTTCACTTGTCAAGAAAAAGAAATTCAAAGGCACACCAAGTAGTCTCTAAAGTAGAGGTTTACTTCAAAATAGATAAAAAAATGTAAAGTGTAATTACAGAGCCACATATCACAAAAATACAGGTTACTCACCTGTAACAGGAGTTCTAGGAAAGGTATATGTTGTTCATCCACACTATCTGGCAGGTTCCTTGCCGCTTTAAATCTTGCCGGAAGGTCTTCAAGCTGGCTCCTCCCACCCACCCGGGTGGTAAAACTCTCGGCTCCGCCCCATGACGCCAGATCTGGCCCGCTGGAAGCTCAGGTTGTGCGTCGAAGCCGGGGAGGTCGGGTGGTTCGTTTGGATGAACAACATATACCATTCCTAGAACTCCTGTTACAGGTGAGTAACCTGTATTTCTAGGGACATGGATATGTTGTTCATCCACACTATCTGGCAGACTCCTAGCAGTTCTCAGGGAGGAGGGAGGCAAGGCGCACACCCCCTTATACTTACTTGGGAAATAAGGACTGGAGAACCGAGGCCCCAAAACCAGCATCCCGGCATGACTCAAGGTCGATGTGGTAGTGGGTAATGAAGGTGTTTGCTGACTTCCAGGTAGCAGCCCTGCAGATTTCCTGGATAGGGACGTCCCTGGAAGCAGCCACCGATGCAGCAGTATGGCGGGTAGAATGAGCTCTTATCCCTCTGGGAGGCTCCATGCCCGCCAACTCATAGCGAGATCTATGCAGGAGGTGACCCATCTGCTTCGTCTGTTGCTGCAGGTCTGCCAGGTGCGGCTTCAGCGTAGGTGACAAACAGCTGGTGAACACTCTCCCAGTCAACCATCGCTCCTTGTAATAGAGCGCGCCCTCTAGGGTCCAAAGTATGGAGCCTATATTCGGCCTCCGAGGTGTGATTGGGGTAGAACACCGGCAGAGTCAACACCTGATTAAGGTGAAACTCGACACCACCTTGGAAGGAATTTCGGGTGGGGCGTAGGACAACTCTTGTCCTGTGGAAGACCAGGTAAGGAGACTCGATGCTCAGCACCTGGGTTCTCCCATCCTTCTGGCTGACGGATAGCCACCAAGAAGGCGGTCTTCACGACAGGTGGGGAGACCACACCTGTGCATTGGTTCAATGGCTTGCCCATGAGCTTGCCAGTACCAGCAATAAATCCCACGGAGGTGGGGGTTCCCGCACTGGAAGGGAAATGTGATCAAGGCCTTTGAAGAAGCGCCCGACCACCTTCTCCTGCGCCACTGACTGCTGACCGGCCCGCGCCCCGTAAGCAGAGATGGCTGCCAGGTGCACCTTTAGGGTCGTCGACCTAAGCCCTTGACTAGATAGGGACCATAGATAGTCCAAAATGTTGGCCACAGAACAAGAGGAAGGGTCCAAGCCCTTACCCCCCGACACCAAATGGAGAATCTCTTCCATTTGAAGGCGTAGCATTTTCTGGTCGACTCCTTACGGGACGCCTCAACGATGTTGAGAACCTCGTCGGAAAGACCCAAGGCCTGGAACTCTAGCCGCTCAGGAACCAGGCCGTCAGGTGCAGGGATTGAAGGTCCAGATGGAACACCTTCCCCTGATTGACTGAGAGCAGGTCCGGGGCGAGCTGGAAGCTGCCTCGGGAACCTGGAGCTGAGGCTGAGGAGATCTGGGTACCAGAACTGGCGTGGCCAGTCTGGGGCTATCAGAATCACCTGAGCCTTGTCCCTCCTCGCTTTGAGCAGGACCCTGTGAATCAGGGGAAAGGGGGAAGGCGTAAAGGCCCGGGGGTCCACGGCCTCGAAGGCATCCTGCAGCGAGCCCTGCTGAGGGGGCGGGCATGAAACAGCCTCAGCTTCGCGTTCTCCTGAGGCAAACAGATCCACCAGAGGTGTGCCCCAGTGGGAGAACAGATCTTGTACTACCTCCGGCAGGAGAGACCACTGTGCGATGCAGCCCTATCCGGCTCAGGGCATCGGCCAGGGTGTTGGAGGCTCCTGCACATGAATGGCTGGGAATACGCCTCCAGGCTGCTGAAGTGACCAGATGCGGAGGCTTCCTTGCACAGAAGCATGGAAGCGCGTCCCGCCCTGGCCGGTTTAGGTAGTACATGGTGCGGTGTTGTCCGTCTGGACTCGGACCACTTGACCCCGGAGAAACGGAGCAAAGGCGTTGAGAGCTAGGCGGACCGCTCGGAGCTCCAGCAGGTTGATGTGGCATCGGGACTCCCGCGGGGACCAGAGGCCGTGCACTCGGTGTTCCCCCAGATGGGCACCCCAACCCATCAAAGAGGCATCGGTCGATAGAGAGACCGTCGGCTCGGGGCGGACAAACGGGATGCCCTCCTGCAGATGAGATGGAATGGTCCACCACTGGAGAGCGTTCCACATCTCCTGGGTCATCATCACAAACTGGTCCAAGGGATCGCAGCGCTGTGACCACTGGCTGGCCAGTCCCCACTGAAGGGGGCGCATGTGCCAACGTGCTCAACGGACTACGCTGGTACAGGCCGCCATGAGACCCAGGAGGCGCAGGAAGTCCCAGGCAGGCGCTGGTGCCCAACCAGAAATGATTGGGCAAAGGAGGTAAGAACCTCGGCCCTGTCCGGGAGCCGTGCTCTGGCTCATGAAGTCGAGCTCTGCCCCGATGAACAGTATCACCTGCTTGGCTCGAGTTCTGATTTGGCCTCGTTGATAAGGAGGCCGACCTGAAGCAGACCTGGGGGCCAGATCTCTGGACGCTCCACCTCCCTGTCTGGAGGGGCTGCTATCAGCCAGTCGTCAGGTAAGGTACACGCGACCCCTCGGCGCCCGCCAGGAATGCTGTCACCGTTGCCATGCATTTGGTGAAGACCCTGGGAGCTAGAGAAAGGCCGAAGGGCATGGCTTGGAACTCGAATAGGGATCCCTCCGCTCGAGGCGGAGGAACCTCCGGTGAGACGGACGGATAGGGCGTGAAAAATCCGTCCTGAAAGTCAGAGAGCAAAACCACACGCCGTGTTCCAGAGATGGTATTATCTGAGCCAGAGTGACCATTCTGAAGGTTCGAGACCTTAGGAACTTGTTTAGGTCGTGTGGGTGAGAATGGGGCCAGCCCCATCCGTTCGGGACCAGGAAATACCTGGACACAAACCCGGGTCTAAGGAGGGTCCTCCACCTCTATCACCTCCTTCTGGAGGAGGAGATCGATGTCGGCTCGACGAGCCGCCAGTGAGGCTGGGGACCCCGAAGCCTCCCGAGGCGACGGCTCTGTAGGGCGGTGCCTGCTCGAACTCTAGAGGCAGGCCTCTTCCCACCACCTCCAGGACCCACCTGTCTGTGGTAACAACGGACCAGGCGGAAAGGAAGTGCCGAACCGTCCCCAGGGGATCCAGGGGTGAGCGGGTATGGGCGGCGTACCCCTCAGCCCGTCACTGAGCAGGCTTGGAGGAAGGACCGGCCAAGGGACCTCCTGGCCTTTTCCTCCTTGCTTCCTATTGGAGGAAGCCGACGGCTTGGTTTGG
The DNA here is from genome assembly GCA_016271365.2 of Neoceratodus forsteri. Classification (NCBI taxonomy): domain Eukaryota; kingdom Metazoa; phylum Chordata; order Ceratodontiformes; family Ceratodontidae; genus Neoceratodus; species Neoceratodus forsteri. The sequence continues at coordinate 1,097,224,198 of CM028134.1, read as the reverse complement.
GATACCAGGTCGAGCCTGCTGGCCCTGGCGTTGCTGGGCCGGCGCGCCCGCGGGGCACAGAAGAGGCGAGGAGCTTGGGCTGAGGCTTACGGCCTTTGTCCTTCTGCGCGGAAGAGACCGAGTCCAAGGTGGCATTGGACTTTTCGATCCTCTGGAGGTGACCTTCCACTCCAGGGCCGAAGAGGTCAGTCCCCAGAAAGGGAACATCCGCCAATTTGTGCTGGGTATCCGAGGTGAAGGTGGATATCCTCAGCCAAGCCCGCCGACGCATGGCCACTGCGGTCGCCACTGATCTAGCACAAGAGTCTCCGATGTCGAGAGCAGTCTGGAGCTGCTGCTTTGCCACTGCCCTGCCCTGATCCCGCACCTGCTTGACCGTGGTCTGCAGGTCCGCAGGAAGATGGGGAACGACCTCATCCAGGGAGCCCAACAGGGCATGGGGTAGTGTGCCATCAGGACGGTCGAACTGGCCTGACGAAGGCCGAGATGATGCAGCATAGACTTTCCGCCCGGCATAATCAATTTCTTGGATTCCTTGTCGGGTGGTTTGTCACGTCCTAGGCGTTCGGTAGCGCCCGAGCGCTGTCGGTAACCGCCGGCAGAGGGGTGTTCCGAAAACCGACAGGGAACCGGTAGGGACTGTGTACTTTCCTAGCCATCCTGGTCAGGCGCAGGGCAGGAAGCCGACGCAGCCATAGTTCCAAGGCCGGACCAACAATGGCTTGGCCACGGAAAGGCCTCCGTCGGAGAATCCCTCGGTCCAGAATCTCCGTGAGGGATATCTGGCCTGTTTGGAAGCGACTTCCGAGCTTCATCCCGGTGGACTCCGAGATGAGTCAAGTAGGCCAAGAAAGGACGAAGGCTATCGTCCACTGACTGCCCCTGAGGACTCCAAGTCCATCCGCCTGGAGAACAAGGAGAGTCATCTTCAGACCCGACGAGTCTTCAAAGAGCTGCCTCAAGCCTGAGACACCCTCCACCTGCCGAGGTTTATCGGGAGTGAGAGTGACCGACAGCCTATGGGGCAGTCCCTGAGCCGACCGAGAACTCTTGGTTGGAGCCCCAACTAACGGCTGAGGAGGTGGCGGTTCCACCACAATCGGTGGGGCAGCATTAATAGGCCGAACAACTGGCCTGGGAACAGGCTCCTCGACCACCGCGAGGGGTTGTTTCGGCCGCTCCGGTGACAGCCACTTAATGGCCGGTGAAGACAACTGGGTCAGCTTATTCCCGGCCAACAGAAGCTGTTGCCACATAAGCTCTTCATATTTCCGATGCAGCTTGCGTCGAAGCCTCCCCTCGTCCGAGGAGGAGGAAGAAGAGGAAGGGCGGCGGCGCCGCTTACCGCGGTGCCGGGACCGAGACCGCCTATGATGGCGGGATTGGCTGGACCGCAAGGAGGTCCGAGACCGAGAATCTCGGCTAGGCCGAGGTCGGCGCGGCGGGGTACCGAGGATCGGTACACCCTTCGGCTCAGATGATTGCACCGACGGCTCCGGGAACAGGAGGCACAGTCGAGCCGACGGGCTCCTCAACTCTCGCCGGGGGAACCGGGGAGAGGGGATTGTCAGCTTCACCAGCCGACAACCCGTCTAACGGGTAGAGAAAAATCTCGACCGTGTCGTCGGGTGTCTCAGTCAACTGGCCTGGCCAGGGGCGCGGTGAGCCAATGGCGAAGCTGAAGGTCGACCAAGTCGACTGTCGACCAGGGAGGAGATCTTTCCGCTCCCAAAGCGTCGGCGATGGGACTTACCCTTACTCTTTTTGACCGAAAGCGGTCCAGAAGAGTTGGACCCTCGCCCTTAGTCGAGAGGTCAAGCAAAGCTCGTTAAAAGAAGCCGGTATGGGCGCGGCGGGCGGGGGCGAATGCAGGCAGAAGATGGGCGGCCTACGCGCCCTCCTCTTCGAGGATGATCACTTGCTCGAGCTGTTCCTAGAGCCCGCAGCCGTGGACACACGTCAGGGCCTCTGCCGACTTGACCGGAGGGAATCTCTTCTCAGGCGCCCCAACTGCAAACGGGCAGCACGATCCTCGAGGACATAGACCGAAAAGGAAGAGCACAGGTCGCAAGCCTGCGGTTCATGCTCAAGGCCTAGGCAGTAGACGCACAGGAGTGCGGGTCTGTCCGAGACATTTTCTGCCCGCAGGGGCATCTCCGAAATCCGGGAGTCGATTTATCAATCGCAGTCGCGAGGAGAAGAAGACCAAAGGTTTTGGTAAATTTGAAGCGAGTTTCAAAGTTTTGAAGAGTTAGGCACCAAGTCTTAATCGCAGAGCGTTAAGGAGGGAACCTGAGCTTCCAAGCGGTAAGGAAGATCTGGCGTCATGGGGCGGAGCCGAGAGTTTTACCACCCGGGTGGGTGGGAGGAGCCAGCTTGAAGACCTTCCGGCAAGATTTAAAGCGGCAAGGAACCTGCCAGATAGTGTGAATGAACAACATATCCATGTCCCTAGAACATACAAATCACTTAAAAGAATAAGGTTTTAAAAAGTGCAGATTCCTACCACTAATACACTTAGGCTGGGATTTTCAAACTGTGCCAGGCAGGGGCGCAAGTCTGGGCGCAGCGCAACTGGGATGCGCCAGGGCGTGGATTGGGTGATGTTCAACGGTGCTGTGCCATGGCTCAGCACAGCTGAATATGGCACTGTGGCCACCCGCATTGTGCATGGCGTATGCGCAGTGGCACTGCGCCAGCGCAAGTGGAAAGTGAGGAGCAGGGGGATGCACCAGCGCAAGTGCGGTTGCGCTATGCGCAGGAACCGCGATATTCAGTGGTGTGCATGCAAATGGGGCCATTATGCATGCAAGGTGCAAATGGGGCCATTTGCATGGCATTATGGCCCCATTTGCATGCAGGTGCGCCCGATCCCCGGCGACTTGCGCCTGACGCCCTGCCAAGCTGCAGCCATCGGGGACCAACATCCCCTGCCCCTCGGCGGCAAAGTGCCGCAATGCCCGATCACAGGCTTTGTACAAATGTAAACTCCCTGGTGGTCCAGTGGACCTGCACCCCCGCCCGATCGCGGGATTTGTAAATTAAAATGTATCCCTGTTGGTCCAGTGGACTGAATCCCAGCCTGATCGCGGGCTTTGTAAATTAAAATGTATCCCTGGTGGTCCAGTGGACCCACTCCCAAGCCCGATCGTGGACGTTGTAAAAGAAAATATCCCTGGTGGTCCAGCGGTACCCCTCTCCCCACCCGCCCACTCAGACCTGTCACCTCACTCCCCGGTCAGCGGCGGGCATCAGCTCCCCACCTGCAAGCTGCCCGCCAACTGACGGCGTACAATGCAGTATCGCCCCTTGGTCCACAGCATGGGCCAATGGGCGTGAACCGTACTATCTACTAATCATGATATGTGAATGGATTTTCATTCCATATCAGGACTGTATATACAATACAGTCTGCACACCCATTGGCCTGCCTTTCAGACAATAAACTCAGCCATACTGTCACGCTGTCAGTCGGCGGGCGGCTTGCGGGTGGGGAGCTGCCGCCCCGCTGACTGAGGGGAGCGGGTGGTGGATCCTGGTGGGCAGGTGGGAAGGAGAACCGCTGGACCACCAGGGATATTTTCTTTTACAACGCCATGCACTGGCTTGGGAGCGGGTCCACTGGACCACCAAGGATACATTTATTTTTCATATGCCCGCGATCGGGCTGGGAAGCAGGTCTACTGGACCACCAGGGTATACATTTCTCTTTATTAAGCTCGCAATCGGGCTGGGTTCGGTCCACTGGACCACCAGGGATATATTTCTCTTTATTAAGCCCGTGATCGGACTGGGTTCGGTCCACTGGACCACCAGGGATATTTTACAGTTACAAAGCCCACGATCGGGCATGAGGGGGAGACGCCCGGCCTGTGTCTCGGGAGGTCGGGTGGCCATCCACAACAGGCAGCTGCCGTGTTGTGCCCAGTAATACGGCGGCTGGCCTGTGGGTGTCCCCCGACATGTTCCTTTTTTTTCCAGTGGATCTTTGCACCCCCCTGTGCGGCGCAAGGCGGGTGTGTGCCAGCATATGCACCACACATCCCAGGCTGAATATCAGAATGTGCCAAATATGCATGGGCACGCCCACCCGGACTTGCACCGTATACATTACTGGTGCACCCCGGCACATCAGGATTTGCACAGTACAACATCCCCTTTTGAATATCGCGCCAGAGCACATCAGTGGGTTGTGCATGGCGCAACTTTGAATATCCCGGCCTTAGACTTGTCTATTCTAAGGTATTCTTATCTCACAGTGCTGTAGATGTTTCTTCTTCAGAGTCCAAACATTTGTGTGAAAATGGAAAACAGAATACTGTTTAAAAACTGGCTTTGCCAACCTCTTTGCGTGAGGTCACCTAGCTCCTCCCTGTCAGAATATAAAAAAATATATCTATGCAAAACAGGATGTCTTATCAAAGTATTAAATTCTGTGACCTCAGCACAACTCATTTTCTCATATAACTTTCTTTGATCTTATGAGCAGCTTCCCCTTTCCAGGACATCAAAGGACTTGTTATGTCTCTCTGCCAGATCTCACGGAGGTGCAACATGCTTTGTATCACCATGTGAATATTAACTGTGTTTCCTCTGAACGTCATAAAAGTTTATGACCTATCTTGGCAGTTGGCAAGCTGCAATTAGTCACATAAACAGAAGATCCTAAATTTTAAGACTCTTCTAACCTTCTAATTATCTCTTGGCCTTCCAGGTAACACGTTGTAGCTAAAACCTGGGAGGGGGGTTGTCATTCCACAGGCTGTCAGCATCTCTCATGAGAGACATTCAATAACACATTTTTATATTACAAAAATCATAGATTAATCAGAACCAGCTGTCTGAGTGTCACAGCCTATATCTTATAAGGGTAAGAAAGCTCATTTCTCCTCCTTGTGACCTGCTGCTATCAGCCTAGCTTACTGGAAAGATCATGTTTATTTTTGACATGTCAAAAAAACTGGGGACAGTACTAACGGCATTCATGATGTGAAAGGGTGGTGAGCGCACCAGTTTTTGATGTGGAGAGCAGGAGTGACGAATGAATGCCAGAGGGGGACTGAGGAAACCATTCCCGTAAAGTATATCTATATTCAGGGATGGGGGAAGACTGGGGGAAAGGTGAGCAGATCATTGGGAGATCTGATATGTGGGGCTACCGGCACCATGATCATTACCTGACCATGGATTAGAGCAGGCAGTGATGACAGATACACAGAGTGGCACTGTGGCGCCTAAATGGGTACCTGGATTCTGTGTAGGGAGATTACATTCAGAAGGAGGGGGTGTGTCAAGGTTTGTTGAGGCAGTATTGAGGAGATTGTGTATATCTCAATCAAGATTCAGAAGAATGGTGAGCCAGATAAGTAGCATTGTGGAGGAGGGCAAGGACAAGGACTGCAAGAGGATTGCGGAGGACTGTCCTGCCAGATTCCGCTGATCACAGGTAAGGGTGTAGACCAATGCTGGAGGTCAGGAGGATTCGATTACGATATTAGTACAGCTCCCCTGCATAATAACGTTGTTATCCATAGTAAGTCCAGCACTAATGAGGGTATAAACAGCACTTTTTCCTAGTGTGTTCTGGTACTTATTTCTTGGCTCCCCAGGAAGACGTAGTTGTTGGTCAATGAGGCAGAGAAAAAAATGGGGGACTGTACGTACTGCCTTCATTGTGCAAAACAGTGATGATCCGCCCAATGTTTATTGTGGGAGCAGAAGTGAAAGATTGATGAAAGAGGACCAGAGAGTGATTTGGGAGGCATGGGGGAAATTGTTTAACCAGGAGAGGCACACTAAGCTGAAGCTTGTTTCCAGGTGTGACCTGGGAGCACAAGGAAGTTAAGTGACTTGCTCCGGGTCACACAGTGTGCAAGTTGGGGGCTGTGGGATTCAAACCCAGGTCTCCAGGTTTGCAGCTCAGAGCCTTAAACCACTGTGCTATACTGCCTCCAGGCATCACTTTACAGTGACAGTCGTATTGGTATAGGTGTGCGCTACTGTCTGAGGCACAAGATTATGATCTGAAGTGTGATACTCTCTTTGTGGGACTGGGAAGCTCATATGTGGCCCCAGGTAATACTAAGGATAGCGTGAGAATGGCAGACTGTTTGATGGCTGGTGGGCTAGCTGTGGTGGTGGGTGGGTAGATAAGAAATAGAAGACTATAAGGAAAGCATTTTTCTGGATTACCAGCAAAGCATGATCATTGGGAATGGACCAGACCAGAACTTCACTACAACTATCAGGACATCACATAATCATTAGACCACCGGGTATTTGGAGAGTTTTACTGTACGGCAGTTTGCCAAAGAGAAAGTCGGTTGGATTACAGTACAGTTACAGCACATTAAAGTAAACAAAATGAACAAAATCATAGCCTAACATGGGTATTGATTAAAATAATCCACATGTTAAGTCATGGTTTTGATCATTTTGGTGAAACAATTCTAAACTAAGGGGGAAAACAGAACTAGTTAGCACTATAGAGAGCCATGTAAGTCTCTGCCTCTAGGTCCAATGATGATGTCATCACTGAGCACATCTGACAGCCATTTTAGGGAACAGGCAGAGCAGTTTTTTTTTAAACTGGAAGGCCGCTGCTTACTTTTTCAGATGCTACAAAACTGTATTTATGTTATTCACAGAAATGCAATGTTAGCATCAATGTAAACAGCAACCCTTCCTTTATCCCCTTATGAAGCTGAATTTTTGAATAGTTTGTTGGCAAGATTTTGTTTTGGTGTCCTTTAAGCATGCCAAAGACTTGCACGATGACACTGGGTGTAGCAATGTGTGCCACATTGTACTTGTCCTCTGCAATGGATACAGGTCCTAGGACAGGTGTTAGGAGAAAAGGATGCAGGGGATATGCACTGTCACCTGTGTTGGTCAATGACATCACTGGCACCAGGGAGGCAAGGCCTTGAGCATAAATTTACCAATGAGGTGCCCTCTAGGTATATCCCCACCTTCAAACCTCTGGCACAGGATGGAGTTCTGCAATATGAAGGCACCGTGGGCACTGCCAGTGTTCTGGTGGCCAGGAAGTACAGTGCTGCTTTCATCGTGAATTCTGCTGACACTGTACGGCTGCGGTGAGCGTCAGTCTGGAGCAGGACATGCAGCAGCTCACACAACTGCATGAGCATGGGCCTGTTCAGCCAGTACTGACCCATGATTTGTTCATCTCTGAGGACTTCCAATGTAACTCATGGACAGTACTGTTTGCAGCACAGAGCCTAGGGGGCCTGCGCTGGGGCCAGGGGGTGGGATTGGCCCACTCCTCATCCTGCATGACTTCCAGTATCAGGTACATGCTGTATGCCATTATGTTTTCTGGTGTGTGTGTACTGCAGTGCCTGTCCCTGCCAGTGGGGGTTGCCCTGAGTTAAAACCTTCTTTTTATAGTCTTTAGGTTGCACTGCACTGTGCAGAACTAACTGCCACTAGTGTAGCGCTAAACCTTTGAATACGGTGCTGCGCAGAATATGCATGTCACCGCCTCCCCTTTTCAGGCTCTGTTACTTTTACGCACAGCTGCTAGCACTAATAACAAGCATAATGCTACCGGCTGAATATGGCAGACAGGTGCAAAACTGGGGCCCTTGTTCAACTTTAGAAAAGCCATTTCACACCAAGCCGAGGATTTCAATAAAAACTGCTCAGCCGTGTGGTGTGCTGGCTTAACATATATGCACAGTAACAGCAAAAGTTGCACCACCACAGCGGTTCAGTAGGAAATAGAAATTGAAAATCATCAGTCCCAGAAAAGGATTTTAATATGTTCTACCCAAAAGTGCAAAAAAACAGCAGATGACTTATTCAGTGATACCCCTCACAGAGACACCAGAGCATGAAAACATGCCTCTGACCAGCTTCACATTTTCTCAAGGCATCATCAAGGGAGCACTCTCCTCTCCTTGCTACTTCTGTTGTCACATTTTATACCACGCCCCTTACTGTACCAGCTGACTGAGTTCTTAGCTTCATATTTTGATGGGCCCCTAAACTGGGTCTTTTGCCCCTGATTTACAAGGCAGGGGTTCAGAGGAAGGACCCAGTGGGTGTTAAACCTATGGAACAAGCTCCCAAAAGAGTAGAGAGTGTTGTATTTTTTTTTATTTGGTTGGATTAGTTCTTCATGGAGAATAATACTAAGGGGTGAAGCACCTATAGAGAAGGTGAGGATTCCCTGATGTTTATCGTTTTTATGTTGTCTTGCGCCTGCGCAAGAAACATGTTGCGGTAACTTCGGAATAGCAGGTTTTGGAGGTGAGGTCCTGTTGTGGCTTGGTGCGCCACTGCTTTTTGGGGCTGGGGCTCCGTGACACGAATTAGATTGCATGCTGTCTATGACAGCAGTGCAAAAGCATGTCCACCACCTTGAAAGGTTTTAGCCGATGCGATGAGGGAGCTCCACCTCATTGCAGGGCGTGCCTTTCATGGTGTAAGTTTCAGTGCGACATGGCAGCGGCTGTGCCATCCCCCTTGCACAGTCCCCAGAAAAGCCAGCTTAGAGGGGTGCCCAATCACCCTGTCGGCATCATCCCCCAACACTCTTTATTTGTCGACGGGGTGCCCAATCCCCGTCAGTTACAATCCCCCTCCCCAATTCATCTGCCGACAGGGAAGCTCAATCCGTCAGCATCACCCCAACACTCATTTGCCGATGGGGTGCCCAATCCCGTTGCCTACAGTCACCCCGGAAAAAAACCTGCAGGTGACACCCCTCCCCAGTTCATTTGCCCGTGAGGGAAGCCCAATCCTGGTGGCATCGTTCCACCCAAACACTCTTTTTATCTGCCGACAGGGTGCCCAATCCCCATCGGCTCCAGTCCCCCAAAAAAACAAGCAAATGACCGCTGGGAGCCCACCCTAGCGTGTCAAATGTACCTGTAAAACAAAACCTTCCCGCAATGTTTTTTCCCTGTAAAGTAGAAATGGTCCCTCGCGGTCAGATGCCCCTCCCCCAACCCGCGCTCACCCACTGCGTACCCCACCTCCCCACACACCCCATACTTACCTCCGGAGCCCGGCGAAATGATCTTCTCTGGACCGGGAACACGTCTGCACTCTTCAAAGCTGACCGCGAACTGAAGAAATGCCGGTAAGCTGTATAATGGCATAAATAGGTTTTTTTCAACTTGATGCATAGCTGGGAAATTTGGGGGAATTTTGCTACCAAATTTTCAACATGGGGTTATTGGGACCCCTCCTCATGAATTCAGTTACTGTCATGGCGTTATTCGGTCCCAAAAGGTGATTTTGTGGTCACTGCATGGAATCACCCTTCGGGACCTATTAACGAAACGACAGTGCCACTGTTCATGAGGTGGCCTCTCAAAAAGCTTATGTTGCAAATTTGGTGAAAAAATCAAAAAAATTACTGTTTTACTAGCGTGCGTTGCGCAGTGTTCACGCACCCCCGTCATTTTTCACATCCTAGCCAAAATGTGTTTTCACACTTCCGGTGCAGAATAGCGTGGTCGCTGTGGGAAATCAGTGTGTTTGTGACAGATTAGGAAAATCACAGTGACTCTGTTCATGAGCAGAGGTCCTAAAATGCCTATGTTGAAAATTAGGTGACAAACGTCCATAAAATGACTGTTTTACAAGCGTGCGTTGTGCAGTTTCCACGCACACCCGTAATTTCGATAATTTTTAATATTTGTACTCCAGATTTTTACTACTGCCATTTTTTCACACCTCCTTATGAAAAGTACAGCTTTCCTTTCCCACATCCTACCTGAACTGTGTTTTCACACATCCAGCGTGCAGTGGCGCAGTCGCTGTAGAAAAACAATGTTCAGAACAGAGTAAGAAAATCACAGTGACATTGTTCATGAGCAGAGGTCCCAAAATGCCTATGTTGAAAATCTGGTGAAAACATTCCGTAAAATGACTATGTCACAAGCGTGCGTTGCACAGTGTCCATGCACAGTCGTAAGATTGAGAATTTGTAATATTTTCACTCCAGATTTTCCACATTGTCATTTTTGCACACCTTCTTACGAACAGTTCAGCTGTCATTTATCACATCCTGCCCAAAATGTAGTTTCTCACATCTGGCGCACAATCACATGGTCGCTGTGGAAAATCAATCTTTGGGTAGATTAAGATAATCATAGTGCCACTGTTCATGAGCAGAGATCCCAAAATGGCTACGTTAAAAATTTGATGAAATAATTTCACTAAATGACTGTGTTATGAGCGTGTGATGTGCAGTTTTCACACACACTCGTAACTTCGAGAATGTTTAATATTTTCACTCCAGATTTCCCACATTGCCATCTCTTCACACTTCGTTATCAATGGTGCAGCTGACATTTTCATGTGGTGCAGAATGGCATGGCCACTGTGGGAAATCAACGTTCAAGACAGATTAACAAAATCACAGGGGCACTGTTCATGAACAGAGGTCCCAAATGCTTTCCTTGGGTGGGGTCACAAAAAGGTCATGTTTTAAAATCTGAAGTGCAAATACCAACACACGCCCAGGGCGTTAGGGTTTATAACTATTACATCTCACCCTGTACAGACTAACAGGCATCAGGGGTGTGTCTTTGGATTGTCTTCTGTACTGCTCACACCACTGGTCCTCCACCTCCACCCTGCAGCCACTGACAGGGATCAAAGTGTGCCTTGGACTCTTTAGCCCCAAAGTTCAACCCATTCTCCTATGCTGTACCTATCTCAATGTCCTTCCTTATGAAATGGGGTGAGCATAAGGCCAGATGACCCCAAGGCACAACACGACACTTGTCAGACTCTGCAGGGTAGGGTGAGGTGAAATAGCATGAATTATGGCCAGGGACCCAAACGCACACCCCAATGCCTGTCACTCTCTGCAGGGTGGGGTGGGGTTGATGTCGGTTCTATACTTCACTGCTACTTCTATTATGTGTCTCTCTAACTGCTGCACTACCAATGCCAAATCCAGCAAGACAACATTCGGCATTGACAAATGCTTGTTTACATAATGTTGAGTGAAGAAGCCCCCAGGATGAAAGGAAAACTTGATGGACCCCTGGTCTACTTCTAGCATTTCCTATGTGCCTATTATTTGCCCCCTTTTCCCCCCTTTTGTTCACCCCTGTCCTCCAGTCCAAAAATCAGGCTTGACGCAGTTGTACTGTTCATCCAGGATAGCAGGTGAGTGTCCACCGTAAGTGCAGACACCAATATTAGAAGGCAGACAGGCAACGTTCATTGCACACATAATCTTTCAGAAATGAAGTAGGGTTAATTTTTAAGATGGAACCTCAAAGGTCACCACTTTATAAATAAACTATAAATGGACCAGTTTCTGGTGTAACTGGAGAATTGAGGGCCTAAAAGGAACTGCTGCTTGGGCACTGTAAGCAATTGCTTTCTGTTTTGTTTGTATACATGATTTGATGTTGGGGGGGGGCTCTATACCCCACTACCATTTTTTTATTGAAATAGTATCATTGAGTCCTGGTGGCCATTTGGGTCAGGTTCTGTAATGGATGGTTCCAACGCCATATGGCGTCTACTGGACCCAATGAGCTTTTAATATCTGGGGGCAGAGTCCCCCAACATTAACAAATCAAATGTCGAAGTACTCAGCCCCAGAACTCACATTTGAATCAAAAGGTTCTATGCTTAACCTTATTCAAAATGGCTGCCTGGGGCTGAGCGAGACTTTAAAAAAATATGTTAATACCCTAAACTGAACTGCACAAATAGTGTAGCGCAAGCCCGAAACGTAGTCCCTTACAGGCCAGTGATTCTCTAGCTATGCCCTAATTTTCTTAGGTATTTGTCTCATGTAACCTCCTTAAGAGCCCTCTCCCAGCAAGACAGTCACTTTTAAAAGTCATTGTTTTCCTTAGCTAACTGTTAAGTTTAAACATCTTAGGTATCATGTCCTAGCAACAGTGGGATACTGTGGCACCCAGTCAAATGGAAACGAGTTCAGGACCACTCCAAGCCATGTGAAAAAAAGACTTGCACTCCCTTGTTCACACTTACCATGTGTCCCACAGTGACCAGGCTATGGGTTTTCAGACAGTCAGGACAGACTCAGTGTGGATAAATAAAAAAGTAACATGCCTCCCATTACATGAAGCCAGCTGTGTTCTGAACTGGTGTGTAACTGTGCTTCTGCTGTTGTCATCAACCGCCACCTCATAGATTATGAGTCATAGCCAAGAGCCTCTTCTCCTGTTCCCACAACTGGAGTTGCGTGACCTGGCTTCATTCCAGCTAATGTGGAATGTAATTTAGATAATAAACCCCTACAAGAATCTGTGGTATTTAACAAAACCCAACTACATGAAGGGCCATGTAAGGATACTGACCTCATTGCAGACCGGTGGAAATGACAACTCTGCCAAGAAACAAAAGAACAAGCATTTGTCAATGCCGAATGTTGCTTGCTTGTATGTGCTGTTTCGGTATTTGGAAGTGATAGTTCCATGCCTTCCTCCCAACACATGCACTGTGTCTTTCCATTCAGTATTCACAGAAGAGTGGGAGGGGCAAGGGCCACAGCAGTACAGCAGTTGCCAAGGGGGTGAAAAGGTGGACAATAGTCCATTCAAAGGCAAAAGAGTCCTGTAGGAGCTCACTAAATTGAAGGTGGACAAAGCGATGGAACCAGATGGCATACACCCAAGGATATTAAGAGAACTGCAAAGAGAGATAGCAGTACCTCTGGCAGCCATGTTCACTGAGTCATTCAACACGAGTGAATTGGAAGAGGGCACATGTGGTCCCTCTACACAAGTCCGGCAGCAGGGAGGAGGCGGGGAACAATAGGCCGTTCAGCCTCACCTCAGTAGTCAGGAAGATCATGGAGACATTGCTTAAAGAAAGGATAGCGGGGCATCTAGAAGCCATCGGAGCCCAGGACCACAGACAACATGGATTCACAGTGGGGACATCATGTCAGACAAATCTGGTTGATTTCTTTGACTGGGTGATAAAGGAAGTGAATCAGGGTGGGGCAGTGGACAACGCTTACCTTGATTTCAGCAAAGCCTTTGACACCATCCCACATAGGAGGCTGATAAACTAGCTGGGTAGGCTGGGCATGGGGGAAAGGGTGGCAAACTGGGTTAGAAACTGGCTAACAGACAGGAGGCAGAGAGTGGTGGTAAATGGGGTGCAGTCTACGGAGAGGGGTGACCAGTGGGGTGCTGCAGGGATCGGTCGTGGGGCCAGTCCTGTTCAATGTCTTCATTAGTAACAATGCAGAACGGCTGAAGGGAATTTTTTCACCAAATTTTCAACATAGCCATTTTAAGACCTCTGCTCATGAACAGTATCACTGTGATTTTCTTAATCTGTCCAAAACACTGACTGCACCGACAGCGCCATTGTGCTACATGCAGAACACATTTTGGGGCGACATATGAAAAATGACAGCTGTACTGCTCATAAGGAGGTGTGGTAAAATAGCAATGTTGAAAATCTGGAGGCTAAATATTAAAATTCAAATTACGAAGCGGTGTAGAATCATGAACGACGCTCGTGAAACAGTCATTTTAGGATTCTTGACCAAATTTTCAACATAGCCATTTTAAGATCTCTGCTCATGAACAGTGCCACTGTGATTTTCTTAATGTGTCCCATAAATTGAGTTCGCACACCGACTGTGCCATTGTGCGCTACATGCGCAGAAACACATTTTGGGCGAGATGTGAGAAATGACAGCTGTACTGCTCATAAGGAGGTGTGGTAAAATGGCAATGTTGAAAATCTGGAGTGCAAATATTGAAAATTCGTGAACTTACAAGCGTGCATAGGAACAGCGCAACGCGTGCTCGTAAAACAGTCATTTTCAGGAATTTTTTCACCACATTTTTAACACAGCCATTTTAACACCTCTGCTCATGAACAGTGTCACTGTGATTTTCTTAATCTGTCCCGAACATTGATTTCGCACACCGACTGCGCCATTTTGCGCTACATGAGCGGAAACACATTTTGGGTGAGATGCGAGAAATGACAGCTGTACTGCTCATAAGGAGGTATGGTAAAATGGCAATGTTGAAAATCTGGAGTGAACATATTAGAACACAACCACGAAAGCAAGGAACAGCAACACATGCCTCAGAAACAGTATTTTTTTGGGATTTTTCACTAAATTTTTAATATAGGGTTTTTAGCCCACCATGAACTGTACACTGTCGTTTCAGAATCGTCCCGTGCTGGATTCCGCAGTGACCGCGAAATCACCTTTCGGGGTCGATTAACGCCATGACAGTGACAGAGTTCATGAGGTGGGGTCCCAAAAACCCCATGTTGAAAATGTGGTGAAAAAATTCCCCAAAATGCCCGAGATATGCAGTAAAGTTGAAAAAAACCCTATTTATTCCATTATACAGCTTACCTGCATTTCCTCAGTTTGCGGTCGGCTTTGAAGAGTGCAGACGTGTTCCCGGTCCACCAAGATCATCACGCCCGGACTCCAGAGGTGATGTGGAGTGAGATGGGAGTGTGGAGTTAGATGCACAGAGGGTGGGCGCGGGTGGGGGGGTCAGGACAGTCTGCGAGGGAAGGTTGTTTTTTTTTAGGTGTTTTTTTTTTTATTTGGACGATGCTGGACTTGTGTCACACTGGGGTGGGTTCCCAGTGTGGCAGCTGGAAGGCTGTTTGGGGGTGGAGGCAGTGGAGTCGACGGGGGATTGGGCACCCCCATCAGCCATAGGACCTGTTGCCACGCTGGGGTGGGCTCCCGGCGTGGCACCCGATAATCTGGGGAGCCAGTAGAGCGACGGGGATTGGGCACCCCGCGGCCATACAGACTGCTGCGCTGGGTGGGCACCCAGCGTGGCACCTGAAACTCTGTTGGGGAGGCGCCTTTGGCTTGATGAAGTTGAGCACCCTGTCCAGTATACCCAGTATGCGCGTGTGTGTGGGGGAGCGCCATCTAGCACGCGATCTTATCGCTGCTCACTGAAGCGTAGCTCTCCTTTCAACTGTACGGGCACTGCATTTTCAACTGCTGTCATAGACAGCTGCAGCGTTGATTGGAGAACTGTGGCCATGCCTGCAAACACACTGACTGAATTGGCAGAGGGCTGCCACACCTCCGAAAACTCGGATGATGGCACTATGTTTCTTGCACATGCGTGCAAGCAACATAAAAATGACATGGAAGACAGATTTGCTGCAGCAAACAGAAACACAGAAACATAGACAGTGATGGCAGAAAAAGACCAACGATCCATCCAGTCTGCCCGAGTTCCCTATTTAGCCCTGGGACCTACTGTCCCTCCAAGGTCTTAGCCCTCCCCATCCTTCCCCCCATTCCCCTACCAGCTTCTGCCACCCCAAGCAACCACTACAGCCTTCACAGTAGCCCAACCATGCCTGAGCATGCCAACGGTTTTAGCGCCCCCCACTTTGGCAGGCAGACTGTTCCAAGGCACCACCACCCTTTCTGTAAAATAATACTTCCTCATGTTCCTTCTCAGCCTCCCTCCTGTCACTTTCCACTCCTGTCCATGTCACCGTGAACTAGTATTCAAGCTAAATATTTCTCTGTAGTTCAACTTATTAATTGCTTTAGAAACCTGAAGGTCTCTGCCATACAGTATCTCCCCTCTTCTTTCTGATCTCCAGCGAGAACATGTTCATAGATACATAGAAATTGTTGGCAGATAAGGACTGCTGGGCCCATCTAGTCTACCTGTAAGCCCTAAACTTGTATGCAGTTATTGAACCTAGGTGATCAATGGCTTTTCATCACTCCCTCCCCACCCAGTGTTCCCTTGTGCCTGTCTCAGGCATGTTTAAACCCCTCCACTGTGCTTGCCCCCACCACCTCTTGTGGCAGACTGTTCCAAGTGTCCACCACCCTCTCTGTGTAGAAAAACTTCCTCATGTTATCTCTTAATCTGCCCCCCTCCAAGTTCATATTGTTTTCGTCTCGTTCTGATATCTTTTCTACATTGGAAAGGTCCCCAGCCTGCACCTTGTTTATGCCCTTGAGGTACTTGAAAGTTTCAATCATGTCCCCCCTTTCTCTCCTCTCCTTTCCTCTCCTCCATTGAGTACATATTGAGGACTCCTAGTCTCTCCTCATATGTTTTATGATGCAAGCCATGCACCATCTTTGTCGCCCTTCTCTGGATAGCCTCCACCCTGTCTATGTCCTTATGCATGTGTGGTCTCCAATACTGCACACAGTACTCCAGGTGAGACATACCAGTATTTTATACAGTGGCATCAACACCTCCTGTCTCCTGCTAGTAATGCCTCTGCCTATGCACCCCAGCATGCCACTGGCCCTCTCTGCAGCCTTTGCACACTGCTTTGATACCTTAAGGTCATCAGATATGATAACCCCTAGGTCCTTTTCCTCTTTGGTGTCAGTCAGCACCTCTCCCCCAATTCTGTAGCACTCCCCAGGGTTCCCCCTACCCAGGTGCATTATCTTGCACTTTTTTGAATTGAACCTCAGTTGCCACACCTCCAACCATCTTTCAAGCTTCTCCAGGTCCTCTTCATTTTCTGCACCCCTTCTGGAGCATCCACTCTGTTGCAGATCTTGGTGTCATCTACAAACTGGAAGACCTTTCCTTCCAGCCCCTCTGCAATGTCAATAATGAAGACATTGAACAAGACTGGTCCCAGTACTGATCCCTGGGCACCTCTCTCTCCCCAGATTGGATCCCATTTACCACCACCATCTGTCTTCTGTCCGTCAGCCAGTTTCTAACCCAATGTATCACCTTATGCCCCATGCCCAGACTACTCATCTTGTTAACCAGCCTTTTGTGTGGGATGGTATCAAAGGCTTTGCTGAAATCTAGGTAGGCGATGTCTACTGCCCCTCTCTGATTCACTTTCCTAGCCATCCAATCAAAAAACTCTTATCAGATTTTTTTTGCAGTGCCTTGAGACGCTCCTCATAGGACATGCCCTGTTGGCCATTAATCATTTTTGTTACCCTGCATTGCACCGTCTTCAGCCTATCTCTATTCCTCCTGATTTGATGTTTCCTGAAATGACTGAGGAACCTCATAATCTCCTCCACAAAGTGCTGTATAGAGAGAATAATGTATGGGTAGAGCTTTGTAATGAATTATGCACCCAAGGTGTGTAATGCCTTGTAAACCTTGAGAGCAACGCTCTAGAGGCTTATATAGGCATCACACACTGGAAATTACTGAATTTACTGATTACATAAGTACAAAAAAGGAAACGACTCCCCTTTCCTGCACTTACATAGAAACATAGAAACATAGATTTTGACGGCAGATAAGGACTGCTTGGCTCACCCAGTCTGCCCATTTCCCTACCTAATGGATAAGCTGCAGATCCTAGTTAACCAGCAGCCTACTTCTTCCTACCCCCACCCCCTAGAATTGCCTTATGACTGTCCCATGCATGCTTGAATTCCACCACTGTTTTGGCTCCACAACCTCCTCTGGAAGGCCATTCCATGCATCCACAACCTCTCTGTGAAAAATTACTTCCTTAGTTACCTCTGAGCCACCCCTTCTATCTTCAAATTGTGCCTTCTTGTTCTTGCACACTCTTTTTTGAAAGATGCTACCCTCTTGGACTTTGTTGATTCCTTGAGGTACTTGAAAGTTTCTATCATGTCCCCATCTCTCCTTTCCTCGAGGCTATACATATTTAGCTCCTTAGTCTCTCTTCATATGTCTTCCGGTGCAGACCCTGCACCATTTTGTTGCCCTGCTCTGGACAGCTTCCATCCTGTCTATGTCTTTGCAGAGATTGGGTCTCCAGAACTGCACGCAGTACTCCAGATGGGGTCCTCACTAACTGTCTGTACAGAGGGATGATAACTCTCCTGTTTTCTACTGGTGATGCCTCCCATGCATCCCAGTATCCCCCAGCCCTCCTTGCTTCCCTCTCACATTGCTTGCCCACCTTTAGGTCATCTGATATGACTACCCCCAGGTCCCTTTCCATTTTTGTTGTTGTTAGTATCTCACCCCCATTGTGTACTCTTTCCCTGAGTTTTTGTTTCCCAGGTGCATTACCTTGCACTTCTTAGCACTGAATCTAAGCTGCCATACATTTGACCATTCCTCTAACCTTGCCAAGTCCCTTCTCATCCTTTCCACCCCACCTTGTGCAACCACTCTGTTGCAGATCTTTGTGTCATCTGCAAAGAGACATACTTTTCCTTCCAGTCCCTCTGCAATGTCGCTTATAAAGACATTGAAGAGGACCGGTCCTAACAGTGAACCCTGCGGTACCCCACTAGTAACCCCCCTTTCTTCAGAGTGGACTCCATTTACTATTACTCTCTGTGTCCTATTCTCCAGCCAATTCTTTACCCAGGCTGTCATCTTGGGACCCACTCCCAGGCTGGCTAACTTGTATATTAATCTTGTGTGGGACTGTGTCAAATGCCTTGCTAAAGTCTAGGTAGGCCATGTCCACAGCCCCTCCCTGATCTACTACTTTGGTCACCCAGTCAAAGAAATCTATCAGATTTGTCTGGCATGACCTTCCCGCTGTGAATCCATGCTGCCTTGGGTCCTGTGCCCCTCTGGCCTCTAGATACTCAACAATTCTTTCCTTCAGAAGTGATTCCATCATTTTCCCTACCACTGAGGTTAAACTAACAGGTCTGTAGTTTCCTGCTTCTGCCTTGCTCCCACTTTTGTGAAGGGGAATCACATCTGCTCTCCTCCAGTCCTTGGGTACCACCCTATCCTCCCATGATTTGTTAAAGAGGGTAGTCAGTGGTGTCACTAGTTCTACCCTTAGTTCTTTTAGAATTCTGGGATGAATCCCATCAGGCCCCATTGCTTTGTCCACCTTCAGTTTTAAGAGTTCTTTCAGAACCCTTTCTTCTGTAAATGGGCTGGTATCAACTTCTGTATCCAGTGTTTCTGCTGTTTGTTTTAGGTATCTCCCCTCTTCCTTTGTAAATACTGAGCAAAAATATTTGTTTAGTATCTCTGCTCTTTCAGTCACCTCTGCCCACCCTCCTCCCTTTATTAAGCCTCACTAACCTCCCTTGGTCTTCCTTCGCCCCTGATGTACCTATAAAGGTTTATCCCTTCTTAACTGAATTGGCTATCTTTCCTCGGTTTGGGCCTTTGCTGTTCTGACTGCCTTCCAGCATCCTTTTGCTTTAACTGATACAGTTCTCTGTCCTGCTCCTTCTGTGATTCCTTGTACTTCCTGAATGCTTTCTTTTCTCTTGAACCTTCACTGCCACTTCCTTTGAGAACCACAGTGGTTTCTTACATCGTTTTGTTTTATTTATTTGCTTCACAAAGGCTGGTACCTCTGTGATGGCAGTTTTATATTCCCCATTGTTCTTCCACCCTCCTTCCTGCCCATTTGCTAGTGCATTCCTTAGGCACTCACTTATTTTGGCAAAGTCAGCCCTCCTAAAGTCCAGTACTTTTGCCTTTGTATGGCTTGACTCTATTGCTGTGTTTATTGTGAACCATACTGTTCGATGGTCGCTAGTTCCCAGATGGCTACCCACTTCATACATCTGTGATCCTCTTCATCTCCATTTGAGAGAACCAGGTCTCAAGATTGCTCCTCTCGAGTGGGCTCCAATACTAGTTATCTAAGGCATGCCCCCTGTAGGGCATCTAGAATAACCCCACTCTTCGAAGTGGCTGCTGCAACTGCACTCCAGTTAACATCTGGCATATTCAGATCACCCATCAGCAATATTTCCCCTTTTTCTGCCATTCTAATTATTCTTTCTATCATTTCCTCCCCCTGAGAAGGGGGTCTGTATACAACCCCTGTGCGGATTGTCGTGCCATGTCGTGCTCATTGTGGTGCTGCCCTGGCACTCAACACCCAGCTCTCTCCGTTTCCTGGCCCTGTTGCCTGTCCTGCGACTGAGAAATTACTTGTCTTGCAACTAATGGTGCTCCTCATAGTGTGGTCCCAGCTCCACTGCCTGCTGGAGTCCCAGACCCAGTAACACAGCAGGTGCACTGCACAAGTGGCACTCAGGGATTTGGCTCCATTTTTGTGCTACCACACATGAGTGGAGCAGTGCTGACACTCTTTAGGAGCTGCTATGCATCCCCCATAATGCATTCCTTGACCCATCAGCTTGCCCTAGGGTTTAGGAGCTGCTTTGTGTGCCCCATAATGCAACCCTTTAGCCTGCAGCTTGCCCTAGGGTTTACCAGCTGCTGTGAGTGCCCCACAGTGCATCCCTTGACCCTACAGCGTGCCCTAAGGTTTAGAAGCTGCTGTGTGTGCCCCATAATGCATCCCTTCACCCTACAGCTTGCCCTAGGGTTTAGAAGCTGCTGTGTGTGCCCCATAATGCATCCATTGACCCTGCAGCTTGCCCTAGAGTTTACAAGCTGCTGTGTGAGCCCCACAGTGCATCCCTTGACCCTGCAGTTTACCCTAGAGTTTAGGAGCTGCTGTGCGTGCCCCATAATGCAACCCTTGACCCATCAGCTTGCCCTAGGGTTTAGAAGCTGCTGTGTGTGCCCCATAGTGCATCCATTGGCCCTGCAGCTTGCCTTAGGGTTTATGAGCTGCTGTGTGTGCCCCACAGTGCATCCATCGACCCTGCAGCTTTACCCTAGGGTTTAGGAGCTGCTGTTTGTGCCCCATAATGCAACCCTTCACCCTGCAACTTGCCCCAGGGTTTAGAAGCTGCTGTATGTGCCCCATAATGCAACCCTTCACTTTGCAGCTTGTCCTAGGGTTTAGGAGCTGCTGTGTGCACCCCATAATGCATCTCTTCTCCCTACAGCTTGCCCTAGGGTTTAGGAGCTGCTGTGAGTGCCATATAATGCATCCATTGACCCTGCAGCTTGCCCTATGGTTTAGGAGCTGCTGTGCATGCCCCATAATGCAACCCTTCACCCTGTGGCTTGCCCTACGGTTTAGGAGCTGCTGTGTGTGCCCCACAGTGCACCCATGGATCCTGCAGTGTGCCCTAGGGGTTTAACAGCTGCTGCATATGCCCCATAATGCAACCCTTCATCCTGCAGCTTGCCCTAGGGTTTAGGAGCTGCTGTATGTGCCCCATAATGCATCCATTGACCCTGCAGCTTGCCCTAGGGTTTAGGAGCTGCTGTGTGTGCCCCACAGTGCATCCATTGATCCTGTAGCTTGCCCTTGGGTTTAGGAGCTGCTGCGCATGCCCCATAATGCAACCCTGCACCCTGCAGTTTGCCCTAGGGTTTAGGAGCTGCTGTGTGTGCCCCACAGTGCATCCATTGACCCTGCAAAATGCCCTACGGTTTAGGAGGTGCTGTGTGTGCCCCACAGTGCATCCATTGACACTGCAAAATGCCCTAGGGTTTAGGAGTTGCTGTGCATGCCCCATAATGCAACCCTTCACCCTGCAGCTTGCCCTAGGGTTTAGGATCTGCTGTGTGTGCCCCACATTGCATACCTTGACCCTGCAACTTGCCCTAGGGTTTAGGAGTTGCTGTGTGTGCCCCATAATGCAACACTTGACCCTGTAGCTTGGCCTAGGGTTTAGGAGCAACTGTGTGTGCCCCGTAATGCATCCCTTCACCCTGCAGCTTGCCCTAGGATTTAGGAGTTGCTGTGTGTGCCCCATAATGCATCCACTGACCCTGCAGCTTGCCCTAGGGTTTAGGAGCTGCTGTGCGTGCCCCATAATGCAACCCTTCACTCTGCAGCTTGCCCTAGGGTTTAGGAGCTGCTGTGTGTGCCCCACAGTGCATCCATTGATCCTGCAGCTTGCCCTGGGGTTTAGGAGCTGCTGTGTGTGCCCCAAAATACATCCACTGACCCTGCAGAATGCCCTAGGGTTTAGGAACCGCTGTGCATTCCCCATAATGCAACCCTTCATCCTGCAGCTTACCCTAGGGTTTAGGAGCTGCTGTGCATGTCCCATAATGCAACCCTTCACCCTACAGCTTGCCCTAGGGTTTAGGAGCTACTGTGTGTGCCCCACAATGTATCCCTTCACCCTGCAGCTTGCCCTAGGGTTTAGGATCTGTTATGTGTGTCCCATATTATGTCCCTTGGTAGTTTCGGCATTCAGCAGTTTTATACAGAGCACACTCGCACTGCTTTATTTGAGTGACAGCTCTGAGCTGTCTCACACTTGCTGTTATAACCAGCTCTTTATAATGGCAGATTATACCACGATTATTCATGTGTAATTGGGTCAAGTCAGTAAACTGTATGTGAAGGGCAGCACCATCTAGATGTGAAATCTGCAGCAAGTACAGTCCTATAGTGTGAAAAGGTGGTAACAGCATGCCCTCTAGTTCTGAGAGCCTCACAGCGACGTCCAGCTGAAAACCCTGTCTAACCTGGGAGGTCCTAAGGGAAGCAGTATAGCGCAGTGGTTTAAGGCTCTAAGCTGCAAATCTGGAGACCTGGGTTTGAATCCCACAGCCCCCACTTGCATACTGTGTGACCCTGAGCAAGTCACTTAACTTCTCTGTGCTCCCAGGTCGCACCCGTAACAAAGCTTTCAGCTTAGTGTGCCACTCCTGGTTCAACAATTGAAAAAAAAAAAAAAAACTCACAGCTAGGGGGAACTTCCCAGTAGCCAAATGGTTAACTACTACATGATCTACTCAACAAAATGCTACCCCCTGTCTTTGATTACACCAGTGTGGTCTTTGGGTCTGCCCTTGCCACTTCCCTCTCTAGACTGGACATCCTCTATAATGCATTTTGCCACTTTGCCTTGAATGCCCTGCCCCGCACACATCATTGCTCCCTCTACTCCTCCCTCTCCCTTCCTCCTCTGCACGCAGGAGGACAGCACCATGCCACCATCCTCATCTCCGAATTCTGGCTTGGATCCCTCCCCTCCTACCTCTTCTCTCTCCTTTCCCCTGTATCCCCTTCTCCCTATCTGTTATGCTCCAGAAATTCCTGTACCTTCTCTCTCCCCCGTCCTATGCCTAGTTGTTAAGGGCTGGCAGCCTTCTCCTACCATCTACCCTCCATCTGGAACTCTCTTCCAAGCACGCTTCATCTAGCCCCCTCTCTGCACAGCCTATAGAGTCTTCTCTCCCAATCCCCCCCTCCTCCTTGTTCCTGTCTGTCCTCCTCCTCGTAACCAGTTTGCTTCTCTATTCTTATCTCCTCCCCCTTTCTCTCCCTTCCTCCATGAATTCCTCTTTTTGGCTTCTATCTCTTCCATTTCTTGCTGAATATTATCCAAGGATTAGTTCTCACCTTTCTCAGCAATGTACTTTCATATATCAAACATTCTTAAATATTGTGTAATGTTAGTTCTGTAATCTAAATCTCACTCTGACACTAACTTTTTACCTTTGAAATTGCACTTATAGTGTTCAGTTACATCTGCACTTCCCTTTTCCCCTTCCCTCTGGTCACACCTGGAAACCAGTCTCGGCTCAGTGTGCCTTTCCTGGTCACCACAGTTTTAAATAAGTAAATAAATACTACAGCTGTTGCCTCGAGGATGCAGGGCCCAGGTTCAGTTCCCAGCAAGGGTTCTTGGTGAGTCTGTCCCGCTGAAAGGACAGACATGACAATAAGGATCACAATCCTTAGCGGGATTCCTCTTCCATGACTGGAAGACCTAGTCTCAAGGACGGCATGCACAAGCTCAGAGGCTGGAGCTTTTCAATGAATTCAGCCACGATCTGTGTGCAGTTTCCTAGCACTGCAGCAGAAGACTAGATCAAAAGGTACTCTAAGAGTGTTCAAACCTCTGGTACAGTGTTGGGCAATTGCGCAAAACCTGGTGGTGCATGCTTCCAAAAATTATGCATGCACAATTTTTTTTTTTATGGAAGCTGCCATAAATTGGGAAGACTGTCACAAATACTTGAGTGCCTTTGAACACTGAGCGCTTGAGTTTGGGCACAAATGGGAGGAGGCTAAAGAAGGGAAACTCAGTCTAGACATCAGCTTGCTCCCCCTGGAAAATCCCTCAGTAGGTATCGCACAGTAGGTGGAGCCATAGCTTTTTGTTTTTGCTTATATAGTTTATGCTCCCATATTGCTGGCCCCCCTTCTGTCCTCTGCCCCAGTCCAGCCAGCCACCTTTTCAGGGACTTACCTAGGCTGCCCAATGTCCGATAAATTTAGCCATGTGGAGCAGCCAGGAAGGGAGGGACATCCTCCCCGAGCCCAATCCAGATATCCAGCCCAGGGCCCTGTCAGTGGTGCGGGGCCCCCTGTGGCCAGGCCATCCTCCTGCAAGCACCTGATTCATCCTCATGGATGGGGGAGTCACGTGATGTCAGCTTGCTGAATGGCAGCAGGGGCTTGGAGCTCTCTCCTCCCATCAACTTACTCGCTCTAATCTGCGATTTTGCAATCAGCTACTTTAGCAATTTACTTCTCATCGGAACGGCTACACTCCGCCTGTTGGCCTCAGGGCGTTTTTTCATCAAATCTCTCAGATTTATAAGGGGATGGAGGCGGAGAAAAAGCAGGCCGCAATCAGGCACACGCCACCTGCCACTCCTGAAAAGCTGCCCAAAAACCGGGGAATCAATCTGGCCCTACCTCCGTAAAATGGGTGACAAGGTTCAGCCGCTCAGTCCTCTCACCGAAGAGAAGTTTTTACAAGAGCTTGCTCCACTGAAGGATGTTCTGCAGACTATCACTTCTGATCTGAAATCTATTCGGGAGGACCTCTCCTCTCTCACCACGAGGGTGTCTGACTCGGAGGCTAGAATCTACTCCCTCGAACAGTGGAAAACTAATGCAGAATCTGAGATGTCCACGCTAAATCAGCAAGTTAAGAAGCTGCAATTAAAAACGGAAGACCTGGAAGGTCGTAACCGGAGAAATAACCTACTCATCCTGGGTTTGCCAGAGTTCGAGGAGGGATCAGACCTTATCGCCTTTCTCCAGAAATTCCTATCCAAAATAGTGGGCCCTTCACCCCTTAACCCCCACTATCACTTGGAGAGAGCGCACAGATCATTAAGACCTAGACCTCCACCGGGCTCTCCCCCACGGCCAATAATTATGAAATTTCTCAGCTATATTGAAAGGCAGCATGTCTTTAGCAAATCTCGAGAGCTGCAATCCATCATGTGGGGGTCGGCCAAACTACGTCTTGCTCAAGATCTCCCTAAAGAAACCAGGATGAAGAGAGCTGCATTTCATCCCGTCGTCCAGAAGTTAATCGCGGCGGGCATTCCCTTCCGAATGATGTATCCTGCTACCCTCAAGGTTACCGTCGGTGACAACACCCAAAGCTACGACTCTCCGGACTTGGCCTACAAGGACCTTTCTGCCAAACTTCCCAATCTTTTTAAAGCGAATGGCTGAACTCTTACCCCCAGTCTTAGTTTTAAGGTGAGGCCTTAATTCGTTTTCTCTGGATTTTGGTACCCTTGCTGGTTCTTTCCCTTATTTGTTTGGGCTAGCCTTACCTGACTGGCCGCTTCTGGGGTCGCTGTGATGAGCGGGGACCTTTGGCGGTCGGGCGGAGGCTGGATTAGGCCGCGATGCTTCTAGCTTCCAATATTTACCTGGAACCATTCTTGGGGCTGCTGTTTTCGGTTTGCTGTTTTTTGCGAGGGACCTGTTTGGTCCCACCCCCAAAAAAGCTCCCCCGGGAAACAACTTGTTTTTGACGAGGTAGCACTTCTATCTCGCGACCCATCCTGCCAGTCTCCTGCCCCTTTCCTTCCACCCGCTTTAGGTGGTGAGTAAACCCTTTTCCTTGGGTCTCTTTTTTTTGGAAAGCAATTGGGTCTCTTTCTGGGGGTTCGCAGCTCCCTGTGTTTTAAACCGCGAAGTCTGTTGGTGGGGGGGGGGATTACTCCTGAGCCCTCTGTGACTGTTGTAAGTGGCAGTGCAAGCTTATGGAAGAGGGGCCTGCAAACCCAGTCCCTTATATAGGGTCCTCTTTATTTTTTCCGGTTTGGATGGGAAATATTTTTTTCTCATGGTTTCTGGTGTTTTGGTTATTTCCTACTCTGAAGGATCCCTATAGCTTATGGTTCTCTGGGTTCGCAATTGGGATCTGGTCCCCAGGCCTTTGTTGTTGTTGCATTTGTCTTATAAACGTTCAGGCCTGGCACCAGGATGTAT
The DNA here is from genome assembly GCA_016271365.2 of Neoceratodus forsteri. Classification (NCBI taxonomy): domain Eukaryota; kingdom Metazoa; phylum Chordata; order Ceratodontiformes; family Ceratodontidae; genus Neoceratodus; species Neoceratodus forsteri. The sequence goes on along the minus strand of CM028134.1, from coordinate 1,097,198,218 downwards.
ATAGTTGGTTTGCCTTATTCAGGGGTGTTATTTGGGGTGGGGGGCAGGATGGGTCAGCCTGCCTGCCTTTTCATCTGTACTGTTCTAATCCAGTTTTGTTTTACTTGCTTAAGTCATTACTACCTTTGGCAATCCCTTTTTGGCAGGCTACAGTGGGTTGGGACTTTGGGTTTCAAGTGTGCCTTCTCTTTTGGTCTATACTTGTCTGTTCTAGTACCTGCCTTCCTTTTATCCCGTATCTGAAATGGCTGTAAGCTCTGTTAAAATTGCATCATGGAATGTGCGTGGGCTCAGGGAGAAAGTCAAGAGGACTCAAGTATTTAACCACTGCGACTTATTTCAGACGGATATTTTACTTTTACAGGAAACCCATTTAACCAATTCAGAGGCTAAATGGCTGTCTCGATCTGGTTTTTCACAGGTGTTCATTGCAAACGGGTCCAGTTCTAGTAGGGGTGTCGCCATACTCATTAAAAAATACATCATGTTTCTGGTAAACACAACAATAGCTGACCCAGAGGGGAGATTTATACTGATCAAAGGTTCCCTTAATGGGGGCACTATGGTTTTAGGCTCAGTTTATGGTCCAATAGGGGGTAGCTCTGAATTTTTTATGACCCTAGCAGATAAAATTAGTACCCTGCTTCCCTCCCAACTCATATTAGGTGGGGACTGGAATGTCCCACCATCTCATCTATTAGACAAAGACCCTCAATCAAGCCGACCGCTTACTCCGGTTCAAAGGTCTCTGCTAGATTTCCTGCATATATTAGGGCTATGTGACCCCTGGCGTCTCTCCAACCCTTCCCTTCGATCCTTCTCGTTTCTCTCTCAACCCCACAGTTCCTGGTCTAGAATAGACTATATTTTGATTAGTAAAACCCTTCTCCCTGGTCTCCTCCAATCTGGTATCGAGCCGATCGTGCTCTCTGACCACGCAATCGTTTGGACAAAAATTTCCCCAGACCCTAATTTCCAAAGGGACACTACCTGGAAGCTTAATACCCAACTCCTTAAAGATCCCCAAACAGTGACCCATATCAGGACCCTCATTTCTCTTTTCCTGGAGAACAATCTTGGATCCACCTCAAGATTTGACATCATCTGGTGCTCCCTAAAATGTTATCTTAGAGGTGAACTAATCAAACTCGCCTCAGCGAGGAAAAGAGCTCGACAATCTCGGGCTTCCCTTCTAATGAACAAAATTAAGGAGCTGGAAAGCTCTCACCTCCCTTCCTCTCCTTTGTCCTCCCTTGAAGCCCTCTTGGCAGTCAAAAATGAATATACTGACCTTCTTAAGGAAAAAGCTGAATGCTGCCTCGTTAAGACTCAAGCCAAATATATTGAGCACGGTGAGAAGGCCGGAAGGCTCTTGGCTTTAAGACTTCGTACATTAGAAAGCTCCAGAATAATCCCGGCTTTACAATCCCCTGCTGGCTCCATTAAAACTTCTCCCAGAGAAATTGCACAGATTTTTGAGAGGTACTATAGGAATCTGTATAGTGTACCTTCTTCTCCTGCCTCTTTCTCAGACATCTCAGCATATTTAGCGGATCTTGACATTCCCCAACTTCTGCCCTCCCATAAAGATACCCTGACCGCCCCCATTTCACTCTCCGAAATAGAGGAAGTCATCGCCTCTATGACTCCTGATAAGGCACCCGGTCCAGATGGATTTCCCTCAAATTTTTACAAGGTTTTCTCCAAGGAGCTTGCCCCTTTACTCCTCAAACTATATTATTATCTTTTCTCTTCCATCACCGTGGACTCCACACTTCTCGAAGCCACCATCATCCTAATTCTTAAACCAGATAAAACTCCCACCGATTCGGCGAGCTACCGACCCATATCTCTCCAAAACTGTGACATGAAAATCCTCTCTAAGGTCTTGGCCGAACGGATTAAGAAAATCTGGACCCATCTCCTTGGCCCAGAGCAGGTCGGTTTTGTACACTCTCGCTCCCCATCAGACCACCTTAGAACCCTCTCTCATATTTCTCATCTCGCCCTATCATCCCATCTCCCAATGGCCCTAATTTCGCTAGACGCAGAGAAAGCATTCGACAGAGTGGATTGGTCTTTTCTCTGGGCTACGATGGCCAGGATGGGCTTCCCAAGTTCTTTTCTCAAATGGATCCAGGTTTTATACAACTCCCCTTCGGCCAAGATATACTGTAATGGTGTTTTCTCCTCACTGTTCCAGCTTCATACTGGTACCAGACAAGGTTGTCCTCTCTCACCCTTCCTTTTTAATCTATATCTCGAGCCCCTTCTTATTAAACTTAAGTCCTCCCCACTTATTAAAGGCTGTCTGGTGCATCAGCATGAGTTAGTCCTCTCAGCCTATGCTGATGACATACTTTTACATGTTACTCACCCCGCTACTTCCCTAGGACATGCATTGCATCTCATCAGTCAATACGGTAACCTCTCCCAATATAAACTGAATATATCTAAATCTGAAATTTTCCCTTTAAATGTCTATACATACAAGCACGATCTTATTAAATTTGGCATGCGATGGTCCCCTAAATCGATTAAATATCTAGGCATTCACTTTTCCTCAGACCCTTCTCTACTCAGAAAACTCAATTTGGATAATCTCAAGACTCACATCCAGCAAGATTTGCTCAGATGGTCCAACCTTCCTATTTCCCTCTGGGGTAGGATTAATATTATTAAGATGAATATTCTCCCCCCGTATTTTCTATCCCCTTAACTTATTAGGTCTTTGGTTGCCGCTCTCTTATCTACAACAGTTTCACGCAATTTTCTCGAAGTTTGTCTGGCGAGGGAAGGGAGTCCGGCGTTCATTTCTTAAATTATCTCTCCCCAGGGACAAAGGGGGTCTTAGACTTCCCAACCTCTTATTGTACTACTGGGCTGCCCACCTCTCCAAACTAGGGAGATGGTTTCTAACTCATCCTGACCCCTTCTCCCCGATCTGGCTTCAAATCAAGAAATCGATCCTTTCGGAGTCTAAATTAGATCCCTACGCAATTTTTTATACTCCCACCTCAGTGCTTTCGCAGTGGATAACTGACCAAACAATTCTCACATCCCTTAAATCTCTTTTTCAATGTCTATACTTTCTAAAAATCTCTCCTAAAATAGATCTGGGTCAGCCTATCACCCTTAACCCCAATATTAAGCTGGGCAACTCGATGATTGCTCCTGAGTGGCTCCCCACAAATTAAAGAAACTAACTTAGAACACTACTACAATCAAGGATCCTTCCTTTCATCATCTGACATCCTAGCCAAATTCGGCATTCCCAATAATAAGGTTTCTAAAATATATCAATTAAGGCACCTTATTGCTGCGAAATTTGACACACAGTTTAGAGAACCCAAGGTTTATCCCTTTCTCTCTCATATTTTTACTCTTGCTTCTAAACCACATTCCATTTCACTAATATATTCTTTCCTACTGGATTACAAATTTCCGAAACCTATTGCAGGTTCTAATATCTGGCTTTCCTTACTCCCTGACTCCACCCTCAACTGGTCCCATATTTGGAAAGACCTGCACAGATACCACACCCAAGACAGGCTTATACTTACCCAATATTATATTTTGAATAATATGTATTATACCCCTAAGAAACTTTTCCGGCTTAAAAAGCTTGCTCTCTCTCTCTGTTCCAGGTGCTCACACAGTGAAGGGAACTCCCTACATATCTTCTGGTATTGCAATAAGGTAGCCCCATTGTGGTCCGCCATCCAGAACAATTTAGACCCCCTACTTGGTCTCACCAACTTTTTCACTCCTGAAATTTGTATTCTAGGAGATTACTCTGGCATAGACTGTGTAGAATGCCGATATCACATCGCCCTTGTGTCTGTTGTGGTTAAGAAACTAGTTCTTAAGCATTGGACCGACCAATTGACTCTGACCTATTCTGAATGGTTGACTGAGCTCTCTGCCTATCTTAACATGGAAAGGTTGATAGCCAGTTCGCGTAATCGCATGGACCTGTTTCATAAAAAATGGAGTAAATTATATGCGCTATATTTGCACCAATGATCTCCTGGCTTCCTCTCTGATGCCCACTGTGGTTTCTTCCTTCTCCTTATTTTTCATATTTGCTTTCTTCGATCCTGAAAGCAGGGTTACGTTTTGAGATATTTATGAACTTGTTAACAAGCTTAGTTACATAGCTACCTGGCACACTTTGTGGGGGGGGGTCGGTTTTGTTTTTTTTTTGTTTTTTTTCCTTCTTTGGGGAGGAGGTGGGTTTTTTTATGTTCCCTTTCTTTTCCCTTTTCATTATACCACGTATGGATATCTGGCATAACCTATGTAATGGCTTTGTTATATTTTCGCTTTGCCAAAATCAATAAACTTGAATTTCATCCTGATGGATTTTCTCCACGCCCTCCTCCCGTGGCATGAGGCATATCCTGCTGCTGGCCGCGTCACACTCCTGACGCCCCCTGCAGAGGAGCAAGCCCCCCAGCACACCACAGGGGTTGCCAGAGTGGCGGAACCTGACGCTGCCTGTCCCGGGGCTTGACACTGCATATACCCACCCCTCCTGCCTGCCTGTCCCTGGGCTTGACACTGCATATACCCACCCCTTCTGCCTGCCTGTCCCGGGGCTTGACACTGCATATACCCACCCCTCCTGCCTGCCTGTCCCTGGGCTTGACACTGCATATACCCACCCTTCCTGCCTGCCTGTCCCGGGGCTTGACACTGCATATACCCACCCCTCCTGCCTGCCTGTCCCGGGCTTGACACTGCATATACCCACCCTCCTGCCTGCCTGTCCCTAGGCTTGACACTGCATATACCCACCCTCCTGCCTGCCTGTCCCTGGGCTTGACACTGCATATACCCACCCCTCCTGCCTGCCTGTCCCGGGGCTTGATACTGCATATACCTACCCTCCTGCCTGCCTGTCCTGGGCTTGACACTGTATATACCCACCCTCCTGCCTGCCTGTCCCGGGCTTGACACTGCATATACCCACCCCTCCTGCCTGCCTGTCCCTGGGCTTGACACTGCATATACCACCCCTCCTGCCTGCCTGTCCCGGGGCTTGACACTGCATATACCCACCCTCCTGCCTGCCTGTCCCGGGCTTGACACTGCATATACCCACCCCTCCTGCCTGCCTGTCCCGGGCTTGACACTGCATATACCCACCCCTCCTGCCTGCCTGTCCGGGGCTTGACACTGCATATACCCACCTCCTGCCTGCCTGTCCCGGGCTTGACACTGCATATACCCACCCTCCTGCCTGCCTGTCCCTGGGCTTGACACTGCATATACCCACCCCTCCTGCCTGCCTGTTCCTGGGCTTGACACAGCATATACCCACCCCTCCTGCCTGCCTGTCCCGGGCTTGACACTGCATATACCCACCCCTCCTGCCTGCCTGTCCCTGGGCTTGACACTGCATATACCCACCCCTCCTGCCTGCCTGACCCGGCTCCCCAGTTCGCTTGTGAACCCGGGTCGGTGGTGTGGGAGAGCAATGGGCTACTCACTGTGTCACTGGGTGGGCTGCATATTTATTTATTTTTTTAGCTTTTGTTTACCGGGTGGGGTACGCTAGGCAGACATTTGCCAATTTTCAGGTACGACCCAGGAGAAGTACAGCACATTACTTGGGATACAGCAAACAAGGAACAATAACATTTGAACTATGAAAAATAACAGTACAATTAAACAAAAATGGCAATAGGATAACAGCATAGAGACAATGATTTGAATAAATAGTACATAGAAAATGGCAACTTAATAGATTTTACAATAGCCAGTTACACTCTAAGATTGGTAAGTAGCAGAGATGGGTAGGACATGTGTACAAGACTGGAGGGAGAAGAGAGGTAGAGTGATTAGGGGTCAGGGGGCAAGGAGGATGGGGAGGGAAGGAAGGTGGGAAGGAAGGGGCAGGAATAATTGGCTAGGGACATGCACATATGGAACAGTCCATCAGGAGGGAGTGAAGCTGCCTTTTGAAAGTGCTTTGGTTTAGGGCAGGAGCGCAGGGCAGTTGGGAAACTGTTCCACTGTTTAGGAGCAGCAGAGGAGAAGGCCATGGGATCATATCTGAAATATGATCTGGGGATTGCTCGTTGCTCAGTGACAGAGGATCTGAGGGCATAGTGGTGCGAGCAAGGTACTAAGAGGGAGGCCAGAGAGGGACGTTTCTATGTAGGGAAAGTGTTATGCACCAATTTGCCTAAAGAGGAGTCAAGCTGGGCAGTAGGGGAGGGCCACCCAAGTTTACTCTAGAAGGAGCAATGATGAGTGAGCCAATTACAGGATAAGGCAAATCTACAAATGTTATTGAAGCTTATCGTCAACTTGTGATGCAGTATATTGGAGGAGTGGGCAAACACGAGTAGTCCATAGGATATCCTAGGAAGGAGGAGGCTGCGAGCTACTGTGATATGTGCCGGGCGGGAGAGACTGTTTCTGGCCCAATAGGCTATACCTAGGCTAGAGTTGATGCCCTTACACATGGAGAGAATGTGAGATGAGAAGTCTAGGGTGGAATCAAGCGTGATTCCAAGGTACATGAACATGGTGACTGTAGCAAGAGTGGTGCCACTCTCAGTTGCCACAATTAAGGGGGTGGGTAGATCTTTTAGTTTGTGAGGAGTTCCAAAAAGCATGGCTTGAGACTTGGAGTAGTTCATGAGGAGATTGTTGTCCTTGAGCCAGGACTGTACCGAGGTAAGGTCGATGCGAGGTCACGGTTAATGCTGATTATGTCAGGGGAATGGCAGAAGAACACCAGGTCATCCACATATAGGATGGGAGTTGTTTTGCTAAAACAGTGTGTGATAAAGTCGATGTGAAGTGAGAACAGCAGGGGGCTTGAGATGGATCCCTGGGGGATACCCAGAGAGGTGGGAAGATACTCGGAGTGGGTGAAGCCAATTCTGGTACACTGATGTCTATTGGAGAGACAGCTGGAGAACCAGGGTAGTACATTATCTGAGACTCCTAAGGACCTAGGTTTGTGAAGTAGAATAGGGTGATTTACTGTGTCAAAGGCCTTTGTTAAATCTACAAAGACATCTCACACAGTTTTGATTAGTGCGCCACTAAGAATTTTGCTATAAATTAATATACATTTATGTGTACAGTTACAGTGCTCCTCTTACGGTTATAAAAGTGCATTTTCAAGTTGTCTGGGTTAGTGAACAACGAAAAGGAGCTGAACCGTTCTCACACACAAAGGACTTGAGAAGACACTCCCAACCATAACAGATACCTTAATTCATTCTCTCCCGGTGGCCATTTTGGGTCAGGTTTAGCAATGGATGCTTCCAACGCCATATGGCGGCTATGGGACAAAAGGAGTTAACTGTACATTCAAAAATATTATCAATCATTTTAAAGACTTCTGTTTTTAAAAACTGGAATTTAAAATTAAAATCACAAAGTTTTACTTTGTGGGGGTAAGAAAAGATACCCCAGTGTGGTAAATGAACTCTGTCGTCTGAAGTTAGAACTTCAGAATGTTTGAATGTTAGCATGTTAGACCCTTTTATATATGTTAATCCTACCACTGAGACCACTTTTATTTTTGTAAGTATGGTCTAATGCATATTCCAAGGGTATGAGAACCACAAACCATAGTGTAGCGGTTCTGATACTCAAAGAATGTAAGTGAGATAACTCTTACGAATGTAAGAGTGGTCTCATTATGGATTGAGGTCAATCAATACTATATTGAAAATGTTTTAAGTCTCCCCAGTGAGCCCGTTTCCAGCACACCTACGCATGAGGGACCTTTACAAAATAAGTGTCTCATGCGCAGGGAAAAGGAGTGCTTCGACTGGTCGAGAATGCTCCTTCAATCTATAATGGTTATAAGAGTGCCTGTAATGTTTAGTCATAAACACTCCTGAAGTATGTTAATGTAGCCACTGAGACCACTCTTACAGTCGTATGAATGGTCTCACATGCATTCTTTGTGTATGAGAACCATGAATTAAAGGGGGGAGGAGTGGCACTTTAAGTGAAGGATAATATGAGGGCCACTGAGATACATGGGGAATGGGGGGATACTGTGGGTTCCGCTTGAAAGGAGAAAGGGGTCAGTCATCCGCACAGGGGTAATATACAGATCACCAGCTCAAGGGGAGGAGTCAGATAGGGAGATGATGCTAGTTATCCAAAGGATGATGCACGGGGGTATTGCTGGTTGGTGATTTCAATATACCGAACGTAGACTGGAGCCTCCTCGCAGCAGCTACAGCTAGGATCAGGTTTATCCTGGAGTCCCTCCAGGGAGCCTTCTTTAAACAACTGGTCATAGAACCCATATGGAAGACGGTGCTACCGGACCTGGTGCTCGAAAACAGGAACAGTGTGACCGGGGTTACAGCAGGGGAATACTTAGGGAACAGTAATCACCGGTCAGTGGGGTTTGAGATAACTGAGAGGCACAATTCATTCACACAAGGACAATAATCCTTGACTTTAAGAAGGCAGATTTTATAAAAATGGGAAAATTGTTCAGAATGGGGGAGAAAAAGGGGGGTCGAGGAACAAGTGGGTGGCGATCAAATCAGGGATAACAATGGCAACACAACTCTGTGTTAGACAGGTTAGCAAGGGGAAGAGAAAGAGAAGACCATTATAGTTTTCAAAAGAAGTTGCTGAAAAAGTTAAAGCAAACAAAACAGCATTCAAGCAATACAAAAAGACACAGGAGGAAGGGGACAGGGAAAGGTATCAGGAGAAACAAAGAGAGGCAGGGAGGGTGGCTAAGGAAGCCAAGGCACAAATGGAGGAACGCATTGTGAAATCAGTGGTGAGGGAGGACAAAACCTTTTACAGGTACATCAGGGGAAAAAGGGAAGGCAAAGGGAGGGATTGTAAGGTTGAAAGGGGAGGAAGGCTGTAGTGTAGAGGATGACAACTAGAAGGCAGACATACCGAACAGATACTTCTGCTCAGTCTTTACAGAGGAGGGGGGCAGGATATGGGCCAGAAACAAGTAGAAAGGGCAGGAAGGGCACGGAAATGGATACAAGCCCTTTTCCAAAGGACAGGGTCCTCAGGGAACTGGAAGCAATAAATGTTGATAAGGCTATGGGACCAGATGGGGTACACCCCAGGCTGCTGAGGGAGCTAAGAGAAGTGGTGGTGGAACCTCTGGCAACCCTGTTCAGCCTGTCACTGGAAACAGGGGAGGTACCCAAAGACTGGAGGAGAGCTGCTGTAGTCTCTCTCTACAAAAGTGGAAACAAGGAGGAAGCAGGGAACTACAGACCAGTCAGCCTGAACTCAGTAGTGGGAAAGATCATGGAAACACTACTGAAGGAAAGAATGGTGGAACACCTGGTTGCCAATGGTCTACAGGTCCCAAGGCAACATGGTTTTACTGGAGGGAGGTCATGCCAGACCAACCTCATTGAGTTCTTTGACTGGGTGACCAGGGAAGGGGATCAGGGGAAGGCAGTGGATGTAGCCTACCTGGACTTCAGCAAGGCCTTTGACACGATGCCGCATAGAAGGCTGTTAAACAAACTGGGGAACACGGGAGTGGGTAAGAGGGTGGCTAACTGGGTAGAAAACTGGCTGGATAACAGGACACAGAGGGTGGTGATAAATGGCAGTCACTCTGCTGGGGGAAAAGTGACCAGTGGGGTACCACAGGGATCGGTGCTGGGTCCAGTCCTCTTCAATGTCTTTATCAGTGACATTGCAGAAGATCTAGAAGGGAAAATTTGCCTGTTTGCTGATGACACAAAGCTCTGCAACAGGGTGGACACACCAGAGGGTGTGGATGGAATGAGCAGAGATCTGCATAAGCTTGTGGACTGGTCAAGGCATTGGCAGTTTGGATTTAACCCAAAAAAATGCAAGATAATGCACATGGGGCTCAAAACTCCCTGGAACAACATATCAACTGGGGGGGGGAACAGAATGCTCCAAGCAGAAAAAGGACCTAGGGGTTATCAATCATCTCTGATGACCTCAAGGTAGGTAGGTAGGCAGTGCGACAACGCAGCAGGAAAACCAAACAGGATGCTGGGATGCATAGGCAGGGAAATCACCAGTAGGAAAAGGGAGATCATAATTCCACTATACAGGACATTAGTGAGGCCAAACCTCGAGTACAGTGTCCAGTTCTGCAGACCTTACCTATGTAATGACACAGATAGAGTAGAGGCAGTTCAGAGGAAGGCAACCAAGATGGTGTGGGGTTGCATCACATACCCTACCAGGAAAGGCTGAAGGACTTAAATATGTACTCCCTGGAGGAGAGGAGGGAGAGGGGGGATATGACTGAGACATTTGAGTACCTCAAGTGGAAGAATAAGGTGCAGGAAAATAACATTTTTCAAAGGAAAAGATGCTCAAGAATGAGGGGACATGGGATGGAACTGGAGGGAGGGAGGTTCAGAGGGAACGTGAGTAAGTACTTCTTCACAGAGAGGGTGGTGGACAAATGGAACAGCCAGCCAGAAGAGGTGGGGGCGGCAGAAACAGTTACTAGATTTAAGAATGCATGGGATAAGGCATAGGGGGATACTGGTAGTCGGGGAAGGGTACAACCTAGTTCCCGGAAAGTTTGAAGAAGCACAGTTACCAGTGTTAATGGGTAGACTAGTTGGCCAAATGCCCTTATCTGCCAACAACATCTATGTATCTACGTAGCATTACTAATTCTTTAAGAATGTGAGACCACTCTTACAATCTTAGGAGTGGTCTCAGTGGTGGTATCAATATATTATTGATCAAAGTTAATCAATAAATAATAAAAATGGTAAATATCTCCCCCAAATGTGCCTATTTCCACAGCACCTGCGCGTAAGAGACCCTTTACTGAATACTAGTGTCTCACGAACAGGGAAAGCAGTGTCCCAATTGGTTGGGAGCACTCTCTCGATCTACCGTGGGCTACAAATTATGTCATGATTTATAATTGCCAATTTATGTGGTTAATGAGGGTCTCTATAGGACTGAGAACAAGAATGCCATACCCAAGAAGTCCTTAACATTCGGGTCACAAATGCACACTCAGTTCACCTTTAATGCTGCAAAATTTTTTATTGCATACATTGGAATGGTGACTGTACAGGGTGCAGCTGCGAAGGTGCTCAATGCAATATATGTGGGCAGACTGGATGGGCCAATGGGTCCTTTTCTGCCGGCAAATTTCTATGTTTCTATGTTTCCCTGTCTAATACTGCAAACCAGTACCCGGGCACACTACTTGCTACACCAGACTGCCTGCCGCTTCACTCTAACAGAGCTTCATCAGGAGGCTTTGGATTGTCCTGATAGGATTCACAGACCCTCATTTTAAAGTGTTAATTTCATTTGTATGCCATGTGGCTCTTTTTTTCTTTCTTTTTTTTTTTTTAAGTCTTGCTTTTTTGTTTCGATCCCCTCGTCCACTATTACCGTGGACGGCACTCCCAAAGCCCCATCATTGACCTTCTCATGTCATCTGCCACTTACTCAGGACCAGACGTAGGAGGTGGCCTGACCTGTTGGTCATATGTGGACCAGCAGGGGAGGAGGGCAACTCTGGGGGGTTCAGGGGTTTTCTCCTCCATGTTTTTTTTGTCCCACTGATGTTGCCGATGTGCCATGATGCACACACATGTCAGCGTCTGTCAACCACCCCTCTCCCTGTGTTGTGCACCCACTACATTGCCACTGGGCTTACAGCAGCTGGCAGTCACTGAGCAGGACACCGAGTCCCCCCAACCAAGGGTTGCCAAGGAACGCTCAATTCTCCCTCCCCTGGCTGGTTACCAAGTAACCCAAGTCCATTTCCGAACCCAGGTCACTGGTATATCCAGCAGTGGTGCTACCAGTGCGCTATGGGGCCAGCCCACGCCATGCTGTTCTTGATGTCGTTTATACATTCTGTAAACATACTTTGTTATTTACAGATTGTATTTATACAGTGTTATTTTTTTCTGCTATACTTCAGCCAATGTTACTCCCTATCCTGCATGCAATAATCCAATCTGCTTCAATCAGTGCTTAGTAGCAGAGGGTGTATAGAGTTGGGCTGTAGAATGAATGCTGAGAGTTCCCATAACAAGCTGAATTTTCATTACAGATTATGTTATAATGATTATTATATTTGCCAGCATGATGCACAAGTCTAAAGTTTAGCAATATATTTTTATGGACAAAGCAAAATTTGGCTAGGGCCAATGATGTCTGCTGGTTCACTTATCGGGGTCTTGTAGAAACACAACACACTCACAGACCTAAGCACATACACTTGCACAAAACTTTCCACAGAGGTGCGATATTAGACTTCATCACAGAAAGCTGCAAGTTAATCTAATCATAAGTGCTCAGCTGAAAGGAGAACCGCTGATTTTGAAGCGTCCCCCTGCTAATAATAATGCCCTAGATTAACATGTTCATGGTAAAAAAGAAGAAATTATATCAGACTTACTATAATTTATTTTTCTGTTAGTTCCAGTAGGTTGAGCATTTACTGCTGGGTCTACCATTCAACTCTTGCAGGAACCAACACCTCTTCCCCCAAAGCTATGACATCATCATAAAGCCATGACTCCTTCCCATTCATAGTGACAGTTACAGCTTGAAACCCTCATTTGTAATTCTTTCAGGGCTGCCAAGGATCTGATCAACAAAGCTTAACAAATTATATTCTTTCTTTAAAAATATAACGGCATTAATGGTCCTACCTTATAGAGATAAATCATGGCAGTAAAACATGCTCTCACGTTTATAAACAAGATCTCTCAAACACATTTTTATAAACAATCTCTCTAACCACACATTTATAAACAAGCACTCTCTCATGTTTATAAACAAGCATCTCTCATGTTTATAAACAATCTCTGTCATGTTTATAAACAAGCTCTCTAACACACATGTATAAACAAGCTCTCTCATGTTTATAAACAAGCTCTCTCATGTTTGTAAACAAGCTCTCTTTCTCATGTTTATTAATGAGCTCTCTCGCGTTTATAAGACATCTGTCAATAGGACCGAAGCCCTATAGCTCAGAAGACATTCTGTACACCATGGACTGTATAAAAAGTAAGGTTATAAGTAACTGGATTTCACGCAAGAGAAACTCTGTATGTTGAATCAAAAGGCCAAATATATTAGTACTTGAGTCAAATAACATCAAATGCTGAGATAGGGGGTGCTGCTGAGCAGCTTACGAGGAAGCAGCATAACTCCACAGCTCCCGAGACTTTTCTTAATAAATCACTTAAAAGTTGCAGTTTGTGGGTAAAAAGCACAAAAGTTGGTGCATAACTTGTCTGAGATTGGCAGCATGGGTAAAAATCAGGGAGCAGCCACCTCCTCCGCTGATTTCTTCGCCCCCAAGAAGCAGCAACAACAGTGAGAGGAGTGGCCCACATCTGTGGATGGAGCCTCGGGGTCTAACAAACAGCCACTTGATGGAGCATCTCTCCTGTCCAGACAGACAACCTTGAATCAGCTTGTTAAAACAGTTCAGAACATCGAAAAAAAAATGGATACCTTGACTCCCAGAATGACTGCTCCTGAAACTAAAATGGACCACTGAGAAAGGAAAATTACGTACCTACCGTAATTCTTGATCTTCTTGGACGAGTCTCCACCACTCATTCACACTAGTGGGATTGGCGCCGGAGGCACTAAGACCCATCGGGAGCAAACCTTTTGCTGGAGGGTCGGGCGCTGAGCGGCGCCGCCAAGACCGCAGGCGCTTGGCGACAGCGTGCTCGCAAGGTAATGACCATCTCGGCGACTGACCCTCCAACCGCCTCTAGTACCTTTTTACCAAGGAGGTGCAGCGCAATTAACGTAAAGGGTAAACCCAACATTAAAAACGGACATAAGATAGTCCGTATGACCCATGTAAGAAGGGTCAGCAAAGAAGTCCTCACGGCCTAAAGATTTGAGGGAGTGAAGACCAATACAGCGGTGAGCTCGGGGGATGGAGGGAGGGCGTGTGAATGAGTGGTGGAGACTCGTCCAAGAAGATCAAGAATTACGGTAGGTACGTAATTTTCCTATCTTCCTGGACATAAGTCTCCACCACTCATTCACACTAGTGGGAGAGTACCAAGCTGATAATCCCCCAAAAAGGCGGCAGGAGAGCCAGAGCTCACGCGTCTAAGATAGAAGCCCATTAAGGATAGTTCTGCCGAATGCGGAATGTCGCCTGGCATGAACATCCAGTGCATAGTGCTTAACGAAGTATGCACTGAGCTCCAGGTAGCGGGTTGCATATATCGCAATTGAACATTGCGACTTCCGCTAGGGATGCCGCGATCACTCTAGTAGAGTGAGCGTATACTCTACCTTCTAATTTAACTTGAGCCATGGAATAGCAATGACGAAGGCATGCCACTAACCATGAAGAGATACATCTAATAGCGACAGGTTGACCCAGCCGGGTGTCGCTGAAAGAAACGAACAGTTGCTGAGTCTTGCGAACATCCTTGGTTCTATCTAACTAGAACCGCAAGCTCTCTTAACATCCAAGGAATGAAGAGCTGATTCCTTCATTTTGGAAATTAGCGAAGTAAGCGGAAGTACCAGAGGTTGATTCAGATGGAATTCTGACACAACCTTGGAAGAAATTTAGGATGAGTAAGGAGAACTACCTTGTCCTTATGGAATACAGTATACGGAGGGTCCGTAACCAGGGCATGTATCTCAGAGACCCCTGCGGGCTGAGGTAATGGCCACCAGGAAGGCAGTCTTCCAGGTAAGAAATTTTAGCTCACAGGTAGCTAAGGGGTCGAAGGCTTCCGGTGAGCATGTCCAGCACCAGGTTAATGTCCCAGGCTGCAACTGGGCTTAACAGGGGTCTGGTATGGAGAATCCTTAAGAAATCTCTTCACCATAGGTAACTGAGCCAGAGTTAAGGAAGAAACCGCTCATGGAACGCTGAGATGGCACTAAGGTGAACTTTAACTGTGGAGTACTGAAGACCTAAGTTTGATAGGTCCAAAAGATACTCCAGAACCTTGCCAGGAGGACAGGAAAAGGGATTCCAAGAGGATTTTGCAACCAGAGAGAAAACGCTTCCATTTGGAAGCGTGACGTTTTCGGGTGGCTGGCTTCCGAGCAGCCAGAAGGATGTCTGAGACTCTACGAGAGACGTTGAACCGATTCACTTCTATCTCTTCAGGAGCCAAGCATGAAGGTGAAGTGATTTCAGGTTGGGATGAACCAACGAACCCTGAGTCAAAAGACTGATTTGCAAAGGAAGTGGTCTCGGAGGGCTGCCAACATACTGTTGAGTAGGAAACCATAGTTGCCGAGGCCAGGAAGGAGCAATGAGAATCATCTTGGTCCCCTGAGACTCGAACTTGAGGAGTACTCTCTGGATTAGAGGAAGTGGTGGAAAGGCGTAAGAAAGCGTTTTGTCACAGGCCTGAACGCATCCTGACAGAAAATGCCAGGCCCTGGATTTCTGGAGCAGAAGAGAGGCAGTTTTCGTTGGTGGGGATGCAAAAGGTCCAGGTCTGGAGTCCCCCACTCTTTGAACAGGGACCGAGCTACGGCTGGATCGAGAGACCACTCGTGAGGGTCTGCCTCCGTTCTGCTGAGGTGATCTGCTAGGTCGTTTTGTATACCTGGCAGATAAACCACTTGAATCAGAGACTTGTGCTCCAAGCACCACTCCCACACCCTCATTGCTTCCCTGCAAAGGGGATAAGAATGAGCACCGCCTTGCTTGTTGATGTAATACATCACTGCTTTGTTGTCCGTTTGAAGGAGAATGTTCTTGTGACAAAGGACATGCTTCAGAGCTCGGATTGCATAAGGACCGCTCTCATCTCCAGGACATTTATGTGGAGATGAGTTTCGAACAAGTCCATACACCTTGAGTGTGGAGGGAGAGACAGTGAGCTCCCCATCCCATTAGCGATGCATCTGTGGTGATGGAGATCTGATGATCCGGGGGAGCAAAGGGGAATCCTTCCAGGAGATTGCTCTCTTGAGACCACCAGGTGAGAGACCTTCGAAGGGGCTCCGTCACCTTGATGGGATAAGACTGGGGGTGAGAGGTCGGGGACCACTGAGTGGAGAGCATCCATTGGGTGGTTCTCATGTGCAGTCGGGCCAGAGGGACAGTGAAGACCGAGGACGCCATGAGACCCAACATGCGTTGCATCGAGAGAGCTGTAACCAATTGGTTCTCCCTGATGTAACGGGCCATACGAAGGATGTCGAGTCTTCTGTCCTCTGGAAGGAAAGCCTTCGCTGAAGAGGTGTCTAGAAGCGTCCCTGAAAAGGAGCCTCTGGGAGGTTGCAGTTGAGATTTTTCAAATTCAGCAGAACTCCCATGGACGTGAGAAAACGAGAAGTCGTTTGCGGCTTCCAAAGTCCCTTGGCCGGAAGGGCTTGCTAGAAACCAATCGTCCAGGTAGGGAAACACTCGAGTCCGACTTTCCTGAGATGCCATGAGAACTGCACAACACTTTGTAAAACTGCGGCGCCGGGATAGCCCAAAGGGCAGGACTCTGAACTGATAATGCTGACCCAAAGCTACAAACCTGAGGAATTTGCGGTGCGGGGGGTGGACGAGGATATGCTGGTAAGCATCCTGCATATCCAGAGAGCCAGCCAGTCGTGCTGATGCAGCAAGGGTAACAGGGTACCTAGGAAATCATCTTGAATTTCTCCTGGGGAGGAATTTGTTTAACTTTCTGAGGTCTAGAATGGGGCGCATCCCCCCAGATTTCTTTGGAACCAGAAAGTAATGGGAGTAGAACCCTGTGTTTCGTAGATGCGGGGGCACCAGTTCTATTGCCCTGTTGTTCAGAAGGCCCTGGATCTCCGCGGTGAGGAGGTCTGACTGAGAGGCCGACAACCTGGGTTGTCGTATGGGAGGACAATTCGGGGGGGTTTCCAAGAAATTGAGAGAATAACCCTCGCGAATTATCCGAAGGACCCATTTGTCTGAGGTTATGGACTTCCACTGGTTGTAGAAGTACATCAGACGACCTCCCACCGGAGGAGAAAGTTCCACCTCGGGCAGAGTGGATGGAACTTGGGCCAACGACTCATAAGGTAGCGCTGGGAGCTTTAGGTCCCTGCGCTTTCTGCTGCGTCTTCTTTTGAGGTTGGGCAGGTTGGCTTTTATGGGCTTCCTGCCTCTGCCTCGAAAGGACTGACGAACTATGAAACTAGCGTCTGTTCACATGCCCCGAGAGGGGCAGGCGGAGGTCTGGTCAACAATGGCCGATCTAGTCTTCTGAGTGGCCTCTGAGGCTTGCTCCACCTGAGGGCCAAAAGAAGGAGCCATCAAAGGCAGTGCCATCACTGCTGCTGAGCATCATCGTGAAGCCAGAAATGCGCAGCCAGGAATGGCGCCGGTAAACCCAGCGGCTGCTGAGCGGAAGCAGTGTCGAAGCGTCCATGGCGGCTTTGACCTGTTGGTTATTGGACTCAATACCTCTAATAACGGTCCGAAGAAGCTCTGACTTGGAATCCGAATCTGGAAGAGCTTCAACCATTCTTTTCATAGAGTGCCACAGGATATACTCATACTGAGAAAAATAGCTCTTGACAACTGGCACACACGCATACTTAGAGTGGAAGCAGCAAAGACTCTCTTACCTAATGTATCAATCTTATCGAGACTCTTTGTTAATAGGTGAGCTGTAGTAGTTGAGGAAGAACGACCTTGTCATTCTCTGCCAGGACTACAATAGGATCCGAAGGCTTGGGATGCCAAAATGGGACGATCCTTGGGAGCTGAATACTTCTTATCAATGGATTTAGCCACTGAGGGAATAAGAGCAGGGTTATTCCATACCATTTGAGACAGCGTCTCGAAGGAAGGCTGAATCGGAGGAGTCAAATCCGTAGGGATCTCCGAAGCATGAAGATACTGGAGTCTTAATATCTTCCCAGGATCGATGTCTGTAGTCTGGAGAAAGAGTGGATCCCAGGTTCTTCAACAGAGACTTAAGGACAGGTCCTCGACCACAGGCTCTGTAGCAAAGAAAGATCCTGTTTCCTCCACTTCATCACCCAACGCAGGTCTGGGTCAGGCTCAACATCATCTCCTGATGGTCCAGAAAGGACTGTTTGGACAGGAAAGGGTGAAAATTAGGAGAGGAGAAATGGCAGAAAAACAAGGAGAGTCCCAAGGGCTGCAGCGCGAGGCATAAGCAGGCTGAAAAGGCGGCACCGAGGCGCCGCAGGCGCCGAAGAAACCTGTGACCCCTGAACGGCCCGGCGCCGTGGGCCACGCGCGCGGCGCGCCGTGGCAGCCAGCGCCAGCGGCCAGCACCATGCGCGGCATGGCGCCACAGACAACGCCCGTGACAGGCGCCGCCGAATCAGCGGCACCACGGCGGCGCCGCGGAGACCCTGTGGCGCCCGCCAGCGAGCGCCCGAGATTCTGTGACACCCGTAATGGCGCCCGCAGCTCCAGCGGCCCAGCCAGCGCCGACACGGCCTAGACCCTACAGAAGGCGCGGAATAGCCGGAACCTGGAAAGCAGAAGGAAAAAACCAGGAGATAAGGGCATAATTTGAGGCCCCCGCGCGCAGCCATGTGAGAAACACCTAAGCACGGAGTCGCTAGCACGAAGAGGCGCCGCAGCGACTGGAAGGTCAACGCCCTACCTGATGCCGGAGGAGCCGAGGCTCGAGGTAACCGAACCAGGCAGAAGAACCAACCTCCGAGGCCCTTGGCTCCTAGGAAGCGGCCCACTGATGAAACTGCTCATCTGGGCCCTACCTATAGGCGGGGAGGGGCTCCGATGTCGGGGCGGCGATTATCGGAAGTTGGCGACTCCGAAGAGACCGGCAACTAGCAGCGATAACCCGACCGTCGGCCGCGCAAACGCATACCAGAAAGCGACCTCGGTGATGCCTTCTCTTTTTGACCTGTGGGCGAAGAAATTTCCGAGGCGAGCAGGGCGCCGAGAATGCGACCGTTTATTTTATGCGTGCGGGGACCGCCCATCCCCAGGCATCGGACTGACCGTAGTCGGAACCCGCTGAGGAGAAGGAGGCTGACCGGACCCAGCCGGCTGACTGAACAAGTTTCACCAGGTCTCCCTACCGCTACCTGACCTGCTCATGGTCGACTCCGTCCAGTAGGCCGAGACTTCTTCAAGTAAGTTAAATTTAAATATTAGAAAAATTTTACTAAAAATAGAATAAAACTAGCGATACTACTATGCGTGATAATGTTACAAAAAACAAACTGAAAACTATCGCTAGTTTGAAGTTTGACTCCCGACAAAGTGACGGCGTCGTCACTGAAGCGCACTCGGCGAAGCGGAAAAAGGAACTGAGGCGGTTGGAGGTGCAAATGCCGAGATGGTCATTACCGCTCGAGCCGCTGCTCTCATGGCGCCCGTGTCTCGCGCGCGTCTCGCCGCCGACCCTCCAGCAAAAGTTTGCTCCCGATGGGTCTTAGTGCCTCCGCGCCAATCCCACTAGTGTGAATGAGTGGTGGAGACTTATGTCCAGGAAGATCAGTTGTTTGAGGCGAGGGCCTCAGTTCTCAAGGCCTGTGATGCTACAGCTAAACTAATTAAAGAAAACTCGCTGTTGCAGCAGCATTTGGAATAGGTGGAGAACCAAGCACGGGAACGAAACTTGAGAGTGGTGGGGTTGTCTGAGGTGGCGCAGGACTGGCTAAGCTTTGTATGCTCTTTTCTCCTCGATATTTTGGGGTTCTCTGAAGACGGTCCCTCCGTATCAATTGAGAAGGCATACCATATCACTCCACAACAAGTTGAGTCGGATCTGGCGACCCCCCCCCAAACTTTAATGATTGTTTTCACTGGCACTGGTGATTGGGATCATGCCCTGGCCTTGGGGAGGAGACGCAGGACTCTCAAATATGGTGAGGATACTGTGATTTTGTTTTTGGACCTGTCTTACAGCACTAGACAGTGGTGCAAGGCATCCAACAGGATCTGAAGCCGGCTCCAGTTACTAAAGGTGCAGCATCAACTACTGCTTCCCACGAAGCTCCGCTTGTCATGGCAGGAGCAACAATACCAATTTAATGATCCAAAGGATGCTGAGAAAATGCTTTGTTGTACAGAGCAAGAGAAGGCTGGGTCAGCAGAGGGGGACAATTCGTCTGATGATGACTGATGTTAAGAATACTGAAGTTTAAGTTGAATGCTTGAGTTTTTTGGGTCATCTGGGTGTTGGGTTACAATAATGTGAGGGGCACTGACAGACTTTGTGTTGATTCTGTAGGCATATCATTTTTAATGTTCTACTGTTTCCTGGGGGAAGTGTATAGAGCCAGTCTTGGGCCTCACTCACTTTTTGCTGTGCCCAATGTCTATTACCTGTTTGCCCTGCTGTTAGTATTTTGGACTCTCTCAGACTGCAGTACTTGAGCAGGGGGCGCTACCACAAACTATGCTGGCCATAAACTCAATGGGCGGGAAAGAATATTATTCTAATACTCTGTGTATCTCCTCTCCAGTCAGGGTTGTTAGACCATCTTGAATCTGACAGGCTACAAGACTAAAGGCGGCATCCATTCATGGGGGAGGGCACGCCAGACAAACAAGGCTGAGTTCTCCGACTTGTTGACCAGGGAAACAGATCAGGGGAGGGCAGTGGACTTGGCCTAAGTATCTGGACTTTAGTATGGCCTTTGACACTGCCACAGAGGAGACTAATTAAGAAACTGAGCACTCTACGGATGGGATCCAAAGTGGTGAACTGGGTTAGAAACTGGTTAACAGACAGGCGGCAGGAGGTGGTGGTTAATGACACTCACTGTAAAAATGGAACAGTGATCAGTTGGGTGCCGTGCGGCTCAGCACTGGGACTGGTCCTTTTCAATGTCTTCATAAGTGACACTGCAAATGAGCTGATGACCTCAGTGTGGCAGGACAGTGCGACAAAGCAGTGGTTAGGACCACTGGGATGCTGGGCTGCACTGGGAGAGGTATTTTCAGCAGGAGGAAGGAGATGGTGTTGCCACTGTATCATTCACTGGTTAGACCCCACCTGGAATACTGTGACCAGTTCTGGAGGCTGCACTTAAGAAAGTGAAGGCAGTCCAGGGAAGGGTAACTAAAATAGTGCAGGGATTGCACCAAACACCCTACAAGGAGAGACTGAGGGATCTCAATATGTACACCGTGGGGGAAAGGAGAGCAAGAGGGGATATGATAGAGACCTACAAGTACCTCACAGGGACGAACAGGTTGCAGGAGGGGGACGGGGGAGTCCTTTTCAAAGAAGGAAGTGCACCAAGACCAGAGGGCATGTGATGAAGCTGGAGGGGAGAGTTTAAGAGGGATGTGAGGAAGTACTGCTTCACTGAAATGGTGGTAGACACCTAGAACAGACTGCCAGTGGAAGAGGTGGAGGTAAAAAATGAAAATTACGTACTCAACGTAATTTTCGATCTTCCTGAATATCTTTGCCATTCATTATTGGTGGGTCTGTGCTGGAGGCGCTAGGACCCCAGGGGAGCGTACAGCTTTAAAGTTTTAGAGCTAGGGAACCAACGTCAGGGCCGGCACTGCCCATGAGGTGGACACACGAAGTGGTGCTCATGGGCTGGCCCGTAACTGACACCGGACCCCTGCTCCCTTCAGTTCTGTTTGACAGGAAAGGAAACTAAGGGTAAGAAGAAAAGAAAGGATCGGCAAGGTTGCCCAAGGGACAGAAAAAGGATATAAGATATAAAAGCAAGACAGCCATAAAACCTGGCTACCAGAAGAGAGAAAAGAAGAGGTTGGGAGGGAGGGCCTAGGTAGTAGGTTAAAAGATGACCAGGACAACTGGACAAGGGAGAGGAGAGAGGGAGGAGAGAGAGAGAGAGGGAGGAGAGGGAGGGGAGAAAACATAGCGGGGACCCTGGGCTCCCACCAGAAGATCATTGCTTTTGGAAGAATTGGCTTGCTAGCAACTACAGGGGAATTCAGGTATGCTACCTTGCAAATTATATGACTTCAAGTGAAGTCAAAGGTCCCAGAAATCCTATATGACCAAGTAAAAGGATGGGATGAATTCCTGAGGAAGCTGCCATCTCCTTGAATGACACAGGAATGGTAGCAGAGCTATGAGCGCTGAAACTGTGTTACCAACAAGGTTCTTCACCTGCAGATCGGTGAACTGCAGAGGGGTCAGGGGCTAAGAGATCCCATCTAACCAATGCAAAAATATGGGATGCAGTTTGTTGAAAGAGTCCTGGTTCCCTGAAGCATGGTCGTCAGTAGAGCCAGGGCCCAGGACATGCACCACTAACCAAGGTTCTTGAACCGAGAAGACACCTAGGAGCTTGAAAGCTAATGGAGTAGCCCTGAGAAGGGGAAACGAAGTGGGAGGAGGGCATCCCCGCTAGAAAGGACAGACAGCAAATGAGAGAATCGAAGGAGCCTACAATTCTCTAGTCACATCTCCTCCTGTCTCACTAAAAGACTCCCAAGAAAGAGGAAAGTAATAGAAAGAAAATTGTAGCTGGCTGGCTGGAAGGACATGCAGGAGGCATGCTGCAAGGGAAAAAGGATGGCTGCGCCAGGACAAGGCGTCTGGGTTAAAACTCCAGGATATGTCTCTTGGTTCCCTTGTAAGGCTGCTGTCCTGCATGCCTTTCCCATTTTCCCATTTAAAAGCAGAACGGAAAAGGGGAACTTCGAAAGCAAACAGCTACACTCTCCCATAAGGGGGGTAAAATACTGTGTGGTTGTAGTTTTTTCCTTTTAAACTTGTGTTTGATATATTTTTTTTAACAACGAGGAGAAGGGACTGGAGGAAATAGGGAAATCAGGAAAAGACCCATTTCTTTTTTTTTTTTTCAGAAAACATTTTTTTGAGGGCCACAAAAGAGGGAACAGAGTCCTCCATTGTGTTTTGCCACCTGCATGCCTCCCTCTTTTTTCTTTTGAAAAAGCAGAATGCCTAGCAAGGGAGGCAGAGGTGAGAGAAAAATGAGGAAAGGGAACTACCCAGAAGCCTGGCCATTGAGGGAGATGGTGGATGGGCTGCAGTAATGAACGGTGACAATATTATGGAAGATCAAGAATTACGGAGAGTACATCATTTTCATATCTTCCAAGAATCTGTCTTCACCATTCATTACTGGTGGGTCTGAGTACCAAGCTTACCACCAAGGGCTGTGTTGCCCAACCCTGACAGAAATGGTTGTTCCTTCAGTCTCCTGTGGAGGAAAAACACAGAGAGACAGGGGCCCCTTACGGACCTGGCAAAGCCCGCGACTGGTCAGAGGCAGGCTAAGGCTCCCGTGGCCTCAGAGCAGGAATGCGCCCCGAAAGCTCATGCCTGGCCCTGTGGTAGAAGTGGTCCCCCAGAACCATGAGGTGTTCACCCTATGCTGGGCCATGGGTGACAACCTGGAGAGATGCAGCCACACTGTCTGCCTAATGCAGAGTGCGGGTCCCATTAACCTGGAGGCTACCTAATTGGTGGCGTGGGATGTCCTTGCCTGGTGTCTCACCAGCTCCAGGACCTGTGCAGAAAGGCGTACGGCTTGTCTGATTTGCCTACACAGTCTGGCATGGATGCCAGGAGCTGTCCCAGCATCACCTGCAGGTGCCTGAAGGGAGTACAAGGGGTGGAAATGGTGCAGAAATGGCCACAATGCCCTTTACACGAGAAAGGGTCCTGAAGGAACTGGAAGTAATTAGAGCTGATAAAGCAATGGTGCACCCCAGGGTCCTTAAAGAACTAAGGTGGTGGCTGAACCTCTGCCAATCCTGTTTAGCCGATCACTGGAAAGGGAGGTACCCAAAGACTGGAGGACAGCAGATGTATCCCCTTATACAAAAGTGGGAACAAAGAGGAAGTGGGGAACTACAGATCAGTCAGCCTCACCTCGGTAGTGGGGAAGATCATGGAAGCACTACTGAAGGAGAGATTGGTGGAACATCTGGTTGTCAATGGACTACAGGATCCAAGGCAGCATGGTTTCACCAGGGGAAGGTCATGTCAGACCAACCTCATTGAATTTTTTTGACTGGGTGACTAGGGAGGTGGATCAGGGGTGGGCACTGGACATGGCCTATCTGGACTTCAGCAAGGTCTTTGATACTGTGCCACATAGAAGACTATTACACAAACTGGGGAATATGGGTGTGGGCAGGACAGTAGTGTGGTGGGTAGGTAACCGGCTGGGCGGCAGGACACACAGAGTGGTGGTAAATGGCTGTCACTCCACAGAAGGAAGAGTGACCAGTGGGGTATCACAGGGATCAGTGCTGGGACCGGTCCTATTCAACATCTTCATCAGTGACATTGCACAGGACCTAGAAAGCAGAATTTCCCTGTTTGCTGATGACACAAAGCTGTGTAACAGAGTAGACACACTAGAGGGTGTAGACAGAATGAGAAGGGACCTGCAGAAACTTGAAGAATGGTCAGGGGTTTGGCAGTTGAAATTCAATACAAAGAAGTGCAAGATAATGCATATGGGGCACAAAAACCCTGGCACAATATATCAGTTGGGGGGTGAGGATATAGCATGCACCAAGCAGGAAAGGGATCTTGGGGTTATCCTCTCTGATGACCTCAAGGCAGGGAAACAGTGTGACAAGGCAGCAGGTAAAGCAAATAGGATGCTGGGATGCATAGGCAGGGGCATCACCAGCAGGAAAAGAGAGGTCATAATTCCACTATGCAAGACACTAGTGAGGCCCCACCTGGAGTACAGTGTACTGTTCTGGAGACCTTACTTACGTAAGGACACAGACAGGGTAGAGAAGGTTCAGAGGAGGGCAACAAAGATGGTACATGGATTGTATCACAAGTCCTATGAGGACAGGTTGAAGGAATTGAATATGTACTCCCTGGAGGTGAGGAGGGAGAGAGGGGATATGATAGAGACATACAAGTATCTTACAGGGAGGAACAGGGTGCAGGAATACACTATTTTTAAGCGAAAAAGATGTGCCAGGACTAGACGACATGGGATGAAGTTGGAGGGAGGACGATTCAGAGGAAATGTGAGGAAGAATTTCTTCACAGAATGGGTGGTGGACAAGTGGAACACCCTGCCAGAGGAAGTGGTGGGGGCTAAAACAATCACGGAATTTAGGAATGCATGGGATAGACATAAGGAATTCTGGAGGTCAGGGTTAGAAACATAGAAACATAGACTTTGACAGCAGATAAGGACCGCTAGGCCCATCTAGTCTGCCCATTTCCCTACCTACAGGATAGGCCGCAGATCCTAGTTAACCAACAGCCTTTATCTTCCTGCCCCCCACAAGAATTGCCTTATGTCTGTCCCATGCATTCTTGAATTCTCCCACAGTTTTAGACCCCACAACTTCCTCAGGAAGGCTGTTCCATGCATCCACTACCCTCTCTGTGAAATAATACTTCCTCACATTGCCCTGAACGCCCTCCTTCTATCTTTAAATTGTGTCCCCTTGTTCTTACAAGTCTCTTTTTCTGAAAGATGCTACCCTCTTGGACTTTGTTGATTCCTTGAGGTACTTGAAAGTTTCTATCATGTCCCCCCTCTTCCTTCTTTCCTCAAGGGTATACATATTAAGCTCCTTTAGTCTCTCCTCCTATAAGCTTCTCTTGCAGACCCTGCACCATTTTAGTTGCCCTCCTCTGGACTGCCTCTATCCTGTCTATGTCCTTGGGAGATGGGGTCTCAGAACTGGACACAGTATTCAGATGGGGTCTCACCAACTGTCTGTACAGAGGATAACAACTTCCTGTTTTCTGCTGCTGATGCCTCTCCCTATACATCCCAGTATACCCCGACCCTCCTACTGGCTTCTCACATTGCTTGCTAACCTTAAGGTCATCTGATATGATTACCCCTAGGTCCCTTTCCTGTTTTGTTGTTGTTACTACCTCCCACCATTGTGTATTCTTCCCTGGGTTCTTGTTTCCCAGGTGCATTATTTTGCACTTTTGCATTGAATCCTAGCTGCCATCGTCTGACCATTCCTCCAACCTTGCCAAGTCCCTTTTCATCCTTTCACGCCTCCTTGTGTATCAACCTGTTGCAGATCTTTGTGTCATCTGCAAAAGGCATACTTTTCCTTCCAGTCCCTCTGCAATGTCACTGATGAAGACATTAAAAGGACTGGACCCAATACTGAACCCTCGGTCCCCACTAGTAACCGCCCTTTCTTCAAGTGGACTCCATTTACAATTACCTTCTGTGTCCTGCTGTCCAGCCAATGTTTTACAGGCTACCACCCTGGGACCCTCCCAGGCTGGTTAATTTGACTATCAATCTTTTGTGTGGGACTGTGTCAAATGCCTTGCTAAAGTCTAGGTAGGCCATGTCACAGCCCCTCCCTGGTCTACTACTTTGGTCACCCAGTCAAAGAAATCTATTAGATTCATCTGACATGACCTTCCCGCTGTGAACCCATGCTGCCTTGGATCCTGTGCTCCACTGACCTCTAGGTACTCAACTATTCTTTCCTCGAAGTGACTCCATCACTTTCCCTACCACAGAGGTCAGACTGACAGGTCTGTAGTTTCCTGCCTCTGTCTTGGTCCCACTTTTGTGAAGGGAATCCATCCGCCTTCCTCCAGTCCTCGGGTACCACACCATCCTCCCATGATTTATTAAAAAGAGTAGCCAGTGGTTTCACTAGTTCCTTCCTTAATTCTTTTAGAATTCTGGGGTGAATTCCATCAGGACCCATTGCTTTGTCCACCTTCAGTTTTAGGAGTTCTTGCAGAACCCTTTCTTCTGTGAAAGGACTGGGATCGACCCCCTATCAAAGTGCTTCTGTTAACTGGATTAGGCACTCCCCTCCTCTTTTGTGAATACTGAGCAGAAATATTAGTTCAGTATTCCTGCTTTTACTGTCCCCTCTGCCCACCCACACGTTCATTCTATTCAGCCTCACTATCCCTCCCTTTGTCTTTCTCGCTCGCTGATGTACCTATAAAGGTTTTATCCCTTCTTAACTGAGTTGGCTATCTTTTCCTCAGTTTGGGCCTTTGCTATTCTAACTTCCCTCCCTGCTTCTTTCTGCCTTAACTGGTACAGCTCTCTGTCCTGCTCCTTCTGTGTTTCCTTATACTTCCGGAATGCTATCTTTTTCTTCCTGACTTTTACAGCCACCTCTCTTGAGAACCATAGTGGCTTTTTCTTTCGTTTAGATTTGTTTATTTGCTTCACACAAAGGCTTGTTGTGTCTGTGATGGCAGTTTTGATGATTCCCCATTGTTGCTCCACACTCCTTCTAGCCTGTTTGCTAGTGCTTTTCTGAGGCACTCTCCATCTTGCCAAGTCAGCCCTCCCTAAGTCCAGTACCCTCACTTTTGTATGGCTTGACTCTGTAGCTGAGGTTGCGTGAACCACACTGTTTGATGGTCACTTGTCCCAGATGGCAACCTACTTCCAGATCTGAGATCCTCTCACTGCCCCCGTTTGAAAGTCGAGGTCTAAGATTGCTCCCTCACAGTGGGTTCGAAACTAGCTGTCTAATGCCTGCCCGCCTGGGCGTCAAGAATGGCCCTGCTCTTGGATGTGGCTGCAGCAAATGTGCTCCAGTTAACATCTGGCATATTCAGGTCTCCCATCAACAGTATCTCCTTTCTTTGCCATTCTAAGAATGCCTTCCATCATATCCTTGTCCATTCCTTCTCCCTGACATGGGGGTCTGCACACAACCCCTGTGCGGATTGTGGTTAGGGGGCAACAGACTTCTAGGAAAACATAAAGTAAACTTACAAGCTCAAATGGGCAGACTGGGTGGGCCGTAGGCCCTAATCTGCTGACACTGTCTATGTATCTATGTATCGCTGTATCTGTGTATCTATGTATCTCTGTATCTGTGTATCTATGTATCTATGTATCTCTGTATCTGTGTATCTATGTATTTCTGTATCTGTGTATCTCTGTATCTGTGTATCTCTGTATCTGTGTATTTGTGTATCTATGTATCTATGTTTCTCTGTATCTGTGTATCTATGTATCTCTGTATCTCTCTATCTCTGTATCTGTGTATCTCTGTATCTGTGTATCTATGTATCTATGTATCTCTGTATCTCTGTATCTGTGTATCTCTGTATCTGTGTATCTACAGTATGTATCTATGTATCTGTGTATCTGTGTATCTGTGTATCTGTGTATCTCTGTATCTATGTATCTGTGTATCTATGTATCTGTGTATCTGTGTATCTATGTATCTATGTATCTGTGTATCTGTGTATCTATGTATCTCTGTATCTCTGTATCTATGTATCTACAGTATGTATCCATGTATCTGTGTTTCTATGTATCTGTGTATCTCTGTATCTGTGTATCTATGTATCTGTGTATCTATGTATCTGTGTATCTGTGTATCTATGTATCTGTGTATCTGTGTATCTATGTATCTATGCCTGCCATAGGATGCCTGGTGTGCTGAGATGCATAGCATGGCGCAGGTATCAAATGCAGCTGAGTCCAACTCTAGTGGACAGATGCACTGGACACCTATGCCCAGAGGGGGTGTTCAGGAGCTGAACCCTAGAAGTGGGGTGTGGCATGGCTCCTGGAGACCCCATGGATGCGGAACACCTGTGCTGGGTGTCCCTTGGGGCTGTAGCAGGGCAGAAGGACGGAGACAGATGTCTCTCGACATCTACTTAAATGACCAAGGCCACAGAGATATGACTGCATAGTCATGACTGTACTCCCCAAGGAAGGACAGCATCAGACATACAGGATTGTGACCTGAGAAGTGGGGTAGTTGAAGCTCCCTCATCATCTCCACAAGGAACTGTTGGTAATAAGAGTACTCAGCATCCGAGGATAGATGGAGGGAAGAGTCCTCTTCCTCACAAGAGGAGGAAGAAGATGAGGAGGAGCTGGACTCAGGGGCAGCAGTGCCGGGGTCTCAGGATGGAAAATAGTCTGATCTAGTGCCATAAGGTAAGTTGGAAAGGCACTCTGCGAAGCCCTGAATTGGCCCCAGGTCAACAACTCTGTAGGACCAGAAATGCCCAAGCAGCAGAAGGGGTAGGCAGAGAAGGAGAGACTTGGCAGGCTAGGCCAGAACCTCTATCAGGGCTATGACAGCATACAGAGAACCTCACCTGAGAGTAGGACCTGAGCAACTCGTCCACCTGGGAACACCCAACTGCAGAGGAATGGTCTAGGTGGTGCCCTTGGGGGAAACCCCCCAGGCAGGGAGATTGGAGTCACAGAGGTCCCACAGGGTGGCCCCTATCCCCTCCAATGACAGGCCCAGATGGTTCCGGGGAGGCCAGAGGACCCAAGTCAGCACTGCGACTCCTGACAGAGCCACCTGCAACTTTGGATGTGGAGCGAAGCGCTGACCAGGACCTACCAGCTCCCACCTCAACAGAATTGGCTCTGCCCCTTGGGCTAGGCCTAAGGACAGAACCAGCATCAAGAACCTGAGCAGAGGGGAAGACAGAGCTGCAAGTGGCAACAGAACCCCCCCCCCCGGCAGCACAAAGGGCGGCAGACTCAGGCCCAGTGCTGGGGTGATTCCAAAACCCAACCCAGCACTGAGGGTGGTGCTAGAACCCAACCTGTTGCCACACCCAGCACAGGCACCAGAATCAGTACCAGGGCCATCCCTGGCACTGCCAGTGGTGCCACAAGACAGAAGAGGGTGACACTGAGGGCGGCACTGGGCTGGGATGCAGCCAGAGGCAACGTTGAGGATGTGAGAGACCTAGGATTATGCCCACAAAGACTTCTTTCATTGCCAGAGCCCAGAAGCCAGCTGAGATCATCCCAGTCCCCATCCTCAGAGTCATCCCACTGCTTAGGGGATAAGATCCAGAAGATCTCCACTGGGCTACTGACTCCAGAAACCTTTCCTCTCCTAGTGCTGCAAGCGGCATCAGGAAGGGAACCGGCCATGTGGCATCGCCGCTCTGCTCACCAGCACCAGCCTCGGTGCCAGGAGCCGAAGCAGCACTGGGCCATGACCCCAAGAAGCCCACTAGTGTAGGCTCAGCGTACAGCTCCAACCTCACCACTGGGGGTGTCTGGACCCCCAAGGGGGTCATGGGCTGGGAGGTTTGTGCAACCAGCCCCTTTGAGGGGGACGGCTGTCCCACAAATCCCTCTCCCAGGCTCTCAGTCTTGGTGAGACGAGGACCAGAAGAGGCCTGGTCTCCCTCACTACATACAGTACTGGGGAGAGGCTCAGGGGAAGAGCCCAGTGACCTTTCCTTGAAGTCCCTTGTGCAACGCCTGCCTCCGAAGGTGGGGGACAGCTGACTCCACCTCATCTCGCGGATCTCTAGGGAGAGGATGTCCATTGAGAAGCAGGGAGCAGCGACGCATGGGGGGAGATTCTGTCTTCTTCTTAGACTTCTTAGGCCTTTGAGATGCGGACATGACTGACCATGGAAAATAAGAAAAAACAGCTGAAATAGACAGCTTGGTGCCATAAAAGGACAGAAAGAAAAGCAGTGACAGAACAATGCCGAAAGAAGGGTTATGGCGTTGAGCAAGCAGCAACAAACTGAATAAACACAGTCGAAAATGGCAAACGCTACCGTGGAGTGTTACCTCGACTGCGGGAAGAACAGAACTGAAGAAAGTAGGGGGCTGATGTCAGTTACTGGTCCACGAGTGCCACATCATGAGTCTACCTCGTGAGTCACGCCTTCCCCAATGTCAGTCCCTTAGCTTTAAAATGTTAAAGCTGTATGCCCCACAGGCTCCTAGCACCTCCAGCACAGACCCACCAGTAATGAATGGTGAAGACTGAGTCTTCGAAGATCAGTAGGGGGCTTCAAGTATGCATGGGATAGACACAGAGGAATATTAGTGAATAGGCAAGGAGGAGGAAGGGTCACCGGAGACCACTTAGGGTCTGTGGAGGCAGACTAGGCAGGAACTAGCTGGGCAGACTTGGTGGGCCAAGCAGTCCTTTTCTGCTGACAAATTTAATTTTTCTATGTTTCTATGTTTTACCACTGCCTACAATGTGTTATGGTCAAGAAACAGCATTTGTGGTACTCCATGTGTTCAATCTGTGATATTTCGTAAAATAAGCAAGAAGACCCAGTGACCCGGTAGCTGCCATGCACAAGCTGGACACTGAAGCTTCTGCTCTTTCTGTCCAGTAGGCTGGCATAATCCCAGTCACTTGCTCTTCAGTCGATATCGATGGTTGAAACTTTGCCTTCACATAAGTCTTTGCCATATACATGATCAGGCCTCTCATGTCAAGGGGGCCATAGACGGTTGTTGGTCCCTTCTTTTAGTAGCAAACAGCATAAAAGGCTTGTCAGAATTCTGAAGAGGCTGCATTCTTGTGAGGAATAGTACAATTTGCATTATGAACTGGCGATCGTAAATGGAGCAATATGATTGGCCGACAGCTTTTTAAAGCCGTGATGATATCGGGCTACATCATCACGGCTTTAAAAAAGCTCCAGCAACCAGGCTCCTCGCTCACAAAATTTCCACTGTTACCAGCATTCTCCAGATCCCTCACTACCTTCACAAAAGTCTCCCCACACAGAATGTGTCCTCCGATCTACTAAAACCAACCACATATGTAAAATAAATAAAAAAAAAAAAAATCAATCCGTTAGTAAGGGGAGGGAAGGGGAAGCTGCACAGAAGTTGCGGTCGGTAACTTCTCACTCGGTCTCGATAGCAGCAGCAGCAGCGCGCGACTGACAGTAGCGGGTGATTTTTTTTTTTCTGTCGCAAATAAAAACAAAGTCGGTCTCGATCAACACAAGAGCTGCAACTCCTCCATGTGGTTACTTACCAATGTACTGTTTATTTCACGCTGACTCGCATCATCGCCATAACATTTCAGTATGCGTCCTTTTATTCTTCATTTAGAAAAAACAGTAAGCTCCACAAATCCCTTACATGCCGCTTGTTACCACAAATTAACAGAAACCTCTTCAAAATAGCCACAATTCACATCCGGATGCAATGTAGAGTGAGAGATGAGTTCACAGGGACACAACAGTCCCACCTCTGTCAACTACCAGTATAACAGCGCCACCTACTGTCTCAAGAACTATTTTATCAAAATGTGACCCTACACCACCCAAAAACTCATTTTAAAACATTTTAAAACCTGTTTATTTTACTTTTTAATTTTTAAAACTTTAAAGCCAGTTCATAATAGCAATAAGGCACTCCAGGGTGTGGTATATCATAGGATATAAATCACTTCTCGGGACGGTTGGGCGTATCGAGCCTGCGGCCTCGTGCCCAACCACCCGAGGTGTGACGATATCCCATGATATACCACACCCTGTCGTGCCTTATTGCTTAATTATACAATGGCAACAAAATTTCCTGGTCTCTGATTGGTCAATCTTGGGCTGGCCCCGGGCTGTTATCCCAGCACAACATCACGGCTCTAGTCTCAGCCTCAGCCTCACTGTGAACCTGGAGATGAGCTATATGATGAGCTAGATCACCTCTTTTTTTGTATCTCCTCTTAAGAAACAAAAATATTTTTCCACACTAAAAAACATTCTTTAAAATTATTTTTTTTTATTTATATATAACAACAAGCCATTGTATAATAGCAATAATGCCCTCCAGGGTGTGTGTCGTTTGGGATAACGTTGCGCCTCAGTTGTTGGATGCCCCAACCACCTGAGGCATGGCGTTCTCAACACATTTTACCCTGTTGCATTTGATGTTAACAATAGCAACTGTCCTGCTGATGCACTCCTTAAGCATTTCTCAATGAGCTGCCTATGTGTTGCTGGATCCAACACAGAATCTTACAAAAAAACATTACCGAACAGTCAAACACTCAGTTTTGCATTGCATAGTGGCAGAACTGCAGATGCATTCTAACTTAGCTGCAAAAATATTTAGTAAAAGTTGCTCCTACGTGGGTAAATGGTTGAAAAACAATGCAGTGTGTGCAATGTGAGTTGTCAATGCGATGCCAACTGTACAAAATAACACTAAACCAATTCAAAGGGGACAATTTTTTTTTCAAATATACTTTGTTTCCCAATGTACAGTACATACTGAGACAAATCATACAGTGTATACTGTAAAACAGGAAATAAACACATCTTATATATTTCATGTTTGCTCAGCATGCAGTTCATAGGCGCACATTAAAGCAGCAGTACTACGAAAAAAAACCTGCGCTTTTTTGACAGTTTATTCCCTGTGCACTGCTAATCATATACCTGGTGATCTTTCTTGCCGGCATTGTACTATCGCCGAGTAATTTGCTCAGTTATTCTCTGCTTTTGTTTACATTTCTGCCACTAAGCATGTTGCACTGGAACCCTCTGCTGCCAACTGCACATGTGAATGACTTGCAGGGACATCGGGAATGGTCAGCAGAGGGTCTCTCTGTTGTTGTCAAAAGACGTGATGTGACCTGTAGAAAAAGCGCAGCTGAAAATTAGTCAGCCGCCATATTTGTTGTAGCGCTACAACACTTCAGATAAATTGCAAATATCTAAAAAACTAAAGATGACTGTAAAAAAACATTTACAGGTATGGAAACTGGAACTTTGGCCGCATGCTTACAGCTGAAAAACAGAATTTTGATAGCTCACTTCCTGATTTCGTAGTACTGCTGCTTTAAAATTCGCACTGACGTCCTTTCAGGACTGTCAGAATGGTAGTAAATCATATATAGTACTCGGCTAATTGCCAAGTTGTCAATCAGTTTCTGCAGCTGATCAGCTAATTAGCTGATCCAAGGGAGGCTGGGTTATTTATTTATTTTAAAACTGGTGACCAGGAAAGACACACTAAGCCAAGGCTCGTTTCCGCCACCCCACATGCCCAGTCATAAACTACACGCAGCGCTAACATAACTGGCCTTAGGATGAGGTAGGTGCTCAGTACTGTAATTCTGCTGCCTCTGTGCTGCGGGGTTGGACGGGGCAATGGGGACCACGGCTGGGTGGGGTACCCACTTTGGATGTATGGTGTGGCACTTTGTGTGGTGTACCTGCCCCTCGCATATTCAGGACTAGTCTCCTCTGTGGATCTTCTTCCCCTATTGCATGGTGATGAGGGGTGCAGTGCAAGGACCCTGCTGACAAGCCCAGGGTGCAGTTTACACTACGGTGCAAAGATCAGTTCACCAGAGTGCGTTATTAGCACATTATTTTTCCTCCGTTTAAAGATCTGCTTCTATACTGTTGTCTATATTACCTGTGCTTTTGAGCCCTCTGCCACGTGGACCTATTAATGGCATTGGCAATGCCAACTATATCATGGGGCGCAGGTATTCTGGCAGGAAGAGTTCATCACAGGGACTGCCCCTCTTGACTGTGCAAAATAGCGTGTGCCTGTGAAAGTCAGACTACCTGGATATGTTAGAGGCATGCGATTGGGTTGTTGAGAGGAAGTACGCTGTAGCACGCTGTTGCTATGGCAACTGGTGAGTCTGAGCACTAAACAAACTGCTCCCTGGAGTGCTACTTTGGATCCCTCTCCCAGGCTCTCAGTTTTGGTGAGACGAGGACCAGAAGAGGCCTGGTCTCCCTCACTACATACAGTACTTGGGAGGGGCTCAGGGGAAGAGCCCAGGGACCTTTCCTTGAAGTCCCTTGTGCAACGTCTGCCTCCAAAGGTGGGGGACAGCTGACTCCACCTCATCTCGCGGATCTCCAGGGTGAGGATGTCCATTGAGAAGCAGGTGTTGCAGTGGTCCATATCGTGTTGCACTCCAAGGCAGGTCCAGCAGTGGTCAAGTCAGTCTTGGATGGACATGTTTCTCCCACAGGGGCAGCGACGCATGGGGGGAGATTCTGTCTTCTTCTTAGACTTCTTAGGCCTTTGAGATGCGGACATGACTGACCATGGAAAATAAGAAAAAACAGCTGAAATAGACAGCTTGGTGCCATAAAAGGACAGAAAGAAAAGCAGTGACAGAACAATGCCGAAAGAAGGGTTACGGCGTTGAGCAAGCAGCAACGAACTGAACAACACAGTCAAAAATGGCAAACGCTCCCACGGAGTGTTACCTTGACTGCAGGAAGAACAGAACTGAAGAAAGTAGGGGGCTGATGTCAATTACTGGCTAGCCCGTGAGTGCCACATCATGAGTCCACCTTGTGAGACACGCCTTCCCCAATGTCAGTCCCTTAGCTTTAAAATGTTAAAGCTGTATGCCCCACAGGCTCCTAGCACCTCCGGCACAGACCCACAAGTAATGAATGGTGAAGACTAATTCTTGGAAGATCAGTAGGGGGCTTCAAGTATGCATGGGATAAACATAGGGGAATATTAGTGAATAGGCAGGGAGGAGGAAGGGTCGCCGGAGACCACTTAGGGTCTGTGGAGGCAGACTAGGCAGGAACTAGCTGGGCAGACTGGGTGGGCCAAGCAGTCCTTTTCTGCTGACAAATTTAATTTTTCTATGTTTCTATGTTTTACCACTGCCTACAATGTGTTATGGTCAAGAAACAGCATCTGTGGTACTCCATGTGTTCAATCTGTGATATTTCGTAAAATACGCAAGAAGACTCAGTGACCTGGTAGCTGCCGTGCACAAGCTGGACACTGAAGCTTCTGCTCTTTCTGTCCAGTAGGCTGGCACATGTACCACAACCCCTGGGTCTGTGTGGTGGCTGCTTGTGTTTGTCTGTGTCTGTAGCTTAGTTTTTGTGGATTTACATGTTTTTCTGCTTGTGGTAACTATACCATTCTTGCTCACTACATCCGTGAAAGTCTCCTGGACTGGATTTCTACAAAAAATCATCATCATGTATCTTTATTTTCATTTTAAAATCAACTTTTTGGAAGCTATCCCAAGCAAAACATAAGTGAAGCAACTACATCTGACAAACTCAGTGACTCTGGGTCCTGCTGGAATCCACATTTTCATCTGACCTGCTCCATGACCTGTATGTGGGCTTTTCAGCAACCTGTTTGAATGACAAAGAAGCATACAGACAAAGGGATTTCACATCCTGCATATGTGCAGGCACAGTTAATCACCTTCAGGAATTTTAACATTTCAGTGACTCTGGACCTCAGCTGTTGATCATTCTTTTGGCTTTTGACTTAACCACCAGGTACCTATCTGCAAGCGACTGGGTGCAACTGACAAGCTACAACAAGGATAAATGGGCATATGTCCTCTATTACTAACAACCTCCTTGCTCTGGGACCCTAGACGCCTGCACTGGTCCAAGCCGCATAAGCCTCAGAAGTGTAATTCTATTGACTACGAAGTACGGCAACTGTCTCTTAAACTCCTACTCCTCCTCCTTTTGATATCAGGAAGTGTCCACTCAAATCCTGGCCCTGTCTCCTACAGTACAACAAAGCCTGCCAAAATGGAGGGGGGGCTCAAAATTGCTACCTTAAACATCTGCAGTCTCCTCCCAAAACTGGCCTCCCTTCAAATCTTTGCCAGCCAACACAACCCGGATATCCTTGCCATCGTCGAAACTTGGCTGACACCTAATACTCCAGATCATGCCATCTCTATACAAGGCTACAAGATATTCAGGCTGGATAGGATCTCGAAAAGGGGTGGTGGGTGTGCAATCTACATAAAGGACTACCTCACCTGTCTCCCTGGTTCTTACCCCACCACAGAAACCTCAGTGCAGCTCCTCCCTATCAAGATACTACTTGGTGCCCAAAACAAAGTCCTCACGATTGCTGCTGTCTATATCCCACCAAAAGATCCTGATTCCGGCCTACAGGCTGTCCTCGAGTTCGTAAGTACAGAACCTTCTGACATCGAACTCCTTCTCCTTGGGGACTTTAATATAAATTGGCTTGCTCCTGATGCAGGGTCAAACAAAGATGCCATCCTAGCAGCAAATTTAACACAAGTGGTAAACTCCCCTACCAGGAAAAACTACAAATCAGGGACCAGCACTCTCATTGACTGGATCCTTACCAGCCACCCTACCCGTATAACCAATGTAAGTGTTCTCCCTGACTCGCTCAGTGATCACTCTCCAATAATATGTACCTGGACAAATAAGTTTCGTAAGCCGACACCAAAAACCACCTATAGCAGAATCCTACCTTATGGCAACCTTACTCATCTCAAGACTTGTCTTAGGCAGATAGACTGGTCCTTGATTTACAAAACTCAAGATGTTGACCTAGCCCTTAATTACTTTATTACTACTTTCAACACTGCTCAGGACACCTATGCACCAGTAAAAAGCCGAGAATCAAAGCACTCACAAATCCTGGCTCACGGCGAAGCTATTGGCACAACTCAAAAGTAGGGATCACCTCTGGGCCACTGCAAGAGCTACTGGCACTCTGTCGGACATCCAAAAATATAAACAGGCTCATAACCACTGTACTAAACAGATCCACTTGATGAAGAGCTCCTACTTCAAGAATGTCCTCTCCAACTCCTGGGGTGAAGGGAAATCCTTCTGGGACAACATAAGAAATATCATGGGTCAGCGGTCCAAATCCTCTCCTACAATAATGAATGTGGATGGAACCACTACATTAGACCCAGCGATCATTGCAAACACCCTAAATTATACCTTCACGGACCTTAGTGGTGTCCTCTCATCTGATTTCTTCACTGATGCGGACCCTCCAATTTCTACTTCTACTACTGCCTCTCCAACCAAACCACCCTTCCATTTCAAACTAGTAAAGGCACATGAA
The DNA here is from genome assembly GCA_016271365.2 of Neoceratodus forsteri. NCBI lineage: Eukaryota > Metazoa > Chordata > Ceratodontiformes > Ceratodontidae > Neoceratodus > Neoceratodus forsteri. Next base: position 1,097,160,751 of record CM028134.1, on the reverse strand, counting down.
GTCTATAAATATGTAAAGAAGGCCATTTCTAAGTCCCAAGCAAGCAGCGACACTATTGACCTTAAACTTCTGTCCCTCACTCTGGAGAAAGTACTGCTCCCCCTCACAAACATTTTCAATCTCTCCCTCTGCTACAGCCAATACCCTAGGAAATGGAAGGCTGCAGTTGTCACTCCGGTGCACAAAAGTGGTGATAAGTCACTGCCTGGTAACTATCGCCCGATATCAATACTACCACCTCTCTCTAAGGCCCTTGAATGCTTGGTGGCGGACCAACTTTCAGACTACCTGGAAAAGCACAACATCCTATGCACTCAGCAGCATGTATTTAGGAAAGGGCACAGCACATCGACTGCCCTACTTGAATTCTCAGGAGCAATCCACAATGCCATGGACAAAGGAAACCTAACTGGAGCAGTCTACATTGACTTAACCAAGGCATTTGATACAGGCCTACTTATCAAACAACTACTATCCCTAGGGCTCTCGCAGGGTCCTGGTGACTGGGTAAAAAATTACCTTGCTCAGCGCTCTCAATCTGTAAAAGTAGCTGGAGTTCTCTCAGACTCAAAACCGGTTCACTCAGGAGTTCCCCAGGGATCCATCCTGGGCCCCCTCCTTTTCAGCCTTTTCCTAAACTCCCTCCCCAAATCCTGCCCTGAACAAATAATCCTCTATGCCGACAGTGCCGTGATTCTTGCCACTCATAAAGATCCGAACCTCTTACGCCTCAACCTTCAGCATGCTTTTTCAAAGTTGAGATGTAGTTCCTTGAACATAAGCTGGTTCTAAACCACAAAAAAACTAAATCCATGCTCTTCTCTAACCCGCAAAACAAGAAACGGCAAGTCCCACTCACCATTAATACATACCTGGGAAATATCCTTGAACAAGTGCCAATTTTCAAATATCTTGGAATCAACTTTGATCAAGGCCTAACCTTTGCAACTCACATTGATAGTACAGCAAAAACTATTAATCAGTGAATTGGGATTCTGTATCGGAACCGACAGCTCCTTACCCATTCTGCACTGAGGATTGCCATCCAATCCTCTTATCATCTCAGTCGTTGACTATGGCTTAGTTATATACGGATCTGCCACTACTACAGCACTTAGACGCATTACAACATCCCTAAATAAGGCCTGTCGGCTGCTCACTGGTGCACATCGACGGACCCACACATATGAACTCTATGCTGACTCAGGTTGGTTGCAACTCTCAAACCGGATAAAGTACCTTACCTGCCTGATGGCAAAAAACTCCACTCTGGGCCTCACTCCACCTTGTATCCAAGACCTGTTATGCCCGAGTGCTAGTACCCGTTTTACCAGAAGATCAGAACACCAGCCTCTCCAAGTCCCGATGCCAGACTTCTCAGGGACAAAGGTCATTTGCTAGTGCCCCAGCTGGCTAAATGCCCTCAGCACTCATATTACTGCCTCCACCTCTCTAGGTATTTTCAAATCAAGGCTGTTCTCTCACCTCCACCTCCAGCTCCTGTGACTGCCCTGATTAAACCTCCTATTTTCTCACTACCCACCCTGTTCCGTTATTTGACAAAGACATGTTTGGGAAACCTTTTCTCCTGCTATTGTCTGCTCCCACCTTTCACTTAACCTCTCTGTTCTGGACTTTTCCCTATTTGTTTCTCCTAATCTGGCATGACCTCTTTCTTGTAATAATAATGTGATTATTGATATATCATGTCCTTTTGCACAAATGATTTGATATGTATTTCTATATGTTTTCTCGCCCTTGACACAGCACAAATTGTTGTGTTATCTATGTAACCTTTATTGTACTGTACCTAATTGACGTGGAACCTTTGTAAAAGAGCCTCTGGCTCAAAGGTAGTAATTCCTAGAACAATAAACTAAACTAAACTAAATAATCCCAGTCGCTTGCTCCTCAGTCGATATCGATGGCTGAAACTTTGCCTTCACGTAGGTCTTTGCCATATACATGATCAGGCCTCTCTGGTCAAGGGGGCCGTAGACGGTTGTTGGTCCCTTCTTTTAGTAGCAAACAGCATAAGCAGCTTGTCAGAATTCTGAAGAGGCTGTATTCATGTGAGGAACAGTAAAATTTGCATTGAGCTGTCCTGCTGATGCACTCCTCAGGCATTTCTCAATGAGCTGCCTATGTGTTGCTGGATCCAACACAGAATCTTGCAAAAAAAAATTACCGAACAGTTAAAAACTCAGTTTTGCATTGCATAGTGGCTGAACTGCAGATGCTTTCCAATTTAGCTGCAAAAATATTTAGTAAAAGGTTGCTCCTGAGTGGGTAAATGGTTGAAAAACAATGCAGTATGTGCAATGTGAGTTGTCAATGCGATGCCAACTGTACAAAATAACAGTAAACCAATTCAAAGGTGACAATTTTTTTTTCAGAAATACTTTGTTTCTCAATGTGCAGTACATACTGAGACAAATCATACAGTGTATACTGTAAAACAGGAAATAAACACATCTTATATATTTCATGTTTGCTCAGCATGCAGTTCATAGGCGCACATTAAAATCCGCGCTGACGTCCTTTCAGGACTGTCAGAATGGCAGTAAATCAGATATAGTACTCGGCTAATTGCAAGTTGTCAATCAGTTTCTGCAGCTGATCAGCTAATTAGCTGATCCAAGGGAGACTGGGTTATTTATTTATTTTAAAATTGGTGACCAGGAAAGGCACACTAAGCCAAGACTCGTTTCTGCCACCCAAACATGGCCAGTCATACCCTACTATTGTACCATGACTGTACATTATATATTTTTTTTTTCCCTGCGCATCTCTGTTTGTAACTGTCTTTCTTTGTTTCACAAAGTTGATGTCTCAATTGTAAATCACATATTGTACTTTGTTCTAATCTATTTTTTGTATGACGTGGAGCCTTTGCAAATGAGTCCCTGACTCAAAAGGTTGTAATTCCTAGACCTTAAATAAATAAAAAAATAAATAAATACAAGCAGCACTATCATAACAGGCCTTAGGATGAGGTAGGTGCTCGGTATTGTCATTCTGCTGCCTCTGTGCTGCGGGGTGGGAGGGGGCAACGGGGACCATGGCTGGGTGGGATACCCACTTTGGATGTATGGTGTGGCACTTTGTGTGGTGTACCTGCCCCTCGCATATTCAGGACTAGTCTCCTCTGTGGATCTTCTTCCCTTATTGCATGGTGATGAGGGGTGCAGTGCAAGGACCCTGCTGACAAGCCCAGGGTACAGTTTACACTGTGGTACAAAGATCAGTTTGCCAGAGTGCGTTATTAGCACATTATTTTTCCTCCATTTAAAGATCTGCTTCTATACTGTTGTCTATATTACCTGTGCTTTTGCACCCTCTGCCACATGGACCTAACAATGGCATTGGCAATGCCCAACTGTATCATGGGGGTGCAGGTCTGAGCAGGTATTCTGGCAGAAAGAGTTCATCTCAGGGACTGCCCCTCTTGACCGTGCAAAATAGCGTGTGCCTGTGAAAGTCAGACTACCTGGATGTGTTAGAGGCATGTGATGGGTTGTTGAGAGGAAGCACGCTGTTGCTATGGCAACTGGTGAGTCTGAGCACTAGACAAACTGCTCCCTGGAGTGCTACTTTGGATCTGTAGAAATCTGCACCTGCTACCTGTTACTTCACCAAACACAAAGTTATACAAGCTGGCCCTCCTCTGACTGCACCTGGGGGTGAAGGTACCAATGGGGGTGGGTGATGCCTGGTGGGCAATGGCTCCTCTATCTGAGCCCAGCGAGTGAGCTTTTTGACTGTACTTCAAAACTCTGACTGAATCTCACTGGCAACAACAGGCACCCCCAGCACGAGGTCCACGAAACTGAGTTCGGATGGAGATCGGGTTTGGGCTGGAGCTTAATCAACCACAGATCCTACCTGATCGTCAATCCTTTATCCCTCCCACACTTCCTTTCCGCTAAGATTCCCATACGCCAATCATCATTCCAACAAACATTTTTATTCAGCACTCTTAGGGTCTTCAATAACTTTATTTCTCTGTTGTTGTTATTTTTTCCCAGCCTGTCTCATGGTGGGGGGGGGGGGGACGAGTTTAAGGTTTTCCTGTTTTGTAACACTCAGAATGTTAAAGGGGGACAAAAAAGGAAAAATGGTTCCTTGGAATGTAGGTTACGTAACCAATTTTATTTTAGAACAGAAACAAAGAAACATAGAATTTGCTGGCAGATAAGAACTGCTTGGCCTACCTAGTCTGCCCATTTTGCCCTGCCTACAGTAACACCACAGATCCTACCTGATCTTCAGTCCATTATCCATCCCATACCTCATTTCCCCTAAGATTACCTTACGCCAATCCCATGCCTTCTTGAAACCCACCAGTTTTTGCCCCCATCAGCTCTACTGGAAGACTGTTCCAGGAATCTACCACTCTTTCTGTGAAGAAGTACTTCCTCGCATCTCTCCTGAATCTAGCCCCTCCAGCTTCTTATCATGCCCCCTTGTCCTTGAGCACTTTTTTTCTGAAAAATACGTTCTTCCTGTACGTTATTTATCCCCTTTAGGTATTTATTTATTTAAAGGTCTCTGTCATATCCTCCCCACCTTCCTCTCTTCCAGTGTGTACATATTCAGGTCCTTAAGTCTCTCCGCAGAGGGATTTTGATGCAGACCCTGCACCATTTTTGTTGCCCTCCTCTGGACCGCCTTCACTCTGTCTGTATTCTTCTGGAGATGTGGGCCCACAATGTGCAGATATGTCTTAAGTTGGACAGCTATTGGTGAGTCTGCCAAATTCCAAGCGATCTGGGGCCCTTGAACTATTCAAATACAGTAGTTCACAAAATTAAGTGATACTACCACCACGTCTGATATGTGCATTATTCTGGGTATCATCCCATTATGACCCATTTAATTTTTTGGCGCACAAGACTACATTTTTATAGAAAACTCACTATTTTTAGTGAGTTCTCTATAAAAATGGTGGGAGATATAGAATTGGCACAAAGGAATCTGAATATGTACTTTTAGGAAACTAATGGAAAAGTGAGACAGAACGTAATAGAAAGGGATTATCATTGGGATAAAAATGGTAAGAAATTTATTGTGGTATATGTATAGACACTTTCAATGTACTAGAAGTTCATGAATGACAGCATGTAGGTGGTGTGTGGGGTTAAAAACCTATTAAATACTTGCACGTTATGAGTTCTGCATACGGGAAACAGGATAATACACAGGTTAGTAATGGCTGTGGTGACACTTAATTTTGTGCACTATTTGAATAACGATCAATAGTGGTTGTATGTATGTATGTTTTAAACTTAGATAACACAGCCTGGATCTGATGAAGCAGCAATGGGCTGTGAAACACTATCCAGATTTATTTTTTGTGTTGTGGGAAATAAATGAAATTGGAAGAAACTACAAGTCTGGTATTTAGTTGATCCTTTTTTGTCTTTTGGATTTCAGTTGTCATTTTTAGATGACCCAAGACTAAGTGTAACCCCTAGATGGCGCTATCCCAGGGGCTACTACCCCTGCCTGATTTGCCACTAACAGGTTGAGGGGCCTGGATCCAATGGCGGGTGCCTCCACCCAGAGGTCAGGGTTTGCAATAGTTAAACTAACTTGGTCACAGCCCTCTGGGACACTGCAACCCCCCTTTCTTCCCACTAGTGGCCCACACAATATATCAGAATTACCTTCACAGTATACACTTACCCCCAGGTCTGGTTCGGCACTGGGACCTCCTGTGAAATGAGATACAGTGCAACAATCACAGTACAGTACTTTTAACATAGACAAATACCTCAGGCAGTATAACTTTGCTGAAACAAGCAGCTCTGATTTATTTAGGGGATATAACAAGGACAGGGGAAATCAGGTTAATTAGCTTATCACTCTAATAATCTACCTATGGCTCTGTGCACAGGCCTATCCCTATCAGTTACTGTCCCTGGGTACCCAAGCCCTAGTGGCTAGTCCAAACCGTGGCAGCTGGTAGGGCCCTTTCACACAGAGAAAAGGAGAATTAAACAGTCAGCAGTACAGTAATTCCATTTGGATTTAATGTGCAATTCAACAGGAGCGACCCTGAATTAGTACTCACGACCTCCAAATAAGATAGGGTCCTTCAATGTCAGCAGGGCTCACTTGAGGTACACAAACCTCTTCACACATCCATATAAAGAAAGCACTATACCAGGCAGGCTGCATCTGTATCCCGATCGCAATTACTGCACAATACCCAGGAGAACACACAGCAGATTCAGTTCCTGACAGACCGAGTGCAATTTTCAGCAATTCTTCCAGTCTTCTACAGGGTGAGCCTGGTTTCTACTCTTCAGAGATCCTTTGATTCTTTTCACAGGACGGATTCAGTCCTAACAAGCTGTTACACAAGCTGCAGACCGAACTCTGGGCCTTACACACGTTTTTGACTAAAACTGCACACTGAAAAGCACAGGGCTCCTTCTTCTTCACTGCCAAAGCTCAACTGAAACTCCAACTGACAAAACCGAGCACTTCCTTTGAGTTCCTCCCAGTTCTTGACTGGATTGGCTGTCACTCACAATAGACTGCTGCTGTTGGTCCAAAAAGGCACTGAAGTCTAAACTACATCTCCCAGAGTCACTGCCCATACAATCCTCTTGTGGCTGGCTCAGATTATGAGTCCAAGTTCTGATTCGTCCAAGGCACCATTTTAGAGCTAGCTTACCCCACACTGATTGGTCCAGTTCAGCAGTTCAAAACTAGAATGGGAACTAGCAGACACAGTTCTGACTGCAAAGAAAGCAGGTTAGACAAACTGTAATTTCATTATTACTCTAAATAATTTCTGGCAAACAGTTACATCTTTCAGATAGGTTCCCTTTGCACTCCTAGTGACTGCAAAAATGAAGTGAATTGGCAGCAGCTCGAGTGGTACTCAGAGAAGCACACAGTCCCCCATACAAACTAATTATGTCTGCAAGCAGACAGCTCTTAAAGAGACAGTACCAGAGGCTCTAAAACACTCACTGATAAATGGCTTAAATGCCAAACACCATTCAGGCTTGGAGCATTCAAGCAAGCTCCTGAAGTCTTTTGGGAACCCCCATTTGCAGGGGTTACACCCTTCCTGGCCTGGGAAAGCTTGGCGTCCGCGTCAAGCAAGTACCTATAAGTTTCAACTGCAACCATATACATTTGCATTAGGCTCGCACATGTAATCATCAGTCAATATATCATTTTACCAAGAACACATTTCTGAAACATTGCAGTCGTCCTCCTTTACACAGTATTACATACACATTGTACCATAACTCAAGTTATTACCTCTTGTACATGAAACCTGCAGAGAGGGGCCCTTCCTATCAGTTACCTTGGGGCTGGATGGGGCAAGGGCACCATACTAGAGGGCAACACAAGTAACTTGGAGTTAGCACTGATGCTCAGTTTGGGCAATGAGCTCGGGGACACATACACTCCTTTATGGACAACATTGAGAGGCAAGTCCACAGGCCTCCCAAGTGAATCATAACTGAGGTGCAACACAGGCTTTACAGCTCGACCAGTCTTTCTAGGGGGAACTGTTATAGTCTCTGCACTCTGAGCCTCATTTTCAGCATTGTCCTCACTTGTCAGGGGAGTCTCCATGGGGGTAGAGAGGCTAGAACTTGGGGCACTTTCAGCTCCAGGAGTTACAGTTTCTGAATCCACAACATTTGGCTCGCATGGAGAGCTTTCGGACACTGGCAGTGGACTGTCAGGGCACTCAAAATACTCTTCTTGTTCGGGTGTATCACCAGTCTGCCCCAATCTATCATTTTCCTCCCCTGAAAGCTCAAACAGTTCAACCATGCACAATGATTCCATTTCATCTGATCTGATGCTTTGCACTTCACTTTCTGGGAGCATTGGCTCCAGGGATGAAGCTGGGGGCTTAGACAGTCCAGAAGGCCCAGCTTCATCTCCAGTATTGACTAGGGGATTGCCCCGAAACAATTGACTCAGTTTGTAAGAAGGATAGTATTCAAAATCACTCTCACTTTCTTCCGATATGGACTGACAGTCATGCTCAACTGGGACTTGTGGAGGGAACCTTAACTTTGCTTCTGTGGTGCAGACTTTCTTGATCTTTTCTTAGCAGCAGCTCTCTAGTCACTGGTCCAGAGGGGCATCTTCTAGGGGCTCAGACTCAATAAGATTTGTCCAATGGGCAGTAAATGATTTCTATGCATTGTTTTTACATCTTTTGAATTATTCTCAGGCCTTACTTTGTACACTGGCAGATCATCTAGTTTGCCCACTACAATGTGAGGGAGATGGTGCCATCTGTCAGCAATCTTGTGCTTGCCATGCAGTCCCAGATTTCTTAGCAATACCCGATCTCCCTCCTGGAGTTCCTGTGCTTTCACCTTTTATCATACCTTTCTTTGTTGGCCAGATTTCTTTTGGCAGCCATGGTATGAGCCAGTTAGTACGCATGGATTAGCTGGGCCTTTAACTTTTGCACATACTGTAAATAGTTGTCAGCTTGAACCCCATCAGGAGACCCCAAAACACACATCTACTGGTAGTCGAGCTTCTCTTCCAAACATCAGGCGGTAGGGGAGAATCCAGTGGCATCACTTTTGGTGCAGTTATAAGCATGTACCAGGGTGCTAATTTGTTGGCTCCATCTAGGCTTGTCCTTTAGGTGCAGGGTGCCTAGCATATCTAGCAAAGTGCGGTTGAAACGCTCAGGCTGTGGGTCCCTGGGGGTGGTAAGAGTGGTTCTGGACTTTCACTCCCACAGAGAAAGCATCTCTTTGATCAGACGACTCTCAAAGTCTCTCCTTGATCAGAATGGATTCTTTGTGGAGCCCATAGTGAACAAAAAGTTTTCTACAAGTACTTTGGCCACAGTGGATGCTTTCTGGTCTTTGGTGGGGAAAGCTTGGGCATATCTCGTGAAATGGTCAGTGACCACCAACACATTACTGATATTTCTTTGATCTGACTCCAAACTCAGAAAATCAATACAGACCAGCTCCATGGGTGCACTGGTGGTGATGTTAACAGAGGGCAGCCCTCTGGGGCAAAGCTTTCCTCTGGCTTAGCGACTACAAGTTCGAATGTGTTGCTCCACATCAGCCCCCATCTTAGGCCAATAGAATCTGGATCTCACCAAGTCAAGTGTTCTGTCTATACCAAGGTGCCCCATGTGGTTGTGCAAGGACCTCAGTACTGAGTCTCGAAGGCAGTGGGCAGCACTAGTTGTTGTTTGTCTACTTGTCCCCTCTGTCTACTGTTTCTCTGTATAACAGTTTATTGATCAGTTTCAACTTAGGACCTTCTTTGTATAACAGTGCAGTTCTCAAATCAGTGGGAGTAATTTGGACACATCTTTTCCTGCATGAGGGCTTCTAAAGCTGCTTTGATCATGGGATCGCGGGATTGAGCCGCCTGAATACTGTCATTGTCCAGCTGAGGCAGTGCACCAATGTCTATTGCAGAAAAGTGGCAATAAGCAGCAGGTATGCAATTCTCAGAGGCTCCCAAGCAATCCACCATGCAGTCCACTGCGTCCGTGGACATTTGTTCCTCCCTGTCAAACTTCCGGCAGAGTGCCGAATGTCAGGTTCTGCCAATCGGATCCAATCATTCTGGGAACAGGCCTCCGGAGAGAGCATCAGCATCTATGTGGTTCAGACCTGCTCGGTATTCGAGAGCATAGTCATATGTAGATAATGCAGAAAGCCACCTATGGCCAGTGGCATCCAACAGCTGAGGTCTGCACATAGGTCAAAGGATTATTGTCAGTTTTACTAGTATTTTAGCCCCATACAAGTACTCATGGAATTGGTCAACAATAGCCCACTTCAAAGCTAGGAACTCTAACTTATGTACAGGATAGTTCTTTTCGGATGGGGTCAGGCTTCTACTGGCAAAGGCCACTGGTCTCAGGCCATTCTCGTGCTCTTGGTACAACACAGCCCCAACCCTTGCAAGCTAGCATCAGTGCATGGGGGACGTAAGGTTTTCTTGGATCGGCATAAGCCAGCACTGGAGCATGGGTAAGTTGATATATGATCTCATGAAAAGCAGTCTCACAATCAGGAGTCCAGCGGCCCCAAATACTTCACTTGGATGAAAATACACTCTTTCAGTCTTGAGGGCTGACTTTTGGTATTTTTGTGGGTTGGGGATACCCTTGAGTAAGGTTAAGTAAAGGCGGATCACTCTTGAATAGTCCTTGATGAGCGCCGATAATAACCACAGAATCCAGGAATCTTTGCAGTTCTTTTAGATTTTGGGCTGTGGCCAGGTGGTCAAGGCCTCAACTTTACTTGGGTGGGTCTCTATTCCTCGGTGGATACTATGTGTCCCACATACTTTACTGATGTTTGAAAGAATTGACACTTATCAATGGACAGTTTAAGGCCAAAGTCCTCCAGTCGGTCCAATACCTTAAATAATCTGCTCTCATGTTCCTCCAGTGAGCTGCCAAACACAATAACATCATCTAGGTATACCAGGCACTCTAGTAAGTTCATGTCCCCACTGCACGCTCCATCAATCGTTGAAAAGTGGCTGGGGCACCTGAAATCCCTTGAGGCATCCTCATGAATTCATAGAAACCAGCGGACAGATAAAGGCCGTCTTCTCACGGTCCTCTGGGGCCATCGGGATCTGGTAGTACCCACTGCGGAGATCCAGCACAGAGAACCACTTGCTCCCGTTTAGGCAGTCCAAAGCATCCTGAATGCGGGGCATTGTGTACTGATCAGGGATAGTCCGCCGGTTTAAGGTGCGATAATCCACACACATCCTTACTGTTCCATTCTTTTTCCTCACTACCACAATGGGGGAAGCATAAGGGCTTCTGGATTCTTGTATTACACCAGCAGCTAACATCTCTTGCAGATGCCGTCTCACATCATCTATGTCAGCAAGGTGCCAGGCGTCGAGACCTCTCACGAAATGGTCTTTCGTCATGCAGCGGATATTGTGCTCAGCTCCTTGCGCATCCTACATCCCATTCCTTTAAAGAAACACCTGGTCTCTCTGGGCAAAGCTTCTCACTGATCCTCACTTTCCATTCAGCTGGCAGCGGGGAGTCGCCGAAATCAAACAAGTCAGGCGTTACTCTGTCATTCTTCCTTGAACTCTTGCTGCTGGGTAGCACTGCAGTGTCTGCACAATGCACATTAGCCAGGATGCAACCTCTGTTTACTCGAATGTCTCTTTCAGACACATTATGAACTTGGACCATTACCCTTCTGGCATAAGCATGGGCTCTAGCGGGCAAAATACTAGGCTTGACCAGCAGTCCCTCTGGCAATTTTCCATCGCCTGGTGCATCCAACATTAATATTTTATTCTTAACATCCTTTCTGATACGGACTCTCCTGTAAGGTACACTGGGCATTTGGCGCCAGGATCAGAGACTCAGGATCCTTCTTCCATACAATTCCGACCGGTTCCTCTGGTTCTGTTTTCAGCATCTCTCGTGCCTCATAGGCCTTCTTAATTAAAGCTGGAACTCTTAAAGCTCTACTAGTCTTTGACCCCTGTTTTTCATAACACAACTGTGCCAGCCTTCCGAACATATGAGCATTTGTTCCAATCAACAAAGGGACACCATCATACAGTCCAGTGGGGGACACACTAAGGCTAGGGTCTCTACTTGTTGACCACTCCAGCCACGGAGGTGGGGAAAGACAGCCAATTCGGATATACCGGAATAGGGGTAGGCCTTCTCCTTAACCCCATACATGCAGTCCTTCTAATGGTTGTGAGTCGTCTGACAAATGCTTCTGATACCAATCCTGGAACATAATTGTCACTTGGGAGCCACTGTCTAATACAGCTCTTGTAGACACTCCATTCACCTTTACAGTGGTCTCCATGGAGGGACCCACTATTCTGGACCAGTCTGGAGAGGCGGTAGTGGGGGCCTGGGCAACTGACCTTGCCACAAAAGGATGTGAGTTAGCATTTTGGTGCCCTCACTGGGATCATTCGTGCACCTCTTAACCACTGATTTGTTCTCCAAGCTCTCCTTGTAGCCTATATGCAACTTTGTCAGTGTCTTTGGGGACTGGCATTCCCTTTTCATGTGCCCATCTTTCCCACAATTATAGCAAAACATACTTTCTGGAGTTTGAGCTGGCCGAGGCGCCACACTGGGAGCCAGGGCGGGGTATTACTAACTGGAAACCTGGGTTCCATCTCTGTCTCTGACGTGATAAGCATTTGGAGACATCTCGTCAGTTTCTCACTTCCATGGTCAAGGAATTGAGTTTGGAGCTGTTATCAGCAGGAGATACATGGGTGGGTACCCCACCCCCATAGCAGATGCAGTCGGATATAGGTCAGGGCCTCGTGACTTGCAGGCGTGGCCTTCATAAAGGGACTGTTTTGAATTCCGGATCTCTCTCAACAGTTCGCCCCATTGTGGCATATCTTTTTCCTTGTCAGAGCACTCATTGACTGTCAACCTCTGCCCTGAACTTCACTTGATGGGTCACCCTCAGTCACTCGAGTCGTAGCCACAGCTGTTGGTGCAGGTACCTCCAGGTCGCCCTTTCTCAACTCCTCGAATTTCTCTCATTAACTCATCATAGGAGGGTGGGGATTCCAGTCCATTTGCCAGGCGTAACTGAAGCAACAGCAGTTCTGAGAAGGGGCAGACTTAAGATTCTGTCCAGTCTGGTTCGGTCCAGTTCAATCGCTGGCAAACTACCCTTTCTGAGGCATTCTTGCAACAATTTTTCCAGCCGAGGACATACACAGACAACAACTCCCTTGGTACTGTTGTGCATTTCTTACTCTCCACCATAGGTCCTCATCAGAATCTGGGCTCCATACACATTCTCCAAGGCCTCAAGATAGGCCTGTGCAGTCGCTTCAGGGTTACTGGCCCGTTTAGCACGGATGGTAGCCAGGGCAGGACCTCGGAGGCTCTCACTAACCCTCTTTAGCCTTGCCTTCCGAGCATTGCCATTCTAGCACTTGGGGGCAACATAGTCTATCCAGGTCTCCCAGTCATCCTCCCTTGGGGGTGGGGAGGTGCCAGAGAAGATCCTCAACCTTCGGTGAGAGTCGTGACTAATGGCAGGTGCAGAAATAGGAGTCTGCATTGGTTCAGCCACCATTACGGGCACTGGAGCAGGAGAGGGTGTTGGGGGAACACCCCAGGTGGCAAGAATAGTTTCTTCAAGTCCTCCAGTTTTCCCTCTCCCAGCAACCATTCAGCAAATTTCTCCTCAAAAGTTTCAGATAGTGGTGGGGCTGATTTCCCCAGGTCTTTACTGTCCTTAATTATCACTCTCCAAGCAGTGAGGGCTCCCTCTGGGGTAATGGTCTGTGGCACTTTGGAGCTATCTATGGGATCCTTAAACTCTACTAGGGCCAGGAAAGTGTGGGTGAGCAGATTAGCATGCCGACCCACCACCACAGGGTTTGTAAACCTTCCACCTTGGAAAGTACTCCTGCACAGTGTCCGTATTGATACAGGGGGATGTCCAGGATAAGCATAGCATTTTGGGGGTCGATCTCCTCCCCAGTACACCACTCCACCAGCCGGTGCACAGCCACTTCTGTCGGGGTACCCATTTTTTCTTAACAGTGGTTCGTAAATATGGCCACTAGAGGACACACAATCCCAGCGGTGAGCCTCCAAGATGTAACCCCTAGATGGCGCTATCCCAGGGGCTACTACCCCTGCCTGATTTGCCACTAACAGGTTGAGGGGCCTGGATCCAATGGCGGGTGCCTCCACCCAGAGGTCAGGGTTGCAATAGTTAAACTAACTTGGTCACAGCCCTCTGGGACACTGCAACCCCTTTCTTCCCACTAGTGGCCCACACAATATATCAAATTACCTTCACAGTATACACTTACCCCAGGTCTGGTTCCGGCACTGGGACCTCCTGTGAAATGAGATACAGTGCAACAATCACAGTACAGTACTTTAACATAGACAAATACCTCAGGCAGTATAACTTTGCTGAAACAAGCAGCTCTGATTTATTTAGGGGATATAACAAGGACAGGGGAAATCAGGTTAATTAGCTTATCACTCTAATAATCTACCTATGGCTCTGTGCACAGGCCTATCCCTATCAGTTACTGTCCCTGGGTACCCAAGCCCTAGTGGCTAGTCAAACCGTGGCAGCTGGTGGGGCCCTTTCACACAGAGAAAAGGAGAATTAAACAGTCAGCAGTACAGTAATTCCATTTGGATTTAATGTGGCAATTCAACAGGAGGCGACCCTGAATTAGTACTCACGACCTCCAAATAAGATAGGGTCCTTCAATGTCAGCAGGGCTCACTTGAGGTACACAAACCTCTTCACACATCCATATAAAAAAGCACTATACCAGGCAGGCTGCATCTGTATCCCGATCGCAATTACTGCACAATACCCAGGAGAACACACAGCAGATTCAGTTCCTGACAGACCGAGTGCAATTTTCAGCAATTCTTCCAGTCTTCTACAGGGTGAGCCTGGTTTCTACTCTTCAGAGATCCTTTGATTCTTTTCACAGGACGGATTCAGTCCTAACAAGCTGTTACACAAGCTGCAGACCGGAACTCTGGGCCTTACACACGGTTTTTGACTAAAACTGCACACTGAAAAAGCACAGGGCTCCTTCCTTCTTCACTGCCAAAGCTCAACTGAAACTCCAACTGACAAAAACGGGCACTTCCTTTGAGTTCCTCCCAGTTCTTGACTGGATTGGCTGTCACTCACAATAGACTGCTGCTGTTGGTCCAAAAGGCACTGAAGTCTAAACTACATCTCCCAGAGTCACTGCCCATACAATCCTCTTGTGGCTGGCTCAGATTATGAGTCAAGTTCTGATTCGTCCAAGGCACCATTTTAGAGCTAGCTTACCCCACACTGATTGGTCCAGTTCAGCAGTTCAAAACTAGAATGGGGAACTAGCAGACACAGTTCTGACTGCAAAGAAAGCAGGTTAGACAAACTGTAATTTCATTATTACTCTAAATAATTTCTGGCAAACAGTTACATCTTTCAGATAGGTTCCCTTTGCACTCCTAGTGACTGCAAAATGAAGTGAATTGGCAGCAGCTCGAGTGGTACTCAGAGAAGCACACAGTCCCCCCATACAAACTAATTATGTCTGCAAGCAGACAGCTCTTAAAGAGACAGTACCAGAGGCTCTAAAAACACTCACTGATAAATGGCTTAAATGCCAAACACCATTCAGGCTTGGAGCATTCAAGCAAGCTCCTGGAAGTCTTTTGGGAACCCCCATTTGCAGGGGGGTTACATAAGGACAACATTTACACTTTGGGACAAGCGTTGGCAGCCTGGACACCTGAGGAACAAGCTGACGAGTTTACTCACAGCTGTGATCGATACGCACAAACTACTCTTAACAGTAGAATAAAGTTTCAGACCTGCATTCTAGGGAAGAAGGCCCTGCTGAGACTTTTTATTTAGCTTTTGTTAACCAGGTAAGTGCACTAGCCATAACATGACTATTTTCAGGCATGACCCGGGAGAGTACAGACATGCAGAAACTTAACAGGATAACAAATTATAAGTGCTTTACATACAATGAGTTAACGTGGATACAATATATCAGAGACATACAGAGTAGACCATTCATAAGTTCATAGGTGCCTACCTACGCAATGAATAGAGAGGACCTTGGACAATAAATTATTAGGTGACAATCATATGAACAGGACAAGGTACACAAAAACAAAAACAGGTAATACAAAAGGAAGAAATAACCATTGAGAGCAGGGGGTGTAATTAAGGAAAAGGTCCCCCACCAATTGCCCAGCTTTCACTGACAACCAATACCACACCATTTATTTGTTTGTTTTTTGATACAGGGTAAGATACACGTACACTAGGAATACATATGCCTATTTTCAGGCACGACCTGGGAGAGTTACAGACTAACAGCAGGAAAACATACAGCAAGCAGTATACATAAATGGAGAGTAAAAGCCATCAGAGAATTACAGTCAACAGACATCATGAACAAGCAGTCAGTTGCAGTCCAAAATGTACTTGCAAAAAAAGGAAACACGGAACAGGGAAAAATTAGTGATATCAACTTTGTGGGTGTCGGTACAGCATGTAGAGAAAGCAGTAACATTTAGTATAAAAGATAATACACATCAGAGAAATTAAGTGGAAAATTCAATATTGCTAGGGCAGCCAGTCCTGTGGTTTCTAGCAGGAGCAAGGTCCAGGAAGACACAATGAGTCCCTTAGAGCCTTACAGAAGATCGGGTAGTTAGGAAAGAGGTGTAATTCTGGGGAAAGGGAGTTCCAGTAGGTAGGGGTATAGACTGCAAAAGCCTGTTTTCCCCAGGCCAGTGGAGCAGCGACGCTCAGTGAGAAGCTGAGAGTCTACAGGCCTTAGCAAGAATGTAGGGGATGGGTGCTTCAGACACCTTGCTAGGGAAGAGGGGGAGCCTGTTTGAAGGAGTTTTTCCACAAACTGTCACAGAGCAAGCGATCACTGGCCAGCTGGGAAGGCCAGGGCCCACACCCAGTGTAAAGGGAAGCAGGACAAGGCCATTAACTTAAGAGAGGCCAGGGCAAAGCGACACATATTATTGTATGATGTAGCCCATCTAGAGAGGACAGCTTTGTTTGCACCCAGGAATACCAGAAGGCCATAAGTGACACTTGGCAGGAGTACACCCTAAACTATGGACTGTCGGGATGTCAGTGACAGGCAGTGTTTGACCCTAAAGGCCATGCCCAGCTTAACGTTAACAGACCTGGAGGCTGAGGAGACACGGATGGAGTAATCAAGGGATGGGTCTAGCCATACTCCTAAGTATTTGAAACTGCTGACACCCTGGAGTAAGGCTCCATCTTTACAGGTGATGGAGAGTTTTGAGGGGGTAACACAGAGTTTTGGTATGGAACCAAAGAGCAAGGACTTGGTCTTTTTGCTGTTTAGGATGAGCTTGTCTGAGGATAGCCTAGACTGAGTGATTGCAGCACTGTGTGAGAGGGATTTTTGGATGTCAGGAACCATCTTGCAACTGTAGTAGGGGTCAAGGTCACTGGCAAGTAAGCTGCAACCAGAGCCAACATCAGGGAGATTACTGATATACACAGAGAAAAGGAGTGGGCCTAGGGCTGAGCCCGGGGGAACCCCAACAGTAATATCAGCAAGGCAGCAAAGTGGAGGTGAACTTGCTGTTCCCTGCCAATTAGGCAGTCAGAGAACCAAGAGTTTGCAGGTGGAGAGACACAAAGGGAAGTGAGTTTGGTTTTGAGGAGCATGTGATTGATCAGGTCGAATGTCACAGTGAGGTCAATCAGTCAATCAAACTTCATTTAACCAGGCTTTTACACTTTTGAGCGAGCTCCTTTGCAAGATGGTCCTGGACCACACATATACAATTGACAACAATAACAATGGCAAGGGTATACAGATAAACAACTGATACATGTAGGAAATTGGTCATCATTACTTCGTAAGAATGTTACGGAGTTACTAACAAGAGTCTGAGATTAACATGTATTATTGTGTAACCTTCGTACAAATGGGAGTTCCCGGAAAGTCTTCCATAAGCTTGCCTAAATGCTCACTGCCAGGCTGGTGTCCTGCGTTTAGCAGGTAATCGTTATTGCCAAAGAGTACCTGTGTAGCCTCTATGTACTGTCACTTTAAGAGCTGCCTAGATAGCAGTAATAATTAATCTGGGAGGGGGCTGAGTGTTGTCATGCTCGAGTCCCGCCCGGGCAGCCAGGTAATCGCTCCGTTTCTGCCATTGCTAATTGCGCAGAGGAAGCCCTGTTCATAGATGTAACTGTTTGCTGATCATTCATTAGAGTAGTAATAATAATGTAGTTTGTCTAACCTGCCTTCTTTGCAGCAAGTACTGTTTTGTTTATCCCCACCATTTTGGCCCGGAACTGCCGTATTGGACTAATCAGTCTGGTGGGACCTAAAATGGAGCTGGACTACAGGAGCTGTCTTGAGTCAAAATCTGTAGGAATTGTAGTTTTGGGCTTTTGGCACCTTTTTGCACCTGAAGAGAGAGCCTTTGTTGTGACTGACAGACAGATCAGCCAACCAAATCTTTTGGATTTGAGGGAAATCCCCAAGCTGCCTGCTGTTTCAGTCAGTTCTGAGCTGGGAAGTGAAATGAGAACAGCTCAAGTGATTTGGACAGTAGTTCTGTGTAGTTTTGCATGGGAGAACATTGAAAGGGCTGAGTTTTGGCCTGCATGTTTGCCTGCTGCCCCTGAGAGGGAGAGAAAATAATTATTTTGGACTAAATCCAAGTTTGTGAAAACGAAGCAAGTCACTGATTTTTTACCAGGTTCATACCTGAAGAAGACCGAAGAATTTGCTGAATGCAATTGGCCTGTCAGGATTTCCAGCTGCTTTTGAATCCCTGGTTTGTGCAGAGACTTTGGAATCATGACTGAAGAGCAGTTTGCCTGGTACAGTAGAATTTCCTTACATGTAAATGTGCTGTGCATTGAAAGTGAGTCGTGATTTGGTCCCCCACTGTGTGAACTGTGTTCTGCTTACTGGAAGCTGTATCCAGCCCAAAACGGACTGTATCCGAATTTGTCTCCATTTGGCCTGGGCCTTTCCACACTGGCCCAGCCAGACTACCCGCTGCACAGAGAAAACCATCGACGAGAGACCTGCCTTGGGATCAGCCCCCTGCTCCACACTTGAACAGGAATGACACCTCGGCGATTCGTGTGGGTCCTGCTTCTCCTGGCACTCCAGATGAACCACCTGCTGTCTTGATTTTCGTCCAGCCTGTGTCCAGTCTTGGGTATCATGAGTAATCATCAGGGTAGCTCCCTGCAACAACAGCCTAATCTAGAAGTGTGTCATCTGATTGTCTTGTTGTTTTCTTTTCACAAACTGAGCCCTCCGGCTCCGGATTACAAATAGTGTGTGTTGTGCATGTTGTTTTCTTCCATCACAGGGCCCCAACCAGCTGCAACGTTCCTGGCTAGCCCACCATTCTCCGTCTGGGTACCCAGAGTGTGTGACTGTTTATGGACCCTGAAGTGCATGCATAACTGTTTGATTGATACAGCCTTTAAGCAAATTAACCTGATTACGCCCCTGCCTTGTTCAAATCCCTCAAATAAATCAGATCTAACTCTTTCTTGCATTTACCCTGACTGTGGTTCCAGTTTATGCAAGAGTACTGTACTGCTGTTATTTGCTGTGTATAACCTTGTTTTACAGGGGGTCCTCAGGGCCAGGCCAGAGGAAAGCCCTGGTAGTAAGTGCAAAGAGTGTGGGTACTTGTGTGGTGTATCAGGGGTATTGTGAAAGTGATTACTGTGTATTGTTCCGGCAACTAGTAAGGAAATAGAGGGGTTACAGTGTCCTGTAAGGCTGTGCCCAGGTTAACTTGACCACTACCAACCCTGACCTCCGGGTGGAGGCACCCGTTTCAGAACTCAGGCCCCTTAACCTGCTACTAGCCAAGCAGGCAGGGGTAGTAGCCCTTGGGATAGCGCCACCTAGGGGTTACAATTACAATACCATCCACTAATAGGTAGAGACTAACGGAAAGGAGGGTGTGGTGTTGGTATAGGGAGGAAGGAACAGGAAGTCTAAGGAAAGGAGGGTGTGGTGTTGGTAGAGGGAGGAAGGAACAGGAAGTCTAAGGAAAGGAGGGTGTGGTGTTGGTAGAGGGAGGAAGGAACAGGAAGTGCTAAGGAAAGGAGGTTGGTGTTGGTAGAGGAGGAAGGAACAGGAAGTGCTAAGGAAAGGAGGGTGTGGTGTTGGTAGAGGGAGGAAGGAACAGGAAGTGCTAAGGAAAGGAGGGTGTGGTGTTGGTAGAGGGAGGAAGGAACAGGAAGTGCTAAGGAAAGGAGGGTGTGGTGTTGGTAGAGGGAGGAAGGAACAGGAAGTCTAAGGAAAGGAGGGTGTGGTGTTGGTAGAGGAGGAAGGAACAGGAAGTCTAAGGAAAGGAGGGTGTGGTGTTGGTAGAGGGAGGAAGGAACAGGAAGTGCTAAGGAAAGGAGGGTGTGGTGTTGGTAGAGGGAGGAAGGAACAGGAAGTGCTAAGGAAAGGAGGGTGTGGTGTTGGTAGAGGGAGGAAGGAACAGGAAGTGCTAAGGAAAGGAGGGTGTGGTGTTGGTGAGGAGGAAGGAACAGGAAGTCTAAGGAAAGGAGGGTGTGGTGTTGGTAGAGGGAGGAAGGAACAGGAAGTGCTAAGGAAAGGAGGGTGTGGTGTTGGTAGAGGGAGGAAGGAACAGGAAGTGCTAAGGAAAGGAGGGTGTGGTGTTGGTAGAGGGAGGAAGGAACAGGAAGTCTAAGGAAAGGAGGTGTGGTGTTGGTGGAGGAGGAAGGAACAGGAAGTGCTAAGGAAAGGGAGGTGTGGTGTTGGTAGAGGAGAAGGAACAGGAAGTGCTAAGGAAAGGAGGGTGTGGTGTTGGTAGAGGGAGGAAGGAACAGGAAGTGCTAAGGAAAGGAGGGTGTGGTGTTGGTAGAGGGAGGAAGGAACAGGAAGTCTAAGGAAAGGAGGGTGTGGTGTTGGTAGAGGGAGGAAGGAACAGGAAGTCTAAGGAAAGGAGGGTGTGGTGTTGGTAGAGGGAGGAAGGAACAGGAAGTCTAAGGAAAGGAGGGTGTGGTGTTGGTAGAGGGAGGAAGGAACAGGAAGTCTAAGGAAAGGAGGGTGTGGTGTTGGTAGAGGGAGGAAGGAACAGGAAGTGCTAAGGAAAGGAGGGTGTGGTGTTGGTAGAGGGAGGAAGGAACAGGAAGTCTAAGGAAAGGAGGGTGTGGTGTTGGTAGAGGGAGGAAGGAACAGGAAGTCTAAGGAAAGGAGGGTGTGGTGTTGGTAGAGGGAGGAAGGAACAGGAAGTCTAAGGAAAGGAGGGTGTGGTGTTGGTAGAGGGAGGAAGGAACAGGAAGTGCTAAGGAAAGGAGGGTGTGGTGTTGGTAGAGGGAGGAAGGAACAGAAAGTCTAAGGAAAGGAGGGTGTGGTGTTGGTAGAGGGAGGAAGGAACAGGAAGTGCTAAGGAAAGGAGGGTGTGGTGTTGGTAGAGGGAGGAAGGAACAGAAAGTGCTAAGGAAAGGAGGGTGTGGTGTTGGTAGAGGGAGGAAGGAACAGGAAGTCTAAGGAAAGGAGGGTGTGGTGTTGGTAGAGGAGGAAGGAACAGGAAGTGCTAAGGAAAGGAGGGTGTGGTGTTGGTAGAGGGAGGAAGGAACAGGAAGTGCTAAGGAAAGGAGGGTGTGGTGTTGGTAGAGGGAGGAAGGAACAGGAAGTGCTAAGGAAAGGAGGGTGTGGTGTTGGTAGAGGGAGGAAGGAACAGGAAGTCTAAGGAAAGGAGGGTGTGGTGTTGGTAGAGGGAGGAAGGAACAGGAAGTCTAAGGAAAGGAGGGTGTGGTGTTGGTAGAGGGAGGAAGGAACAGGAAGTCTAAGGAAAGGAGGGTGTGGTGTTGGTAGAGGAGGAAGGAACAGGAAGTGCTAAGGAAAGGAGGGTGTGGTGTTGGTAGAGGGAGGAAGGAACAGGAAGTCTAAGGAAAGGAGGGTGTGGTGTTGGTAGAGGGAGGAAGGAACAGGAAGTCTAAGGAAAGGAGGGTGTGGTGTTGGTAGAGGGAGGAAGGAACAGGAAGTGCTAAGGAAAGGAGGGTGTGGTGTTGGTAGAGGGAGGAAGGAACAGGAAGTGCTAAGGAAAGGAGGGTGTGGTGTTGGTAGAGGGAGGAAGGAACAGGAAGTGCTAAGGAAAGGAGGGTGTGGTGTTGGTAGAGGGAGGAAGGAACAGGAAGTCTAAGGAAAGGAGGGTGTGGTGTTGGTAGAGGGAGGAAGGAACAGGAAGTGCTAAGGAAAGGAGGGTGTGGTGTTGGTAGAGGGAGGAAGGAACAGGAAGTGCTAAGGAAAGGAGGGTGTGGTGTTGGTAGAGGGAGGAAGGAACAGGAAGTCTAAGGAAAGGAGGGTGTGGTGTTGGTAGAGGGAGGAAGGAACAGGAAGTGCTAAGGAAAGGAGGGTGTGGTGTTGGTAGAGGGAGGAAGGAACAGGAAGTGCTAAGGAAAGGAGGGTGTGGTGTTGGTAGAGGGAGGAAGGAACAGGAAGTGCTAAGGAAAGGAGGGTGTGGTGTTGGTAGAGGGAGGAAGGAACAGGAAGTCTAAGGAAAGGAGGGTGTGGTGTTGGTAGAGGGAGGAAGGAACAGGAAGTCTAAGGAAAGAGGGTGTGGTGTTGGTAGAGGAGGAAGGAACAGGAAGTCTAAGGAAAGGAGGGTGTGGTGTTGGTAGAGGGAGGAAGGAACAGGAAGTCTAAGGAAAGGAGGGTGTGGTGTTGGTAGAGGGAGGAAGGAACAGGAAGTGCTAAGGAAAGGAGGGTGTGGTGTTGGTAGAGGGAGGAAGGAACAGGAAGTCTAAGGAAAGGAGGGTGTGGTGTTGGTAGAGGGAGGAAGGAACAGGAAGTCTAAGGAAAGGAGGGTGTGGTGTTGGTAGAGGGAGGAAGGAACAGGAAGTCTAAGGGAAGGAGGGGTGGTGTTGGTAGAGGAGGAAGGAACAGGAAGTGCTAAGGAAAAGGAGGTGTGGTGTTGGTGAGGGAGGAAGGGACAGAGAAGTCTAAGGAAAGGAGGGTGTGGTGTTGGTAGAGGGAGGAAGGAACAGGAAGTGCTAAGGAAAGGAGGTGTGGTGTTGGTAGAGGAGGAAGGAACAGAAGTGCTAAGGAAAGGAGGGTGTGGTGTTGGTAGAGGGAGGAAGGAACAGGAAGTGCTAAGGAAAGGAGGTGTGGTGTTGGTAGGGAGGAAGGAACAGGAAGTGCTAGGAAAGGAGGTGTGGTGTTGGTAGAGGAGGAAGGAACAGGAAGTGCTAAGGAAAGGAGGGTGTGGTGTTGGTAGAGGAGGAAGGAACAGGAAGTCTAAGGAAAGGAGGGTGTGGTGTTGGTAGAGGGAGGAAGGAACAGGAAGTCTAAGGAAAGGAGGTGTGGTGTTGGTGGGGAGGAAGGAACAGGAAGTCTAAGGAAGGAGGGTGTGGTGTTGGTAGAGGAGGAAGGAACAGGAAGTCTAAGGAAAGGAGGGTGTGGTGTTGGTAGAGGAGGAAGGAACAGGAAGTCTAAGGAAAGGAGGGTGTGGTGTTGGTAGAGGGAGGAAGAAGGAAGTCTAAGGAAAGGAGGGGTGGTGTTGGTAGAGGGAGGAAGGAACAGGAAGTGCTAAGGAAAGGAGGGTGTGGTGTTGGTAGAGGGAGGAAGGAACAGGAAGTCTAAGGAAAGGAGGGTGTGGTGTTGGTAGAGGGAGGAAGGAACAGGAAGTGCTAAGGAAAGGAGGGTGTGGTGTTGGTAGAGGGAGGAAGGAACAGGAAGTGCTAAGGAAAGGAGGGTGTGGTGTTGGTAGAGGGAGGAAGGAACAGGAAGTCTAAGGAAAGGAGGGTGTGGTGTTGGTAGAGGGAGGAAGGAACAGGAAGTGCTAAGGAAAGGAGGGTGTGGTGTTGGTAGAGGGAGGAAGGAACAGGAAGTGCTAAGGAAAGGAGGGTGTGGTGTTGGTAGAGGGAGGAAGGAACAGGAAGTGCTAAGGAAAGGAGGGTGTGGTGTTGGTAGAGGGAGGAAGGAACAGGAAGTGCTAAGGAAAGGAGGGTGTGGTGTTGGTGGAGGAGGAAGGAACAGGAAGTGCTAAGGAAAGGAGGGTGTGGTGTTGGTAGGAGGAAGGAACAGGAAGTGCTAAGGAAAGGAGGGTGTGGTGTTGGTAGAGGGAGGAAGGAACAGGAAGTCTAAGGAAAGGAGGGTGTGGTGTTGGTAGAGGGAGGAAGGAACAGGAAGTGCTAAGGAAAGGAGGGTGTGGTGTTGGTAGAGGAGGAAGGAACAGGAAGTGCTAAGGAAGGAGGGTGTGGTGTTGGTGAGGGAGGAAGGAACAGGAGTGCTAAGGAAAGGAGGGTGTGGTGTTGGTAGAGGAGGAAGGAACGGAAGTCTAAGGAAAGGAGGGTGTGGTGTTGGTAGAGGGAGGAAGGAACAGGAAGTGCTAAGGAAAGGAGGGTGTGGTGTTGGTAGAGGGAGGAAGGAACAGGAAGTGCTAAGGAAAGGAGGGTGTGGTGTTGGTAGAGGGAGGAAGGAACAGGAAGTCTAAGGAAAGGAGGGTGTGGTGTTGGTAGAGGGAGGAAGGAACAGGAAGTCTAAGGAAAGGAGGGTGTGGTGTTGGTAGAGGGAGGAAGGAACAGGAAGTGCTAAGGAAAGGAGGGTGTGGTGTTGGTAGAGGGAGGAAGGAACAGGAAGTGCTAAGGAAAGGAGGTGTGGTGTTGGTAGAGGGAGGAAGGAGGAAGTGCTAAGGAAAGGAGGGTGTGGTGTTGGTAGAGGAGGAAGGAACAGGAAGTGCTAAGGAAAGGAGGGTGTGGTGTTGGTAGAGGGAGGAAGGAACAGGAAGTGCTAAGGAAAGGAGGGTGTGGTGTTGGTGAGGAGGAAGGAACAGGAAGTGCTAAGGAAAGGAGGGTGTGGTGTTGGTGGAGGAGGAAGGAACAGGAAGTGCTAAGGAAAGGAGGGTGGTGTTGGTAGGGGAGGAAGGAACAGGAAGTGCTAAGGAAAGGAGGGTGTGGTGTTGGTAGAGGGAGGAAGGAACAGGAAGTGCTAAGGAAAGGAGGGTGTGGTGTTGGTAGAGGGAGGAAGGAACAGGAAGTGCTAAGGAAAGGAGGGTGGTGTTGGTAGAGGGAGGAAGGAACAGGAAGTGCTAAGGAAAGGAGGGTGTGGTGTTGGTAGAGGGAGGAAGGAACAGGAAGTCTAAGGAAAGGAGGGTGTGGTGTTGGTAGAGGGAGGAAGGAACAGGAAGTGCTAAGGAAAGGAGGTGTGGTGTTGGTAGAGGGAGGAAGGAACAGGAAGTCTAAGGAAAGGAGGGTGTGGTGTTGGTAGAGGGAGGAAGGAACAGGAAGTCTAAGGAAAGGAGGGTGTGGTGTTGGTAGAGGGAGGAAGGAACAGGAAGTGCTAAGGAAAGAGGAGGTGTGGTGTTGGTAGAGGAGGAAGGAACAGAAAGTCTAAGGAAAGGAGGGTGTGGTGGTGGTAGAGGGAGGAAGGAACAGGAAGTGCTAAGGAAAGGAGGGTGTTGGTAGAGGGAGGAAGGAACAGGAAGTGCTAAGGAAAGGAGGGTGTGGTGTTGGTAGAGGGAGGAAGGAACAGGAAGTCTAACGGAAAGGAGGGTGTGGTGTTGGTAGAGGGAGGAAGGAACAGAAAGTCTAAGGAAAGGAGGGTGTGGTGTTGGTAGAGGGAGGAAGGAACAGGAAGTGCTAAGGAAAGGAGGGTGTGGTGTTGGTAGAGGGAGGAAGGAACAGGAAGTCTAAGGAAAGGAGGGTGTGGTGTTGGTAGAGGGAGGAAGGAACAGGAAGTGCTAAGGAAAGGAGGGTGTGGTGTTGGTAGAGGGAGGAAGGAACAGGAAGTCTAAGGAAAGGAGGGTGTGGTGTTGGTAGAGGGAGGAAGGAACAGGAAGTGCTAAGGAAAGGAGGGTGTGGTGTTGGTAGAGGGAGGAAGGAACAGGAAGTGCTAAGGAAAGGAGGGTGTGGTGTTGGTAGAGGGAGGAAGGAACAGAAAGTCTAAGGAAAGGAGGGTGTGGTGTTGGTAGAGGGAGGAAGGAACAGGAAGTGCTAAGGAAAGGAGGGTGTGGTGTTGGTAGAGGGAGGAAGGAACAGGAAGTGCTAAGGAAAGGAGGGTGTGGTGTTGGTAGAGGGAGGAAGGAACAGGAAGTGCTAAGGAAGGAGGGTGTGGTGTTGGTAGAGGAGGAAGGAACAGGAAGTGCTAAGGAAAGGAGGGTGTGGTGTTGGTTGAGGGAGGAAGGAACAGGAAGTGCTAAGGAAAGGAGGGTGTGGTGTTGGTAGAGGGAGGAAGGAACAGAAAGTCTAAGGAAAGGAGGGTGTGGTGGTGGTAGAGGGAGGAAGGAACAGGAAGTGCTAAGGAAAGGAGGGTGTTGGTAGAGGGAGGAAGGAACAGGAAGTGCTAAGGAAAGGAGGGTGTGGTGTTGGTAGAGGGAGGAAGGAACAGGAAGTCTAACGGAAAGGAGGGTGTGGTGTTGGTAGAGGGAGGAAGAGAAGAAAGTCTAGGAAAGGAGGTGTGGTGTTGGTAGAGGGAGAAAGGAACAGGAAGTGCTAAGGAAAGGAGGGTGTGGTGTTGGTAGAGGGAGGAAGGAACAGGAAGTCTAAGGAAAGGAGGGTGTGGTGTTGGTAGAGGGAGGAAGGAACAGGAAGTGCTAAGGAAAGGAGGGTGTGGTGTTGGTAGAGGGAGGAAGGAACAGGAAGTCTAAGGAAAGGAGGGTGTGGTGTTGGTAGAGGGAGGAAGGAACAGGAATGCTAAGGAAAGGAGGGTGTGGTGTTGGTAGAGGAGGAAGGAACAGGAGGGTGCTAAGGAAAGGAGGGTGTGGTTTTGGTAGAGGAGGGAGACAGGAAGTGCTAAGGAAAGGAGGTGTGGTGTTGGTAGAGGGAGGAAGAGACAGAAGAGTCTAAGGAAAGGAGGGTGTGGTGTTGTTGGGGGAGGAAGGAACAGGAGGTGCTAAGGAAGCGAGGGTGTGGTGTTGGTAGAGGGAGGAAGGAACAGGAAGGCTAAGGAAAGGAGGGTGTGGTGTTGGTAGAGGGAGGAAGGAACAGGAAGTGCTAAGGAAAGGAGGGTGTGGTGTTGGTAGAGGGAGGAAGGAACAGAAAGTCTAAGGAAAGGAGGGTGTGGTGTTGGTAGAGGGAGGAAGGAACAGGAAGTGCTAAGGAAAGGAGGGTGTGGTGTTGGTAGAGGGGGAAGGAACAGAAAGTCTAAGGAAAGGAGGTGTGGTGTTGGTAGAGGAGGAAGGAACAGGAAGTGCTAAGGAAAGGAGATTGTGGTGTTGGTAGGGAGGAAGGAACAGAAAGTCTAAGGAAAGGAGGGTGTGGTGTTGGTAGAGGGAGGAAGGAACAGGAAGTGCTAAGGAAAGGAGGGTGTGGTGTTGGTAGAGGGAGGAAGGAACAGAAAGTCTAAGGAAAGGAGGGTGTGGTGTTGGTAGAGGGAGGAAGGAACAGGAAGTGCTAAGGAAAGGAGGGTGTTGGTAGAGGGAGGAAGGAACAGGAAGTGCTAAGGAAAGGAGGGTGTGGTGTTGGTAGAGGGAGGAAGGAACAGGAAGTGCTAAGGAAAGGAGAGGTGTGGTGTTGGTAGAGGGAGGAAGGAACAGAAAGTCTAAGGAAAGGAGGGTGTGGTGTTGGTAGAGGAGGAAGAACAGGAAGTGCTAAGGAAAGGAGGGTGTGGTGTTGGTAGAGGAGGAAGGAACAGGAAGTCTAAGGAAAGGAGGGTGTGGTGTTGGTAGAGGGAGGAAGGAACAGAGAGTCTAAGGAAAGGAGGGTGTGGTGTTGGTAGAGGAGGAAGGAACAGGAAGTGCTAAGGAAAGGAGGTGTGGTGTTGGTAGAGGGAAGGGAACAGGAAGTGCTAAGGAAAGGAGGTGTGGTGTTGGTAGAGGAGGAAGGAACAGAAGTCTAAGGAAAGGAGGGTGTGGTGTTGGTAGAGGGAGGAAGGAACAGGAAGTGCTAAGGAAAGGAGGGTGTGGTGTTGGTAGAGGGAGGAAGGAACAGGAAGTGCTAAGGAAAGGAGGGTGTGGTGTTGGTAGAGGGAGGAAGGAACAGGAAGTGCTATGGAAGGAGGTGTGGTGTTGGTGGAGGAGGAAGGGAACAGGAAGTGAAGAAAGGAGGGTGTGGTGTTGGTAGAGGGAGGAAGGAACAGGAAGTGCTAAGGAAAGGAGGGTGTGGTGTTGGTAGAGGGAGGAAGGAACAGGAAGTGCTAAGGAAAGGAGGGTGTGGTGTTGGTAGAGGGAGGAAGGAACAGGAAGTGCTAAGGAAAGGAGGTGTGGTGTTGGTAGAGGAGGAAGGAACAGGAAGTCTAAGGAAAGGAGGTGTGTGGTGTTGGTAGAGGAGGAAGGAACAGGAAGTCTAAGGAAAGGAGGGTGTGGTGTTGGTAGAGGAGGAAGGAACAGGAAGTGCTAAGGAAAGGAGGGTGTGGTGTTGGTAGAGGAGGAAGGAACAGGAGTCTAAGGAAAGGAGGGTGTGGTGTTGGTAGAGGAGGAAGGAACAGAGAAGTCTAAGGAAAGGAGGGTGTGGTGTTGGTAGAGGGAGGAAGGAACAGGAAGTCTAAGGAAAGGAGGGTGTGGTGTTGGTAGAGGGAGGAAGGAACAGAAAGTCTAAGGAAAGGAGGGTGTGGTGTTGGTAGAGGGAGGAAGGAACAGGAAGTCTAAGGAAAGGAGGGTGTGGTGTTGGTAGAGGAGGAAGGAACAGAAAGTGCTAAGGAAAGGAGGGTGTGGTGTTGGTAGAGGAGGAAGGAACAGGAAGTCTAAGGAAAGGAGGGGTGGTGTTGGTGGAGGAGGAAGGAACAGGAAGTGCTAAGGAAAGGAGGGTGTGGTGTTGGTAGAGGGAGGAAGGAACAGGAAGTGCTAAGGAAGGAGGGTGTGGTGTTGGTAGAGGAGGAAGGAACAGAAAGTCTAAGGAAAGGAGGGTGTGGTGTTGGTGAGAGGAAGGAACAGGAAGTGCTAAGGAAAGGAGGGTGTGGTGTTGGTAGGGAGGAAGGAACAGGAAGTGCTAAGGAAAGGAGGGTGTGGTGTTGGTAGAGGGAGGAAGGAACAGGAAGTGCTAAGGAAAGGAGGGTGTGGTGTTGGTAGAGGGAGGAAGGAACAGGAAGTGCTAAGGAAAGGAGGGTGTGGTGTTGGTAGAGGGAGGAAGGAACAGAAAGTCTAAGGAAAGGAGGGTGTGGTGTTGGTAGAGGGAGGAAGGAACAGGAAGTGCTAAGGAAAGGAGGTGTGGTGTTGGTAGAGGGAGGAAGGAACAGGAAGTGCTAAGGAAAGGAGGGTGTGGTGTTGGTAGAGGGAGGAAGGAACAGGAAGTGCTAAGGAAAGGAGGGTGTGGTGTTGGTAGAGGGAGGAAGGAACAGGAAGTGCTAAGGAAAGGAGGTGTGGTGTTGTGGAGGAGGAAGGAACAGGAAGTCTAAGGAAAGGAGGGTGTGGTGTTGGTAGAGGGAGGAAGGAACAGGAAGTGCTAAGGAAAGGAGGGTGTGGTGTTGGTAGAGGGAGGAAGGAACAGGAAGTGCTAAGGAAAGGAGGGTGTGGTGTTGGTAGAGGGAGGAAGGAACAGGAAGTGCTAAGGAAAGGAGGGTGTGGTGTTGGTAGAGGGAGGAAGGAACAGAAAGTCTAAGGAAAGGAGGGTGTGGTGTTGGTAGAGGGAGGAAGGAACAGGAAGTGCTAAGGAAAGGAGGGTGTGGTGTTGGTAGAGGGAGGAAGGAACAGGAAGTGCTAAGGAAAGGAGGGTGTGGTGTTGGTAGAGGGAGGAAGGAACAGAAAGTCTAACGGAAGGAGGGTGTGGTGTTGGTAGAGGGAGGAAGGAACAGAAAGTCTAAGGAAAGGAGGGTGTGGTGTTGGTAGAGGGAGGAAGGAACAGGAAGTGCTAAGGAAAGGAGGGTGTGGTGTTGGTAGAGGGAGGAAGGAACAGGAAGTGCTAAGGAAGGAGTGTGGTGTTGGTAGAGGGAGGAAGGAACAGGAAGTGCTAAGGAAAGGAGGGTGTGGTGTTGGTAGAGGGAGGAAGGAACAGGAAGTGCTAAGGAAAGGAGGGTGTGGTGTTGGTAGAGGAGGAAGGAACAGGAAGTGCTAAGGAAAGGAGGGTGGGTGTTGGTAGAGGAGGAAAACAGGAAGTAGGAAAGGAGGGTGTGGTGTTGTGGGGAGGAAGGAACAGGAAGTGCTAAGGAAAGGAGGGTGTGGTGTTGGTAGAGGGAGGAAGGAACAGGAAGTGCTAAGGAAAGGAGGGTGTGGTGTTGGTAGAGGGAGGAAGGAACAGGAAGTCTAAGGAAAGGAGGGTGTGGTGTTGGTAGAGGGAGGAAGGAACAGGAAGTCTAAGGAAAGGAGGGTGTGTTGGTAGAGGGAGGAAGGAACAGGAAGTGCTAAGGAAAGGAGGTGTGGTGTTGGAGGGAGGAAGGAACAGGAAGTGCTAAGGAAAGGAGGGTGTGGTGTTGGTAGAGGAGGAAGGAACAGGAAGTGCTAAGGAAAGGAGGTGTGGTGTTGGTAGAGGGAGGAAGGAACAGGAAGTGCTAAGGAAAGGAGGGTGTGGTGTTGGTAGAGGGAGGAAGGAACAGGAAGTGCTAAGGAAAGGAGGGTGTGGTGTTGGTAGAGGGAGGAAGGAACAGGAAGTGTAAGGAAAGGAGGGTGTGGTGTTGGTAGAGGGAGGAAGGAACAGGAAGTCTAAGGAAAGGAGGGTGTTGGTAGAGGGAGGAAGGAACAGGAAGTGCTAAGGAAAGGAGGGTGTGGTGTTGGTAGAGGGAGGAAGGAACAGGAAGTCTAACAGAAAGGAGGGTGTGGTGTTGGTAGAGGGAGGAAGGAACAGAAAGTCTAAGGAAAGGAGGGTGTGGTGTTGGTAGAGGGAGGAAGGAACAGGAAGTCTAAGGAAAGGAGGGTGTGGTGTTGGTAGAGGGAGGAAGGAACAGGAAGTGCTAAGGAAAGGAGGGTGTGGTGTTGGTAGAGGGAGGAAGGAACAGAAAGTCTAAGGAAAGGAGGTGTGGTGTTGGTAGAGGGAGGAAGGAACAGGAAGTCTAAGAAAGGAGGGTGTGGTGTTGGTAGGGAGGAAGGAACAGGAAGTGCTAAGGAAAGGAGGGTGTGGTGTTGGTGGGAGGAAGGAACAGAAAGTCTAAGGAAAGGAGGTGTGGTGTTGGTAGAGAGGAAGGAACAGGAAGTGCTAAGGAAAGGAGGGTGTGGTGTTGGTAGAGGGAGGAAGGAACAGGAAGTGCTAAGGAAAGGAGGGTGTGGTGTTGGTAGAGGGAGGAAGGAACAGGAAGTCTAACGGAAAGGAGGGTGTGGTGTTGGTAGAGGGAGGAAGGAACAGAAGTCTAAGGAAAGGAGGGTGTGGTGTTGGTAGAGGGAGGAAGGAACAGGAAGTGCTAAGGAAAGGAGGGTGTGGTGTTGGTAGAGGGAGGAAGGAACAGGAAGTGCTAAGGAAAGGAGGGTGTGGTGTTGGTAGAGGGAGGAAGGAACAGAAAGTCTAAGGAAAGGAGGGTGTGGTGTTGGTAGAGGGAGGAAGGAACAGGAAGTGCTAAGGAAGGAGGGTGGTGTTGGTAGAGGGAGGAAGGAACAGGAAGTGCTAAGGAAAGGAGGGTGTGGTGTTGGTAGAGGGAGGAAGGAACAGGAAGTGCTAAGGAAAGGAGGGTGGCGGTAGAGGGAGGAAGGAACAGAAAGTCTAAGGAAAGGAGGGTGTGGTGTTGGTAGAGGGAGGAAGGAACAGAAAGTCTAAGGAAAGGAGGGTGTGGTGTTGGTAGAGGGAGGAAGGAACAGGAAGTGCTAAGGAAAGGAGGGTGTTGTGTTGGTAGAGGGAGGAAGGAACAGGAAGTCTAAGGAAAGGAGGGTGTGGTGTTGGTAGAGGGAGGAAGGAACAGAAAGTCTAAGGAAAGGAGGGTGTGGTGTTGGTAGAGGGAGGAAGGAACAGGAAGTCTAAGGAAAGGAGGGTGTTGGTAGAGGGAGGAAGGAACAGGAAGTGCTAAGGAAAGGAGGGTGTGGTGTTGGTAGAGGGAGGAAGGAACAGGAAGTCTAACGGAAAGGAGGGTGTGGTGTTGGTAGAGGGAGGAAGGAACAGAAAGTCTAAGGAAAGGAGGGTGTGGTGTTGGTAGAGGGAGGAAGGATCAGAAAGTCTAAGGAAAGGAGGGGTGGTGTTGGTAGAGGAGGAAGGAACAGAAGTGCTAAGGAAAGGAGGTGTGGTGTTGGTAGAGGAGGAAGGAACAGGAAGTCTAAGGAAAGGAGGTGTGGTGTTGGTAGAGGGAGGAAGGAACAGAAACTCTAAGGAAAGGAGGGTGTGGTGTTGGTAGGGAGGAAGGAACAGGAAGTCTAAGGAAAGGAGGTGTTGGTAGAGGAGGAAGGAACAGGAAGTGCTAAGGAAAGGAGGTGTGGTGTTGGTAGAGGAGGAAGGAACAGGAAGTCTAACGGAAGGAGGTGGTGTTGGTAGAGGAGGAAGGAACAGAAAGTCTAAGGAAAGGAGGGTGTGGTGTTGGTAGAGGGAGGAAGGAACAGAAAGTCTAAGGAAAGGAGGGTGTGGTGTTGGTAGAGGGAGGAAGGAACAGGAAGTGCTAAGGAAAGGAGGGTGTGGTGTTGGTAGAGGGAGGAAGGAACAGAAAGTCTAAGGAAAGGAGGGTGTGGTGTTGGTAGAGGGAGGAAGGAACAGGAAGTGCTAAGGAAAGGAGGGTGTGGTGTTGGTAGAGGGAGGAAGGAACAGGAAGTGCTAAGGAAAGGAGGGTGTGGTGTTGGTAGAGGGAGGAAGGAACAGAAAGTCTAAGGAAAGGAGGGTGTGGTGTTGGTAGAGGGAGGAAGGAACAGGAAGTGCTAAGGAAAGGAGGGTGTGGTGTTGGTAGAGGGAGGAAGGAACAGGAAGTCTAAGGAAAGGAGGGTGTGGTGTTGGTAGAGGAGGAAGGAACAGGAAGTCAAGGAAAGGAGGTGTGGTGTTGGTAGAGGGAGGAAGGAACAGGAAGTCTAACGGAAAGGAGGGTGTGGTGTTGGTAGAGGGAGGAAGGAACAGAAAGTCTAACGGAAAGGAGGGTGTGGTGTTGGTAGAGGGAGGAAGGAACAGAAAGTCTAAGGAAAGGAGAGTGTGGTGTTGGTAGAGGGAGGAAGGAACAGGAAGTGCTAAGGAAAGGAGGGTGTGGTGTTGGTAGAGGGAGGAAGGAACAGGAAGTGCTAAGGAAAGGAGGGTGTGGTGTTGGTAGAGGGAGGAAGGAACAGAAAGTCTAACGGAAAGGAGGGTGTGGTGTTGGTAGAGGGAGGAAGGAACAGAAAGTCTAAGGAAAGGAGGGTGTGGTGTTGGTAGAGGGAGGAAGGAACAGAAAGTCTAACGGAAAGGAGGGTGTGGTGTTGGTAGAAGGAGGAAGGAACAGGAAGTCTAAGGAAAGGAGGGTGTGGTGTTGGTAGAGGGAGGAAGGAACAGAAAGTCTAAGGAAAGGAGGGTGGCGGTAGAGGGAGGAAGGAACAGGAAGTGCTAAGTTGTAAACACTGCCCCAGTTAGGAGTCCAGAGTCCATAGATAAGCTGATGTCATCAGTCAGTTTTGTCAGGGGTGTAGAGGTGCGATAATTTTTCCAAAAAACATGTTGGGCGGAAGACAGGAGACTGAACTTGGATATATGGTCACTTAACTAACTGTGATGCTACAATGCTTTCCAGGACTTTGGAGAATACTGAGAGTATGGCAATAGGGCGATAGTTGTCCATGAGTCTAGGATCACCTG
This sequence comes from Neoceratodus forsteri, assembly GCA_016271365.2. Taxonomy (NCBI): domain Eukaryota; kingdom Metazoa; phylum Chordata; order Ceratodontiformes; family Ceratodontidae; genus Neoceratodus; species Neoceratodus forsteri. Next base: position 1,097,127,656 of record CM028134.1, on the reverse strand, counting down.
CTTTAAACACTGAGTGATTCTAGCGATTTTCCAGGCATCAGCGATAACTCCAGTGGAGAGGAAGAGATTTAGGATTTTTGAGATGGGCTGCGCTATGCAGGAGGCTGCGAGTTTCAGCAGCTTTGATTCAAGGCAATCAGACTGTAGGTTCATACTAAGAGTCATACTAAGATACTGTATGAGGCAACAAAGGCTGAAATGCCCATAATGGCCTCAGGCCTACAATTAACAATTTGGAGACTTGTTCAAATTCCTAGTAGCATCAAGTCTATTTTTAAAGTAAATTTATTGTCACTAATTATGACACTAGTTGGTAATTTATTCCATGGTGTAACAACTCATTGCGAAAAGAAGTGAGCTCTTTTTTTAGTATGATATTTGTTTCTGGATAATTGGAGTGGATGACCTCTTGTATTAATCTTAATCTGTTTAAGGTCAAGACCACTATGGACAAATAAGTGTTCATCGTTATGCAGATCCCATAAAAGCAAGAGATCATCTCTTATACGGACTCCACAACTGTGAACCAAAATCCACAAAGGTTGTTGCCAGGTGTAATAGAGAGCAGTAGTTTCCTCACTTCTGCTACTTTAACAGACCAAAGGTAGAGGGGGAGCACGGTATGGCAGAGGGTGGAGGTCATGTGACAGATGCCAAGGTCCCGGGGGTGGCATCACCAATGTCCATGAGAGCAGAGAGGTCTGAGAATTTGGAGCTGAAGGCATTTGCGATTGTGGCAGGGTTATTACAATTTATACCACTGATGAGTACGTCAGAAAGGGGAGGTTTAGTTTTTGTGCCTAAGATCTACGTAAATTTTAATGCATCAAATGTTATATTGTTTAGATTCTGTGACTGGCCCTACATATAGGACTACTGTACTGCCATCATTGTGCTGACACTTCCAGCCCTCCCAAAGAATAGTACTGTCATCATTATGCTGACCCCACACACACACACACAAATACACACACACATTTACATTAGCATTACTGCTCAAAGATTCATGCACTACTATATGTTTATAATTTTTACTCTAGTTACGCTTGCAACTTTTGCACATCTGTGTTTTTGTGTATTTTGTCTCCACACTTGCAGTATGGTGCTTTGTGTTACACGCTTCCATGTTTTTTTTCCACACTAAGCATATGCTGCACTAGATCCGCTGCATTCTGTATCAAGACTCCTGCTCCCTCTCCCCCAGGCCGCACCTGGAAACAAGCTTGGCTTAGCAGTCTGGTGACACAGAGGGCTGAGGTGTTGAACGCCTTACCTCCTGCCGAGAGGGCAACCCATGTTTGTGAATGAGCATGGGTTGTTGGGGTCAGCTAAGGTGGGAGAGGATCAAGCATCCAAAGTTCCGAGGAACTGCTCTCCTCCCTCTTCCTGGGTGGGGTGGCTTTTTAGCCAGATCTATGACTGACCCCAGGTGGAAGCCTGGCAGTAGTGCAGTCAAGGGTGGCATGGAAAGGGAGAAGCCATGGCTATGTGGTGTCTGTGCTTCCACACAGCATGCACTCAAGTGTGGCCATGGCAGGGGATGAGAAAGAGAGAAAATGAAAAAGGTGAATGGGATCCATTACCTTCCCGACGCATACCAAGTTCCCGAAATTGTTGTACGACGCAAATTCCAAACACATTTCTGTAACGTCATACTCCGACATACCATGTTCCGACAATGCTTACAATGCTCACCAAGGATTTAAAACATACTCACAAAAAGAAGCAGCATTGGGTGCGTTGGTCACATTTCTTTCCATGATGTGAGAGCGCTACTGATCGCTTACTGACACTTACTAGAGGTGTACACAGCAGATGTGTGTGTGCAGATCCTTACAAGTAAATCCAAACACTCATACCCCATATATTTTTTCTACAATGTGTCGGTGCTACAATAAGTGCTTAAATGAACCTTTGCGGGTGGTCTCACTCGACACTGACACAGCAGATGATCGCTTATTAATACAAGTGTGTGCAGATCCTTACCCATATATTTTGTACAATGTGTCGGTGACTTGACAATCGGGAAAAAGTACTGTCGATTAAAAGCTCAGTCGGGAGATTGATTACGGGAATTTTATTTTCGGGACTATGCGAGTCGGGAAAGCGTACCTATTCCAGGTGAACGGGGCTTTGTCAAGCCCTGGCCACCAGCCCCAGACCCACTCTGCTGCACGGGACCACCTGGTCCATCAGAAGGTGAATCACGACGAGGGGGGGAGGATGGCCCTTCCCTGTCCAGCCCCCACCGGGGGGAAGGACCTGTGGTGGAACTTCAAGACCAGTCTGGTCTCAGGGGAGGTTGTGGCCAACTCATGGTGGTGGTAACAGGGCTGACTAACTGCCCTATCCACCGAGACAGAGACAAAGAGAGAGAGAGAGAGAGAATGGATCTTTAGCTCCGTATACCTACCTTAGTCCCCGAGTTTTAAAAAATAAATAGAATATTTTGCTTGGGGGGAGCCTGACAATCTGGTTTGTCAGCTGAAAATCTGACTTTCATTTTGGAGAGAGCCTGAAAATGAAATCCTGTCTACGAAAAAACTCTGCATGTGATGCTTTCTCTCAAAGGGCATGAACATCACCTTACAGATCAGTGCACGGGGCCTGGCAGAGTAAGCTTGTACTGTCGTTTGTAACACCGCACTCCTCAGCTGTTCTGCACTGCAGAGCTACCAAACACAGGTCTCATGAACACTGAACCTTGACCCTAGATTTCTGCAAAGAAATGACACCACTGTGTGCCGACTGGGCAGTAACCGCATGGCTTCACTGGGGGTCTGAGTTTTCAATACATCAACAGACAGGCAGGCCTACTGCAGAAAATGAACTCTGCCACTCCTTGCTAGATTCCTTTCTGACATTCATTAGGGGCTGAAGGTAATTTTCTACATGGAAGGGCTTTCTAGATGGAGTCTCAGACTATGAAAAGAAATCTTATTAGAACAATAGCCTGGTTGAACTGAAAGTGTATTTCTTCATTTCCTTTATAATTAGTGCAGTGAATCATAGAAACAGACAATGATGGCAGAAAAAGATCAATGATCCCTCCAGTCTGCCCGAATTCCCTATTTAGACCTAACACCTAATGTCTCTCCAGTGTCTTAGCCCTTCCCTTCCTTCCTTCCTCCGTTTCACCTTCCAGATTCTATACCCCTCATTCTATCCTAATTGTGCTTGAACCCACCAACAGTTTTTGCAACCACCACTTCAGGAGGCAGATTGTTCCATGGCTCCACCACCCTTTCTGTACAATAATGCTTCCTCGTGTACCTTCTGAGCCTCCCTCCTGTCATTTTCCACTTGTGTCCCCATGACCGTGAACTAGTATTCAAGCTAAGTATTTCCCGCAGTTCACCTTATTAATTCTTTTCAGGAACTTGAAAGTCTCTGTCATATCATCCCTCTCCATTCTGGTCTCCAGCAAGTAAATGTTCAATGCCTTGAGGCACTCCTCATAGGACCTGCCCTGTTGGCTCTGAATCATTTTGTTAGCCTGCACTGCACCATCTCTAGCCTATCTCTATCTTTCCTGAGGTGAGGACTCCAGAACTGGGCACAGTGTGGCCTCACTAAAGATCTGTATAAGGCAAGTATTACCTCTTCCCTTATGCTATAAATACCCCTCCTGATACACCCCAGCATCCTACTCACTGCGTTATATGCCTTGCTGCACTGACTCGATTGTTTGAGGGAGCCACTGATGATAACTCCAAGGTCCCGTTACTCAGCCGTAGTGCTAAGTCTCACCCCAGCCATCCAGTACTCAGTCCTAGGGTTCTAGTTCCCTAGGTGCATTACCTTGCACTTCTTGGCATTCAGTTTCCACTGCCAAACCTTAGACACCCCTTTAGCGTTTGTACATCACACTACATTTCCTTGATTCCATCGTCACTATCCACCCTCACACAGAGCTTAGTGTCATCTGCGAAGAGAAACAGACTGCCTTGGACACCCTCATCAATCTCGCTAACGAACTTACAGAAGAGGACCAGTCCCAGAACAGATGCTGTGGTATCCCGTTCATGACCGCCCTCTCTGCTGACTTGGCCCCACTGACTACAATCCTCTGCTGCCTCCCCTTTAGCCAGTTACCTACCCAGTTTACTATGACCTTAACCACACCCAAATCATCCATCTTCTTCAGCAAGCATCTGTGAGGCACCGGGTCAAAAGTCTTGCTTAAGTCAAAGTAGAGCAAATCCACAGTGCAGTCCCAATCCAATTCCCTTACCACCCAGTCAAAGAAAACTATCAGATTAGTCTGACAAGACCTTCCTGCCACAAATCCCTGCTGTTTTCTATCCTGGAGTCTGTTGCTCTCCAAGTAGTCCACAATGTCCTCTTTGACAAGTGATTCCATCAGCTTAGTAAGTAAGTAAGATTTTATTTATCAAGCATCCTATCCCTGAGGCTCAGGGTGATGTACAATGTACAAACAGTGGCAACACGTTAAAATAAATACAAATTCAAAAAAGATCAATAACAAGTTAAAAGCAATATGGGTTTTTTTTTGCTCCTCCCAAGCACCCCGATTGGCCACTCCTTCAGGTTTCCTAGGAACCACGCCGCCACTCCACCCCCATCGCCATCCACTGCTCCCATCAGCAGCAGCAGCCCCTGGGAGACCCGATGTATCCCTTCCATCAGGCAGGTGCCCCCTTCCAAGGGAGAAGGCACCTGTATGCGCATCTACTTAACCTGGGTGCTGCAGGGGTCGGTCCGGGCGATCCGGGGCTCTGTGGCGACGGGGACCATTGGCCGTCATCAGGCTGATCGGGGGGCAGTCTTCCATTTTCTGGCCCTCCCGCTCATCCCTGATTTAGCCAGCGTGTGGCGGCAACCTGAGGCAGGGACGTGTCGAAGCTTACACTCCATGCACGCTGTCCAATCCACCTCCAGGTGCCAAGGCCCTGCCCCCTTCCCCGGGAGGGAAGCATCCAATGGACACTCTGAAACCCCCCCCTGCCGATCTACACTCCTGATACCTGGGCTTGAGGCATGAAACATAGAAACATAGAATTTGACAGCAGATAAGGACTGCTTGGCCCACCCAGTCTGCCCATTTCCCTACCTAATGGATAAGCTGCAGATCCTAGTTAACCAGCAGCCTACTTCTTCCTACCCCCCCCCCCAGAATTGCCTTATGACTGTCCCATGCATGCTTGAATTCCACCACTGTTTTTGACTCCACAACCTCCTCCGAAGGCGCTCCATGCATCCACAACCTCTCTGTGAAAAATACTCCTTAAACTATCTCTGAGCCGCCTCTCTATCTCCAAATTGTGCCTCTTGTTCTTGCACACTCTTTTTGAAAGATGCTACCCTCTTGGACTTTGTTGATTCCTTGAGGTACTTGAAAGTTTCTATCATGTCCCCCCTCTCCTCCTTTCCCTCGAGGGCATACATATTAAGCTCCTTAAGTCTCTCTTCATATGTCTTCCGTTGCAGACCCTGCACCATTTTAGATTGCCCTCTCTGGACAGCTTCCATCCTGTCTATGTCTTTGTGGAGATTGGGTCTCCAGAACTGCATGCAGTACTCAGATGGGGTCTGACCAGCTGTCTGTACAGAGGGATAATAACTTCCTGTTTTCTACTGGTGATGCCTCTCCCTATGCATCCCAGTATCCCCAACCCTCCTTGCTGCCTCTCATTGCTTGCCCACCTTTAGGTCATCTGATATGACTACCCCCAGGTCCCTTTCCATTTTTGTTGTTGTTAGTATCTCACCCCCCATTGTGTACTCTTCCCCAGGGTTTTTGTTTCCCAGGTGCATTACCTTGCACTTCTTAGCACTGAATCTAAGCTGCCATACATTTGACCATTCCTCTAACCTTGCCAAGTCCCTTCTCATCCTTTCCACCCCACCTTGTGCATCAACTCTGTTGCAGATCTTTGTATCATCTGCAAAGAGACATACTTTTCCTTCCAGTCCTTCCGCAATGTCGCTTATAAAGACATTGAAGAGGACCGGTCCTAATACTGAACCCTGTGGTACCCCACTAGTAACCCTCCTTTCTTCAGAGTGGACTCCATTTACTATTACTCTCTGTGTCCTAGCTTGGGTTGCCAGCATGCCGAGTGAACCCCTTCACTCGGTGCCACGAAGTTGTCCAAAAGCAACATGTTTGATAGTAAGTGAAACAGCAGCTGGGTAATTCAGAATAAACCAATACTAATGCTAGGTCCCAAAGGCCTCCCTAAAATATGTGCTTTCAGGCCCCACTTGAAGGCCTCCAGCGAGGGGATCTACCTCAGGACCCAGGAAGCAAAAATTCCATAGGGCCGAGCATGCACAATGCAGATCACCAGATGTTTTTAGCCGAGCCCTGAAATTACTAGGATGCTCTTCTCAGAGGAGCAGAGAGAGAGCGCTGAGAGCTTCCCTATTATAGAAGTAAGACTGACAGGTCTGTAGTTCTCCGCATGTTCCTTGCCCCCCCACCACCACCATTATAGAGCAGAGCTATGTCCACCACCCTCCAATCCTTCGGAACTCCCCCTGTCCTTAGAGAGCTGTTGAATAGACCTACCAGGAGTTCAGCCAGTTCTGCTGCTAGCTCCCTGAGTAACCTTGGATGGAACCCATCTGGTTCTAGGGCCTTATCTTTTTTTTGTGCTGCCAGCCCTTTCTGGATCCTTTTGCTTGTAAATTTGGCTGCCTCATCTCAGGACCCCTTTGTTAGCCGCAGTGCCAATTTCATGAGGTCACTCTTCTCCATAGTGAAAACTAAGCGAAGGAATAATTAAGGATGGTGACCTTTTGCCTGTCCTCCCCATCACCCTACCCCTCCGGTAACCTTACGATTCCCCCTCCTTTCTTCCCCCCTAATATATCAGAACTGTTTTTCTCTACTCTTGACCTCATTTGCAGTATGCAGCTCTGTGTCTGCTTTTGCCTCCCTAACTGCCCTCTTTGCCTCCCTAACTGCCCTCCTTGCCTCCCTTACTGCCCTCCTTGCCTCCCTATTTTTCAGTATATATTTTCCCCAGTCTTCCTTCCCATGCAGTTCTTTAGACTTGTAGAAGGCCTTTTTCTTTGCCCTCACTACTTTTTGAACTCTTGCCAATAACCATAACGGTCTCTTAAACCTCTTCTTTTTGGTTACCATTCTCATGCAAAACTTAGATTCCTTGAGAATAGCTCCCTTAGTTACCACCATCTCTCTTCCACCCCTATGTTGTTCACCCCCCCAACTAACTTTTCGCTGACCAGCTCCTTCAGCCTGTTGAAGTCCACTCTTCTGAAACACAGGACTTCAGCTCTTGATTGTGGGTTTCAGACCCAAAGGCAAGTTCAAACCAAATGGAGTTATGGTCACTGTTCCACAGTAGCTCCCCTATCTCACTGCTCCAATCAGCTCTGAGTTGGTGAACACCACATAGAGAACTGCAGTCTGCCTGGTGGTTTCCTTAACCAGCTGTAGCAGCAGACAGTCCTGGAAGGAATTCAGCAAGGCCGGACTTCTGGTACTCCTGGCCACTGGAATATCCCAGTCAATGTCTGGCAGGTGGGTCTATGTGATAATGGCGAACGCCTCAAGGCAATCACCATTATCGCTCAGAGTGCCGAACACATTTTCGGCACTCTGACAACCCTGGCGCACCAGCACAATGGCATGGGACATATTTACTACTTTCTGGGGGTGGGCTGCGCCTCAAACCCCCTAGCAGGGGCTTAGCCTCCGAACCCCCACGCAAGGATTCTCAACCCAGGGGGCATGCGGGGTGAAGTAGTAAAATAAAGGTTCGCCGGGCTATAAAATCGCACCAGCGCCCGGACCCAAATCCGTACCTCAGCCACCCCAGCCATCTAACCAATCCCCAGCATGCAAGCAGCTCAACCCCAACTCAGTCCCTCCCAAGCTCTCACCCCTCCCAGCCCACGCTCACCATGCTCACTCCCACCCCACCCCAGCGTGCGTATAGCGACATCCTGTCGCCTGGTTCGCCTCACCCCTCATCTAGTCGCCCTACCTGTCAGTCGCCGTGAGTGGATTGTGCAGGGAAGGTGTCGCCGTAAGGGACGGCGCCTTTCCTCATGCGCCCACTTCACGGGTTACCCTGGCAGGTTCAGATCACCCACCATCTATACTTCCCCCTTTGCCATCCCTCTTTTCAGTTCTTCCCGGAGCTCTCTGTCTCTCTTTTCCTCTTGCCCCGGAGGTCTACAGATCACTTCCAAGCACAGTTTCTTGCTTGACGCTGCTGTGAGTTGCATCCACAGTGACTCACTCTCTCCATTATTACCCTGCTGCACCCCTCTTCTGCTGCCTCAATGCCCTCCTTTACAAAAAGGGCTACCCCTTCCCCTCTAACTGCTCCTCTATCCCTCATAAACAGTCAGTACCCAGGGACAGTCAGGTCCCAATCATTTTCCAAAGCCCACGTCTCTGTGATCCTCTGTAGGTCCTCCTCCGTGTCCACCCTCAGCACTTGGAGGTCACTGGTTTTGTTACCCAGGTTCCTGGCATCAAGCCATACCCTTACAATCTGACCTCTGATCCTTCACTGCTACTACCCTTATGGTTTCCTCATCCTCTTATCCTTTTGTTTGTTTGATGTTTGCACATTTTGCATTACCCCTCTCTCATGTCTCCTCACCTAGTCCAGTTGGAGCCACAACTTCTTTTGCACCCACTGTGTTGCTACAAGCTCCCAGATGTGGGGGCATACTAGCTAGCATCCCCTTCCTCTCGGCGGCCACCATGGTTCTCCTAGTTCCAGTCTCCCCCTCAGTCAGTTTAAATGTCTGATACAGATGTCAAACTGCTGCCCCAGCGCGTAGGTGCCATCTCTTTTCTAGTGAAGTCTGTCACCTTTGAAAAGTCTCCTATCCCAGAAGTTCCCCCAATCCCCCACAGAGTGGTACCTCTCCTCCTGACGTCACCCCTTAAGCCACCCATTAAACTCCTCATTTACATCACTCCTTATCCTACCATGCTTCCCTTCCATAGAAACATAGAAACAGACTTTGATGGCAGATAAGGACTGCTTGGCCCACCTAGTCTGCCCATTTCCCTACCTACAGTATAAGCTGCAGATCCTATTTAACCAACAGCCTATTTCTTCCTACCCCCCCAAAAAATTGCCTACCCTGACCCACACAGGGAGGACTTCGGAAAATGCCAGGGAGGCTGAGTGTGCCACCAAGCTGTCCTCATTTATGGACGTTCTACTTCACCATCTCTATTGACTGGTTTGCCAGATCACTGATTCCCAGATATACCAGCACCCCAAGCTCCCCCTGCTCCCTCTCCGCCATCCTCCCTATCCTGTTTAAATACCTGATGGCCGATGCATCAGGAAGGCACCAGACCATCCCTCTCCCATCCAACCCCCACCACCACCCTCTCTACCCCTCTAATCATTGAGTCCCTGACCACCAAGACTCTCCTGGTAGATTTGTTCCCCCTGGGTGCCATCATGTTGTCCTGCCCTTTTCCTTTGACAGACTTGGAGCCCCCGCCCCCCAGTGAAGTCAGGCACGTGGCCTCCTCTATGAGTGTGGAGTGGTTCACCATCTGAATGGTGCTGGGCTAGCCAATCTCCTTATGGCTGCCCCGGCCCCCTTCCTCTCCCAATTGGGAAAAACATTAATTAGGAGGTATATCGATCTCAGGCATTATGGTATTAACATAGAAACATAGACTTTGACGGCAGATAAGGACCGCTTGGCCCACCCAGTCTGCCAATTAAAAGAAAAACAATCAGTCCAAGCTAAGGGTGTAACAAAAATCAACTTCTGAGAAACGAAAATTACATCCCTACTGTAATTCTTGATCTTCTGGTGTATCTTCACCATTCATCACTGGTGGGTGTATGCTATGCGCAGCACCCCGCGGGAGAATCCTTTTTTTTTTTTTCAGGGAGGTGCCAGCCTCACAGCACTGCCCATGAGGGCTACACTGTGTGGTGCTCATGGGTTGCCAATAATTGCTGCCGGCTCCTCCTCCGCCTCAGTTCTGCACACCAGAGAGACAGAGAAAAAATGAGGGCAGAACAAGGGAGCCCGAGTGATAGTGAAAGGAAAGGATATAAACTGAAAAAGGAATAGGCTGGCCAGAGGACAGAGGAGGCTCTGGAGGACATGGGCCATAAGGCCCCAGTCCCTGGATGGCCAGAGAAAACAGGAAAGGAGAGCAGGAGAGAGGAGAAGAGAGAAAGAAAGAATGGACAAAGGGGAAGGGAGGAGGGACCCATCAAAGACATGTTCGATCAACCTAGAAAGGAAGACCGGGAGCGCCTCCAGAGGTAAGCAGCCAGCTTATCCAAATAGTTACCTAGAATGCAAATAGCAGCTATAACTCCTCTCCAGGCTAGAAAAGGGTGATCGAGACGGTCCCCCTTCCCCTACCCCATTTAAATCAATCAGGCAGGAATTGCCCTTGGTCAGGAGACAAAACTCCCCCCACCCCCCAGCAACAGCTCTCAGAGGAGAACCCACAGGGTTCAGGGGATGAAGTGAGGTCTTCACCCATTCAAACCTCCCTCCCTGAGGTGGAGGGAGATTGAAGAGGTAGAAGTAAGAGGCAGAGTGGGAAGTGTAAAAAGGGGAGTCACTGCCAGCCCCCTGTCTCTGCCTCCAATCCAAGGGACCGCCTAAGAGGCCAGCATACAGCGAGGGAGGTGGACTGGTCCTGGAGGCTCCACCAAGGACAGAAGGAAGGGGCCCACTAGGAGTCCCCCTTCATAATCTCCTAATGGCCCTCCTCCCAAAAAAGATCCATCCCCTATTTCTTGGGAGTGAAAGGGATCCTAAGGACACAGGTAGGTAAGAATCCCCCATTAGACCTTGGGGAGGAGAGCCAGCAGGGTGGAGGACTGCACAGGGACTGAGGCTTTCTGAGGGGAAGGCAGGCGGGATTCAGTGATGAACAGTGAAGATAAACCAGAAGATCAAGAAGGATGGTAGGTATGTAATTTTCATATCATCCCAATGTTAATCTTCACCATTCATCACTGGTGGGTGAGTACCGAGCCCCCCAAAGGGGGTTCAGCACTTCACTGAGAAACAGATGCTGCCTCAGCCTTCCGTGGGGGAAAACACAGGAGGAGGAGACCCACTACAGACCAGTTAGGCCTGAGATTGGTCAGGGCGAGGCGGGTCCCCCATTCCCTGGAGAAGGAATGCACCCCTGCAGTTCCCACCTTGCCTTGCGGGAGAAAAGGCAGGTCCCCTGGAACGTGGAGGCAATCACCCTATGCTGGGCCAGGGGTGATAACCAAGCGAGGCGAAGCCACACCATCCACCTGATGCAGACTGCTGTCCCCACAAGCCTTGAAGCGACCTCGCTGGCGTCATAAAGTGCCCTTGCTTGGTGCCTTGCTATCTCCAGGCCTATCACGGAAAGGGCTGTAATGCCTGGTTACCTCCGATTCAGGCAGCGATGCCAGCACCTGACCCAGCATCGCCCACAAGCGCCTGTTATAGGCAGCGTGGTGAGCCTGATGTGATGCAATGCAAAGAACCATCCGTGCCAAGAAGAAGACTCTCTGTCCCAGGTGATCGAACTCCGCAGAGTCTGGATCTGGGGGCAGTCATGGACCAGGCGCTTATGCCCGGTAGGGGTGTCCAATCACGTCAGTCCTGTACAGGGATGCAGCAATGCACCTGGAGAACCCTGTGGCATGCAGTACCGATGCTGGCAGTCCAAAGGGGCTGGAGCTGGAGTGAATGGAAGCTGCCAGGCACTGTATGATGCTTCCTGGAAAGGAATAGGCTAGGATGGGACCACCATATGATCCGCACTGTACTGCAGCTAGCAATATAGGAAATATGCAGGTCCTTGACCAGCCTCGCGAGGAAGCACTGATACTCTGCCTGATCAGCGTCAGACTATAGGTGGACAGAGGTCTCCTCCTCCTCAATGGAGGAAGATGAGGAGGCAGAGGAACCTGACGAATCAGACTTCAGCTGCAGCGGAGGAGACAAGCAAAAGACCTGCTCGTCCATAGCCCTAACATTGCGGGGGAAGTTTGCAGCCTGGGATCTGAATTGTTTCCAGGTCAAAGGCCCCGAAGGACCCACATGGCCTGAGAGAAGAGGGGCTGGATGCAGAGGCAAAGGAGAGAAACTCTTCACAGCCAGTGAAGTGCATCTGCCAGGACTAGGAGACCTAGCTGGCAATCCCAGAAGACCAGGGAATCTGTAGATCCACTCTGTCAATGGCCACTCAACCACCCTGAAGTGGTCCGGACTGAGCCTTGTAGGGGAAGCATCCCTATGAGGGGACTGGGGCCACATGTGTCCAAAAGAGCGGACCCCAACTCAACCCAGCAAGGACTACCTTGAAGGAGACGAAAGAGAGAACCTGGGCTCAGCACTGCAGCTCCTTCCCAAGCCACGAAGGGCTGCAGAGGAGCGCCGCAGCCCCTCACCCCGTCCCCTCAACCCTGCCAATTCCGAGGAAGACCTCTTCCTCGCACCCTGTGCCATGGATCCATCCAATTCAACAGACTGTTCAAGGAGAGCCACAGAGGAGGGGGTTCCAGTCCCAGTATCAGGAGAGGGGATGGTACCAGAAATGGCAGCCAACCCCTCCCCTAACACTCGAAGCACTATTCCCTCAGCCCTGGGACCACTATCCTGCACCGTACACTTGGCGCCATCATCAGCGCGGGAGTCTGCGCCAACTGTAGTCACTGGGGCCGCATGAGGGGGCACCTGGGAAGGTGCCAAGGTCCTGGGCCCCGGAGAACCCACTGACTACAAGGAGTCAGGTCGCCAGTTTGGATCAGCCTCTCAATCATCCGGCTCCGGAGACGAGGAGATCCAAAATACCTCCAGACTGGCGACCCGGGAGCTCTCCCATCTACGGTCCCGTGAACGGTGCCACTGGCGGGCCGAGTGCCCCTCACAGTGCCATCTCGATCACCGGAGCTGTGAACGGTTCCAGGAATTTGAGACGGTGCCAGCGGGTGGCACAGAGGAATGCCCCACATCGGACCCAGCAATCATGGGCCCCAACACCGGGGGAGCCTGCACCTCCAAGGAGGAGACTGCCAGGGTGGTGCTCCCGGTCCAGCCCCAGGTGGGACCAGACTGACCTTCCAGCACCACGGTAGAGGCCTCCTCCATGGTAAGGCTGGAAGAGGAGGCCCCCTCCTCACCAGTCCATATAGGCCCAGGAGGGGACCCAAAGGAAGGGCAAAGAGACCTGCGTTTGGACTGACGAGAGCGACAATGCTCCCTGAAAGTTGGCAGAGCCATGCTAACTTTAAACGCATGGTACTGAAGAACCTGATGATCCATCGAGAAGCAGGCGTCGCAGTTGCCCTTGTCATGCTGAGGTCCGAGGCAGGTAAAGCAAACATCATGCCGGTCCACCACAGAAAACTGCAAACTGCAGGGACACCGGCACATAGGAGGCCGGACCACCTTAGAAGAGCGCTTTTTGTCCCCTGAACTGGGCATAATGCAAACGGAAAACTAAAGTCACTAAAACAGAGAAGACTCCACGCTGTTTAGATAAAAAGGAAAGGTCTTACCGGAATTTCTAGAAAAATGGCACTGAGTAACTGGGACAGCAGAACTGAGGTGAAAAAATGGCCCCAAAAACTCGAGGTGCGGTGCCACGCTGAACACTAGGCCACTGACGCAGAAGAAACTCCGAGCTGTTGTGAGGTGCTGTCTCAAACGGTGGGAGAAGAACTAAGGTGGAGGAGGAGCCAGCAGCTGTTACTAGCCAACCCCGCGAGCACCACACAGTGTAATGAAATTGCCCAATAGGCAGCGCTGTTGGTGCTATCTCCTCCCTTGAAAAAAAAAAACAGAGCTCCTGTGGGGTGCTGCACTCATGGCATACACCCACCAGTGATGAATGGTGAAGACCGACACTGGAAAAATCTGCAACATTTGTGTAAAATAATAGAGTGATATCATGATTATCATGATAATTTCAATATTTCTAATTTTAGGAATAAAGAAGGAAAATCTGACCCATAGAGGTGGTGAATCGGGAATCTCATGGTACCGATGGGATGAAAAAAAATTACTCACCATAGTAATAATGTTTCTTTTAGATAGAGTATTAGTGAGTCATATCGCTCAGCTTTGAGTTGTTGCTCCATTGACAGAATTTATGAAAGTCTAAGTTTAAGCTCTGCATGGTGGTCATGCTCCCCTTGGTGTTCTAAACATCAGATTTAGAGCAGTAGCCAATCAACTAACCTATGTTATGTGTTCTTGTAAAATGTAAAAACAGTAAAAATAATTACATTCACTATATCATAAATCGTCAAGACTGCAACCTTTGGAAACTGAAATAACGCTCAAGCAACAAAACATACAGTATTTTTAAAAAATATTTGATTTGAATTGTTCTGAAGAAGTCATTTATACGAATGTTCTAGAAGGGGAGGGAGGGTTTGTATTACTTACTAATACACCCTCTAGAAGAAACATCATTACTATGGGGAGACATTTTTTTTTTCTTCCAGCTACAAGAGTGTATTGGTGATGTCCTGCATTATGCAGACTCCAAACAGTACCTTGGAAGGGTGGGTCTAGAACCCATTTAGGGAAGAGGTTCTGAATCACTGAAGTGCCAAACCTAGCATCCCTCCGTGTTTGTATATTCAGACAACAGTGAAGATGGAAAATGTGCACTGTGGACCTGGTGGCTGCTTTACACACTTCTGAGACGGGTATACCCCTTGACGCTGCCACAGTGGCAGATGCAGCTCAAGTGGAGTGTGCCCTTAACCCTTTAGGTGGCCAGTCTGATATTTTGTGCTGCTGAGATGTTTGTTTTGTTTTACTTTGTGATTTTAATATTGTTAAAGCGCCTTGTTTTTTGAAAGGCGCCATACAAATACAGTTTATTATTATTATTATTAATCAGCTTTCTCATCATAGAACTTTAAGCAGGAGACAATCCAATGAGAATTAACTGCTGATTTACCTTTCCCTACCTTAGCATAAGCGACAAACAATTACCAGTTCTGGATCCTTTGCATATAGAAACTCAAAAGCCCTTTTCACGTGCACACTGTGAAGTTTCCCTTCACCCACAGTGGAGTGAGGTTTTGGAAAAAAACACAGGCAGCGTTACAGACTGGTTCACTTGAAATGCAGATTGGATGGGTCAAGTGGTCCTCATCTGCCATCGAATTCTGTTTCTGTGTTTCTATGTTAGATCACTCATGATAAAAAACTGATATTTGTTCTAAGCACCGCCTTATCCCTATGGAATACCATAATGATAGAGTCTGTACAGCATGCTTATTAAAGTTCACTGACCCTTCTTGTAGAAGCGATGGCTACTATGAACACTGTTTCCTAGGTTACATATTTGATTTCTGCAGGAAATACAGACCAACAAGAGACTTCATAAATTGCTAGAACCACGTTTAAGTCCCATTGTGGTTCTGGTTCTCTCACTGGGGGATACAAGTAATTTAAAGCCCTGAAAAAACTCTTGAACATTAGCTGAGCTGCAAAGGGATTTTCTGTGCCTGCTGATTTGAAAGCTGCAGTAGCTGCCAAATGAACCTTTAAAGTAGAAGGTTTTAGGTTCTGAGACTCTCGATGTTCCAATGAGCTTAAACTGCTGTAAACCCCCCATGTGGTTTATATTTCTTTTAAGAGGGCTAGGACATTTATTTTCTGGCATCCTCTATGTTCTTCGAGGACTGAGTCAGCTGGTCTGTCTGGCACTCTAGGGGTGGGAGAAGACACTCTTGGAACAGCAGACAGCATGGCTTCATACGTGGCAGATCCTGCCAAACCAACCTGGTGGCGTTCTATGACTGGGTAACTAGGCAACTGGACAGGGGTCATGCAGTAGATGTCCTGTATCTGGACTTCAGTAAGGCATTAAACTCAGTGCCGCATGGGAGGCTGTGAAGTAAGTTAGAAGGCACAGGGGCAGGTGCAAAGCTGGTGAGATGGGTAGGGAACTGGCTTCAGGGAAGGCAACAGAGGGTGGTGATGGGTGGGGAGCTCTCACACCCAAGGGCAGTGACGGGCAGTGTTCCATAGGGCTCAGTGCTGGGACCAGTGTTGTTTGGGATATTCATTGCAGACATACAGTATCATTGGACATCAACAGCAAGATCAGTCTGTTTGCTGATGATACCAAGGTTGGTGCGGTGGTGGATGACCTAGGGGGATGGCAGGGGTTGCAGGATGATCTGGCAAAGCTTGAAACCTGGTCAGACACCTGGTAACTGGGGTTTAATGCCAAAAAGTGCAAGGTGCTGCATTTTGGGATGAAGAACCCAAGGAGGAGTTACCAGCTGGGGGAAGTGCAGCTAGCCCAGACAGAGGAGGAGAAGGATCTGGGGGTGCTCATTACAGGGTCAATGAACCACTCGGCACAATGTAGGAAGGCAGCTGCAAAGGCCAACAAAATGCTGGGTAGCATTGCAAAGGGTACACCTCGAGGAGGGTGGAGGTGATTCTGCCACTGTATGGGTCATTAGTTAGACCGCACCTGGAGTACTGCGTGCAGTACTGGCGCCCGTATCTGAAGAAGGACATTAAGTTACTGGAGGGGGTACAGCGCAGGGTGACAAAGATGATCAAGGGGCTGGGGGACTTATCATACGAGAGGAGGCTGAGGGAGTTGAACATGTACTCACCGGAGGAGAGGAGGGACAGGTGGGACATGATTGAAACCTTTAAGTACATGAAAGGAATAAACAAGACAGGTACTGAGGAGTTGTTCAAAGTAAGGGAGGGGAGGGACACCAGAGGCCATGATATGAGACTGGAGGGAGGAAGGTTCAGGAGGGAGATGAGGAGACACTTTTTTACAGAGAGGGTGGTGGCTGGGTGGAATGCGTTACCTGCAGAAGTGGTATCCAGTAAAACAGTGGACTGCTTCAAAAGGGGATAGGACATGACAACGGGGAGGGTCAATGAAGGGGAAGGGTTGGAAGGGAGGAACAGCTGCAGAATAAGGGGTGCTCACTGCACATTCGAGCAGTCTTGATAGACCTCAAGGCCTTTATCTGCTGGCAAATTTCGTATGTTCATATGAAATATAAGAGAGGGAGTGTTTGGCAGGAAGGAGAGAGGTGGGGGGGGGGAGAGACAGAGAGAGAGATGGGTGGCCCTGGGAATGGCAGGGAGGTTTTCGCCTGAGTGAGGTAGAATCTGAAAAATGCCCAGCTTGTGGCAGCGGCCATGGATAAAGTGACCCCCGCAGGGGAGAGAGACCTCCTCCTCAGAAGGGGATAAAACTCTAGACAAGATGGGTTGGAGGATGACCTAGCAGCCCACTATGGGCAAAACCGCCAACAGAGGATATGAAGGAGGGACATTAACCTGTGCCTTAGTCGTGACCAGCAGAATGTTGGGCTGGATGCCAAACTCCAGCCAAGAGGAATGGCCGCCTCAGTGTGTGATCTGGGCTGCGTGACCGAGGCTCTGAGTAGGTACCTGTGTGTGAGGCTGCCAAATGCCCCTATTAATTCCAGTTCGGGTACAGGAAGAAAGGACCCAAGGGAAAGTGCTTCTGTTTGAGACCGAATAGGGAACTATGTGAGTCAGTGGAAAGGGCCCTAATCAAAGTGCTTCTTCATAAGGCCAAATAGGGAATTATGTGAAACCCCATGGGAAATGGCAAAGAGGGATCAGTTCTGCAATGGCCAAGATTGTGAACTGTGCCGGCTGGTACTAAACCATATAGGAGTGTAAGAGCTCTTAAAAATACAGGATCCTATGTTTAACATTATTCTTCTGCTTGGACATCAAGTTTATTATATTCCTAAGTTGCCTAACCATTTTGACACCACAGCCTAGCCAGCCCTGCATGTGCCAGTGGACACATGGAGGTCGGCCCCAGCTCGGGAGGTTAGGCATGTTCTGGGCTTGATGTTTCTGTCTGTGAGACCCCTGTGAGACCCCTCCCAAGCGAGCGTAACACCAGCATGTGCCCCGAGACACATCAGGAGGGGAGCCTCACACTGCTTACAAATCTACAGTTATTTCAGTGTTATGGTGAGTTACACCAAATACTGAATCATTTCTATTTGGGTATATACATTTTCCTGGTTGCAGACTTCATGGCAACTTCCAAAACTTCAAAGAAAACACAAATTATTCTCCCAGCTCCTAGATGTTCACTCACTGGTGCACCAATTGCAGTGATAGCGGAATCTTTAAAATGTTAAGGATCACAGACTCACACCTTCCCACTCAGTCTGCAAAAATACTAGCACCCAGCTGGTGAAAGACCAAGTCACGTACTTCAAGTCAGTTCTCATAACTAAAATTATTTTATTTTATGTTATTGTTTCTTATTCAATGGTCAGTCAGCAGATAGAAAAAAGTAAGTACCACAGCAGTCTATGACAATGCTGTTTGGGATGGAAGATGTAGGAGGGGCAGAATGGGCTCCTCTCCCACGATGGCTCGGAGTCCTACTTATTATGGCTCGACACTGCATTCTTAATACATGGGTGTCAGCCGCTAGGCCTACCATACAGCTGTGGAAGACGCTGATGTTGCAAGCTCTTTCCCTGGAAAGACTCACTTTCGTAATGCAAGATGGGGGGGACATTTTTATAATGCTTGGCAACCATACTTGGCAGCTCTATCACCTGCAGAGACCCTGACACTTGGGGGGGATGGGTATGAAAGGGGAGAATGTGAGGAACTATGGGGAATGCTATCACTGCTTCCTACTTTTGATTGCAGATGGTGTTTAATGGAACACAAAGTGTATTAACTTTGTTTTACCTTATTTCATTGATTGCATAAAGGACCTTGTTAATTTTATCATGTTTTTTTAAAAGATCTGGATCTATATGTACATAAGTTATGAACTGATGTTGTAAGTCTTCGTTTTGTCTTCAGGTTAACTGTTGTGTCCGTGTTATTATTGAAAAATCTTGAATAAACATAAGATGCAAAAAACCAAAAGAAAAAAGTAAGAACGCTATAGCATCAAACTGAGGCAGGAAGTGTTCATTTGAAATAAAATGCTGAGGGCCACAAAATACAAATATACATGTATCGGGATACTAAATAGTTCAAATACTTAAAGTGCTAGATGCATAGCAGTTCTCAATTGGATCTGTAGTATGCAGTTTATCCCATAGTTTCAAACAATGCTCTTTATAGAGTTTCCATCAAAAATGCCCTGCAGTTCAAAAGACTGTCAGCTGTTGTGTGTTCCAATAAGGGTTCCTTCTGCTCAAATAAATCCTTTCAGAAAAAGGGCAACGAGGCCTGTTATTTTAACTCATCTGAATGGAGCAAATCTGAACGAACCCAATACATAAAGCACGCTGAAACTGTAGATTGTTATACTCCCCTGTGCCTGTAGGCTATAAAGGTAGAGTCCTGAGTCCAAAAACTGCGTACGTCTGTAGCTGCTTTGAGACGGACAATAAGCAAATGCAGCTCAAAGCATTAGTCAACACAGCTGTGCAGAACATGCGTTCAAACTGTGGCCGAGCACATTAAGACTATATTAGTTTTGTAGCAAAAGATATTCTTTCTGCAAAGTGTCACACATTATAGACCACCAAGCACATTCAGCTTCTTGAAAGACTTATCTGAAAGCCGTGTGTTGCCGCTAATTTGATCCTGTAAGACTAATTTTAGTACCGCGTCCAAAGTTCATATATCCTTGGGTTTCCCAAGGAAAAAACAAACGAGCAATGTAAAACGCCAAAAAAACACCAACAGCCAAAAGTTAACCACTGACCAGACAGGTGTACAAGAGAACGTGCTGACGTTTCGGACGTATCCTTCCTCAGACCAATAAAAGTGCAGAAGAGACGAGTATTTAAATATAGTCGCAATGAGTGCATTGAGCCATGCACAGAAGAGCAAAAGAGGGGGTTCGAAAAAGTTTTTAAAAGACAAACTAGGAAAATGTATTGATAAGTGCAGTGAGGGAAAATAAAGTGTTAGAACAACCTCACCTAAACGTGCACATAGAAACAAAGTGCTAGATATTCAACAAGCATTTGTCAATGCCAAATGTTTGCTTGCTGGTATTAGCATTGGAAATGCAGGAGTTAGGCAGATGCAAAATAGGAATGGCAGTGAAGTACTGAACTTCACGTCAACCCCACCTCCACCCTGCAGAGACGGACAGGCATTGGGGTATGCATTTGGGCTGTCGCTCATAACATTCATGCCATTTCACCTCACCCCATCCTGCAGACACCTACAAGTGTTGAGGTGTGCCTTGGAGTGTTCGGCTGTACAGTCACCCCATTCCATAAGGACATATGCTGAAATGGGTGCAGTATAGGAGAATGGGGTGAACTCTGGGGCCGAAGAGTTCAAGGCACACCTTGATGCCTGTCACTGGCTGCGGGGGGGCATGAACATTACAGTCGGCAATCCAAAACTACCGATGCCTGTCAGTCTGTGGGAGGTGGGGCGTTACGGTTAGAAATCCCTAGCTCCAGGCGTTTGTTGGTATTTGCACTACAATTTTTCAACATGGCCTTTTTGTGACCCCCACCTCATGAAACCATTTGGGACTTCTTCTCATGAACAGTGGTGCTGTGATTTTGTTAATGTGTCCTGAACTTTGAGTTCCCACAGCGACCGTGCCATTCTGTGCCAGATGTACAAAACACAGATAGGGCAGTATGTGAAGAATGACAGCTGTACCATTCATAGGGAGGTGTGAAGAGATGGCAATGTTGAAAATCTGTAGTGAAAATATTAAAAATGCTCGATCTTCCAAGCATACATGGAAACTGCGCAATGCATGTGCGTAACACAGTCATTCAGTGGAATTATTTCACCAAATTTTCAACATAGGCATTTTGTGACTTCTGCACATGAACACTGTCACTATAATTTTCTTAATCTGTCCTGAACATTGATTTCCCACAGCAACCGCGCTATTCTGTGCCAGGGGTGGGATATTTAAAGCGGTTGCGCAAGGCGCAACTGAGATGCGCCAGCGCAACAGTGGACATGCGCCAAAGAGCGATATTCAGTGGGTGACAATGCGCAGTGCAAATCGCAGTGCGCCAATGCGCAACCCTAATGAATGCAAGTGCAGGGGGCGTAGCCATGAATAAACAGCGCAGTGCGATATTCAACAGCAGACCGATGGTGCAAGCGCGGAGCAACAGGGACATGCACGGAGCAAAAGAGCAAAGTTGAGCCTATAAAAGGATGGAGCAAGCAGGGGATGGCGGCTTGCACCCAGGGGAGCAGGGGTGAGAGAAGGAGAGAGAGTGAGAGACAGAGACAGCGAGAGACAGAGACAGTGTGAGACAATGACAGGGGTGAGGGCCATTGACCAGGCAGGACAGCAGCAGGGGTGCAGGACAGTCACAGAGGCAGGAGGTGCAACGGGCAGTGGGACAGGGTGTGTGACCCTGACTGTGCCTGTGGGCAGGCCAGACCATGCGTGTGGGTTCCCAACACAGAAGCACGCACAGTGCAGGAGCCCAGGCAGCAGCAGCACAAAGCCAGGGTAGCCCAGGGAGACAGCCGCGGGGGGGGGGGCGGACAGGCTGGGCCATAGCCAGTGCAATATTCCAGATGGAGGTGGTAATTAGGGGTGTAAGGAGGCAGGAGGCAGAGCGGCGCGGCCGTGGAAGGGCCCGGCGGCAGTATGCCCGGAACAGGTGGTACCGTGCCCGCACCACCTTCGAACAGTACAGCGACACTGAGATTGTGGGCCGGTACCGCCTGAACCGGGCGATTCTGAGGCAGCTCTGTGAGCTGTGCAGTGACGAGATGCAGGCACCCACAAGACAGAGCCACACCCTGTCAGTGGAGACCAAGGTCACGGCCGTAATGTGCCTGCTCACCACGGGCACCTTCCAGAGACCATCAGGGGACACCACAGGCATAACCCAGTCGGCCGTGTCATGGCTCCTCACACAATTCCTCAATGCACTGCTGCCACATGCTGCGGAATACATCCACTTCCCCAGCACACAGGCGGAGCATACAGCAAACATGCAGGAGTTCCACAGGGTTGCACGTATGCCTGGCATGCTAGGGGCCATTGACTGCACCCACATAAGTATCTGCACACCACCAGGGCTGGAGGGAGTGGCCTACATCAACAGGAAGGGCTACCCCAATGTCAACTGCCAGGTGGTGTGCGATGCCAAGGGGCGCATAATCAATGTCTGTGCCACACCCTGGGGGAGCACACGATGCCGCCTTCTGGCACCAGTCTGCACTGTGCCACAGGTTTGAGAGTGGGGACATCCCCACCAGCCACCTAGTAGGTGAGTATGCAGCAGGAATGGGCAGCCCTGCGCAACAGGGCAGGGCGTCGGGGGGAGATGCTATGCATGGGGCGTAGAGGGCTCGGCTGTGTAGGTGGGGGGGCAGCCACACTGACCAACGTGATAACCCAACATGTTTCCCCACAGGTGACAGAAGATACCCACTCAGCCCCTGGCTGCTCACCCCGCAGTGGCGCCCGTCGATCCCAGTGCAGGAGAGATACAACGAGGCACATGCCAGCACATGGAACATCATTGAGTGTGTGTTTGGACTGCTGAAGGTACGGTTCCACTGCCTGCACAGGTCTGGTGGTGCTCTACTGTACAGCCCCTCGAAGGCCTGTGGCCTATTCCTGGCCTGCTGTGTGCTACACAACATGGCCACTGACTGTGGGATAGCTGTCGAGGTCGAAGAGGGGAACAGCGGTGGGGACGACGTGGATGCTGGGCCCAACGGTGGTGGGTAGCCCCCCCAAGAGGACGGGAACCCCGGCTGTGTAGGATGCTCCAGCAGCACAGGGACACCATTGCAGAGGAGCACTATGGTGCATGCAAGTAGGTGAACAGGTCCACACACATGTCCCAGGGACCAGGGCACGGTATACAGGCATGGCTGGCAGGGCCCCACAACAGACACAGCCGGAGGGGGGCGTCGACGGACATGGGACAGGACACCATGGAAGCACCCCTGACAGAACAGTGGACCCCACCCACACAGCCCCACACACCCCCACACACACACAGGCATGGCCTCACGGGCACACACACACGCACACCCTGAGGCTGCCAATGGGCATGTGTCCAGACGCTGAACACCAGTGCACTGTGGCGGCCGGTGCTGTGATGGCATCATCATGCACATGCCATGGTGGCCAGCGGCCGGGAGGGTGTGCACAAGGCGGGCATGACATGCAGCCTCGGATGTCAAGGCCCAGGTACACACATGCACACACCACACCACCATGCATACAGAGCTGCGGAAGGCAGCGGACAGGGAGGGCGGCGGATCATGACTGCCACGCAGGTGCACGGCTGCCACGGACACATGGATGGCCCTGCCTAGACCACCCAGCAGACGTAGGTTGTGTGGCAGCCACAGGGGGCGTCACAGACGTTCCCCCAGGTGTGTTGCTGCGAGAATGCGACCAGTCCCTCGCAGGCATCTGCAGGCCCCCGAACAGGTCGCTCCAGGCGTGCCCGGGATGCCCACAGCAGATCCTAGTGACGACAATGCTGGGGTCGCATGATGCCCAGACCGAGGAGTGGAGAATGCACTCTGCGGTAACTGCTGCTGACAGCCCTGCATCAGGCCGGCCGTGACTGCAGCGGTGAGCCAATCCAGGCCTGCAGTCATGTCCTCCCACATGTGTGTGGCCTTGGCCAGGAGCTGTTCAAAGTCCCGGTCATGCCTCCCTGCGGACTGGCGCAGCTCAGTGTGGAGTGGAAACACCCCTGCCATGACCTGCATCTGTTGCTCCACGGATGCCCAGAGCAGACAGGTATGCTTTCGGCCAGCGGGTCAACACCCTGGGTGGAGCCTGGGGTGTGCCCGACCTCTTGAGGTTGTCATTGCAAGTACGGCCACCCGCGCAGGTGGGGGCTGCACAGCGGGGCCCTCTTGGGCCTGTACTGTCTGTGGTGCACTGTTGGTGGACACTGTACCTGAACCACCCTCTGCACCATCCTGCTGTCGCTGCTGCCCCTCCAGCCGCTGTGCGCATGACGTCACCGGGGAGGCTGCACCCCCACTGCCAGACGGACTGGACTGCGCCGCAGGTATGGTGGCCACTGCAACACCGGGCGGTGCAGCTGGCGGGTCGGCCAGTGCCACATGTGCACCATCAGTGCTGCCGTGTCCGATGCGTGGTAGGGTTGCCTCCCCCTGTTCGGCATTACCACTGTCCTGTGTAGTGGTCAAGTCATCATCGGACGCAGACCCTGCCCCGATCACTGTCTCAGCATAATGGACGCCATGGCTGGCATCCCACTGAAACACTGCTTGGGCCTCGTCCGCGTCCACATCACAGGCATCCGTGTGGACAGTGTTGAGGGTCCGGCAGTGGTCCGGGCCCCGGACTCCGGTGGAGGTGGATGGGCACTCCTTCAGGTCCCCATCACCCAGGGTGGGCACTGCCACCCCTGCATCCACACGCAGGCGCTTGGGATCTGTAAGGGAACACATACACGTTAGTGCCGCCACCACGCACCCCTGCCCCAATGCACCCCTCACCCCCATCCCCCTGCACCGCTGAACCTACTATGCAGTGATGGGCTACCCCCCCATCTGGAATCCACCGCCAGGAACACCCTCAACGGCGCTGCGCCGCATAGTCGCCACCAGAAGCTCCTCCTGTGGTGTCAGCTGTGGCACCTCAGGCTGTCCACCGCCCATGGCAGCACGTGCCGTCCGGATGGCTGCCACCTTCTCCTTAATCCACCTGCGGTCTGTGCCCACCTTCTTCTTGCACTCCTACACTGACCTCTGATGGATGCCCTGCAAGTTCACGGCCCTGGCCACTCCCTCCCATGCTTCCGCCCTGGCCTGCTGGGTGCCTGTGGAGCCACTCAGAAGGGGGCTCCTGGGCCAGGTAGGCGTCATAAAGGGCATCGCACTCCGCTCTTGTGAAATTGGGGCTGCACTTCCATGCAGGCCCCTGCTCCTCAACTTTCTCTCGCTCCGACATGCTGTTCCTGTGGGTGGGGACATGTGGTTAGTGCTGGCTGCCACACACGAGGCCCCCCCACCCACAGTCCCAAAATGCCCAGTGCCTGGCGTCCTACCTGTGAAGGATGCAATACCGGTCTGGTGCCTGTGCTGCTACATGGTGCCTTTATAGCACATCACATGCAAATGAGGGAATGTGCAACTGTAATGATATGCAAATTCCTCCAATGCGCCGCGGATATGCTGATCAGCTCATCTGCATATGTCTGATGAATATCGTGGAGTTGCACATTGCGCAGTGGAGTTGCTCATGCACATGTCATGGCGCATCTGTGTGACGTGGTTATCTGCATGGTACAGCGCATGCAAGCACTGACGTCGCATACGGCAGTGGCGCTTCCTGCGCATAGTGCGCTACTGGTGCACGGCGCTCTGCCGCTATTGGGCATGTGGTGCACATGCACTGTACACCCATTGGTGCCTGTGCGCTATTGGGACATGGCCCATGGGGCACACTGGATCCTATAGTGCACCATGCTATCCATGCCCTATCGCGCTGACCCCTACGTGTGCCCCTTGACCCCCGGGTGCCTGTAGCACGTGCCAGCATTGCCCCAGCTGTATCGTGCATCAGCGGGGCATGTGCAATCGGGGATGGCAGCGCATCGCCAGGCATGTCGCGCATCCTCTGCGCGTGCGTCTTGTGCGCTCACCAGCGCCATTTTACTTCTGCAGCATTGAATATAGCCATGCCTCGTAGGAGCATACCTAGGGCACCCAATTGGAACCAGGCTGAATCAGTCAACCTGGTGGCATTGGTGGAGCCACATGTTGGTGCCCTTTATGGGCAGGTGCCCCAGACCAGCCACGCACTGAGGTTTAGCAGTGGGTGGCCGAGGAGCTCGAGAAGGCCACAGGGTCATGCCGTAGCGGGGAGCAGTGCCACCACAGGTACGGGGACCTGTGGAGGAGGGATCTGGACCATCTCAGGGCACTGCAGGCACGCGTCCAGAGGGGCGCTTTGCCACGGCCAGGTGAGTGTACATATCCCCGTCCACGCCATGTTGGTGTTGTGTGGGTTGCCAGCGGGTGTCATGCCGTGCTGCTGTGGGTGGGGGGCAGTGGCTGGAAATGCCGCTGGCCATGGCAGCGCACCATAGGTGTACTGTGCGACGGCAATGCCGCTGCGCAGGGTCATGGGGTATACTGTGCTGGTGATGGGCCCGTGTGTTGCTGCCCGGTGCTGATGTCTGTCCCTCACTGTCTCCCTACTAGGCCCTTAAGATCAGCGCAGAGCCCAGATGGCGGGTGCCGCTGCCAGACAGCAGCAGGCCAGCGGTGGTGCACAGCAGAGGGATGCTGGCCAGGCAGGAGGTGCAGGTGGACAGGTGCCAGTCGGGCCGCAGCTTTCAGGTAGGCACTTTGGTGGTGTATGCTGTTGTGTGGGGTAGGGGTGGGCCACAGCCCCCCGTGCACATGGCCAGTACATGCCGTGCTTTGCCGGCGTGGTCCATGCACCATGCTGCGCCCTGAGCGTGTGTGTGGCCCTGGGGTGGGCTGTGTGGGTGCACCGGGTCCCAGCCAGGCCACTGTCAGCCCCATGCAATGGCCAGTCGCTTGGCTGCCATGGCCGTGGCATGCTGTGCATGGCTGGTGGTGGTGTGCAGTGCTGTGCATGGCTGTGGATGGTCGGGATGGCGGCTCATGTGGGCACACACACTGCGGTTGGCTGTGTGCCCCCTACAGGGCGCATGTCACCGCTGTCCACTGCGCATGGTGGGTGGGCTATGGTCGTGTGGGCGTGCACTCATCCATGTCCCCTCCTTTGTCCTAGGTGCCCATCTGGTGGATGTCCATATCAGGCTGCTAGAAAAGATCCTGAGGGTCGCCACGGCCACCCTTGCAGATGCCCGCATCATTTGGCAGGCGCTGTTCCGGCCACAGAGGCGAAGATGGACGAGGTGCCGGTAGGCATGGACCTCCCGAGGGGCCTGTTGGCCTGCTTCACCCTCCCTCCCTTCCACTGACACTCCTCCCATTCCCCCACTGCACCCAGCCTACCATGACCCCTGTCTCCCCACCCCCCTTCCCCAGCCTACGTTCCTGATTGTGGCCTCCCCGTTCCCTGCCCCCTATCCCTGTTCACCTGTATATAGTTTGTTGTTGTTTGTTGCTTTTAATACATTTCTATTTTGGTAGCCATCCATGTCCATGTCTGCTTTGCACCTGGCTTTGGTGCCATGCTGCAGTGGTGTGCATGGTGGCTGTGTGGTTCGTTTGCGGTTGCCTGGGGTTTGTGTCAGGTGGTCTGCGCCCAGTGGCTTGTGTGTGTGTGCCCTGTGACGTGCGTGTGTTCCCTGCTGGGCTGTGTGGCCAGTGTGTTGTGTGCTGTCAGCTTGTGTGTTGTCTGCTTTGGTCCCAGTATCATGTCCGGTGCCATCCTGTGGGTGTTGCCCGTGGCTGCCTGCCAGTGGCCATAGGTGTCACGCCACATCCATGCACTGCAGTGGATTGTGTGGTCAGGGCATGCGGCCTTATGCTTGCCTTGCCCCCCTTCGGTCATCCCCTGCTTTGTGGTGGCAGTGTGTCCTGCTCTTGTGGCCTGCTCCACACTGTGCCAGGTGACCTGTGCTATGGCCCATGCGCCTCTGTCCCTTGCCCTGCCCATGCTGTGCTCATGCGCTTCCTGCCTTGCTCCATTGCGCAGCCCTGGTTGTGCGATGGCATCTGCTGACATACTCTCTGGTGCAGTCCTTGTTGTGCTATGGCGCATCCATGCAATATTCAGCTGTCTTGCGCTGTCACTTGCCATGGTGCTCAGCCTTTGAATATCGCGTTGGGTGTGCTCCAGCGCAGTGTACATGCCCTGTGCCGCTCTTGCGAATGCTTCTGGCGCATTTCTGAATATCCCACCCCAGATGTGTAAATGTATATTTTGGGCAGGATATCAAAAATGACAGCTGTACTGTTCATAAGGAGGTGTGAAAAAAATGCCAATGTTGAAAATCTGGAGTGAAAATATTACTAATGCTCGAAATTACGAGGGTGTGTAGAAACTGTGCAACATATGCTCGTAACACTGTCATTTTATGGACTTTTGTCACTAAATTTCAACATAGGCATTTTAGCACCTCTGCTCATGAACAGTGTCACTGTGATTTTCTTAATCTGTCCTGAACACCAACTTCCCACAGCGACCGCGCTATTCTGCGCTGGAAGTGTGAAAACACATTTCAGCCAGGATGTGAAAAATGACAGCTGTACTGTTCATAAGGAGATGTGAAAAAATGCCAATGTTGAAAGTCTGGAGTGAAAATATTACTAATGCGTGAAATTATGAGAGTGTGTGGAAACTGCGCAACGTGCGCTGGTAACACAGTCATTTTATAGACTTTCATCACCAAATTTTCAACATAGGCATTTTAGGACCTCTGCTCATAAACAGTGCCACTGTGATTTTCTTAAGCAGTCCTGAACACTGATTTCCCATACCGACCCGCGATATTCTGCACCGTAAGTGTGAAAACACATTTTGGCCAGGTTATGTAAAATGACAGCCATACTGTTCGTAAGGAGGTGTGGAAAAATGCCAATGTTAAAAATCTGGAGTGAAAATATTACAAATTCGCAAAGTTATGAGTGTGCGTGGAAACTGCACAATGTACGCTCGTAAAACAGTCATTTTGGGATTTTTCACCAAATTTGCAACATAGGTTTTTGAGAGCCCCCTCATGAACAGTGGCATTGTCATTTTGTTAATCAGTCCCGGAAGGTGATTCCACGCAGTGACCACAAAATCCCCTTTTGGGACCGAATAACACCATGACAGTGACTGAATTCATGAGGAGGGGTCCCAATAACCCCATGTTGAAAATTTGGTGTCAAAAATCCCCAAAATGCCGAGATATCCATGTCAGTTAAAAAATACCATTTATGCCATTATACAGCTTACCAGTATTTCTTCAGTTCACGGTCGGCTTTGAAGAGTACAGACTTGTTCCTGGTCCACTGAAGATCGTCGCACTGGACTCCGGAGATAAGTATGGGGTGAAGGGGGGGGTGTGAGGAGGTGGGGTGCGCGCAGATTGGGGGAGACTCAACGAGGGACCGTTTTCTACTTTACAGGTTTAAAAGAAAATGTTATAACGTTGCGGGAAGGTTTTCTTATTTACAGGGAGTTTTGGCACACTGGGGTGGGCTCCCAGTGTGCCACCTGAGTGCTTTTTTTTTTTGGGGGGGGGGCTGTAGCCGACGGGGATTATGCACCCCTGTCAGCATATACCAAGTGTTGGGGGGGCAAGAGCTGAGGGGGATTGGGCACCCCCCTCGGCACACAACAAATGGGGGGACATTATGCCAATGGGGAGTGGGCTCCCTGTCAGCAAATGAACTGGGTCGGGGCATGGCGACAGGGGGATTGGGCACCCCATCAGTCGGCTTTCATGGGGCTCTGAGGCGACAGCATAAACTGCTGCCATGTTTAGGGAAATGTTACACCAGGCAAGGTACCGCCCTGCAATGACGGGTCGCTCCCTCATTGCAGCAGAATGGCTGATGCTGCAATGACAAGGCGGCCCCTCACTGCAGCAGCCAAATCATTTTGAGTTGGTGGCACTCCTGCAGAACCAGTGTCATCAGGACACTGGGCTTGCAGTGGGTGAACAGTCCCAAGCCCACAAATGCAGTGCTGGTGTTGGCTGCCACAGTGCCGCACCTCCACAACCATAGAAACATAGAAACATAGAATTTGACGGCAGATAAGGACCGCTTGGCCCACCTAGTCTGCCCATTTTCCTACCTAACAGATAAGCTGCAGATCCTAGTTAACCAACAGCTTACTTCCTCCTACCCCCCACTAGGACTGCCTTATGCCTGTCCCATGCATTCGTGAAGTCCCCCACTGTTCTTGACTCCACGACCTCCTCAGGGAGGCTGTTCCATTCATCCACAACCCTCTCAGTGAAAAAATACTTCCTCACATTACCTCTGAGCCGTCCCCCTCTATCTTCAAATTGTGCCCCCTTGTTCTTGCACATCTCTTTTTCTGGAAGATACTACCCTCTTGGACTTTGTTAATTCCCTTGAGGTACTTGAAAGTTTCTATCATGTCCCCTCTCTCCCTTCTTTCCTCAAGGGTATACATATTAAGCTCCTTTAGTCTTTCTTCGTATGTCTTCTGGTGCAGACCCTGCACCATTTTGGTTGCCCTCCTCTGGACAGCCTCCACTCTGTCTATGTCTTTGCAGAGATGGGGTCTCCAGAACTGCATGCAGTACTCCAGATGGGGTCTCACCAACTGTCTGTACAGAGGGATAACAACTTCCTGTTTTCTACTATTGATGCCTCTTCCTATGCATCCCAGTATCCCCCCAGCCCTGCTTGCTGCCTTCTCACATTGCTTGCCCACCTTTAGGTCATCTGATATAATTACCCCCAGGTCCCTTTCTATTTTTACTGTTGTCAGTATCTCACCCCCCATTGTGTACGCTTCCCCTGGGTTTTTGTTTCCCATGTGCATTACCTTTTCACTTCTTTGCATTGAATCTGAGCTGCCATACATTTGACCATTCCTCCAACCTTGCCAAGTCCCTTCTCATCCTTTCCACTCCATCTTGTGTATCAACCCTGTTGCAGATCTTTGTGTCATCTGCAAAGAGACATACTTTTCCTTCCAGTTCCTCTGCAATGTCACTTATAAAGACATTAAAAAGGACCGGTCCCAGTACTGAACCCTGCGGTACCCCGCTAGTAATCCTCCTTTCTTCACTGTGTACTCCATTTACTACTACCCTTTGCGTCCTGTTGTCTAGCCAATTTTTTATCCAGGCAACCACCTTGGGACCCACTCCAAGGCTGGTTATCTTGTGCATTATCCTTGGCCCTATCCTCTTTGCCATATATATCAATAGCATTGACATAAATCTTACCAAAGCCACTGTACACCTGTTTGCTGATGATACAGTACTGTATGTCAGTCACCCTTCTCCTGTAATAGCCTGCAAAGACCTACAAGCAGAATTCGACCTTCTGCAACACCAGCTGCTGGGAAAAAAACTACTATTAAATGCAAAAAAAACTAAGGCAATGTTTTTCTCCCCACAAGTACAGGCAGGATACTCTATCCCAATCAATCTCCCTAAATTATCCACTGCCCTTGGTGAAAATCTCGAATATGTCACAAAATTCAATTACCTGGGGGTATGGCTAGACAGCAGACTAGACTACCTAGAACATCTGGAAGAATTGCTAAAAAAGCTTAGACAAAGACTTGGACTTTACTATAGAATAAAGCACTTCCTTACAAGTGATTCAAAAAAGAAGATGGTCCAGGCCACATTCCTCTCAGTACTAGACTACGCTGACTTCTTATACAGTCACTGCCCATTCTATGTTTGAACAAACTAGACACACTATACCACAGAGCTTTGAGGTTTATCACAGACCTACCCTACAGCACTCACCACTGCTTGCTATATACTGCAGTTGGATGGACCTCGCTTCAATTTAGAAGAGACAGGAATGCAACACTATGGACTTACAGAGCAATATCACAGCGGCTTCCAAAATATATCTCAGACTGCTTATTACAAGCCACATCAAGTAATTATGTATTAAGAAGTCTGAACTTCATTATGCTCAAAGTGCCTAAATTCCACTCTCGACATGGCAGATACGCCGTTGGCTATATGTTATCTACTTTATGGAACACAATGCAGAAGACACTGAAAGTGAACAAGTTTATATCTATTACAGCCTTCAAATATCTATACAACAGGATATTCAAAGAAAAATGTAACTGCTTCCGCCAACATTAGTTATTATTCCATCTTTCTCCTTAGCTGGCCGACCATTATAGGTAGCTCCTCAGCACCCTATCTTGATTACCTTACAATTCATAAACCATCACCACAATCCATTCTCCTTATTCATTATGTACATAATCTCCTTTACACTCTCAGCATTATACTTCACCAGTCTGGCCTCCTTCCTTCCCTCTTGACCCACTATTGATCCCTCTATAGCATCAGCTTTTTCCATTCCCTCCCACCTCACCACCCTTTTCCTACCCTGGCCACAACACCTGTATTCACCCTATCCATCCCCTTTGTCACTGTCCCTCCGGTGACTACCATTTACAAATCACTCCTCGTAGATATATCCTCCAGCTGTCCATACAGCTCATCACCTGAGTTTAAAATTATCTAAGTAAATCTCTGACACTTTTAACCCTTCATCAAAAAGTGCTAGTTTTAAAGTGTCTCCCATTACCTACTTAGCAAGCTGGCTACTTCATGAATCATGTATATGTGTATTATATTCTTGTTTAGTAGCATATCAATGTACTGTGACATGGAATTGATGTATTGTATCAATTTGCTGTCTTCTCAAAGTGTGTATACTCTGTATGTTATATTTTATGTAAATTGAACCTTGACCTTACCAGGTCCATCTTGCAAATGAGCTTTGCTCAATGATGTTCGCCTGGATAAATAAAGATTTGATTGATTGATTGATTGATTAATCTTTTGTGTGGGACTGTATCAAATGCCTTGCTAAAATCTAGGTAGGCCATGTCCACAGCCCCTCCCTGGTCTACTACTTTGGTCACCCAGTCAAAGAAATCTATTAGATTCGTCTGACACGACCTTCCCATCATGAATCCATGCTGCCTTGGGTCCTGTGCCCCACTGGCCTCTAGGTACTGAACAATTCTTTCCTTCACAAGTGATTCCATCATTTTCCCTACCACTGAGGTCAAACTAACTGGTCTGTAGTTTCCTGCCTCTGTCCTGCTCCACTTTTGTGAAGAGGAATCACATTTGCCCTCCTCCAGTCCTCAGTACCACCCCATCCTCCCATGATTTGTTAAACAGAGTAGTCAGCGGTCAGTTCACCCTTAGTTCCTTTAGAATTCTTGGGTGAATCTCATCAGGCCCCATTGCTTTGTCCACCTTCAATTTATTAATTCTTTCAGAACCCTTTCTTCTGTAAATGGACTGGTATTGACCCCCGTCTTCAGTGTTTCTCTTGTTTGGTTTAGGTAACTCCCCCTCCTCTTCCTTTGTGAATACTGAGCAGAAATATTCGTTCAGTATCCCTGCTTTTTCACTGTCACCCTCTACCCACATTCCCTCCCCTTTATTAAGCATCAGTATCCCTCCTTTGGTCTTTCTTCGCTCCCTAATGTACCTATAAAAGGTCTTATCCCCCTTCTTAACAGAATTGGCTATCCTTTCCTCGGTTTGGGCCTTTGCTATTCTGACTGCCTTCCCAGCCTCTTTCTGCTTTAACTGATAAAGTTCTCTGTCCTGCTCCTTCTGTGTTTCCTTATATTTCCTGAATGCTGTCTTTTCTCCTTAACCTTCCCTACCACCTCTTTTGAGAACCATAGCATTTTTTCCTTTGTTGTGTTTTATTGATTTGCTTTACACAAAGGCTTGTTGCCTCTGTGATGCTGTTTTGATCACTCCCATTGTTCCTCCACCCCTCCTTCTTGCCTGTTTGCTAGTGCTTTTCTGAGGCACTCTCTCATTTCCCAAAGTCAGCCCTCCTAAGTCCAGTACTCTTGCTTTTGTATGGCTTGTTGTATGGCTGTGTTTATAGTGAACCACACTGTTTGGTGAGTCGCTTGTTCCCAGATGGCTACCCACTTCTAAATCTGAGATTTTCTCCATCCCCATTTGAGAATACCAGGTCTAGATTGCTCCCTCCTGAGTGGGTTCCAATACTAGCTATCTGAGGCATGCCCCCTGTAGGGCATCAAGAATGACCCTGCTCTTGGATGTGCCTGCAGCAAAGGTGCTCCAGTTAACACCTGGCATATTCAAGTCCCCCATCAACAATATCTCCCCTTTTTCTGCCATTCTAAGAAAGCCTTCTATCATTTCCTTGTCCATTCCCTCCCCTGAGATGGGGGGTCTGTATACAACCCCACCTGGATTGTGGTGCCATTTCCTGTCTCCAGGGTGACCCAAAGTGCCTCATCTGCTCCCTGTTCACCCTTTAGTTCTGTTGCTTTGATCCCTTCCTTTACATGAGAGCTACTCCTCCTCCTCCTCCTCTTTTACCCTCCCTGTCCCTCCTGTAATTGTGTATCCTGGTATGTTGACATCCCAGTCATGGTTCTCTGTGTACCATGCTTCTGTGACTGCCACAATATCCAGGCAACCCTCTTCCATCAAGGCCACTAGTTCAGGGAGCTTGTTACACAGACTACGGGCTGGTACTCATCACCTCCACTTTTGATAGCCTTACCCTTTAGCCCCATTTCTGTCCTTACTGCCTTTGCCTTTTTACTTTAAATCTGTTCTTCTCCCTAATAACTTCTGTACCTTGGTGTTTACCTCACTAATCACCATGTTTTGTGGGGGGA
Organism: Neoceratodus forsteri; assembly: GCA_016271365.2. NCBI lineage: Eukaryota > Metazoa > Chordata > Ceratodontiformes > Ceratodontidae > Neoceratodus > Neoceratodus forsteri. The sequence continues at coordinate 1,097,093,440 of CM028134.1, read as the reverse complement.
GGCTCAGATTTCCCTGCTCCTTTTCAGTGCCTCCCCCCTTGGCTAGTTTAAATGCTTGCCAATGAAGCATTTAAACCTCTCACCTAGGATCCTGGTTCCCCCCATGGACAGATGCAGACCATCGCACCAGTATAAGTCTGCATCCCTCCAGGTGGCTCCCCAGTCCCCAATGAAGCCAAAACCCTGAGCTCCACACCAGTTTTTCAACCACTCATTGAATTCCCTGGTGAGAAGTGCCCTAGCATCTCTCCTAAACCACCACATAATGTTTCTTGCACATGTGTGCAAGTAAACATAAAAATGAAGAATACCACAAAAGCGATCTAAATATAAAGTCCATACGAGCAGATTCTGGCATGACATTTCAAATATATGCCTATAATCACATACAAACTTAAACTCACCAATTAAAAGCTGACTAAATAAAAATAGCACAAAATGCAGGACAGGGATCGCCACAAATATAGAGATAGCATCTATCATCAAAGATATGTACTCTAAGAAGCGCAACTTATTTTAACATCAAACATTAGTATAGCATCAGACAAAAAGGACGAAAGTGGGCACAAGCAGGGGAAAAGGGGGGAAAGGATGAAACTGAAGAATGAGCCAATATCAGAAACTTATAGAAGAGCAATGATCTGTAATGAAAAATCTGTAAACAACAAACAAAAAGATTAAGTATCCATGTATGGTCCTATACATGAGGTGTGCATTCACCACCACTGGCCACCTTTCTGTGGCCCTGCCCCCCCAGCGCACAGGTCTGCACAGGCGGAGTCCGGACCCAGCCAGGCATCCAATCAGATGCTCAGCATGGGTCCAACAGTAGATCCCTTACACAGGGGCACGCATTGGCAGCGCACCCCGCGGATATCCGAGGGTCAGCGGCTGTGGCAGGTGGTATGTGTGCAATGCCGCCAGCCTCTGATGGTACCGCGGTGGTGTGGTGGAAGGGGAGGGACAGTGCTGCGGTAGGGGTACATGTGTTGCCACCAAGGGGGATGGGGGCTGCAGCCCCACTGCCGGTGACCCCCATGGGTGTATGGGTATTGGGAGGGGCTGGCACGCTCAGCACTGTGTGCTGGGGCAGTTGGGTGGCATCCGGCGGCCGTGTGTCAGGGCCCCGGAGTGTCGCTGGGCTGTCCTCCCTGTCATGCTGCGTGTCCCAGGGTGTGCATGGGGTACATAGGGGATTTACAGCAGAGTTCTCCCTGGTGTACCCTGCACCCCCCCCCATGCACCCCGTGGCCAGCTCTAAGTGCCTTTGTGCATGCGCGTAGTGACAGCCCTCCCTCGCCCATCCGGGCGCATTGCTCTCTCGTGACGGCTGGGGGGCTGTGCCGTATGTACTGAGCTCTTATGGCGCATCCTTCTGCATTGTGCAAATCCTACCCTTTGTGGGTAAGGTTATTGAGAAGGTGGTCGCATTGCAACTGGAGGATCATCTGACCAACAACAATATCTATGATGCTCTCCAATCTGGATTTAGGAAAGGCACAGTACCGAGACAGCACTTGTTAGTGTACTAAATGACCTCCTAATAGCGAGAGATCGTAGGGACCCGTTCTATCTTGGTACTTCTTGATCTCTCTGCAGCATTTGACACTGTTGATCATGGGGTGCTGTTGGGGCGTCTGCAGTCCATCTGTGGACTATCTGGTATGGTCCTCAGGTGGTTTAGATCTTACCTCAAGGTAGGACTCAGAGGGTGGTGTCGGAATTTTTTTGGCATCAGTCTCCCGCCTTCTGAGGTACCACAGGGCTCTATTCTAGCACCTATGTTATTAGTGTGTATATGCTGCCTTTGGGAGCGATTATAAGACGATACGGACTGGGTTTTCATTGCTATGCTGATGATACCCAGCTGTATAAGTCTTTTGTGCCCGGCCAGGATGCTGCCTTGTTAGTATTTAATAACTGCCTTGCAGAAGTCCAAGATTAGATGAATGGGAGTTGGTTGAGGTTAAACCCTGAGAAAACTGAGGTGTTGGTTGTGGATAAAGGTCGCTGTGAGGCGGGTTTGCCAGCTGGATCGCATTCTGGCTTATGGCTTGCAGGCGCTCCACTGACAACCTCAGATCAGGTGCGGAATCTTGGCGTAATACTTGATGACCACTTGACGCTTAAAGCTCAGGTGTCAGCAGTGGTCAAAACTTCCTTTTTCCATCTGAGGAATATCGCCAGGAAGCATCTGGTTCCTCAGAAGATCTTCCAACATTGATCCACGCCTTTGTTACCTCCGCCTTGACTATTGCAACTCCCTGTACCCTGGGGCTATCGGGGTTGAACATAGTCTGCAGCTAGTGCAGAATCACGGTGCCAGGTTGTTGACTGGTTCTTCTAGATCCAGTCATATAATGCCTGTGCTCCGTGGACTGCACTGGCTGCCAGTACTTTGGCGAATCACCTTCAAGGTCGGTCTTCTGACCTATAAAGCTCTACATGACCAGGGACCAACTTACCTGAAAGAGCTCCTTCGCCCCTACTGTCCCTCCCGCCCTCTCCGATCCACTGATGAGGGATTGCTGGAGATTCCCAGGGTCTGTTTGAAATCTTCGGGGGCTAGGTCATTTAGTTTTATGGCCCCGACCCTGTGGAATTCTCTACCTCGTCAGGTGCGAAATAGTCCGACTGTCCTGATCTTTAAAGGAGCCTTGAAAACCCATCTTTTTAGTCTAGCTTTTAATGATTTATAATAGTTTTAAACTCTGTTTATTTATTGTTTTATGTTATTGTACAGGCGCTTTGGATTGAAGAAAAGCACCTTTTTATAAATAAAAAATTGATTGATTGATTGATTGATTGGGGGGTGCAGAGTGCCTCCATGCCTCACATATGCGGCACGGAGGTGCTCCGCTCCTTAGAACATAGGCCCACATGTGCAGGTTTAGGTGAGGTTGTTCTAACACTTTATTTTTCCCCACTGCACATGTCAATACATTTTCTTAGTTGGCCTTTTAAAAAGTTTTTCTAACCCCCTCTTTCGCTCTTCTGTGCATGGCTCAATGCACTCATTGCAAATATATTTAAACACTCGTCTCTTCTGCACTTCTATTGGTCTGAGGAAGGATACGTCCGAAACGTCAGCACGTTCTCTTGTACACCTGTCTGGTCAGTGGTTAACTTTTAGCTGTTGGTGTTTTTTTGGCGTTTTGCATTGCTTGTTTGTTTTTTTCCTGGGAAACCCTTGGATTAATGAACTTTGGACTTGGTACTGAAATTACTCTTACAGGATCAAATTAGCGGCAACACACGGCTTTCAGATAAGTCTTTTAAAAAGCTGAATGTGCTTGGTGGTCTATAATGTGTGACACTTTGCAGAAAGAATATCTTTTGCTACAAAAATAATACAGTCAATGTGCGCGGCCACAGTTTGAACGCATGTTCTGCACAGCTGTGTTGAATAATGCTTTGAGGAGCATTTGCTTATTGTCCCTCTCTAAGCAGCTACAGATGTACACAGTTTTTGGACTCCGGACTCTACCTTTATAGCCTATAGGCGCAGGGGAGTATAATGACCTACAGGTTCAGCATGCTTTATGTATTGGGTTTGTTCAGATTTGCTCCAGTCAGATGAGTTAAAATAACAGGCCTCGTTGCCCTTTTTCTGAAAGGATTTATTTGAGCAGAAGGAACCCTTATTGGAACAGTCAGCAGCTGACAGTCTTTTGAACTGCAGGTCATTTTTGATGGAAACCCTATAAAGAGCATTGTTTGAAACTATGGGATAAACTGCATACTACAGATCCAATTGAGAACTGCTATGCATTTAGCACTTTAAGTGTCTGAACTATTTAGTATCATGATACATATATATTTGTGGCACTCAGCATTTTATTTCAAATGAGCACTTTTTGCCTCAATTTGATGCCATAGCGTTCTTACTTTTTTCTATCTGCTGACTGACCATTGAATAAGAAACAATAACATGGGCTTTGTACTGCTGCTGGAAGCCTTGATGGGCATATGAAACTGTCAGCAGAAACAGACCTCATGGTCTATCAAAGTCTGCTCGAGTGTGCAGCTAGCACCCCTAAACTGCAGCAGCCACAACTCCCTCCCCCATCTTCAGGACATTCTCAGCACTGTTCCCCCAGTTCTCAGCACTATTCACCCAGACCCTCCCTCATTCCCTGTCCCATGCCCTTTTAAAACTTCCCACCATCTTACATGACATCACCCCCTTTGGTACGGCATTCTGCTTTGATACCACCCTCTCTGTGAAGTAATGTCTCCTCATCTCTCTCCTAAATCTTCCACCCTCTAATCTTAGCCCATGCCCCCTTGTGTCCCTCCCTTTCCTCAGCTTGAACAACCCATCAGCACCGGCTTTGTTTATCCCCTTCAAATACTTGAATGTTTCAATCATATCCCCCCATCCCTCCTCTCTTCCAGGGTGTACATATTCAGCTCACATAACCCTGTCCGCGTAGGCTTTGCTCTCCATCCCCTGTAACATTTTTGTTGCCCTCCGCTGCACCCCCTCCAGCAGTTTAATGTCCTTCTTCAGATACGGACACCAGTACTGCACACAGTACTCCGAGTGCGGCCTGACCAATGACCTGTAGAGGGGCAGGATCACTTCCCTATGCCTGGATGACAATCCCTTGCAATATACCCCAGCATCTTGTTAGCATTAGCAGCGGCTTTTCTGCATTGAGCAGAGTTGTTCATGCTTCCTGTTATCAACACCCCAAGGTCCTTCTCTTCCTCAGTGTCCCCCAGCCTCACCCCACCCAACCAATAGTCCCTATTCAGGTTCTTTGCCCTGAAGTGCATAACCTTGCATTTCTTCGCATTAAAGCACAGCTGCCACCTCTCTGACCACTCTTCCAGTTTAGTTAGGTCCCCTTGTAGTTGCTTCCACGCGACCACTTCATCAACTACCACCCCCATTTTAGTATCGTCTGCGAACAGACTAATCTTGCTCCCAACTCTGTGTGAGATATCCAAAATACACAGAGCCCTGAGGTACTCCACTCGTCACTGGCCTAGGTGTTGAGAGTTCCCCCACCCCACCAACAGTTGCTGCCTCCCCCTCAGCCAGTTCCCTATCTAGTTTGCCAGTTTCTCCCCCACCCCTGTGGAAGTCAGTTTCCCCACTAGCCACCCAAGAGGCATTGAATCGAAAGCCTTGCTGAAGTCCAAGTATAGGACGTCCACAGCATGACCCTTATCCAGCTCTCTTGTAACCCAGTTATAATATTCTACTAGATTGATCTGACAAAGCCTCCCCGAGACAAACCCATGCTGCAGCCCATCCTGGAGTTCATTTCCCTCCAGAAATGCCACCGGTCTCTCTTTCAGTATCGCCTCTATAAGTTTACCCACTACGGATGTGAGACTGACAGGTTGGTAGTTTCCTGGTTCATCCTGTGGGCCGCTCTTGTGAATGGGCACCATATGGGCCACCCTCCAGTCCTGGGACACGTAACCCGTGTCCAGGGAGGCAGGCTTGCCACATAAAGGCTGTTGTGATAACAACCTCGTGCCCCTCCCCCTTGTAAGTTGAGTTGGATAGTTCTCGCACCTGTAAGAGTTAGTTTCTTTTTAGTGCCTCTTTGAGTGCCTCCTCCACATGTTGATCAAAGAGATAAGTACCATGAAGTGGGACATTTATTATCTGCTGTTGGACATCGGGAGTGAAGCCAGCAGTTCACAGCCATGAATGTCTCTGAATGCAAACCCCTGCAGCTGCAGAGCAGACCACTACATAACAGGATTCCATGGAGGCTGTTCCACTGTGACTGTTAGTACCTTAAGTTATAGTTACCAAACGTTCCTGCTTCGAGGAAGAGTCTGGCAAGTTCCCCAGACTGGACTTGAGCTTGCTCCATAGGTGGTGCTTGTACTTTGAAACACGAGCTTGTTAGCTTGTTAAGTGCAGATGTAGAGTAGCTGGTGCAAATACCCTTTTACCCATAATGCCTGTCTTGCATGCCTCCTTGTCAGTGGGTTGCACAGTGACTTTTTTAGGGTAGCCATTGCGCTGCCAATGTTAGCCATGTCACTACAGAATAAGTGCAATACTCCAGTCTTGTCCTGGGAGCCAAATACTTCTTATCTGGCACTATGAGGATGGCAGGAATAGAAACCAGCCTGCTCCAGATCACCGCTGTAAGGGTCTATAGAGCAAGCTGGACTGGCAGAACCAGGGACATTAGCATAATGAGTACAATCAAAGATTTAATTATAACCTTGCCTGATCAGTAGTAACTGTCCCGTATTTTATTTTAAACACCCTGCAGGTTTTTGAGCAATGCTTGGAATAAAAGATCTTCCTGGGGGGCACTGGCTGGAGCAGTATCCAGTTGTGCTAGGTCCAGCGATTCTGTGTCGTCTGAGACAGAATCCAGAATGAAATCTGAGTTGCACTCATCATCATCTGTGAGATCAGGAGACAATGGAATAAAATATGGGTCCAATGAGTCCAGCAATGGTAACAGCGCTGGTATCAGCACCATGAACACTGATGGCTCCAGTACCAGATGTGGCACTGGCACTGCAAGCAGCACCAACTGTGGCATAGGCACCAGGGAAGGCACCAACCCCAACACTGAGGCTAAAATCGGCAGAGACGACAACACAGCAGGCAAAGTCATTGAAGGCCCTGGCGCCAGCATCGAAGTTGGTCCCACAACGGTCGACAGCATCAAAGGCAGCACTAGCAGCAACTCCGTCAATAATGACATCACCAGCACTGGGGCTAGCACCCACGATGGCACCGCCAACTACACTGTGCACTGGATTCACTGCTTCATAAGGGAAAGGGGAAATTGTTTAACCAGGAAAGGCACACTAAGCCGGAGCTTGTTTCAAGGTACGACCTGGGAGCACAAGGAAGTTAAGTGACTTGCTCAGGGTCACACAGTAAGCAAGTGGAAGCTGTGGGATTCAACCCCAGGTCTGGCCTGCTGGATGTCACCAGATTTGCAGCTCAGAGCCTTAGACCACTGCGCTATACTGCCTCCTGAGATAAGAGCAGCTCAGTGATCCAACTGCTCACCTGACTTCTGTGCAGCAGGCAGAGAAAGGCCTGGGAACAGACATGTGAAGCCAGTAGGCCTCAGAAAATCCAACAAGGACAACTGTGGAAATTCTTGACATATTGGTGCTGACCGCCTCGATGCAGAAGCATGTGAGCCCAACCTCAACCTGTGCCTTTTCTTCTCTTTATGCTTCTTTTGAGAAGAGGTAGAGGTCAGACGGTCTCTGGAACCCAATGCCCAGCATGAGTGGTCCGAGACTGTTTCTTTTTGCTACTCCAGGAGGACTGCCCTTCCTCTCAGGTGTGAGACTGCCTGGAACCAGAACACTTGCCCAGAGAGGAGTGGAGGTTGGACATAATCTCGTTGCAGGGCAACTTGCCTGTCCAGGCACTCCAACTGTCAGGCCTGACTTTGACTGTCACTGAGTGAGGCAGAGCTGTGAGGAAGCTTTTTGACACACACACACACACACACACACACACACACACACACAGTGAAAATGAAATAGTCACAATAACAGTATAAATGACGAACTATGACAAGAATGCTATTTATGAAATACAAACTGAAAGTGTTGGTCCCCAATATGGAAAGCGAGATGCTGTGCTTCAGCAGCAGAAAACAAGATCTAGCCAGAGCCGACATAGCTGTGGCAAGCTTGCAAAACTCAGAAAAGCAAGTGTCACCGAGTGCCGTCTCTAAGATGGTGGCGGCGATGCAACTGCGCATGTATGGCATTCGCATATGCGCAGCTGCAGTGAATGGCAATATGCCATTCGCAAGATGGCGGTGCCAGCAGAACTGTGCATGCGCAGTTCTTGTCCTGAAATTTCTTATTTATTTAGGTCTAGGATTACAAGTACTTTTGAGCCAAGGCTCTTTTAGAAAGGTTTCACATCAGCTGTAGTACAGTACAGGGGATACAACAAAAATAACAACACTGTAGGTAAACAGTACAGTAGTCAGGTAATAAGTAATTGAGTGAGCAACATATCAGCGAAGCCCAGAACAGCACTGTCAGGGAGAGGAGAGAAAGGGGGAACAATGGGAGGGCCAGGGGAAGGTAGGAGCAGCCGGTGGCATTGTCAAACATCACAGGGAGAAATGCTGGTGGGGGAGGGAGCAAGCAAGGGGGGAAGGGTTGTGGGATACTAAGGGTAAAACAGGAGATAAGTGCTATGAAGGAAGGGCATGGAATGGCTAGGGTAGTGATAAGTAAGGCTGATTAGATGAGGCAGTCACAGGAGCCTGAGGCAGTAAGATGGAGGCGGAGCCTGGATTTGAACATGCCAAGCTTGGGAATGGAGGAGATGGCAGTGCTGAGTCCATTAAGCCAGGAAGGAGCCCTATGAGCAAAAGATCGTTGACCCTGAGCGGTGCGACAATGGGGAACCTGCAAAAGCTGCCATTCAGATCCCCTAGGGTTTCGCGGATTTATGCTCGGGCGCAGGAGAGCTTGGTCTCCAGGAGGGGCAAGGCCCACGGACTTTTTTTCGCCATAGTGCAGGTTAGATACTTAATACGGTTGGAGAGTTGAAGCCATCCAGATTGAGCATAAAGATCACACGTATGTGTGAGACGGTGGGCTCCAGTGATAAGCCGACAGGCCTTGTTGCGGGATGTCGATATGCGTATGAGGGTAGTAGCAGAGGCTGAGCCGTACATGATGAGGCCGTAGTCTGTGATGGAGACCACTGAGCTCTGAACAGCGATCTTCAAGGCTTCCGGGGTGAGATGTTGCCTGTGCCTGAACAGTAAGCCTAGCCGAGTATTAGCAGCTTTGGTTACACTATCAATGTGGGCCCTGTAGGATAGATTACGGTCAAGCAAGATCCCAAGGTATTTAAATGATTGCACCTGTTCAAGGGTATTCCCAAGGCTGGTAGTAATGGTAAAGGGGTGTAGCCTGTGCTTGTTGTGGGAGATGCTAAAAAGCATTGACTTTGTTTTTTTGTGATTTAGGACCAGCTTATGTTTAGTAAACCAGTTTTTAACAGAGGTGAAACCTAGCTGCAGATTGTGTTGTAAGGGTGTGGGGTCCTTGTGGGAAGTAAGAATTACAGTGTCGTCAGCATAGAGGTTGATTTGCTCAGAGCAGGATTGCGGAAGGGTATTCAGGAAAAGGCTGAAAAGAAGAGGTCCCAGTATGGATCCCTGGGGGACACCTGAGCGGACAGGTAGAGCATCAGAGAGCACATCAGCAACTTTTACTCTTTGTGATCGAGTTTCCAAGTAACTTTTAAACCATGCTCTAGAGTCATGAGAGAGACCAGCATTCAGCAGCTGACCAGTTAGCAGACGATGGTGGACAGTATCAAACGCCTTGGTCAAGTCGACAAATACTGCCCCAGTTAGGTGACCTTTGTCCAACGTGCTGTGTAGGGCTCCAGTGAATTCCAGGAGGGCAGATGAGGTGCTATGTCCTTTTCTGAAGCCATGTTGCTGTGTACACAGAATATTGTATTTGTCCAGGAAGTCAGTAAGCTGGTTTGCAACTATGCGCTCAAGGGCCTTAGAGAGGGGAGGTAATATGGAGATCGGCTGGTAGTTTCCGTGGATGGTCTTGTCACTACTTTTATGGACCGGGCTAACAGTAGCAGATTTCCATTTGTAAGGAAACTGACTGAGGCTGAGGGAGAGGTTAAAAATTCTAGTTAATGGGCATAGGAGCTCTTCAAGGGTGAGAGACAGCAGTTTAAGGTCCAAGGAGTCACCACTAGTTCTGGACTTGGAGATTGCTTTGGTAATGTATTTGCGGGCTTCGTGCACTTTGACTGCTTTGAAGTAGAATGGCGGTATATAGAAGGGGTGATGGAGCTTGTGGGTGAAGGAGAGTCATATTCTGTAAAAAAGTCCGTGGGGAGAACACTACTGAGGTCAGTGAAAGCAGCATTGAAGGTATTGGCAATGACCGTAGGGTCAAGTGTGGTAGTCCTGTCAACATTTAGCATAGTTGGGAAGGATTTGGGCTGCTTCCCTGTAACTTATTTAATATTGTCCCAGAATGCTCTCCCATTTCCCCAGCCATCAGTGAAAGCATCCCTGTAGTATGTGCTTTTCTTTAGTCGGATAGATTTTGTGCAGTTGTTTCGGGCATGTTTGTATTTTTGTATGTTGGACTGTATGCCTGTGGCTCTAGCCAGCTCCCAAAGGCGGTCCCTTGACTTTAGCTGTACAAGGAGCTCAGCGGTGAGCCATGGGTTACAGAGTGCCTTAACTTTGCACTTTTTGAATGGTGCAAAGGAGTCACAGGCCGCATTGAGGGTGGTGATGAAGTAGTCAAGGGCCGAGTCAACATCCATCGCTTTGTAAATCGGAGACCAATCCTGCAGACTCAGGCAGGACTGAAGATGGATAAGTTGCTCACGGGGAAGGACTCTGCTGGTGATGACTTTAGGAGGGGGCTTGCAAAATTTATTTGACCATTCACAGATGACAGGGGAATGGTCGCTGAGCGAATCTGGGAGGACGGTGGTGCTGGAGATATGGGTTGGGTGGCTGGCAAGAACCCAGTCCAAGAGGGTACTAGTGCCTGTTTTTGTAGTTTTTTTCTTGTGGGGGAGTCGACCATCTGTATTAGGTTGGCTGATGTGATGTCATCCTTCTGCACACCTGCTTCCGATGCAAGCCAGTTTATATTAAAATCGCCTAGAAGGATAAGCTCTGAGCCAGGGGGTTGAGTACTGATAAAGTTGAGGACAACACTGAGACCTTTCCCTTGGGCTTTTGGAGGGATGTAAACTGAGACGATTGTGAGGGCTTTATTGTTGGCCCCTAGGAGTATTTTGATGGGAGAATCTGCGCAGTAGAGTCAGGGGGGAAGGTGGCAATGGGGTGACCCAAGAGAGTGTCTTTGATGTAGATAGCACAACCCCTCCTCTTTCAGACTTTCGATCCAGCCTGAATACATTGTATCCTTGTACTGCAACTGTCAGGTCTGGGACTTTGGGCGTCAGCCAAGTTTTGACAAAGGTGGAAGTAACAGCCGAAATAGTGAGACTGTAGTCCACAGTGACCAACTGTGCAGAGAGTGTTACAGCTCCGCTGAACTTTCAGAAGAATACTTCCAAAAGTCCAACGTGGAAGGTGCCACGATCGCCGTTTTAAGGTACAGAAAGCAAAATAGCTGTAGGCTCTGCCCATAGCCGTAAAGAGGAACTGCCGTAGTTGGGGGTGGGAGCTGCTCTATACCAGTGAGCACGTGCTGGAGGCGTGTGTACGGCGTATACCTGCGCCACCCGCCCGCAAAAGTTCCAGCTCTAGCGGGGTCGCACCCGAAGACCAGAAAGTGGGACTCTGTGGACAAGACTGACTCTAGGAAGATCTGCCATGTTCCTTTGGTTTACTTAATTTATTGCACAATTTTTTCTTTTTAAGGAGGGCTGAGGTGCAAGAAGAGTAGTGAACATAATGGATGCCACAATTACAGAGGATGCAAGCTGTGTTGGAATTAAACTTTATGAGCTTTGGGAGCTAGGGGGCCCATGAGGGTCATATCTTTAAACTGAGCCCTCTTTCCCATTGTAAATCAGAGGCAGTGATACATGAGTTACCAGGGCTCACTTCACAGCTAGGTGAAAGGAGCCCTAAATCTCTCTGTAATTCCAAGAGTGGCTCATGCAAGAAAGAAAAAACAGCAATCTAACTTCACCAGATTTATGCAACAGAAAGTATTCTGCTCATTTATGACTTGGAATATTTAACAAGACATTTCTGTAATTAAATTAAATTAACTGACATCCCAACTGTACAAAGTTTATGCTCAGCTGGATTATGCCCAGACTAGAAAGACATAATTATTCTTGGATATTTTTTTTCCCAGCTGTAGTTTGTTCCTGATGTCATGCTCCACTAGCAGAAGCCTAGAGGGTGTCTGGGCACAGACATTCCTCAGAACTGAGAGTGGTTGAAATACGACTCGGAGCTTGGCTACTTCATGGAGGGCAGATAATGACTTGGAACCCAACATATGCAAAGGGAGCTCTTGACTGCTCAGAGAGAACATTCTGTGGTGGCAACCCAATCCTCTGATAATGAGCTACACATTCATGAGGCATACAAGAAACCAATGACCAAAAACAATACTCGGAGTCGCAACTCAAAAGTACTCGTTGACAAGAATAAATAGGACTTCAGTTACAATACATGAACTTTCACCTTTCACAAAAATTCTCTAGGCACGTCTTATGCAAAAGTAAGCACAGTCTTGAAAAAGGTGGTGGCAGAAGGGCGTATCAGTAGGAGATGTATCCAAAGGACTTGAGAAATGTTTCTTTTTGATTCAGTCAGTAGTTTCTGCTGCCTGGTCTGCCCAGACCACCCCTATCTAACTGGTCCCTGGCCCCCTCAACCGACTTCTCCAGGACTTACGTTCACTCAGTTGTTGTCTGCCACAGGGCCGGGGCAGTTGCTGGTGCAGGGCCTGCGGGGATAAGACTTCATCCTGCGGTCAGGATGTTTTCTACCTGTTTTTCTGCCCAGGGCCCCCCGTGTGTGGTCTTGCTGCACTGTCTCCCAGATTCCTGGCAGGTGAGCGAGGACACATTTACCATCCCCCCCCACTTGAGGAAGGAAAGCTGTCCTAGGGATGCTCAATCCTCCCTCCCTCCCCAGCCAGACCTCCAAGTGGCCCTGCTCCATTCCCAAACCAGGGTCACCAGCGCGGCAGGAGGTGAGGTGACCCCTGCCTCAGCAGACACACCATTGGGCTGCCTATAAATGTTTTAGTATTTTCCTAGCAACCCTGCTATATGCACAAATTCCCATTAGGGACTTAATTCTCAAAACAATCCAGAAACCTGAATACATAACTCAGCATGGCAACATAAACCAAATGCATACATGCGCATTCCTTGGGCGTGCCAAGCTACCCGGTGAAGAGGTGACGCTGGATGGCGTCACCCTGCCGTGTGGTAGACTAGGACTCAACATATGAAGGACTCGCATCTCATGATGATGGATGTCAGGCAGCATCAGAGAGGTGACCAGTTCTGCTGCAGAGGGATTTCGGGGTCACGGGTCAATGTTATGCACTCCCTAGCAGTTGTGGCATGGTGGAATTTTGTTGATTTATTTATTAGAATCTCGGGTTTATACTTTTGAGCTGGAGAGCTTGTTTAAAAAAGGTTCCATGTCAATACTGATACAGACAAAATTACATATAATTTACATGACTATTGGGAGAGATCATAACAAACACGTACAATTATTACAATCAGAGACACAAGAACACAGTTTGTAGACAGCATTAAAACTAAAACAATCGGGTACAATGTAATACAGGGTGCAACTAGCAGAGGTACAGTGCTTAAGAGCTACCTGTTGTGGTTGAGAGGGTAAGGCAGAGGGTGAGCTTTGGTAATGGGGGAGAGGTAGATAAGAGCGGAGGGGGGGTGAAAGCTGATAAGAGGGAGTGTCAGGCCGGTGGGTTAAGTGGGTAGAGGGGTTGAAATCCACCCAAGGGGTTTCATTTGTAGGGGATGGGATGTGGGTAGGGGAAGCCACTAACAGGTTCTAAGGTAAAGTAACAGAGGTGAGTAGGAACCGAAGGGGGAAGGAGGTGTGTCAGAGAAGTGGTAAGATTTACAATTAAGGAGGGGAAGGCGGGGGAGGAGAGGGAGGGGGGAGGGGAAAGGAGGAAAGTGCTATGCGGGGCACTAACCATAGAAACATAGAAACACAGAATTTGACGGCAGATAAGGACTGCTTGGCCCACCCAGTCTGCCCATTTCCCTACCCAATGGATAAGCTGCAGATCCTAGTTAACCAGCAGCCTACTTCTTCCTACCCCCAACCCCTAGAATTTGCCTTATGACTGTCTCATGCATGCTTGAATTCCACCACTGTTTTTGACTCCACAACCTCCTCCAGAAGGCCGTTCCATGCATCCACAACCCTCTCTGTGAAAAAATACTTCCTTACATTACCTCTGAGCCACCCGCCTCTATCTTCAGATTGTGCCCCCTTGTTCTTGCACACCTCTTTTTTTGAAAGACGCTACCCTCTTGGACTTTGTTGATTCCCTTGAGGTACTTGAAAGTTTCTATCATGTCCCCCCTCTCCCTCCTTTCCTCGAGGCTATACATATTAAGCTCCTTTAGTCTCTCTTCATATGTCTTCCGGTGCTGACCCTGCACCATTTTAGTTGCCCTCCTCTGGACAGCTTCCATCCTGTCTATGTCTTTGCAGAGAATGGGTCTCCAGAACTGCACGCAGTACTCCAGATGGGGTCTCACCAGCGTCTGTACAGAGGGATAATCACTTCCTGTTTTCTACTGGTGATGCCTCTCCCTATGTTTCCCAGTATCTCCCCAACCCTCCTTGCTGCCCTCTCACATTGCTTGCCCACCTTTAGGTCATCTGATATGACTACCCCCAGGTCCCTTTCCATTTTTGTTGTTGTTAGTATCTCACCCCATTGTGTACTCTTCCCCTGGGTTTTTGTTTCCCAGGTGCATTACCTTGCACTTCTTAGCATTGAATCTAAGCTGCCATACATTTGACCATTCCTCTAACCTTGCCAAGTCCTTTCTCATCCTTTCCACCCCATCTTGTGCATCAACTCTGTTGCAGATCTTTGTGTCATCTGCAAAGAGACATACTTTTTCTTCCAGTCCCTCTGCAATGTACGCATTAAAGACATTGAAGAGACCAACCTATTACTGAACCCTCACGTACCCCACTAGTAACCCCTTTCTTCAGAGTGGCTCCATTTACTATTACTCTCTGTGTCCTATTCTTCAGCCAGTTTTTTACCCAGACTGTCATCTTGGGACCCACTCCCAGGCTGGCTAACTTGTATATTAATCTTTTGTGTGGGACTGTGTCAAATGCCTTGCTAAGGTCTAGGTAGGCCATGTCCACCGCCCTCCTGATCTACTACTTTGGTCACCCAGTCAAAGAAATCTATCAGATTCATCTGGCATGACCTTCCCACTGTGAATCCATGCTGCCTTGGGTCCTGTGCCCCTCTGGCCTCTAGATACTCGACAATTCTTTCCTTCAGAAGTGATTCCATCATTTTCCCTATCACTGAGGTTAAACTAACAGGTCTGTAGGTAGCATTAGGCATTTGTAACACAGTCGCACATATTGAGTGAGGCCAGATGCGTCAGCAGTTTTGATTTAAAGGGGCCAAATTTTGGCTCCATAACCAGCTCAGTGCTGAGGGAATTTAGCCAGAGTGGGACTCTGTATTCGAAAGATCGTTGCCCTTGTGAGGTCCAGTGAAACAGAATATGGAAGACAGCTTTGCTAGATCCCCTGGTTAGTCTGGAATCGGTGGATGGAGTAGCTTAGTAGTTCCTGCGTGCCTGGAGGTGCAAGGCCTAGGGTGGCTTTTCTGGCTAGCAAACAAACCTGATACTGGATCCTGCTATTCAAGTTTAGCCAACCAGTGCTTGCGTACAGCTCAATTGTGTGAGTCAAGCCGTCTACTCCCAGAACAAGTCTGTAGGTTGTGTTTAATACAGTCTTAATTCTCCTTAAAGCAGTTTCGGTACCTGCTCCGAAGACTACCAATCCATAATCAATGATGGAAAGCACGGAGCTGATGATTGACACTTCTGAGAAAGAGTCAGGAGATATCTTCCTGGCCGTGGCGCTGGCCTGGAACATGATCAAGATGAAGAACGGGCACACTAGTTCAGGAAATTAAAATCTTGGAGACCATATATAGCTGAAACAATGTTAATTATAATGGGGAAAATGTAAATACCATCACAAGATGGCTGAAACGGGATTGCTTCATTGATCAAGATTTGGCTACAGATTCTGATGTGAGGGCCAAACCCTCATGCCCCCCTAAATGCTGACCATCCCAGGTGATATAAATCTTCTAGCTGTAAGGAAATGCACTGGTTCACAGAACGGTACCCATATCAGGAAGTGTTGTTAAGTACTTTGCTACTAGCTGGCCCGGTGACACTGAGGGTTGAGGCGCTGGACACCACATCTCATGCTACACCGGCGATCCAGGTTCGGGAAGGACCTCGGGTCATTGGGGTGCCGGCGTGGGGGGGGGAGAGCAGGATCGAGCATGCCGATAGGCAGCTCTCCTCTCCTGAGGGTGGTGAGGGTGGGATGCCCCCCCCCATAGTTCCGCTCTCACCAGGTGGAGGTCCGGTGGGTAGCGTAGGCAGAGAGGTGGTGGCAAGCAAACAACTACGGGAGGTGGAAGGGGCTGAGCTGGCACCACAGGGTGCGTAGCATGCCTCCACACGCTCACGCGGCCGTGTGCTGGGGCCTCGGGGGTCAGGGGAGAAATCCTGTAAAATACATATGTGTCCCCGTCACCACTTGGCGGGAGAAGGTGACAGAGATCAAACAGCTATATGAAAAAAAAAAGTACTCTGCTACACACATAGCTGGTCCTTTAACTTATCTGTATAATCCTTTTTCCTTGGGTTATTTTCCTAATCGTTGAAAATTGGCTAGGGAGGCCCCTATTTTAAAGGTAGGATTCAGGATATTTAAATAATTATCAACCCATCTCCTTGTTAGCCTTAGTTAGCAACATTTTTGAAAAATGATGCCTTTTTAGAGGGTCAGAACTTGCTGGACCAATACTAGTCTGGATTTAGAAAGCAACATGGGACAGTAGCTGCTGTGTTGAGGGAACTGGATGACATTGGATCAGCAATGGAGACCAAGAATGATACTGGTGCCATTTTGCTCAGTCTCTCCAAGGCCTTCGACACAGTAGACCATCGACTTTTATTGTCTCAACTTCCTGAAGTGGGAATGGATGGCTTAGCCGTGGAATGGTTTCAATCCTGCTTATCGGAAAGGCGCCAGGTAACTACAATAAATGGAATAGTATCTTTCTCTTTGTTGGTGGAGCAAGGAGTTCCCCAGGGCTCTGTTGTGAGGCCCCTGCTCTTCCTAATATATCTTAAAGATCTGGGGGAATATGTAGGAAATGCTCTTTATCATCTTTACGCAGATGATACCATAATTTATGTATCAAATCCCACTCTCGATGACGCCCAAACGGTTCTCCAGATCAGCCTCAACAGTCTCCAGTTATACTTTACCAAAATTAAACCTAAATTGAACACGACTAAAACTAAATGTATGATTTTTGGAGTCACCTCTTATGGTGTGACAGATAAATATTTAGCAATTCTGGATGGCGTTGGGGATGCTCTGGAGAACGTGGATACTTATAGATACCTGGGCTATTGGTTAGCTCTAACAGGGGCGGGTAATAATCCAAATACTCAGGTTAGCAAGAGGGTGGGTTTTCTTTACCGACACAAGCATAGCATGGATGTAGACACTTTAAAATTGATGGTCCAGATGCAAATTTTCCCCCTTATTGATTATGGGGATGTTCTGTATGGCAATTCTACTTACGATAGATTACACAGACTGGGTATTTTATATAATCGATTGGCTAGGCTAATAGTAAATTGCTCTAAACAAGTTCACCATTGTGAACTATATCAGAGGTTGGGCTGGCTTTCTTTAAATAGTAGGAGAGAAACTCATTTGAGTATTTTCTCCTATAAATGTGGACTGGGTAAGGTCCCTGGGTATTTAAGGGATAGATTAAAATTTAGAGACTTGGATCCGACTCTGAGAAAAAGTAATCTTATGGAGATGTTGGTTCCAAATACAAAAACAAAACAATCAAATTTTTTAGCCAAATAATTCCAAAATACTGGAATAATCTTCCAGATAAATTTAGATGTAAATATAAAAAGGTGTGTGTTCTAAAAATATATTTGTCCTCTCTTTCCAGGCCCTGTAACTGCTTTTAAAAGGATTGCTTGTATATGTATGTCTTCTAAGTGTTATATTATTGTATGATGTTTGTATTTTTGTATTTATTGTATATTTTATCTTTTGTGTTGTTTATTTTGTGTATGCAAAGGTCACCATTGTAAATGAGCGTTGCTCTATTGTCTTAATCTTACAATAAACAAACAAACAAGGAAGGAAGGAGGATGGCTCAAGCTATCTGAAACAACAGAAGTATTTTGTTTTACATGTTTAGTACTCTGCCCCTTTTAATGTATTGAACTAGTTTTTGTTATATGCTTGCAAATCTTAATAAAATTTAAGTGCAAAAAAAAGGTGAAGCAAGGGCTCTTCTCATAACTGGGAAAGTCAAATTCTATCAGTAAAGACTGGTCAGTAGCTAGAATAAATGATGGAAAAGTGTGGTATACGAGGAAATAATACCATTGAGGGGTTGAACAAGTCATAAAGACACAAGCTCAAAGGGCAAGTTGCCTTTATGAGTTTGTTCAACCCTGAGATAGTATTATTTCCTCACATAGGGGTTTGCCATCTTTTAGTTTATATAATACATAAGTTAGACACTTTTTTGCTGTGTCCTATGTGTTTCCACAGTGTAGTGGTATGCATTAGTTCTGAGGGATAGCACTGCTTAGTGAGTGTGTGCTGGATGTTAATGTGTTCTTCAGGTGTTCATAATACTTTAATTCAGTGTAATTAGCTACTTGGGGTCATAATACCCTAAATGGCAGCCAATTAAAAGTCACAATACCCTAACTGGCAGCCAGTTAAAAGTCATAACACCCTAACTGGCAGCTAGTCGAAGTCAACTAGTGGAGGCATACATCTGGGGAGTATGCCTTCAAAGCACACCATGGCACCTTTAGACTGCCTCTTCCTATAGCTACCCCACCGAAAATAAATCAGCCATTCAGAGTGAAGACGAGGAAACACAAAACATGTACCACAGTGACCATCCAACTCACAGCAAGGAAACTTATCCTACTGCTCCTCCTCCTCCTATCAGGGATTGTTCACCCCAATCCTGGCCCATCATTCCCAACTGGACATTGCGGAAATAAAACGAAGGGCTAAAAATTGCAGCCATGAATATCTGTAGCCTCACTGCCAAGCTCACACAATTCCAGGCATGGATGGCCCTGCACAGGCCAGACATCATCTGCCTCACAGAGACATGGCTGATGGGCAAGATAACAAAATAGCACTAATGAGCTACCAAGTATACAGGAGTGACAGGAAAGGCAAGAAGGGAGGGGGCTGTCTCATCTACATCAGGGAGTCTCTCCACTGCACAGTCCTCATAATATCTAGGATGGCTGCTGACCATGAGCTTCTGGTGATGAAAATACAGGTCGGGCAGCAGGGAACGTCACTTACCATTGCCTCGGTATACCTGCCCCCAAAAATGCCAGGGATGGCCTCCCAAAGGTCATGGATGCTATGGCCTCACTACCTAAGGACAGTGACGTGATAATAACAGGGGACTTCAACATCAATTGGGACAGTGCTGACTCTACCCCCCATAAGGACACAGTGGCAAGCTCATACCTAACACAGCTGGTGCCAGAGCCCACTAGAAGGAACCACAGAACAGACAGCAGCACGCTACTCAACTGGATTCTCACCAACTCACCCTCCCATATCTCAGAGGTCATGGTGCATCTAGACACCCTGAGTAACCACTCCCCTATCACCCTCAGATGGTCCAATAAACACAACCCCGCCCCGTCATAATTGAAAGCTGCGTCCTGAAGAAAGGTCAGCTAGGGGCGCTTAAAACTGCCCTCTTTCTCCATGACTGGTCACCCTCCTGACCTGATATCGGACCTGGACCTGGCCCTAAAATACTTCACTGATAGCGTCAACAACATTTGCGACCTCTTCACACTGGTAAAAAGGAGAAAAGTTCATGGGACTGTCAATGGTTGGATTACAGGCGTGCCCCTTGCCAAGTTGAAGGAAAGGGACGACCTTTGGTCAAATGCCAGGGCCACCGGAAATGATCATGACTACCATCTCTACAGGACCACTAGAAACCACTGCACGCAACTAATATGGAAGGCCAAAGCTGACCACCACAAGGAACTGCTGGATAGAAGCTAGGGTGACAGTAAAAGGTTCTGGGAGACCATAAAAAGTCTCCTAGGAAAGGATGAAAAGAAGCACCCCCAGTTACTCAACATTAACGGCTCTCCAACCTCGGACCCACTCCTTATTGTGGAATCCTTCAACTCTACCTTCACTGATCTAAGCAAAGTCCCCCCCCCCCCGACTACCTACACCCCACCAAGGAACCCTCCTATCACAACTCGGTCAAAAACTCTTACCCGGACTTTTACCTCAAGGAAGTAACTGTCAAGGAAGCAGCATTCTATGTAAAAAAAAGTGCTTGGCAAGACGAGAATGGGGAGTGACGGAGTCGACATGAAGCTGGTATCTCACACTCTTGATGTGCTCACTGTACCCATTACTAAACTTTTCAACAGATCTCTGACCTTGGCAAAATTTCCAGCAGTCTGGAAGCAAGCACTGGTCACTCCCGTTCACAACCAGTGTTTCAAACTACAGACCGATCTCAATCCTCTCCCCCCCATCCAAGGCCCTGGAGAAGACTGTTGTGGATCAACTCACTGCATACCTAAACAAATATCATCTGCAATGCCCCAATCAACACAGTTTCAGGCAAGGACACAGCGCTACCACTGCTTTGGTGGAATACACTGACTACGTGCATCGTGCTATGGACGAAGGCAAATTGGTCGGGTCTGTGTTCATTGACTTAAAAGCCTTCGACACCATAAACCACACCTTCCTATTGGCCCAGTTACGGAGTCTGGGATTGGCTGCCAACGCAACGAGGTGGTTCCAGGACTACCTGTCTCGCAGATCTCAGCGTGTAAAGATAGGTCAAATGGTCCAAGGCCCAGGGAAGTCTCGCTGGGTGTCCCCAGGGGTCTATCCTGGGACCCCTCCTCTTCAGCTTATTTTTAAATAACGTCCCAGAAGCCAGTGACTCCAAAATAATCCTTTATGCAGATGATGCAGTCATCCTCAACAGCAAGACACGAACTGAGTCTCTCCAATTGGCACTTCAGCACTCCTTCAGAAAAGCAAAGGACTGATTCTAGGAGCACAAACTTCTGCTCAACTACAAAAAAGACCAAGACCATGCTCCTATCCAGTAACCAGCTCAAAAAAAGATTCCCCTCCATTGCAGTCTCCAACAAAGACTCAGCCCCCCTGGAACAGGTACACTCCTTTAAGTACCTGTGGGTCACCTGGACGACACCCTATCCTTCAACCAGTATGCTGACCTGATAGTCAAGGCAGTAAACACCAAGCTGGGAGTGCTTTACAGGCACAGGAAATACCTCCATCAGCCCCTCCACCTCTCAGTCTCAAGCTCCATCCTATCAACCATTGACTATGGCCTGGTAGTATATGATGCAGCCACGGATACAGTACTCAAGAGAGTACATACTGCACTCAACAAGGCCTGCAGGCTCATCCTGAATGCTGATCAACTAACCCATACTTGTTTACTATATGAGCGAACCAACCTCCAGCCCCTAGGGTGCAAGATCAAACTCCAAAAATGCCTCCTAGGCAAAAAAGCACTGTTAGGGAAGACACCCCCATGCGTAGCTGACATCTTCACCCTGTCTGGCTCTGAGTACAGCACCAGGGGGAGGACACAGGGTGCACTGGTGGTCCCATTTCGGCATACAGTACTCAGGCAGCGTGCAATCTCCTACAGAGCCCCACTATGGCTAAATGAGATTCCTAAGGACATTCGTAATTCCACCAGCCTCCTTAGCTTTAAATCCAACCTCAAGCACTACCTAACCTTCTGCACTGTGTGTGTGACTGTTTTTCCTAGGGACTGAGATGTCACAACCATATAGCCAGGGATTTACCACAGCCCACTACTCAGCCATGTCCTCCTCCTTGACTTATTACCTGCACTCCTCTGTGCTCCCTCCAGCCCACCCCCTCGTCTTACACTTCCTGCCACCCCAGCCCCCACCTACCTCCCCCCAGGCATCACGACAAAGCCTCTGGTTCGTGGCCAGGGGCTGCTTCCTGCCTCCCCCCTCACTTGGAGGGAACTACACTGTTGTCTGACCTCTGCTTTTGCCCTTGTGCTTGCAGCCCTCGGGCCCTCTCTACACTTTTTCTGCACCTCTTTTAAACCTTATTACTCCCAGCCACTCAATTAAGTCTCTACTATTAGTAAGCTTAAAGAGTTCTGGATGGTAACTATGTCTATTGTACACTCATGTCTATTGTTCTGTACCATGACTGTACGTAAGTATGCCTAATATCTGTTCCTGACGTTGAACCTTTGTAAAAGAGCCTTGGCTCAAAGGTTATTTCCAAAACTTAAATAAATAAATAAAAATAAAATAATACCCTAACTGGCAGTCAATTAAAAGTCCTGATACCCTAACTGGCAGCCAGTTGAAAGTCCTGATGCCCTAACTGGCAGCCAGTTAAAAGTCCTGATGCCCTAACTGGCAGCCAGTTAAAAGTCCTGATGCCCTAACTGGAAGCCATTTAAAAGTCATGTTGTCTAAACACTCTTGGTGTGTAGGGTAAACAATAAAAATAATAATAATACAGATTCTTGTGTCTCGGAGTCTGCCAAGAAACATTCGTAAACAAGCAAGGAGTACTAATAAAGTTTATTATGCTACTTACGCCAAGCATGTGACAAAGAAAATCACAAGGGAGATGGGTTTCTCACCATTCCTGAAGAATGCACATAATCTCCAGAATTGTAGATCTTAGGTTCTCTAAGATCTTGTTCTATCTCTCCCCACGCTCCAGGTCTCTGCCCTTCTAGAGAAGTTACAGTAGTGTCTGGGTTGCAGACAGCTAAATACTTCAGATAACAGCATAGCAACAGAGATTACAACATAGTTACAGATATGAGAAACAATATATATTGATCCTAAGTCATTCTCCATTGGAGAATAACTTAGGAGACAGAATTACTAATGAGTAATTTCATAAAATCATATGAGACAGAATATGCTTCCATTAGCATTATAGCTTAGACAAAAGAAATGCTGACAGTTCAAACTACATTTCTTGCTTATGTACAATATAAAACATAGAGACATAACAAAGCTGTCTCTCTCTGTGTCAGCTTGCTTAGACAAAGGGAACTGCTGACAGGCATATTTGCCTGAGTGTAAAATACAAATTTCATATAATTATATGAGAATATGAGTATACAATAATCACCGATGATCCCTCTGAGTCATCTTATCAGTGATTAGATAGATTATATATGGAATATATGTAAAAGACAAACATAATCTAGATAAATGTATTATAAAGAGGTATAATAAATTTATGCATGACTATATTAGCATATCTTAGCAGCAAAGCACATTCCTAGCACTCATATCTATATATAAGTGCAAAATAGCAGTATCACAGTACAATAGACCAGAAATACAGTATGAGGTGTATGTGGGATGATAGGGGCGTAACCCAGGCGTAACAGTCATGATACCCTAACTGGAAGCCAATTAAAAGTCCTGATGCCCTAACTGGCAGCCAGTTAAAAGTCCTGATGCCCTAACTGGAAGCCAATTAAAAGTCACAATACCCTACTTGGCAGCCAACTAAAAGTCATGATACCCTAACTGGCAGCCAATTAAAGTCATGATGCTGTAACTGGCAGTCAATTAAAAGTCATACTATCCTAATTGGCAGCCAATTAAAAGTCATAATACCCAAGCTGGCAGCCAATTAAAAGTCACAATACCATAAATGGCAGCCAATTAAAAGTCATAATACCCTAACTGGTAGCCAATTAAGTTCACAATACCCAAATTGGCAGCTAGTTGAAGTCACAATACCCGAATTGGTAGCTAGCTGGGGTCATAAATCCTAATAGGCAGCTAGTTAGGGTCATAATACCCTACTTGGCTGCCATCATATATGGGGAAATAAATGATGGCTTTTTCATTGGGGAAAAGGGCCCAACCATGTATGATATATATATTGCAAAAAACTTCGCTAATGCTCCAGTTAGGGTCAAAACGACAAAAGTTGGGAAATGAGGTGCTACGGTTTCCAACCTAACACCCAACCCTCTCAAACCAAACAGGAGAGCAGGTGTAGGGTGTGGGGTGTGCCTTGGGCTTCTCAAGCCTAACACTTATTCCATTCCATCTGTAAATAAGGTCAGATGTGTAGACTTTATGAGAATGGGATGAGCGTTAGGCTTGAGAAGCCCAAGGCACACCCCACACCTACCTGGTTTGGGAGGGTGGAGTGTTAGAGTTGAAAACCCTACCGTCTCATTTCCCAACTTTTGTGGCTTTGACCCTAACTGGAGCATTAACAACATTTTTTGCAATTTATTTCCTTACTTTTTGAGATAGTATAATAGTATCCTTATTTTACTGTGGGAGGGCAGGGTCCTTTGGACCCTGTGCTCCCATTCCTCCGTAGATGCGTATATGTATGTTGCTGTGAAAGCACAGGGCCCTGTGGGCCCTGCGCTACCATTTATAGGACAACAGTTACAAAATTGTCAGCATAGCCATCTTATTACCCTACCTCATATACCCAGTACAGAAAATTTTAAAATCTTCGCCAGAATGTAATTCTGTGCAACTGCAACGCCATTCCGCACCACAGGTGTGAAAACACATTTTGGTCAGGATCTGAAAAATGACAGCCATGACATACATGAGGTGGGGTAATAAGAAGGCTAGGTTGAAAATCTGGGGTCAAAATATTAAAAATGTCCAAAGTTACGAGCGTGCATAGCAAAGTTGCAACGAATGCTCATAACTTTGGCATTTTTTCATATTTTGACCCCAAATTTTTAACATAGCCTTCTTGTGAAGCTGATAGGCAATCGAAAAGTGGAGGGGTGGCAATTTATGTCAGGGACAAATTCTCTGTATCATGTCTAGAAATGTCCTCCTTCCCTAATGAATTCGAATGCTTGTCCCTAAAGGTTGAACTATCACTTTCTTGTGCATTCTGTGTAATAGGCTGTTACAGGCCCCCGTCTGCAGGGTCACATCTCTTGTCACATCTAAGCTCTGCCCTGGGGCTTAGTACGCTGGAAACTATTATTCTTGGCGATCTGAACTACGACGGGTTATCAAAAGCCTCGGCTTCCTTGAAACCCTTTTGTGACACCTTGGGGCTGGTGCAACTCATTGGTGAACCCACTCACCCAAATAAAAAGAACCCTAGTAACAGCACCCTTTTAGATGTAATTTTGGTTAACAAACCACACCTGTTCTCCCATGTTGGAACATTTTTCTCTGACATCAGCAATCACTGTTTCATCGCCAGCATCAGATCTGTGCATAATCCACAGTTTGTAGCAAAGTTCTCAATCAAGAGGTGTAAACGCAACTCCGACTTGTTTGCCTACCTCGACGAATTGAAACATTCCCTACAATAGCAGGATTTCTACTTAGCCAAAACGGTTAATGGGGCATATACTATCTTTCACGAAATACTAACTGTAGCCTTAAACAGGCATGCCCCCATCGTAAAGGTACGTGTAAGGAGCAACACTTGCCACTGGTTTTCACCAAAACTCAAAGCTTCCATGCTAGATAGGGATACGCTTTGGAAAAAAGCACACAGAAGCAAGAATGACTTGGATTGGTGTCAGTTTAGGAGGGCACGTAATAAGTGCACCAAGTTGGTCAGAGCAGCCAAGGCCGCTTTCTATCGCACTGAGCTACACTCTGCCTCAAGGAATCCTTCAAAATTTTGGAAAACAATAAAGGACATGTCTGGTCATTCACCTGGAAATTCCCTCCTATCAAAAATTATATCCGGTAGTAACACCATTTCAGACCAATCGGAGATACTGGAAGCCCTCAATAATCATTTTGGAACCGCTGGGCTAGCATTTGACACATCCCCTGATAATGCCATCCACACTCAGCAGGGATTATTGTTTCACAAGTCTCCTGCTACCAAAGAGGCCTTCTCCTTCTTGCCTGCCTCTCTAAAAGAGGTTGAAGATCTATTGCTGCAGTTGGATATCAAAAAGGGTGCAGGTTCGGACTCTATAGAGCCTTACTTTCTGAAATGTGCATACCATGTGTTGGCAGTGCTAATCACGCATCTCTTCAACTTGTCACTATCCCAGGGGAGCCTCCCCTCACAATGGAAAGTAGCCCATGTCATCCCTCTGCTCAAATCAGGTGACCCTTGTGACCTTAATAATTATAGACCGATCTCCTGCCTCCCCATTCTGTCTAAATTATTGGAAAAGATAGTGAGTGGTCAGCTAAGGGCGCACCGTGAATCCAAGAGTCTGTTAAACCCAGTGCAGTCTGGATTCAGAGCAAAGCACAGCACCATAACTGCCCTAGAAAGTGACTAATGATTGGCTCCTTGACCTTGACAATAGGAACTTTGTCTGTGCCGTTTTTTTGGATCTAAGTAAGGCCTTCAACACAGTCGACCATAGCCTGCTTCTTTCCTCCATATGTAACTTAGGTCTGGACCCTAACTCTATGTGCTGGTTTGCTGACTACCTTGCGGAGCGGAAACAGCAGGTTAAGGCTGAAGGTGATCTTTCGCCACTTAAACCCCTACAGAGAGGTGTGTCTCAGGGGTCTATCCTTGGTCCCCTGTTGTTTGCGGTTTACATTAACAGCATCGATGACAACATCAATAAGGCCAATATCCACTTGTTCGCTGATGACACAGTACTTTATTTGAGTTGTCCTATGCCAGAAGCAGCCTGTGAAGACATCCAAGCTGAATTTAACCTATTGCAATACCAGCTCATAAGCAAAAAGCTTCTGCTTAATGCAAAAAAACAAGAGCGATGCTCTTTTCCCCTTCCTCCTATGCCGCGAACCCCGCTTAGGTTGGGGCTATCCCTCAGATTACCACAGTACTTGGAGAAAATCTAGAGTATGTGCCAAAATTCAAATATCAGGGTGTATGGCTCGATCACAAACTCTCCTTCTCTGAACATCTCGAAGAACTACAGAAGAAACTAAGACAAAGACTAGGACTATTCTACAGAATTAACCACTTCCTTACTAGGGATGCCAAGCAGCGATTGGTTCAAGCCACGTTCCTTTCATTAATAGATTACGCGGACCTTCTGTATAGCCATTGTACTGCCTCTGCCCTGGCTAAGTTGGACACCCTATACGACAGAGCAATCAGGTTCATAACGGGCCTTCCACTTTCCACACACCACTGCTCCTTGTACACTGCGGTGGGCTGGACTTCCCTTCATTAAAGGAGAAATAGAAATGCCGCTCTATGGGCTTTCAGAGTGGTTATCAACAAGCTCCCCCTATACTTCTCTGATTGTATTCCTCTGAGTGTGATAGGTGCCTACGCTCTAAGAAGCTATTCCCTAATTGTCTTGCAATTACCTAAGGTCAAATCTCATTTTGGCAGAGCTGCCATAAGTTTCTCATTGCCTTCCTTGTGGAACAATATGCAAAAAAACTTGAAGCTGAGCTGTCCTGTTAGCCTGAATATTTTCAAGTCGCTCTATGACCTCTCCGTGAAGGAATCCTGCAAATGTTTTCCACATCACTAGCTCACTTATTTTCCAGTTTCCCTCTTGCCCATCCTGCCTCCCGCCCTGCCTCTGCCCCTGCCTCTCTCTCCATACCAAAAGACCGGCTTCTCTGCCTCTCTTTAGCCATGGCCAAGTTCCACCCCCTTCCCTGAAGTATGCCAGTTAACTATTCCAACTCTGTCATTTCTTCCTAAGCTGGTATCCCTCTTCTTGCCTTTCTCTCTCCTTTTAAGTGAACATTCCATCTGTACCCAGTTATAAGCCTATCTGTTGTAAAGGCCCTCTCACTCAAATGTTGATGTACATATGTATATTTTTCTTCTTTGTATAATATTGCATTATGTTTTACCATGTTACTGTACTATGATTTTTATATGACCAGGTCCATCTTGTAAATGAGCCCTGCTCAATGGTGCCTGCCTGGATCAATAAAGATTTTGATTGATTGATTGATTGATTGATTGATGTGACCCCACCTCATGAACAAGGTCAGGAAAGTTCTCAAATCCCACCCGAAAGGTGATTTTGCCAACCAACAGCGAAATCACCTTTCAGGAAGGAGCTGCGTAATAACAGTCATATTGTTCATGAGGTCGGGTCCCCAAAAGGCTATTTGGAAAATCTGGAGTCAAAATGTCAAGAAATGGCTGAGTTATGCATAAGAGCTGAAAACCCCACTGAAATACACTGAACTGCAGTTACTTTAGTTTCTCACATTGCAGTTTCCGGTTCCAGCAGCAAGACGTGTCTTCAATTGTAGAGTGGATCTCGAACCTGGGACATGTTCAGGTGAGTGAGGGCATGTGGGGGCATAATGGGGTGTGTGGGGTGGTGGTTGCTGAGTGGGAGGATGGGATGGGGGTGGACTGATCAGTGAGGGACCGTTTGTTTTTTTCAGGGAGAAAAAATAAGGAAAAAAAAAACACAAAGGGACAGTTTTCTTTCTTTTAGGAATGGACATGGGGGGGTGCCAATAGACACCAGGAACAAGACACCACAGGGATCACTGACCCACCACTATACGAGGACAGTGATCGAGGGAAGGTGGAGGGATCACTGAAGTACAGTTTTTTTTTTTGTTTGTATAATGGGACGGCAATCAGAGAACATTGGTGGGGGAGGGACCACTACAAAACCAGGAATGATAATGTACAATGGGACAGCAATCAGACAAGGTGGGAGGGACCACTAGACTACTAGGGATAATATTAATGCACAACAGGATAGCAATGGGACAATGGGGGAGGGGGAAGGGACCACTGGACTACCCGGGAGTGGATCAAAAACACTGGGTCAGTGATCGGAGAATGGGGGGGAGGGATGACTGGATTACCAGGGAGCAGATCAAAAACATCGGGGACAGCGATCAGAGAACAGGGGAGGGGGAGGGAGCACTGGACTACCAGAGAGAGGATCAAAAACATTGGGGACAGCAATCGGAGAATGGGGGAAGGACCACTGGACTTCCAGAGAGGGATCAAAAACACTGGGGACAGCGATCTGAGAATGAGGAGAAGGGAGGGACCACTGGACTACCAGGAAGTGGATAAAATACATCAGGGACAGGGATAGGAGAATGGGAGAGGGACCACTGGACTACCAAGGAGTGGATCAAAAACATTGGGGACAGCACTCAGAGAACAGGGGAGAGAAGGGAGACCACTGGACTACCAGAGAGTGCATCAAAAACATCGGGGACAGCGATTGGAGAATGGGGGAGGGACCACTGGATTTCCAGAGAGTGGATTAAAAACATTGGGGACAATGGGGGGGAGGGACCACTGGACTACCATACAAACATACGAAACTTGCCAGGATAAACAGGCCTTACGGTCTATCAAGTCTGCCCATGTGCGAAGCTAGCACCCTTATATTGCATCTGCCCCTCCCCCAACCCCCGTTGTCCTGCTTAAACTGTTCAGAGTCCTTTACACAGCACCCCCTCCTTGCCCTGTCCCATGCCCTTTTGAAACTCCCCACTGTCCTACATGCCATCACCTCCTCTAGTACAGTGTTCCATTTTGACACTACCCTCGCAGTAAAATAATGCCTCCTCATCTCCCTCCTGAACCTGCCTCCCTCCAAACTTAGTCTGTGCCCCCTCGTGTCCCTTCCCTTTCTCAGCTTAAACAGCCCCTCTGTGTCCAATCTGTTGATCCCCTGCAAGTATTTGAAAGTTTCAATCATGTCCCCCCGATCCCTTCTTTCCTCCAGGGTGAACAGACTCAACTGACTCAGCCTTTCCTCATAGGTTCTACCCTCCATACCACGTAACATTCTCATCGCCCTCCGCTGCACCCCCTCGGGCAGCTTGCTATCCTTCCTCAGATATGGATGCCAATATTGCACACAGTACTCCAACTGCGGCCTGAACAAGGACCTGTACAGGGGCATGATGACCTCCTTGTTCCTGGTCGAGAATCCCCGCACAATGCACCCCAGCATTCTGTTGGCCCTAGCCACAGCCCTCCTGCATTGAGCAGAGTTGATCATGCTCCCTGTTACTGTGACCTCCAAATCCTTCTCCTTCTCAGTGACCCCAAACTGCACCCCACCCAACCTGTATTCCCTCCTCTGGTTCCTTGCCCCAAACTGCATAATCTTGCACTTCTTCGCATTAAATCCCAATTGCCATCTCGCTGACCACTCTTCAAGTCTGGTTAGATACCCCTGTAGCTTCAGCCATTCCTCTATGTCATCCACCACAGCTCCTATTTTAATGTCATTCATGAAAAAGCTAATCCTGCTCCCAACCCCCTGTGTTATATCCAATATGAATAATCCAAACAACACTGGCCCCAGCACAGAGCCCTGCGGCACACCACTGATCACTGGTTTGAGAGATGAGAGTTCCCCCCCCACACACACAACCACCTGCTGCAGTCTATCTACTAGCCAATTCCTGATCCAGTTCTCCATCTTGGCCCCCACCCCTACCTGTTTCAGCTTTGCCCCAGTTACCCAAATCAAAGGTGCTGCTGAAGTCCAAATATAGGACATCCACTGCATGGCCCTTGTCCAACTCCCTTGTGATCCAGTCGTAGTATTCTATTAGGTTGGTCTGGCATGATTTCCCTGTGATGAACCCATGCTACAGTACTCCACCCTGTCCTCCACTTTCTGGGTGTGCTTGTACTTTCTGAAGGCTGACCACTTATTCTTTCCCACTTGGGCTACCTCCCTGTCATACAAGCTGGGCTTTTTGGCTTTAGATTTTTTGCTCTTGAGTTTGGCACACGTTAGTTGCTGCCAACAGCCCCTCCTTGATTATGGCCCTTTTCTGGTCCACTTCCATCTCCTTCCTGATCTCAGCAAGGTGACCTCCCAGAATCTCTCCCATCCTACCGTAGTCTACCTTCCTAAAGTCAAGAACCCTTGTTTTGGTCCTAAACCTCACCCTACCAATGTCCAGGTGGAACCACATATTGTGGTGGTTACTTCCTGCAAGCAATGCCTTCACTTTTACTTCCTGGACATGGTACCATTAGACAGGACCAGGTCGGCCCTCCAGTATACGTTGTGTCAGGAATCCACTCTGGAATGCATCCAGCAGCACCTGAGTCCTGGTACAGGTCATAGCCAGGATCTTCCAATCTACCCCAGGAAGACTGAAGTCTCCCCAATCCCTACCCCACTGATGCCCCCCCAGCCATCTCGACAATTTTGGACCCCAGTTCCTTGTCTAACTCCCCTTCCTGGTTTGGTCACCTGTACACCACCCTGTCCTAAGCCTTCTACCTTTTGTAGATCGTGACTGTATCTGTAACACCTCTGTCCTTCCATCTACCTCCTCCTCCCTAGTATAAGTTATCCCTTCCCTCATGCACAAGGCCACTCCCCCTCCTCATTCCCCCCTCCCCCCATCCTTCCTATATAGTGCATACCCTGGGACGGAGAGGTCCCAGTCATGATTCGGCATGGGCCACATCTCTGTGATGGCTACCATGTCCACCTCTTCCTCAGCCATCAGTGATTGAAAGTTAACCATTTTGTTCCCTAGGCTCCTTGCACAAAGAGACACTACCCTCCACCATGACTCCCCCCCACCCAATTCTGCCTGCCCACCTCCCACTTCTGGTCCCACTTGCCTACCTCTGTCCCTCTGCCTCTTATCTGAACCCCTGTTCTTCTGCCCGATTGGGGGAGTCCATTCAGTTACTAAGGGTGTTGTGACCCCTGCTGACCTGCACACAAGTTTAAGTTGAGTTCTTTACCCATATATTCCTGAAATCTGTTTTTTTAGCACCCTAGTGCGCTCCTTACTAAGATGCAGTCTATCCAGTGCATAAAGGACCTTATTTTTCCTGGTACCCCTTCCCCCAGCCTCCAACTAGCCCATAGCCCTCCTCCCCACACCAACACCTGAGCCAGACATTACATTTCTTGAACCTTTTCTTTTTTCCAGTGCTAGCTCTTGGTACTGGCAGCAACTCTGAGAAGGCTACTGACCTCTCTGTCCCATTACAGAGCTTCCCCACCTTCCTGAACCACCCCTACCTCACTTTTGGCCAGGCTGTTTATTCCTGAGTGAATAATGATGTGAGGTTCCCTCACTCCCTTCCCATATGTTGCACTATAGTGGGCCCACCCTCCCCATGGTTGTCCCTGGCATACATTGCACCTTCCTGCAGCTTGCCCTAGTGCCTGTGTTTCCCCATCTCACTCCTTTAACAATACAATCTCCCAAGATCACTACTCTCACCTCTCCAGCTGCCTCCCAGGCCTCCCACCATGCTTACCTGGCTGTCATGCCCTGCCTGTCCCCTCCTTCACCTCCTATCCTCCTGAGATCTGTCCTGCCCCCCTACCTTCCTACTGATCCCCATCTTGACCTCCTGCCCACTCCCTGCAGCTGCCTTCCCTCCTGTTCCCATTCACCCCCCCTTGCCCATCTCCCTGTCTGCCCCCACTCTTTCACTGCCCTGTCGCCACTTTCCCTGCTGACACCTACCCTCCACTCCCTTTCCTTCCCCTCTATGGTCCTCCCTGCTACTATCCGTATGTCCCCCTTGCTTGTGCTCCCTCTCCTTTCCCCAGATATTCCCTTCACCCCCCAACCAGTAGGAGGAATCTGTTCTACACTGGCACCTCTGGGGTGCTCCCACCAGGTGCCCCTCTTGCCCTTCCCATTCCTCCTACTACTGTCCACCCCCTTGGCCTTGTTCCACCTTCACTCCCCCACCTGACTCCACTCCTGTGAGCACCCCTGCCCTCCCTCATCTTCTAAGATACCCCCTCCACCAGCGCTCCAACATTCCTCTGAGCTGTGGCTAATTCTGCCCACATCTAACCTAGGTTCCTACAGACTGGACACCCCTACCTTCCAGAGAATACACAAGAAAACTGCTGCCTCCCCCCCCCCAACAACGCACTACTCTATCCGCCATCTCCTGTTCCTTCGGCAGGCCTTCTCTCCACATTCTGAAGTTCCAATCCCTCCTTACGGGGTACCTATAGAGCCCTTATAATCCTATGTTGCTGTACCTATATACAGATTTGCTATGGCCCCTTGAAAACCCTTTCTGTGACCCAACTATAGCTAGAATGTCACATCATTCCCCCACCAACCTTTGACACAGCCCCCTTCCGCAGTACAACCTCCTCAGCACTCCACACAGCCCTTACCTGTGCCACTTGTTTGCTCTGTGAGATTACCCTAGATGGGAACTAGCTGCATTCTCTCAAAGTTCTTTGCCTGCTAACTCACTTATAAACTGACCCTAGACAGGGAGTAGCTGCAATCCCTTAGCAACACCTGTCTGTTTAGGCCATTCCCCTACCTTACCTTACCTAGCCTCCAGTGAGCAGCATGGTCTGCGGCCTGCGGTCCTCCCTGCAGATGCTCTGCTGACGTTCTCAGAGGCTGCTTAGGTAAACATCACACTCCTGTTTCATGTCACTCACGCTTCAGAATCGCTCATGTTAGGGGTTGCTAGGGATTGTGGGTATTCAGTATTGGTTGGAACCCTGCTATTAGCCAGCTGCAGTCACATTGTTATGGCCTGCTCCTATGGCCACCGGGTCCAGTGTCCTTAGTCCCACCCGAGCCCACCCTCACGGTCTCCTCCAACTACCTCCTTCTCAAATTCTCGGCATACAATTAGATCAGTACTCAACAAAAAAATAGTTTTAAAACACAGCACAATCCCCAAATCACAAGCACTGTCTTTTTGCTGGCTGGCGAGACTTCTTCCTGCTTCCCCGAGTCTTAATCAGCATGGCGGCTGCCTGCCAACAAAAAAGAATGAGTTTCTTGCTGGCCTTAGTTTAACTCTCCCACAGTCACATGGGTACAACCACCGGGTCTGGCGTGTTCTCTGTCCCACCCTGGGCCTGCCCTCACAGTCTCCCTCCTATTACCTCCTTCCCAGATCCCTTGCACACAATTAGATCAGTGCTCAGCAAAACCTTTTTTTTTTTAACTTTATTTTTTACTTTACTGAATACAGTACAGTATACAGTATACATATCCGTAAGTAGTCTCATCAACATACAGTACATTTGCAGGTACAATACTTCATTTTAACAGTTAGAGATTAACGGTGACCTTACATTTGTTACTTCACCTGGGGGGATTCCACTATATACAAAACCTGTAAAAGCTAGATACGTCATCAAGAAGGCTACATTCTGCCATGAGCAGGGATTTCTCTCTATTGTAGTAAACCATCTTTCCACTCTATTTAGGAACAGTGGGGGTAACTATCCCATTAGCCCTGTATTAAGTTCAATCAATATTAGCAAGCTATGAGTCCTTTGTTATAAAACATTTTTGTAACATGGCATAAA
This sequence comes from Neoceratodus forsteri, assembly GCA_016271365.2. Lineage (NCBI taxonomy): Eukaryota > Metazoa > Chordata > Ceratodontiformes > Ceratodontidae > Neoceratodus > Neoceratodus forsteri. The sequence goes on along the minus strand of CM028134.1, from coordinate 1,097,059,345 downwards.
AAATCATACTGAAATGGACAGCAGAGACTGGTTGAAATACATCAGGTGATCGAAACGGAGTGGTGATTAATCCAGCAGTAGAGCCCACTGTTGCAGTACCTGTTCAAGCCACGGTACGAGCGCCATGAGTCAACTTAAGAAGAATAGCGGGAACGCGCTTAAAAATGCTGCAAGACACACGGACACAGTATGGCATGGTATCAATTCGTACCTGTAGATGGTGCCCCTGATAGAAGAGTGAGAGAATAAGTGTCGGTATGGCGCGGAGAGCAGTAGTACCTTGGCGTTCCTGGGAGAGAAGCGGGTCGACTGTCTGGAGGAGTGACAGAAATACGTGCAGGAGCAACAGGTGGCTTGTAGTGCAGGGCGATATAAGTGAGTATGAGTAATAAAAGTGAATGGGGCCAGTGTAGAACCAGTGTAAGATATAGCAGTACACAAGTATTTGTAGATGGTATCGTCAGTAGTCCAAAAAACATACATGTCTCCCAGAAGGCAGCACGGTAATCTATCTCGGCAGTGCAACAAGGAAGTGGAAAACAGTAAAACTGTCAGTGTGAATCACAAATAAGAATCATGTTGTGTCAGTGTCACATGGGAATGTTATATCCGCATTTCTTCAGAACTGCTGCACACTAGAGAAATGTATGTGGCGCGTTGAATGTGCACGCGCATTGCGATAGATGTTCACCGACTAAAAAGCACGACCCCCGCACCATGAGTTCTGCAGTAGAATTAATGATCGTGTGAATGTCTATTTTGTTGTGAGTAACACTGTACTCTCAACAATACTCTCCTGCACTTGCCTTATTACAAGTGCATTATATATCAGAGTCGGCTCTACCTGTGGATTAATGCCCGGTGGGTGGTTGGAAGCACTCGGCCAACCCCCACCCCACCCACCAGGGCATTAATCCACCGTGTAGAGCCCTCCTCTGTCGGGGATCAATGCTTACCTAATCCACTGGATTATATTTTATCAACCACTTAGAGACAAAAGGAGAAAACCCTTATACTTGCTCAAGAATCTTTGTTAATAGAAGGAAAACTCACATAGGGAGAACTATATTAGGCTGGCATATGTTAATAGCTCTCTATTGTCATATCTGAGAGTGACTTTGAATTTTAATATTTAAACCAGAGCAGCATCTAAACCTATATAATTATATGACTCCAAGTGAAGATGCTGGAGACCCATTTTAAAAGAAAATATAAACCGCATGGAACAATATTGATCCAAAACTTTTAAACTAGAGGTTTACACCTCCTAACAGACTACAGTAAAGAGGAGAAGTTCCATAACTACAGTGTGGCTGCATCTTAATGAGACCGCTCCTGTGGCACCAAAATGACTCCTGAAGTGGAGGAGGAGGCTCTGCTATTTGATGTCTAAATTTGCCACAAGGCATCACCATCTTAGTTCACCAGGCAATGGCTAAAAGTTCCCCATAATAAAGGGTAGGACGTTGCCTACTCAGTCCTAAGGTAGCAATTAAGCCACCAATCATCATAATCAAACTGTGCCTAGATTTATGATCCTAAGATTGGTCCCTCATAAAACAGAGCATACTTCCTAAAGCGAGGTCCTGTTTACAGCATACTGTTCAGTGTCCTTCCCGGCCTTCTTCCCCTTCTGCTTCCGATGATCTGGCACGGAATTCCTTCTCCATTTTTTCCAACAGCTTTGTTTCTTCCTTGGAGTCGGAGAACTGATACACTTTGAAGACAGGTTGAAGGAACTGAACATGTACTCCCTGGAGGAGAGGAGGGAGAGAGGGGATATGATAGAGACATACAAGTATCTTACAGGGAGGAACAGGGTGCAGGAATACACTATTTTTAAGCGAAAAAGATGTTCCAGGACTAGAGGGCATGGGATGAAGTTGGAGGGAGGACGATTCAGAGGAAACATGAGAAAGAATTTCTTCACAGAACGGGTGGTGGACAAGTGGAACACCCTGCCAGAGGAAGTGGTGGGGGCTGAAACAATCACGGGATTTAAGAATGCATGGGATAGACATAAAGGAATTCTAGAGGTCAGGGGTAAGGGGAAATAGACTTCTAGGAAAACAAACTGAACTTACAAGCTCAAATGGGCAGACTGGGTGGGCCATAGGCCCTTATCTGCCGACACTGTCTATGTATCTATGTACTTTACTCCCATACATAATTTTAAGATTGGCTGGCATTAGTAGTATATGCTGTACACCCAGCTGTCTTAGTCGAGCTCGGATTCCGTTGAAACTTTTCATTCGCTGTCAGGTTTCAAAGCTGAGGTCCGGAAAGACGTGAACCTTGTTTTCTTTCCACACCACTGTCCCCTTCTGCTTAGCTTGTTGCAAAATATCATCTCTTTCCATCACTGACTGTAAAACAATCATGACAGTTCTCGGTAAGCTGCTGCCAGTTTGGAGGCCAGATATACCACCCCTCGGGGTAATTCGGTATGCTTTGACGATCTGGAAGTCGCTATTGGGTTGGTACAGTTCTTCAAGCCATTGTTGGAAAAAGTCCTTCGGGTTATCTCCTTCAATGCCTTCAGGAGTACCAAGAACCCTCAGATTTGATGACCGAGCTGCATTTTCCAAGTTTTCTAAGCATTTGCGGAGTAAGGTTTGTTCTTTAGTGAGCTCAGTGGACAAGGTAATGGCTCGCTCTGCGGTGCTACTCGCTGCTTTAGTCTCCTCTGTAAGTCTTTCAATTTTACTGTCCATATTTTTCAATATGGAAAACATAGGAAAACATAAACTGAACTTACAAGCTCAAATGGGCAGACTGGGTGGGCCATAGGCCCTTATCTGCCGACACTGTCTATGTATCTATGTAATTGGGCTTGAAAGTCCTCCATTTTTTTATCTAAAGCTTGTATAGCCTTGAGTAGGGCAGCATTTGTAGGCTGCGCAAGATTACTCTCTGACAGAGGTTGTTGTAGGTCTTTACTGGAACCTGGGCGCTGCTCCTTCAGCCGGGTCCCAACTCCAGTGCCACCCGCCTGACTGTATGTTCTCCCCATAGCGGCTCTGAACTTTTTTGCCACTTGAGAAAGGTATCACTCTATTTCTCCTGGTGAGTACTAACCAATTCTGTTACTCCTGAGACAATTATCTGAAATTAGCTTACTGTATATATAATTTGGTTGATAAAATCTATTGTAGCGGAGCTCTTCGATGCTGCTGCTCCACGCTCAGCAGTTTTCTATGCCCCCCAGCAAAACATTTATTTAAAACACAGTACAATCCCCAATCTCAATCACTTTCTTTCTGCTGACTGACGAGATTTCTTCTAGCCCCCACCCCACCCCCAGGTCCCGATCAGCATGGTGACTGGTTGGCAACAAAATAAGCCAAAATGACAAAACGGCAGCATTCGCCCAGCCTGGGGACAGTGCCACTGCACAAGTGGTCTAGGGAGCCCCAGGGCCCAAGGGACTCTACAAGGGAGGTTAGGGATCTGTCGGGTAGACAGAGACCCAGTACTTTACGTAATATGTAACTGTACCCCTTTAGATCAGAGGGTGGACCTGGAAACGAATGAAGCTGCTGGGTGGGTAATGGGCCCCACAAGTAAGCTGGGTACCATCAGACCAGTGTAGGGAGGAAACTGTAAAAACTTGTGCACACTAGAGGTGGGGGAGTATGTAAGGACCCCAGGTATGTGAAGCAACATGTGTACGGTATGGCCCAAGGAAGAAGGTGTAGAACAGTGTGTGCCAGTACCATCATAAGAAGATATATGGCCAGTGAATGCACCGAGAGCTGTGTACCACCTAGGCAGCTTATAATAAAACTGCACCACGCTTGATCCCAGCTCCAGTAGGGACAATCAGTTTGTGTGTGGTCTCATGCTTATTGGTGCACCAGTGTACTGGTTATGGTGCCCCTACTCCAGCGCCCCAGGCCCAAAAAGACAGCAGTCACTGTGCAGGTACAGGTCCTATGATGTAAGGATGGTCCAGCTCTGATGAGACTACCACCATATACCCCTAGACGGAAGGGGGGGGGGTGCCTGGCTCTTGAGTATTTTTTCTTCTTCTTCCCTATTCAGATAGGTAAGTTTTTTATGTGACAGTGTTATGCTGGATGTGTGGGACAGCACTCTGCCTGGCAGCTGACACATCTAGTTCTATCCCCCCCACTACATCATCAGCACTGTGACCAACTGACAGTGACATCACGGGCGACTGACTTGGCAGCTACTACGTGACTCTTCCTGAACAGCTGTGATGTCACAGTCAGTAAGGTTACAAGGCTGAAGAGGTAATGGGAGGAACAGAGCTAGATATGTCATCTGCCAGGCAGAGTGCTGTTCCACACATCACACCTACTAACATCAGGTAACAAGACTTTCTAATTAACTAAAGGGAAAAGAAAAAGTACCTCCAATATAACAGATAATAGTTGACCTGAGTGAAGTCTGATCTTATGTAATTTGTATTGGTATCAGCAGAGATTGGGGACCAGTCAGTTGCTAACAGATCGACATGGAGGGACTGGTCAGTGGCTAACAGATCGACATGGAGGGACAGGTCAGTGGCTAACAGATCGACATGGAGGGACTGGTCAGTGGCTAACAGATTATATAGAGGGAGGACAATTCCAACAACCTGTAGAACCTAATGAAAAATGAATTTGGATGGGGCACTTCAGGGCAGCAGACCTTGAGCACACAGTAGACCACATGGCAGTCACCGAGGGTGGCAGGGAGGATATCTGCATCCATGATACGCTGGGGATGGGAGGAGAGGGCCCAGTCCAAGAGGGAGTAGTTTAAGAATTTATGATTGAGGCCTGTGGGGTCCGAAATCAAATGAGATAACCAGAGAGATTTTACATTATGGGAAAATGTACGTGCAGAGGGGGTGAGCCAATTGATATTAAAGTTTCCAAGGATGAGTAACTCTGCTTTAGAGAAGCAGGAACAGACAGAGAAAAGGAACTTAGTGACCAATGCAAGGGACATACCAGGACAACAGTAGACCCCAAAAATAAAGATAGGAACTGAGAAGGGGAGGGAGAGTTTGAGGAGGAGCAGTTCATAGGTGGAGGGAGAGGAACAGCTAGCACAGGAACAAACTGGATGCCAGTGAAAAGGTAAATGGCCACACCACCACCCGGCTTGGCGCGATCTTGCCTGGCTAGGGCATAATCAGGGATTGCCACTGAAGAATCTTTGATATTAGGGGACAGCCAAGACTCTGAGATGACAGGGACAGTCAGCTGGAGGTCAACCAAAAGTGCCTGAAGCTGGTCTAGTTTTGGGAGTAGGCTTTGAATGTTTAGAAAGGCAATCCTCATTCCTTTGGGGAGCTGCGTGGGTGAAATGGGTAAGGGGCTAGGATTAAGTTCAGTGTCACATGATACCAAAAGCAGCACAGAAACAAGAAGCTTAATGAAACCAATCAGCTGTCTGGAGTAAGATGAGGATAAGGAAGGGAACAGAGGAGGATACAAAGTGAAAGGGGACAAAAGGCACCAGAGGACTTCAAGGTGCAGCCAAGGAGCAAGTAGGAGAGAACACCCAAGACACCCAGGATAATGGGATAGAGAAGGCAGAAAGGAGGCTGGGAGGAAATGAGAGTAGAAGGGGAGGGGCTGCAGGAGAGAAGGAGGGAATGAGCAGTGGAGGAGGGAGGAAAAGGAGAAATGAAGGTATAGTTAGTGTGAGTAGTAGCACAGAGGAAAAAACTGCATTTAAAATTGTAACACTCAAGCAAGAGGCATACTGTGGGAAGGCAAAACAGATTGGGGGGGGTGGAGAGACTAACCCAGATAGCAAAAGAGCAGAGGGCATCACCCCCACAGATAGGAAGGTTAAAGGGGATGTAGGCCTGACCCAGATAGGGAAGCAACAGGGGATGTAGGCCTGACCCAAATACAGAGGCTACAGGGGATGTAGGCCTGACCCACACAGGAAGGCTACAGGGTAGGTAGGCCTGACCGAGATAGGGAAACTACAGGAGATGTAGACCTGACCTAGACAGGGAGGCTACAGGGGATGTAGGCTTGACTCGGATAGGGAGACTACAGGGAATGTAGGCCTGACCCAGATAGGAAGACTACAGGGAATGTAGACCCAACCAAGATAGGGAGACTACAGGGGATGTAGGCCTGACCCAGACAGATAAACTACAGGGAATGTAGGCCTGACATAGATAGGAAGACTACAGGGAATGTAGGCCTGACCCAGATAGGAAGACTACAGGGAATGTAGACCTGACCCATATAGGGAGACTACGGGAGTAGTGTTGCTTGGATAGTGCTGCCGTGGATCAGCCAGTGATCTGGTGGATGGTGACACTATTCGAGTGGGATCTGGCCCAAGATCCGGATGAATATGGAGGCCGGATCCCGGGTCAGGTCGGATCCCACATTACCCAGCACCAGATCCAGGGATCCGATGCTGGATCCCTGGATCCAGCATTGGACCGCACCACCGGATCCAGGGATCTGGTGTCAGATCCTTGGATCCAGAACCAGATCCCTGGATCCAGCCGTCAGATAATGCAGGATTCGACCAAGGATCCGATGGCCTGATCCACAGGCAGACAGGGGAGGTATCCGGCGGATCCACTATCCTGCAGCAAAGAGCAGATATCTGGTGGATCCGGATTTGTCTGGATCCATCTCAGCAACACTATACAGGAGATGTAGACCTGACTCAGATAGAAAGGCTACTGGGGATGTAGGCCTGACTCAGATAGGGAAACTACAGGGGAAGTAGGCCTGACTCAGATAGGTAGGCTACAGAGGATGCAGGCCTGAGTCAGATAGGTAGACAATAGGGGATGTAGACCAGACCGAGACATGGAAGCTACAGGTGATGAAGACCTGACCCAGATAGGGAGGTTACAGGTAATGTAGACCTGACTCAGATAGGGAGGCTACTGGGGATGTAGGCTTGACCTAGACAGGGAGGCTATAGAAGAGGTAGGCCTGACCCAGATAGGGAGGCTACAGGGGATGTAGACCTTACCCAGATAGGGAAGCTACAGGGGATACAGACCTGACACAGACAGGGATGCTACAGGGGATGTAGGCCTAACTCAGATAGGGAGACAACAGAGGATGTAGACCTGACCCAGGTAGGGAGGCTATAGGGGATGTAGACCTGACCTACACAGGGAGGCTACAGAGAATGTAGTCCGGACCCAGATAGGGAGGCTACAGGGAATATAGACCTGGCCCAGATAGGGAGGCTACAGGGGATGTAGGCCTGACCCAGACAGGAAGGCTACAGGGGATGTAGGCCTGACCCTGACAGAGAGACTACCAGGGGATGAAGACCTGACCCTGATAGGGAGGCTACAGGAGATCCCTGTAGGAATATAGTCCTGACCCAGATGGGGAGGCTACAGGGAATATAGGCCTGACCCGGACCAGGAATCCACCACTTTTTCTGTAAAGAAGTACTAGCTCACATCTCTCCTGAATCTACCCCCCTCCAGATTCATAGCATGTCCCCTTGTTCTTGAGCACCTTTTCTTCTGAAAAATACTCCCCTACTGTACCTTATTTAGCCCACTGAGGCATTAAAAGGTCTCTATCATATCTCCGTTCTCTCTCTTCTGTTCTAAGGTGTTCATATTGAGGTCCTTTAGTCTCTCCTCATAGGGCTTTTGATGGAGACCATGCGCCATTTTAGTTGCCCTCCTTTGAACTGCCTCCACTCTGTCTATGTCATTCTGGAGATGGGGTCTACAGAACTGGACACAATACTCTAAGTGGGGTCTTACCAGCGTTCTACACAGAGGCAACACCACCTCCCTCTTTCTGCGGGTTAATACCCCTCCCTATGCACCCCAGCATCCCACTTGCCCTCCCTACTGCCTTGTTGCACTGCCTGGCCACCTTTAGGTCATCCGATATGATTACCCCCAGGTCTCTTTCCTGCTTGGTGGTCATCAATACCATGCCACACACTTTGTACTCCGCTCCGGGTTTCTGTGTCTTAAGTGCATTATTCTGCACTTTTTTGCATTGAAACCCAGCTGCCATACCCTTGGCCACTCCTCTAGTTTTCTCAGGTCCCTATTCATCCTTTCCACCCCACTGGAGTGTCCACCGTATTGCAGATTTTGGTGTCATCTGCAAAGAGGCAAACTTTCCCCTCCAGCCCCTCTGCAATGTCACTTCTAAAGATATTAAAGATGACCAGTCCCAGAACTGATCCATGTGGCACCCCACTGGTCACCCTCCCTTCCTTGGAGTGAACTCCATTTACCACCACCCTCTGTCACCTATCCCCTAACCAGTTTCATATCCAGTTTACCATCTTTGAACCCACTCCTAAGCTACCCAGCTTGCTTACTAGTCTCCTATGTGGAGCGGTGTCGAATGCCTTACTGAAATCTAGGTAGGCCACGTCCAGCACTCCACCCTGATCTAGTTCCTTGGTCACTCAGTCAAAGAAATCTATCAGATTCGTTTGACGTGACCTCCCCCTCATTAAACCATGCTGCCTTGGGTCTTGTAACCCACTGGATTCAAAATATTCTACAATCCTTTCCTTCAGTAGTGATTCGTAGAAACATAAAATCGGCAGATGGGGACCACATGATCCATCTAGTCTGCCTGTGGTTTCAACCCTCCCCAACTGTTGTTGTATTCTTGAGGATTCCACTAATGTCTGTCCCATGCTAGTTTAAATTCCTTTACTGTCTTTGCTCCCACGACTCCCTGCGGTAGTTTGTTCCATGTTTCCACCACCCACTTTGTGAAGAAGTACGTTCTCCTACTACCCCTGAATCTGCCCCCCTTGAGTCACATATTGTGTCCTCTAGTCCTGCTACAGCTGTTTACCTGAAAAAGGGTCCTGTGCCTGGACCTTGTTGATACCCTTCAGGTATTTGAATGTCTCTATCATATCTCCTTGATCTCTGAGCTGTCTCTATCATATCTCCTCGATTTTTGAGCTGTGCCAGGGAGTATATGTTGAGTTTCTTCAGCCTTGCTTCGTATGGCTCTCGATGCATACCCTGCACTATCTTTGTTGCCCTTCTCTACACCATCTCCAATCGATCTATTTCTTTTCTGAGGTGCGGCCTCCAGAATTGGATGCAGTTCTCAAGGTGAGGCCTCACCAGTGATCTATACAGCGGTATGATCATCTCTTGTATCCTACTTGTGATTCCCCTCCCTATGCATCCCAATATGCTACTAGCCTTCAGTGATGCCTTATCTCATTGTTTGTTCCCCCTTAAGTCATCAGAAATGGTAACCCCTAAATCGCACTCATGCTGAGTAGTCATTAGCTGTTCCCCTCCCATTAAGTATACTCCTCCTGGGTTACATTTTCCCAGGTGCATGACCTTACATTTCTTTGCATTGAACTTCAACTGCCAGTTCCTCGACCACTCCTCTAGTTTCCTCAGCTCGGACTCCATTTTTTGTGTCCCATCAGGTGTAGCCGACCTGTTTCAGATCTTTGTGTCAACCGCAAACAGGCACACCTTCGCTTTTAGCTTGTCTGCAATGTCGCCGATGAATAAACTGATGAGGATTGGTCCCAGCACTGATCCCTGTGATACTCCGCTAGTCACCATACTCTCCCCTGACAGCGTACCATTCACTAATACCCTTTGACAACTCCCATTTAGCCAGTTTTTATCCCAGTGTGTTATTTTATGGCCAACTCCAGTGTGTTCCAGTTTACTGACCAACCTCCTGTGCGGAAAAGAGTCAAAGGCCTTGCTGAACTCCAGGTAGACCAGATCAAATGCCCCCACCCCCAGTCCACTGTCCTAGTGACCCAGTCAAAAAAATCAACTAGGTTTGTCTGGCATGACCTTCCTGTCGTGAAGCCATGTTGCCTTGGGTCTAATTTTGATTACTTGCTGCTAAAGCTGTTAGTATCTTCTCCTTTAGCAGGAATTCCATCAGCTTCCCTACTTGAGGCTAACTGGGCGATAGTTCCCTGGTTCTTCTTTACTCCCACTCTTGTGAAGCGGCACCACTGCAGCCTTTAACATCCCTGGTCTCCAGTGGTATGTTGAAGAGCTTTGCCAGGGGTGCGGCCAGCTCCCTCCCAAGTTCTTTTAGGATTCTTGAGTGTATCTTATCCGACCCCCATTGTTTTTTTCTATGTTCAACTTGTTGAGTTCTTCCAGGACTCTTCTCCTCTTCCCTGTGAAGGGACCTGTGTCAACCCCTCCTGGGGGGCTATCCTTACTGCATGGGAAAGGTCCGTTGCCATTTTCTTCCTGCGTGAACACTGAGCAGAAGTACTCGTTTAGTACCTCTGCCTTTTCCCTATCATCCTCTGTAAGATGCCCATCTTTTGCAATTCTAACTATATCTCCTCTGCACTTCCTTTAACTTCCCCACCACTGATGCCAGGCTGACTGGCCTATAACTGCCATCCTTCTCCCTGCTACCACTTTCTTCCTCCTGCAGTCCTCCAGAACCACTCCTGTTTCCAGTAAGCTGTTAAATAGAACTATCAAAGGTGCAGCCCTGAGCTCCCTCAGTACCCTTGGATGCACCCCACCTGGCCCCATTGCTTTGTCCACCTTCCGATTAGCAAGTCCCTTCAAAACTCTCTCCTTCAAAAAAGGACTAGTGTCCACCTCCCTCCCTCCAAGGCGTTTGTTACTTTTTTGTGGCCCTTCCCCTTCTCCTCCCTCTGTGAACACTGAACAAAGTATTTGTTCAGGATGTCTGCCTTTTTCTGGTCCCCCTCTGCACAGTCCCCCCTTCCCTTTTTAACCTTACAATCCCACCCTTGGTCTTCCTTTTGTCACTTACATATCTAAAAATGTTGTCCCCTTTGTTTACCTCCTGGGCTATTCTATCTTCAGTTTGCGCCTTTGCACTCCTTACTGCTTTCCCTGCTTCTCTCTGTTTCCCCCGATACACCTCCCTATCCTCCTCCCTCTGAGTCTCCTTATACCTTCTGAATGCTACCCTTTCAGCTTTCTTTTCAGCCACCTCTTTTGAGAACCACAGCAGTCTCTTTTTCCTCTTGCTTTTGGTCACTTGTTTGATGCAGAGGTGTGTTGCCTTTACTATGCTCCCTTTTATCTTCGCCCACTGTTCCTCCACCCCACCCAGGTCACCCACCCCTGCTAAGTCATCCCTGAGGCATTCACCCCTCTTTCTAAAATCTGCTCTCCTGAAATCCAGGACCCTCACCCTTCTGCTGTTCGAATCTGCAGTCATCCTTATATAGAACCACACCATACGGTGATCCCTGGTCCCCAAGTGGCATCCCACCTTGATGTCTACAACACTGTCCCTATTAGTGAGTACCAGGTCCAGTACTGCCCTATCACGAATAGCTTCACTGACTAGTTGCCTGAGGAATGCCCCCTGTAGAGAGTCCAGGATGTCCCTGCTTCTACCTGAAGCTGCTGCTGGGAGGCTCCAATCCACATCTGCCAGGTTGAAGTTCCCCATCAGCAGCACCTCCCCTTTTTCTGCCATCTTGCCAATGGCTTCCAAAAGTAAATGATCTAATTTCTTACTCCATGCTGGAGGTCTGTAGATCACTCTAGTGTGAATAGTGGCTCCATTCCCCATCTCCAAGGAAACCCACAGTACCTCTGCCTCCCCCTGTATTCCCTGCATCTCCATGGCTTTCATGCTTTCCCTCACATAAAGCACCACGCCTCCTCCTTTCCTTCCCACACGGTCCTTCCTGAACAGAATATAGCCTGGTATGGCCATGTCTCAGTCATGGTTTTCAGTGCACCATGACTCAGTAATGGCCACAATATCCTGGTTGGCCTCTGCCATGATGGCCTCTAGGTCCGAAATCTTATTTCCTAGACTTGTAGCTTTCGTACATGTGGCCTGCCAGATTTTGATTCCACTCTGCTTGTTGCCCCCCTTTTTATCTTGTTGCCCTCCCTCCTCCCCATCTCTTTTGTAATGCTCCTGTTCCTTTCCCCCTTTATTCCTACCACCCTGCTCCCTTTATTAATTTGGACCATGGGGGATTCCTCTCCCCTCGGGTTCTCCACACTTCCTACTTCAGCCTGTGGGGGTAGGCAGTTTCTAACTCCCTGATTCCTTCTGCCACCCCCTGGCTAGTTTAAATGTTCATCGAAGTAACACTTAAACCATTCACCGAGGACTGTGGTTCCCCTCCCAGATAGATGCAGGCCATCACCCCTTACAGGCCCTTATCCTCCCAGGTGGATCCCCAGTGTAGCCAAACCCTTCCTCTCGGCACCATACCTTCAGCCATGAGTTGAAGTTCCTGGTGTGGAGTTCCCTCTCCTGTCCCCTGTTGTAGACAGGCAGCATCTCAGTGAAAGCGAGGGGACGGAATACTGAACTAATGTGAAACATAAGCTGAATTACACCTAGATATTATGTTTCTTAAAGTTCTACTGGAGGTGTTGGCTACTCTTTAAGTGTATTTCCAAGAAAACTCCAGCTTTGTTTCTTACAGTTCATTTTCAGCTGAGTCTATTGAGCTGAAGTAATAATGTCCCATTTGTGACATCAGTCATTTCCACTTCAACAGGCTGTGATGTCACAAGCAGTGAATTTTTTAAGTGCCTTCATGCACTGCTGGTCAGCAGGGATGTATCCCATGTCGACCCCTGGGCCTCCCACCCAGTGTCCACATAGGGCCTACCTGCACAGACCACATTGGTTGCAGCTTGCCCCCGGCAGCGGGTTCCCCCCAGGACTAGGGAGGAGACACTGAAATCACCAGGATGGTCCAGCTGGTCGTTCCTGGGTTTCTTCCAGCAGGAGAGGCAGAGGGGCCCAGTGTCATGCTGTGTGGCCATGGGTTATTTTCCTGTAGAGCTGGGCCCATAGTGGAAAAGGAATGCAATGAAGTCTTGGCAATGCTGGGCATACTCCTGCACCTGAAGTGTCAATGACCGCTGCTCCACCAATCCTGCAGCTGCATATGTATCCAGGCGCTCGGACTGTTGCCAGGCTCTGAAACCCACCCCTCCTCAGAGGAAGAAAGCTGTCTTCTGGACCCTCAATCCTCCTCCTACTGACCGACCCTCCAACGCTCTCTGTTCACTCCCGAACCAAGGTTGTCAGTGTGCAAGCAGTAGCGTTACCGCTGTGCCAGCATTCCGGCCCCCACAAACAGGCCTTGCGCTTCAGTTCCAGGCTGTGCTTCAGCTGTAAGTAATTTATCATACACAGTGAATGATTATACGCTTATAAAATCCAGGGCATTGCAGTCTTATAATTTACAGCTACTGTAGCACACGACAACCAAAGTTAATAAAATCTGTTAACTACAGGCTGCGCACGCATAGCTGTACACATTTTACCCAAACCTAATGCTCAGTCACAAAGGGCCTGAGGGTGACCTCCTATCCTAACCTACAACTGTACAGGTAAAATTTAGTCATTATTACCACATATTTTGTTAAAAAAAATCTTTAAAACTAAACATCTGTTCAATGCAATAAAACCTGTAGTTTTATTCTCATGTTAAAAATCCAGCATTGCTAAACCATCAGGACTGCGATACACCGCTGGTATTTCAATCCGTCCAACCTGTTCTCCACCAACTCTGTCAGTCAGTGTCAGTGGCTCAGCAGATGACACTTGCTTCTGGGGGTGGACGATTGGAAGGGCATGGGTTCAAGCTCCACACCAGGTACTTGAGCCAATCCCCATCACTTACACTGTACTGCAGTACAAGGGGGGTGCTGCACTGGTGAGGTGCCACACTTTGAATGAGACATAAAGCCGAGGTCCCTTCTGCCCATCCCTGGTCACTGTCCAGTTAGAAGTAAAAGATCCCGTGGCACTTATTAAAGAAGACTAGGGGAGTTCCCCCGGTGTCATGGCCAACATTTCCCTTGTCAATAATGCAGGACCATGCAACCTACTCCCTGGGACGCACCTGGAAACAAGCTATAACAGCTTAGTGTGTCCTTCCTGGTCAAAATTTACATAAAAATAACACTATGTCTGACTGCACACAAAACAAGGGTGTAAAACTTTCTAGGGGTTGGGTACTAGTGACAAATCCAAAGCCCTCAGCCTTCAGCCTCATGGAACATAAATGTCACTGGACCCCCCCCACCACGACCAATGGTTTTACACTCTTATTATGTAATTTGTTTGCATTGTTTATCTCTTATATAGAGGACAAAGATCCAGTTTCTCATGTAGAACTCCTAAAAAGAAGGTGGATAGCTCTGAATTCAAACAATTTTTTGTTGTAATTATTTGCTGATGCCAACTGTAACCCTTTCTCGAGAGAATTGGAGCCCCCTTTTTTTAATGTCATTTTTCTCCCCTGTGCCCAACCTGCCACCTTCTGCGGTTGATCCCCCCAGCCCCATTGCCCACCATCTCTGAGGCTCACTCCTGTACCTGCATTCCTCCATGGTTTATCCCTTGTGGTGGGGCTGTTGGTGTTCCCCAAGCCCCTTTGGGACATCATGCTCAGTTAAAGGCAAGGGGGAGAGGCACAGTAGGATATGGGTGGAATCCATACCAGGATTAAAGGCAGACATGGCAGGACAGGCAATCCTAAGGTACATAAAGAGGGGTAGGAGGAAACCACACATTGTGGTACATGTGGGGACAAATGACCTAGCGGGTGAAACGGTGGAGGTAACAAGGAAGAGGACTGAGGATGTGGGAAGGTTGTGCAAGGAGACTGGGGAGTCTGTGGCCTTCTCTGAAGTGCTCCCAGTACTCTGCCCAAGCACAGTGAGAAAGGAGAGGATTGAACACATGGTTGGTAGAATGGTGTTGAACTAAGGGGTATGGGGTTGTGGGCGGCTGGGGCAGTACCTGGGATAATAACAACAACCTGTTTGCAAGCTATAGGCTGCACTTGAGTGGGGAGGGGAAGGAGGTATTAAAGCAAGGACTGGGGAGGTATAGTGCGACAAAGGTGGATTTAAACTAGATGGGGGGGTGGCAAGTGGACAGCAGGTAGGCAAGTATCCAATAGAGTGGAGTCACAGCCTACCCCCAGGCTAGTAGGGAAGGACTCGGGGCGCAAAAAAGGAGGGGGTAGAAGGGAGGAGATGGAGGCTAGTGAAGGGAAGGGGGCATTATAAAGGGTGGTCTCACTGAATGCAAGAAGCCTAGAAAACAAATCCACTGAGCTACAGGCACTCTTAGCAGTGTGGAGGGTGGATATTGCAGCTGTCACCGAAACGTGGGCAACTGAGCACCAGGACTGGGATCTGGCAATCCCAGGATACAAATTATACAGGAAGGACCTTAGGGGATGGGGTGGGGTGGCAGTCTATGTGAGGGACGGGATCAAATGCACAAGGGACGAGGGAGAAGAAAGGAGAACAGAGGCAATCTGTGAGATAGGGTGGGTGACCCTACCCCAGTTGGAAAACTGTAGTGATGGTTAAAATCTATGCTTTTTTAAAGGTAATTTGTACCTGGAAGCTGGGAGTTCAGGAGCTCCTGGGTCTGTGTTTCTGCTGCTGCTATCTCAGCAGCTGCAACCATTTTAGAAAGATGTTCCCTTAGGGAAGGGCTGGCCCTCAATTGCATTAGTATATAGGGAAGGCTTGGGTCTTGTCCTGCCAGGAAGTGATTAGTTTAAAGGGATGAAATTTCTGAAGAAAGGATATTTGTTTGTATGTTCTTATGTTTTGTAAGGGACTTAGCATTGTGTAACAATTGCCCCTATATATGTATCCCGTATATTTCTTTGAAAATAATGTAGTTGTGTGAATTATAAAACTAGTATTCCTTTAATTGTTTAATAGAACATGACTGATAAATCATGTGACACCTGAGCTGTACATAAGGGATGCTCAGGTAACCTACATTTAGATTTACTTTGGGCTGAGGAGCAGAGAGGAACCTCACGGAGCAGCAGTGTGGAGCCAGAGAAGCAGCCAAACATGAGAGACATGCAGTGTTGAAGTACTGAGATCCTGGTTATCCAAAGGTGAAGGTGAGGCAAGCTTAAGGTGGAGTTCAGGTTGAAAGTCCTGTAAAGCCTAAAAGCAAGGAGGAATCACTGTGGCCTGGGATTGGCCCTGGACCTCCAAAGGTCAGGTTTGGGCTACCTGGATGCCAGAAGCTGCTCACCTGGAATTTACCAAAGGGAGAGGACTCAGACTGGTGAGAAGCTGCAGAGGCCTGAGTGGGCAGATACTCAGACTGCAGAGGAACTCGCAGAAACACAGTGGGTATTGGCAGGGTGACCATACCATGCGATGGGTTCAGTTCCTGGTCTCTAGAGAGCATTGTAAGGTCCAACTGCAGTGTTCTAGTGAGGGGTCTCCTAGCTAAACTCCCAGCCCATACTCTTTACTGTTTTTCTTATAGTAACCTGACAAAAGTTTATATCTGAAAATGCCATCTGTACAAACCTGGCAATAAAACAGCAGCTCAGGGTGTTTTACATGATATCTTATGATTCCTGCTGTCTTCCTAAATTGAACCCCACGACAATCTGGCTGCAGCTTCTAGACTCAAGGGGTAGGAAACTGAGTTTTGGGGTGGTATACAGGCTGCCGTCCCAGTCTGAGGAGCTTGACAGGGAGTTAGCGGGACAAATCAAAAAGGTATGTAGAAGAGGGAAGGTGGTCATTGTAGGGGATTTCAACTTACCGGGGGTTGACTGGAGCATTCCGGTCACCTCCAGTGCTAGGGAGCAAGTGCTCCTGGATGCGATCCAGGAGGGTCTCCTGACACAGCTGGTTACTGTACCTACTAGGCTAAAGAACACTTTAGATCTGGTATTGTCGAATGGGGAGGCAGTGAGGGAAATAAAGGCAGAGGACCCACTAGCTGACAGTGATCACCAAACGGTGTGGTTTAATATCACGATGTGCAGGGAGCCAGAGAAATCAGTTACTTGGGTGGTAAACTTCAGGGGGGCAGACTTTGGGAGGATGCAGGAAGTACTGAAAGGGAAACTGGAGGGCATAAGGCAGGAGATGGACATGGAGCAGAAATGGGATATTATTAAACGGGGGGGGGGGTTACAGAGGCAACAGAAGCCTGCACCAAGGCACAGAGTAAGAGGAGAAGAGCAAGGAAACCATGCTGGTTGAACAGCGAGGTTGTGGAGGTGGTGAGAGCAAAACGAGTGGAGCACCAGAGGTTTAGGAGGACAGAAAAGGAAGTGGACAAGAAAGAATATGCAAGATGGTCCAGGGAGGTGACTAGAAAAGTGAGAGAAGCCTAAGCCCAGAGGGAGCTGAGATTAGCACAGGGAATTAATTGGGGGGGGAGAGACTTTTTCAGACACATCAGGGAGAAAAGGAAGTGCAAGGAGACAATAGTGACGATAAAAAGGTGTGGGGAGTGGACGGAAAAGGGGGAGGAGCAGGCAGAAGCACTGAATGAATACTTTTGCTCAGTGTTCACGGAAGAAAGGGGGACCGTCACGGCATGGGCTGGGAGGTGGGGACAGGGAGAGGAGGTAACAGATGGAAGAATTGAGGCAAGTAGAGTCCTAGAGGGAATGAGGGCACTGAAGGTAGACAAGGCACCAGGGCCGGATGGTATCCACCCCAGAGTACTAAGGGAGATGGCGGAGGTGTGGTGGGGCTGCTGGTGGATCTGTACAGCACCTAACTGGAGTTGGGATGTGTGCCACTGGACTGGAGGATGGCACATGTAGTACTATTACACAAGAGCGGACCAAGGGATGAACCAGGTAATTATCGCCCGGTAAGTCTCACCTCCATAGTGTGCAAACTCATGGAGACAATACTAAAGGAAAGACTGGTGTCGTACCTGGAGGGCAGTGGCCTCCAGGATGTGAGGCAGCATGGGTTTGTTTCAGGGGAATCTTGTCAAACCAATCTGATGCAATATTATGACTGGGTGACAGGTGAGCTGGATAAGGGTAATGTGGTGGATGTTCTTTACTTGGACTTCAGCAAGGCCTTCAATTCGGTGCCTCATGAGTGGATTAGGGAGAATCTAACTGGTGTAGGGGTAGGGGCAAAAATGATGAACTGGATTACAAGCTGGCTGAGTGGCAGGCTGCAACAGGTGGTGGTGAGAGGGGAGCTCTCAACTCCAAGGCCGGTGATGAGTGGGGTGCCACAGGGCTCTGTGTTGGGGCCAGTATTGTTTGGGCTCTTCATATCAGACATTGCACACAGAGTGGTGAGCAAGGTAAGTTTGTTCACTGACGACACTAAAATCAGAGCAGTGGTGGATGGAGAGGAGGAATGGAAGCAGCTGCAGGGGGACCTACACAAGCTACAGGAGTGATCAGAGAGGTGGCAGCTGCGGTTCAATGCAAAGAAGTGTAAGGTTATGCACTTTGGGGTGAAGAACCCCAGGAGAGAATACTGGCTGGGGCGGTTAAGCTGGGGATCACTGAGGAGGAGAAGGACCTAGGGGTAATGATAACAGGGACCATGAACAACACTGCCCAGTGCAGGAGAGTGGCTGCAAAAGCGAACAAAATGCTGGGGTGCATAGCGAGGGGGTTTTCATCCAGGTGAAGAGAGGTGATCTTGCCCCTCTACAGGTCGCTGGTAAGGCTGCACTTAGAGTATTGCATGCAGTTTTGGAGGCCATACCTAAAGCGTGATATCAGGCTACTGGAGGGGGTGCAGAAGAGGGCAACAAAGATGATATGTGGAATGGAGGGGAGAGACTATGACAGCAGGCTGGGAGACCTGAATATATACCCTGGAGGATAGAAGGGACAGGGGACGACAGAGACATTCAAGTATCTGAGGGGAATCAATAAGGATGGGGCAGATGGGGTCTTTAAGTTAAGGAGGGGGAGGGTCACCAGGGGGCACGGGCTAAGAATAGAGGGGGGAAGATTTAGGAAGGAAATGAGAAGACACTATTTCACAGAGAGGGTGGTAGCAAAATGGAATGCCCTACCAGAATGGGTGGTATCATGTAAATCTGTTAACAGCTTCAAAAGGGCATGGGACAGTGAACTGGGGAGAGTGAGGGTGGGGAGGTGGGATGACAAAGGGGAGTGGGGGGTGGGGCAGCTGCAAACTAGGGGTGTTGGCTACACACTCGAGCAGACTTAGATAGACCGGGTGGTCTCTTTCTGCTGGCACATTCGTATGTTCGTATGCCCAGTTTGCAGTGTGGAGTCTGTGGAGGATCACCTCTTCATCCTGCAGGGGTACTGTGGTGTTTTGTGCTGTTCTTCTCTGATTTCCCTGGATGATCTGTGGGCTGGGATGGCAGCAGCAAGTGCACACAGAGTGTGCTCGTGCCAAATCAGAGGGTGTCTGTGCAACCGCTGTAGCTCCTGCTTGCACCACCACCTGTGGTCACTCAGTATCAGAGGAGAGCGTGCAGCCATCACTCTTTGGAGGAGGAGGAGAGCGTACTAGTGGATGCTTAATCCCCCTCCTCCCAGCCGACCCCAACGACCGAAACTCATTCCTGAACCCAGGTCGCCAGTGACACAAGTGGTAGCACAATCATTGTATGAATGACCGGCACGCAGTGGAGCACCTCTTTAAAATGAGCAAGATGGGGCCCATTGCTCCAGAGTTACGGCCACTGCCGGGGGAGAAAAGGACTGCTGATGCCCTTCGCTACACAACTGCGTTACTATGCAAGGGAAAATATTTTGCTCTTATGTATCTCTCAGCACATTTCTTTAATGAAATTAAACAAGCATGCCAGTCATAAACTGTTTATGTTAGGCAGATTATGCCTTAAAATATACTGAAGCTATTACCTGGAGATATTTTCTTTTCCAGCGGCAGTTTGTTTCTGATGTCATGCCCTAGGGCTAGAAGCTTAGCAGAACACAAACGCTCCTCACAGGGAGAAAGGTTGAACACAACTCCTGTTTTCTTTGAGCTTAGCTACTGTCATAGAGGGCAGATAATGACTCTGAACTGGACGTGCAGAAGGGGTGCTACCAACAGTTGAGAGGGAACATTTTCTAGTAATGGTTCATTCCTTCGACAACAAGCTACGCATTCATAGGGAGTACAGGCAACTAAGATCAAAAGCAATATACAAAGTCAAAATTCAAAAAGTACTAGCAGTTTAGAATAAAAGGGGCTTTGGTAACACTCTACATGTATTTTTACCATTTTTACTTTTGATTTTTCCCTCTTCATGCCACAGCTGCCCTTCACTGCATCTACTCTGGCACCCTCCCCGCTTACCCCCACTTTCTCTGCCTCTTACCCTACCTCCTCTTACAGTACCTCAGACTCTGCCTCCCATAAATAAAGTGGGCAGAAAGGAGAAGTGAGCGGAGGGGAAGGGTACAGAGGACAGAGGGGAGAGGAGGGGAGGACGGAGTAGCAAAAGTGCACAGGAGGTGAACTTGAGAGTAGAAGCAACCTCTGAAGTGTCAGACATGGGAGAGCCCTCTGGCTTCAGGATGCGAGTTGTAGACGGGAGTGTTGGGGTGGTTCACAAACAGAGAAAAACCTTCCAGTTTAGGAGGGAACTTAAAGTTATTTTGCCCCACCCACACCTTCCATGCCATTTACCCTACCTCATCTCACCTTAGACTTCCCCCTCTGAGGTGAAGTTGAGGAGAGCTCCCAGACTCACCCACACCTTCTCTGCCTCTTACCCCACCTCCTCTTACCTCAGACTTCCCCCTCCGAGGTAGAGCAGTGAGAAGCTCCCAGCCCCACTCACACCTTCTCTGCCTCTTACCCCACCTCCTCTTACTCAGACTCCCCCACCAAGGTAGAGCAGTGAGAAGCTTCCAGCCCCACTCGCACCTTCTCTGCCTCTTACCCCACCTCCTCTTACTCAGACTCCCCCACCAAGGTAGAGCAGTGAGAAGCTCCCAGCCCCACTCACACCTTCTCTGCCTCTTACCCCACCTCCTCTTACTCAGACTCCCCCACCAAGATGGAGAAGTGAAGACCTCCCAGTCCCAGCCATGCCTTCACTGCCTCTTACCCCACCTCCTCTTACTCAGACTCCCCCACCAAGATGGAGAAGTGAAGACCTCCCAGTCCCAGCCATGCCTTCTCTGCCTCTTACCCCACCTCCTCTTGCTCAGACTCCCCCACCAAGATGGAGAAGTGAAGACCTCCCAGTCCAAGCCATGCCTTCTCTGCCTCTTAGCCTGCACCCTCTTAACACAGATTTCCCACTCTGAGGTCAAGTGGTGGGGAACTTATCAGTCTACACCTCGAACAACCCAGTTCTGGGAGAATAGTTGTTGTATTGAGGCCTGAGAGTACCTCATCCTGGTGTGCTGCTTTATTTTTCCTCCGTTACTCTCCCACTCTCTCAAAGATACTGGGGCAACCATGTGACAGACTTAAGCATGCATGTAGGGCATGACAATGCTCTGACCAGTCAATCGTCATCGCCCCTACCCTTCCATGTGCTCCCACCTGCACCAACACCAGCAGTCACCCAGATGGCAGTTCTGTACCGGTAGCTGCATCCCATCCTTCCCTGAGGAGGTGAACATCCTGGGGGATGCTCAGTCCTCCTCCGTGCCTGGCCTTCCCATGACAGGCTCATTCCTAAACCCGGTCATGGCATCACAAATCGTAGCGCTGCTGCTGGGCCTACGGACCCATTGCACTTTTACAGTACCTTTTACATCTGCACCTACAGGGCTATCTCACTTTTACAGTACCTTTAACTGCTGCGCCTACAGGCCCGTCTCACTTTTACAGTACCCTTTACATCTACACCTACAGGCCCGTCACACTTTTACAGTACCTTTAACTGCTGCACCTACAGGCCCGTCTCACTTTTACAGTACCCTTTACATCTACACCTACAGGCCCGGTTCACTTTTACAGTACCTTTAACTGCTGCACCTACAGGCCCGTCACACTTTTACAGTACCTTTAACTGTTGCACCTACAGGCCCATCGCACTTTTACAGTACCTTTAACTGCTGCACCTACAGGCCCGTCGCACTTTTACAGTACCTTTAACTGCTGCGCGTACAGGCCCATCTCACTTTTACAGTATCTTTAACTGTTGCGCCTACAGGCCCGTCGCACTTTTACAGTACCTTAACTGCTGCACCTACAGGCCCGTCGCACTTTTACAGTACCTTTAACTGCTGCACCTACAGGCTCGTCTCACTTTTATGGTACCTTTAACAGCTGTGCCTGTAGCCCTGTGGCACTTTTACAGTACCTTTACCTGCTGTACCTACAGTCCTGTCTCACTTTTACAGTATCTTTAATTGCTGCACCTACAGGCCCATCTCACTTTTAACCTACCTTAAACTGTTGCGTCTAAAGGCCCATCGCACTTTGACAGTACCTCTAACTGCTGCACCTACAGGCCCATCTCACTTTTACAGTACCTTTAACTGTCGAGCCTACTGGCCCCTCATACTTTTACAGTACCTTTACCTTCTGCACCTACAGGCCCATCACACTTTTACAATACCTTTAGCTGCTGCACCAACAGGCCTGTTGCACTTTTACAGAAACTTTAACTGCTGCAACTACAGGGCTGTCTCACTTTTATAGTACCTTTAACTGTTACGCCTACCGGCCAGTCGCACATTTGCAGCACCTTTAACTGCTGTGTCTATAGGGCCATCTCACTTTTACAGTACCTTTAGTTGCTGCACCAACAGGCCTGTTGCACTTTTACAGTACCTTTAACTGCTGCAACTAAAGGGCTGTCTCACTTTTACAGTACTTTTAGCTGTTACGCCTATAGGCCAGTCGCACATTTGCAGCACCTTTAACTGCTGCACCTACAGGCCTGTCTCACTTTTACAGTATCTTTAATTGCTGCACCTACAGGCCCGTCTCACTTTTAATCTACCTTAAACTGTTGCATCTACAGGCCCATCGCACTTTTACAGTACCTTTACCTGCTGCACCCACAGGCCCATCAGACTTTTACAGTACCTTTAACATAAATTCTGTGGTCATGTTTTGTTTGGAAATTCTGTTGGTCTAACAACTGGAATACTGAACTGTGAAATCACAGATCCCAGTTTCAAATCCCAGCAGCCACTGACTCACTGTTCGACCTTGACCAAGTCACCTGATCTCCCCCAGTTCCAAGTCCTTCCTGCAGTAAAACTTGTGTATAAGTAGTAGCTTGCTAAAAACGTGATGTTGCATGTCAACTGATAGGTTACAAAAACTGCAAACATTAAAGATATTTCTTGTGTAACAGTAGCTAAAGTACTTGAAAGTGGGAGAGAAGTGGTATCTGGAGAAGGATTTTCTGGACGTCATGGCTGCTCTAGTGTGTTTATTGCACAGCTGTTCCATGCACACACATCCCAAGAAAATCTGGTGCAGGTTGCTCAGGTCTCTTAATCTGGGCCTCTTACCAGATGACCTTCGGTTTGCCAACTGGTCACTTATCTGCGTTTATGCATACTGACTCAAACTACTCCTTCTTCCATACCAAAGTAACTTCCATCTTGGACAACCACGGTCCCCCTCCAAAGGTTCACTGTCTGTGGGTCCCATCTCCTCTGGTTCTCTGTTGAACTGATGGCATGCCCAGAAGCTAGGGACACTGTGTGGTACCAGCATAAGGCTTCCAGCATCCAAGGTGACTTACTGCAATATAAACAGCTCCATGTCTGGCAGGAGGCTAGGTGCTGCCAGACATTGAGTGCACGGTCCAGTATCGTCTGAGCTATAGGGAAAGCACCCCCACCTCAGAAAAGGCACCCCTCTATCCCTCTTGAGAATGTTCGATAGGGAGTAAGTCTCCCTCTTCTGGAGCTCTTCCCAGAGTGTCCACAGTGGTGGACATATGGTCCACAGGATATCAATTAAAGCCTGATTCCCAGGGGTGGACTGGACAATCGATGAATGATTCTCAAATTACAGACCACTAACTCAGTTCTGCCTAAGGCTTAGACTCTGAACTGTTTGAAAAACTAGTATCTAGACAGTTATATAAATACTTAGAAGGTCACACGATTTTAAAGGAGTATCAGTCAGGCTTTAGGAAGGGGAGGTCAACCAGCCTTGCACTCGCGGAGTTTGTAAATCTAGTGGCAGGTGCACTGGATTACCGAGTCTCCATGGACGCAGTTTTCATCAGCCTCTCCAATGTTTTTGATCGTGTCAATCATAAAACTTTATTAAACAGTAATACAGAGGCTGCCCATAATGCGGTAAAATTGTTTGAGTCATACTTGAATGGGAGGACCCAGAAGGTTGTTGTTAAAGGTTGTACATCTTTGGAAGGTCCCCTATGAAGGGTTGTCCCTCAGGGTTTATATTGGGGCCGATGTTTATTTTTAATTTATATAACTGATTTAACAAAATCTATAATGAACATCCATGTTACATTGTACATGGATTATACCATACTAATAGCAATATATAAAGATTTTAGAAATATGGAAAAGAAACTGCAGACTGAGTGTGTAGCAATGGAACACTGGTTTGAGGAATCAGGTCTTGTTTTAAGTCAATAAAAGACCCAAGTAAGGGTCTTTAGTATACACACAAAAACAGCTTCTAAAATTTTAAAGCTAAATATTGTAATGAAAAAAGGGGATCAGCTAGCTAAGGTGGATGGATATAAATACCTGGGGTCCCAATGGACAAACACTTAAAATTTGACACTCATGTTTCAAATGATGTGACATTTTTACTAGCCATGGTGACGCAGAGCAGTCTGTTAGAATAGTGCAAAACGACTTTTGCCAAATACAGAGTGCCTTGATGGATCTTAGACAGCTGCTGAATGAATGTAAAACTGAATGGATGCTGTTTACTAAAAAGCCAACTACATATGATAATCTGGACCTGAAATCAAGTAGGGAATTGCTATAGCTAAGGTGGCCTCTTATAAATACTCAGGTATAACACTGGATGAACACCTACATTTTCATTCCCATACAGATAAAGTGTCAAACTGAAAATACTGTTATACTACTTTTATAGAAATGGAATATATTTCAGTTATCCTATTAGGAAACTATTGGTAAATTCATTATTTATCTCTGTGGTTGATTATGGAGATTGTATCTATAGAACAGCAACTGCTAAAACCCTGAATCATTTGGATACTTTATATCAAGTTTCGGCAAATCTTGAGAGCGGTCAAAGGATACTCCCCTGCCACCCCAATTCCAGCCAAAATTGTAATGAACAATAACTCCTACACAGATAGGTCTGAGATCCATGACCAGCTCAATAACCACTTTACTACTGCAGGCCTCGCATTCGGTGCCATTCGATGCCTCGCCTATTAGTAAACTAAGTGCCCCAAGTGCCGCCAGTGTAGGTACTAGCCCTACTTCTGTCCCCTGTACCGGCCTCCCTCCCTTTAATTTCCAGCCAGTATCCTTTAAACAGGTGAAGGACCTTCTTCGCTCGCTAGATACCAAAAAGAGTGCTAGTAGTGACTCGTTAGAGCCCTTCTTTCTAAAAGCAGGCTATTATCATCTGACAGCACCTATCGCTCATCTATTTAATAACTTACTTATCCATGGGGATCTACCGCTCAGTTGGAAAATTGTGCATATTATCCCTTTGTTCAAGTCGGGAGACCCTACAGACTTGAATAATTACAGACCAATCTCGCTTCTTCCTGTACTATCCAAACTACTAGAAAAAATTGGCAACTCACAACTGAGGGAGTATTTGGACTGTGAAAATATCCTTAACCCAGCCCAATCGGGGTTCAGACCTAAGCATAGCACCATGTCGGCTCTAGCCAAAGTGTCTAATGACTGGTTAAAAGCCATGGATAATAAACAGCACATCTATGCACTTTTCCTTGACCTTAGCAAAGCCTTTGACACAGTTGATCACTCCATCCTGCTTGATACTCTGGGTAGTATTGGTCTAACTCCTGCTGCAGTACAGCGGTTCCACTGCTACCTCACAAATCGAAGTCAACAAATTAAAGCACAAGGGGAACTGTCCCCACTAAAAGCTTTGCTCCGAGGCATCCCGCAAGGTTCTATCTTGGGGCCTATCCTCTTCGCACTTTATATTAACCGCATAGATTCTGGCATACTCGCAGGAAATGTTCACCTTTTCGTGGATGACACAGTCTTCTATCAATCAATCAATCAAAATCGTTATTTATCAAGGCAGGCACCATTGAGCAAGGCTCATTTGCAAGGTGGACCTGGTCATGAATACATCAAAGTACAGTACAGAAGCAGGTATACAAAAAGCAATAATATACAAGGAAGACAAAGTGTATACAGTACAGTACAATGTTGAAATAAATAAAAAAAAAAACAGCATTATTTTACAATTAAAGAAGTCAGCAGATGTACAATCAACCACAGGCATACAGGGGTTATAAGCAGAGATCTTTTGAGTGAGGCAGCTGGCAACTACACATATACAACCACACCCTCTCTAGATCTTGCTTACAAGGAGTTACAGCAGGACTTTATCATCCTCCAACATAATCTGCTGAACCTGAAGCTCTTGCTCAATGCCAAAAAAAAACAAAGTCATAATTATCTCCCCGCACTCCTCCCACAATATGGGGACACCTGGTAACCCCCAGATTATCACCCTCCTTGGTGAACCTCTGGAAATAGTGGATAAATTCAAATATCTGGGAGTCTGGTTGGATAACAAACTCAGTTTCATTGTACACTTAAGTGAGTTAACAAAAAAGCTAAGACAGCGCCTTGGCATATTTTACCACATAAGACATCTACTCACTCTCGAAGCTAGGAAGCGACTGGTTCAAACAACCTTTCTACCCTTGCTTGACTACACTGACTTTCTCTACTGTCACTGACCCCAGTATGCCCTCCAGAAGCTTGACACGCTCTACCATCGCGCTTTGAGATTCATACTTGACATGCCCCTGCGGACTCACCACTGCCTGTTGTACCAGGCAATTGATTGGCCGTCCCTCTTCATGAGGAGGCAAATAAATGCCCTCATGATGCTCTTCAGGGCTATTTCTAACAAACTCCCACCCTATATCTGCAACCTGTTTGAACAGTCTAAAGGTGTGTACGGCCTACGGAACTCCTCCTTTGTCTTCCTCAAGCTACCACGGACGAAGACACGTCATGGCACAACTGCCATCAGCTCCTTTCTACCATCACTTTGGAACAACACGCAAAAATCACTTAAACTTTCCCTCCTGCCTAGCCCCTACGTATTCAGGCAGCTGCTTTATTGATGTCTGAAGACTGCGTGCAATTGCTTCAGGTAATCACTGGCATATGGACTGAATATTCCCCTAGCTCCTGGACCTCATTGGCCTTCTTATTCCCCCTGTTGGCCGGCATTCCTTTTTAGTGTAACTACCCCCCCCCCCACTAGCTCCCTCCCTCCTTCCCGGTGGCAGCCCCCTGGGGCCTCTACCCCTAGCAGGGTTGCCCCCCCTCCCCTCACGTGTCTTTGCCCTCCTCTCCTCTCCTCTCTCTGTCCTCCACTGTGTCTTTGCCATCCTCACCTCCCTTTGTCCTCCACCGTCTCCTAACCCATATATGATGAATTGCCTGTATATGTATATAGCCCTCATTTTCTAATTCTTGCTCCAGTTACCTAATGATCTAGTACTTAAAAATAGTCTGTTTCAGTGTCTGCTGTGTTATGAAATGATGTTGAATACCGTAAATTAATTTGTCTTCTGTGCCCAGGACCATCTTGCAAATGAGCTTGCTCAATGATGTACCTGCCTGGTTAAATACAGTTTGATTGACTGATTGATATCACAGTGCAATAAGGTTCCTTTCTGGATCTCCATTTACTACCCATCACTGTCAGTTATATGTAGCTACAGGCTTGGCCCCATTATCAGTACGAAGGGATATGCACTGGTATTTATATGTTTATAGATTTGTTACTGGGGCCTTGCCCAAATTTCTGATTAATTCGTTATGTTATGGAACACATTCATTATATAACCTTAGATCATTCGATACAGTAAGTTTTATAATACCTAGACAGCGGTCTAACCCTGGTTCCTTTAAGCTAGCCTCCTCTGTCCCTCGTACTTGAGATTTGATTAAGAAAAGATGTAATTTAAATTCTCTTATCTCTTACACTCATTTTAGGGCTTCTATTGCTAGAATGTTCCACAGCTCTTGTGGTTGTTTTGGCTGAATTTTATCATATAAGGCATAATTGACTAGCAAGTTACCCTGGAACTCTCTGCATCCCTAGTGCCAATTCTCTCAGAAGTCTTACCATCTTATCTCTGGCTATCCCTAAAGTTACAACACGCTTTGGTAGAGCCTCAATAAGCTTCACTCTTCCGACGCTCTGGAATAAGATCCAGAAAACCTTAAGGCTCACTACCCCTGTCATGTTCTCCCTCTTCAAATCCTTGTTCCTGAGGACCTTCTCCGAGGTCTGTCATTGTTTCAAGTCAAGGTCTTAACATCACAATTTGTTACTGCTTTACATTTTGGACTTAAACCCCAACCATTGCCTGAGGCGTCATTTGAGTCCTCCCTTCTGTCATTGTCCAAATCAAGGTCCCAACATCACGATCTGTCTTTGCTTCAAATATTGGACTTAAACCCCACCCATTACCTGTGGCATCTGTCGTGTTCTCCCTTCGAACAATCCTTCCTCCCTAGGCCATCATGTCCAACACTCTCCTATCTTGGCTGACCTTCCCTCCCCACTCCCTATACCCCCCTCCCCTTCCCACCCCACTTGCCAGGCCATGCCTACAGTACTTATCAAAGGACTCTTACATCTCAATCTTCTTCCGCACTTTGTCGCTAGAGGAACTGCCACTCCTGCTCACTATGACTCCTCCAATGATGTTGACTGTATAAACTTTAGCTCATTACCTTATGTCCATATACCTGTATCCATGCAATTGTATTTAAATGGCACTGCCTCCTGTTGAACCTATTGCTATGTTCTGGTGCAAGTTATCTTGTCACATGCAATGGTTACATGTTATTATGTTGTTATTATTACTATGTAATTGTCATGTACGTTCACTCAACCTGTGATGTCTTAAAGGAGATAGGAAATGCTTTTCTGTTATCATTAATTGTTAAATAAATTACAAATATCAAACAGTGGCCTCTCTGTGAGTTATTTTTGTATGTAAATGTATGGAATGCACATTTACTGATATGTTCCTTATGTCGGCCCGGCAGTCTCTGTTTTTGTATTGGGAGTCAGCGCATGGCAAGCTTTGAAAAGCTCATGTCACAGACTCCCGAGACAAATTCAGAGAGTTACATTTTTCACGATGGGCTCATCAACATCTTCGTAAAGACTGGGGCAGCATCAGACTACACTTCTGAAAAAAGACACTAGACTTACATCCAGTCATCATTTGGCAATCACCCCTCCCCCCATCTTCGGATGATCACCATACGGGTCATGGAAAAGCATATAAATTATTTAAACCTTCTATTTGTGCAGAGAGAGAAAACGTATTTATTTCTTCCGTGGTGTCGCAAGGGTCCCACTCTATCCTCATGTGTTTCTTTTTTTTTTTTTTTTGTGTGTAATCCTACCATATCCTTCCCTCACCTCTCAAAGAAGCTTGGTAGTTTACCCTTCACGTCTCGCGCAACTTAGCAGCCTTCAGAGTGCCAAAATTCTTTTTTTTTTGCGGGAAAAAATGGGAGAAATTTGTAGGCGCTCAGTAGCGCCAAGTAAGTTTGCTGCACTGGGTTGTGCTTCCTCCTCCAATGTGGTGCCTCGGTGGGGGGCACAAAGATTACGAAGACCTGCAGATTCATGGGCACATCGACGAGCCCGAAGTGCTGGTGCTGCACTGCATGCTCCCTGCCCCATTGTTGGAATGTCTCTGGGGCAGGGGAGTGAGAAAACCTGCAGTTATTGCAGCCATGAAGAGAAGGCATGCTGTTTTTTTCCCTAGCCCAAATTAGTTGAGTTTAGGTGGGCGGGGCAGGGGCACCAAGTGAACAGACTCTTCAGTCGACTCCCTCCATAAAAATAGAGCTTTTTCATGTGCTCTTTGGCTCAGATGCACTTCATGAGAGGACCAGAGAAGTGAAGAGACAAGCAGCTGGCTGCAGCAAAAGAAAGGATTTCAGTGGTTCAGAGGCCACTGGTGCTGCTCTTCCCCGCAGGACATAAACGGTAAGCTACATAACTTTCTGGGGGGGGTGGAGAGCTACACAAAAATAAAATAGGACAGGGCGGGGACCCTTGCAACACCACAGAAGAAATAAATAACTTTTCTCTCTCTACACAAATAGCGGTTTAAATAATTGACCCGTATGGTGATTGTCGAAGATGGGGGTGATTGCCAAATGATGACTGGATGTAAGTCTAGTGTCTTTTTCAGAAGTGTAGTCTGATACTGCCCCAGTCTTTACGAAAGATGTTGATGAGCCATAAATGGCCTTTGTAACTAACGAATTTGTATCAGGAGTCTGTGATGTGCAAGCTTGCCATGCGCTGACTCCCGATATAGAAATAGAGACTGTCAGGCCAACAGTGGGCACGACATAAGGAACATATCAGTAAATGTGCATTCTATACATTTAAATAATAAAAAAAGGCACACAGAGGCCACTGTTTGTTATTTAACATTTATTTTAACAATTAGCAGCTGCAAGTCATTTCCCATCTCCTTTAACCCTGTTGGCAATTGTTTTGCCCCAGGTCCATCTTGTAAATGAGCTTGACTCAATGATGTGCCGATTGGCAAAATAAAGATTGTGATTGACTGATTGATTGATTAATTGTATGTAACTTAATGTATGTAATGTATTTATGTATTGTTGTGTTTATTGATTTTTTTGTATGTTTTGTATACATATTTTTTTTTTCCATTTTAGTCTTTGGTAACCGGGTGAGGCGCACTAGGCACAAGTGCCTGTTTTCAGGGGCAACCTGGGAGCACTGGGAGGTTAAGTAACTGGCTCAGAGTCACACAGTATGCAAGTAAAGGCTGTGAGAATCAAACTCGGGTCTGGTCTGCTGGATGTATCAAGCTTGTTCACACCTCGTTTCTCTAAGCTCTAGGATATACTGCCAGCCCATGTATGGATGCAATTGAAAACTAGAGATTTTCTCTCAATTTGCTTTCTAATAAATGAAATAAAAAAAAAAATGAAAAAAATACAATAAAAAGTTAAACTGTCGATTTTCAGTTTTACACAGATGTATGAAAACATTAATCACGGAAGCAAGGAAATCTATACTGAATCAGCTCCTTATGCCAGTGATGGGCTATAGAAGCACAGGCCTCTATTCACAAACATGACCAGTTATGTCCGTTATGCCCGAAATGCACGTAGTGGCAGGTGCGCAGGTTCTTACCCTTGGAGGCACACAAATCATACGTTATTCAGCAACACCCCTATGCGTAGATGGTGTGGTGCATAGGAGTGCTCTGCAGTATGTGGAACAGGGCATGGGAGGGACTGCCAGAAACAGGGGCACCCCTTGACCCCACCAAGTACAGTGATCCGCACCTATAGGACTGCGTGGCAGCCTGATGCGCACACATGCACATGCATGCATGCGGGGTCTCCAGCATAGCAAAAAGTGCTGCATAATGTACAGGGTCATAGTCATGGGTGCCAGGCTGGCAATGTGACGTCCACAATGATGTCCCATGGCTCGCCAGTGCAGGGGTCGTGCAGCCATAAACCCCGCATGCAGTGCACCTGAACCTGTCCAGTGTGGGCACAATAGGTATGGGTTCCATATGATACAAGTGTTAACTGGAGCACCTTTGCGGCAGCCCCATCCAAAAGCAGGGCCATTCTTGATGCCCTTCACGTGGCATGCCTCAGACAGCTAGTTTTGGAACCTACTCATGAGGGAGCAATCTTAGACCTCGTACTCTCAAACGGGGGCAGTGAGAGAATCTCAGATCTAGAAGTGGGTAGCCATTTGGGAACGAGTGACCACCAAATAGTGTGGTTCATGATAAACTCAGCTACAGAGTCAAGCCATACAAAAGTGAGGGTTCTGGACTTCAGGAGGGCTGACTTTGGCAAGATGGGAGAGTGCCTTAGAAAAGCACTAGCAAACAGGCTAGAAGGAGGGGTGGAGCAACAATGGGGAAATATCAAAACTGCAATCACAAAGGCAACAAGCCTTTGTGTGAAGCAAATAAACAAATCAAATTGAAAGAAAAAGCTGCTATGGTTCTCAAAAGAGGTGGCAGTGAAGGTTAGTGAGAAAAAGGTAGCATTTAGGAAGTATAAGGAAACACAGAAGGAGCAGGACAGAGAACTGTACCAGTTAAAGCAGAAGGAAGCAGGGAGGGTAGTCAGAATAGCAAAGGCACAAACTGAGGAAAAGATAGCTAACTCCGATAAGAAGGGGGATAAAACCTTTTATAGGTATATCAGGGAGCGTAGAAAGACAAAGGAGGGACAGTGAGGCTGAATAGAATGGATGGTGGGTGGGCAGAGAGTGACAGTGAAAAAGTAGGATACTGAATGAATACTTCTGTTCAATATTCACAAAAGAGGAAGTGGGGGAGGTGCCTAATCCAATTAACAGAAGCACTCTGGAAAGGGGGGTCGATCCCAGTCCTTTCACAGAAGAAAGGGTTCTGAAAGAACTCCTAAAACTGAAGGTGGGCAAAGCAATGGGGCCAGATGGAATTCACCCCAGAATTCTAAAAGAATTAAGCAGAGAACTATTGACACCATTGACTACCCTTTTTAGCAAATCATGGGAGGATGGTGTGGTACCTGAGGACTGGAAGAAGGTGGATGTGATTCCCCTTCACAAAAGTGGGACCAAGACAGAGGCAGGAAACTACAGACTCGTCAGTTTGACCTCTGTGGTAGGGAAAGTGATGGAATCACTTCTGAAAGAAAGAACTGTTGAGTACCTAGAGGCCAGTGGGAGACAGGATCCAAGGCAGCATGGGTTCACAGTGGGAAGGTCATGTCAGATGAATCTAATTGATTTCTTTGACTGGGTGACCAAAGTAGTAGACCAGGGAGGGGCTGTGGACATGGCCTACCTAGACTTTAGCAAGGCATTTGACACAGTCCCACACAAAAGATTAGTAGTCAAATTAGCCAGCCTGGGAGTGGGTCCCAGGGTGGTAGCCTGGGTAAAACATTGGCTGAACAATAGGACACAGAAGGTAATTGTAAATGGAGTCACTCTGAAGAAAGAGGGGTTACTAGTGGGGTACCGCAGGGTTCAGAACTGGGTCCAGTCCTTTTTAATGTCTTTATAAGTGACATTGCAGAGGGACTGGAAGGAAAAGTATGCCTCTTTGCAGATGACACAAAGATCTGCAACAGGGCTTATACACAAGGAGGCGTGGAAAGGATGAGAAGGGACTTAGCAAGGTTGGAGGAATGGTCAAATGTATGGCAGCTTGGATTCAATGCAAAGAAGTGCAAAGTAATGCACCTGGGAAACAAAAACCCAGGGGAAGATTACACAATTGGGGGGAGGTAGTAACAACAACAACAACAAAAATGGAAAGGGACCTGGGGGTAATCATATGAGATCACCTTAAGGTTGGCAAGCAGTGTGAGAAGGTGCTAGGGAGGGCTGGTGGATACTGGGATTTATACGGAGAGGTATCACCAGCAGAAAACAGGAAGTTGTTATCCCCCTGTACAGACAGTTGATGAGACCCCGTCTGGAGTACTGCGTCCAGTTCTGAAGACCCCATCTCCGCAAGGACATAGACAGGATGGAGGCAGTTCAGAGGAGGGCAACTAAAATGGTGCAGGGTCTGCAAGAGAAGCCATATGAAGAGAGACTAAAAGAGCTTAATATGTATACCCTTGAGGAAAGGAGGGAGAAGGGGACATGATTGAAATGTTTAAGTACCTCAGTGGAATCAACAAAGTCCAAGAGGGTAGCATCTTTCAGAAAAAGAGATGTGCAAGAACAAGGGGACACAATTTGAAGACAGAGGGGGGACGGCTCAGGAGCAATGTGAGGAAGTATTTTTTCACAGAGAGGGTGGTGGATGCATGGAACAGCCTTCCTGAGGAGGTTGTGGGGTCTAAAACTGTGGGAGAATTCAAGAATGCATGGGACAGGCATAAGGCAATTTTTGTTGAGGGTAGGAAGAAATAGGCTGTTGGTTAAACAGGCTCTGCAGCTTATCCTGTAGGTAGGGAAATGGGCAGACTATGTGGGCCAAGCGGTCCTTATCTGCTGTCAAAGTCTATGTTTCTATGTAGTGATCGCCGTAGGGCTAGTGCATTATCACTGAAAAGCAATTCAGTGATATGCACTTTTAGGCGACCGGGCACACACAGTACTGGATGTGTGTGTGCGGGGGGATACCCCATCAGTATGCATGGAGTGTCCCTTCCCACCCCATCCCTGCCTGTGATTTGTCCACTCACC
Source organism: Neoceratodus forsteri (assembly GCA_016271365.2). NCBI lineage: Eukaryota > Metazoa > Chordata > Ceratodontiformes > Ceratodontidae > Neoceratodus > Neoceratodus forsteri. Next base: position 1,097,025,258 of record CM028134.1, on the reverse strand, counting down.
CAATATGGGTGTGGCATGCACGGGGACACAGCAGACTCATGGTGCTGGGCAGACTTCTTCGGTGCAAGCGGGGAGATGAACAGAGCTGGGTGTCGGAAGCTGTAGAGTCGCCACCGTCCCCCGGCAGTAAACAGTCAAAGATGCCCTCCAGGTGGCAGTCCACAGACCTCAGTGTAAGTCCAATACAACAAACATTGCGGATGTGAAGCACAGAGCAAAGCCTACAGTAGCGACCTGTCGGTGAGTACCTTGCCCAACAATGGACTGGTCAGGGCAGTGAGGGATAGTGCCTGCAGTATGGGTCCGGTGATGTGACTGCACATTAGGGGCAGGGGAACAAGGGACACCAAGGGACCAGTGTGTGCACTGCACCTGGTATGCTACACAGAGGCGACATAAGGATACAGTGCCCAGGGTATCCATCCCAATGGGAGGTCGCTGTGCAGACATAAAAGTATAGTGCAGACTAGAATGTGTGCATACCCTGCCAGACAGATATGCCTGCCTATGAGACTCAGCAGTCCTGTCCTGCTAACGAGACAGTACAGAGGCAGATGCTGTGTAGGTGTGTTAAGGCAGGGTACGACATACGATGTTACGAGAACTAATCTTTGTTTTGTGTTCACAGGGTGTTCACATGGCAGGAGAGGAGGCACAAGTGACAGGATGGAACCCCTGGCATGCTGGGATGGCTGATACTGAGGAATTCAAACACCAAGCCTGTCACCCAGGTGCATGCCCGCTGCAATGTGTGCAGCCACAGGAGCCCTGATGCTGTGACAAGCAGCCTATGCAAAGGGTGGCATGAACCCTTTGAGGAAATGCCTATGACAGCATTGTGTCCAAGGCAGGTCCTATCGGTGTACATGGGACATTGGAGGGATACGACTGGAGCTGGTGGCTTAGTGCAATGCAGATGACATCCACACTGCCACCGTCCCCACTTGGGCCGACAATAACAGAACAATACCCCTTGATGGAATATTAGTGTCACCTCCCCTGTATTGCAATATAATGTGTACATATTTGCTTTGTATTCCTGCTGTTGTTATGGCCCTTTCGGGGGCCTTCACTGTATTTATAAAGTCTGTACTGTTCAGAAGCCCACTGTGTCATGTCCTTTCACTGTGGGTATGGGGGAGGCCAGGACACTTTGGTGGGGACATATATGGACACCCCTTTCGAGGGATGAGGGAGTGGTACATTGCTGTGTATGGAATTGTGGGGTGGGTGCACCAAGTGACAGGATGGAAGATTGAATCGCAGTGTACAGGGGACATGTAACCTTCATTGGGAACACCACATACTGTGTGGTACAGAGTGTCCGCTGCAGCAATCGTGTGTGCCATGACCCAACGGGCTTGTCCTCAGGGGATGTTGACCATGCCACTGGTACACAGAGACAACTGTCCACTACGGGTACAGGACTAACAGCAACCAACCCTGGTGGCATGTGTGCACTGCTGGGGGGGGGAGGGCTGATTACAGCCAGCACATTTGGGTACAGTCATATGGGATGGCAGCTTATGGATCCGCAGTTCGAAGTTTATGGCAGGGGTCTGCCTGGCACAGATGTGCTACGAGCTACACACACACCTTTCTGGTGTAAATTGGTCTGTGCATCTGTCTTATGCCACACATGCAGCACATACCTGTCCGACACACCCTTGTGGGAAGATTCCCAGGGGCGTGTGCATGCCATGCTTATGCACGCTGGTGGTACTGTATAGTAACCTGGCAGGGTTTATATTACAGTGTGCACGCTGGTGGTACTGTATAGTAACCTGGCAGGGTTTATATTACAGTGTGCACGCTGGTGGTACTGTATAGTAACCTGGCAGGGTTTATATTACAGTGTGCACGCTGGTGGTACTGTACAGTAACCTGGCAGGGTTTATATTACAGTGTGCACGCTGGTGGTACTGTATAGTAACCTGGCAGGGTTTATATTACAGTGTGCATTAGAAAGACACCACTGTTTACTTTAGAAGGATTAGGGATGGGATTCCTTAGGGTTAAAATGGGAGAAGCAAAACACAATCATGAATTTAAAATGGTAGAGGGCTTATTAAAGGGGGTTACTTTTGAAACCCAGTATGTCTGCCGGACCGGTGGCACTGAGGCCTGAGGCTCTGGATGCCTGACCTCGCACTACGTCGGAGACCCGTGTTCGGGAATGAGCACGGGCCACCGGGGGTCGGCAGGGGAGGAGAAGGATTGAGCATCCGAGGGACTGCTCTCCTTCTCCAGGGAGGGGGGCCACCAGCAGTCAGTGTCGATTGGCCCCTAGTGGCAGCTGGGAGACAGCACACTGATGATTAGAAAGGGGAGGAGAGGAGGCAGACGCTGGGAGGAACAAGTGCGGACGCATGCACGTTTTCTCCATAGGGCGTCATTGCACGCCTCCTCTCCTAAGGGAAGAAAGAGGAAAAAGAGAGTCCAGGGCACGGCATGATGACAGCCAATCCCCGCAGCCCTGCTCCCGTGAACAGCGGTAACCTCCGCATCAGATCCGTTCCAGCGGGTTGAGGGATCTCCGCCGCCCCGCCATGGGGGGCATGCCGTGAAGGACAGCAGAAGTTATGCCGCAAGTGGTGGACAGGGCTGGGGGATCAGGTAAGAAGGTATGCCACCCGTGGCAAGGAGAAAGAAACTAACTGCAAAAAAGAAACCCAGGATGTTGGTGTACAAAGGCACAACTCAAGAATAAGGGGTCAGGGAGGAATGAGAGTGCTGAATACTGCACATAATTTTGGTACTACGACACTAAACTACCAGACTATGGTCATACGGAATATTTACAGTTGGAATTAAGAAAAATGGAAAAACTTTCACATTTTATTTACTTATTTATTGAGAGTATCAGAATTATAGCCTTTGAGCTAAAAGCTCAAACACGTCAAAAACCTTTGAGCTAAAAGACAAAAGGAGGGGAAACATATACAGGTGTAGACAGTTGCAGCTAGGCGGCACTGTCAGAAATCGAGCATGTTAGAACATAATGAAACCATAATACAGGTAATTGTAACCAGGAATAACTCAGAATTAATATCATGTTAAATTTTAAATTTGCTATAGGCCACTTTAAGTCAGAACAGTGTAACTCCACTCTGACTCCCTCCCCTCCATTCAGTCCACCTTTAAATCTGACTCATGCTAGCTTTTGCTGACTCTCTCCACAACCTACTGTATATACCTTGTCTTAATCAACTCTGAGTGTAAAGAATATATTTATCATTTTCCTTTGTATGTATGTTACCCTACATCTTTTGACGTGGAACCTGTGTAAATGAGTAGTCCCTGCTCAAAGGTACTTGTAATCCTAGAGTTTAATAAATAAAAATAAATAAAATAAATAAACTGCTTCAATTAATAGGTTCAAGGTTGACCGAATAATTTGATAATGTACAGATTCTGTGAGTTTGTAAAAAATTGGAGTATTAATAAGCATAAATCACATTAATACTTACTGCAATTTATTATGCATGTGTGTATTCTTTGGTAAGCAGGTAAGACCCACTAAGCACGCATTCCTGCTTTCAGAGGTGACCTGGGAGCAGTGGTGAGGTTAAGTGACTTGCTCAGAGTCACACAGTATGCAAGTGGAAGTTGAGGAAATCAAACCCAGGTCTGTTGGATGTACCAGACTCATTCACAGCTTGTCACTCTAACCTCTAGGCTATACTGCCAGCCCCAATAATCATATATTATATTTATAGATTATTATAAAATGGGTGCTGAAAATCCTGTATTCTGATTTGTCAAAACAGGTCACCTGATCATGGATTAATCCCCTGTAAACCCACAGTTGCCTTGCCGTACTACAAAATCATGAGTGACAGCAATGTAAAGTGACCTTTTTAGATCACTCTACCAGAGAAACATGTAAAAAAACTACAACTACGGTATCCTCATTAGGACAACTTCACCTAGTGGAGAACTACAGCTATGGCATCCTCAGAAAGACAAACCCATTAGATGGAAAAATAATTTTATTACAAATGCATGTAAACAGTGTTTTTTACAATATTTATTCACGTAAATCTCTAAAATAAAGTAGCCCATTTTATAAGAGGATTAACTCATTCCAGAGCATGGGTTACTGAGCATTAATCCATGCCTGGGTGGTTGAAGTCACTCTGTGGCCTCATGCCTCACACACCCCCCCCCCCCGGCGTGGACTAATGCTCAGTAAGCCCATGCTCTGTCATGGGTTAATCCCTCTGTATGCTGTGCTTGTCAGATGTGCACGTTGTGCTCGTCAGATGTGTGTGGCTCACTGCGGAGCTCCTTTCACAGCTGAAATCCAGGGACCATCTTTGGGCTGTGGCTAAAGCTACAGGCAAGCAATCTGACATCCAAAAATACAAACATGCCCGAAACACATGTACTAAATCCATCCGGCTAACGAAAAAATTCCTATTACAGGGATGCTCTCACCAACACCTGGGGCAATGGGCACGCGTTCTGGGACAATATTAAAGAAGTTACAGAGAAGCAACCAAAAACCACCCCGGCTATGCTAAAAGTTGATGGGTCCACTACCCTTGACCCCACGGTCATTGCAAACACCTTTAATACTGCTTTTACTGACCTCAGCACCATTCTTCCCCCAGACTTTTTTGAAGAAAATGACACTGCTTTCAATACCCCCCGCTCTCAGTCAAATCACCCCCTATTCTACTTCAAAGAGGTCAAGTTGAATGAAGCCCGCCACTACATTGCCTCAGCCATCTCCAAATCCAGAACCAGTGGTGACTCCCTGGACCTTAAGCTACTGTCACTTACCCTTGATGAAGTTCTCCATCCATTAACCAAAATTCTTAACCTCTCCCTCAGCCGCAGTCAGTTCCCAGACAGATGGAAATCTGCAGCAGATTCCCCAGTCCACAAAAGTGGTGACAAGACCAACCACACTATCGCCCGATCTCCATACTGCTCCCGCTCTCCAAGGCCCTCGTGCGCATCATCATGGACCAACTCACCAACTATCTGGACAAATATAATATTCTGTCCGCACAACAACACGGCTTTAGAAAAGGGCATAGCACAACTTCTGCCCTCCTACAGTTCACTGGTGCAGTGCACAGCTCACTTGACAATGCCACTGGGGCAGTCTTTATTGACCCTCTCCAAGGCATTTGACACTGTCCACCATCGACTGCTAATTGACCAACTACTGAATGCTGGTCTTGCACCTAACCCCGCACTATGGTTCAAAAGCTACCTTGAAAACTGCTCACAAAGAGTAAAAAGTCCCAATGCTCTATCTGATTCTTTGCCAGTTCCCTCTGGTGTCCCCCAGGGGTCCATACTGGGCCCACTCTTGTTTAGCCTTTTTCTAAATTCCCTACCGCAATCCTGCTTGGACAAATCGTCCTGTATGCTGACAACGCAGTTGTTTTCTCCTCTCACAAAGACCCCATGACAATACAACTTAATCTCCAGCATGGCTTCAGCGCTGTTGAAAACTAGTCTTCCAATCATAAGCTTGTCCTTAACCACAAGAAAACTAAGTCAATGCTTTTTTGCAGCTCCCACAATCAGCACAAGCTACACCCCCTGACTATCTCTACCATGCAGGGGAATACCCTCAAACAGGGCCTATCCTTCAAATATCTAGGGATTCTGCTTGACCCCAACCTATCCTACGGGGCTGAGGGCTCATGTTGACAGTGTGGCCAAAGCATCTAATACGCGTCTTGGGTTACTGTTCAAGCACAGGCAACATCTCACCACGGAAGCACTGAAGATTGCCATACAGAGCTCCGTGGTCTCATCATTTATGGCTCAGCCATGGTATCAACCCTCAGACGTATATCAACAGCCCTCAACAAGGCAGGTCGGCTTGTCACTGGAGCCCACCGTCTCACCCATACCTGTAACCTTTATGCTCAATCCGGATGGCTCCAACTCTCCAACCGTATAAAGTATCTCACCTGTACCATGGCGAAAAAAACTAACCTTGGCCTCGCCCCCCTGGTGTCCAAGCCCTGCTCCGTCATAATACCAATCCGCGTAGCAGGAGTTCCAAATTGCAGCTCCTGCAAATTCCCCGCCGCCACACTATGCAGGGTCAACGTTCCTTTGCCTATAGGGCTCCCCTTTGGCTGAATGGTCTCAGCACCACCATCACCTCGGCTCCAACACTTGGTATGTTTAAAACCAGGCTTCGGCTCCATCTCACAGCCTCCAGCTCCTGTGATTGCCACTCCTAATTTCAGACACACCTGTCCCTGATAGCCTTTCTGTTCCCCTTCATAGCACTTATCTCCTATCTGCCCATCCTCTATCTGCCCCATCTCCTATCTGCCATATCTCTCATCTGCCCTATCTCCTTGCCTCCTCCCCCTCTGACTCCTACTTCCTCCACACTCTTCCCATCCCCCTCTTTCCCCTTCCCCCCTTTACCTGCACTTCTCCCCTGTTTGCCTGACAAATGCCTCTGGCTGCTACTACGACCACCCCACCCCTGCCTCTCCCCTTTGTTTCTGTGCCCCGTGGTTGCTGCCCGAGCTATACATTGGTCTTTACTTTCTAAATGTGTTTTTAAATAATAACTGTTCCAATTGTTCTGCATTTACCCACAATGTTGTTATTCTTATTGTTTCCTATGGTTTCCAATTTGTACTGTGATCACCCGCAATGTTGTTATTTCTATTGCAATGTTGTTATTTCTTTTGTATCATCTGTGCCATTCCCCAACTGACGTGGAATCTTTGTAAAAGAGCCTTGGCTCAAAGGTAATTGTAATCCTAGATCTAAATAAATTTAAAAAAAAAAAAATTAAAGATTTGTGTTTGTACGGAGATTAACAGACCTATTGTGCCTATGTCAATTGCATAAATTATTATACTGTTTTTATTAATTATTGTACAGTACAAGCCACTTAATTGGGTCAAGGATAACCGGGACGCCTGCTTTATTGGGATGTGCCCCCAGGAACCGATTAAGTTGCTATGTATTTTAATGGAGGTGCACTCCTTTTAATTGGGATGGGGGCCGGATATATGGGATGATTCAGCCCTCCAGCACCTCAGTGAGTCAATGATTATCATTCCCATTTATTCACTGTGAGTCCTGTAATATGTTAACGAGCCAGTGACTATGTGCTAATCTCTATCTGTTAACACATAACCGCCTGCTCGAGTCTCTCTCAGTCTCTCGCTCACAGCGCTCAGCACTTCTCAGCAAGCTCTGTCTGTCGCACAAAGCTGCTGCCAGCTCTCCAGTTTTGTTTTTAAAATTCTCTTTCCCAAAAACTGCAATGCCCTACCTGCCTAAACTGTTCAGTGATGCAGCCCCTTCTTGTTCCCATTTAGTCGTTTAGCTGTTTCCAGTTTGGAAGTCTGGTCTCAATAAATCACATATTAGCCAAGCTTTAGTTGCGAAATCTCTCCCGCTCTCTCTCACGTATGCAAATTGCTACACCATGCAGAGAGAGAGACAGAGAGAATCTTGCACTATATGATTAAAAAGAATTTTAAAAGAATGACAAAAAAACATGCATGAGTTGTGAAGTCTTTCCTGCTCTCTCTCTCTCCCCCAGTCACGGAAATTGTCTGTACCATGCCGTGAGCGGAGAGAATCACTCCTTGCCACACTCTGCAATTAACCCCATCGACCTCTGTATTTCCACACCTGACTGGCAAACTAAAGCGTCTGAAAACACAATGTGCAAATATAAATCTGCAAAATACAGAGTGACTAGACAGTGTTTGTTTTAAATAGCAAGTACAGAGAGTAAAAAAGCAAGTAAAAACAGGCGGTATAAATCCACGGTGCAAAACCGGGGGGAAATCAGCATTTTAAATGCCTTCTGTTAAAGGGGACGGTCATGTAATCGGGATGAAAAGCCCGCCATCAGGGCATCCCAATTAAGCAGCTTTTACTGTACTGCAACACCTTGCCTTCTGTCAGGACAACCTTGTAAACAGGTCCCACCTAGGGCCTAAGTATCTATCTGCCTAAAAACAAAGACTTTTACTACTGCTCTGTCACCTACATAGGACCGAGATGACAGAGGTCACCTCTGAGGAGCAATGACCATCAGGTGGGAGTATGAACCACCTTCTTTCATGTTTGTTTTATTTCAGAAAGACAATGAGCAATGTTCATTTCTACTGGCATCCATTACTCGGTATAAAAATTTCAATACAAGTAATTAAATATACAGCAGTTTTACAACAGTAATATAAACACGCAGTATCACACATTTAACTACATGTTTCATTCATAAATTTTACACAGTCCTTTATTTTGTGGTTCTATGATTCAATGAGGCAACAACCATGAACTGAAGGTTGGGTAGGCTGGATCCTAGCCTAGAGTCCTTCATCAGAGCCCTCCTCTTGGCTGTCAGTCAGCCGGATCTGATGGGGGAGCTGCTGGACGTTGTGCCATGGCTGGTGCTGAGAAAAGTGAGCACAGCCAGAACAGGTCACTCAGCAAAGACAGTCAACCAAGACCCTGGGTAAGATCTCTGAATGCCCACTGACAGCAAGCTGAACTGTTCCATCGATGATCATCCCGACATCAATGGTAGGATTCTAACACGATGAGGATGAACGTCTCTTCGCAGAGCAGTTCATGGTCATCAGAGAGTCACGCTCGTTCACAGGTGAACTCAAAATTAACCGACAATGTCGCTATCAACGTCAAGACCTCAACATTTAATACTGACCAGTTGATGTGGTGCTGGTTCCCTTGGTTTAGCAGCATGCACTGGTGTGGAGGCTGGCAGAACTTGGGTTTGCACTGAAGCTGGGACAACCAGTCGAAGCTGCACCAGAGGGGTCTCAACTGGGAGCTCAGTTGGTTCCCCCTTTTGTGGTTCTGACAGCATTGGAATTTGAGTGAGGGATGAAGCTTCCCTCTCATTCTCACCTGTCTCCACCTTGAAGGTGTCCACAGGACTAACTAGCTTGTTGACTGGTGCCAGGTCAATTGGCTATTCCAATGGATTTTCCGCTGGCAGACAAATGGGTTGTATGAGTGGATTGACTCCTACTGGAGGAGAATGATCTGGTGAAACCCTCAGTCCAAGGGAATTCAAGTGGTCCTGTGACTGACTGCAACCCCAAAACCATCGACAGCATTGTTTTTGCTTCTGTCACTACCAAGGGGAACCCTCCTAAAAACAGTTGAGCTTTAGCATGAAATCTCGGAGCTCTTCTTTCTACCAAGGAGTCACGGGCTCGAACATGTAATCCTCAACTGAGAGAAGCGCCAAAATAGGGATGTCCCCAGCAGCTGCAGCCTCCTCCTTGGAAGGCCCAAAGCTGCATGTCCGAACCCTCAGCCATGGATGGCCACTTCCCCAGGGAAATTCCCTACAGAATCTGATCCTGGCATTTGATCAAGGAAGGGTGCATTTCCAGGCACCATGTACAGTGTGCCACACTGTGCGCAAACCCACGGTAATAAAGGCAGGCGACACTGCTGTTAGTGATATCTTTTGGCAGGATACAATACACCTCTTAAAACCTAGTTTACACATGGGATCCATGATAACTGGAGCACAGCAGTGGAGCTGATGAACTACATAAAACAGACTCAAACATTTGTAATTTTTGGCGAAACCGAAGTGTTTATTTCTTGGCACACAGGCAAGAGCTGTGAAAGAGGAGACATGTCTCTCCCAGTGGAAGAAGAGACCTGAGTGTAGCAGAGGTGGAGCCAGAGGACCACATGGTTGGTGGGGGCAAGAAGAGTCAAGCATAACTCATTTTCACCCAGTCGCCCACTTTGCATCAGATTAAACAACGGATGGTTCGGACTTCATATGGAGTTATTGGAAGTAATGGGTTAAAGTCTGTTTGGCCAACTGAGCGTGCTCAGTGCAAGACTGCCCAAGTGTCAACAGTGAACTGAATGTAAGTAGTCAAAAAAAATGATTGCTAACTTAACTAAAAAAGGCAAACACATAGGAATATAAGTTAGACAAATGAAAAATGAAGGCATCTAAAGGTGTAAAAATTGTTCCATACCACCATGAAGAGGAGACATCAGAACGCATTTAAGAGACACTTTACAGTCCGGATACAGAAAGTTAAAGCAAGCTGCATGTTCATCTAGATCTCTAACTCCAAAAGAAAGGATCTATGCATAGAATGAGAATTACAGCCTGGCAGCGGTACCGGTATGTGAAATATCTCATTCCAGCCATGGAAAAGTGGAGGGAAGAATCTGACCACAACCCCCTGGCGATGCAGCACACTGGTTAATGCATCTCTAAGAGTACAATCAGTACTATTAAGGCTCAAAAATGCCACGTTAGCACTAAGGACAAATGAGGGAACTATATAAATATACAAGAGGTTACGTTTTCCAGATCCTGTTTACAGGAATCTGGAGTTACAAAGATAGAAAAAACAGAAATTTGGATGTAAAATGGTCGAGTGGTAAGTGTAACAAAACTGCAAAGCAGGAGATTCAAGTTTGCATCCCACCAGTTATTTTTATTTGTAATTTTTGACCAGGAAAGGCACACTAAGCCATGCTAGCTTGTTTTCAGGTGTGCCTGGGGGTGGGTTAAATGGACCTGTTTTATTGATGGTGGAATGCTGGCCATGACACCGGGGGAAACTCTCATACTTGTCTTTGATAAGCGCCATGGGATCTTTAACTGCCACCTGGACAGTGACCAGAGATGGGCAGAAGGGACCCTGCTTTAACATCTCATCCAAATTACAGCACCGCAACAGCACAGCACCCCCCTTCCCCCATTCTGGGAAGGGATGACGTCAGGTTCCGACGCTCTAGTGACACCAGCGGTGGGTCAGACAGCTTGCCTCTCCTGCTGGTGTACACTAGCAGTGTGCAAGGCTACATTGGGCATGGCTTATGTCGTGGAGGTGAGTGGGGCAAAAAGAGTAAAATGGACCCCCCCAGGCAGGATGACTCCATCCACCCCGCTGCAGGCCCCACATCACTAATAGGACCCAGGCTCTATATGTGGACTGGGTCATTGGGGTGGAGAGTCTGGCCCTCCCTCCATGGCTGTCTCCGGAGCCAGGTAAGACCTAGAGATTGTGGGTGACAGGGCTGGGCAAGCTAGGGGACCAAAGGGGCCTGGTGGCGAAAGGGAACATAAATAAATGATGAACAACAAAGAAATGAGTACAGCGTTTCGAGCTGAAAGGGCAGCTCTCCTTCAGGTATCGGAAAAAGTCCATTCTGCCTTTCATTATACCTCAAGAATTGCTGCCATTCCAAAGTGTTGTTGTGCACATTCCAAACAGCTGTTCAGTACATCCCCTTAGTACAGCACTACAGTGCCAGTGTTTATGGTATGAGCCCATAGAAACAAAGAAACATAGAAGTTGACGGCAGATAAGGACCGCAAGGCCCATCCAGTCTGCCCATTTCTTTTTCTACCTTATAAATGTGCCATCGGCCTTTGCTCTGTCAGTGGCCTATCTATTCATAGTCATTTGTATTGCTCCCTTATGCCTATCCCATGCCTGTTTGAAGGGCTGCACTGTATTCATAGCCACCACTTCTTGTGGTAAGCCATTCCATGCATCCACCACCCTTTCTGTGAAAAAGAATTTCCTCACATTCCCCTTAATCGCCCCTCTAATCTCATGCTATGTCCTCTTGTCCTGCTATTTTTCTTATATTTAAACATGTTAGACTCTTTCACCTTGTTAATGCCCTTAAGGTGTTTGAATACCTCGATCATATCACCTCTCTCCCTCCTTTGCTCAAAGGTATACATAGTGAGCTCTGTTAATCTGTCCTCATATGTCTTCTGATGCAGTCCCTGCACCATTTTGGTTGCCCTTCTCTGGACTGCCTCAATTTGGTTAATGTCCTTGTGAAGGTGTGGCCTCCAATACTGCACGCAGTACTCCAGATGGGGCCTAATCAGTGTCTTGTAAAGAGGGATTATTACCTCCGTCTTACGACTTGTGATACCCCTACTAATACACCCTAACACCCCCCTAGCCTTACCTACTGCTTTAGAGGTCTGCTTGGATGATTTCAGGTCATCAGTGATGATGATGCCCAAGTCTCTTTCTTCCTTTGTGACTGCTAGCAACTCCCCTCCCAGCCTATAGATGGCTTCAGGGTTTCTCATCCCTATGTGCATGATTTTGCACTTCTTTGCATTAAATCCCAGTTGCCACTCTTCCGACCATTTTGCTAGTTTATCCAGATCTCTTCTCATTCTGCCCACCCCATCTGGATCATCTACTCTTTTGCAGATCTTGGTGTCATCTGCAAACAGACAAGCCTTACCCTCTAGTCCATCTGCAAGGTCACTAATGAAGATGTTGAAGAGGACTGGCCCCAGGACTGATCCCTGAGGTACCCCACTTGTGACTTGCATCTCTTCTGACTGTATACCATTTACCACCACTCTCTGTTTTCTGCCCGTCAACCAGTTTGCCACCCAGTTGACCAACTTCTGACCCACCCCGAGCCTACCCAGCTTATTTATCAATCTTCTATGTGGAACAGTGTCAAAAGCTTTGCTGAAGTCAAGGTAGGCGACATCAACTGCTCCCCTTAGTCCACCACTCTGGTTACCCAGTCAAAGAAATCTATGAGATTAGTTTGACAGGACCTTCCTTTGTAAACCCATGCTGTCTTGGATCCTGTGCTCCTATGGATTCCAGGTGTTGCACTATCCTTTCCTTAAGGAGTGTCTCCATAATCTTGCCCACTACTGAGGTAAGACTGACTGGTCTGTAGTTTCCGCCTCCTCCCTGCTACCACTCTTGTGGAGGCGGGATCACATGAGCCCTTCTCCAGTCTTCTGGGACCTCTCCTGTGCTCAGAGACTCACTAAACATTTCTGCTAATGGCTCTGCTAGTTCCACCTTTAGCTCCTTAAGTACCCTGGGATCTATGCCATCAGGTCCCATTGCCTTATCCACCCTGAGCTTAGCAAGCTCTTGTAGGCCCAATATCTCGGAGTGGGACTAGAACCCATGACCTTCTGGCCCAGAGGCCAATGTTGTATCAACTGAGCCATGCTAACATCTATAATAAGGAGTAAAAACAAGCATTCAAGGTCGGGTCAGCTAGTGAGCCAACAACAGTACTCAAAATAAAAGTAAAGGAAGTACTCACAGTGTTGCAGAATTAGTCAAAACCTCTAGTTTATTGCACAGAAGAATGCCATTGCACTAAGCCTCAGTGTTTCACGCCATAAACGTGCACTTCATCATGTCCCCTAATGAAGCGTCATACTTATGATACTAAGTGCCTTTTTACTTTTAGTTTGAGTGCCACGGTTGTTGTTGACTTCAGTGACATCTACGATAATGGCCCTCTTGCCATTTGTATGATTCAGATTAAAATAAATTTGTACAATCGGTGTTCCTGTTTTTTTATGAAGCCTTTTCTATCCCACCCTAGACCTGCTTCCCCCACCTCAGCAGAGTGGTAGGTTCAGGTCCCCCTTCACCCTAGGTGATCTCCCAGACTTGATTGCAATCACTGGCGCGGGGCCCAGGAGAGGTAATGTGCTGCATAGTGGATGGTGGCATAGAGTAGGATCCAAGTGTACTGGCACCGTCATAGATGGTGTTTTTTCCCCCTTACCATGGCCATCACCCAGACAAAGCGAGGCAGTTCGCCTGCAGACCATGTCTGCAAGCAGCGCAGTGCTGCGGAAGATGCAAGCACGCTGACCCACCGCTAGTGCAGCAAGAACCTTGCAGCTTTCTCTTCTTGGCTGTGGGTATTTCTGCATAGCAGCACCTACCCAGCCCCCCAAACATCTAGCCAGCTCCCCAGCCAGGTCATCAGTGTTGGGGCGCAATGCACAACCCACTGAATCATCAGGCAGCTTCTGGGGCCTCTAACCCAATTTTCCACCTGTGCACTCCTTCTTCCCTGTGGCTCTAAGCAGCAACACACTAGGGTACACGACAGTCTCTGGTACTGCAGGCCCAGCTCCAACTATCCACGGTGAGGGAAGCACTGCTGCAAGTGGCCCTCCCTGACCCAGACACCCTGACTCACAGGCTTTGGGCTAGCTCCGAAACCCCAGCTGCCTGCAGACCAATGCAGTGGGCCACCATTGGGCCGCAGAGGTGGCCCAATCAGTATTCCATTTCAAATAATTATAATACAAGAAAGCATATTCACATTATGTCACATGCGTATCATGAAGTCATAAATAATAAAGCTAACACATACTGACAGACAGATAGACAGACAGACAGACTGGCTGACAGACAGACCTACAAAGCAGGGAGACAGACAAATAAATAGCTCATTTTGCATTACCATTTGAGTATTATATACAGTTTAAATAAAAAGAATGCAGTTTACCTCATCCATATCATAAGCAAAATCACCTGAAAAGAAAAGATAATGTAAATATTAATCACTATATCAACTGTATACTAGCTGTGCTTATTGCATATATTTGCATATTTATAAATGTTGGCCTGGAGAGGCATGCTGAGCTGAAGCTTGTTTCCAGGGGCAACCTGGGGGGGGGGGATACAGAAACATTAACAGTATGCAAATACAAATTTAGGTGTACATTTAGTAACAGGTCAAAAGACTTTAAAGACTTGACAAGGCCCCCTGGCTGCACTGTCTCCCGCCCTCGCCCACCTCCCCCCTCCCGTATCTCCACTCCTGCCCCCACCCCAACCACCTCCCATACTCCCCCTTACCCCCTGCACCTCCTTCCCTCCCTCGATCTCCTACCCTCACTTCCCACCCCACCCCCTTCCCTTGTCTTGCTTATAGCTCAAGTCTTTGTACTGGTTATTACATGTCTGTAAGTCAATGACTATATGTTTGTAACTAAAAATGATGATTGTTGCAGACGCTGACGTGGAACCTTTGTAAAAGAGCCTCGGCTCAAAGGTATTGTAATCCTGCATCGAAATAAATAAAAATAAATAAAAAAAGACTGGACATACACAGTAGGGTGAGCCTCATCTTTTTTTCATGTTTCTGAAAGACAGCTGGCAGGGGAGTCTCAAATGCAGACATTAATCTTTTTTCCCTATAAAGGTAACGGGTATCCTGGATGCCAGTTCTTTCTGGCACTGTACAGAGGTTCAATTTATACAGAGGTGCAATATATCGTATATAACAGCACTAAGTGCCACAGGGACAGAAGGGTAAAATTTTTGCAAGCAGGGAAATTACATCTGACATCACACCTAGGGTCCATATTGGAAATAGTATTGTTTATTTTAAAGAACTGCGCTGAATCTGCAAGTCATTTTTCCCACATGAACAGTTTTTTAAATGCTGAATCAGGTTCTGTTATTGTTCCATCTTTACTGGAGTTTCAGAAAACGAAACATTTTAAAACTTTTCCCCTGTACAGTATTCCCATTTTTTTACAGTGAAGCATTGCATAGCATTAAAGTAAACAAGATCAGGAGGATAAACCAACAATTAAACTTCACTGTGTGATAAAAAGACTAAAGCAATGGGGAGGGGAGAGAGACATGAACTTTAAACTAGAATTACAATATACAGCCACAATATATTAGTCAAACCTATCAAATCTGGGGGCACGGTCAAGCACTGGAGAGGGGTAGATGTGTTTCAACTGAGGTCCTCCTTGAATGGACAACTGCTGTAAATTTAATAATTTTTCACTCAGTTAAACATTAAATCTTTCAACTACAGGAGTCCGAGATGCAGTATTTGATCATGGTCTGACCAAACAAAAATGCAGAAGTGGGAGACCAGTCAGAAAGGCTGAGCAGATGATAGGAGCTGGAAGAAGTGCGACTCAGCATGGCAGTACTTCCCTCAAAGCTGTGCATGGTGGCATACAGCGGTTTTGCCAGACGGGGACAGCAACTGATAAAAAATTGGGTTCCTATGTCAACAGGCAAAATCCTGTGGAGACTGAAGTGGGCAACCTTTTCAGTACAACCACATACTCATCAGTAGATGTCCCACCTGGGTCGTAAAGCAATCCCCAGGTCGCATTGGGAGACGAGCATTGTTTTGCTCAGTGTGCCTTTCCTGGTGAAACAATTCAATAAATAAATAAAGATGTGGGGAAAGCCTTATCCACATCAGCGCAGCTGGTGAAGGAGAATAACATTTCTTAGAATCTGCCTGTAACACATGGAAAACCAGCCCTGCTTACGCAGCTCAAGAAACAGTGGCCTGCCAGAAGGCATCGAGGGGGATTCTCCTTTCCTATATGTTACTGGTTGTCTCCCAGAGCCGCTGGAGTTCAGACCCTGAGGAATAGTCTCTGGCAATTAAAAAGGCCTAGGCCTACCATATCACGCCGCAGACAGTGGTAACCAGAGTCCACTCAAGGAACAGGATTCTTTAAACAGCCAAGAGGAAGAGGTAATTTATCATCAAAGGGGGCACAAGTAAACATTTTCCTTGATCTTAGTTTTGCCACCCGAGAACGTCAGAAACAATACGACGGTACGAGGGCGAAACTCACCAAGAAACGTTCTTGCATATGCTGTTGCTCCCTGCGAGACTCTGGACTGTGCAGGACAATTGAGCCTTCATCTTTGCTGACTCTAAGGACACAGGACATTGGGTCCATAGACTGCATGATCCACCCACTGTGGTGTGCGAGCATAAAGAATCGGAGTGCAATATTGAAGAATGAACAGGGACGGGTGCATGTGAGTACACTGTAATTGCAACTTGATACAAGATAATTCACACAGGACTGCTGTGAACTGTGTTTAAATGATTACCTGTGTGCAGCACCCAATTTTATAAGTGATGGGAATGAACAAGTTTACTTTATTAAGGAAATGTACTATCTGTGGGAGTTAATGGCACCACATAGAATTTAAAATGGTGCAGAAACAGTCTGAGCTGATCTACTGATGTCTGCTTTTTCCTGGGTCTCTCCAGTGCTCCTACATTCCCGACGGACTGAGAGATTTTGCCAGACGAGTCCTTTCGTCTTAGGCTTGTTGCTGTACAGCTCCATAAAAGGAGACTGAACAAGTTTCAAATAATTTATTACTTTTCTGACTTTCACTAGTACTAAGATCTTTGTTACTGCAGTGTCTGAATGTTAACCCACTTCTATGTTGTCAGTTGGTGCTGAGAATATTTTTCAAATTGTAAAGCAGCAAAGCAATGAAAAGTGCTTTCCCAAAAAGCTAGTTTCAGCCAGCATTAATAAAAATATTAGCATACTGTAACCCCTAGATGGCGCTATCCCAGGGGCTACTACCCCTGCCTGATTTGCCACTAACAGGTTGAGGGGCCTGGATCCAATGGCGGGTGCCTCCACCCAGAGGTCAGGGTTTGCAATAGTTAAACTAACTTGGTCACAGCCCTCTGGGACACTGCAACCCCCCTTTCTTCCCACTAGTGGCCCACACAATATATCAGAATTACCTTCACAGTATACACTTACCCCCAGGTCTGGTTCCGCACTGGGACCTCCTGTGAAATGAGATACAGTGCAACAATCACAGTACAGTACTTTAACATAGACAAATACCTCAGGCAGTATAACTTTGCTGAAACAAGCAGCTCTGATTTATTTAGGGGATATAACAAGGACAGGGGAAATCAGGTTAATTAGCTTATCACTCTAATAATCTACCTATGGCTCTGTGCACAGGCCTATCCCTATCAGTTACTGTCCTTGGGTACCCAAGCCCTAGTGGCTAGTCCAAACCGTGGCAGCTGGTAGGGGCCCTTTCACACAGAGAAAGGAGAATTAAACAGTCAGCAGTACAGTAATTCCATTTGGATTTAAAGTGGCAATTCAACAGGAGCGACCCTGAATTAGTACTCACGACCTCCAAATAAGATAGGGTCCTTCAATGTCAGCAGGGCTCACTTGAGGTACACAAACCTCTTCACACATCCATATACAAGAAAGCACTACACCAGGCAGGCTGCATCTGTATCCCGATCGCAATTACTGCACAATACCGGAGAACACACAGCAGATTCAGTTCCTGACAGACCGAGTGTAATTCAACAATTTCTCCAGTCTTCTACAGGGTGAGCCTGGTTTCTACTCTTCAGAGATCCTTTGATTCTTTTCACAGGACGGATTCAGTCCTAACAAGCTGTTACACAAGCTGCAGACCGGAACTCTGGCCTTACACGCTTTTTGACTAAAACTGCACACTGAAAAGCACAGGGCTCCTTCCTTCTTCACTGCCAAAGCTCAACTGAACTCCAACCGACAAAACCGGGCATTTCCTTTGAGTTCCTCCCAGTTCTTGACTGGATTGGCTGTCACCACAATAGACTGCTGCTGTTGGTCCAAAAGGCACTGAAGTCTAAACTACATCTCCCAGAGTCACTGCCCATACAATCCTCTTGTGGCTGGCTCAGATTATGAGTCCAAGTTCTGATTCGTCCAAGGCACCATTTTAGAGCTAGCTTACCCCACACTGATTGGTCCAGTTCAGCAGTTCAAAACTAGAATGGGGAACTAGCAGACACAGTTCTGACTGCAAAGAAGCAGGTTAGACAAACTGCAATTTCATTATTACTCTAAATAATTTCTGGCAAACAGTTACATCTTTCAGACAGGTTCCTTTGCACTCCTAGTGACTGCAAAATGAAGTGAATTGGCAGCAGCTCGAGTGGTACTCAGAGAAGCACACAGTCCCCCATGCAAACTAATTATTGTCTGCAAGCAGACAGCTCTTAAAGAGACAGTACCAGAGGCTCTAAAACACTCACTGATAAATGGCTTAAATGCCAAACACCATTCAGGCTTGGAGCATTCAAGCAAGCTCCTAGAAGTCTTTTGGGAACCCCCATTTGTAGGGGGGTTACACCCTTCCTGGCCTGGGAAAGCTTGGCGTCCGCGTCAAGCAAGTACCCATAAGTTTCAACTGCAACCATATACATTTGCATTAGGCTTCGCATAGTAATCATCAGTCAATATATCATTTTACCAAGAACACATTTCTGAAACATTGCAGCATCCTCTTTACACAGTATTACATACACATTGTACCATAACTCAAGTTATTACCTCTTGTACATGAAACCTGAAGAGAGGGGGACCTTCCCTATCAGTTACCTTGGGGCTGGATGGGGCAAGGACACCATACTTAGAGGGCAACACAAGTAACTTGGAGTTAGCACTGATGCTCAGTTTGGGCAAGGAGCTCGGGGACACATACACTCCTTTATGGACAACATTGAGAGGCAAGTCCACAGGCCTCCCAAGTGAATCATAACTGAGGTGCACCACAGGCTTTACAGCTCGACCAGTCTTTCTAGGGGGAACTGTTATAGTCTCTGCACTCTGAGCCTCATTTTCAGCATTGTCCTCACTTGTCAGGGGAGTCTCCATGGGGGTAGAGAGGCTAGAACTTGGGGCACTTTCAGCTCCAGGAGTTACAGTTTCTGGAGTCCACAACATTTGGCTGCATGGAGAGCTTTCGGACACTGGCAGTGGACTGTCAGGGCACTCAAAATACTCTTCTTGTTCGGGTGTATCACCAGTCTGCCCCAATCTATCATTTTCCTCCACTGAAAGCTCAAACAGTTCAACCATGCACAATGATTCCATTTCATCTGATCTGATGCTTTGCACTTCACTTTCTGGGAGCATTGGCTCCAGGGATGAAGCTTGGGGCTTAGACAGTCCAGAAGGCCCAGCTTTGTCTCCAGTATTGACTAGGGGATTGCCCCGAAACAATTGACTCCAGTTCGTAAGAAGGATAGTATTCAAAGTCACTCTCACTTTCTTCCGATATGGACTGACAGTCATGCTCAACTGGGACTTGTGGAGGGAACACTTTAACTTTGCTTCTGTAGGTGCAGACTTTCTTGATCTTTCTTAGCAGCAGCTCTAGTCACTGGTCCAGAGGGATCTTCTAGGGCTCAGACTCAATTAAGATTTGTCCAATGGGCAGTAAATGATTTCTATGCATTGTTTTACATCTTTTGAATTATTCTCAGGCCTTACTTTGTACACTGGCAGATCATCTAGTTTGCCCACTACAATGTGAGGGAGATGGTGCCATCTGTCAGCAATCTTGTGCTTGCCATGCAGTCCCAGATTTCTTAGCAATACCGATCTCCCTCCTGGAGTTCCTGTGCTTTCACCTTTTATCATACCTTTCTTTGTTGGCCAGATTTCTTTTGGCAGCCATGGTTTGAGCCAGTTGGTACGCATGAGTTAAGCTGGGCCTTTAACTTCCTTACATACTGTAAATAGTTGTCAGCTTGAACCCCATCAGGAGAGACCCCAAAACACACATCTACTGGTAGTCGAGCTTCTTCCAAACATCAGGCGTAGGGGAGAATCCAGTGGCATCACTTTGGTGCAGTTATAAGCATGTACCAGGGTGCTAATTTGTTGGCTCCATCTAGGCTTGTCCTTTGGGTGCAGGGTGCCTAGCATGTCTAGCAAAAGTGCGGTTGAAACGTTCAGGCTGTGGGTCCCCTGGGGGTGGTAAGGAGTGGTTCTGGACTTTGACTCCCCACAGAGAAAGCATCTCTTTGATCAGACGACTCTCAAAGTCTCTCCCTTGATCAGAATGGATTCTTTGTGGAGCCCCATAGTGAACAAAAGTTTTCTAAAGTACTTTGGCCACAGTGGATGCTTTCTGGTCTTTGGTGGGAAAGCTAGGCATATCTCGTGAAATGGTCAGTGACCACCAGCACATTACTGATATTTCTTTGATCTGACTCCAAACTCAGAAAATCAATACAGACCAACTCCATGGGTGCACTGGTGGTGATGTTAACAAGGGGGCAGCCTCTGGGGCAAAGCTTTCCTCTGTAAGCAGCGACTACAAGTTCGAATGTGTTGCTCCACATCAGCCCCATCTTAGCCAATAGAATCTGGATCTCACCAAGTCAAGTGTTCTGTCTATACCAAGGTGCCCCATGTGGTTGTGCAAGGACCTCAGTACTGAGTCTCAAAGGCAGTGGGCAGCACTAGTTGTTGTTTGTCTACTTGTCCCCTCTGTCTACTGTTTCTCTGTATAACAGTTTATTGATCAGTTTCAACTAGGACCTTCTTTGTATAACAGTGCAGTTCTCAAATCAGTGGAGCGTAATTTGGACACATCTTTCCTGCATAGAGGGCTTCTAAAGCTCCTTTGATCATGGGATCGCGGATTGAGCCGCTGAATACTGTCATTGTCCAGCTGAGGCAGTGCACCAATGTCTATTGCAGAAAAGTGGCAATAAGCAGCAGGTATGCAATTCTCAGAGGCTCCCAAGCAATCACCATGCAGTCCACTGCGTCGTGGACATTTGTTCCTCCCTGTCAAACTTCCGGCAAGAGTGCCCGAATGTCAGGTTCTGCAATCGGACCCAATCATTCTGGGGAACAGGCCTCCAGGAGAGAGCATCAGCATCTATGTGGTTCAGACCTGCTCGGTATTGAGAGCATAGTCATATGTAGATAATGCAGAAAGCCACCTATGGCCAGTGGCATCCAACTTAGCTGAGGTCTGCACATAGGTCAAAGGATTATTGTCAGTTTTACTAGTATTTTAGCCCCATACAAGTACTCATGGAATTGGTCAACAATAGCCCACTTCAAAGCTAGGAACTCTAACTTATGTACAGGATAGTTCTTTTCGGATGGGGTCAGGCTTCTACTGGCAAAGGCCACTGGTCTCAGGCCATTCTCGTGTCTTGGTACAACACAGCCCCAACCCTTGCAAGCTAGCATCAGTGTGCAGGACATAAGGTTTTCTTGGATCGGCATAGGCCAGCACTGGAGCATGGGTAAGTTGATATATGATCTCTCATGAAAAGCAGTCTCACAATCAGGGTCCAGCGGTCCCAAATACTTCACTCGGATGAAAATACACTCTTCAGTCTTGAGGGCGGCGACTTTTGGTATTTTTGTGGGTTGGGGGATACCCTTGAGTAAGGTTAAGTAAAGGGCGGATCACTCTTGAATAGTCCTTGATGAAGCGCCGATAATAACCACAGAATCCCAGGAATCTTTGCAGTTCTTTTAGATTTTTGGGCTGTGGCAGGTGGTCAGCACTCAACTTTACTTGGGTCGGTCTCTATTCCCTCGGTGGATACTATGTGTCCCACATACTTTACTGATGTTTGAAAGAATTGACACTTATCAATGGACAGTTTAAGGCCAAAGTCCTCCAGTCGGTCCAATACCTTAAATAATCTGCTCTCATGTTCCTCCAGTGAGCTGCCAAACACAATAACATCATCTAGGTATACCAGGCACTCTAGTAAGTTCATGTCCCCCACTGCACGCTCCATCAATCGTTGAAAAGTGGCTGGGGCACCTGAAATCCCTTGAGGCATCCTCATGAATTCATAGAAGCCAGACCGGACAGATAAAGGCCGTCTTCTCACGGTCCTCTGGGGCCATCGGGATCTGGTGAGTACCCACTGCGGAGATCCAGCACAGAGAACCACTTGCTCCCGTTTAGGCAGTCCAAAGCATCCTGAATACGGGCATTGTGTACTGATCAGGATAGTCCGCGGTTTAAGGTGCGATAATCCACACACATCCTTACTGTTCCATTCTTTTCCTCACTACCACAATGGGGAAGCATAAGGGCTTCTGGATTCTTGTATTACACCAGCAGCTAACATCTCTTGCAGATGCCGTCTCACATCATCTATGTCAGCAGGTGCCAGGCGTCGAGACCTCTCACGAAATGGTCTTCAGTCATGCAGCCGGATATTGTGCTCAGCTCCTTGCACGCATCCCACATCCCATTCCTTAAAGAAAACACCTGGTCTCTCTGGGCAAGCTTCTCACTGATCCTCACTTTCCATTCAGCTGGCAGCGGGAGTCGCCAAATCAAACAAGTCAGGCGTTACTCTGTCATTCTTCCTTGAACTCTTGCTGCTGGGTAGCACTGCAGTGTCTGCACAATGCACATTAGCCAGGATGCAACCTCTGTTTACTCGAATGTCTCTTTCAGACACATTATGAACTTGGACCATTACCCTTCTGGCATAAGCATTGGGCTCTAGCGGGCAAAATACTAGACTTGACCAGCAGTCCCTCTGGCAATTTCCCATCGCCTGGTGCATCCAACATTAATATTTTATTCTTAACATCCTTTCTGATACGGACCTCTCCTGTAAGGTACACTGGGCATTTGGCCCAGGATCAGAGACTCAGGATCCTTCTTCCATACAATTCCGACCGGTTCCTCTGGTTCTGTTTTTTCAGCATCTCTCTGTGCCTCATAGGCCTTCTTAATTAAAGCCGGAACTCTTAAAGCTCTACTAGTCTTTGACCCCTGTTTTTCATAACACAACTGTGCCAGCCTTCCAAACATATGAGCATTTGTTCCAATCAACAAAGGGACACCATCATACAGCCCAATGGGGGGACACACTAAGGCTAGGGTCTCTACTTGTTCGGCCACTCCAGCCACGGAGGTGGGGAAAGACAGCCAAATTCGGATATACCCGGAATAGGGGTAGGCCTTCTCACTTAACCCCCATACATGCAGTCCTTCTAATGGTTGTAAGGGCACGTCTGACAAATGCTTCTGATACCAATCCTGAACATAATTGTCACTTGGGAGCCACTGTCTAATACAGCTCTTGTAGACCTCCATTCACCTTTACAGTGGTCTCCATGGAGGGACCCACTATTCTGGACCAGTCTGGAGAGGCGGTAGTGGGGGCCTGGGCAACTGACCTTGCCACAAAAGGACGTGAATTAGCATTTTTGGTGCCCTCACTGGGATCATGTCGTGCACCTCTTAACCACTGATTTCTTCTCCGAAGCTCTCCTTGTAGCCTATATGCAACTTTGTCAGTGTCTTTTGGGGACTGGCATTCCCTTTTCATGTGCCCATCTTTCCCACAATTATAGCAAAACATACTTTCTGGAGTTTGGGCTGGCCGAGGCGCCACACTGGGAGCCAGAGCGGGGTGTACTAACTGGAAACCTGGGTGCCATCTCTGTCTCTGGCGTGATAAGCATTTGGAGACATCTCGTCAGTTTCTCCACTTCCATGGTCAAGGAATTGAGTTTGGAGCTGTTATCAGCAGGAGATACACGGGTGGGTACCCCCACCCCCATAGCAGATGCAGTCGGATATAGGTCAGGGCCCGTACTTGCAGGCGTGGCCTTCATAAAGGGACTGTTTTTGAATTCCCGGATCTCTCTCAACAGTTCGCCCCATTGTGGCATATCTTTTTCCTTGTCAGAGCACTCATTGACTGTCAACCTCTGCCCTGAACTTCCTTGATGGGTCACCCTCAGTCACCGGTCGTAGCCACAGCTGTTGGTGCAGGTACCTCCAGTGTGCCTTTTCTCAACTCTCGAATTTCTCTCATTAACTCATCATAGGAGGTGGGGATTCCAGTCGATTTGCCAGGCGAACTGAAGCAACAGCAGTTCTGAGAAGGGGCAGACTTAAGGATTCTGTCCAGTCTGGTTCGGTCCAGTTCAATCACTGGCAAACTACCCTTTCTGAGGCATTCTTGCAACAATTTTTCCAGCGAGAGACATACACAGACAACAACTCCCTTGGTACTGTTGTGCATTTCTTACTCTCCACCATAGGTCCTCATCAGAATCTGGGCTCCATACACATTCTCCAAGGCCTCAAGATAGGCCTGTGCAGTCGCTTCAGGGTTACTGGCCCGTTTAGCACGGATGGTAGCCAGGGCAGGACCTCGGAGGCTCTCACTAACCCTCTTTCGCTTTTCGCCTTCCGAGCATTGCCATTCTAGCACTTGGGGGGCAACATAGTCTATCCAGGTCTCCCAGTCATCCTCCCCTTGGGGGGTGGGGAGGGTGCCAGAGAAGATCCTCAACCTTCGGTAAGAGTCGTGACTAATGGCAGGTGCAGAAATAGGAGTCTGCATTGGTTCAGCCACCATTACGGGCACTGGAGCAGGAGAGGGTGTTGGGGGAGGAACACCCCCAGGTGGCAAGAATAGTTTCTTCAAGTCCTCCACAGTTTTCCCCTCTCCCAGCAACCATTCAGCAAATTTCTCCTCAAAAGTTTCAGATAGTGGTGGGGCTGATTCCCCAGGTCTTTACTGTCCTTAGTTATCACTCTCCAAGCAGTGAGGGCTCCCTCTGGGGTAATGGTCTGTGGCACTTTGGAGCTATCTATGGGATCCTTAAACTCTACTAGGGCCAGGAAAGTGTGGGTGAGCAGATTAGCATGCCGACCCACCACCACAGGGTTTTGTAAACCTTCCACCTTGGAAAGTACTCCCTGCACAGTGTCCGTATTGATACCCAGGGGATGTCCAGGATAAGCATAGCATTTTGAAGTCGATCTCCTCCCAGTACACTCCACCAGCGGTGCACAGCCACTTCTGTCGGGTACCCATTTTTCTTAACAGTGGTTGTAAATATGGCCACTAGAGGACACACAATCCCAGCGGTGAGCCTCCAAGATGTAACCCTAGATGGCGCTATCCCAGGGCTACTACCCCTGCCTGATTTGCCACTAACAGGTTGAGGGCCTGGATCCAATGGCGGTGCCTCCACCCAGAGGTCAGGGTTTGCAATAGTTAAACTAACTTGGTCACAGCCCTCTGGGACACTGCAACCCCTTTCTTCCCACTAGTGGCCCACACAATATATCAGAATTACCTTCACAGTATACACTTACCCCAGGTCTGGTTCCGGCACTGGGACCTCCTGTGAAATGAGATACAGTGCAACAATCACAGTACAGTACTTTAACATAGACAAATACCTCAGGCAGTATAACTTTGCTGAAACAAGCAGCTCTGATTTATTTGGGGATATAACAAGGACAGGGAAATCAGGTTAATTAGCTTATCACTCTAATAATCTACCTATGGCTCTGTGCACAGGCCTATCCCTATCAGTTACTGTCCCTGGGTACCCAAGCCCTAGTGGCTAGTCCAAACCGTGGCAGCTGGTAGGGGCCCTTTCACACAGAGAAAAGGAGAATTAAACAGTCAGCAGTACAGTAATTCCATTTGATTTAATGTGGCAATTCAACAGGGAGGCGACCTGAATTAGTACTCACGACCTCCAAATAAGATAGGGTCCTTCAATGTCAGCAGGGCTCACTTGAGGTACACAAACCTCTTCACATCCATATACAAAGCACTACACCAGGCAGGCTGCATCTGTATCCCGATCGCAATTACTGCACAATACCGGGAGAACACACAGCAGATTCAGTTCCTGACAGACCGAGTGTAATTCAACAATTTCTCCAGTCTTCTACAGGGTGAGCCTGGTTTCTACTCTTCAGAGATCCTTTGATTCTTTTCACAGGACAGTTCAGTCCTAACAAGCTGTTACACAAGCTGCAGACCGGAACTCTGGGCCTTACACACGTTTTTGACTAAAACTGCACACTGAAAAGCACAGGGCTCCTTCCTTCTTCACTGCCAAAGCTCAACTGAACTCCAACCGACAAACCGGGCATTTCCTTTGAGTTCCTCCCAGTTCTTGACTGGATTGGCTTCACTCACAATAGACTGCTGCTGTTGGTCCAAAAGGCACTGAAGTCTAAACTACATCTCCCAGAGTCACTGCCCATACAATCCTCTTGTGGCTGGCTCAGATTATGAGTCCAAGTTCTGATTCGTCCAAGGCACCATTTTAGAGCTAGCTTACCCCACACTGATTGGTCCAGTTCAGCAGTTCAAAACTAGAATGGGGAACTAGCAGACACAGTTCTGACTGCAAAGAAAGCAGGTTAGACAAACTGCAATTTCATTATTACTCTAAATAATTTCTGGCAAACAGTTACATCTTTCAGACAGGTTCCCTTTGCACTCCTAGTGACTGCAAAAATGAAGTGAATTGGCAGCAGCTCGAGTGGTACTCAGAGAAGCACACAGTCCCCCCATACAAACTAATTATGTCTGCAAGCAGACAGCTCTTAAAGAGACAGTACCAGAGGCTCTAAAAACACTCACTGATAAATGGCTTAAATGCCAAACACCATTCAGGCTTGGAGCATTCAAGCAAGCTCCTAGAAGTCTTTTGGGAACCCCCATTTGTAGGGGGGTTACAATACAGTACCTATCAAGTCTGCTTTTCTATGTACCTCTTATCCTGCACGCCATGATTGTTTTTACTTTCTCGATCAAAACTCCTGCCAGATCTGCAGTGGTATTCCTAAGCCAAATGTGGTGGCCATCTTTTTTTATTGAGAGAAACTACTGGGGTGCCACAGGGATCAGTGCTGGTGACCGGTCCTACCCACTCTTGCCAGTAGCACCATGTGGCGTCAGAACCATCCATTGCGTAACCTGACCCAAAATGGCGCCATCAGATAGAATGAGTTAATGTATTTATAAGCAGCATTGCAGAGGAGATGGATGACACCAAAATATGTAATAGGGTGGACATTCCAGGGGGGTGGAAAGGATGAACAGAGACCTGAGAAGACTCAAGGAGTGGTTTTGGGTTTGGCAACATGGATTCAATGTAAAAAAAATAAATAAATACAAAATAATGCACTTGGGGTACAGGAACCCAGAGGCTGAATACGAAATGTGAGGAGTGGTAATAACAACGGTCAAGCAGGAGCAAGACCTAAGTGTAATTATCTCGAATGACCTAAATGTAGCCAGGCAGTGTGACAAGGCAGTTGGGAGAACTAGTGGGATGCTGGGTTGCATAGGGAGAGGGGATAACCAGCAGAAGTAGGGAGGTTGTGTTACCTCTGTGCAGGTCACTGTTGGGACCTCATCTGGAATACTGTGTACAGTTCTGGAGACCACATCTGAAAAAAGACCTAGACAGAGTGGAGGTAGTCCAGAGAAGGGCAACTAAAATGGTGCAAGGTCTTCAGCAGAAGACCTATGAGAAGAGACTGAAGGAACTCAATAGGTATGCCCTGGAAGAAAGATTGGGGGGGGGGGGGTGTTATGGCAGAGACATATAAATACATAAAGGGGATAAACAAGGTACAGGTTTGGAGTATTTTTCAAAAGAAAATGTGTTCAAAAACAAGGGGGCATGATATGAAGCTGGAGAGTGGTTAATCCAGGAGAGATACAAGAAACTTCTTCACTGAAAGAGTGGTGTATTTCTGAAACAGACTGCCAGCCCGAGGTGGTCGGGGCAAAAATGGTGGAAAAGTTCAAGAAAGCTTGATAGGCACAAGAGGATCTTATGAGAAAGGAACAAGGGATGGTTAAAAGAACCGGAGATTAAGTAGGGTCTGCAGGGTACTGTAGGTAGGGTTAAATGGGCAGACAGGGCGGACCAAGTGGTCCTTATCTACCAACAAATGTAATGCCTGTGAGGATATAAAAGGGCAGATATTGGCAGTGTCATATAAACTACAGTCAGAATATCGCATTTATCCTCACTGTGGGTCATATATTCTTACAGCAGGTCCACCAGAGGCACTATCTGCAATAAACTGCACCAGGGGCTCAAACTACACTTAACCTGCCCCTCACTATATCTCCAACTTGACATACGCGCTGGCTGCAACTCTGAACATCATCAGTGTGAAATTGGCATTCACAATGAGAGGTTCCTTTTTTTCACAAAAAAAATATTAAAGTCTTCTTTAAAAACCTCTCACACCCTGCCCAAAACCCAAACTGCTGTATCCAATACCTCCATCCTGTCTCACCCACAACTTCCAATCCCTACCTCTCACCGGCTCACAGTGCTTCTTCTGGCCAGCAACATTCTACTGTGCTGTGTGAACAGGCCGACGATAACAGAAAGCAGGATCAACCAGATAGCAAACATTTTAAATAAAAAACAAAAAAAAAGTACTGGACCGAAACCTCGCTCCCTCGCTAAGCAGAAGCTGGCGCTGCCATAGTTACAAAACTCTTTAGTCCACCCACACGAAAAAGCAGCCAATCAAATGCCACTTTGGCAACAGACAGACATAGAGACCCTAGCTATCATGCTAGCATCCCTACCTACTAGTAAGAGCATGATGGAACAGCGGGGCCAAAAAGCTTTCAAAACATACATAAAAATAAAAACTGAAATGAAAACCAAAACAAGAAACAAATGAAACGGCATTACATAAGTGAGATATGCAATGGGACGACTGGAAATATCACTAATATTTCCCCTCATGCAGTTTGACCTTGTGATGTCACAAGGTCAAATTGCACTCAGGGGAAATATCAGTGATACTTCCAGTCATCCCAGTGCATATCCCTTATGTATGGCCATAATTAAAACATGCAAAAGGTACTCACATTCTTGTAAAACTGGTACATGTTACCGCCAAATAAAACTGCAGGATGCCTGCATACTTTTATGATGAAAAAAAAAGCAGAGTCCAATGTTTGCCCGATTTCGTTGCACTGCTGCTTTAAGTTTCTACCAGTGGTAACTTTTGTTCAAAAAACTATTAGTTGACATATTTGTGCTCTGGAATAGGTCCTGTACTGGTGGATATATCTGATGCGGTGATGTACATGGACACATAGGCCATGGGCCGTATCTGCCTTTCTTATCTTAACTAGGTAATTTCTGCTTTTAATTAGCCTGTTGCTCACGAGGTAGCCATTTCATTTTAATCCTCTCTGACCTACTTAGCATATTATCCCCCCCCCCCCTGGAATTTAACTCTATGTAAAGGGGCAATAAAGGCTACTTATCATACTGTACTGTAATTGTTTTACCCCTGTAAGGCATGCTTTCTTGTAAGGGAGGCAGTATAGCATAGCGGTTAAGAGCACTGAGTTGTGGAACTGGATTTGAATCCCACAGCCTACACGTGCATGGTGTGTGACCATGAGCAAGTCACTTAACTTCCCTGTGCTCCCAGGATGCACCTAGAAACAAGCCTCTGCTTAATGTGTATTTCCTGGCAAAAAATTGTAAAATAAAAAATGCTATAAATAAAACTGAATAAAAAGAAAACATACCAACAATATTCTCTATTAGATGCTTGCATTTAGTATACTCGGAAGGCAATGGTTCAGTAACACCAAAGACAGGGTGTGCTCTTGATTTTAGAAAAACTAAACCCTTTATACTAAAGACATCATGTTTAAACTATTTAAAGCAGCAGTGCATGCTAGCAGTGAACATTTTGAGCTATAATGTCTTATTCTATTTTAGATTGCCCCATATCTCCTCACTTATATGATTCCTTTTGTCTCTATTTTCAATCTGCTTTAGCACTTTTTTCACATTTCAATTACTATAGCAAGCGCTCCTTTTAATATGGCTCAAACCAGATTTTAAGAAACATAGAAACATATAGAAACATAGAATTTGACGGCAGATAAGGACCGCTTGGCCCACCCAGTCTGCCCATTTCCCTACCTACTGGATAAGCTGCAGATCCTAGTTAACCAGCAGCCTACTTCTTCCTACCCCCACCCCCTAGAATGGCCTTATGACTGTCCCATGCATGCTTGAATTCCTCCACTGATTTTGACTCCACAACCTCCTCCGGAAGGCCGTTCCATGCATCCACAACCCTCTCTGTGAAAAAATACTTCCTTAAATTACCTCTGAGCCGCCCCCCCATCTTCAAATTGTGCCCTCTTGTTCTTGCACACCTCTTTTTTTGAAAGATGCTACCCTCTTGGACTTTGTTGATTCCCTTGAGGTACTTGAACGTTTCTATCATGTCCCCCCTCTCCCTCCTTTCCTCGAGGCTATACATATTAAGCTCCTTTCATCTCTTCATATGTCTTCCGGTGCAGACCCTGCACCATTTAGTGCCCTCCTCTGGACAGCTTCCATCCTGTCTATGTCTTTGTGGAGATTGGGTCTCCAGAACTGCACGCAGTACTCCAGATGGGGTCTCACCAGCTGTCTGTACAGAGGGATAAATCTTCCTGTTTTCTACTGGTGATGCCTCCCTATGCATCCCAGTATCCCCCAACCCTCCTTGCTGCCCTCTCACATTGCTTGCCCACCTTTAGGTCATCTGATATGACTACCCCAGGTCCCTTTCCATTTTATTGTTAGTATCTCACCCCCATTGTGTACTCTTCCCTGGGTTTTTGTTTCCCAGGTGCATTACTCACTTCTTAGCATTAAATCTAAGCTGCCATACATTTGACCATTCCTCTAACCTTGCCAAGTCCCTTCTCATCCTTTCCACCCCACCCTGTGCATCAAGTCTGTTGCAGATCTTTGTGTCATCTGCAAAGAGACAAACTTTTCCTTCCAGTCCCTCTGCAATGTCACTTATAAAGACATTGAAGAGGACCGGTCCTAATACTGAACCCTGCGGTACCCCACCAGTAACCCCCCTTTCTTCTGAGTGGACTCCATTTACTGTTACTCTCTGTGTCCTATTCTCCAGCCAATTCTTTACCCAGGCTGTCATCTTGGGACCCACTCCCAGGCTGGCTAACTTGTATATTAATCTTTTGTGTGGGACTGTGTCAAATGCCTTGCTAAAGTCTAGGTAGGCCATGTCGTCTGGCATGACCTTCCCACTGTGAATCCATGCTGCCTAGGGTCCTGTGCCCCTCTGGCCTCTAGATACTCGACAATTCTTTCCTTCAGAAGTGATTCCATCATTTTCCCTATCACTGAGGTTAAACTAACAGGTCTGTAGTTTCTGCTTCCTTGCTCCCACTTTTGTGAAGGGGAATCACATCTGCCCTCCTCCAGTCCTCGGGTACCACCCCATCCTCCCATGATTTGTTAAAAAGGGTAGTCAGTGGTGTAACTAGTTCTACCCTTAGTTCTTTTAGAATTCTGGGATGAATCCCATCAGGCCCCATTGCTTTGTCCACCTTCAGTTTTAAGAGTTCTTTCAGAACCCTTTCTTCTGTAAATGAGCTGGTATCAACTTCTGTATCCAGAGTGTTTCTACTGTTTGTTTTAGGTACCTCCCTTCTTCATTTGTAAATACTGAGCAAAAATATTTGTTTAGTATCTCTGCCTTTCTGAGTCTCCCTCTGCCCACCCTCCCTCCCTTTATTAAGCCTCACTATCCTCCCTTGGTCTTCCTTCGCCCCTGATGTACCTATAAAGGTTTTATGACCCTTCTTAACTGAGTTGGCTATCTTTTCCTCAGTCTGGGCCTTTGCTGTTCTGACTGCCTTCCCAGCCTCCTTTTGCTTTAACTGATAAAGTTCTCTGTCCTGCTCCTTCTACGATTCCTTGTACTTCCTGAATGCTTTCTTTTTCTCTTGAACCTTCACTGCCACTTCCTTTGAGAACCATAGTGGTTTCTTACATCGTTTTGTTTTGTTTATTTGCTTCACACAAAGGCTCGTTACCTCTGTGATGGCAGTTTTTATTATTCCCCATTGTTCTTCCACCCCTCCTTCCTGCCCATTTGCTAGTGCATTCCTTAGGCATTCACCCATTTTGGCAAAGTCAGCCCTCCTAAAGTCCACTACTTTTGCCTTTGTATGGCTTGACTCTATTGCTGTGTTTATTGTGAACCACACTGTTCGATGGTCGCTAGTCCCCAGATGGCTACCCACTTCTACATCTGTGATCCTCTCTCCATCTCCATTTGAGAGAACCAGGTCTAAGATTGCTCCCTCTCGAGTGGGCTCCAATACTAGTTGTCTAAGGCATGCCCCTGTAGGGCATCTAGAATAACCTCACTCTTCGAAGTGGCTGCTGCAACTGCACTCCAGTTAACATCTGGCATATTCAGATCACCCATCAACAATATCTCCCTTTTTCTGCCATTCTAAGTATACTTTCTATCATTTCCTTGTCATTTCCTCCCCTGAGAAGGGGTCTGTATACAACCCCTGTGGATTGTGGTGCCATTGCCTGTCTCCAAATTTACCCACAGTGCTTCTTCTCCTCCCTGTTTACCCTTTTGTTCTGTTGCTTTTATTCCTTCCCTTATGTAAAGAGCTACTCCTCCTCTTCTTTTACCCTCCCTGTCCCTCCTGTAGATAGTGTATCCTGGTATGTTTACGACCCAGTCATGGTTTTGTGTGTACCATGTTTCTGTGACTGCCACGATATCCGGATGTTCCTCCTCCATCAAGGCCACTAATTCAGGAAGCTTGTTACCCAGACTACGGGCATTGGTACTCATTGTTCTCCATTTTTGATGGCTTTACCTTCTGTTGCAGCATCCCCACTGACCTTTCTACCTCGGTCTTTTCTCATTTAGTACCCTGTTTTGTAGGGAGAGGCTGGGATTTTCCTGCTGCTTATCAGTGCCTCCCTTTGACTAGTTTAAAAGCTTGCCAACGAGCATTTAAACCGATTGCTCAAAGACTTGTTCCTTCCTGGACAGATGCAGACCATCCTGCCAGTATAGGCTGGTGTCCCTCCAGGTGGAACCCCAGTCCCCAATGAAGCCAAACCCCTGTGCTCCACACCATTTTTTCAACCATTCATTAAATTGCATGGTGCTAATTACCCTCGCCTCCCCCATGCCATTGACAGGCAGCACCTCTGAGAAGGATACTGTGTGTGCTACTTGTCTTAGGCCCCTTCCCAACTCTACAATGTCCTCCTGTACTGCTCTGATCTCATGATGAGCCAAGTCATTTGTCCCTAGGTGGACAATGACGTCCAGCTCAGACTCCCGTGCAGCTGTTCTCGTGATCCTGAGGATGCGCTTCCTGTCCCTCCAAGCCATGGCACCAGGCAGGTACCTTACTTCAGTTTTCCCTGCTCCCCCCAGTTCTATCCCCTTAATAACTGAGTCCCCCACCAGGAGCTGCTTCCTTTCCCTGTGGTGTCCTCTGCCTCCTTCCTGTGGGCCTCCCTTGTGACAGTTGTCATCAGTCTTCTCTGCGGGTGCATCCATAGGGGAGCTATCTCCCCCAGAATGGTGTATGGATTGTGGAGTGGAGCAGTTGACTGGGTATGCCTCTGTTCCACCATCCTCACCCTCCCTGAGCCCACTGTGGTCCAACTGCTGAGCTTTCTTCGCAACCTCTGAGGTAGTGGTGGTGGCTCTGGTGCTCCCTGGATGGGGGAGGTTCCCTTCCTACTGTCCAGTGTGGCCTGGGGGAAGCTTCCCTTACTACTGTCATCATCATCACTTTTCATCAGTATTCTCAGCTGTTTTTGTACTCTTATCCCTTAAAGTCAAAAAGCAGTGCCCACTGCATGCCAGTTCATTATAGTTTGTTTGTTCATTTGTTTGTTTGGATATTGTTAACCGGGTAGCCTCACTGAGACTAATGGTCCCTTTTTCAGGAGTGACCTGGAATTAATCACATACAACAGTGTATTATAAATACAGGTAACAGTCCAAGATAATAGGATAT
Source organism: Neoceratodus forsteri (assembly GCA_016271365.2). Classification (NCBI taxonomy): domain Eukaryota; kingdom Metazoa; phylum Chordata; order Ceratodontiformes; family Ceratodontidae; genus Neoceratodus; species Neoceratodus forsteri. The sequence continues at coordinate 1,096,991,217 of CM028134.1, read as the reverse complement.
AGACAGCAACGCAGAATATCAAGACACTAAACCACCCGCCAACCCGTCAGCACTGTGGCAGCACTACTGCTCGGAAAACCCTGGCAACCCGGGTTCAGAGGTGGACTTGGGTCATCAGGGGCAGCCGGGGGGAGGAGGATAGAACATTCCACAGATTGCTCTCCGGGGAGGGAAAGTAGTCATCCCCGCTGCAATACTGCCACCTGAGTGACCACAGGTGGAGGTGCAGTTCGGGGATGCCGTGGGTTTGGAGGACATCGGTCAGCTCCGGAAAGGCCATCATACAGTGACGCTCCTACATCTCTTGGAGCTCCCAGTATGCCAACACCCTTGAGAATAGGGGTAAAACAAAGGAAAGACCCCACGGTCAAACCTGGAGATGGCCTCCAGCACATAACCCCACTATTCCGACAATCCCCCAGGGTGCCTGATGAAGACATAAAAACAGGTGGTGAGGGGCAGTAAGAGGAGTCCGCACCCTGCTCCCCGCTGGGGGCGCGAACCTAGGCAGCATGGAGGTGGCCCCGAGGGAAGAGGCCTGAGTGCAGCCAGACCATTGCCTTGGAGAACCTGAAGGAAGGTAAGGCCATGAAGAAGGAGGGGGCATAAACAGCAAATATAAAAAAAAAAAAACACTAAACAATATGAGCAAACAATTTACAGTCATTATAAAGTCAAGGTATACTGACAAATATACAGACTTCGACATGAGAAATTAAGGAAGTATAGCAGCAAGATAACAGCAGTAAACAGTAGCCTATGCAAGACCTAGGTTAGGCCAATGACCTCACAGAGGGCACGGGGGGGGGTGCAGCTAGGGCACCAACACTGGCTCTGGCTGCTTACAAGAAGTATGCCCCTAAGGGAGGATTTGAAGGCTTTGTGATTAGTGCAATCTTGGAAATCAGCCAGGAGGTTGATCCACAGCCTTGAAGCCACAGAGCATTAGCTGGCAGCTGCTGCAATTCTGAAGACAGTGAGGAGAAAATGGGAGGAAGAAGAGGACTGAAGAAACATAGAATTTGATGGCAGATAAGGACCACTTGGCCCACCTAGTCTGCCCATTTCCCCACCTAACGGATAAGCTGCAGATCCTAGTCAACCAACAGCCTACTTCCTCCTACCCCCCCCGCTAGAATTGCCTTATGTCTGTCCCGTGCATTCTTGAATTCCTCCACTGCTTTTGACTCTACGACCTCCTCAGGAAGGACATTCCATGCATATACAACCCTCTCTGTAAAGAAATACTTCCTCACATTACCTCTGAGCCGTCCCCTCTCTATCTTCAGATTGTTCCCTCTTGTTCTTGCACATCTCTTTTTCTGAAAGATGCTACCCTCTTGGACTTTGTTGATTCTCTTAAGATGTTTGAAAGTTTCTATCATGTCCCCCCTCTCCCTCTTTTCCTCGAGGCTATACATCTTAAGCTCCTTTAGACTTTCTTCATATGTCTTCTGGTGCAGACTCTGCACCATTTTGGTTGCCCTCCTCTGGACAGTCTCCACCCTGTCTATAGCTTTGCAGAGATGGGGTCTCCAGAACTGTATACAGTACTCCAGATGTGGTCTTAGCAACTGTCTGCACAGAGGGCCAACAACTTCCTGTTTTCTACTGGTGATGCCTCTCCCTATGCATCCCAGTATCCCCCCAGCCCTCCTTACTGCTTTCTCACATTGCTGGCCCACCTTTAGGTTGTCTGGTATGACTACCCCAAGGTCCCTTTCCAGGACTCTCATGTGAGGTTTAAATTCTAGGATGGTGGCATGGTTATGGGGGGAAGGGAATGTAAAATGTTATGCGCCAAGCAGAGTGTAGAATAGTGAATTCTACTTTCCAAGGGGGGCACTTTGGCATGGATAGTTACTTGCAGTGGTGTTCCCTTTCAAAGGACACCCACAGTGAAGCGGGACGCATGGTGACATAAGGTTTTGAGTTTAGTGAGCTCGGTATCTTTGATAGAAGATAGGACGGGGGCGCCATACAGGATGTCAGACAGTAAAATACTGTTAGTTATAGATACTCTGGCTTTAGAGATGAGGTAGGGGTTAACCGATACAGGAGCCCTAATTTTTGGTTTAGCATTTTGGTCACTTGGTCAACATGAGGAGTGAACGAGATTTCCTGATTGAACATATCGAACAGACGCAACTCAGAGTAACTAAATTAATCCCTGCAATAAAAAACTTACCATACCAATCCAGGCTAGATAAAACTGGACTTATATCCTCAGAAGAAAGCAGGATGAGGGGTGACCTACTCCAGCTCTACAAACTGATCACAGATCCTGACTTACAAGCCCAATGTGGACTACGGTTCTCAAATCGTACTCTAAATCTTAGGTCACGTAACAAACAACTGTTGATCCCTAAGGCCCATACCAAGAAACGTGATCATTTTTTTACTATCCGTTCTGCAAAAAAATGGAATGCGCTCCCTCAGTCTGTAGTCGATGCCTCAAACTTTTAACTTTTTAAAACAAGGCTTGATAAATATTTAAATTTAATCATCACTAATACACCCCCACATTCGTGGGACACAATCTGGATGGGCCATGGCCTTCTTTTGTCTAAATTACCTAGTAACCTAGTAACATAACTCTCAGATACTTGAAAGAGCTCACAGTCTCTATGGGGTCACCAATCTGTGAGTAAGTTTTCAGCAAATCCCTCCTGACAGGCAGGTCCAAAGAGAACAGACTTTGTTTTTTGGCATTTAGCAGTAGTTTATTTGCCGTAAACAACATTTCCAGTTGAAGGAAGTCAGCTTTGAGACCTGATTCAATTGAATCAGTGTCTAAGTGGCTTCTTTATAGCACCATATCATCTACATAGAGCAGAGCCTTGGCACCGCCACAGTGTTTGGGCAAGTCATTAATACAAAGACAGTACAACATCGGGTGCACGATAGAACCCCAGGGAACCTCATCAGTAATATCTTTCAGGGTGGACTGGTTACCTCCCCATTTAACCAGCTGCTTATGGTCAGTTAGGTAGTTACTGAACCAGGAGCAGGACAAATTATCCAGACCTAGCCCCGTGAGTTTATGCAGGAGCAGTTCATGACTGACTAGGTCAAACACCTTAGTCAGGTCTATAAAGATAGCACTAGTAGTTTTGTTGGTCTCCTGGGCTTCAAGAAGGTCCATCATGAGCCGTACTGCAAATTTTAGCCTTTAGAAACACAGAATTTGTCAGGAAAAAAGGACCACATGGTCCACCCAGTCCGCCCAGACTTCCCTATCTAATCTGTCTCTGCAGACCCTAAATAGTATCTGGCAACCCTTTCTCCTCCCTGCCTGTTTTCTAATATTCTTCTGTGTCTGTCCCACACATGCTTGAAGCCCCCCTCCCATCATGTTCACACCCACCAATTCTGCTGGCAGTCTGTGCCAGGCATCTACCACCCTTTCAGTGAAGAAATATTTTCCCACATCTCTCTTAAACTTCCCCCACCAACTTTATCACATGTCCCCTGGTCCCTTGGCAGGGATCAATAAAAAGCAGGCTTTTCACTTATGTGACACAGGCCGTTCCAGCTTCAACTTACACATTTTCGCATCATGACTGCAATCATTTGTTGTTTTAGCTTTAAAGTTAAAATTGTCACTTGAAAAAAATCAGTATAGCATCTATGATTGCAGAACACACGCGTCAGTGATCAAAGTGGGTTTCAGATGGATTTACGTGCAGAGATCAACCTGAATGCAGGCATCTGATTCATTTCTGTGAGTCAACTTCAACCAGATTAGACTTCGATTCAGTAGTCCTCACGCTCCATGACTACATGCAGGTATAACTTGATTACTAACAACTGACAGCCCGGTAGGTATTGAGATACACCTATTATGTAACTGGGCAATTGATTCAGCAGTTTTCATAAACCAGTAAGACAACTTTAAACAAAGTACTGGACTGCAATTTGGTTGAGGATTTCTGATTACCCAGAAAGTGACTGGCACATGTAAACCCTGGGTGGCGCTATCCCAAGGGCTACTACCTCTGCCTGCTTAGCTAGTAGCAGGTTAAGGGCCTGAGTTCTGAAACGGGTGCCTCCACCCAGAGGTCAGGGTTGGTAGTGGTCAAGCTAACCTGGTCACAGCCCTCTGGGACACTGTAACCCCCTCTTTCCTTACTAGTGGCGGAACAATACACAATAATCACTTTCACAATACCCCTGATACACCACCCAAGTACCCACACTGTTTGCACTTACCACCAGGGCTTTCCTCTGGCCCGGCCCTGGGGACCCGCAGTAAAACAAGGTTATACACAGCAAATAACAGCAGTACAGTACTCTTGCACAAACTGGAACCACAGTCAGGGTAAATGCAAAAAAGAGTTAGATCTCATTTATTTAAGGGACTTGAACAAGGAAGGGGCGTAATCAGGTTAATTTGCTTAAAGGAGGTATCAATCAAACAGTTATGCATGCACTTCAGAGTCCATAAACAGTCACACACTCTGGGCACCCAGACGGAGAATGGTGGGCTAGCCAGGAACACTGCAGCTGGTTGGGGCCCTGTGATGGAAGAAAACTACATGCACAACACACACTATTTGTAATCCGGAGCCGGAGGGCTCAGTTTGTGAAAAGAAAACAACAAGACAATCAGATGACACACTTTTAGATTAGGCTGTTGTTGCAGGGAGCTACCCTGATGATTACTCATGATACCCAAGACTGGACACAGGCTGGACGAAATTCGAGACAGCAGGTGGTTAATCTGGAGTGCCAGGAATTCAGGCCCACACGAATCGCCGAGGCGTCATTCCTGTTCAAGCATGGAGCAGGGGGCTGATCCCCAGGCAGGTCTCTCGTCGATGGCTTTCTCTGTGCAGCGGGTAATTTGGCTGGGCCAGTGCTGCAAGGCCCAGGCCAAATGGAGATAAATTTGGTTACAGTCCGTTTTGGGCTGGATACAGCTTCCAGCAAGCAGAACACAGTTCACATAGTGGGGAACCAAATCACGACCCACTTTCAATACACAGCACATTTACATGTAAAGGATTCTACAGTACCAGCAAGCAGAACACAGTTCATACAGTGGGGAACCAAATCACGACCCACTGTCAATACACAGCACATTTACATGTATGGAAATTCTACTGTACCAGGCTCTCCAGTCACGATCACAAAGTCTCTGTACAAACCGGGGATTCAAAACCAGCTGGAAATCCTGACAGGCTGATCACATTCAGCAAAATCTTCAGTCTTCTTGGTATGAGTTATGTGTAACCCCACTACAAATGGGGGTTCCTGAAAAGTCTTCCTTGAGCTTGCTGACATGCTCACTGCCCGGCTGGTGTCCTGCATTTTAGCAGTTTAAATGTATTGCCAGAGAGTGCCTGTATAGCCTCTGTGTACTGTCTCTTTAAGAGCTGCCTGGATTACAGTTATAAGTAATCTGAGAGGGAGCTCTGTTGAAGAATGTAACTATTTGCTGAAAATCATTTAGAGTAATACTGATAATGTAGTTTGTCTAACCTGCCTTCTTTGCAGCAAGGACTGTCTTGTTTATCCCCACCATTTGGCCCGGGACTGCGAATTGAACCAAGCAGTTCTGGTGGGACCTAAAATGTAGCTGGACTACAGGAGCTGTCTGAAGCCAAAATCTGTAGGAATTGTAGTTTCGGGCTTTTGGTGCCTTTTTGCAACTGAAGGGGGAGCTCTTGATTTGACTGACAGCCGAATCAGCCAACCAAACCTTTTGGATCTGAGGGAAATCCCCAAGCTGCCTGCTGTTTAGGGCAGATCTAAGTTGGGAGCTGAAGAAGCAAGATGCTTGAGACAGTCTCTGTGAAAAGACCTGAGTTTTTGGCCTGTATGTCTGCCTGCTGCCCTGAGAGGGGAAAGAGAATTGTTTTCAGACTGAATCCGAGTTGTGTGACTAAAGTATGCTACTGAAGCGGGCCAGGCTCAACCTGAAGAAGACTGAAGATTTTCCTGAATGCGATAGGCCTGTCAGGAGTTCCAGCTACCCCTAAGCTCCCGGTGTGTGCAGAGACTTTGCGATTGTGACCAGGGAGCACTTTTCCTGGTACAGTAGAATTCCCATACATGTAAATGTGCTGTGAGCTGCTAGTGGGTCGTGAGTTAGTTCCCCACTGTGTGAATTGTGTTCTGCTTGCTGGAAGCTGTATCCAGCCCAAAATTGACTGCATCCGAATTTGTCTCCATGCGGTCTGGGCCTTGCCAGACTGGCCCAGCCAGACTACCCACTGCACAGAGAAGCCATCGACGAGAGACCTGCCTGGGGATCAGCCCCCTGCTCCATGCTTGAACAGGAATGATGCCTTGGCGATGTGTGGGCCCTGCTTCTCCTGGCATTCCAGATCAACCACCTGCAGTCTCGATTTTTGTCCACCCTGTGTCCAGTCTTGTGTATCGTGACTAAATACCAAGGTAGCTCCCTGCAACAACAGCTTAATCTGGACGGGGGCACCATACACGATGTCAGACATTAAAATACTGTTAGTTATCTATACTCCGGCTTTAGAGATGAGGTAGGGGTTAACCGATATAGGAGCCCTAATTTTTGGTTTAGCATTTTGGTCACTTGGTCAACATGAGGCTTGAACGAGATTTCCTGATTGAACATATCGAACGGATGCAACTCAGAGTAACTAAGTTAATCCCTGCAATAAAAAACTTACCATACCAATCAAGACTAGATAAAACTGGACTTATATCCTTAGAAGAAAGAAGGATGAGGGGTGACCTACTCCAGTTCTACAAAATGATCACTGATCCTGACTTAAAAGCCCAATGTGGACTACGGTTCTCAAATCCCGTACTCTAAATCTTAGATCACGTAACAAACAATTGTTGATCCCTAAGGCCCACACCAAGAAACGTGATCATTTTTTCACTATCCGTTCTGCAAAAAAATGGAATGTGCCCCCTCAGTCTGTAGTTGATGCCTCAAACTTTTAACTTTTTAAAACAAGGCTTGATAAATATTTAAATTTAATCATCACTAATATACCCACACATTCGTGGGACACAATCTCGATGGGCCATGACCTTCTTTTGTCTAAATTACCTAGTAACCTAGTAACATAACTCTCAGATACTTGAAAGAGCTCACAGTCTCTATGGGGTCTGTGAGTAAATTTTCAGCAAATCACTCCTGACAGGGCCTTAATGGCGAGGTCCAAAGAGAACAGACTTTGTTTTTTGGCATTTAGCAGTAGTTTATTTGCCGTAAACAACATTTCCAGTCAAAGGAAGTGAGCTTTGAGACCTGATTCAATTGAATCAGTGTCTAAGTGGCTTTTTTATAGCACCGTATCATCTACATAGAGCAGAGCCTTGGCACTGCCGCAGTGTTTGGGCAAGTCATTAATACAAAGACAGTACAACATCGGGTGCACGATAGAACCCCAGGGAACCCCATCAGTAATATCTTTCAGGGTGGACTGGTTACCTCCCCATTTAACCAGCTGCTTACGGTCAGTTAGGTAGTTACTGAACCAGGAGCAGGACAAATTATCCACACCTAGCCCCGTGAGTTTATGCAGGAGCAGTTCATGACTGACTAGGTCAAACACCTTAGTCAGGTCTATAAAGATAGCACTAGTAGTTTTGTTGGTCTCCTGGGCTTCAAGAAGGTCCATCATGAGCCGTACTGAAGATTTTAGTCTTTAGAAACACAGAATTTGTTAGGAAAAAAGGACCGCATAGTCCGCCCAGACTTCCCTACCTAATCTGTCACTGCACATTCTAATCTGACCCTAAATAGTATCTGGCAACCCTTTCTCCTCCCTGCCTGTTTTCTAATATTCTTCTGTGTCTGTCCCACACAAGCTTGAAGGCCACCCCCCCATCATTTTCACGTCCACCACTACTGCTGGCAGTCTGTGCCAGGCATCTACCACCCTTTCAGTGAAGAAATATTTTCCCACATCTCTCTTAAACTTCCCCCATCAACTTTATCACATGCCCCCTGGTCCCTTGGCAGGGATCAATAAAAAGCAGGCTTTTCACTTATGTGTCACGAGGCGTTCCGGCTTCAACTTACACATTTTCGCATCATGACTGCAATCATTTGTTTTAGCTTTAAAGTTAAAATTTTCACCTGAAAAAATCAGTATAGCATCTATGATTGCAGAACACACGCGTCAGTGATCAAAGTGGGTTTCAGATGGATTTACGTGCAGAGATCAACCTGAATGCAGGCATCTGATTCATTTCTGTGAGTGAACTTCAACCAGATTAGACTTCGATTCATTAGTCCTCACGCTCCATGACTAAATGCAGGTATAACTTGATTACTAACAACTGACAGCCCGGTAGGTATTGAGATACACCTATTATGTAACTGGGCAATTGATTCAGCAGTTTTCATAAACCAGTAAGACAACTTTAAACAAAGTACTGGACTGCAATTTGGTTGAGGATTTCTGATTACCCAGAAAGTGACTGGCACATGTAAACCCTGGGTGGCGCTATCCCAAGGGCTACTACCTCTGCCTGCTTAGCTAGTAGCAGGTTAAGGGGCCTGAGTTCTGAAACGGGTGCCTCCACCCAGAGGTCAGGGTTGGTAGTGGTCAAGCTAACCTGGTCACAGCCCTCTGGGACACTGTAACCCCCCTATTCCCTTACTAGTGGCCGGAACAATACACAATAATCACTTTCACAATACCCCTGATACACCACCCAAGTACCCACACTGTTTGCACTTACCACCAGGGCTTTCCTCTGGCCCGGCCCTGGAGACCCGCAGTAAAACAAGGTTATATACAGCAAATAACAGCAGTACAGTACTCTTGCACAAACTGGAACCACAGTCAGGGTAAATGCAAAAAAGAGATCTCATTTATTTAAGGGACTTGAACAAGGAAGGGGCGTAATCAGGTTAATTTGCTTAAAGGCTGTATCAATCAAACAGTTATGCATGCACTTCAGGGTCCATAAACAGTCACACACTCTGGGTACCCAGATGGAGAATGGTGGGCTAGCCAGGAACGTTGCAGCTGGTTGGAGCCCTGTGAAGGAAGAAAACAACATGCACAACACACACTATTTGTAATCCGGAGCCAGAGGGCTCAGTTTGTGAAAAGAAAACAACAAGACCATCAGACGACACACTTTTAGATTAGGCTGTTGTTGCAGGGAGCTACCCTGATGATTACTCATGATACCCAAGACTGGACACAGGCTGGACGAAAATCGAGACAGAAGATGGTTAATCTGGAGTGCCAGGAGAAGCAGGGCCCACACGAATCGCCGAGGCGTCATTCCTGTTCAAGCATGGAGCAGGGGGCTGATCCCCAGGCAGGTCTCTCATCGATGGCTTTCTCTGTGCAGCGGGTAGTCTGGCTGGGCCAGTGTGGAAAGGCCCAGGCCAAATGGAGACAAATTCGGATATAGTCCATTTTGGGCTGGATACAGCTTCCAGCAAGCAGAACACAGTTCACATAGTGGGGAACCAAATCACAACCCACTTTCAATACACAGCACATTTACATGTAAAGGATTCTACAGTACCAGCAAGCAGAACACAGTTCATACAGTGGGGAACCAAATCACGACCCACTGTCAATACACAGCACATTTACATGTATGGAAATTCTACTGTACCAGGCTCTCCAGTCACGATCACAAAGTCTCTGTACAAACCGGGGATTCAAAACCAGCTGGAAATCCTGACAGGCTGATCACATTCAGCAAAATCTTCAGTCTTCTTCGGGTATGAGCCTGGTGTAACCCCCACTACAAATGGGGGTTCCTGAAAAGTCTTCCTTGAGCTTGCCGAAATGCTCACTGCCCGGCTGGTGTCCTGCGTTTTAGCAGTTTAAATGTATTGCCAGAGAGTGCCTGTATAGCCTCTGTGTACTGTCTGTTTAAGAGCTGCATGGATTGCAGTTATAAGTAATCTGAGAGGGAGCTCTGTTGAAAGATGTAACTATTTTGCTGAAAATCATTTAGAGTGAAACTGATAATATAGTTTGTCTAACCTGCCTTCTTTGTAGCAAGGACTGTCTTGTTTATCCCCACCATTTGGCCCGGGACTGTGAATTGGACCAATCAGTTCTGGTGGGACCTAAAATGTAGCTGGACTACAGGAGCTGTCTGAAGTCAAAATCTGTAGGAATTGTAGTTGTGGGCTTTTGGCGCCTTTTTGCAACTGAAGGGGGAACTCTTGCTTTGACTGACAGCCGAATCAGCCAATCGAACTTTTTGGATCTGAGGGAAATCCCCAAGCTGCCTGCTGTTTAGGACAGATCTAAGTTGGAAGCTGAAGAAGCAAGATGCTTGAGACAGTCTCTGTGGAAAGGCCTGAGTTTTTGGTCTGCATGTCTGCCTGCTGCCCTGAGAGGGGAAAGAGAATTGTTTTCAGACTGAATCCGAGTTGTGTGACTAAAGTGCGCTACTGAAGTGGGCAGGCTCAACCTGAAGAAGACCGAAGATTTTGCTCAATGCGATCGGCCTGTCAGGAGTTCCAGCTACTCCTAAGCTCCCAGTGTGTGCAGAGACTTTGTGATTGTGACCGGGGAGCACTTTGCCTGGTACAGTAGAATTCCCTCACATGTAAATGGGCTGTGAGCTGCTACTGGGTCGTGAGTTAGTTCCCCACTTTGTGAACTGTGTTCTGCTTGTGGGAAGCTGTATCCAGCCCAAAACAAACTGCATCCGAATTTGTCTCCATGCGAACTGGGCCTTGCCAGACTGGCCCAGCCAGACAACCTGCTGCACAGAGAAGCCATCGATGAGAGACCTGCCTGGGGATCAGCCCCCTGCTCCACACTGGAACAGGAACGACACCTCTGCGACTCGTGTGGGCCCTACTTCTCCTAGCATTCCAGATCAACCACCTGCAGTCTCGATTTTCATCCAGCCCATGTCCAGTCTTGGGTATCGTGAGTAAATACTAGGGTAGCTCCCTGCAACAACAGCTTAATCTGAGCGTGTCATCTGATTGCCTTGTTGTTTCTTTTCCTTTACGAACTGAGCCCTCTGGTTCCGAATACAAATAGTGTGTACTGTGCATGTTGTGTTTTCCACCACAGGGCCCCAACCAGCTGCGACGCTGGCCAGCCCCGGGCAACGGTCCTGGCTAGCCCATCTCTTCTCCACCTGGGTACCCAGAGGTGTGACTGTGTGGGGGGACTCAAAGTGCATGCAAAACTGCTTGATTCATATAACCTTTAAGCTAATTAACCTGATTTCGCCCCTCCCTTGTTCAAGTCCCCTGAATAAATCAGATCTAACTTTTTCTGCATGTAATCTGACTGTGGTTCCAGTCTGTGCTCAAAGTACAGTACTGTTGCTATTTACTGTGCATAACATTGTTTTACAAGGGGTCCCCAGTGGGTCGAGCCAGACAAACCAGCCCTGGCGGTAAGTGCAAACAGTGTGGGTACTTGTGTGGTGTACCAGGGGTATTGTAAAAGTGATTATTGTACAGTGTTCAGGCCACTAGAGGGGAAAGAGGGGGGTTACAGTGTCCCGGAGGGCTGTGCCCAGGTTAGCTTGACCACTACCAACCCTGACCTCCGGGTGGAGGCACCCGTTTCAGAACTCAGGCCCCTTAACCTGCTACTAGCCAAGCAGGCAAGGGTAGTATCCCTTGAGATAGCGCCTCCTAGTGGTTATACTGTTAAAAAAAATCAGTGGCTTACTTTGTTCTCACAAACTTGGATTTAGTCCAAAATAATTCTCTTCTCTCCCTCTAAGGGGTAGCAGGCAGACATGCAGGCCACAACTCAGGCCTTTCCACAGTTTTCTCACGCAAAACTACTCAGATGGCTGCTTGACTGTCTCAAGCTCTTGCCTCTTCAACTCCCAACTTAGATCTGACTCAAACTGCAGCAAGCCTGGGAATTTCCCCAAGATCCAAAAGGTTCGGTTGGCTGATTCATCTGTCAGTCACAACAGGAGCTCCCCCTTCAGGTACAAAAAGGCACCAAAAGCCCAAAACTACAATTCCTACAGATTTTGACTCCAGACAGCTCCTGTAGTCCGGCTCCATTTTAGGTCCCACCAGTACTGATTAGTTCAATTCAGGCAGTCCAGGACCAAGATAGTGGAGATAAACAAAACAGTCCTTGCTGCAAAGAAGGCAGGTTAGACAAACTACATTATCATTATCACTCTAAATGATTTTCAGCAAATAGTTACATCCTTCAACAGAGCTCCCTCTCAGATTACTTATGACTATAATCCAGGCAGCTCTTAAAGAGACAGAACACAGAGGCTATACAGGCACTCTCTGGCAATCACATTTAAACTGCTAAAACGCAGGACACCAGCCTGGCAGTGAGCATTTAGACAAGCTCAAGGAAGACTTTCCGGGAACCCCCATTTGTGGGGGGGGGGGGTTACACACGCATGTAAACATAGCAACTGAGAGCGCCAGTCTGCCATTTATTTCTTTATTTATTGAATTTTGTTGACCAAGAAGGCCCAATGAGACTAGAAGTCCTTTTTTCAGGGGTGACCCTGGGGGAAGGGATACAGATGGTAACCAACTGAAATTGAACAAGATTAAGCTGTTGGTAGTATTTTTAGTGAATGGGGGAAATTTGGCCAGGACACTGGGAAAATACCCCTACTCGCCAGAGGGGGAGTTGCTGAAGGACTGAGCTGCATGGCAGCGGTCCGGCTGGAACATGAGGAGCAGGCTGGTATACCTATAGGGAAACAGATCTCTGACCCTGCAGGTCCAGCACAGGAGATCGAAAACATGGCAACGGAATTCTGTGATGTTGCGGACGCTGCAGAGAGTCGCAAAGACAGGCAGCTCCCACAAACAGAAGAACAATTGTTGCGATACTTTATATCGCAAAATAGAGCAAGAGTATTGGAATTACTACAGAGTGAAAAAGATTCGGAAACTATACCTACAAATGGCTTAAATTCGGTCCAGCCTATGGCAGAGGTGCAGATTGTTCCAGGAGAAGCTGTTTTACAGCTGGAGACTACAGGTGGAGACACTGGCATGCCGGGTCTGGTTGACAGGAGTGACCCAGTAACATCAAAGAAGCCACTAGCACCAGAGACAATGCCCGAGTTTGGCAGAGTGGCAGAGAAACAAACACCGCTGCAGAATGGACAGGCTACAAAAAGTGATTCGCAGGAAAATGTGAGTACTGTTTCTACGTGTAATGATGAGGAAAATATGACTGAGATGGAAATGGAGGGGGAATTAGAAAATGAGACCCAGACCCAGACGGGACAGGGGAAGGCTTTACCCATGAAACTGGGCCAAGTGGGAGCAACATAACCGCAAACAGCTGACAAGAAGGGAGACAAGCAAAATAAAATTGAAATGACTCTGAAACAGACTGGATAGTGTCAAAATGAGCAAGGGCAGTGGGTTCCTGATCTTAGGCACAGTCCACTCCCAGGCCAAACAACAGTGACCACACCAGAGAAGTCCTTAGTATCCCACACAAAGATATCTGAAGTACTCACAGCTAAAGATGGCAAAAAAGTTTTGTTTATAACTGACACCAATACAGACCTGAATGCAGAGTCAGTAATAGACACTTCACCAGGCCTGAGGGGTAATTTTGTAAATAGCGACTCCAACTCCCGCTGACAGACACATAGACCCCAGATCCTTCATGGGGAGACAGGATGAAGCAGAGCCCCACGAGACAGCTGCCCATAAGTACAGAAACAGCAAAACAAATGCGGGCAAAATTTCGATCACGGGATAGTGCTTTTCAAAATGCAGCCCCAGCACAAAGAAGAAACACCGTGTGCTTACAATATCTAGGGGGTCTGGAGGAACCACCGGACAGAATTTACATTGGTTGGACTTTAATAAAGGAATCAATGAACTTTTTTTCAAATTAAATATATGCCTTGATTCACACCTCAGGGGATACGATTTATGATGTGAGTTTTAAGACTCCAATGGGCCGAGACAGATTTTGGGCCTCATATGGAAAAAAGAAACACTGCTCCCTGGCTGCCTTTCAGGGCAATTCCGTTAACCAAACCAGCTATTAAACAAGTGACAATATTATTTCGAAATGAAGGTATTAGCATGCAGGACATTAACCACTGGTTGTTCCAAAGGTGCGACTTGATAAAGGTGCCTCAAGCCACACTGGATAAAGAACATACTTGTACTGGGGGGGTGGAAATTTAAAGTAAAATTGCGTTTAACCCCTACAGGCCCCAAAGTATCTTCCAAGTTGTTTCTTTTTAGGTAAAGACCAGGGACATTGTTTTTACCGAGGTCAACCTAAATGTTTTAAATGTGGGTCGACTCGACACCTCAATACATGCAATCACAATAAATGTAACCAATGCCTGGAGTATGGACACATGAGCTCAGCCTGTACAAATGTTTTAAAGTGTAATTTGTGTGAGGAACAAGGACATGTGTATAGGACCTGTCCCTGGGCTGCCCACAATCGAGAAGACAGACCAGACCAGGTCAGTATTCTTACTAAGGCACAAAAAAAAAAAAGAGCAGGAAGAGGAAAAGAAGAGAACAAGAACAAAAGGAACAACAGGAAAATGAAGCTGCAATGCATCAACGGACAACAATGCAAAATGAGGAGGAAACACAGGCTACTGTGGAAATCAAGGCTGATGATTCTAAGACCCTACTAGAAACTTCCCAGGCAGGAGTACAAAACCAACAAGGGGAGGAGAGTAACCAGCAAACAAAGGGACAACAGTCAGAATATACTGAACAACAGGATAATACAGAGTACAACAACATGCCAACCACCCCAAGATGGCAGTGGTTCAAAGTAAAGGAGAATAAATAAATAAATAGCAACCAAAAACAAAATTACCTAGAACTACAAAATCTCAGGAAAAATTTACTCTCACAAACAGATATAAAGCACTACAGATGCATGATTCGGATCCAGGGGATGAATCAGGAACATTGTTCACTATTTCATCGATACCGGGGAATTCCACAGACTCGGAGGATGATGATTTGGCAGAGGAAGTACAAAAGGTCCAGGCAAAAAGTAAAAAAACATTGTGAGTTTGTACGTGCAGAAGTGAGCATTTGAAAAAGGTTGCCTGGCCAGCCCGGTGGCGCTGAGGGTTGAGGCGCTGGTCGCTACACCTCGCGCCACGCCGGCGACCCGTGTTCGGGAGCGAGCACGGGTTGTCAGGGTCGGCGGGAGGAGACGGATTGAGCGTCCGGAGGACTGCTCTCCATCTCCGGGCGGATTCGGTGGCCGGTGCTTGCCTGACCCAGCGGAGGCTGGGGTCGACAGCAACCACAGAGACAGGGGAGGTGGGGCGTGGCAGATGCTTGACTGGTGCGCGCCTGACGGGAGCTGCACAGCTCAGTCGCTGGCGCATTGCGCCATGCCCGCTGGGAGAAAATTCGGGGAAAAATGGAGCCTGGCAGCACGACGTCGTTCCCGGTCGCCATTCCCGGAGGACGCCTCCCTGGCATGGACCCGTTCGGGTGGGTTGAGTCGCTCCCCACCACCCTGCCGCGAAGGGTAAGTCGCGGGGTGCTGAAGGGAAGGGGTCTCATGTCCGGGGATGGCGCCGGAGGAACGGCGGAGTGCGGGGGGGTAGCCGGAGCTCCTAAGAAATAACATCCAAAAAAAAAAAGGATGCCTATCCTCTTAAACAAATATGGATACCCCTCAGATCTATAACATTGCAACACTCAGTGTAAATAGCATTAAAAATACCCGGAAATATTTGTGACCTTTTCAATTTTAAAAGACTATAACCTGGGCATTTTTTTCTACAAGATACAAGATTAGACACTATGGCGGAAATTAATGTTGCTTCAAGACTCTGGTGTTGGGGTCCTTCTGTCTTTTCACATGGGCTGGATAGATGTGACGGGGTGGGAGTGTTATTTAGGGGATAGAATGGTTGATATTTGTCCAGGAAGAGCATTATTACTGGACTTTACCCATGATGAAATGGTGCGGATGCTGTCAATATACATGCACCACAAACTAAGAAAGGCAGAGTAGATCTGTTTAATGCAATTAAACATTTTTTGATTACAACCAGGAAGCTTATTTGAGCGGATGACTTCAGTTGTTGTGGGATACAACCTGAGGATAAGGGGGTCAAGACACAGAAACAATTTTGTGATACCTTGGCCCTAAAAGACATTATAAAAGATGTAGAATTGATTGACACATATAGGCAAATGCATAGTCAGACCTATTACCGTAGTAATCTGGCAACAAGAATTGATTTTATTTTTACTACAAAGCAGACTCACCTGAAAACTGCTACGGTGAGACCAGTAGCAAATACAGATCACTTACTGCTTATGATATCTTTTAGTTTTGTAACCATGAAAGCTTTTGGGAAAGGGAACTGGAAATTAAATTCTAATCTGTAAAAGGTGACCCGTAAAGTAAATTGTGCAGCCCGCTCCTGTCCCACATACCTTTGTAAGCTGTGGCGGGAGTCCGAGGCTGTTGTCAGTACCATTTTCTAAATAACATTCAGTATTTAAAATCCTGCTGAAACTTTTCAGTGAATACTGAAGTTGCGGCTGGGTCCCGATCGAGTGGGTACAAGTTTACCTGGGTATTCCACCCAGTTTTGTGACGCTGCTAACACCACTGCTCTTTATGGAGTAGCAGTGGAGGGGGCTTAAAATGCTTATTTTATTACTTTGCTGTAGATAATTTAGGCATCAAGACCCCGACAAAAGTAATAAAATAAGCATTTTAAGCCCCCTCCCCTGCTGCTCCATAGAGAGCAATGGTGCTAGCAACGTCACAAAACTGGGTGGAATACCCAGGTAAACTTGTGCCCGCTCGATCAGGACCCAGCTGCAACTTCCGTATTCACTGAAAAGTTTCAGCAGGATTTTAAATATTGAATATTATTTAGAAAATGGTACTGACAGCAGCCTCGAACTCCCGCCACAGCTTACAAAGGTATGTGGGATGGGAGTGTGCTGCATAATTTACTTTATGGGTCACCTTTAGAAAATTCAGAAATTACGCAAACAGTAGAAGAATTGTTAAATGCAAGAAAGACACTTGTAGGAATAGAAGATAATATAAGTAGATGGTGGGAAGAGACAAAAAGGGATTTAAAACAACTTTTTCAAACAAAGGTCAGTGAGATCCATATGGAACAATATAAAAAATACTTAACCTTGCGGTCAGAACTATGTAGAATTATGTCCTTAATAAATTTAGGCTATGGGCAATATGGAGATCAGATCCAAAATCTAAAAAGAGAAATGGAAAAGTTACAATATTCAAGAGTAGCCTCTTTGCTACATGAACACCGTAGTGGAACCCCAGGGAAAACTAGCTCAGGGGAATTTTTTGCAAGTTGCAAGCAAAGAATCCAGGGTAAACTAATGGACTGTGTACTTAGTCCCACAGGGAACGAAGTGAAAGACAACGAGGGCATACTACAAGCTGTTGCACATTATATGCAGACCATCTATTCAGAATCTAATATTTCAGAGAACCTTTCAAGAGATTTTTAAATCAAATTATAGTACCAACTTTGCCAGAATCAAAACAGGAGGCTTTGATTGCCCCCATAACAATAGAGGCAGTGGTACAAGCAATAAAAAAGTTGAATAATAATACTTCACCAGGTCTGGATGGACTGACAACAGAGTTGTATAAAGCTACGGGGACAGAGACAGCTGAGATCCTAACAGCAGTTCATAATGAAATGTTAGAGACAGTAGATATAGCCCCTCAGTTGTGGATATCCTTTCAGATTTTTTTGTATAAAAAAAAGGAGATAGACGAGACTTAAATATTTGGTGGCCCATCAGTCTAATGAATACAGACATGAACATTTTAATGAAAATTGTAGTTGCCAGATTAGCTTCCGTAGCACCTTTTTTGACAGCAGGACAATCAAGTTTGGTGGTAGAGCGTAGTATCCAAGATAACTGAATGATGATCAGAGAGGTAGTAGAAATGAAGGAACAAAATCTCACAACAGTGTTTTTAATGACCTTAGATCAAGAAAAGGTGTCTGACAGGGTGTCACGTGCATATATGAGGGTGGTGTTAAAGAAATACGGGATTTCTGAAAGTGGTTAATGGCTATATATAAGGTAGCAGCAGCAAAACCACTTACAAATGGTTTTCAAGGACCACTTATAAAAATAGGGAAAGGGGTCAGGCAGGGGTGATCACTGAATCCATTGCTGTATGTTTATACAGAACCTTTACTGAAGGGGGTGTGGCCAGCAGCCGAACTAGCAACAGCTTCTTGATATAGCTCCACACCAGGTGGCACAAATACAGAAGTTTAAAATAGATTAACTTTCCAGATTAAAAAACTAACAAAATATTTTAATGGAGAACACTGTCCTGAGTATTTTGAGACTACATACACCGAGCTACTACTATTAAATCCGGAGAGATGGGCAGAACAAATAAAGCGACGTCCCATGGCAAGGCAGGCCACCTGAAAGATTCTAAATCTGGGCCAAGCAAGGAATCAGGCATGGGGGCGGCTGAGGAGACAGTTCAGCCGACTAATGCTGCGCTCTTAAAGGCAATCCAGAAATTAGATGGCAGGATGGAGGAATTCACTGCCCAGTTCAATGTAATGGATACGAAAATTGGAAAACTGGAGGAAGACACCAAGGCTGCCGCCAAATCAGCATCAACATCAATGGCCACCTTGGCAGGTCTGGTGAAGGAGAATGGAGTGCTGAAGAGACGCCTTGAGAATCCGGAAAATTTGTCTAGATCTGTGAACATCCGGCTCCTGGGCATTCCTGAGCAAGCTGAAGGGGATGATTTAATCAGATTTGTGCAAGCTCTTCTAAATTACATTTTTCAGACCTCAGAGGATTACTCTATTATCAGGGCCTACAGGATTACACCATGTGACGCTCAACAACGCAAGGTCATGGGACAGTTATCTCCACAGACTCTGTTGGTGGTACTCGGGTTTTTAGCTCAAAAGGACTCCTTTATCACAATGGCCAAGAAAAGTAGGTCAATTGACTGGGAGGAGAACAAAATTCATATCTTCCCTGATCTCAGTTATGCAACACAGCAAAGGAGAAAGAGCTTTGATCTGGCGGGGTCCCGTTTAAGACAGTTGGGAATTCAACATGTTTTAGTAATGCCAGAAAGCCTGCAGATTTTCTATGGGGGGGAGCTTTCCAATTCTCAGACCCTGGAGAAGTGGGCAAATACATTGATCGAGTGGAGAAATAATTCCAATCCAAGGACTCTGAGGCTGATAGCGAAAATGAGGACAGTGAATGAGAGATGAGTACTGGGGTTTTATACACAAATAATGTTTACTTTTGTGATGTATTGTAGGGATCCGTGGAGAGACTTGGTTTAAGGATCGGCAAAAATTTTCTATACTTAACGTAAGACTTTGATAAAGGGCAAAGATGTGTGGAACTTTGAGAATTCCTGCCCCTTTTTGGAAATCAGTTTTACTAATATCTTGGCTTATGCTATGTTAGTAGTCTGTATGGGATAGGATCCCTATTTATCAATAAAGTTTAAATTACTGTCAAGTTAAGTTTTAAAATTCAATATATGAAGTGGTGGGAAAATTACAAGAAGCTGGTAATCGTTTGCTGAAACTACCGATGTAGATGGGGCGAATGGAATTATCGTAACGACAGGGGTATGGATCGCCTGTAGATAAAAACCGATGTTGGTTTACTCCCTGCTCTTCTCAGCAATAAGCCGTTACTGATTCCAGTTTAATATACATATTATTTAGCTAATCCCACTCGGTGCTGTACCATGGTGTAGGGGTCTACCGAATGTGGTTTCTGTAAAAATGATGTATAGCATTCATGCAATGTTAACAATTGTATGCTACAAGTCTCGATGGCTGAGAGGGACCTGGGGGTGGTGGTGGATGTCAAGATGAACAACTCAGAGACTTGTAGGAGGGCAGCAGCCAAGGCCAACAGGATGCTGGGATGCATTGCTAGGGGGATCACCTCCAGAAGGAGGGAAGTGATACTCCCTCTGTATAACTGTGTGAGGCTGCACCTCAGAGTACTGGAGTGCCATTTTGGAGGCCACACTTAAAGAGACATTAAACTCCTGGAGAGGGTCCAGAGGAGGGCAACCAAAATGATTTGGGGCTTGGGGGACAGGACCTATGAGGGGAGGCTCGAAGAGCTAAATATGTGTACATTGGAAGAGAGAAGGGACCGGGGGACATGATAGAGGTCTTCAGGTACATGAAGGGGGTAAATAGGGGAGGAGCAGTCAGGGTGCTTCAAAGGAAGGAGGAGGGGCCACTAGAGGGCATGGGTGGAAGCTGGGGGGAAGATCCAGGGGAGAAAGGAGGAGATGCTACTTCACTGAGAAGGTGGTGGAGCCATGGAATGCGCTGCCCAGGGGGCTGGTGGAGGCAGAGACAGTGGAGGGGTTCAAGAGGGGGTTGGAAAGGTACAAGGCAAGGGTTCTGGAAGCAAAATCCAATGCAGCGAGAATATCTGGAAATGGGAAGGGAGAAGCCAGAGAAGGCAAGGGGGGGCAGCAAGGTCAGCTCCCAGGGTGGGGGCTGACCAAACGAGCAGATGCGAAAGACTGTTAGGCCTATTCTGCTGCCATTTTAGTATGTTAGTATGTTCACCTGCCTATGTGAGAACTGTAGTGTATGTTCTATGCCGTTAAACTCAATAAATACAAAGTTTAAAAAACAGAACCTTTGACGTCTATATAATAAGACCCAAGGATTTTAGGTCCTGCAATGCGGGAGAGGGGACTCAAGGCAGCCATTTTGGTGTACGCAGATTATATATTTTTACTACTGGCAGATGTGACACAAGGGAAATGAGCTTTAGAAAAAGTGACAGAATATTCCAAGGCATCAAGCACACAAATTACTCATAGAAAATGTAGAGGATGTAGACTGAGTATAAAACAGAAAAAATGGACAAATTCGACCAAATAGGGATTTCAGATGAAACAACTGAGATCCTTGGCATCAACTTTGGGAAAGGCGATATGGCACATCACAACTGGAAGTTGAAATCAGATGAATGTGCAGAAAAAGTTAACATTTGGAAACTATGGCAACAGACTAAAGAAAGCGTCAATGGTAAAAACATATCTTTTACCTATATTCACATATTTAAATGCGGTGTTTCCAATACCAAAGTGTTTTGAAACCACCATCCTGAGTTTAGTCTTTCACTCATATGGGGAGCAGACTGAATCCAATTAAAAAGGAAATTCTGCACCATACATATAAAAAGAGAGAGGTTTAGCTGTAATTAACCCAATCAGTCATTGCTACAGTATCTTCATTCATGCAGATTTATGGAGTTCTCTAGTACCTAATGAAAAGGGTTGGAAAAGGTGGTGGAATCATGGTTACCTACGTTACTTACACAATGGAACCAAGTACGTAGTTTAGTCAAAAAAAAAAGGCAAAACAACACCATCATATATGAATCCAGTTATAAAAAAAATTAGAAAGCAGAAGTTAACAATAACGTAGGTTACAACATCAAATAGGAAGTCACTGTGTCACATTATTATACAAGACCAAGGTTATGTGCAATTACCAGTTTATAAAAATATACCAGACAGAGAACACCATAACACCAAAAAATATCTAATACATAAAAGGACCCCTCCGAGGATGTGGGATGTGATCTGGTTGTGCAGTCATGGCAAACTTGGGGTAAAGGGTAATGCAAAACACAAGAGTAAAGAAGAAAGAAATTGTCATAGGATAGGAAGTGAGCAGGAGGAGTCAATGGAGCATTTTCTGACAGAGTGCCCGTTTGTTAAGGAAGTATGGAATATTTTAGGCAGGAGATGGTAAAGTAACACATGGAAATGGCTAACATATCGAGAAGTGATCACATGATGTTCTAGATCTCTTGCAGTACTCGAAGAAGGTACTCTTTGATTGATGTTTACTTGTATAAAGTTTGTTTTATGGCAAACACGATGTAAATATGTAATACAACAAATAGCTCTACCTTCCTTACCGGTAGTAATTCAGATTGAAAAGGAGCTCAAAAAACAATATCAGTTTGATCAAATGAATACAGTAAAGGAAAGTGTAAATCAGAGATGGGGGGAGGGGGGAGTACCACAGACTATCATAAAAGGAAATTAAATATTAGAAGGTTTTTCTATAATCAGAGTATACGTTGGTAAAGGGGAGGGAGTGAGTCTTTTCTTTTTTTTTTTTTGCACAGTACACTATTCCTCAGAGAAGGATTTTTTGTTTCTTTTTCGTTTTATTTATTTTCTATTTTTTGGGGCTGTGTCCCCTTTCTCGAGCTCCCATCCGCTGCCCCCCATGCCCAAGCTTACCCCGTCGTGAGGCCGCTGAAGGCTTCCCACTCCAAATGGATATTGTGGGCAAGCCCCAGATTACCGCCCCCCCCCGGGTCAGGGCCATGAGAGCAGGACCCCCGGTGGGCGTCAGAGGCAGTGGACGGTGGAACGGAATGGGCCTTCATGCCGGGGGACCATCATTTTTCTTTTGCTTGCTGCCCTGGGGGTGGGGACATGCAATGACGACCAGCATCTGCCCGCCTCCCGAACATGTTGGCGCCAAGCACTGCCGTTCCCCCAGCCTCTGCCAGGGGTCCGTCAAGCGCCGGACACTCAGCCCTCCCTCCCCCAGAGAAGGAGAGCAGCCCAAGGAATGTTCAATCCTTCTCTTGGTTAGTTTCGGACTCCCCAGGTCTGTTCCTGAACCTGGTCAGCTGTATCATGAAATGGAAATCTAATCGCTGCGCTGGTGGGCAGGCTGTTTTTTGGGTTTTTTTTAACTTTTTTTTCCAATAAAAGGGTACAAATAAATATGAAAATGATCCCTTTATGGGAAGAGTGGAAGGCTTAAGGATGTGGACTTATGAAGGAGATTCCTGTAAACGACTGAAATGTTTTGGAAAAATAATGGATTATGTTTGTTTTATACATATTTTGGGAAACTGTTTGTTTTGTTCATATATGCTTCAATAGAAATTCCCCTACCCTTTTTTCGAGAAGTGCCATGGGATCTTTAATGTCCACCTGAACAACCACCAGACCAGGCAGACAGGACCTCAGTTTAATGTCTCATCCGAAAGACGGCACCTCAGGAGTGCAGCATGCCCCCTCATGATGCACTACAGTGTCAGTATTGGGATTTAACCCAAGTGCCTGGTGTGGGGCTAGAACCCACAACCTTTCAATCTTCAGTCCTAAAAGGTGAGTGTGCAACCTGCTGAGCCACTGACACCATGCCACATAATAATCTGTATTTGCTGTTGTCATTTTCAAAACCAGTCCAAAGTAACACAAAGTCTTTTTAGTGGCTCTTCTTAATGGTTTAGTGTTTATAAACTACATTTATTGTGTACATACTCTATTGTGTAAAATCCAGCACAATGCTAGTTCTTGCTATTCAGATAAGACTAGAAGCCAATGTAGGAGAGTCCCTCTACTGCATTTTTACCTCCCATCCTATCTCAAGGATCGTTATATGTAGAGGGGCGTCTAACACTGTGTAACTTACAGATATACACATAGATCTTCATTGTTTAATCAAGTCTTCTGCGATATAGATCAAGACCAGCTACACCTTTGGATTTATAATTTTTTATCAAGTATGCCTGAAGATCAGACAGCATTGCTTTAACAACTGCAGGGTCTAATGTAACTTCGAGCTCTTTCACCACTCCCCCCCCACTTACATCACCTGGCTCATCATGTATCAGGAACAGCTAGGAAACACTGGTTACCGACTGGAGCTGGTTATAACCCAGTCTTTGTAGGACTTTGGATAAGGTGTAAAGCATGGTGACTCGCCGGTACTGCTCTACAGGTAGAGTCACAAGAAAAGTTACCTTAAACAATGGGGGCCCGATTCACAAAGTGGGCAGAGATCGTCGCAAGTTAGGGCAACCAGCAGCTTGCACCAAAGCCCGATGCGCCAGAGACTCTGCACCAGATTCTGGTACAGAAGGGGGGCCAGCACCTAAGTCCCCACACTTGCAGCAACCCCTCCCATGTGGCAAACATATGGCACATGGGAAGGGTCTGCAGCAGGCTCCTTGCCGAAAATACAAGTGGTCCTCCATCCCCAAGTCCCGATCGCCCATTTTATTAATATAACACTCCCTGGTAGTGTAGTGCCCCCCCAGCCCCAATTGCCCCTTATAGTAATATAAAACTCCCTGGTAGTCTAGTGCCTTCCCCAAGCCCCAATCGCACCTTATATTAATATAAAACTCCCTGGCATTTTAGTGCCCCCCCAGCCCCGATCGCACCCTATATTAATATAAAACTCCCTGGTAGTTTAGTTCCCCCCCAATCCCTGATCGCACCTTATATTAATATAAAACTCCCTGGTGGTCTAGGGGTCCCCACAGCCCCAATCGCCTGTAATATAACGTAATACCTCTGGTGGTCTAGTGGACCACTCCAGCCCTGATCCCCCATTTTGTGCCAACCCAACATATCTAGTGGTCTAATAGACCTCCCACGTCCACCCCATCCAGCAGTGCCCTACCACCTTACTCCCCCCATCCCGTAACCGATCTGGCGACTGGCACAGCCCACTGCTCACCACCATGGCCAGCTGCTGAATGAGCTCTGAATGAGTGTGTACTGTAAGCAGTACGCGCTCAGGGGATTGACAGCAGCTGTCATTCACTGAGCACGTACTATATACAGCACGTTCTCATGCAGTACTCATTCAGCAGCTGGCTATGGTGGTGAGTGGTGGGCTATGCCAGTCACCGGATCCATTACGGGACTGGGAGGAGTGGGTGGTAGGACAATGCTGGGTGGGGGATCCACTAGATTACCAGGTATGTCAGGTTGGTGCAAAACAGGGGACTGAGGCTGGAGCAGTGCACTAGGCCACCAAGGATATTATGTTACATTACAGGCGATCAGGGCTGGGGAGGCACTAGACCACCAGGGATATTATGTTACATTACAGGCGATCAGGGCTGGGGAGGCACTAGACCACCAGGGATATTATGTTACATTACAGGCGATCAGGGCGGGGGGGGCACTAGACTACCAGGGAGTTTTATGTTGATATAATGGGCAATCGGGGCTTGGGGGGGCACTAGTCTGCCAGGGAGTTTTATGTTGATATAATGGGCGATCGGGGCTTGGGGAGGCACTAGACAATCAGGGATGTTTATATTACTATAACAGGCGACAGGGCTTGAGGGGGGCACTAGACTACCAGGGATTTATTACATAATACAGGTGGTGAACAGAGCTGGGGTGGGACACAGCTGCACACTGCTGCAAAAGTGTTTAACTCACCCAGAGTGAGTTTCCATACTGTAGACCAGCCCCTGCTGGTCTGGGGTGCAAAATTCACCCTCTGGGTGCGCTTAAATTTCGATGGTAGATCTTGGCCATCTGCATCTTCCGTGATGCTCTCAAGTGCCTTGTCAGAGACCATTTTGTATGCACGGCCAGCGCAGAAGCCCGGGTTTGAGCAGGCAGCTTGCAGGCAACACAGGCTGCCTTTGTGAATCACTCCCGGTGCATCTTTTGGTGCAAGGGGCACTTTGCACCATTCACTATGGCACGCACCCCTGAAGCCATGCCGGGAGCTTCGAGAATCAGGCCACGGGTGTCCAAATATAATGAAGAGTTTAACAAGGCCCTATGAAAGGCTGTAATGGTCCACAGTAAAAACAGTGCCAACAAGATTAATGCAAGTATACCGCGCCCCAAATAAAGTCCGTTAAGCCAGCTCCCCCCACTAATTGGTAAGTAGCAAGTTATATGCTGTATTATAAACCCTAATTGACAAAACAGTCAACAAAACCAACGACTACTACAAAGAAAGCATCATACTGTAGAAAAGCAATGCCTGAAAACTCTGTGGCATGAACAATCCATTCAAAGTTCACAGTCTGAAACATAACGATACTGGACCAGACAACTGCCAAGCTTGTAGAAAGAGGGGAAGGGGGACAAGGGAAGAGTGTCTTCACAAGGTCCCGCGATTTATAAATCTAGGAAGAATATGTCTAACTAGACAGTATGAAGCACAATATCATTGAATGTGATAAAAAAATCAAAATATTTATTATTATTTGGTGTCGCTATACCCCTCAAATACTCCAACTCGCCAAATTCCTCCCCACACCCTTTTAGTTACTCACAAATTCAGCATGACCATGTTCCAGATCACCTGTTGAATCTGAATCTTCACCTCAGGCACCACTTGCAATCCAAAGTCCTTCTGAATCAGCTGAGACAGCTTCTCAGACTCCTGGGGATCCCCCAAAGAGATACATGTGCCCAGAGTTTAAGTGACTTGTAACATAACCAGGAACTAAAGAGCACTGGATACTCCTAGCTCATGCACCTTGACTCTGAGCTGACTTGCACACACACAGAGATCTGGCCCCTCCTGGGCTTATAGCAGACCTGACACCCACAAATCACTGGCCCTGGACTAATCTTCCAGGTGTTTGAGACGGTACCTTACTACCCTGATCCTCTTTAATCAGGCCTGCTGAAATTGCTGCTGCCTTCCTTGTGGCTTCTGCCATGTCTTTGGCTTCCAACAGAGCTGCTGCGACTGGCTCTCATAGGTCAACACAGAACTTTGAAATTCAGGTCATGTTTTGGTGCACGGCTGCCACTCAACAATCCAAAACTTTGCAAGGCAAGTAGAACTTCTCTTAGAGTACGTTCAGGGTCTTCGGCCTCTGAAGCTGCCACACTCATGCTTGCAGCCACGGCATGCTGCTCTCGCTTGCCTCCACCATCAGCTGACGCTTTTCTGGGGTTTCCCATGCTGCCAGATGTCTCAGAGGTTTTCCTCAGTAGCACCACAGTATTCAGCAGGCACAGAAATTAAACCATAAATTGCAATGTTGTTTTTGAGGCTTTATATTGAAAATGGGAAAGCTGAGCATTAACTGCAAAAACACATGGCTTGCTCTAGTGGTTGCAGGCTCCACCCCCATTCACGTTTTCTAATGTCTGTTATTACCGTATTCCTCATATACCAAAGATTGTGTCATTAAAAAAAGTAACAGGTACAGATAAGGCCTAGCTCACAAACAAGGTAAATGAAAAAAAAGAAGAGCGAGAAAACTTACCCGTTTCAAACGTCAAAGATTCGTGAATTTAAGAGTTCGAGGATCCATGGACTTTTAGTAAATTCAGTGAATGTTTCTGACTTACGCTAGTATGGATCATTTTAGAACTGTGTGAGGTACTTTATATCCTTATAATGTATGGGAGAGGATGATTACCAACTCAAATTGGCAAGTTTACAATGTTGTTATGGTATCGTTGTAACGTCAAGCAGTTGTTAACCCCTCTTGACTACTGTATGTCACAGTGATATCATAACAAACTCGCCGCCACTGCACATACATGTCTCTCGGTTGGCTAGCATTTCCATCACAGTGTAATGCCGGCCAGGAGATTGGGAGAGACGCACCAAAGAGAATTTTTTTTTTTTTTTTTTTTAGTGTACCTTCTGCCGTTTGTTACTCCTGAAAGGTTGCGATCTGCACCACGTGATGAAAACTGGAATGTCCGATAACCTGGAGACAACACACTAAGGTACCCCAGGATGCAATACGAACAAACACCACATGATCCAGTGCATCCAACCAAACTGTTGGACTGTGTTTTTTGGTAAGCCTTTAGATTTTCTGAGCCTGTTTGTCAAAATTTGACAGAGTGGTGTCTGTGTTTGCGATTAGCTTTTATAGGAAACCTGTCCCCATACACTATAAATGCTAATGGCTGGGTTTTGATGAATAACCGTGTTGAAATCACCTCGGGTCGCCATAAGAAATGGTAAACCTCTCGAGCGTCGCTCTTGAGGTTTACTATGTCATGGCAATCTCTCGAAGTGATTACAATGCGGTTATTCATCGAAACTCAGCCATTATCCTCTATGTTAAGATCTTCATTTGTTGACACAATGCATCTATGTTCTACTACAGAACTCTGTAGTTGTAAGTGATATAAAACTATATCATACCATACAAAAATGGTATCCACCACCAGTGTGTGAGCGTAACCCACCTCCAAATGGTGGGGCTTACCTTAAGTTGTCTCCCCAGGCTCTCCTTTCGCCCTCCACCTGGCCATGTTCCAGCCCCATGCTCTGCCTTTGAACCTGGGCTAATATCCAGTGGCATGAATGTAAATCCTTGTAAAGGGTTGCTGTGTCCTTAGCTCCTGCGTGAATGTGTGAATCAATGCCGTCACGCTGTATCTTTAAGAAGCCCAGTCCCTGTATATATACTGTGCATAGCTTGTGCTGGGTCTGAGTGGACCAAAGCTCACGACCAGGTAGGCAGCGCTCTTCCAGGTTCCACTCTGCAGTCGCTAAGTAGTGCAGAGAGAGCTCTATCAGATGCTGTAAATATTTCTAAAACTAAACTAAACTTTAAAATTAGACTGTTTACATATTTACTATCCAGCAGCCATTATGGTACTTTGACCTTACATTTCAGCAAATCAGAATTCAAGGGGTCCTAGTTTGGGTCCTTCTCAATGGCTACTGGGAGAAATAAGGAACTGAATCCTTGGCGCCCTTTTTGGCCAATCGGGGATGCCAGAACTGTGATTAGCAGCCTTCTACACCAGTTGGATTACAGTATTGTGTTTCCTTCAGTTAAGGGAGGAAAACTGAACTGGGCAGTTCTCAGAGGGATTCCAGCAATGAAGAAGGCTCTATGTTTGGCTCTGAGGAGAAAGTGGGGAAGCCTGCTAAACTATCCACCGCCTAACAGCCCAAATTGGGTTGTTCTGAACTGCTAAATCTGCAGACAGGTGCTGAAAGAGGGAGTGAGTTTTGTTAGAACTGCTGTTTTTGCCTGAACTGTACCAGATCTTGTGGAAAATAGCCAAGTTGAATAGTTGCAGAGTAAGAATCCTACCTCAGAGACTACTGCTTAAAGTTAAAGCCTGCAACTGCAGAATTTGTCTCATGCTTTATGAGGAGACTTGAATACATGTTTTCAGCTTACTTGCTAGTGACTGCAGACTTCAAATTGGGTAAGCTGAGTACTGCATTTAAAGCTGCATCAGAAAAACAGATTACTTACCTGTAACAGTAGTTCTAGGAGTGGTATATGTTGTTCATCCACACTTCTTGGCAGGTACCTTGCCGCCTCAAGATGGGCTGGAAAATCTTCCAGCTGGCTCCTCCCACCCACCTACCCAGGTGGTATAACCCTCGACTCCACCCCGTAATGCCAGATCTTTGCCCGCTGGAAGACAGGTTTGTGTGTTGAAGCCGGGGAGGTCAGATGGGTCACTGTGGATGAACAACATATACCTCTCTTGGAACTACTGTTACAGGTGAGTAAGCTGTTTTTCTAGGATTGTGGATATGTTGTTCTATCCACACTTCTTGGCAGACTCCTAGCAGTTCTCCAGGAGGAAGGAGGCAAAACGCACCCCCGCTATTTAGGAAAAAGGGACTGGAGAACTGATGCTCCAAAACCAGCATCACGGCGTGACTCAACGTTGATGTGGTAATGGGAAATGAAGGTGTGTGCTAACTTCCAGGTAGCAGCCCTGCAGATTTCCTGGATAGGGACGTCCCTAGAAGCAGCCACCAATGCAGCGGTATGGTGGGTGGAATAAGCCTTAAGCCCTATGGGAGGCTCCCTACCCACCAACCTATAGCAGAGGTCAATGCAAAATGTAATCCATCATGCTATTGTCTGCTTGGCTGCAGGTCTGCCAGGTGCGGCTTCAGCGTAGGTGACAAACAGCTGGCAAATCTCTCCCCGAACTTCTGCCATTCACTCTTTGTAGTAGGTGAGCATCCATCTGCTCTGTCTTTACTGAGGAAGAGGAGGGTAATGGGTCTGAAGGGAGTACAAGGGGTGAGAATGGTGCAGAAATGGACACAAGTCCCTTTACACGAGAAAGGGTCCTGAAGGAACTGGAAGTAATAAGAGTTGATAAAGCAATGGGGCCAGATGGGGTGCACCCCAGGGTCCTTAAAGAACTAAGAGAGGTGGTGGCTGAACCTCTGGCTATCCTGTTTAGCCGATCACTGGAAACAGGGGAGGTACCCAAAGACTGGAGGACAGCAGATGTAGTCCCCTTATACAAAAGTGGGAACAAAGAGGAAGCAGGAACTACAGACCAGTCAGCCTCACCTCGGTAGTGGGGAGGATCATGGAAGCACTACTGAAGGAGAGATTGGTGGAACATCTGGTTGTCAATGGACTACAGGACCCAAAGCAGCATGGTTTCACCAGGGGGAGGTCATGCCAGACCAACCTCATTGAATTTTTTGACTGGGTGACTAGGAAGGTGGATCAGGGGAGGGCAGTGGACATGGCCTATCTGGACTTCAGCAAGGCCTTTGACACTGTGCCACATAAAAGACTATTACACAAACTGGGCAATATGGGTGTGGGCTGGACAGTAGTGTGGTGGGTAGGTAACTGGCTGGGTGGCAGGACACAGAGGGTGGTAAATGGCTGTCACTCCACAGAGGGAAGAGTGACCAGTGGGTACCACAGGATCAGTGCTGGGACCGGTCCTATTCAACATCTTCATCAGTGACATGGCGCAGGACCTAGAAGGCAGAATTTCACTGTTCGCTGATGACACAAAGCTCTGTAATAGAGTAGACACACCAGAGGGTGTAGACAGAATGAGAAGCGACCTGCAGAAACTTGAAGAATGGTCAGGGGTTTGCAGTTGAAATTCAATGCAAAGAAGTGCAAGATAATGCATATGGGGCTACAAAAACCTCTGGACAATATATCAGTTGGGGGGTGGATATAGCATGCACCAAGCAGGAAAGGGATCTTGGGGTTATCATCTCTGATGACCTCAAGGTAGGGAAACAGTGTGACAAGACAACAGGTAAAGCAAATAGGATGCTGGGATGTATAGGCAGGAGCATCACCAGCAGGAAAAGGGAGGTCATAATTCCGCTATACAAGACACTAGTGAGGCCCCACCTGGAGTACAGTGTACAGTTCTGGAGACCATACCTACGTAGGGACATAGACAGAGTAGAGAAGGTTCAGAGGAGGGCAACAAAGATGGTGCATGGATTGCATCACAAGTCCTATGAAGACAGGTTGAAGGAACTGAACATGTACTCCTGGAGGAGAGGAGGGAGAGAGGGATATCATAGACATACAAGTATCTTACAGGAGGAACAGGGTGTAGGAAAACACTATTTTAAGCAAAAAGATGTTCCAGGACTAGAGGGCATGGGGTGAAGTTGGAGGGAGGACGATTCAGAGGAAACTTGAGAAAGAATTTCTTCACAGAACGGGTGGTGGACAAGTGGAACACCCTGCCAGAGGAAGTGGTGGGGGCTGAAACAATCACGGGATTTAAGAATGCATGGGATAGACATAAAGGAATTCTGGAGGTCAGGGGTAAGGTGCAACAGACTTCTAGGAAAACAAACTGAACTTACAAGCTCAAATGGGCAGACTGGGTGGGCCATAGGCCCTTATCTGTCGACACTGTCTATGTATCTATGTATCTATGTATCTCAGGTCCAAAGTATGGAGTCTGTACTCGGCCTCCAAGGTGTAAATGGGGTAGAACACCTGCAGAGTAAGCACCTGGTAAGGTGAAACTCCAACACTACCTTCAGAAGGAATTTCGGGTGGGGGCGCAGGACAACCTTGTCCCTGTGGAAGACCAGGTAAGGAGACTCAACAGAGAGCAGCTGTAACTCCTCAGTCCTTCTGGCTGATGTGATAGCCACCAAGAAAGTGGTCTTCCACGACAAATGTGAGATGTCACATTTGTGCATCGGTTCGAATGGCTTGCCCATGAGCTTCGCCAAAACCAGCAGTAGATCCCACGGAGGTGGAGGTTCACGCACCGGAGGGGATTTGTGATCTAGGCCTTTGAAGAAGCGCCAGACCACCTTCTCTTGTGCCACTGACTGCTGACCAGCCCATGCCCTGTAAGCAGAGATGGCTGCCAGGTGCACCTTCAGGGTCATCGACCGAAGTCCCTGCTGGGAGAGGGACCAGAGACAGTCCAAAATGCTAGCCACTGGATAGGACGAGGGGTCCAACCCTTTGCCCTGACACCAGATGGAGAATCTCTTCCATTTAAAGGCATAGCATTTTCTGGTCAATTCCTTATGGGAAGCCTCAACAATGCTGAGGACCTCGTCGGAGAGACCCAAGGCCTGTAACTCCAGCCGCTCAGGAACCAGGCCATCAGGTGCAGGGATTGAAGGTCCGGGTGGAGTACCATCCCCTGATTGATGGAGAGCAGGTCCGGGTGTGCTGGAAGCTGCCTCGGGAGCCTGGAGCTGAGGCTGAGGAGATCTGGATACCAGAACTGGCATGGCCAGTCTGGGGCTACCAGGATCACCTGCGCCCTTTTTACCTACTGACCTTGATGAGCACGTTATGAATCAAGAAAAGGGGAGGGAAGGTGTAGACAAGGCCTGGGGTCCATGGCCTCGAGAAGCCATCCCCCTGCAGTGAATCCTGCTGACAGGGGTGGGCATGATACAGCCTCAGTTTTGCATTCTCCCTAGAGGCAAACAGGTCCACCTGAGGGATGCCCCAGTGAGAGAACAGATCTTGTACTACCTCCTGGTGGAGAAACTACTCATGACATGCTCCTCCTATCCAGCTGAGGGCATCGGCCAGCTGATTTGAGGCTCCTGCACGTGAATGGCTAGGAGATCTGCCTCCAAGCTGAGCACAAGGGACCAAATGTAGAGAGCCTCCTTACAGAAGGGCAAGGAGCGTGTCCCATCCTGCCTGTTGAGATAGCACATGGTCGTGGTGTTTTCCATCTGGACCTGGACCACTTGTCCCCGAATAAACAGAGTGAATGCAGTCAGGGCTAGCCAAACTGCTTGAAGCTCCAGCAGGTTGATGTGATATCAGGACTCCTGGTTGGACCAGAGCCTGTGGGCTCTGTGCTCCCCCAGATGGGCACTCCAACCCATCAGAGAGGCGTCGGTCATCAGGATGACTGTCATCTCGAGGTGGACAAATGGGATCCCTTCCTGCAGGTGGGATGGGATGAGCCACCACTGGAGGCTGTCCCACATCCTCTGGGTCACAGAGACCAGCTGGTCGAGATGACCTGAGTGCTGAGACCACTGGCTGGCCAGTTCCCACTGGAGCGAACGCATATGCCAGCAGGCCCATAGGACCATGCTGGTGCAGGCCACCACGTAGCCCAGAAGATGCAGGAAGTCCCGGGCAGGGCGCAATTGCCCAACCAGAAATGACTGGGCAAAGGAAAAGGACAGAACCTCCGCCCTGTCTGCCAGGAGCTGAGCTCTGCCCCAATGAACTGAGTCACCTGCAAAGGCACAAGTTCCGACTTGACCTCATTGATCAGGAGGCCAAGGTCAAAGCAAGTCTGGAGGGCCAGATCCCTGGACCACTCCACCTCCAGCCTGGAGGGACCTGCTATCAGCCAGTTGTCCAGGTAAGGGTACACCCGAACCCCTTGGTGCCTCAGATAAGCCGCCACCACTGCCATGAATTTGATGAAGACCCTGGGGGCTGAAGATAAGCTGAACAACATAGCTTGGAACTCGCAAAGGGTTTCCTCGGCTCAGAAGTGGAGGAACTGTTAATGGGACGGATGGATCGGGACATGAAAGAATGCGTCCTGAAGGTCTAGGGAGCAGAACCACATGCCTTGCTCCAGGGATAGTATGATCTGAGCCAGAGTTACCATCTGGAAGGTACGTGACCTGAGGAGCTTGTTCAGGCCATGCAGATCTAGAATGGGGCGCCAGCCCCTCATCCGTTTTGGCACCAGGAAGTACCTGGAAATGAACCCTGGGTCTGAAGGAGGGTCTGTTACTCTGCGCACCGTCTCCTTGAGAAGGAGCTGAGCTAAGTCATCTCGGAGATCCGACTGAGAGGCTGCAGACACCAGATCACCCGCGGGGCATGGGCTCAAAATGGAGTGCACTGCTCGAATTCCAGAGGCAGGTTTGCCCTACCACTTCGAAACCCAATGGTCCATGGTGATAGCGGACCATGTGGAAAGGAAGTGGATGAGCCAGTCCCCACAGGAAGTCCTAGGAGGTGTGATGGGATTGAGGAGGTGCCCCAACCCATCACTGAGCAAGCTTCCTTTTTTTTCTTAACCTTATCTTTATTCTCCTTACCACACCGCCCTTCCACTCAATCAGACACCCTCAAGCCACCTGCCACACATCCCATGGCACCCCAGGAGTCTGCTCCTAGAGTGTTCGCTCGCTCAGTGTTTCCTCAGGTATCCCGGTATACCCCCCGGTCGGGGCAGGGGAAGGGACCACCCGACCTTCCCCCTAGTAACGGTGGAGCAGATGGTACACATTGGAGTCTGCCCTGGTGAGCGCCGATGACATGGACTGGCCTCGGAGGAGTCATCACCTAGGAGTGACGGGCTCCATTTTCTCCTGTTCTGCCCTAACCCCTACAGTTGCCCGCACACTGAGAGAGCCAATGAGGAGGCATGTGTAGAGACGCTGCTCCTCCCCGAGCTCTCAGCTAGCACTGCCCCTCCCATTGTGCATCCCGACCCACATCGTCATTCCCGGGTTCACCCAGGAGGTGGCGATATAGCAGCGGGACAGACTTGTAACCCTCCCCAGAGAGGGAGAGCTGCCATTGGGCACTCAATCCCTCTCTTCCCCTGTGACCCCGATAGCCGGCTCGCTCCGAACCCGGCTGGCGGCATGGAGAGAGGTGTGTGCCCAGCGGCAACGGAGAAATGTGTCATGATAATGGCTGAACTAGCCTGACAAAGGCCAAGGGAGGAAGCTGCATAGATCTTCTTCCGGAATGATCCAAATGCTTGGATTCCTTGTCCGGAGGCCTGTCCACATCCTCTTTGTTACCCAGGCACCAAAAGACTGAGTCAGCCACCAACCCCACCGCAGAGGGTGCTCTGAAAATCCTGAAAGGGACCACATAGGGACTGCATACTTTTAGGCCACGTGGACAGGAAGGCACAGGGCAAGATGCAGGATGCTGAGGCAGCTCCAAGGCTGGGCCTACAATGGCCTCAGTCACCGGAAAGGCCTCCATCGGAGTATCCCCTTTGTCCAGAATCTCTGTGAGTGGATACTTGGCCCGTTTCTGCATAGGCTCGAGCTCCATTCCAGTGGACTCGAAAATGAGGCGACAAATACCCATCAGTGAGGTAGGGCCCTCGTCGATGGAGAGACCCCCAAGAGACTTGACGTCGACAGGACGGGAGACCATGGAGGAATCTTCAGACTCTGAGGAGTCTTCATAAAGTGGGTGACCACCCTTGTCACTCTCAACCCGCCTTGGGCGGTCAGGAGAAAGAGTGACCGACAACCAATGGGGCAGACCTTGGCCCGACCGAGATTCCTTGGTCGGAGCTCCGGATTTCGGTTGTTCGGGCGGCAGCTCCACCCGGATCAGTGGATGGCGGCAGCTAAGCTGGCGCGGCCTTAACCAGCACCTCGGTGACAGTGGCCATGGCTGACATTGGTCGCTTGGGCCAAAGCCACTTAATGGTCTGGGTAGAAAACGGAATTGGTTTAGAACTGGTCAGGACCAACTCCTGCCACACTAGGTCTTTGCATCGCTGACACAACTTGGGCCGGCGCCTCTCCTCATCCAAGAAGGATGAAGATGAGGAGCGGCACTGCCCCTTACCATGGCATCAGGAACGAGATTGCCAATGAGGGCGAGTCTTGTCCAACCTCAAGTCAAGGAACGAGACCGAGACCTTGACCGTCAGCGGGCCGATGGGGACCTCTGAAGAGTCGGGAAACCGCAGCTCCTCCTGGTCAGGTTCCTTGGTGGGTGGGTCCTGCCCAGCGGGCTGAGCTGACTCGTCTGAGAACACTGGAAGCACCGGCGTCCGAAATAAAGTCATCGGCCGGATCGGGCGACAACCTGCCAATCGGCTCGAGAAAAATCTCGGCCATGTCAACAGGCATCTTAGGCAACTGGTCTGACAGGGTTACTGTGAAACCAGCGGCCTCAGCCACGACTTTGACCGAAGTCAAAACAGGAGTTTCCTGTGAGCGGAACTGTTCCCTGCCCCAAGAGCATCGATATTGCGACTTGTCCTTTTTCAACTCCTTCTTACGAGAGCACGAAACATGCAACCCCGAAGGGACCTCTCCCTTGATAGAGAGAGACTGCCACAACTCCTTGAAGGAAGCTGAATAGAAGGATCCCAGTTGTAGCGGAATGAAGGCTGAAGCCGAAGAGGAGCTCACTGTGGCCTGAGCCACCTCCTCTTCGAAGGCCTTGAGCTGTTCCAGCTGCTTAGTGGACCCCGCAGCCGTGGAGACCACCCAATGGGCATCCTTGGATTTAACTGGTGGGTAACGCTTTTTCGATCACCCCAACTGAAGTCAGGCAGCTCGGTCATCCAGTACCGAAGGTGAAAAGGACAGACAATGATTGCAAGCCTGCGGATCGTGGTCATGTCCCAGGCAGTAGATGCACGCGGCATGTGGATCAGTGTGAGACATCTTCTACCCGCAGAGGCACCGGCAAAACCCAGGAACCGATTTCTCTTCCATCGCAGTAGCAAAGGAAGGAGTAGAAGACAAAACCCGAGAGAGTTTTAAAATACGTTTTGGAAGTGAATTTGAAGATTCTAGAGCCAGAGCCTACTACATACAGGAGCACTAAGGAGGGAACCTGAACCTTCCAGTGGAAAGGAAGATCTGGCATCATGGGGCGGAGCCGAGGGTTATACCACCTGGGTGGGTGGGAGGAGCCAGCTTGAAGACTTTCCGGCACATCTTAAAGCGACAAGGTACCTGCCAAGAAGTGTGAATAGAACAACATATCCATGATCCTAGAAACTGAATTAGTCATGCAGATCCCAGTTATTAAGATGCCTAAGAGACTTCTTCTGCAACTTGAATGTGAACCATTTCCTAGCCAGATGAGGGAGTCAGCTACCACTGCAACATCCAGCATGAGTTTGCGGCCACCTCGGGAGATAGGCGTTGAAGTGGGGATGAGTCGTGTTAGCCCTGTTCCCTGCATGCTGGTCCTATTACAGAAGGACGAAAGATCACCACCTGTAGCCAAGAGGCTAAGGATCGAATCCGGTTCCAGGAAGAATCAGCCTGACTGCACTACCTACTCCAGAGGTCACAGTAACGTGAGTAGCTTCCGGCCTGTCCCTGCAACCAATGTTAAAGTTGTTTTGCAAAGCTTGTTCTGTTCTTCAGTGGCCAGTCTGCTGTTTAACTGTTGTGCATGCCATCGTGCCTGGGAATTACAAATTGCTTGTGGTTTAAAGTTTCTTTTGATTCTACAAAAGGGTTAAAGAATTAAGCTAACATCTATTTGTTTATGGGCTAATGCCAGCCAACCAGCTGCAAGCGCAAGGCCTATGACTACTAGATTCTGGGTACCAGTAATTTTAACTGGACTGTCCAGGGGGACTTAATGTGTTATATGAACGCTTTGCCAAACCAAATGAGTGCCTTTAAGTTTGTTTCTGATTTACATCCCCTCCCCCCTTGTTCAAATCCCCAAATAAATGAAGTTTATTATTAATGTTAACACTGTCCATGAGCATTTATTACAGAGTGCCAGGTTACTCTGTCTAACTGTAAAATGCACTGTTATTGCTGCTAACTATTCCTTGCAGGTACCCGGGGTGTATAGCAGAGGTCAGAACCCCGTTGGCAAGTGTGGTCACTGTGAGCATATTATTAGTATTCGCCATTAATTGTACTACTGAATGCAAGGTAAACTGTTTTATGGGAATATATGTATGGAACCACTGGCTGGGGCAGTTGGTAGGTACAACGTCCCAAGGGGTGTACTAGCTTGTCATCAGGCCCACTTAAAAAGTTACTCTGGGTGGAGGCACCACACAAATAATTCTACTACTGGTACTGAGCCCCTGTAACATCTAAACGAGGAACCCAGGCCCCTCAATCTGCAATCTGGGCAGCAGGCAGGGGTCATAGCCAGTTGAGACATGGCGCCAGGGCTACTTGAGGAATACACAGAGTTTCCTAAAAGGCCAGTAATGACTGAGCAACGACAGAACTGGAACCCATACTTAAAATGAGATGCTACTGGGAAAAATGATTACTATGATTACTTCTTGAATATTTAGTTTATATTCTGTAAATGCTGAATACTTTATTCTCATTTATTTAAATGTAACTAATTCTAGGTTGCCCCTGAAAATGGGATGGTCCTGTCTCAGTGGGCCTAGACGGTCATCAAAATTCAAATAAATAAATAAATTGACTTGCATTTAACCGTAGTTCTCCTTTTCAAAGGCCACGCCTATAGCTGAATGGGTGGGCAACCAGTCACGCCTACTTCCTGAGCTAAATAAGCAGCTTGTCTCACCTCTCTGAAAACTTTCTCTGCCAGTCGGTGGCTCTGTTGGTCCCTCTTCTCATTGTGGGCCTACCCCACGGTTCTAGTTTGTTTGTGCTCTGGACCCTGCTTGGTTTCTGCTGGTTGTGTTCCTGTGTCTCCTGCTTTGGTTAGTATTTGTTTTGCTTCTCGCTGCTGTGTGCTTCCTTGTGTGCTTGTTTTTCTGTTTCTGGTTTGTGTTTTCTTTAGGGCTTTCTACTTTTCCGAGCATCCTG
The DNA here is from genome assembly GCA_016271365.2 of Neoceratodus forsteri. Classification (NCBI taxonomy): domain Eukaryota; kingdom Metazoa; phylum Chordata; order Ceratodontiformes; family Ceratodontidae; genus Neoceratodus; species Neoceratodus forsteri. The sequence goes on along the minus strand of CM028134.1, from coordinate 1,096,952,775 downwards.
TCACCCTTTGTTTGCACTGTGTTTATCTTGTGCCTGTGTCCCTCGCTCATACCAAACCTAAGTTTTCCTGCAATTGCCTCGGTATTTTATTCATTCCTCTGCTTTTCCTTCCTTAAAGCAGCAGTACTACCTAAGCAGGAAGTGATCCGTTAGGACCGTTGTAGCGCCAGAGAACATATGGCGGCTGCTGTCTAGTACTACTGCTGTCAGTGCAGTAGGCGGCAGAAATGTAAATATAAACATAGGATAACTGAGCAAATTACGGGGTGATAGTACATTGCCGGTGGGAAAGAGTACCAGGTACATGCTCAGCAAAGAGTAGGGAATACACAGTCGAAAAAGCGCAGATTTTTTTTTTTTACATTGTACTGCTGCTTTAAGTCCTTTGTTTCCTATAGCCCTTTTGGGGATTTCAACCTGCTCTAACATACTGATTAGCACTCAGTGTGAATCAAACCAGAGTCTCCTGCAATTCGATATTGCTTTTTTCATGGGATTCAAGCCTGCTTAAATGCAGTTTGTACCAAGCAATTACTACTGTTGTTTCTCTGTGCTTATTGACGGTGCCTACAATGTCTGTGTTTGTTTAATTGTTCAGCTCCACTACTGTTGGAAGCTATAACTAACTACTGCCCAGTTTTCTGGTATTGTGAATACCCCAGTTCTTAACACCTTTCCGGTACAAACATACCCCAGTTCGCCTACTTATTTCTGATATTAAAAATACCCTGTTTTTATTTATTTATTTCAGATTGGGATTAAATACCTTTGAGCCATAGGCTCATTTACAAAGGTTCCAGGTCAGACATCATACAAAACAGATGAGACAGACAACAGGAATAGTACAGTGGTAATACAGAAACAGGAAAAGACAACAGTAATGAAATTCTAGCAGATACAGTAGCACTAGTTACTTCATAGGTAAAAATCACTATGAGAAAGATAATAATTATAGGTTCCCAGACAGCTTAGAATTTTAAAGGAGATTTCAGTGTTGTTATATCTAGAATGGGGTAGGCGTGCCCACTGACTCTAGAAGGCAGCAGTAGTGTTGTGCAAGCAGGCAGAGGGTGGTTAACAGGCCCTGCGACAACAATGGGGAGGGCAATAGCGCAGGGCTAGGGGTTGGAGTGAGAATAGCAGTCAGGGAAGGCATTGTCAGGGGAGGCAGGGGAAAGAGAAGGGGGGGTTAGGAGGGAATGATGGGGAAGATAGCTAGGGGGGTAGGAAGCAAGGAGATGGAAGGTGGGGGAGAGGAGAAAGGAGTGGACGTGGGTGTGGGGTGGAGAGAGTGAAAAAGGGAGTAGGGTAGTAAGTGGGGAGTTAGCTGGAGCATGGGAGAGAAAGAGAAAAGGGAGAAAGAAAAGGCAATGAAAATACAGGGGGATGGGAGGAGGGGCAAGAGCTAGTCGATTATGTGTTGGGCAGGTGAGAGGAGTGGCAGAGATACATGTTTTGAATACTTCCTTCTGGTACTGAAAATACCCCAGTTTTGAATACTTTCTTTCTGGCACTGAACCTACCCCAGTTTTTGCATACTTATTTCCAGTATTGAAAATACCCGTTTTGCATACTTATTTATGGTATTAATTTTTTTTTTCCATAGATAATTTACCGTTTTTTCATTTTTTCTCCCCTTCCCAATCCTACACGTCCCCAATGTGACACATGCATATGGAAGCACGCGCACATCACACCCTACGGGATGCCCCATCCCACCTGTTGCTCCATTACCACCTGCGCCAGCCACCAGACCTCCATCCGGTGACAGCAGGACTATGGATGGTTGACCCACTCCACCCCCACCCGGGAGAGAAGAACCAACGCTCGATCCTGCTCCCACCTTCTCCCCCGTGCCGGCAACTCGATGACCCGAGGCCTTTACCGAACCCAGGTCACCATCATAGCACGAGGTAAGGTGTCCTGCACCTCAGCCCTCAGCACCACTGAGCCAGCTTTTATTTCTGGTATTGAGAATACCCTGGTTTTGAATACTTCCTTCTGGTACTGACAATACCCCAGTTTTGAATACCTTCTTTCTGGCACTGAAATCACCCCTGTTTTGCGTACTTATTTCTGGTATTGTGAATACGCCAGTTTTGAATACTTCCTTCTGGTACTTAACATATCCCAGTTTGGGATACTTCCTTCTGGTACTGAAAATCCCCAGTTTTGACTACTTTATTCTGGTACTGAAAGTACCCCAGTTTTGAATACTTATTTTTGGTACTGCAAATACCCTAATTTGAATACTTCCTTCTGGTACTTAAAATACCCCAGTTTTGAATCCTTTCTTTCTGGTACTGAATCTACCCCAATTTTGCATACTTATTTCTGTATTGCATACTTATTTCTGTATTGTAGATACCCCAATTTTGAACACTTCTTTCTGGTGCTGAAAATACCTCAGTTTTGAATACTTTCCTTCTGGTATTAAACCTACCCAGTTTTTGCATACTTATTTCATTGAACATACCCCAGTTTTCATACTTCTTTCTGGTACCGACTATATTCGGTTTTGCATACTTATTTCTGGTATTGAAATAGCCCCAGTTTGGCATTCCTTTTCTGGTATGAGCCTCCTGCATTCTGCCTGCTGCTCCATCGCTCCTGATACTGCTGGCTCCTGCTTCTTTAGGCTGCCTCTATTTTTTGGGGGTTTCTACCGTATCAATGTTACGCCTGCTGTTTGGTCCCACGGTGCTCAGCTTGTGGCTTTCCTGTTTTTCCTATAGTGGGGGACTGGGTTGTCTCAGTGGGGCATCGTGGTTTCAAGCAGCAGGAGCATGCTTTTACGTAAACTATGATTCAGCCTGCTCCTTTGTCTCAGCAGCTTTCAATCTTCCTGGACTAAATACTTTAACCTCACAACCTACATGGCTTCAAGATATCCTTTGCATTCCAATACAGCATTGCAAATTTATTCATTTATTTGAATCTTGGTAACCAGGTCAGCCCACTGAGACCATGCAGTCCCTTTTTCAGGGGCGATCTGAGGGAGGGTGCAGAAAGTGAGGAATACAACAATATAAACACAGCCATGAACATACAATACATAAGCACTGGTATAAAGGAATACAGATTAAAGAAGCATACATCAATATAAATAAAGCCCTGTACATACAGTAACATCACTGACATCAATAAAGATAAGATCACAGAGCCCAGTACAATGTGTAACAATGCTATACATTATGTCCAAAAAACATAGATTTCTGGATTAGAGGGCAATGGATAGTGACGAACAAGACAGATTCAGGCAAAAATTAGGATCACATTGTATACAGCAGTTATGCACAATAGTGTAGGAACATATGTACATCAGATTAGACAATCTACTGCAATGCAAAAGTGTAGCTCAAATCTAAGAGACAGGCAGTACCATGAGTTGAGGTGGCAGGCTCACCAGGGTGGACTGACATAAGTACAGAAAAGAACAGGGTGAATTAGGTAAATCAGAGCAAATCCCTAGGCTACAGAAGTGGTTGTGCAGGGAACTGCAAGTAAGGATAGACGGTGGGAGGGAGTTCCAGGCCCAGGGTGCAGCATAGGCAAAAACTAGCAACTCCTACTTGATTGGCTCCACTGGACTAACCTAACTCCGCCTTAACAACATTTAAAGTATTCATGCTAATCATCTCAATTCACTCTTCATGCTGACACCATACCAGTCGGCTGCTGGTGTAAACTACATGATTTGCTCCTTTATCCCACTAAGAGTTTTGGTACACATCATGCCTTGACCAGCAAGAAACCTTTATTTCAATCGCTTCTGCTACCTGGTTAATAAAGGACTACCTAAATTGGCTATGCTGGCATTCTGTAAATTACGGTACCTTCTCCTCTAGAGTAAGGAGGTATTCCCTTATCCTGCAGTGAGGAGGCTTTCCATTCTGGAACGATCACTAAATAAGCTAACCCAAGCCTGGAGGATATTTACTCGACCTTGAATCCCAGAAAGTTCCTCTTAAGGATTTTTCCCTCCACCGTGCTGCAGCTCACAATACTTAGTTTAGTAATATACTAGCTTACTTTTTGCTGTTTTTCCCCGGCCCCGGTCGGCCCCTCATCCGACTGCCGTCCCCTGCCTCCACTCTTTCAGGCCCTCACCCTTGTAACTCCCACGGCTTACCCCCTGTGACAGGGCCGTGGGGAGTCCCCTACTCACCCACCGATCCATGATCCAGTTCAGGGTGCTGCCTCTGGAGATGGAGTGCAGGGAGACAGCCATCAAGCCACAACAACCAGCCACCAGAGTCTTTTCCATTTTCTCCCTTATGGGAGCTCGGCATGCAATGATGCCAGCGGCAGACACACACGCATCCGCACGCATCCCCACCAAGCATCTGCCATGCTCCCACCCCATGTTTTTGCAGCAGTGTACCGCCGAGCCCCAGCCTCCGCCAGGGGTCAGATGCGCTCCGACCGCAGGTCTCCCCTCCCCTCTCCCCAGAGATGAGGAGCAGTCCATCTGATGCTCGATGCATCTCCTCCCCTGCCAGCCCCCGGTGGCCCCCGCTCATTCCCAAACACGGGTCGCCAGCGTGGTGCGAGGTGAGGCATCCGGCGCCTCAGCCCTCAGCGCCACCATGACGGATACTTAGCTTACTTAGGTAGGTACCGCTGTTGGATGGAGATGAATGGTGACCCTACTAGCTGTTCCCTCTCTCCTTAGAAAGCCCCCTTGCTGTCATCAGCGCAAGCCTTATTATTGGAGCTATCCTGCTAACTTGTGCATCTCATTTATGTTTCATTAAGCTGCCTGTTCCTGTCAGCCTGCTTCTCTTCCTTGTAGTCATCGACTGCTGCTACAATTCTTTTGGGGTACCTTCCTAAGGTACTTTTAGCCAAGGGACCCTTCCCACGGCATCTCTAGGGGTGGAACCCTCTTACAGGATTCCTTGCCTTCAGTACACCTACAGGGTGGTAATTCCTAATGGAATAGAGAGTGCGAACAGCCACAACATTGTAATACAGTTGCACAAGCATACCATTATTTTGGTTGTGTAGGCCATTGAGTTGAAAGGCCACATCTGCAGTTCCATGGGTGAGCAACCAGTCACGCCTATTTCCTGAGCTATATAAGCAACTCCTCCCAGCCTCTCTCTAAAGCACTTTCTCTTTGCCCAGCCATCCTCCCCTCTTTCTCCAGTGGCTTGCCTCTCTATTCCTAATGTACCTTTAGCCAAGGGACACTGCCCGTGGTAACTCTAGAGGTCAAACCCTCTTTGAGGATTCCTTGCCTTCAGTACCCCTACAGGGTGATAATTCCTAATGGAATAGAAGTCGAACGACCACAACGCTTGTAATACAGTTGCACAAGCATAACCTTATTCTGATTGCATAGGTCATTGAATAAATATTTAGTCAGGAATGCACACCAAACATCAGAACAAATTCTGCTCATTCCCAGGTGCCTCTTGGGGGAGAGATACAACATTATAGTAGAACTGCAATATAAATTGACACGCGGTGCAATGCATGCACACAACTGAGCAAACACTGCATCGAAGGGTAAAAACTGGGATTCGTAACGAGGATGAAAGGGGTACAGCAAGACAATAATATGGCCCTCAAGGGGGCAGCAGGATTTTGGACAGTGAAGCACTGTTGATGGGGGTGGGTTGGATTCTTAGCCTGCTGAGTTACCTTAAAAGAGAATTACTCGCTCACCATAAGGTTAAGTGTAGAGGCAGGGTGTAGTAGGAGATGGTGCTGCCCTGTAGTATTACGTGATCAAAATCTTTCTGCCATAACGGAGTCTCCATGATAATACCGAGCAGCCAGCATGAAGGCAGACATTTCAAGTGGTGTCAACTACTGTCCCAAGATCATGCATGAGAGTAGTTATCCCATGACTTTGCTGACATAATGCCGTGCTCTATGTGCAGAGAATTTCCTCTTATGATACAGCATGCTTTGTAATCGTTTGCCAAGTTTAAGCCCATTTTCCATGATTTTGCTGGCGATAAACAGAAGTTTGGTTTAAACTTGGCAAAATAGCAAAAGATGTGCTATACCATAAGGGGAAAGTCTCAGCACATACAGCACTGCACTATGATTAGCAAAGCCCCGTCAAACTCTCATGGGGTTACTACTATCATTGGCCCCTATGTACAAAGAGGCTTCATGCCTATGTACCATGGACCCCCAGTACGTAGGCACTCCTAAGTCTCTAAGTCACACATTGGGGGTCTCGCGGACCCCCAGAAGCATGCACAGAAGGAATGTGCATCCCTTCCACACTGGATCCCCCCTACACCAGTCGCACAGCTATGTGCATGGCTGATATGGGGGCATACCCACACTTCGCACCATTCATACAGATACAGAGTGCTGGGCAAGGGGGGCACAAGATACCTAGGTAGGGACCCTGCCCTATGCATTGTTCCCTCACCAGCTGCAACCAACGGTTTTAGTGGAACCACCCCAACCATGCCTCCACAGCCCTCTGAGAAGACAGGGAGGGCTGGGAGCAGCCATTCAGGCACTCACCTGTAAACATTATGTTTTCCCTCCTGTGCCTTCCCAGAATCCCCTCTTTGCGTGGAGCAGGGGATCCACTTCAGGACCCGGGACAGGCATCCAACTGAATGCCCACCTGTGTCCTTCAATTCACAGCATGCGGGAGGTGGGGCCGTGGAATGGCACCGCACGGTGGCACACATATGTGCATGTCAGCCACCATGCACCTATCTGTGGGCACAGAGGTGCAGAGCCAGGGTATGCGTCTCTTACGAGTACCCTGTGCCGCCTGGTGCAAAGGCACCATTGTACGCGATCTTGGAGCAGTCAGTGACAGCACTTGGAAGATCTGCCTGCATGCTGGCTGCACAGTTATATCTTGGGGCTCTGTTCTGTGGTCTTGCGACAAGACTGTTAGACCACAGAAGGCATGATCTAACTTCAAGTCACTAGTGCCACTGCTTGATGAGAAACTAAAATTACACATGCATCAAAATTATGACATGTGCATCATGTTTTTGCCATAAAGTGAGTACTGTGTCACAAATGCTTCAACATGTTTGAAAAGAGTCTGCAAACATTTAGGTGCAGTTGCAGTGGCGCTGTTGTGGCAGAACAACTACTGCAAGTCCTGCATCCAAACCTTTGAACATTCCAGCTGTAATCTGTGGTTTCACATTTCAGTGTTCTTAGCATGAAGCCATGCTGCCTCCTGCAGCCTTGTCATATTACAAGCATCTTAAGTACCTTTTGACAGCTATAGGAATGTATTACCTAACACCAGTCACTTACATGAAAATCAGATGTGTAAGTTCATCTCCAGACAAGCTGCAAGCACTAAACTATTGGTAACTCATCCTGGTATTTACACAGATGACAACAGCTTATTTAAAACCATAGCTCCATCTGACCTTGGAGCTAACCTATGTAAATATTTTTTCAAGCATTCTTTCCTGCTTTTTTAAACCTGGAGGCGGTAGCTCGAGTCCAGTATGGGACATGGTGGGCCGGTGGAGGCTTCATCTTACCAATCATGCATAATTTTCTGATTTTTTTTCCCTCCTCATCCCCTCTAAAGAAGCACGCATTGGTGCTGGCTGCCGCAGTGCCTGGCACAACCAACCCGTAGATGCACACCAGTGGTTCCTCCAACCATTTGCATATCCCCTGCACTACCACCTGTGGACACCCAGGTGGCGGTAAAGCAGCAGGATGCAACACCCTCCCACCCCTGAGGAGCAGAATGTCACGTGGGATGCCTGATCCTCAATCCCTTGGTCGAGCCTCCAGTGGCCCAGGTTCATTCCTGGACCTGGGCTCGCCGGGATGCAAGTAGTAGCACCACTGCTGTGCCTGGGGGGAGGGTGGCTACAAAGGACTTTTATAGGACACCGTTTTTTCAGATTTTTTTTTTTGTCCATCCCCCAGAGCTCAGCCCCCGCTCCCCTTGGCCCACAATCACCCACCAGGACTTACCTTGCCAGTGTTGCCTCCCAGGCTTGCCTCCCTAGGCAGGGCTACTGGAGACTGAACTGAGTTCCTGGTAGGGCTACACTACCGGTGTTCCTCCCTGGTTTACCCCACAGGGCTGGGCCTCAGAGTCAGGCCGTTCCCAACGGAGGACTGAATAAAGGCATCAGCAGAGCATCGTGGGTGGGCGCAGGGGGGCCAAAGAGTAGGGCATCACTAGTGGGGCCAGCTTTTTTTGCTGCTGTAATCCCCCACAGGTGTGGCATGCAATGGCGTAGTGTGCCGAAGTGCTGATGTGTGGCACGCCTCCCCTGTGTCTTGGCTCTGGCAGCTGATCTACTCCCAGCCTCCGCTAGAGGCTGATCAAGCACCGAATGCTCACCTAGCACCCCCCCGGAGGAAGAGAGCAGTCCATGGGATGAGCAAACCTCCTCCCCCCGGCCAGCTCTCCAACACCCCAGGTCCATTCCCAAACTCAGGGCATCGGTGTCGCAAGCAGCCGTCTCGCCGCTGCGCTGGCAGGTGGGCTCGTTTTATTTTTTAGATTTTCTTAGAACTGTGGCATTTACGATGTTAACGAACAGTTTTATGGTCATTGTGAGAAAATATTTCCAGCAAACAGTCGAATGAAGGCACTGATAGATGACTTAAAGGAATCCCGATATTTGAGTAGAAACTCTGAAAAAAGATTTGTTTGATACCCTGTTCAGCATATATTTCTACCTCGCTTTCTTTCTTTTTTCATCTAGCTGTTTCACCCACCCCCCTGAGCCACCCCATTCTCCCTCTCCCCAATGTTGCAGTCAGGGGACAGGGCCCAAGGGCATCGGTGACCATCATTTAAACAGTACACATACCTTTTCCCCCCAGTTTTTCTCCCTGCCCTGAGTACTTCTCTCTCTCCACTCCATAGTGTGAGCAGGGACTACTCTGCGATGAGAACAAGCTCCCTGGCCCAACCAGAGGGGTCAGTGTAGCACATTAAACTCACCACCTATTGAAGTGCACTGCCATGTGGCAGCTACCTTAAACTGGCCTTCCTCCCACTGATGTGATCCGAAGTCCACATCTGAACTCGGGACAGCTGCATGACAGCGCATCAAGCTGCCACTAGGCCTCTACCTAGTTTTCTTTATAACTTAGTGTACTAACCCGGGAAACAGAATATCGTTCCCTGGACTCGATCTGTTCCTGCTGCTTGTCTATACCTGACATCACGTGCCTGTGCTGGTGACATCACAGTCTGTTTCAGTGGAAACGACTATGATGTCGCCAGCAGAGGATTATGATGTCAGGTGTAGACAGACAGAGAAGATGAAGTCTATGGGTGCAGACATCCTGTCTTCCTGTTATTATCCATACCATCTTCATAAAGAAAACAGGGACGCTAAACACACAGTGTATGAAACACAAACTGAAATCTGTCTGAATGTTGTGAAAATGTTTGTTTCAAAGTGTCCCTTGATGGGGCTCTCTAAAAAAAAAAAAGCCTTCCCTCTAGGAGGGCCACAAAAATGGTTGGAAACTTCAACTGCAGGGTACCGTAGGGTGGTCACCAGTGACAAGAGATTTTGCTCCATTACAAATGGACGTTGCCTTTCAGAGATGGAGGCAGCTGGGGTTGTAGTATCTCCTGCGACATCTTAATGAACAGGGGCATACTTCCATTCCAGCATTTTCAGGACTATTATGGATTAACGGAATGAGAACACCTTTGCTGCTTGCAGTTTAGAACCCACTTGCTACACACATATTGAGGTACTCCCAAACTTACCAGCCCTGTGTCTCAATTGCCCCGGTTTCTTGAGTTTATTAAAGGGAGCATCATAGCAACATTTGATAGGCTAGTGATAGAAGGGGACACAGGAACTGTGGCCTCACAAATCTGACCACATTCTAGCGAAGAGGAACGGTCAGTTACAAACATCCCATACTTAATATGGACCAGACAAGCACTCTCAACTCTGAAAGTCACCTCCTCCACGGTGTGGCGTGAATTCACCTGCAAATGTCAACCCAGATTCTTCTGCAGACCATAGATGTAGGCAAAATATATGGGGAGGAGTACAGTTACAGTTGGCAGAAGTACGGGCAAGTTCAGGCAGATCATTCACATATTGTTTTGGACGTCCCAGTCCTTAAGGACTTTTGGCATGATCTAGGAAGACAATTTGACTTGTTATCCACAGATACCGCTTTAAGTTGCCCTTCCATGGTATTACTCTCCATCCCCCGACACGGAAGAAGGTGGGCTGTAGGTCTCTGACCCCTGTCCTACGCCTGGCTGCCCAGAATGCAATGGCTAGGCTGCAGGTGCAGGAGAGAGCCCACCAACGTTAGTGAGCTGGCGTCAAGCAGCTGTAACAATACATACTCTTGAGAGGTTCGCCTACACACTTCAAGGCAGTGCCTGATTTTTTCAAGAAATACGGCAGCCTTGGGTCCTGCAGTATATGTCCACTGATGGCCAGTTTGTACCATAATGGAGAGATTAGACAGATAATACTGATCTGTTCTGAAGAACTAGTGAATTTGCTTTCAAGGGTATACTAATGTAAGGTACATAGTAACTTAGTATTTTCATGATTGCGGACTTCCGGAGACGTCAGTGCCCGTTATGGCAGCTTGATTTGACTGCACCGCTCCCCACCGTTTAAAATCTAAGTTAATCGCCCGTCAAACAATGGTATCCCCGGCCAAACAACGCCGCAATAAACCAGGGAAACTACATTTAACCCCGGCCCAGAAGCTTAAAGTGATGTTACAGGCAGATGACACAGAAAGCAACGAAGAGGGAGAGACCACAGGAGGGAAACAACAGGCCGCACAGCATGGGAGTCTGCAAGGAGATGACCTGGCCGAAACCATACTACAAACAGCTCGCACGGTCACAAAGATTGATCGGACTCTATCCGAATTATGGGCAGACTTTAATCGAATCGATCATAAAACTCAGCAAATGGAACTGTGCATCTCCGCAGTTTTGGAACAGGCAGACAGGCACGATACGTTGCTGCTTCACCTTTTGGCGAGGGACCGAGCTTACCCACCGCCTCGATGATTTGGAAGGCAGAAGCAGGTGACAGAGCGTGGATAGGATATGGGTCCCAGAGGGCTCAGAGGACAGAGCAGCAGACACCATCAATTCATACAAGACCTTCTTAAATGTCCTTGACCTCCGGAGGATCTCGACTTGAGGATGGACCGTGTGCATGGTCACTGGCCCAAACCAAGCAGCCCTGAAGCTAGGCCCAGATCATTTATAGCCCGATTCACTTCCTATACCAGCAAAGAAGAGGTGCTGCGGCGAGCCTGGTGACAAGGCCCACTGTCATACGATGGCCATAAGATAGCGATCGACAACGATCATACATCGGGGGTTCAGGAGGCTCGAAAAATGATATGGCCCATAGCAAAGCAGCTCAGAGCAAAAAATATTAAAATTCAAATGTTGTACCCTGCGAGGCTGAAGATAACCACTGAACAAGGAACCAGAGTCTTTAAGGACCTCCTGACGGCTGCACCATACCTCAAGGAACTGGGAGTTAGTACTCCCTCACTGCTGAAGGAAAGGCTGGAGCGGGACCTCTTGGCATCCACGTGGTCCGTGGCGCAGAAAGGGACAATTAAAAAGGAGTCCTCACAGCGGATGCCACAGACCTCTCTTCACGCAGACATTGGTGCTGTGCTCCGGAAACTCGGGGATCCCTCGCTGATAAACAAAGGAGCTCCACATCTGAAACCAGCGATCGTGGCCGAAGAGGCAGGCGAAGCGGGCCCATCTCGATCCCCAGACACATGAAGAAGCCCCCAGGAGAAGATTGTGCACTCACTAATCAAATGAATTGTTCCTGAGTCTCTTTGGCCCATAACCCGACTGCCCCCCTGAGCCCCCACTCTATTCCGTTTGTTGAACACGCCCTCCCCCTTGGACATCGAGACTTATAGAGGTCGCAGTGAGTACTACGAATATTCCCCGCAGTTATCCTGCTAATAGCAAAAGGAATAACTGGTCAGGTGTCTATTGCAACTAGGCTCATTCTTTTACCCCATCCTCTACCATGATTAGAAAAGTGCTAAAAATTATCTTAAATACGAACTGGGCTTGTGGAGGGGTGGAATGCTAAGGTGTATATTCTGGGAAAGAACTCTGAGATGAAATGATACAGGCTGCAGATGATTACTTTAGACAGTCAAGTTAACCTTAATATTCATTGGCAAACTGTGAAGCGGTATTGAGGGTTGAGGCCTTTGAGGACTGTGGTTTGTGGGGGACTTGAGTAGGATTCGGCAACGATGAACTCACATGAATCTCGGATGGGGGTGTATGATATGGTGGGGATCGGCCTAGGCTTGGTTCCGATGCGTGGGGAGTTCCCTAGAGATTTCAGTTCGGTCACGGCAGACCTTCGGGCACCTGCAGTGATGGCCTCTTGGCTGACCCCAGGCCCTATGGGGGTTACCGTACTCCGTGGCGCCCGGGTGATGGGGGATTTCTCGGTTGGGCTTGTGCGGGGCACACACACGGTTTGATGTCCCCCTTTTGTAAGCCGGCCTCTGCCGCAATGGAAGACAGGGTGATTGTGCCCCAATGACTCCATGAAGGCCCCATGTATTGGGAGCCCTGGACTTCCTCCACCTACTCCCGGCCTATACATTCGATGTGAAGTTGGGGAGAGGCGTTCATGTGGTAGAGTGACCTCTTTGGTCCCCCAGGTCATGAACTACGCCTGGCCTTGGCTGGCTCACCAGGCTAAGGTTCTGGAACTCTGGCCCAGGGCGGGCCTTGTCACGCTTAGACCCATTGGGTCCAAGGGCACGGGCAGGGCAGGACCTGGGGGGGGGACAGCTGTGGGATGGCGCTGGAGGGGGGGCTGGCAAGTGGGGCGCCTACTCGATTGGGGTCCGTACTTTGAACGGGGACATTTCCCCTTGGCTGCTGTTGCGCTGGAGGCCCCACAGGCGACTCCTCCCCCTCCGGGGCCCGGACTGCGTGGCCTGGGCTTGGCGTGTCCCTCTCGCCACTTGTCGGAGCTGTAACACAGGAACTGATGCCCAGGGCTGACTTTTAGATATCAAAGCACCCCAGGATTGGGGGGACTTCCCCTTCATGGAAGCTTTCTTGGAGGCCTCTGGGCCAAGGAGTACCCGGGAACTCTATGCCTGAAAGTTAGAGGGAAGGGGGTCCTGGGTTGCCGAAGGCATATACTCTTAAGTCTCGAGACTAAGGCGGGCAAAACGGATGTTCTGAATTCAATTCATAAGAGGTGGGGAGGGAAGGGAGGGATGCGGAGATAGTGCCCACTCAGATGATTACTGACAACTGGAAGGGGGGCGTTTCCCATGGATATTCCTGGGGCCCGCAGGGAACATTCATTGCACTATTGAGCTCCCTGCTTTGGTCTGTGCAACCAGACACCCTTCAGCTGACGACCACCACTCAGCACTCCCTGGAAGTCTAGCCAGCAGATTTCGGGCTGCCTGGTAGAGAGAAGTTCGGCATTGGCTAGCTATCGCTAACTCAGCTCTTGGCTCAAAGTTGGATGAGGCCAGAGCAACAGTTCCACTCTTTATTAGTTATAACGAATGTTTCAAAGTTTGTTGATGTTTATATTAAAAAGTTTGATGCTTTGCAGGGTAATTATAAGGCTAAGTTGCAAAAGTTCAGAAAGTCAGTGTTTAGGAAAATGGTAATTGATTTGAGTTGTTTGGAAAATGGCTAATCAAGCTACGAAATTTATGTCACTTAACATAAATGGATCTTCAAACCCTATTAAAAGAAGGAGGATTCAACAATTCAAGCATCCCAAAGGTGTGATGGTGTATTCCTACAGGAGACCCACCTTTCCCCTCTTGAAGTCCAGAAGCTTAAATCGAAGACCTTTCCTCAGGTCTATCATTCGTCTCTGCCAGTGGGCAGAAAGAGGGGGGGTGGCGATTCTCCTCTCGGACAGCCTTCACTTCCAACAACAGGAGGTAATGGAGGATCCTGAAGCGAGGTACCTCATAGTTATAGGGACTATTCAAGACACCCAAGTTACCATGGCCAATGTTTATATCCCTCTAGGGTCCTCAGTCAGGGTTTACTCGATCTCCTTCAATAGGTGGCGGAAAAGGCTAAAGGTCTGTTGATGCTGGGAGGGGACTGGAATATAGTTCTGAATAGGGCTATGGACACAACGTCTCAAATACCGAAGTTGGATGTGGCTAAAGCTCGTTCCCTAAAATTGCTGTTGGAACAGATAGGTCTGGTTGACATCTGGAGGGAGAGAAATATCCCAGAGCGAGAGAGTACACTTGCTTTTCTCCAAGGTTCTGGATATTCTCTAGATTAGACATGTTTTTCACATTTTCTAGGGACTTGCACAGTTTCCCTTCCATCTGGGTGGGCACGACTATTCTCTCCGACCATAGCCCAGTTTACCTGGAGGTGGAGTTGGGACTGCCCAAGCGCATTACACACTGGAGACTGAACACCTCTCTCCTCCAGGATAAAAGGGTAGTGGAGGAGCTTAAGAAGCATCTGAAGATAACCCTAGAAGAGAATAGCAGACAAGAGACCTCCCCACAAATCTTGTGGGACACTGTTAAAGCCTCACTTGGAGGTAAATTAATCTTGATAGCGTCCCATAAGAAACAATTAATGAAGCAAAAACAACAAGAATTACTGACACAGATTGAGGAACTAGAATGTGCCCAAAAAATTAAGTGGGAGGAGGCCCGAGGTAGGGAGCTGACGGTTTGCAGGAACCAACTACAAAACATCCAGAAAGTTGAGGTAGAAAAGGCCCTGTTTTACTTAAAACAAAGATATTACGAGGGAGGTCCTAGGGGCACCAAACTCCTGGCCTTTAGGCTGTGACAGCACGTTGCAAAAGCCACAATGACCAAAATAGTATCCCCTCGGTCGGGCCAATTGGTCAGACAGGCCTCACAGATAGCAGAGGCATTCGTCGAATACTACTCTAACTTATACAGCCCAATTGAAGAAACCTCTATTCAAGATAAACAAGGCTACCTGGGCTGCATCCCTCTCCCCCCACTCTCGTCGGACTCTGTAATGATGCTAGCTAGGCCCATCACACAACAGGAGATACTCTCCACAATCAAGAAGCTTAAGTCAGCAAAATGCCCAGGCCCGGACGGGTATGGAGCTGAATTTTACAAAACTTTTGCCTTAGAAACAGCTCCCCTGCTCCTCAAAGTCTTCTCAAATATTTGGTCTGATGGAGGGTCTGCTCCACCCTCCTGGCAATATGCCACCATAACCATCTTACATAAAGAGGGAAAGGACCCAACAAGGTGTGAATCGTACCGCCCTATATCCCTGCTTAACCATGATTACAACATTTTTACCTCGATCATTGCTTCCCGGTTAAATCCCATCCTTCTGGGCCTGATTCATACAGACCAATATGGCTTTGTTGTGGGCCGGCAGGCCCCGGACAGGGTACGCACTGCCCTGAATATGATAGATAAAATTCAACGTTCCCGCACCCCAGCATGCCTGATGAGTTTGGGCGCCGAAAAGGCCTTTGATAAGGTCTCATGAGACTTCTTGTTCATGGTATTGGAGCACAGGGGATTCCCTAAAACATTCATAGACACCATAAGGTCCCTATATACAGGTCCGCAGGGATACGTCAGGGTGAACGGTGGGCTCTCAAACAGATTTAAGCTGAGCAGAGGCACTTGACAGGGGATGCCCTTTCCCTTCTGGTTGCCCTCTATATCGAGCCCCTGGCCGAGGCCACGAGGAGGGCGGGAGGCGGACGGGATTGAGGTGGTGGCGTCAGAAAATTTTTGCTGCACGCAGATGATGTCTGCTGTGCTCACGAACCACGCTGGTCCATAGGGCAGATATGGCCCATATTAGAAGAGTTTGGGAAACATTCGGGATATTCCTTAAATAAAACTAAAACAGAAGCCCTGAGCTTCTTCTTTAGCCCTCTGAGGAAACCCACTTACTTCTACTCCTGAATTGGACTGCAGAAAGAATGAGATACCTGGGGGTAAATATCACGATACACTTTTCCAAACTATTTAAGACAAATTACTCTCCCCTGACTGACTCCTTAAAAAGGGACATGGAAAGACGGTCCCTGACTAATATGCCCATGCATTCCAGAATCCATGCCATAACAATGAATGTACTACCTAAATTCTTGTATCTATTTCAATGTTTACCACTACATATACATAAATCAAACTTCCAGACTTGGCATAAAATGATTTCTAAATTTATATGGAAAACGACTGACCCCCCGATCCTTGACTGGGGCCCTATCTTTAACATAGCTAAGAGGACGACCTGGTCCCCCTTTGGCAAGAATTTGCCTGGAAGGTCAGGGTCCGATTCTTTCTTACTCCCAAAATATTAAATAAAAGGAACCCGGAACACTCGGCTCGCTGCTAGAGGGCCTGTGGGGAGGAGGTAGCAGACTATCTCCATATTTTTTGGGCCTGCCTGAAACTTCAGAGGTATTGGGCGGAGATCACCAAAGCTATGGGGGAGATCCTTTCTTTTGGTCAGCCACTTGGCTGGACGGAGGCGGTTCTGGGGGCTCCACCGGTAGACATAAGGGGTCCTGACTCCATGTACCTTTGGCTGATTCTGATTACTGCAGCCCATAAGGCCATTACTAGATCTTGGCTTAACCCCAAGAAACAAGAATGATATCAGTAGTCCAGAGCATAACTGAACTAAAGGAACTCACCTTTAAAATAAATCATCGGGCCTCGCTTATACCCAAAGATGGACTAGGTGGGAGATTTGGAAGCAAGCAGAGGGAGAGACATAGACAGGGTACTCCCTTTTTAAAAATTGATTTTGAAAAAGAACTCCTCTTTCTTTTAACTCAGCACCCAGAAGTCTGAATGATGTTTAATGGAATCATTAGTACTGTGGTATAATAAGCTTGAAACTTAATGTAATGCTAAGCAACATATTTTAATGGCAAACCTGGTTTGTATTAACTCACCTGACTAATGTACTAAGATACCTGCAAACTGTCAATAAACTTAAAATAAAAAAAAAAAGTATTTTCATGATTGCATAATTTCTTACTAACCCTAAGGGAACAGGATTCATAGCACACAGCTACAAGAAACGGGGAATACACTCGAGGCTGGGACCTTAAAACCCCTCTGAAGAGTAATGTGTAACTGTCTTTGTCATTGTATATCTACTGGAAATGGTGTGATATGTTACACTGTCATCATGTCCCTCATGTAGTCAGTTGGCTCTGTATACTTATACTGTAATACAGAAAGTTTTTTTTTTTGTGTGTGTACTGTGTTTATTCCCTCACTCCTGCTCAGATGCCCCCCTCTTTAGGCACTCTATGATCTTTCTCTGTCATACCTCCCTACTGCCTCACTTGAGTCCTGACCCCCCCGCCAAGCCCCATATCGCAGTCCTTCCCACGGTATCTGGTGTTTCCTTCGCCGGGCGGGTCCCCTTCCGGGGGGAATGTGCACCAGTGTAGGGGGACACTTAGCACCACCTGATAGGCCGTGGGGACGCCATGAGGCCTGTGGGAGGCGGCCCTGAGGGTTCAGAGGTGCAGAGGATCTGGAGGCCATCATCCAGTGAGCACCCAGCCATTTTCCTCTCTTCTATTCGGGGTGGCGTAGTGACGTAATGGCTGATGCTGACGTCCACCCCTCCCCAATGGCATGTGTGATCCAATGTCCTGTGATGCTCCCAGCCTCCGTTAGGAGCCAGCAGGCGCCAGAACATTCCCTCACTATCCCCCCGGGAGAAGGAAAGCTGTCCTTCAGACGCCTCCATCCTTCCCCTACTGACCTCTCCAGCAACCAGGGCTCGCTCCCAACCTGGGTCACCGGCATCGCAAAGCGGAAATCCAACCACTGTGCTCATGGGCCGGCCCAGAAAAGTTTTTAAAAAAGAAATTCCATACAAAAAACCTTCAACTGCAGCACCAAGAGAAATGGTACATGTTTTACTGTACTAGGCTACAAACGGAGCTGCCAAAAACCAGGTCATGGTCTCCAGGTCAGAGGTGGCGGCTACTAATAAAAGCATTCAAGAGGCACCCTCACAGGGTCAAAGGTTAGTGGCTGTATTTTTCATATGTTGAAACTATTGAATTTCATTTTATTACAGGATAAGTAAACAACAATTTACTGCTAGCCCTTATAAACTAATCCTCCACACATCTTGAGACTGAAGGAGCTGATTTGAATGATGCAAGTGTTTCTCTTAAGTATTCTGTTTAATTCTTGGTTGCGTTGTGTTTAAAAAGTGCTCTCAAAATGTACACAGATTTAATAAATAACGTGGATGGCAGAAATAAGGATGTCATCGGCGCAACACTGCTCCTTCTGTCATACTAAATCCCTATGGTGTGGTTTGTTTATTATGCTAGCATTTGGCAATAAAGGTGAACGCAGCAGAACTAGTTAACAAAAACTTAAATACTTTGGCTGGTAGTGAGAACAAACCAAAACATCACTCTATCTGATTTTCTTTTTCCTTTATTTCATTTCTGAGGCAAGACAGAGGGGATTCTGAAATCCTTAAACATGACTGGTCCTTTGCGAGGTCCACCATCATGGATGTAGGCAGATCTGATTGCTGCTACACTGTTAGCCATCAGAAACATTTGCTGGGGAGGCAACCCAATGGCACGGAGGCCTGAGGTGCTGTAACGTGCCTTATCTCATGTCACGCCGTGACTCAATTTTGGGAATAAGTTCCGGCCACCAGGGGCTGGCGGGGGGACTAGGACGGGACTGAACAGCTGTCAGGCAGCTCTCCTCACCCGGATTGGGGTAGTGAGTTGTTCCAGTCCAGGCTGCCACCATGGTAGAGGCCGGTGTCAGAGCAGACAGTAGGAGGCTGATATAATGTGGGTAAGGTGGAAGGAGCTGTGGTTCTGGGAGTGCATGTGCACCTTCATGTACATGCCCCCTCTGCGCCACCATAGATCCGGGACCAGGGAGAACACCAGGAAAAATAACATGTCCCCGCCATCGAGTATGATGGCCCCTGACACCTCGGGTCCTGCACCATGAGGATCCCATCTTCTGGACAGTGGGGAGCGGCAGACAGGACTGAGGGCACCAGACACAGGGACCAAAGAAAGGCGCGAGGCAGTGGTGGTGGAGAAACAGCTGTATAAAAAAAAATTTGCTGACAGCACCCTGACATATTGGCATTATAAATACAGCGTGTGCAGTTAGTGTGTGATCTCTGTCGAGAAGATTGTTGAGAGTCGCTGGGGGCTGCCATCTTTAGTGTAGATCCACACACATTACAAAAGTTGTAATTAAACACAATCTTAAAAATAACTGATTGAATTTATTTAGGAACACTGTTAACCCCCTTATGCTTCAAAGTGTCCCTAGTTTAAAAAACACATTTTATGATTGTTCACATTCTACAGAGACTGTTAATGCAGTTGGTAGTTTGATCCAGATCCCTTTTTTCTTTTAAAAAGTGAAAAACTGACTGCCCATCATTCTGGGGTTACCACACCAAAAATACAGGTAACTCACCTGTAACAGGAGTTCTAGGAGTGGTATATGTTGTTCATCCACACTGTCTGGCAGGTTCCTTGCCGCTTTAATTGTTGCTGGAAGGTCTTTAAGCTGGCTCCTCCCACCCACTCGGTTGGTAAAACCCTCGGCTCCGCCATGATGCCAGATCTAGCCCGCTGGAAGCCAGGCTGCGCGCTTCGCCGGGAGGTCGGCGGGTCGGTGGATGAACAAATATATACCATTCTAGAACTCCTGTTACAGGTGAGTAACCTGTATTTCTAGGGACATGGATATGTTTTTTAATCCACACTGTCTGGCAGACTTCTAGCAGTTCTCTGGGAGGAGGGAGGCAAGGTGCGCAACCCCTACTTGGGAAATAAGGATTGGAGAACTGAGGTCCCAAAACCAGCATCCCGGCATGACTCAAGGTCAATGTGGTAATAGGAAATAAAGGTGTGTGTGCTGACTTCCAGGTAGCAGCCCTGCAGATTTCCTGGATAGGGACATCCCCAGAAGCAGCCACCGGAGCAGCGGTATGGCGGGTTGAATGAGCTCTTATCCCTTTGGGAGGTTCCATGCCTGCCAACCTATAGCAGAGATCTATGCAGGAGGTGACCCACCTGCTTATCGTCCGCTTGGCTGCAGGTCTGCCAGGTGCGGCTTTAGCGTAGGTGACAAACAGCTGGTGAACCTCTCCCCGAACTTCAGCCGTCCGCTCCTTATAATAAGCAAGCGCCCTTCTAGGGTTCAAAATATGGAACCTATATTCGGCCTCCGAGGTGTGATTGGGGTAGAACACCGCAGAGTCAACACCTGGTTAAGGAAACTGTGACACCACCCGGAAGGAACTTCCGTGGGGGAGGACAACTTTGTCCCTGTGGAAGACCAGGTAGGGAGACTCGATGGAAAGCACCTGGAGCTCTCCCATCCTTCTGGCTGACGTAATAGCCACCAAGAAGGCGGTCTTCCAAGACAGGTGAGATGTCACACCTGTGTATCGGTTCGAATGGCTTGCCCATGAGCTTAGCCAATACCAGCAGTAGATCCCACGGAGGTGGAGGTTCTGCACTGGAGGGATATGTGGTCCAGGCCTTTGAAAAGCACCGACCACCTTCTCCTGCACCACCGACTGCTTGCCGGTCCGCGCTCGGTAGGCAGAGATGGCTGCCAGGTGCACCTTAAGGGACATTGACCAAGCCCTAGCTGAGAAAGGGACCACAGGTAGTCCAAAATACTAGCCAATGGACAGGAAGAGGGGTCCAATCCTTGTTCTGACACCAAATGGAGAATCTCTTCCATTTGAAGCCTGAGCATTTTCTGGTCGACTCCTTACAGGACACCTCAACGATGTTGAGGACCTCGTCAGAAAGACCCAAGACCTGGAACCTAGCCACCAGGAACCAGGCCATCAGGTGCAGGGATTAAGGTCCGGATGGAGAACCTTCCTCTTGTTGACTGAGATCAGGTCCGGGCAGGCTGGAAGCTGCCTCAGGAATCTGGAGCTGAGGCTGAGGAGATCTGGGTACCTGAACTGGTGAGGCCAGTCTGGGGCTACCAGAATCACCTGCACCTTGTCCCTCTTCACCTTGAGAAGCACCTTGTGGATCAAGGGAAATGGAGGGAAGGCGAAGAAGAGGCCCGGGGTCCACGGCCTTGAGAAGGCATCCCCCTGCAGTGAGCCCTGCTGAGGGGGCAGGCGTGAAACAGCCCCAGCTTCGCATTCTCCCTGGAGGCGAACAGGTCCACCTGAGGAGTGCCCCAATGGGAGAACAGATCTTGTACTACCTCCGGCAGGAGAGACCACTCGTGAGATGCAGCGCCTATCCAGTTAAGGGCATCAGCCAGACTGTTCGAGGCTCCTGCCACATGGATGACTAGGAGATCCACCTCCAGGCTGATCATGAGAGACCAAATGCGGACAGCTTCCTTGCACAGAGGCAAGGAATGCGTCCCGCCCTGATGGTTGAGATAGTACATAGTCGTGGTTGTCCATCTGGATCTGAACCACCTGACCCCGTACAAACGGAGCGAAGGCAGTGAGGGCTAGTCAAACCACTCGAAGCTCCAGCAGGTTGATGTGGCATCAAGACTCCTGAGGGGACCAGAGGCCGGGCCAGGCACCCCAACCCATCAGAGAGGCGAGGTCATAAGAGTGACTGTCAGCTCGGGTGGACAAATGGGATATCCTCCTGCAGATGAGCTGGGACGAGCCACAACTGCAGGCCATCCCACATCTTCTGGGTCACGGTCACCAGCTGGTCCAAAGGACCAGAGCGCTGGACCACTGGTGGGCCAGCCCCATTGCAGGGGGTACATATGCCAGTGGGCCCAATGGACCATGTTGGTGCAGGCTGCCATGAGGTCCAGAAGGCGCAGGAAGTCCCAGGTAAGGTGCAAGTGCCCAACCAGAAATGATCGGGCAAAGGAGGAAAGGACCTCAGCCCTGTCCGCCGGGAGCCAGGCTCTGGCTCGAAGGGAGTCGAGCTCTGCCCCGATGAACTGAATCACCTGCAATGGCATGAGTTCCGATTTCGCCTCGTTGATCAGGAGGCCAATCCGAGAGCAGACGTGGAGGGCCAGATCCCTGGACCGCTCCACCTCCAACCTGGAGGGGACTGCAATCAGACAGTCATCCAGGTAAGGGTACACCCGGACACCCCGGTGCTGCAGGAATGCTGTCACCACTGCCATGCATTTGGTGAAGACCCTGGGAGCTGGAGAAAGGCCAAAGAGCATGGCTTGGAACTCATGAGGTGATCCTCTGCTCTGAAGTGGAGGAATCGCTGATGAGGTGGATGGATTGGGACGTGAAAGAACGTGTCCTGAAGATCCAGAGAGCAGAACCACATGTCTAGTTCCAAGGATGGAATGATCTGAGCCAGAGTGACCATCCTGAAGGTGCGCGGCCCTAGGAACTTGTTCAAGTCGTGCAGATCGAGAACGGGGCGCCAGCCCCCCGTCCGCTTCGGGACCAGGAAGTACCTGGACACAAACCCCGGGTTTTGAGGAGGATCTGCCACCTCGCTGATTACCTCCTTCTGGAGGAGCAGAGCAATGTCGGCTTGACAAGCCGACAGAGAGGCTGCGGAACCCGTAGCCCCCCATGAGGCAATGGCTCGATAGGGAGGGGACTGCTCGAATTCCAGAGGCAGACCCCTGCCGACCACTTCCAGCACCCAATGGTCCATGGTGATAGCGGACCAGGTGGAAAGGAAGTGGCGGAGCCGTCCCCCCACGGGGAGAACCTGGGGAGAAGTGACGAGGTCGGGGGCGACACCCCTCGACCCGTCACTGGGCAGGCTTGGAGGAAGGCCCGGCCGAGGGGCTGCCTGGACCTTTCCCTCCAGGCTTCCTACGAGAGGAAGCGGCAGACTTGGCCTTAGGGTGCCAAATGTGAGCCTGTTGGCCCTGTTGCTGGTGCTGTTGGGCCGTACTTGCCGCAGGGGCGGAAGTACGAAAGGGCTTACGCTGCTGCTGGCAGCCTTTGTCCTTCTGGGCAGACGTGACCGAGTCCAAGGTGGCACTGGACTTCTCGATCCTCTGAGATTACCTTCCACCCCCGGCCCGAACAAGTCGGTGCCCAGGAAGGGAACGTCTGCCAGCTTATGCTGGATATCCGCTGTGAAGGTGGAGAGCCGCAGCCAAGCTCTGCGGTGCATGGCTACTGCGGCTGCTACTGACCAGGCACAAGAGTCTCCAATATCCAAAGCAGTTTGGAGCTACTGTTTGGCCACCCTTCCCTGATCCCGCACCTGCTTGACCGTCATCTGAAGGTCAGCTGGGAGATGAGGAATCACCTCAACCAGGGAACCCATAAGGGCGTCTGAAAAACGTGCCATCAGCATGGCCGAGCTAGCCTGTCAAAGACCTAGAAAGGAAGCAACGTAAACGTTCCACCCTGAGTAGTCCAGCTTTTTGGACTCCTTGTCAGGTTGTTTGTCCACGTCCCGAGCGCTTCCGAACACCGAAAACTTAATGGTCACCAGCCCTCCGCAGAGTGGTGCTCCGAAAAACAGAAGAGGGAACCGGTTGGGGCTGTGCACTTGCGAGCCATCCTGGCCGAAGGCGCAGGACAGGATGCAGGCCACTGCCACAACTCCAGGGCCAGGCCAACAATGGCTTTGGCCACAGGGAAGGCCTCCATGGGGGAATCCCCTCGGTCCAGTATCTCCGTGAGGCGATATCTGGCCCATTTCTGTATGGGTTTGAGCTGCATCCCAGTGGACTCTGAGATAAGCCGAAGGATTCCTAAGATCGAGGATGGGCTCTCGTCCACCGACTGACCCCATGTAGATTCCAGGTCAAGAGGCCTCGAGTACAAGGAGTCATCATCGGACTCCGAGGAGTCCGCGAACAGCTGCCAAGCGCCTGAGCCACCCTCCACAGGCCAAGGTTGATCAGGAGTGAGGGTGACCGACAACCTGTGAGGCAAGCCCTGGCCCGACCAAGAATCCTTGGTCGGGGCCCCAGTCTTAGGTTGAGGAGGCAGTGGTTCCACCACAATGGGTGGAGCAGCCGGTTTTGGCTGAGCAACTGGTGCCGGGGTCAGCTCCCCGACTACAATGAGGGGTTGTTTCGGTCATTCGGGCGACAACCACTTAATGGCCGGAGAAGGCGATGGAGTCGGCTTATTACTGGCTAACAAGAGTTGTTGCCACATCATGTCCTCATAGCGCCAACGCAACTTGCGCCGGAGCCTATCCTCCGAAGAGAACAATGAGGACGAGCGGCGATGCCGGGACCGAGACCGCCGATGTTGGTGGGACCTACCGACACGGAGGAGGACCAAGACCAAGATCTTCGGGGTTGCCAATGGTAGGTCGAAGAGGGGGTTGGGGAAACCCGCTCATCCCTCGGTTCAGGGTCCTTGATCGGGGACTTTGGCACAGGAGGCACAGGCAAGTCCTCAGTAACCACTGGGGGAACTGATGAAGAAGGGTTGTCGGCTTCTCCAGTCCACAACCAGTCCAACGGGTCGAGAAAAATATCGACTGCGTTGACGGGTGTCTCGGCCAGACTGATGGGGACACTGTGAAGCCAGTGGCCTTAGCCGCAACCTCGACCGAAGTCGAGAGCCGACAGTCCGGTGAAGGAGATCTCTCCCGCTCCCACAAACGTCGACATTGGGACTTACCTTTCGGTTCCTTTTTCTTCGACCCACTCGTGTGGCCCGAGGGTCCTTCTCCCTTGGTGGAGAGGGACTGACAAAGCTCCTTGAAAGAAGCAGTGTAGGAGGAGCCCAAGGAGAGCGGGATAAACGCTGAAGCCGAGGAGGAAGAAGACGTGGCCTGGGCCGCCTCCTCCTCGAGGGCGATCAACTGCTCCAGCTGCTCCGCGGAGTCTGCAGCTGCGGACACCGCCCAACAGGCCTCCTTTGACTTCACCGGTGGGTACCGTCTTTCGGGGCGGCCCAGCTGAAGTCAGGCAGCATGGTCTTCCAGAACCGAAGCCGTGAAGGATTTGCAGAGATCGCAGGCCTGCGGATCGTGTGCAAGACCCAGGCAGTAGACGCACATGGAGCGCGGGTCGGTCCAGGACATTTTCTGCCCGCAAGGTCACCGATGGAAGCTGGGAGTAGATTTATCCATCGAAGCCACGAGGGAAGATGAAGACAAAAGTTTAGTGAACTTTAAAATAATTTTGGGAAATGCCGAAGGATTAGGATCCAGGCCTAAAAACGCAGAGCTCTAAGGAGGGAACCTGAGCTTCCAAGCAGTAAGGAAGATTTGGCGTCATGGGGCGGAGCCGAGGGTTTTACCACCCGGGTGGGTGGGAGGAGCCAGCTTAAAGACCTTCAGGCAAGAATTAAAGCGCCAAGGAACCTGCCAGACAGTGTGGACTGAACAACATATCCAAGTCCCTAGAGCATGTCTTTTACATTTTATACATTTTACATTTCTTGACCAGCTCCCACTGCATCTTTCCTGGACTCAGGAGCACCCAACACAATCTAGCCACTCATTATGCAGTGGGAGTACAGGAGACTATCGTATCATGAGTGGCTGCACTGTTTGAGGGTGTTTCTAATGTTCAGGAAGTGTGCACTAAGAGAAGTTCAGTGATTTGAACTCTGAAACAAAATAAAGCTGGACAGAGATATACATTATCACGTATTTTGGTTCTAGTAAGCAAGGAGGAAGATACAATAACCAGCAACATCAATGAATTTTGGAGAATGTGAGCAATCATAAAATGTGGGTTTTTACCTAAAAATAATATGACACAAAAAAGGTTGACAGTGTCCTTTTAAAATACACACAAGAAGAATCTAAGATTATCAGGAACACATTACTACCAAAAAATGTAGCGTGCCTTTTTTTGCTGCAGCCTAACTAGTACTGCTGTTTTAAATCATCTACGTGATTGAACTTGTATGTTAGGCACTCATACCCAAGTAACGTATCGATATATATAGAGAATTTAGCCTTTATTGTCAGATACTAGCATAATAAAAACCATACCATAGGGATTTAGTGTTACAGAGGAGCAGCCTCAATCCGAGGACATCATTACATTTTCCATTCACGCCATTTTGTAACTGGCTCGAAGGTGGCAGGGAGTAGGACTTTCAGAAGTGTGTTTACATTTTAGGGGCACTTTTTAAATGCAACGAATCCCAGGTTACACAGAATTCTTAAGGTAAGCACTTAAATCAACTACCTCGGGGTCAACGGGGGTGCGCTGTGAACGGCTGCTGCAGAACACAGCGGCTTGGCTATTGATGGGTCTTCCGAGACTGTGTCATATTACGCCGGTGTTGCACAAACTGCACTGGCCACCACTGCACTGGCGTAACTCCTTTAAAACAGGTCTGTTGACCTATAAGGCCCTACATGGGCTGGGTCCGGTTTACCTGGTAAAGCTACTGCATCGTTACAGCCCCAGTCGCTCTCTCTCTGGTCAGCAGGGGAGGGCCTCCTGGAGGTTGCACAGGGCGAGACCGAAATCGTCGGGGGATCAGTCTTTTGAGGTAGCGGCGCCGATGCTCTGGAACATTACCTGGATACCTGAAGGAGGCCCCTTCTGTTGAGATATTTAAAATAGGACTAAAGACAAGCCTTAGGGGATTAACAGAGAGTCTAATTATTGTTATTGGCTGAGAGTGTACGGAATATGATTGCAGACTGGATTTGCTGTTTATTATATTTATAGTTTTAGTGATGCTAGATGCATTATCTGACATATTGTGATGTTTCGATGTCTTTTCCTGTAAGGGTGCCCTGCGCCTCCTGGGAAGGGCGCCTTAAATAAATACAGTCCACCACTGCTAAATCATTCAAACCAGCCCCCCCCCAGTCTCAAAACACTGGGAGGATTAGTTTATACTGTTCACTTGTTCTGTAAATATATCTGAGAATGATAAACATGGTACGAAATGCAGTTGTGTAATGGGTGGGGTCCGATCCTAGGAAGACCCACAAAACACCCTTTACGCAGCACTGCTAATTTAAGTGGAGCTCACTTTCCAACATTCCGCACTTACGTACTTTCCATCACTTCTGTGTCACAGCTGCTGCACTTTGGAGTCAAAAGGATAGTATCATTAATTATCAAACGGGTGCAAAATCCGGCAACATGATTAGCGAAGAACCATTCCAAGCTGTGATGCCGTCTCATGGTTACACTGCAGAGAGGAACATGCTCCTGCCAACTGTAATCCATTTGTTAATAACAATAATACACTCCAGAATATGTGTTCTTATTTGGGATAACAGTAATACATGCTTGGAAGTGACACTAGGTCCATCATGTCACCCCCCTCCATATGCAAGGATGAATAAACATGCTTGCACAAACTAATTTATAGGGAGTTCCTTATCCACTCTGCTACCCAGGGTACCCTTTGATTCCCTACACACTCCGGTACCCAGGACACTCTGCAATTCCCCACTCACTCCACTACCCAGGATACCCTGTGATTCCCTACCCACACCACTACCCAGGGTACCCTGCAACTCCCTCTCTACTACTCAGGGTACCCTGTGACTCCCCACCCACTTCACTAGTCATGGCGCCCTGCGATTCCACATCCACTCCACTACCCAGGAAACCCAGTGATTCCCTACCCACTTCACTATGCTGCATTCCCAGTGATTCCCCTCTCACTCCACTACACGTGATTCCTGACCCACTTCACTAGCCAAAGTACCTTGTGATTCCCTACTCACTCCACTAGCAATTGTGCCCAGTGATTCCCTCTCACCCTACTATCCAGGGTACCCTGTGATTCCCTACCACTCCACTACACAGGGTACCCTACGATTCCCTACACACCCCACTACCCAGGGTATCCTGAGAGTCCCTACCCACTTGACTACCCAGGGTACCCTGTGAATCCCCACCCACTCCACTACCCAGACTACCCAGTGATTCCCTACCCACCTTACTACCCAGGGTGCCCTGTGATTCCCTACCCACTCCAGCACCAAGGTTACCCTATGATTATCTAACTACTCCACTACCCAGGGTACCCTGAGAGTCCCTACCCACTCCACTACCAAGGGTAGCTGCGATTCCTACTCACTCCACTATCAAGGGACCTTGTGATTCCCTACCCACTCCACTATCCAGGGTGCCCTGTGATTCCCTACTCACTCCACTATCCAGTACCCTGTGATTTCCCTACTCACTCCACTATCCAGGTGCCCTGTGATTTCCTACCACTCCACTATCCAGGGTACCTTGTGATTCCCTAACCACTCCACTACCCAGGGTACCCTGCAATTCTCTACCCACCCTACTACACAGGGTACCCTGTGAGTCCCCACTCACCCTACTACCCAGGGTACCCTGTGAGTCCCCACCCACCCTACTACCCAGGGTACCCTGTGATTCCCCCCATCCTACTACCCAGGGTACCCTGTGATTCCTCAACCACCCCACTACCCAGGGTACCCTGTGGTTCTCCACCCACCTTACTACCCAGGGTACCCTGTGAGTCCCTACCCACTCCACTACTCAGGATACCCTGTAATTTCCTACCCTCTCCACTACCCAGGGTAGCCTGTGATTCCTTACCCACTTCACTACCGAGGGTATCCTGCGATTCCCTACCCACCTTATTTCCCAGGGTACTCTGTGATTCCCTACCCACTCTACTACCCAGGGTACCCTGTGATTTCCAACTATTCCACTACCCAGGATACCCTGTGATTCCCTACCCACTCTACTACCCAGGGTACCCTGTGATACCCACCCATTCCATTACTCAGGGTACCCTGTGATTCCCTGCCCATTTCACTACCCAGGGTACCCAGCGATTCCCTACCCATTCCACTACCCAGGGTACCCTGTGATGCCCTTCCCACTCCACTAAACAGGGTACCCTGTTATTTCCTACTCACTCCACTATCCTGGGTACCTTATGATTCTCTACCCACTCCACTACCCAGGGTACCCTGCAATTCCCCACCCATCCTACTACCCAAGGTACCCTGTGATTCCTCAACCACTCCACTACCCAGGGTTCCCTGTGATTCTTCACCCACCTTACTACCCAGGGTACCCTGTGAGTCCCTACCCGCTCCACTACCTAGGGTACCCTGTGATTCCCTACCCATCCTACTACCCAGTGTACTCCACGATTCCCCACCCACTCCACTACACAGGGTACCCTGTGATTCCCTACCCACTCCACTACCAAGTGTACCCTGCGATTCCCTACCCATCCTACTACCCTGCAGCTGCAGAATAAGGGGTGCCAGCTGCACATTTCAGCAGACTTGATAGACCTCTAGGCCTTTATCTGCTGGCAAATTTTGTATGTTCATACCCAAGTATCCTGTGATTTCCTACCCACTCTACTACCTAGAGTACCCTGTGATTCCCTACTCAGTCCACTACACAGAGTAGCCTGTGACTCGATACCCACTCCACTATCCAGGGTACCCTGTGATTCCCTACCCACTCCACTATCCAGGGTACACTGTGATACTCTACCCACTCCATTACCCAGGGTACCCTGTGAGTCCTTATCCACCCTATTAACCAGGGTACCCTGCGATTCCCTATCCACCCTACTACTCAGGGTACCCTGTAATTCCCTACCCACTCCAGTACCCAGGGTATCCTGTGATTCCTTACCCACTCCATTACCCAGGGTACCCGGGGATTCCTCACCCACTCCACTACACAGAGTACCCCATGATTCCCTAACCACTCTACTACTCAGGGTACCCTGTGATTCTCTACCCAGTCCATTATCCAGGGTACCCTGTCAGTCCCTACCCACGCCAGTACCCAGAGTACCCTGCAATTCCCCACCCACTCCACTACTCAGAGTACCCTGTGACCCCCTACTCACTCCACTACCCAGAGTACCCTGCGATTCCCTACCCACTCCACTACCCAAGGTACCCTGTGATTCCCTTCACACCCCACTACCCAGGATACCCTGTAAATCCCTACCTACTCCACTACCTAGGGCACCCTGCAACTCCCTGCCCACTCTACTACCCAGGGAACCCTACGATTCCTCATCACCTCCACTACTCAGAGTACCCTGTGACCCCCTACTCACTCCACTACCCAGAATACCCTGTGATTCCCTACCCACTCCACTACCTAGGGTAACCTGTAATTCCCTACCCACTCCACATCCACAGTACCCTGGGATTCCCCACCCACTCCACTACCCAGGGTACCCTTTGATACCCCATCCACTCCACTGCCTTGGATATCCTGCGATTCCCCATCCACTCAACTACGCAGGGTATTCTGTGAGTCCTCATACACTCCACTGCCCAGGGTACCCTGCAACTCCCTTGGGAAGCAGAAATCTGTCCAGGCTTGCCTTGAAGGTTTGCACTGCTGGCACTCAGGGTGCCGAGCTATCAGGGTGCCAAATCCAGGATTCGCTGCCCCTTCCCTGAGGTCCACCCCCGAGTTTGAATCTAAAGTTGGGGGGGTGCGGGAGGCACAGCCCCCTGCTAAAACAGTGGTCGGTGACATTGCCAACTGGCACTCTAATGGCTTGACACCGTAACGCTGGCGCATTCGGAGTGTGGAACCAAAGGCTTGTACTGTCCTTATCTCCACTATCTCTGCTGGTAGGGCAAGGCTGTTAGGTTCACCACCCTCTAGAAGATGGCCCTCCTGACATCATCCCTGAATGTATCCCCTTTGAGCATTAGAGTGGGATCGTCCTCACATCCCGCTGGATGACAATAGATCCATTGTCTCCAAGGAAAATATGTTAAGGGCCACCATCCTCTCCTCTCCTCATATTGCAGCTCCTGCTCCCCAACACCTCTGATCATTTTGGTTGCCCTGTTAAGCACTAGCTCCATTAGAAGTTAAAAACATTTCTGCGATTAACGTGGTGCTGCAATTTGCGTACAAATCAGCACATTTGCTCAAACTGTACTAGTCAAACTGCCACACTACATAGTTGCGGTGAATTTGTTGTGCAATTCATGTCAAAAATTCACCACAAAGTATGAATTGTGGCAGTTTGTGCAGTAAAATTCACTACAACCGTGGTGAATTGCATTAGTGTGCACTACACGAATGCTCTGTGTAGCAGCCAAATTTACCACAACTAGTGTGTGAATTCAAACTTCGTAACACACCTACTCAGCACCCTCTTGACTTCATCAGTTTTTGTACTGAGAAGCCCAGAACTACCCTCACTACTCCAGGTGGGGGTCTAACCAGGGCCTTGTTAAGTGGCAGGATTATTTCCCTTGTCTTGCTGGTTCTCCCCAGGCTATGCCTTGTGCCTTATAACACACCCGAGGTGTGGCACTATACTATAATAACACACACCTCATCTTTTATCATTGCTTAACTACACCCTACACTCATCTGCATGCTGAAATCTAATTGGCCAGTTAGGATTAAACTATGTGGTGATACCCCAACACAATGCTACTGCCTGGAATCTTGCACTAGTCTTGCAATCCAATCAGTTGTTGCTTTGTTTTTATAAAATTATATATTCTTCTTTTACTTACATTTTTCAAAAGTCTGTTTTTAGACTGGGTTTCCAAGAATAGTTGCAATAAACCATTCGGCAGTGTTGGTGGGATAAAGCTACTTCTGGAAACACTTGACTTTGCCTTGCATCACACAGTCCAGGCAATGACGCTATCCCACAACACACATCCTGCCGTGACTTGTTACAGGAGAACTGCTCTGACTGTATGAGTCACTTTCCACTGTAGAAGGCGATTTTAAAATACTAATTCCAACTCTGTTACTGTTCCATCTCTACGGGCTTTTTTGTTATCTTAGTCAGTGCTTCAGGTTTACACATGGGTAGTAAGTACCATTTTAGAAGTGTTTATGTCCCTTGCTCAGCTCTTCTATTGTTGACACAACGCATCCATGTTCTGCTATTAAACTCTGTGGTTGAGCAGGACAAAAACTACATCACACAGTTCTAAAATGATACTTAGAAAATGGATAGGGAGAATTCTTGATCCTGATTGAATAAGGTCACCAACCAGCTGGTTTGGTATCAGGCAACAGAGACCGAGAAATAATGAGTTCCATTCTCTGGCTACCAGATTATGTTCAAAATCATTGAAGAAGAATAATCAGCATTTATATAGCTTTTCATCTATACTGTATCCCAAAGCACTTTACAAGCAATGCTAGACTGGCAGTGAAGTGACTGAACCTGCAGGGTAGCCATTTTGCACATCAACATCCACACACAGCCTTGGACAATTTCATGAACCAGTTTTATGGGAAGGGGAATGTTGGTCAGGAAACTAGGGAAAGTCCCCTACTGTTGTGAAAAGTGCCTTGGGTTATTTTACTTCCACCTGGACACCCACCAGGACTGCACCAGAGATGGGTAGAAGGGACCTTGGTTTAATGTCTCATCTGAAGGACGGCACACCCTAACAGTACAGCACATGTCAGTACTGCACTCAGGTGCCAACATTTAGGTATGAGCCCAAGCCCAGTGACAAACCTGCAGCATGATTTTTTTGGATTTCTCCCACTTAGACTCTCAGAGAGGGCCCTCTCCGAGAGTAGGAAGGGACTGACACAAGTCCTGGAACGCCCCCTGAAGGAGGCACCCAAGCCCACCAAACCCAAAGAGGATGACTAAGCCAAAGCAGCCTGGATCACCACCTTTTCGAAAGCGGTGAGTTGTGCAGCAGAACCGGCAGCTGTGAAAACTGTCCTACAAGCCTCTCTGGATTTGACCGGGGGGGTCACATTCATCCAGGCGGCCTAACACAAGGAGGGTCTAGCGGTCCTCCGAAGTGAAGAGCTGAAGGATTTGGCACAGACTGCAAGCCTGCGGGTCATGCTCAAGCTCTAGGCAGTAAATGCACGAGACATGCGGGTCGGTGCGTAACATCTTCTGATTGCAGACTGAGCACTTCTTGAAGCTGGGCCCGGCTTTAGCTTCCTCAATTTCCATGTCATAGTGTAGAATGTCGAATTTCTAAAGTCTAAGACCACAAAACAAAGTCAGAAAGCTAGGGTCTACACCTAGCGTGGAG
Organism: Neoceratodus forsteri; assembly: GCA_016271365.2. NCBI lineage: Eukaryota > Metazoa > Chordata > Ceratodontiformes > Ceratodontidae > Neoceratodus > Neoceratodus forsteri. Next base: position 1,096,919,872 of record CM028134.1, on the reverse strand, counting down.
CTGCGACGGAGGGAACCTGAAGCTTCCAGTGGAAAGGAAGATCTGACATCACAGAGTGGTGCCGAAGAGAATACCACCCAGGTGGGTGGGAGGAGCCTGCTTGAAGACCTTCTGGCCAGCTCTTAAAGGGAAAGGATACTGCCAGAAGTGTGGATAGTACCCGTAATTCACATCCCTGGAACTTTCAGTTTGAAACAGGTACCATTTTTTCTCTCGCTTAGCAAAGCTGCGCCTTTGACCCAATGTTTAGGGACGTCGCCTTCACCCACCTCCAATCCGTGCAATTTGTTAAATATACTCTATTTTCCCCACCTACCTAAAAATAGGTACCGTATGCCTTCTTGCAAGCTGCCTGCTACTTTAGTCCTGTCCTCCAGCCAGCCAGCCACTTATTCTCTCAACGGCAACAAGCTGGCAATGTGTCTCCATCTGCGCTATAGGAAATTAAGAAAGTATCACCAGTTTGCTTATCCACTCTTGTGCTACCACCAGCACTCGCACTGAACATACTCCGCAGAGAATAAAGATTGTATCTCTGGCCCCTCCAAAACTCATTTTATTTTTCTGTTAACTACAGGCAGGCTAACAGCCCAGATCTTAGTCTTACGCAGGAGAGAGAGAGAGAGAGAGAGAGAGAGAGAGTTTACCGATCATACTACTGTCCTGCCACTTCAAACTGGTACTACAGCATTACTATAACGCCTCTCGTTTGAACCACACTGCTGAGTGAGACAGTTCCCAATCGTGAAAAACAAAACCTAAAACAGAACAGGTATACCACAGGGGGGGATGCGGGATGGCTGCAGAAGCTGGCAACAGGAAAACACACCTCACAAACTACTGCATAAAACAAAGTGGTTTAAAAACAGTAGCACCTTCTACTGGCAATTAAGCCAGTGCAGGGACAACTTTGCAATAATTTAGTTTTTTCTTGATTCTTTGGTAACCAGGTAAAGCCCACAAGGCACAAGTGGCTGTTTTCAGGGTGACCTGGGAGCACTGGGAGGCTGAGTGGATTGCCCAGAGTCACAAAGTATGCAAGTGGATGCTGCAGGAATCAAACCCAGGTCTGCTGGATGTATCAAGCTCATTCACAGCTCATTACTCCAACCTCTAGGCTATACATACTGCCTATATGTATGTTATACTGCCTATATATTTTATTTTTCTATTTCTAAGACTATTTTTTTTATTTTTTATTGTTCAACTATTTTATAAAAATGTGTCCAGATACGCATTTTTTTGTTTAAATTTATTTTATTGGTTTTCCCTTCAGCATACCACAACAACATACAGCTGTACTTAATGATATCTCATTAAAATAACTGACAACGATATGAAGAATACATTCTACAACGAGGTTGCCTATCGATAACATAGCCCAATACAAATATGCAGTGCGGTTTGCTGTATATAAACTTGTGGAGGGAACCCTCCCTGTTGATTCATTTACTGAAAGAAAAGAGAAAAATGTAACTAGCTAACAATACAACATACAATTCAGTTACGTTATTTCTCACGCTACCTGAGTCTAATGTGCAGACCTCTACCTGGGCAGTATATTCATTTAAGGGATTTTATTAGACTGCTTGCTGGTAGCTGAAGCCACTCTGAATTTGTTGTGCCCCACCTGTGATAACTAATTAGGCATGTCAGTCTCTCCACTGGCCTGGACTTAAGTCCTTGACCTAAGAACCATTTCTTGTTGTATGTCACGAGGTTCCCCCGGCCCTATATATCATTCTCTCTAAAGTGGCACACTCCCCAGCTGTTTTAACCAGGCCTGACACTTGAGAGAATCCGAAATAATGACAAAAGTCACAGCACGCCACTCACCCCAATAAGAGTCCACGCAAAAGCTGCTAGTTGCAATAATTTTACTAAAGGTGCAGGCAGCAGTAAAAAACTCCAAAGCGGAACATAGACAAAACCCTCATGCACGTTTCACCCAAACAAAGCCTGTGAGTGGTGTGCCATGACTTTTCTCTTTATTTCAGTTTTTAAGTCACAGAGCACCCTGTTTTTCTGTGCGGCTCGATTTATTTCTACTTAAGAGAATCCTCTGACTTCCATAATGAGAGTATACTAATTTGGCACAAATAAGGGCCAGGTAAACAAACATCCTGACCCCCTCTGAGACTCCCTATAACTTGTCAAAATCTCCTAAAAGAAGCATCTAGGGTTCCAACTTACTTGCAGTCTTCCCTACTAGCGCCAAGACTTCTTTGATATCTTGCCAGTAGCTCTGCAGTGTGAGACAGGCAAACATCATATGAACCAAGTCTTCTGCTGTCTGAGGTATTGGCCGGTGTGTTGAGGGGAAAATTTGGAAAGCTTCTCAGGTGTGTAGTAGGCTTGTTGGATGGTGAGAAACTGAATACGTTTAAACTTACATTGAACTGGGATAGTCCACCAATCTTGTAATCTGTCATCCCAATCTTCCTGGTCGATGGACAAGCCCAAAGTGTTTTGCCACTTTTCTCGGGTGCTTACCCATTTACGTGGAACTCCAGTTAATATGTATTTAGAGATTCGATACCAGCCCTGTTCTATCAAGAGCACTGTGTAAGATACTAGCCATACCTGAAAGCCCCTGCAACACCTGTGATGGTCCTAGTCTGGAGGGGCTGTAATGCTAACTTTGAATATATTTAAAAACCCGTGTGCCTGGGAGATTATACAATCTCGCGTAGTCATTAAATGTTCTCAGATTACCGTTCTTGTAAAGATGCCGCAGAAGGGTGATACCCCTCTGAGCCCAACTTTTAAATCCTAGATCACTCAAAAATTCTGGGTATATTGAGTTACCCCAAAGAGGTGTGAGGTCAGTGCGGAGTCAATTAATTCCCATTAAACTCTGTACTCCATGCTATATTTTCAACAAATGTGTAGTAACTGGGTTTCCTGGGCAGCCCCACAATCATGTGCTGTTGAAGAATATAGCAGATGCGCAAGTCTCTGCTTCCTTGTGCCTGCTTTCTCCATAAGTATATATTTGTATTTACTGTCAACATTATACCAGTCCTCAGGCCTGCCAGCTGCACCACCCAGTAATATTTTTCAAAGTGGGAGACTCCGAAACTCCCCCTCCCAGGAGGCAAAGTAAAGTTGGTCATAACTGACTCGAGGGGCTTTGTTTTACCCACAGCCACTCCATGCAGCAAGACTGAAGATGTCTTAAAAACTTACTGGGGACACAAACCAGCAGAACCCAAAAGAGGCAGAGAAATTTCAGTAATATTGAAATTTTAAGTACATTCGCCTCTGCTTATTAAGGATAAGGAGGGTCTTCCATTTATTAATCAACCTTTTAACCTCTGCCAATAGGGGTTGGAAATTCACCTCAAATAGCCCCGCACCTTTTCTGTAACCTGACCGAGATATTTAAACTCTGTGTCCGTCCATTTGAAAGGAGAGCCATTTGTAATTCTGGGTAGTCTCAGCTGCAAAGGGGCATTACTATGGATTCTGTCATGTTCATTTTCTATCCCGCCGTTGCCCCGAATGCCTCAGTGACATCCATTGATGCTGTTACTGATGATTCAGGGTGGGTGATGCTAACCAACAAATCGTCAGTATACAAGGTGACTGGTGCTAACATACCCATTTTATAAGTGCAAGCATATCCTCATTATGCCCCAGGGCAGTCCGGTACAGCCCAGTACCGCCCACCCTGTCGGGTATTATTGCTTGCTTAACATTTGACTGTAAAGTAGAAACAACTATTGAGGTTACTTATAGGCCCATATAGATGGAACAAAAACAGAATAAGACTTTCGGGTTCAGTGCAGTTCTCGTTTAAGTGAAAAGTTTTATCTGCCACACCTAAAGAAACAAACTTCAAATACACACACTACAGTTTTTCAGTTACTACATGGAAGTGTTGCGGTATGTCACTTAATGCAGATGGTACCAAGAATGAGTAACCAGTATAAACCCACAGGCAGTCTGCTTACCAACATGCAGGATGGCATCGTACATTCCCTGCTGCGTCTCCTTCTGCAGTCGGCTCAGAGACTGGGGGTTCTCATTGCCCAAATCCCCGAAAATGGCAAACCTGGGGCTCCAGTCGGCACCCTCCTTCAGGACGGTAAAGGAAAACATATCACTCCACCCATCCTCGCTGCCACAGTGATACACTAGAAACAGAAAAAGTCACAGCACATCAAGGTAGAGTACTTATGCCATGGTCAACAGGCTTATTTGTCATGAACAACAAGGAACACCAGAGCTGGACAGACCCACTGCACGAGAATTGGGGTTGCCATTTGGCAAGAACTGGACAGACCCACTGCATGAGTGTTGGGGTTGCCATTTGGCAGGAACTGAACAGACCCACTGCAGGAGTGCTGGGGTTGCCATTTGGCCAGAACTGGACCAGCCCAATTCATGAGTGATAGGGCTGCTGTTTGCTGGAAGTGGATGGTTCCACTGCATGAGTCTTGGGGTTGCCACTTGGACAAACTGGACAGATCCGCTGCATGAGTTTTGGGGTTGCCATGTGGCATGCCAGTGACCCAGGTCACATCCTAAAGATGTTGATCAGGCTGGCATGAGGAGGTAGGAACATCCTTGGGGAGGCTGGGATGCTCTCCTCCTCCTCCTCCTCTGGGGCGGGAGAGCTGCAGCACATCCCTGCCTGACTACCCCGTGAAGACACACTGATGTTCCACATAGCGAAGTTATTTATGGACATATAAACCACAACAAAAGGTAACTAACTCTACTGAACAAATCTTTAGCCGCTATAGAGCCTATCCATTTTCTCAATGAAAGGGCCTATTGGCGTAAGCCCTTTTGAGAATGGCACTGAACACCGTGTGACTGCACCCCTTACATTAACAGCAGCAACCCAGGAAACCTGTGGGTAGCTGTTTTTTCAGACTCCAGGATCACTGAGCAGCAAACTGTTAATTGCAAAGAAAGCCTCCAGGCTCCAAAGGGTGAACACTAAAGCTATGATACCCCCTATTTGTATTCTGACTATTCTGCACATTCTCGCCAAGTTATTCTGTATTGAAAGAGCTAGTGGAACCAAAACAGACAGACAGGAAAATGTAACAAATTTTAAAAAGTAGACAGTGGTAACTTTCTATTTCTGAAGTATTTTTCTTTTTCCTTTTGCTCATTAGAACGTTTTGTATGTGATAATATTGTGCTGGATGTGTGGAACAGCTCTCAGTCTGGAGGTTGACATAGCTATCTCTAATTCCCCCCCCAACACACACACACACACACACACACACGCCACATCATCAGCATTGTGATCTCACTGACAGTGACATCACAGGTGACTAACCTGGCAGCTACTGAGTGGCTGTTCCTAAGCAGCAGAGATGTCACAGTCAGTGAGGTCACAATGCTGATGATGTAATGGGGACCAGAGCCAGATGTGTCAGCTGCCAGGCAGACTGGCGTTTCACACATCACACCTATTAACATCAGGTAAACGATCTTCTAATTAACCAAAGGGAAAAGGGAAAAGAAAAAGCACCTCAGATATAAAAGGTAATTGCTGACTGCTTTTAAAAACTAATATTAATTTTAGGCAGCACACTAGCTCTTTAAAAAACAAAGGGAGCTACACATAATGCAAACTGGTTGAGAGGTATGCAAAAGTCCAAATAGGGAAACTCACAAAAGCTGAGTGCTCAAGACAAGAGGCTACGGGTGCCAGCCAGGAGGAACAGCAGAGAAACAACACAGATGGCTGCACTTCTAGCAGCAACATAACAAATTAGGTGAGATCAAAAAATATATAAACAAATTCACGGTTTATTTGCACTGATGAAGAGTCCTGTATCTGACCTGAAGCGTGGGGTTAGTGCCACACTTTCACCTTGTGCGTGAGTTTATTATATATAGTTTTTGGTTTCACCTGATTTGTTATTTTGCTACTAACAGTGCGGCTATCTGTGTTGTCTCCAGATCCAAATAGGTTTGCAACATGGTCCCGCACCCTCCCCCATGCTGGATTCGGACTCTCAGTGGGACAGTCCCCCTACCAGGCCCAGCAGGGGAGATGAGGTGGACCTGGGTAAGAGATCAGAAGATGACTTGGGGAAGCAGCTCCTGGGACACAAGTGGGATGTGGTCACTAGAGGATCAAGGAAGCTATGGCCTGACTGATTTGAGGACATAAAAGAAGTCATTTATTTTTTAACAGGCATTTTTGGCTCCTCCGACCATCACAGTAGATATACCACCTTCAGGCCAGATATACCAGCTGTCGTGACGCCCAGGCATGGGAGATTTAACCCTTACAGTATCTGCCTACTTCCCTTTTCCCTGTGTGCCGGCATGGAGGGCAGGGTTCCGGAACAAGCATGCTGGCGCTCACTCTGCTCAAACGCAACTCAACTGTGGTTCCCCCACCCCACCCTCCATGTTCGGATTGCTGCTCTGCCATCCGTACTTCTGTTCCCAGACGAGGAGCGCGTCCACCTGTATCCCAGTCTCGTTCCCGAACTCAGATCGCTGGCATTGCAAGCAGTAGCAATGCTACCCCCACGCTGATGGGCCTGACAGAAAATAAAAAAGCAACCCCCAAACTGTCTGGATAGTCGCAAGTCATGCACCCCACCTTGGTCCAAAGTCCCCAGCTAACTGGCAATGCTACCCTGCAATTCCTTTTTCTACTAGGTACTTACCTAACTCCTAGCTGAACTTGCTCACAGTAGGCCACCCCATGAGCACTGCAGTAAGATTACTGCGTGTAACCCGGGTTCAGGAATGAGCCCAGGTCATCAAGAGTCAGCCAGGAGGAGAAGGTCTCAGCATCAAGGAGAAGGTGCTCCTCTTCCTCCTCCAGTGACGGGGGGTTGCTGTCTATGCTGTAGTGCTGTCATCTGCAGGCAGAGCAGGTGGATGGAGGTCGGCCAGGCTCGTAGCCAGCATTCTGTTGGTGCACCTTCAGTTGAGCCCCTTGCATGCTAATGTCCAGGTGATGGGGAACAGATACATGGAAATGTGCCCCAGGGCCCCCCAGCATCATTGGGGGACAAAAGACTCCCGATACATCTGGGTCCCCCACCACCACCAATGGAATCTCCTGACAAGACAGTGAGACTCAGGGTGTATCCCCGCCTACTCCCATCCTCACCCGGAGTAGTAAAGCCAAGGCTCTGTTGAGGGCACCGGTGCCTGCTGGCTAGGTGTGTTGGGGAGGCCCCCCGATACATCCAGGTCCCCACCACCACCAGTGGAATCTCCTGACAAGACAGTGAGACTCAGGGTGTATGCCCACCTACTCCCATCCTCACCCGGAGTAGTAAAGCCAAGGCTCTGTCGAGGGCACCGGCACCTGCTGGCTAGGTGTGTTGGGGGGGGGAGGACCCGATACATCAGGGCCCCCCACCACCACCAGTGGAATCTCCTGACAAGACAGTGAGACTCAGGGTGTATCCCCGCCTACTCCCATCCTCACCTGGAGTAGTAAAGCCAAGGCTCTGTCGAGGGCACCGGTGCCTGCTGGCTAAATGTGTTTGGGTTCGGAGTGGGGTCTTGGAACCTCCAGATGAAGGACCGTGCTGGAGTAATAAGGGGGCATAAACATCAAGTTAAAATAAGAGAAACTGTTCACAAAGCAATCTGAGAGTTTAAAATGGATGGGGCTCAAGCAAGCTCTTTATGCAGCAGCTCTCTACATATGTGCTAAATACCTGAACTCAGAAAAATAGCTCTCTATATCGCTAGATACCTGAACTCAAAAATAGCTCTCTACCTATGCTAAATACCTGAACTCAGAAAAATAGTGCTCTATATGTGCTAAATACATGAACTCGGAAACGTATTTCAGTGTTCATACCATAGGTGGCGCCAGGTTTGAGGCCAGTGAGTGTGACTCGATGCATGTACAACTTTCTTTGTTCCTCTCCACCATCCACAAAGAGGGTGCTGTTCCCTGTTGCTAGAAGTTCAAACAGCTTTCCACCCCACAAGCCGTATTCCACCAAGGAATCTGTCTTGTCAAAAGTTGTCCAGGTCATGACCATGGAGTCTGGGTTACCTGGAGAAGAAAGCATGAAGTGGCCAAACTAGTGATCAAAGCTCGCTAGAGCATTCTTGCCTGATTCACCATATGAATCAAAGTTGCTACTGCCCCAGAGCTGTGCCACACCTGCTCCTTACATGCAATAGCAATAGAAACATAGAATTTGTCAGCAGAAAAGGACCACTTAGCCCACCTAATCTGTCCATGTTTGTTCTTGCCTATACTGTCAATGCAGACCCTACCCCTGATCTCCAGCTATTCCACACCCCTTTTATACTAAGATTCATTTGTGCCTATCCCATGCATGCCTGAAACCCGCCACTGTTCTCGTACCCACCATCTCTGCTGGTAGACTGTTCCAGGCATCCACTGCTCTTTTAGTGAAGAAGTATTTCTTCAAATCCCTCTTAAACTTCCCCGTACAAGCTTCATTGCATGCCATCTTGCCCTGGTGTACCTTCTCCTCTCAAAAACACTCCTCTCCTGCACCTTATTTATCCCCATGAGGCATTTATAGGTCTCTATTACATCCTCCCTTCCTTCTCTTTTTCAGGGTGTACAAACTGATGTCCCTTAGTCTCTCCTCGTAGGACTTCTGATGCAGACCCTGCACCATTTTAGTTGCCCTCCTCTGGACAGCCTCCACCCCGTCTATGTCCTTCCTGAGATGTGGTCTCCAGAACGGGACGCATTAGCCCTGGTCGGGTTTCACCAGTGATCTATACAGTGGCAACACCACCTCTCTCCTTCTGCTGGTGATTCCCCTCCCTGTGCTCCGCAGCATCCCACTGGCCCTACCCACTGCCTTGTTACACTGCCTCACCACCTTGAGGTCATCAGATATGATAACCCCCAGGTCTCAAACTCAATCACACAGTCACAGTCGACACTGCATTCTGGCCCATCACACGCGCGAGCACACACACACACATATATACAGTATATACACACACACATGCAGTCCTACTGTCTCCCGGCTATGTAATAATGCCTCAAACAACCAGGCCTTTACCTGAGGATAAAGGCCCGGGTAGGGCATGCTGCACCAAGGGCCCTCAACTGCAGCAAGGGGAAGCACAGCTTCACCCTCAGTGACATCACAAGGTTCTACAAATGGTGGCAATGTAGTATCAGTATGGAGCACACTTAAACGTGGATATCTCTGGACTGCTGCCAGCTACCGGTAAGCCCAATACTTCATTTAAAAGAGCTTTTGATGGGCTTCCAAACTATGATGGGCACTCATTATACATGTTCCCCTTTAACTAAAGCCCTGTTGTAGACCCCAATACCAACACAGATACATAGACACTATCAGCAGATAAGGGCCTATGGCCCACCCAGTCTGCCCATTTGAGCTTGAAAGTTCCCTTTAATGTTTTTCTAGAAGTCTGTTGCCCCTTACCCCTGACCTCCAAAATTCCCGAATGTCTATCCCATGCATTCTTAAATCCTGTGATTGTTTCAGTCCCCACAACTTCCTCTGGCAGGGTGTTTCACTAGACCACCAGCCTTTCTGTGAAGAAATTATTCCTCACTTTTCCTCTGAATCACCCCCCTCCAACTTCATCCCATGCCTGCTACACAAGAAAGAGATGGAGTAAGCCTAGGATGACTCCGTCAGAAATCATAACATGTATCCACACAGAAAGGCAACACTCTCAACCAGGAACGAGCTGCAGCTCCCCCTACAGGATACAGAAGCAATTGAGGGTTTTCTCCAGGGTGCAGCCATCTTATGAAACTGCCATCTACTAAAGCAAAAGGCTTGCAGTCATGGTTAACTTGCACTGTCCATGACCCTCGATAGGCTTGCAACATTAACATTAACACCAGTCACGTTTAACTTGCACTGTCCATGACCCTCGATAGGCTTGCAACATTAACATGTACACCAGTCACGTTTAACTTGCACTGTCCATGACCCTCGATAGGCTTGCAACATTAACATGTACACCAGTCACGTTTAACTTGCACTGTCCATGACCCTCGATAGGCTTGCAACAGTAACATGTACACCAGTCACACTTAACTTGCACTGTCCATGACCCTCGATAGGCTTGCAACAGTAACATTTACACCGATCATGCTTAACTTGCACTGTCCATGACCCTTGATAGGCTTGCAACAGTAACATTTACACCGATCATGCTCAACTTGCACTGTCCATGACCCTCGATAGGCTTGCAACAGTAACATTTACATTGATCATGCTTAACTTGCACTGTCCATGACCCTCAATAAGCTTGCAACATTAACACTAACAGCAGTCATGCTTAACTTGCACTGTCCATGACCCGCTACCTCTGGACTCCTCCCCACTAGCACTGCCCTGCCACTGCCCACTAGCACTGCCCTGCCATTTTGCTCCCATCATCTACCAGACTGTACATGTATGAGTAGTTACCCCCTGCCTATCAAAACTCAGTTTTTCTATCTACATGTGTCTGTTGCTCTGATTTGCCTTACAATATTTATGATTCTGCTGCTCTGTTATACTGTAATGCTATATATGACTTTTATATTTTGTAATGTTGTTAATACTATTCCTTTTTTGTTTGTTTTCCACCTCTTGAATCATCTCCTCCCTCACCCCTAGGACGATCTGAAAATGAGCTTTTAGTAGCTCAGTATGTCTTTTAGGTGAAACTTTGAAATAAAGAAAATAAACATTTAAGAATGCATGGGATAGACATAAAGGAATTCTGGAGGTCAGGGGTAAGGGGCAACAGACTTCCTTGAAAACATAAACTGAACTTACAAACTTAAATGGGCAGACTGGGTGGGCCATAGGCCCTTATCTGCCGACACTGTCTATGTATCTATGTATGTATCTATAAACAAACTTGAATGTCTACCATTTTTTCTACTATTCCGTTAAATGTAAACTAAATATTTTATATAATTCCATACTTACATTGCTGTGCCTTTCTAAAAAGTACCTGCGTGCCCCCCCACTGACTCCCCCCCCCAAACTGCTGTATTTGTAACATCACAGTCTATTATTTCAATGGAGTGCACCATGATGTCATACAAAGAGTACTATGCAGGCAGCTGGGGGTGGGGGGGGCACAATCAAAGGACTTCATAAACTTCTTGGATAGGCTACCAAGATCCATTATATAACCCCTGGAAAGAAAAACTCAAAAGTCTAAGAGATGTGCTCTCTTGTACATCATTATGTCTGCCATTTCGTGTTTAAGGAAGTCCATATTGAAGCTGATGCCCTCTCTTTTGAAAAGCGGAGTCTTGATGAACACTGATATCACTCTTGGCTAGAAGGGAAGGATCAGACTGTATAGCACTAGATGGGTGTAGAAGAGCAAGACAAAAAATTCTGTTTTCACGTTTTCTGGTAGAAAAATTCATGCCCCTACTTCAGGGGATATCACAAAAAATTACAATAGTTATTAGTTCCATTGGACACTGGTCCGACCACAGTTCTGAAGTTTCCCCTGCTGTCACAAATGCCTGCCTGACCAGGACCACAGGGTTGGGCCCTATGGAGCAAGATACAGTTAAAGAAGATCATGTGACCTTGCTGGCCTGCCAGCATAGCGGTTAGTTTCTGCTCATGACCCGATGACCTGGATTGGGAACAAACCCAGAGAGTTGAAGGGCGGCTGGAGGAGAAGGATAGAACAACCCATGGACTGCTCTCCTTCTCCCGGGAGGAGGGAGGGAGGGGTAGAGTGTCCAGTGCTTGACAGACCCCTGGCGAAGGCCGGGGCACTCAGAGACGATTGGCACCTGCATGCTAGAGGGGCGGGGCAGATGCTGGACATCATTGCACGTCCCCGTGTCTGGGGCAGACCAAAAGATAGCTCTTGGCCACTTAGGATGACGCCCACCCCGGCACTTGGCCACTATGGCTCCCTGCCACTTCGCCAACCAACCACAGTTCCACGGCACCACCAGCCCCTGAACCCCACCTCTGGGGGAGCCAGGGAGGCAGTGTCAGCCGCCAACACCTTCTCCTGTCGTAGACAGGACAGACATGGTGCCATGGCCCCACCCTGGGGGGGAAGCCAGGGAGGCAATGTCAGCTGCCAACACCTTCTCCTGTCGTAGACGGGACAGACATGGTGCCATGGCCCCACCCTTGGGGGTATGCCAGGGGGTATCTGTGGAGGTCCGGCCATAGGGGAGCAAGGCAGGCGCTCGGAGCTGGAGCTGAGCAGCACAGAGGTCGATGACAAAAAGTATAATAAATAAAAAAAAAAAATAAGATCATGTGACCCTTTTTGTTCTATCATCTATTAATGATAAATATTAATATCTTTATTTATATAGCGCCTTTCAGCTATCAAGGCGCTGTGCAGCAAGAGTAAATAACACAGTAAAATCACAGAAAAAATAAGTACACACACTAGACACCCGCCCCACCCCCCAGGACTGCTGCCTACCTGTGCCATAGCTCCAGCTACTTTCCTCTGTTTACAAAGGTCCAGCCAAAATACCATCCCTCAACACCCATATCCCCCCACCACAATGGATCCGCATCTTCCTTCGCATGGATCCAGCATGGTGTGAGGTGTTCCTGGAGAGGTAGACTTGCTGTTGGAACACGGCTGGGCTGGAGGCTCCTTTGGACATGCTCCTCCCTTGTGTTTGCCACCTGTTATGGCCCTGCTTATCTCAGCAACATCCTTGCCATGGCAATACTAATGGGGGGAACATCATACGGTAACCCACACCATCAGCACCCCCAATACAACTCACTGCAATAGGTGTTGTAGCAGTAAGACAAACTGCACCCTCACCCTGAATTGCTCCCTGGACTCCCAAAATTACCTAAGCCTGGGATAAAGCTGGGTCTGTGGCACAAGCTTGGGTATCCTGCGTGAAAACATGACCCTGTGCCACTAGACTAGCTGGATAATGTGGATTCCTGATGCCAGCCACACAAATTTAAGATAACCAAACTGCTTGTGAAATGTTGTGAAAATCTAGCCCCACACTGTATGACTGTAAATACGGCGGTTGATGAGATGCGCTAGCGAGTAACATCGGTGGGAAACAAACATGATCACTGACTGAAAAATGGTTACCTGGGTAGGAGATATGGACTTGCTCAGGTTGAATTCCAATGGGTGGAACACCAAGTGCAGTAGATACAGCCAAGCAGACTGCCAACGAAGTCAGAAATGCTGGACACATCTTCTCTTTGGGCACCGCTGCTGTCTATGTTACTTCACTGAAGAAGAAGAAGACAACAAAACACACATGAATCTCTCTTCCACTAGACTGCACCTTGCTATGCAGACTCACCTGACAGCATAGCCTTTTTGTCCTCTGGAACACCATAAAAGTTAAACTGTATGGATCTGAAGAAACAAAAACCCTTACTACAGGTATTGCCTTTGACTGAGTGACAACTGTCACATGATGGCTGGACACAAAATTAATGCCTTTAAAAAGCCCGGCATCTAAAAAAGTTATAAAAAGGAGGACCACTCTGTTGTAGCAGAGTTCAATTTGTTTACATATGTGGCCTTTTTAACTAACTTACACTTAAATCGCCTGGTGGCATGTAACAAGTAGGGCACCCCACTGGGGCCACATGTCCCCTGTTCTTCCCACCAGGCATGCAGTCCCATGGCAGGTGATCCCCGTCAGCTCTGTATCCCCCTCAGTCTTCTTTCTCCAAGTCAGGAGTTGCCCTGCCCTTCCCTTATAGCCTTTCAGTTTCTAGTCTAACGCTGGTCAGCAGAAGGGGGGTTGTGTTATCACTGTACAGATTGCTGGTGAGACCAAACCTGGAGTATGTGTCCAGTTCTGGTGACCACATTTCCAGAAGGACACAGACAGGGTGGAGGCTGTCTGGAGGAGGGCAACTAAAATGGTTCATGGTCTGCATCAAAAGCCCTGTGAGGAGAGACTAAGGGGCCTCAATTTGTACACCCTGAAGGGGGGGGGATGGATATGATAGAGACCTATAAATACCTCATAGAGATAAATAAGGTACAAGAGAGAAGTATTTTTTTTAGAGGAAAAGATGCATGAGAACAAGGCGACGTGCAATGAAGCTGGAAGGGGGTACATTTAGGAAAGATGTAAAGAAGTATTTCTTCACTTAAAGAGTAGTGGATGCCTGGAACACTCTTCCAGTGGAAGCAGTGGGGGCAAAAACATTGGTGGGATTCAAGAATGCATGGGATAGGTATAAGGGAATCTTAGTGGAAAGCAAATGGGGGCAGAGCTGGAGATCAAGTAGGGTCTGCAGTGATAGAATAGGCAAGGAAAAAATGGGTCGACTGGGGGTGCCAAGCAGTTCTTATCTGCCATCAGTCTATGTTTCTAAGGCCTAGTTAGCTTTGTAAGAGGTTGTATTGTGAGGTTCCCCAGACATACAGTATATACAAATGTACAAACATATCTAAAAAGTTTGGGAAAGAAGAAAGACCACTGGTCCACTGAAGCTCCCCAACTCCCCCCCACCAGCTCAGAGGGAATACCCTGGCATCCCGTTTTCTTCAGAATATTTGTCTAATCTCAGTTTAAAGGTAGTTACCCTATTAGCTGATGCTTCCTCATCCTTTTCCCATTTCACCACCCTTTTATTTGCCTATTTCCCATCCCTTTTAAACAAATTCCCCACCTCATCCTCAAACCTCTTCTTCCTTTCTCCGTCTTCTGTTCACTCCTTTCTGTTGAGTTGGGCTGGGTGAGACTGGAGGAGGATAGGAGGGTCCATTACCTTAATTTTATGTATAAATGTTATAGTACCTGGACACTTACTCAAGCATGTAAAGCAGAGTCCCGGTAGTGCTGAGGGTTGAGGCGCTGGATGCCACACCTCAAGGCCATGCCGGGTGACCCAGATTTGGGAACAGACCCGCGATGCCAGGGTCAGCAGGGAAGGAGGATAGAGCATCTAGAGGACTGCTCACCTCTCCTGGGGTGGGCTATAGGTTGCCTCACTGTAGCAGCCCCGTGGAGACTGGGGCACTACAAGGAGCGCACTGTAGATGGGGAAAATATGCAGAAAATGGCCACGAGTCAGCGGATGACAGCGGCCCGCCTCCCTGTCACGAGGCTGGGATGAACCTCAATGCACTCGCCTGTGTAGATGTGAGGAAGTGCCTCTGCAGACTCTAGTCTCTCCTGGTTGCCCTGACGAAAGGGGGCCCCCGATGAAGGGGTACGTCAGGTTAGCCGAGCGGTGAGGGCAGCGGACAGCAGGAAAGGGAGAGCAGTAGGGGTGGATGGTCACACGAAGGAGTGGGCAGCTGGTGGAAAGGGAGGATAAAAGGAACATGCAAAAAAACAAAAGAAAACTTTAAGCAAAGAAGTATTGAAAATTCACTTAGAGCAGTAGGTGGGGTTGAATTTCTGCCACCCAGAAATTTTGGAAGTTGGCAGATCCCATTTTTTCAGTATGGGCCCATAATTTTAGGACAATATACCTTCACATTTAAGATCAACGGAGGGTAAAATAGGTGTAAATAAAATAAAAAAGTGCTGTTGTGAACAAGCGATAGGGGACATCTCATGCTGTTCAGTAACCGAAGTAGGCTGACTTTGCCTATTCTGTGATGTACGTAATATTTTGCAGATACCTTTTCCTTCATATATGAACATTCATGTGTAGATCAGGTTTGACTAGTTCTAGTAATTCATGCAGTATGTTTCCCATATGTGTGCCTTACAACTGAAACTGCTGATCTCGACTCCGCCTAGTATTTCTAGTTATGAATAATTCTCCCATGATATCTCATGCATCACGGTGTATATATGTCTGTTTTGTAGAACTGTAATGTCTGATCCTAGCTCCATTTAGCAAATGCAGTCATGAATAATTTACTGTTTTTCTAAATGTGTTATAGTGAAACACAGTATGTGAATAATGTAATTTTTTTGTGCCATAAGGATGCCACTGGAAGTGAGCTCTGCTCAATTGAGTTGCCAATTCATATTATAAGAATACCATTTTTTACTACTACTATTTCTGTTCACTACATTTTAAGACATGTATTAGTAAAATGACTCATTGCTACTGTTCTGTTTGTACTTTGTGTGATGGTCTTTTGCAGTCAGTTCATCTTTTGTCAGATATGTTATTTTTAAACAACTGAAGATAGAAGGCTGACAGAAATCTTTTTCTGGTTATGAAATAATATATGGAAGTGAAAGGCCATGGTGCTTCTTTACCATTATACTGTAAATTAAATGTAACTATTGAAAAGTCTTAAGATACTGAATGTGAGGCAAATTAATGATTGTACTGTATCATACAGACTTCCTTGGATAAATTAACCTCCTATAATCCAGGGTGTCAGTGTGTTTTCACACACACCTGTTTTCAACTATGCACGTCCCATTAAATGTTGCATTACACTTTGGGTATATAAGGGTGCTCACATTTGTAACTGTTATTCCTTGACAAAGCCCTGGCTAGGGTGAAACGTTAGCGGTCCTCCCACTGGCTTCCTGCTACTGTTTGTGTATTGGAGCTTTGAACATTTAATAAAAGAAGAACCTGATGGAATCGAAAACAAGGTCTTCTTGTGATTTGTTCGGTGAGTGACCAGGTTGTTTTTTTTTTTATTTAATTTTTATTAATTTTCAGAATACAAAGAGTCAGGAGTACAGGCATAAGCAGTTAATACGCTTGCATGATCTCATGACAATGAAGAAAGGTTAATGTCTGGCTTAATAAAAGAATCCATCTGAGACAGATTGTCTGGCTTCCATTATTAGATCTCAGTACCCATATTGCCAAGCTATGTCTGTGCTCTATTTCCGCTATGCAGCTGACAGGTTTAACTGTGACACCTCAAGGCCTTCATGTTTATCTGAGATGTCCAGTGTGAGTCCATGGTTGTGCCTATAAAAGGCGCTATAGAAATAAAGATTACTTTGTTTTGCTATGAAGCAGAACCTGATAAGTCCCGGTGCTCATAGGAGGCGCATAGGTTTCCACAGCATTGGCACTCTCAGGTATACTGTTTCCTGTATCGAGGATGATAACAGATAGTAGTAGGAGAAAAGGTAGACAGAAAGCTCAGGAGAGCTACAGGAAGATAATGGAGCAGAAAAAGAGGAGGGGGTCGCCTCCCGCAACAAAATCAGGGTTGCTGTCCAATTGATGTAGCACCCACTTCTGCCACCTGGTTTCAAAAAGGCTTGTCTTGCTAGCCAGGATATAGGTCAATCTTTCCACACTGAATAGATTTCCAAGAGTATTTTCCACCAGCTGGGTAATCACTTTTTTCACTGCCAGAATGAGGATCAACCACAGTTTCAGGGTTGAGCCCCATAGGGAACTCCCTTCATGGGGGATGGCCAACAGAATCAATGACAAGGTTACCTCACCAGCACTGCTGAAGATTTCCTATAATTTCTGAGTTACTCCCTGCCAAAATGACCAGAGGAGTGAGCAATCCCAAAGGATGTGGGTAAGATTAGCAGGGACTTGCCCACATCATCTCCAACAGAAGCCCTCAGTTGTGCCGGCATATTTTGCTATGATTTCTGGGGTGTGGAAAAAGTGGCATCTGGATTTCCATAAAAACTTATGCTAACTAGTGGCTGGGGTTAGTCGGTAGGCCAGGAGAGCAAATTTATGCCAGGTACTCAAAGAGTAGGTCACTGCCAGTTCCTTGTTCCAGTGCTACAGCAATGAATCTGTTGTGTCTGGGGAGGAGTCCTGAAGGGTTTTATAAAGTTGACCTATAAGGTGAGTCCAAGTCCTCCTTCAAATGACATATAAAGCAGCATTCCATCGAAAATGTTTTCCCAAAAAGCTAGTTTCAGTTACATTTAAGAAAAATAGTAGTATACCCACTAAATGTACTTGTTTAGGCACCTCCTAGCTGCACACCATGGGTGGAATATTCAAAAGGGTTGCACATGGCGCAACAGGGTTGTGACATGCGCCCAGCCCTGTCTTGGTACTTAATATTCAAAGGAGCATGTAGCGCTGAGCAACCCCGATGCCAAGGCACATCGGTAATGTATGCGCGGCGAAATGCGGGGCGTGCTCGATATGCAGCACATCCAATATTCCAGCCCAGGATGTGGCGATGTTGGTGCAACTCCGCCTTGCACCACTCAGGGGGCACAAAGATGTGCCTGGTAAATCCAGGAGCAAGTCCTGGCCACCCACAGAGAGCTGCCGTGTGCAGGGTACAACAGGCTGCCAGCCGTGTTGTGGCCGCCCACCCAGAACACTGTCCACAAGCTCCCTGTCCAGGGGCGTTGTACCCTTCGCCCGATCTCGGCATAAGTACCTAGATATCCTGGTGGTCCAGTAGACCACTCTCCTTTGCCGATCAGGGAATGAGTAATGAATATCCCTGGTGGTCCAGTGGACCTCTCCTTCACCAATTGCAGGCATATGTACTTTGCATCCTTGGTGACCAGTGGGTTCTTTCAGTGCTCGGTCATGGCGATACATCCATTTCCGGTTCTGCGATACTTATCTCGTCTACTGAGGTCTTCGCCACCTGGCTTTCACAGCAGCGTAAGATTAGCTTCCCTCGCTGCTTCATTTCATAGAGAATAGACATTGTATGTTTGTTGTTCATTGCATGTTACTGCATGCATAGACATTGTATTATACAGCCCGGCGAATGAACACGTCATCTGCCATCGGGCCTGTGTAGTATAGTATGGTCTGTACGCCCATTAGCCCATGCAGCGGAGCAATAGGCATACAGACAGTACTGTTCTCTGTCAGTTGATGGGTGGTCGGGTGCATGCGTGGTGGCTAATGCCACCCGCCGTGACTGGGAGGGTGCTGGGTGGTGGGGACCCCAGTGGGCGGTTGGGGAGGGGTACCACTGGACCACCAAGAGTGGGTTCGCTATATCCACCCGCGATCGGGCGCTGGGGGGTGTCCACTGGACCATCAATGATATTCATTACACATGCCCGTGATCGGGCGAGGGAGAACGGCCCACTGGACCACCAGGATGTCTCACACCATGCCCGATCGGCTTAGGGAGAGTGATCCACTGACCACCAGGATATTTTATCATCATGCCCGCGATCGGGCGAGGAGAGCAGTCCACGGAACCACCAGGAATATTCATTAATCATGCCCGCGATCGGGCGTACAGGTGCAGGGCCACCAAGGGGCTGCAGGGCGTCGGTCCCTGACGACTGCAGCCTGGCAGTGCACCTGGCACAAGTCACTGGGGATCGGCGCACCACATGGAAATAGGGCCATAATGACATGCAAGTGGCCCCGTTTGCGCCTTGTACGCATAATGGACTCATTTGCATGCCCAGCACTGAATATCATGGTTGATGCACCTAGCTCAACCACACTTGCGCTAGTGCATCCCTTGGCTCCCCTCCTGCCACTTGCGCTGGCACAGTGCCACTGCGCCATGCGCATTGCATGCTCCCTCTGTGCCATATTCAATGGTGCTGAGCCATGGTGCAGCACCGTTGAATATCACCTGGTCCATGCCCTGGCGCAGCCCAGTTGTGCTGCACCCAGGCTTGCGCCCCTGCCTGGCGCAGTCTGAATATCCCACCCCATGAGTCTTTTTTATTTTTTCAGTCCTAAACCTTGCCAGGCTTACAATGCCATTTCTTTGCAAAATGTGGCAGCCATCTTTTTTAACTGAGAAAAAATTCAATCAAAACATTTATAAAATACTCACATTTTGCTGGAATTAGAAAATTGTACCACCAAATAAAACTGGAAAATGTCTGGAATCTTTTATAGTGAAAAAAGTTAAGGTCAAATTTTTTGCCCAGTTTCGATGCACTGCTGCTTAATTATCAACATAAGCAGGGTAAGTCTGTCAGGTCGATAATACATGACCACACCTGTAAGTACCTCAGGATGTTTCTCTTTGATGTCACTACACATCTGAACACGAGGCAAGGCCAGCACACTGGGAAGTAGAAAGGATCAGCTGGTTATCTCCTCAGGCCATTTTATGATCCTATCGCTCCCGACAGAGACAGCATTAAAAATTGTGAATAGCACCTCAGCAGACTTACACAGGGCGCAGGTAATGGCATACGGGTTTCAAGACATCCACATTATTATGGCCCGTTATTCTAGCACATTCCTTTAGTCTGGAATGGCTTTTATTTATCTGAGGAACATCAGCTGGATTTGTACTCTTATCCTCCCCCGAGGCCTTGCCCTCTCTGGTACACCCTTTTGTGACCTCACGGCTTGATTACTGTAACACCCTCTACCTTGGGATCAGTGGAGGTATGCTGCAGCACCTGCAGTTGCTGCAGAATGTGGCTGTGAGGTTGCTGACTGGCTTCTCGAGGATGAGCTGTATCTCCCCACCGCTGCGGGAGCTGCACTGGCTGCTGGTCAAGTGGCATTATCTCCTACAAGGCTGGGTTACTAACCTACAAGGCCCTATGCAGTTCAGGTCCGGGCTACCTGCACCATCTTGTACGCCGTTATCTGCCTGTGTGCCCCCTCCTCTCCACTGAGGAGGGTCTCCTGGTTGTTCCCAGGGTCAGACTCAAAACTTCTGAGGACAAGTCCTTTGAAGTAGCAGGGCCAGTATTATGGAACTCGCTCCTGAGGGACTTGATGGAGGCCCCCTCAGTGGAGGTCTTTAGCAAGGGGTTAAAAATATCCTTTTGCTCAAGCATTTGGTGACTAAAATATGTTATTTATCAAGAATATCAGTTATTTACTCTGGTGCAATCTGACTGCTGGTTATTTATTTCTGGGTTGTGGCTGTTATTTATATAATTTGACAGCTTTTTATTTCACAGTATTCATTCATTATGTTGCTTGCACACATGTGCAAGAAACATAGTGCCATCATCCGAGTTTTTGGAGGTGTGGCAGCCCTCTTCCAATTCAGTCAGTGTGTTTGCAGGCGTGGCCGCAGTTCTCCAATCAATGCTACAGCTGTCTATGACAGCAGTTGAAAATGCAGTGGTTGTACAGTTGAAAGGGAGAGCTATGCTTCAGTGAGCAGCGATAAGATCGCATGCTCATCCGCGCTCCCCCCCCACACACGCACACACGCATACTGCGTGCTCATGCTCCTCACCCACGCACACACTGTACAACCGATGGGGGTGCCCAATCCCCTGTCGGCTGTGCTGCACTCCCTCCCCAACAGAGTTCTAGGTGCCACGCTGGGAGCCCACCCCAGCGTGGCAGCAGTCTGTATGACCGACGGGGGTGCCCAATTCCCCGTCGGCTCTACTGCTTCCTCCCCTTCCCCTGAGACTATCGGGTGCCACGCTTGGAGCCCACCCCAGCTGTGAGCAACAGGGCCTATGGCCAACGGAGGTGCCCAATCCCCGCCGGCTCCACTGCCCCACCAACAGTCTTTCAGCGCCACACGCTACGCCCACCCCAGCATGGAAACATCCCACGAGTCCAAGTTATAAAAAGAACCTGAAAGAAAAACCTTCCTCGCTGCTGTCTTGACCCTCTCCCACCCGCACTCCACCCACTGCACCCTGCCTTCCTGCACCCCCCCCTCACCCCATACTTACCTCCGAGTCCAGCGCGATGATCTCGGTGGACCAGGAACTCATCTGCACTTTTCAAAGCCGACCGCGAACTGAGGAAATGCCGGTGTCGTGCTGGATTGGTTCCAGGAACAGGAATGGTTCCAGGATCGAAGAGCGCATGTGTGAGCGCGATATCAAAGACCGGGAAAAAAAATGCTCGAACGGTTCCAGGCACATTTATCAGAGAGCCTTGTACAGTGTTTTACAATGGCTCGTTTCACAAACAAAGTACAATGAAAATATCTCAGGCAGTGAGCTGCTCATAATGATTAAATTACAAAGAGGTCAGTGAGGGTGTTATTCCTCAGAGCACAATACTTATCAGTTGAATAAGTAAAAAATCCTAACAATATTTGCACAGCAGAAACTTGTAATCTTTTTCTGGTAATACACAACAGCAATTTGAGAGTACATACTTATCACAGGGAGTCAAAGTATCACAGTAAAACAAGCTGTCAAAGAAATTTGTTTTAATTGTATACTGTACTACTTCCCATGAGCACTTTCAATGCAGAGTCAGAAACTACACATACCAGAAAGTAACTGTGTAGTAATTCCTGGTTTGATATATATATATATTTTAATAAAGTTGTATATTAAACTCATTCTGTCAGTGTTGTGTTTTTTTTGATAATTTGATGTGGTGGAATCATTCAGACTATAGAAATAAATCCATTCATAACACGCTATATAAGGGCATGCATTCCTCCGCTGTCACCTTGCTATGCTGCTGTGTGATGAGAGGTAGTGCTGTGAATGAACAGGGGTATTGAGTTGGCTCTAGTGGTCGAATTTGATCGATTAATTGACCTAATTTAATTAGGGGTGTTATCATTTGGTCTTATATTTAAATAATACAGCTTACAATATTTATTTTTCTGAGTTTTATTCCTGTGTTTATTCAGCTTAACTGTATTCTAAAGAATAATTGTTTGTTGTCTTCAATTTATTCTGTTCACACCTATTTAAATTTAATCAGTAATTTGAATTCGAAAAAATAACAGCCGAACTTTGAGAAATAATGTGTGACATGAGATTTCAAGATATTTTCAGATATCTGAGCGAAGGTGTTTATCCTGATGATTTCACTGAAAATAAGAAGAGAGGTCTGAGGAAGTATGCGGCAAGATTTATTATTGAAGGTAAATGTTATGTATAGGATTATACATATTCTCAGTAATTTGTGTAATTTTTGTGTAACTTTGTACTACTTGGTGGGATGGGACTGACATACAGATGGGGTTGAAAGAGGATTTTTTTTCCGGGGTGGGGGAGTATTAGTACCTTAAGAAGTACTCCCATCCTGGCGTAGACTATTCTTTCTATATACTGAAGCATCATGTCAGTGTTTTTGAATTAAGAGTTGTTGGTGGTATATTTATTTATTTTTAAACCACCATAAATCAACAGACAGGATGAAAGGTCAGGTCGGGGTGGGTAGGTGGGATAGTGATTACAAAGACATGATAACTGGGTAGGAGGTAACATACTAAAATGGCAGCAGAATAGGACTAACAGTCTTTCGTGTCTGCTCGTTTGGTGAGCCCCCACCCTGGGAGCTGACCTTGCTGCCCCCACCCCGGCTTCTCCCTTCCCAGTCCCGGATATTCTCACTGCACTGGTTTTTGCTTCCAGAACCCTTCCCCTGTACCTGTCCCACCCCCTCTTGAACCACTCCACTGTTTCAGCCTCCACCAGCCCCCTGGGCAGCACATTCCAAGGCTCCACCACCCTCTTAGAGAAGAAGCACCTCCTCCTTTCCTCCCTGAATATCCCCCCCTCCAGCTTCCATCCAAGCCCTCTAGTTGCCCCCATCCTTCCTTCAGAGCACGCTGACTGCTCCTCTCCTATTTATCCTCCTCATATACCTGAAGACCTCTATCTTGTCCCCCCCGGTCCCTTTTCTCTTGCAATGTGTACATATTTAGCTCTTTCAGCTTCTCCCCATAGGCTCTGTCCCCCAAGCCCTAAATCATTTTGGTTGACCTCCACTGGACCCTCTCCAGGAGTTCAATGTCCCTGTTTAAATGTGGCCTCCAAAACTGCACGCAGTACTTGAGGTGCCGCCTTACCAAGCAGTTATACAGTGGGAGTATCACTTCCCTCCTTCTGGAGGTGAGCCCTCAGGCGATGCATCCAAGCATCCTGTTGGCCTTTGCCGCTGCTCTCCTACAAGTCTCCAAGTTGTTAATCTTGACATCCACCACCACCCCCAAGTCCCTCTCTGCCATCAAAACTTGTAGCATCCCTCCCCCCACCAGGGTGTACACTTGGCCCAGGTTTCTGGCTCCCAGGTGCAGTACCTTGCATTTCCCTGCATTGAACCTCAGTATCCGCCTTCTATACCATCTTTCCAGAGAATCCAGGTCCCCCTGTAGGGCCACCCTCCCCTCCCCCCCATCCACCACCACCCCCAGTTTTGAGTCATCCGCAAAGAGACTCGTCTCACTCCCGATCCCTAATGGACTCCACTAATGACCCTCCTTGGGGATGAGACTATCCCCCCAACCATGACCCTCTGTGTCCACTCCAAGAGCCGGTTCCCTATCCATCTGATCATCCATTTTCTCACCCCCATTTTTCCCAGATTATTCAACAGGCCTCCATGAGGAACAGAGTCAAATGCCTTGCTGAAGTCAAGAAAGAGGATGTCCACTGGTCTACCCAGGTCCAAGGCACTCGTCACCCATTCATAGAACTCCACAAGGTTTGTCTGACATGATTTCCCTGGGATGAATCCATGCTGTCTATCGTCCAGTCACCCCAACTTTTCCAGGTCCCCCCCAGTCTCTCCTTGACAATGCCCTCCATCACCTTGCCCACCACCGATGTCAGGCTGATGGGCCTGTAGTTCCCTGCCACTTCACTTGATCCCCTCTTGTGGGTAGGCACTATATGTGCCACATTCCAGTCCTGGAGCACCCACCCTGTCCTCAGAGAGATGCTGAAGAGCTCCACCAGGGGGTTCTCCAGGACATCCACCAGTTACTTAAGCACTCTGGGATGTAATTTATCCAGACCTGGTGCTTTCTCCATTCTAATGGACCTGAGGGCTTGCCTCACTCTCTCTGCCGTGATCTCCACCTCTGCTACCTCTTCCCCTTGCTTTGCCTTCCCCCCCACCTGCCAGTGATGCCTCCCCCTCCCCAGACCAACTGATCGGTAAGGGTCCCCCCCTCTTCAGTTTCACTGTCTCCTCCCATGTATGATGCAGCCCCAAAAATGATGGGAGAATGTGGGGTGGGCACGGTCAACACGGAGAAGGCAACACACGACACCATGATAGATGGTGGAGCAAGGAGTCTGCTTGGATGGGGGGGGATCTGAATAAAAAGGAAGAGAACCTGGCCTGGCGGTGGCAATGGTTTAGTTACTGGATACCACACCTTGCACCACTGTCGAATGAAAGGAGATGGTGTGACTGGAGGAGAGACGGTTATGGGAAGGTGAAGGATGGGAGGGTATAACTATTGGTATTGCAGGGAATGGGGGCATTAAATCAACAGTAATGTTGATATGAGATGGGCTGGAAATTAGCAAGGGAATGTCAAATGGGAATAGCAGTAGGAAGTAGTCAATCTTGGAAGGGGATCAAGTTGGATAGGAGGAATAAGGTAGAGAAAAGGGGTGTGGCAGAAGTAGGTGGTGCAGATACAGAACTCACACAGGGTGCAGCTTGCAGTGGTAATGGGCATTGAATAACAAATACAGGGTCGCTGAAGGGTCCTTATAATGGAAAGGGGTAAGGGAGGGGGCGTGCA
The DNA here is from genome assembly GCA_016271365.2 of Neoceratodus forsteri. Classification (NCBI taxonomy): domain Eukaryota; kingdom Metazoa; phylum Chordata; order Ceratodontiformes; family Ceratodontidae; genus Neoceratodus; species Neoceratodus forsteri. The sequence goes on along the minus strand of CM028134.1, from coordinate 1,096,894,651 downwards.
CTTTTCCTAGTGAGTCTATATTGAAAAGAATGAGATGGGCAGAAGGGGGGAAGGTAGAAAGGTCTGGACAGGGGAGCCTAGTGAGCTCACCTCCTACCCTAGACATAGGTAAAGGCATAGGCGTAGTTACCCTGGGAGGGTGCAGGCAGAGTGGTCTGACTGTAATACCGAATGCACTACCACCCAATAAGAGTAACGAGGATAAAGGGTGCGTTCTACCGAGGAGGGACACAGGCTAGAAGGTGGTCTATCTCAATGCAAGAATCCTTGGGAGCAGTATAGTTTCAAGCCTGCACAGGGCGCCGGGGTTGAGGTGCTGGATGCTACAACTCTCCCATGCTGGCGACCCGGGTTCAGAAATGGACCCAGATCAGCAGGGGTGGAGAGGGGTTGAGTGTCCATGGACTGCCTCTCTCGGGAGTTGAGTCAGATTTGGTGAGCCCTGCAAATGAGGAGATGCCATGAATTGAAATAGGGGTGGTGTGCAGGTGGCCCACAATTTTTATGAGAAAAGAGAAGAGTGATGTCACAGTTCAGCAGGATTAGGATTGGGTGGTGGGGTGGACTCAGGAAGTAGGGAAACATGCAGAGGTACTTAATGCCATTTCACGACTCGGGATGGAGCTGTGATTACTGTCAGGAGTGGAGTTTATTGTCGAATCAGCTGGGGATAATTTTACAGGGGGCTGCTGTTGAAGGAGCCGGAGTCTCATAGAGGAGGGAGGCATGGGTGCTGCGTCGGCATCTGAAGTGGGCACCGGGGGCACTGGTTTTGGACTTTCCGGCTACTTTAGTTGGCAGTGATCTAGGGTTGTGGGTGATGAGAAGAGGGCATCAGAGAGGAATACCTAGCAGATGCATTCAGCGGTAGGCCATGGTTTGCGTGAGCTGTTCTTCTGGAGGAACTATCGGGAGTGAGTGTGCAAAACTTGTACTGCGGTTATTCTACAGATAGGTGGTTTCGTGGTTATTTTGAGATGTGAGGTGGAACAATCAACATATGGAAAGCATGCGTAGGGAGGGGCTGCTCAGAGTGAGCAAAATAGGGGTTGGAGAGAGTGAAACAGGGTCAGCATCTGTCTTACAAAGTGTTTCATCCTATTATACCCTTGAGATTATGTGGAAGAGGATGGTGGGGGTGGGATCAAGTGGACAGAGAGGGTTTGGTCAGTAGGAAGAGGCAGCATGTGAACAGAGCATTTGGTCAGTAGGCAGATGTGGGAGGGAGACGAGGAGGAAGCCTGAACCAAATGAAAGTATGGAGGAGGGATGGACATGAGCCTAAGTTGGTGGGAAATGTGATACATAGGGGTGGGGGTGGGCTCTGAATTAGGACAGTGTGGAAGGAGGAAGGATTGGTGATGTCCCGGTGTCCAGGATGGGATATAAATCAATGATGAGTGTGCAGTAGAGAGTTATGTAGTCAGGTCAGCTTCGAGACATGAATCACTGGGTGATTTGTGTGTGTGTGTGTGTGTGTGTGTGTATGTTGAAAGGGGTTCACGTTATTCAGTTCAAAATGAGGGTGAAGTTGGGGGATGTCAGTGCAGGCATCTTTGGTGGGGTGATTGGATGTACAGGATGTGGGCGGCCATATCATTAAATTCGGCATGGAGGTTCAGAGTGTGCCTGGTTTGTTTTAGACTGTAGGGTCTTATGAAGGAGATCAGGGGGATTAGAAGGCAGTTGGGATGGGTGAGGGAAGGGGGGGTAATTTAGGGGATGTGTACCTAGACGTTTTGGACTCTTACAAAAGGGCATATATCAGAGGACTGGTGCACCATATTATCAGTTGAGATGAGTTGGAAGTTGGAATAAGAAATGTGCATCGGGGGGGCTGGGCAGAGGGAACATATGAGGGAGGGATGGTGATAGATTATAATCTGGGGTCAAGCATCACACTTTCACACCGATTCACCTTAATATAACATGAGCCTAGGCTGGAGAGAAATATGGTAGGTGGATTGCTGGGGGGATGTTGGGGCAATGAGGGAGGCCGGGATTGAAGGAGGAAGGACTGGGATTGGGCCGGTGTCTAGGCAGGGATTGACAATCAAGGGGTGGTGGAGGTAGAGAGTGGGTGAAATGTCAGCAGCAGGTAAAAGGATTATGGTAGAATATGTACCGGAGGGTGCCCCTCCATCTGATGGGGAGGAAGGAGCAAGCAGGGGGTTGCTGAAAGTAAGAGGAGTCTGGATTGAAAAAATAAGGGCCTACAAATACTCACAGGTGGACGTAAGTGGGAGGTCCCAAGCAGGGGGGTTGATGACAGGAGGAGTCTCGATGGATAAAAAGAAAAAGTTACTCACCGCAGTAATCTTCTTTCTTCCATGGGGTCCTTTAGCATCAGTAACTTTTTGCACTTAGCTGGCTAGCAGCAATTGCCTTGGAGTTGTGTCTGTAAGAGATTTTTTAATGAGTGATGGCCAGCCAATGAAAATACAGGAGAGGGTGTGAACTGAGTGAAAAGCTGTTGACTGCTTCAGAATTTTTTCAAGGGTAAATGATGGCAAATCTCCCAAAAATGAATTAACAGGATTAAAAAAAATGCACATGTCCAAAAGTGAAAATAGAAACAGCAACACGAGGTAAAAAACGCATCAATAACAAAACGCCAAATTTGGTAAAAGGTGACGTAAGAGCCCTTCACCGACAGGTGAACCGGGGAAGAAGGGTGAGAGCTTACTGATGCTAAAGGACCCAATGGAAGAAAGAAGGTTACTGTGGTGAGTAATTTTTTCTTCTTACCCCAAGAACACTTTAGCATCAGTAACATTTTGCAGATTACCAAGCAGTACCAAGTGGGAGGCGGGCAGAGAAACTACTTAGGAAAGAGGCTCTGCAGAACTCCCCTACAAAAATTTGGCATCAGACCTGTTCTGCACATCCAAACTGTAGTGTTTCACAAAGGTGTGCTCAGATTTCCAGGTAGCTGCTTTGCATACATCCAGTAGGGGAATGTCCCTTGATGCTGCAAGCGAGACTGCAGTGCCCCTGGTGGAATGGGCCCTGAGCCCCATTGGAGGATGTTGACCAGCTTTCTCATATCAGAATCTAATACAAGAGACCAACCAATGAGAAATAGTTCTCTTGGTACATGGTCTTCCTCTGCCTACTTTCCTGTAGGTGAGCAACATCTGAGTGGAAGAGCCTCTGGACTGTCTAGTATGCTCTATGTAGCGAATGATAGCTCTTTTGACATCCAAGCTGTGGAGCCTTTGCTCGACAGGAGTGGACGGCTCAGTAAAGAAGACAGTCAGAGTAATGGACTGGTTAAAGTGAAACTCTGAAACCACCTCTGGTAGAAATTTCCTATTTGTCCTGAGCTCGACTTTATTGTTGTGAGGGATGATGTAATTCGACTCAGTGCACAGGGCGTGTAGCTCTGAAATCCTCCTGGCAGATGCTATGGCTATCAGGAATATGGTCTTCCAAGTTACAAACTTGATGTGGGTCATGGATATAGGCTCGAAAGGTGGATTCATGAGCCCATCTATGCAAAGGTTCAGGCTCCGATGAGGAACAGTATCCCTGGTTTGAGGCTGGAGGTGCAAGATGCCTTTGAAAAACTGTTTAAAAATGTCATGGGGAAAAACTGATGTCTTCTTTCCCACCGAAAGGTAGGCTGAAATTGCCGCCAGGTGTAGGTTGAGTGAAGATGGTTTCAAGCCTGACGCCTGTAGGTGTATCAGGTAGTCTAGCAGCTGAGGGTCTGAAGCCGATAGGGGTTCGACCTTTTTGCTTCTGCACCAGATGGAAAACTTTTTCCATTTGGCTGCATAAGTCTTCTTAGTGAACGTTTTTTTAGCCATCCTCAATATCTTAAGGACCTGTTTAGAGTACTGTGAGGATGGAAACTCTTAACTCCTCAATAACCAGGCTTTGTGGTGAAGAGAGTGTACCTCTGGGTACTGCACTCTCGTCTGAGGAAGGGTCAGCAGGGATCGAGTTGGAGGCAGCCAAGTGGGCCTGTTGCAGGAAATTGAGAGGAGGAGAGGGTACCAGGCTTGCCTGGGTCAGTCCGGATCCACTATGATCATGGAAGCAGGCTGCTGCCTGAGTTTCAGCAAAACCCTGAATATCAGGGGAAAGGGAGGAAATGCATATAGGAACCTCCCTGACCAGTCCAGGATCAGGGCATCCAGAGGAACTGTTCCCGGAACTGAGGGCCTGCAACAGTACTGAGGAAGCTGAAAATTGAGAGGCGAGGCAAACAGATCCACATCTGGTGTGCCCCACTGCCTGAACATTGTGGCTAGTACTTGCTTGTTCTGTGTCCATTCGCTCTGACCTTGACTGATGCGGCTTAGAGCATCCGCCAGAGTACTGAGTTTTCCTGGGAGGTGAATAGCTGAGAATGCTAGAGACCAGAGCTTCCAAACAGAGTATTCCTGATCTGGTACCACCCAGCTTGTTTATGTAGAATATTGCAGTGGTGCTGTCCATTCGAATTTGAACTGCCTGCCATTCTATGCTGGGAGCGAAAGCTTTGAGAGCTAGTAAGACTGCTCTGAGTTCCAAAAGATTTATGTGCAACTGTGACTCTTGGGGAGTCCAGCTGCTACTAACTGAGGCACAGTCTAGATGAGCTCCCCAGCCCAACAGGTAAGCATCTATGGAGATCACCTCTGTGGGAATAGGAGCTTGAAAGAGAACCCCTACGCTCAATAAAACATCTCTTGCAGGCACACATCCGGGGCAATTGCACCTAGCCAGCTAAGTGCAAAAAAGTTACTGATGCTACAAGGACTCCTGGGGTAAGAAATGGCTATCTAAAAGGGGGTTGGACAAGGGTGATACTGTTGGGAGTCTCCATGACCATGGGTATCCAGTGTGAGGGAGAGGGGGAGAATAAACGCAGCCCAGTCAAGGCTAAATGTATGCCAGTACTATACGTAAATAAAGATAAATTTCAGCTATACTTGCTGAAACTGAATTATGGGTGATCCATGGACTTCCTATTACATATGGGGACAAATAACTTTGTAGGGAACAATTAGCTAGCTTGAAGGTGGTGTGGATGCAATTTGGGAAACTCTGCAAATGAGGGGAGGGAAGAAATTGAAAATAGGAGTGGTATACAGGCCCCTGCAATAGAGGAGAATATGGAGGAAAATTTTGAGATTATCAAGGGTCACTGTGACCTCTGAAAGGGTAGGATGGTGGTCATGGATTATCTTTATATGCCGTGGGTGGATTGGGACACCATGACATCCTCTGTAAACCAGGAACAGAGATTGATGGATGTCTTTCAGGATGCCTTTTCTGGTACAGCAGGTATGATAAATGAGGGACACAGTCTCCACTCCTCTAGTGGGTTAGGGAGATGTGGAAATGGGTCACCAAGTAGTGTGCAGGAGCTGAGAAATGGGAGCTCCAGGAGGGAAAAGGGGTGGAAAGTGGTCCAGATAAATTCCAGGAGCGTAGATTATAAAATGCCTGAGCTCCAGTCGATGCTGATTGAGGGGGAGGTAGATGTGGCAGCAGTCACTAAGACCTGGGCCACTCAAGGGCACGAGTGGGACTTAAATCTGGAGGGCTATACTATGTTTAGAAAATGGGCAAAGACAATTCTCTCTTCTGATTGGCTGAGACACTTATTTAGGTGGGCACCTATCAGACAGTAGATGCCCACCAAATAAAAAGCCCCAGCCTAAGCCTGCCTGATAGCCAGCAAAGCATCTGTGTGCCCAGCACTCTGCTTCCTCATTGGCTAAAGTGCTGGGTACACAATATCAAACTGCCGCCATTTTTTTCCCCTCGGTAAGAGAGAGCCGACACTCATCCCTCTGTCTCTCAGAAGCCAATAAATATGTCTGCAACCATGCCAGCATACTTAAACTGGGAAGTCACACTTCTAAAGTAAACAACAAAACACTGCCTCACTCCTGCTGCTCCCAAAAGCTGTGTGTGTGTGTTAATGTTGTTGTTTGCAGGATTAGTATGACAACCAGGTCAAACTACACAGGCGCCAGTAGGAAAAAAGTCCCTAGTAAAAAACAAAAAAAACACATTCTAATGGAGGTGGAGGAACTATTTTATTACTAAACCTATTGTAAACTAATTTTTAATTAATATTTCTTTATTAAACTTATTTTGTTTTACAGTGCTCATTTTCTAAGTGAAATAATACCCTCCAGGGTGGGCAGTATTGTGCTATATCGGACCTTCCAAGGTCTATAAGGCCCTCTGCCTGTGGCGTCGAGCCTCATTACACCCCTGGGCGGACCGGTATAGCACAATACCGCCCACCCTGTTGGGTATTATTGCTTGCTTAGAAAACATAGGAGGGAAGGAAGGGGGGTGGTGTAGCACTGTTAGTCTGAAATGGCATGGGTATTGGATGGGTAGAGGAGGCAGAGTGGAATGTGGAGGCTATTTGGGTCACCTTGCTGATGCAGGGGGTTAAAACAGTAAAGGACGGAGTGGTGTACAGCCCGCCAGCACTGGCGGAGGTCCTGGAAGAAAGCTTGGTAGCAAATCTCAAGGGACACTGTGGTTTGGGAAAGGGAACAGTAGTGATAATGGGGGGCCTCAACATGACAGGAACAGACTGGGAGACTTGACGTCACCAGTGGTCAAAGAGCAGAGGCTGCTGCATGTCTTCCAGGATGCGTTTCTGACACAACGAGTGGGTGAGCCAACTATGGAGCCTGGACACTAGAAGTGGCCCTGGTGGATATTGATCAGATTAGAGGCCTAGATGTGAGGGAGCCTTTGGCGCAGAGTGATCATGCCGCAGTCTGGTTCTTGCTGGACCTATGAGGAGAGGCTCAAGGATCTCGACACGCACATTCTGGAGGAGAGGACTGACGGGGGACATGATAGAGTTCTTCAATTACATGAAAGGGGTCCATAAAGGAGGCCCAGTCAGGGTGCTCCAAAGGAAGGAAGGTGGGGCAATGAGAGGTCACGGGTGTAAGATGGACGGGGGGGGTAGACTTTGAGGGGGGAGAGGAGGAGATGTTATTTCACTTAAAGGGTTGTGGAGCCATGGAATGCACTGCACAGGGAGGTGGTAGAGGTGGATACTGTGGATGGGTTTAAATGGGGATGGGACAGGCACAGGGAGAGAGTAAATCTGACCAGGCGCAGTATATGTGGAACATCTGTGACTGGGGGCAGTATATCCCAAGAGGGAGGGGGGGAGAGCACCAAAATCGACTCTCAGTGACCATTAGGCCTATTCTCCTGCCATTTCAGTATGTAGAATGGGCTACAGTATCTTCAAGCTACATGCGAGGAGTGGGTCCTCTTAGTTTCAGATTGGAATTCCAATTTGAGTAAGCTAAATCACCAACGTCAAGGTGGGTCCCTCCAATTTAGTCCCTAACTTTCCAGTGCCTCAATGGCTGCTGACTGACTCCTGATATACTGTGCTGCCAGCAAGGATTTTACACAGGTGTTTCAAATGGAGCATGCTAAGAAGGAGTGCCACAGACTCCCTAAACGCAAACAAATCCCCAAAAATAGCATGCTCACGCCTTTTCTGTTACTCAATGCTAACATTTTCATTTCTTTTAAGGGGTGCTGCTAGGTTGTGGTAAACAACATACAATCCACAGATACCAGCGCACATTCCCCACCCCCTCAGAGTGGGGGGCCAGCGGAGTACACACTGTGAGGGCAGTGTTGGATCTGGCAATTCTGTTTAGGTAGGGCTTGGATCCAAATAGCACGGCCTTCATCTTTTTCTCGTTCACTATGAGTTTTCTGGATGTGAACCCGCTTTCAGCCACCCCGTAGTTGCCTGTGAGGGTACAGGAGATGGATTCAAAGGACTTGACACTGTGGTACAGGACTAGGTAATCTGTGTAGAGAGTCGCCTTACAGTTTAGACTCCCAGCAGGTAGTGCAGTGATAAACGTGGAGAAGATAAGGGGGCTGAGAATTGATCCCTAGGGAACTCTGGTGCTTGTGGGAAGGGGGACTGAGGCAGCTTTGCCTAAGTGCACGGATTGGGACCTGTTTGTGAGGTAGCTATGGAATCGGTCTGTAGGTCCAAGGGCACAGCCAAATTGTCGAAGGGTGGAGAGATGGAAATTGTGGTCCACTAAGTCGAACACCTTTGACAAATTGACAAAGACTGCACCCATAGCCTTACCCATGTCTTTGCGGATGTGGGAGGGACAGAAGCAGAAGGGGAAAGAGTTGGCAGGTGAGAGGCTGTCAGAGGTGTTTGCAAAGTGTAGTGGAGTAAAGCAGATGCCCAATCAGTCTTTGTTCCACGTATGATAGGGATGCCAGCAGTATAGACGACAGGTATGTGACTTTATTAGTGTTTTTTTTTTTTTGTTGTTTAACCAGGTATAGCACACTAAGCTGAAAGCTTTTTTACAGGAGCGACTGGGGAGCACAAGGAGGTTAAGTGACTTGCTCAGGGTCACACAGTATGCAAGTGGAAGCTGTGGGATTCAAACCCAGGTCTGGTCTGCTGGATGTCACCAGATTTACAGCTCAGAGCCTTAGACCACTGTGCTATACTGCCTCCTGGTTACATTGGGCATGTTTACAGAGCATGGTGGAAAGTGAGTAGGGATGCTGTGGTAGAGGAATATTTGTTCATTCGCTAGGATATTTGCAGAGAAGTCCGTTGCCAACAGCAATCCAGTTAAGGTGGATGTGGCTAGCAGAAAGAGACCTACATATAAGCTGCAGATGGAAGAATAAGTTGATTGGTTTTGGTAGTCACGTGTTTCGCGCCTTATATATGAAAGAGCCGACCAAGGGTGGTAGTGGGGAAGCTGACGCTTGCGCCGGTGGGGACAAACAGTCTCTGGCCGCTCAGTCATAGTTTCTTATCAGTGTTTCAGCTGTGCCGCATACCTGTTTAAGTGCCGGGAGAGCTCTGCAACGAGGGGGAGGGCTCTTTTTCGGTCCCTTGCGACCACCGGATACCAGTAGTTAGTTTGCTTTCACAGGTGATCGATATTTATTACAGTTCTGGGTATTATTTATATCTTTCTACTTGCAGATCATAATCTATACTACACCGAGCCTTCTAAACCAGGTCGTAAGAGACTCACTATCACAGACACCGAAAAGAAGCTAGAGATCTTTAGAGAATGCCGTGGCTCAGAGTTTGGAGGACATCTAGGCGAGAAGAAAACATTGTCAAAAATCCAGGGCCATTTTTACTGGCAAGGTCTTGCAAAAGACGTTATGTCAATGGGTGAGTTTGAAATGACTTATGTATGATAAATGAAACCAGTAACAGTCTATATTTGTTTATATTGTATAGTGGAGGGTTGTTCTGTATAGAATTCCATCACTTTCAAAATGCTGTTTTACCACAGTCCAAATGTCATAGAAATTTCCCTACTATTCACTAGAAGTGCCATGGGATCTTTTAGAACCTGGACACACTATAGTTAAGCAATAATGAACAACGGGGGTTACATAAATGTTCTAGGTAATAACCCCCTGTGGGTATGTGGCACGAGGCGTAGCTGAGTGCCATACTGCCCCAGAGGGGTATTGACTTGAACATTAACGTAACTCCCCCCGGAGTTCATTATTGCTATTATTATAACTGGGTTATAAGATGTTGAAGTTTTAATCATTTTTTTTTATGTTTTGCTTATTTTTGTGTTAAATTAACATAAAATAGTTCCTACGCCAAACATTAAGGCAACCCCCGGCATTCATTATTGTTTTAAAAATCGTGTGCACATTGAAACACTACTATTTAACAAAAAATAAAAAATAAAACTCATTTGGGATTTATTACTGTGACCATGGGTGAGGGTCTGGGAGAGGTGAGGGGACAGAATCCTCCCTCTCTCTCTTTAGGTTTGGGCTGCTGTTGGTAAATGTTAATCTGTAGGGACCTGTCGCAGCAGAAGGAACACGAGAGAGAGGGAGAGTGGGAGAGAGAGACAGAGACGGAGACGGAGACGTGATGACGGCACGATTACCAGTTGTGGAAAGAAAATGGGACAGACAAGCAGGTGAGAAAACCCAGGGCGCCTTTAATTCTAATTGACTTCCCCCACCTATTTTCTTTCAAACTGCTGACATTGCTCCACAAACCCTGCACAACCCAGCCATGGGAACCAGCGATTCCCACCTTTTGAAAAAAAAAGTACAAGTTCGTGGTGTTCTAGAAAGTTGTGCAATGATCAAAGTGGGTTGTTGCAGGTGCAGATCTTTATTTTTAACTCGTTTCTTAGCCCGTTTTTAAAATTGTTACCTTTTGGTCTTATTTCTGTAGGGCATCTGCCCATATTTTCATAGCAGAATGGAGAAGTTGGCAACTCTTTCCCCTTGCAGGTTTGCTGTACGTCCGTGCCGGTTACTTCATGGCTGGGGGAGGTGAAAGCACATCGCCTCTCACTGCACACCAAGTGCTGCAGTTACTGTTATTCATTCTCTCCCTCCCTTCCTCTGTCAGATCCCGTAACAGCAGTAACTCCCATCCCACTCAAATGTTTTAATTTTTTTAGTTAAATTTAGCCTTTTGTGATCACTATGTATTTTGGCTCTGTCAGCCTTAGTCTGTTGGCGTCTGTAACTTCCAGGCATAGAATGCTGGAATGTAAGTAGGACCTTACTTTTTTTTTTTTTTTTTAAATCAGTGCTCCTATATTCCGCCCAGGATGTGCTGAGCAGATGCAGGCGTAACCCCTACCTGCGCCGCACACAGTTGATCCAAAAAAACATGGAGCAACAGCTGGCCACCCACAGGTGAGCTGCCGTATTGCAGGGTGCAACACAGCAGCTGCCAGCTGTGGGTGGCCACACGAGCTCCGGTGGCACCGTTCCTCTTGGTAGCACCCCACCCACAAGCCGCCCGGATGCCGCCCAGCTGACTCTGCATAGTATTGCTGTACGCCCATTGGTCAACAGCATAGGCCAATGGGCATGCAGACCATACCGTACTACCCAGTCCAGATATGTGACCACCAGGGATCATGGAATATTATGTATTGCAACCTATGCCCGCGATCCGGCATTGGGGCACTTTGCCGATTGTGCAGGGGGCGTCGGTCCCCGACGGCTGCAGCCTGGTGCAGTCTGAATATCCCACCCAAAGTGTATATAGTTACAATGAAATATAGCATAATGGATGGGTCAGTGTTTGATTATTTGGCTGTTATAAAAGAGTCGAGATATGGAAATACTGTGAGTCACAGTGCATGAGAATTCTGGTAGATGTAGAATATGTCTACCATTTCAGATTTCTCAGTGTGACAAGTGTCAACGCATGAGACCAATGAAGACAGTGTCTCCAGAGCTCAGAAGTATTCGTATAAAAGCCCCATGGGACATGCTTGGCATGGATTTAATTGGTAAATTTGTGGTTCTTATTTGTTATTAATAAATAAATGATGAAATGCACTTCAAGTATTTAAATGCAGCTCATATATTATACTTACAAGTGACAAAACATGAAATTTCACAATATGGCTATTAATTGTTGCAATTACATTGTGTCTATGGAGTGGGATATTCAGAACTGCGCCTGGCAGGGGCGCAAGCCATGCGCAGTGCAACTGGGATGCGCCAAGGCGTGGACTGGGCGATATTCAATAGAGCTGCGCCATGGCTCAGCACTGTTGAATATAGCACTGTGGCCACCCGCACTGCGCATGGCGCAGTGGCACTGTGCCAGTGCAAGTGGCCAGAGTGGAGCAGGGGGATGCACTAGCGCAAGTGCCACTGCGCTAGGTGCATCAACCATGATATTCAGTGGTGGACATGCAAATGGGGCCATAATGCATGCAAGATGCAAATGGGGCCATTAGCATGTCATTATGGTCCCATTTGCATGCAGGTGCGCCGATCCCCAGCGACTTGCGCCTGGCGCCCTGCCAGGCAGCAGCCATCAGGGACCGATGCCCCCTGCCCCAACCGGCAACGCACTCCGATGCCCGATTGCGGGCATAAGTATAATAATTCAACGTCCTATTTCCCTGGTGGTCCAGTGGACCGCTTCCTGCCCGATGACTGGCAATAGTATAATAATTCAATGTCCTGTTTCCCTGGTGGTCCAGTGGACCGCTTCCAGCCCGATCGCAGGCATAAGTATAAAATATAAACGTCCAAACCATCACTGGTGGTCCAGCGGTACCCCCACGCATCCACTGGGCCCCACTGCCCCTCCCCAACCCGGTCAGTGGCAGGCGGCAGCTCCCCACCTGCAAGCCGCCCGGCTGCCCATCGCATGCATGGCATGTAAATGTCCCTAGTCAGTTTGCACTTGCAGTACTGCATGCAATCATGTAACCCGTAATTGACAATTGATCTCGAAATACTGGAGGAGGTGTAGTACATAGTAACAAAGATGATCCATGGTTTGGGGTATATAACTTACGAAGTAATACTAAAAGAGGGGTGGGTCAATTTCAGGGGGAGAGTAAAAACCAGGGGATAGCAGTTGGCGGAGAGAAGAGTGAATGGGAGGCAGTGGCAGATGCAGTATAATAGGCAGAAGTGCTGCACACTCGAGCATACTAGACAGACAGTATGGTCTGTATCTGCTGTCAAGTTTGTTTGTAAAATTAAAATATTTCTTTCATTTCCAAAATCAGAACACCATCAATATCATCAAAGGGCATCACACTGAAAATGCTAAATGATGAAAAGTTAAAGCAGCGTGTCTCATACAACCACTTGAAACCATACATTGTTGACAACACATCAGAAAAATACACAGTCCTAATGGATTCTGAAGAATCATCGTCAATGGCATCTGACGCGGATGACTCCATGGATGAATCATCAGTCTATTTATCTACTACGCAGCACAGTGATTCCAAAGATTGTAATGAGACAGAATCACAAGATACTGAGTATTCAGAAACAAAACGTGGAGTTGACGTTGCCTGTGAAAATGACACAACTGAAGTAACTTGCCATGGCAGCTGTAACAAAGTAATAAGCAGAGAACGTCGAAAAGCACACGATATAACAGCACACGAACTAAAGAACGCTGACAGGGATATTGAATCCGTAAAGAAACAAAATACATGGATAGACAGTGACACAGTTGATTTCACTCTTTCCCTCCTGCAGTCACAGAACAAAAACATTAGTTACCAATCATGCCTGATTTTTCAGGACGACCTCACAATTGAAGGCAGTAGGGAGGGCTGGGGGGATACTGGGATGCATAGGGAGAGGCATCAGCAGCAGAAAACAGGAAGTTGTTATCCCTCTGTACAGACAGTTGGTGAGACCCCATCTGGAGTACTGTGTCCAGTTCTGGAGACTCCATCTCCGCAAGGACATAGATGGGATGGAGGCAGTTCAGAGGAGGGCAACTAAAATGGTGCAGGGTCTGCAAGAGAAGCCATATAAGGAGAGACTAAAGGAGCTTAATATGTATACCCTTGAGGAAAGGAGGGAGAGGGGGGACATGATAGAAACGTTTAAGTACCTCAGTGGAATCAACAAAGTCCAAGAGGGTAGCATCTTTCAGAAAAAAAGAGATGTGCAAGAACAAGGGGACACACTTTTAAGATAGAGGGGGGGCAGTTCAGGGGCAATGCGAGGAAGTATTATTTCACAGAGAGGGTAATGGGTGCATGGAACAGCCTTCCTGAGGAGGTTGTGGGGTCTAAAACTGTGGGAGAATTCAAGAATGCATGGGACAGACATAAGGCAATTCTTGTGGTGGGTAGGAAGAAATAGGCTGTTGGTTAACTAGGATCTGTGGCCTATCCTGTAGGTAGGAGAAATGAGCAGACTAGATGGGCCAAGCAGTCCTTATCTGCCATCAAAGTCTATGTTTCTATGTTTCTAGTAGAAACTTTGTTCAAATAATGAACATCAACAACAATCACTGGACAACCATCAGTGATGTCAATGCCGACATAGACTGTGTGAACATATATGATTCGCAACCAGTGAGTTATAACACAGAGTTGATTGCAAAGATGGCCTGTCTTAAAAAAAGTTGAAGGCAGTCACATACATATAAGACGACCATCTGTACAAATGCAGAGTGGAGGTTCCGATTGTGGGCTGTCTGCTATCGCATTTGCAACAGCACTGAATTTGGGACTGGATCCTGAAAAATATTTATTTTCGCAAAGTTTAATGAGGCAACACTTTGCAGAATGTTTATCTAATAAAAAACTTGAAAATGTTTCCTTTCGAACGTTACAGGAAGGGTAGACACCTTCAGAAAAACTTTGAGGGTTGAGTTGCACTGTAAGTGCAGATTGCCTGCATTGCCAGATGTACCAATGATTCGTTGTGACTGCTGCGAAACATGGATACACAAGGACTGTGACAGCATTCCCAGTGAAATATGGGATGACAGAGATAAAAAATATTTGTGCGAATCATGCAAATAAACATATTTAGAGACATGTAAATAGTCAATTAATGCTCTCCATCCAATGTAACATCACAATTTTAAATACCAGTTGTCACTAAATGATCAGAATTACATATTTATGATCCATGTTTAATAAAAGGACATGCATTTGTAATATATGTATATATAATACTTATGTTCGTTTCTATACCTGTTTTTCAAATACGATACGCGTATATGATGTACAGCACATTTATCTGTATTTCACAGTCAGTATTAAAATGTAATCAGTCAGTTTGTGTTTTGCAGCATGTGTTTGGATATTGTTATGATATTTTGTTTAAATAAAATACATTTTAATTGCACAGCTGGTGGCACACTGGGCAACCTCCAAATTTCCAAGCCCAGTCTTGTATCATGGCCGTCCCGCACCATGTGCATCCAACCTCCCTCCCTAAGATGCCAGTTCTAGTAACTCGAGGTCCCATCCACATTTTCTCTTGCATATTTGTTCACTCCCCCCTTCTCTTTCAATAACAATTTACTAGCAATTTCCTACCTACAAAGACTATTTCCCTTTCTCCCAGTCTTTACAAACAACAACACAACATCAAGGTTCCCGAATAATAATCTGTGTTCCAGTCCCCTCACTTAATCAGGAATACCTGTCTTAGCCTGTACCCTTACTTACCGTGTCCCTACCAACTGTATGCACAAAAGCCACCGCTGAGCCCTCACCAATGTTCTGCTCCTTGTTCTTCCCCTCAGCAGCTGCCACTCCCCGTCACAACTGCTGTAACATGTACACACTTTTACTTGCTTACTTAGATCAGTGCTCTTTGAATACAAAAACCTCTATCAATGTTCTTTTAAAATCAAATCAAGTCAGGCCACCCTTCCCCCTTGGCTCCACCCCCCACTGCCCATTCAATAAAGGTCGAGGTCGGAGTGGATGGTGTGGGAAGACAATTGCAGCTCCTTTCTGGTGTCTTTGTGTACGACGCATTATTGGATAGAAGTACATGGGCTGCATGCACATGAAGTCCCTTCATCCAAATGCAGGGCAGGTGTTCCCCCATAAATGAGCTTTGCTCTGGAGAAAGAAGGTGGTAGTAGGCCATACACAAGATTATCATGAGAGTGTATCATCCCTGTGTCTGCCTCTTGCTACACCACACGGCAATACAACCTCCTCCGGAGGAACGTCACACACACGTTGTATTAAACAAGTCAGCATACCTTCCCTAGCAGAGCCCCCTTTTTAATTCCGTCTCACTCTAAACTTTCCAGATGGCCTGTGCTGGAATTCAGGTCAGTTAACTGACCATTTTGGCAGAACAACCCACCGAGGCCCTCGCCTGACTCCCTGACTAATTTGACTTTCGATTTCACGGTTGGGCCGGATACATGTCTATTAGCAATATCCCATGGAAGCTGCCTCCCTCCCCAGTGCCACACCATGCATGAATACTGCTGCACTTCCTACGATTGAAAGACCGCCCCAAGTCAGCTTAATGATATATCAGTCTGTCTTTTGAAGCAGGAATAACTAGCATGTGGGTATGCTCTCAATTGGGTAAACAGCTACCGTAAAAAAGCTGTGAATCTTTGCAGCAGCACCCTACTGATCTACCTACAATACCAATTATAGATTTCAAAAGGTTGAACTACCTACAATAAATAAATAAATAGAAACAATAAACTACCCCTTGGTAGCTGAAACCTAACACAATGTGATGTGTGTGTGTATATACAGTATGTATATGTAGACAAAACGCTAGCCCCCTGCCCAAGCACCTTTCCTCCCAGAATTAAATCCAAAGCGGTGCTTCCATTTTTGTAACCCCTGGACCCCTGCCTTTTTGCAAAACGACAGGTGGCACGCTGTTGAAGCTGACAGCAGTACCTGGTTGGGACTGGGTTCGGGGAGGATGAGGTTACCTGGCACAGGTGGGCCTAGGTTTGACTACTCTGCACAGGGGCACCCAAGTAAATCCGAACACAGGAAGCAATAACTGTAATGTCCAAAACCAGGAATGGGATTCTACAGTGTGGCTTTTATTCACATCCAAACTGAACAAACAAAGCATAGACAGACCCCCACAGGGCTACATTCCTAGTAATGCAAATTAGAGATAACAGAACACTTCTTCACATTTCAGCCCTCAGGCTCTGAACCCACCAGGCACATAGCCCAGACTTGCATGCAGCTTTGGGTACACAGCCCGCCTTGTACACTACTTGGGTTTTCCCCATGGCCCGGCTCCCCCGCCAGCCACTTGATCCGCGGTCCATATAGGAACGAACCAGTTTTCCTGGTGGTGGCTCCCCAAACCACCTTAGAGCCTTCGACTCCTAGAGGGAAATTTCCTTCCATCCCATGTCTGGGTACTTCCCTCATCACTTGCCAAGTGCATGAGGCAAAGTAGAAATCCACAGAGCAAATCCGTAGAGGTGGACCTGGTTACTAAAGATGGGGGTCTCCCACCTCCAGCTCCCACAATCCATACCCGCCATTTCTCTGGAAACTAAACAATTCTTTTGAAAGCTTGGCAATGTAGATTACTGGGTAGACGTATGTCACATCTCCTCTACATGTCTTGACTTCCCCTATGTGCTGGACTTGAACATACTTTTACTTTTGGCTAAGCCTATTACTCTAGGCCTCCCACTGCTTCAGTAGTCCAATCCCCACTTTAACACAGTTCAGGATGAAACATGGGCCCTTTAGAAAGAGCAGAACTCACCCATCGGTTGCAGGTGCCCCACAGGCGAATCACGAAATCTTCTTGTACCCCACACACGTGGACAAAATAAGGCAGCTTCTTTCTCCAGCAGTAGCCAGGGGGTTGCCCCTGGAATAGCAGGCAAACCTTCCTGCCCCATCCCCTGAGGGATGGGTCACAGAGACCCGTATCAGCGGTCTCCACCACTAAAAAAAAACAGCTTACTGTGTCTCTCTTTAGGTGGAAACACACACCTTTCCCTAAATGTAGCACTATTTCAGGGCTGAGGCTCCAAGAGCCTGAGCACAGAGCTGCTGTGCTCCTCTCACAACAATCTCCAAATGCAGCTGAGCACTGACTGTTCAAACCTCCCAACATTCTACTCTAACTCCCTTCTGTAGATTCCACTGTGGCTCATGCAGCTGCGATAGTTCTATGGTGATGTCATCCCTCAGTCTCAGCTGAGACTGAGAACAGAGTGAGACAGTGTGAAATCCATTTAACTGGAGTTTCTGACTGCCTTCTCTGCCTACCACTAGGTCTTACAGAAGTTAGTAACCCCTGGTAACAAGGGGATTACATATATATATATATATATATATATGTAATAGATATACCACTCTGAGGTGCGGTCGCATTTCAGATATGAATACGTCAAGAGGTCGAGTGCATCAGCGTTTGCTAAGCGCAGTATATATCAGGAGTGCAACCGCACACTCAGAGTGGTTTATCTATCTTATAAAGTGTCAAAATTGTTTTGGAGGGGGGTTAAAGTGCAGGTGTGCGGTCGCGCTCTGATATATGCACGGTCATGTGATGCTCATCATCCAATAAAACAACAACAATTTCCCTACCCATTTTATAAATATATATATCTCACCAGTTGTAGATGTAATTGCTGTGTGAACATATTTCCTCCAACACTGCAATCTGAGGAGCGACTGCTTGATGGAGGAAAAGAGAGATGGCAATCTCACCTCGTGTCTCTCCCCACATGCTGCATTACGTGTACCGTGGAAACGAAAAATATATGTACAAAACACTCATTACTGAGTGCCTGTGTGTGTGTGATGCAAACAGCTGGAACACACAAAGAAAGAATGTAAACATCCTTTTAACAAACTGGATGTTTATGTACGAATTACATTACCTCACCGGAGAAAGCACTCTCCGAGATAAGCTGCAGATCAACAATGCAGATGTACCTACGAATTTATGTACCACGCGGCAAACTTGTAAAACAAAACAAAAGTTAATAATAGAGTGGGAAAATACTCCAACAACCGGAATCTCAAGGAACCACTTACGGTCCCGGAACTGTTCTGGCATGACTGGTGGTGCGGTTTTAGTTCCGGTCCTGTGCATCGTCCGTATACGCATGCCCCTTACCTATCCAGCGCATGCGCTTTAATAATCAGGAACCATTTCTGTTCCCGGAACCGATCCAGCATGACACCGGTAAGCTGTATAATGGAATAAATAGGGTTTTTTCAACTTGACTGCATATCTTGGGCATTTTGGGGAATTTTGGCACCAAATTTTCAACATGGGGTTTTAAGGGCCCCACCTCATGAGTTCTGTCACTGTCATGGTGTTATTCGGCCCCAAAAGGTGATTTCGCGGTCACTGCGCGGAACCACCTTTCGGGACCAATTTATGAAATGACAGTGTCACAGTTCATGAGGTAGGCACACAAAAACCCCTTGTTAAAAATTTGGTGAAAAAATTCCCAAAAATGACTGTTTTACGAGCATGTGTTGCGCTGTTCCTATGCACGCTCGTACGTTCACGAATTTTCAATATTTTTACTCCAGATTTTCAACATTGTCATTTTACCACACCTCCTTATAAGCAGTATAGCTGTCATTTCTCACATCTTGTCCAAAATGTGTTTCTGCACATGTAGCGCACAACGACGCAGTCGGTGTGCAAAATCAATGTTTGGGACAGAGTAAGAAAATCACAGTGACACTGTTCATGAGCAGAGGTGTTAAAATGGCTATTTTAAAAATTTGGTGAAAAATTCCCAAAAAATGACTGTTTTACAAGCATGTGTTGCACTGTTCCTATGTATGCTCGTAAGTTCGCGAATTTTCAATATTTTCATTCCAGATTTTCAACACTGCCATTTTACCACACCTCCTTATGAGCAGTACAGCTGTCATTTCTCACATCTCACCCAAAATGTGTTTCTGCACATGTAGCGTACAATGGCGCAGTCGGTGTGCGCAATCAATGTTTGGGACAGATTAAGAAAATCACAGTGACACTGTTCATGAGCAAAGGTCTTAAAATGCCTATGTTGAAAATCTGGTGAAAAAATTCCCTTCAGCCATTCTGCAATGTTACTAATGAAGACACTGAATAGGACTGGCCCCAGGACCGATCCCTGCAGCACCCCAATGGTCACTCCCTCTCCCCAGACTGCACCCCACTTACCACCACTCTCTGCCTCTTGTCTGTTAGCCAGTTTATAACCCAGTTTACCACCCTTTCCCCCATGCCCAGCCTACCCAGCTAGTTTATCAGCCTCCTATGTGGGATGGTGTCAAACGCTTTGCTAAAATCAAGGTAAGCGTTGCCCACTGCCCCACCCTGATTCACTTCCTTTGTCACCCAGTCAAAGAAATCAGCCAGATTTGTCTGACATGATGTTCCCACTGTGAATCCATGTTGTCTATGGTCCTGGGCTCCGATGGCTTTTAGATGCCCCACTATCCTTTCTTTAAGCAATGTCTCCATGATCTTCCCCACTACTGAGGTGAGGCTGAACAGCCTATTGTTCCCTGCCTCCTCCCTGCTGCCGGACTTGTGTAGAGGGACCACATGTGCCCTCCTCCAATTCACTCGTGTTGAGTGACTCAGTGAACATGGCTGCCAGAGGTACTGCTATCTCCCTTCACAGTTCTCTTAATATCCTTGGGTGTATGCCATCTGGTTCCATCGCTTTGTCCACCTTCAATTTAGTGAGCTCCTGCAGAACTCTTTTGCCTTTGAATGGACTATTGTCCACCTCTTCACCCCCTTGGCAACTGCTGTCCTGCTGTGGCCCTTGCCCCTCCCCCTCTTCTGTGAATACTGAGCGGAAAGACACAGTGGATGTCTTGGGAAGAAGGCATGGGACTATCACTTCCAAATACCGAAACAGCACATACAAGCAAGCAACATTCAGCATTGACGAATGCTTGTTTTATGTTTATCTCTGTGCTAGTTCATCCTTTGTGCTCATGCCCTGTGCCTTTGGGGAAGGATGCCATAAACAAATAAAGCTACTACTGCCACTTTAAGACCCAGATGGCAGACTGAGTGTTTTTCAAGGTGAGCTGAGCGGCCACTTCCTCTTTGATCCAGGTGTAGAGGATTCCTCATGGAGCTGGTGACCTGGTTAACACCTGGTTAAACCTAGTTTTTACACGCAGCGCACCGAATTGATTTCTGTGTATTGTTTCAGGCATCATTTTAGAGAAGTATGAGGGGAAGGGAGAGGAAATTAGGGAGAAATCAGTTTAGCTGTGTCAGAGGAAATCAGAACGTACATGGCCTCCCACTGGCTGGCAATTAACCCTGGTAAGTCTGAGCTGCTCCTGCAGGGAAATGATAGGTAGCTATTAGTATGGCAGCCTCAGACTTCCCATCTTTGATGGGGTGCAATAGAAGGCAGTGGGGAGGTTCGTAGTCTGGGAGTAGTTCTTGACAGACAGCTGTCATTTGTTCCCCAGGTGTCCTCTCTTGTTGGAAACTGCTTTTATCATCTCAAGAATATTATTTTATTTAGTTTTTGTTGACCGGGTAAGTGCATTAGACAGATTCTTGCCTGTTTTCAGGCACGGCCCGGAGGGATGGGTATACAGATGAATGCCAACTGACCTTGAACCAGATTTAGCTGTTGGTGGTATTTTTGTGACTGTATAGTCAGACTCCACCCCTGCTTGATATTGCAGATCTCTGTACCTTAGTTCAGGCCTTTGTTTGCTCTCGACTACTGCCATACATTCTATCAGGGCAGTTACATCATCTGGACTGCAGCTAGTCCAGAACTCTACCGCGAGGATTCTAACCTCTGCTCAGAGGTCAGATCATACCACTTTGTCACTTCCGAGCCCCGTGCTAGTTGCCATTTGGGAGGCACACTGGTAACAAGCTACTGTTACTAACATATAAGGCCCTAAATGGGCTAATCAAGATCACCCCAGTGACTCTTGCCCTTGTTGCAGCACCATACGTGCAGGGACAGAATTAAGTCGCTGTGCTAACAGTATGTAGCCCGGGCGTCATGTGCCTGTGGGCTACTACCCCTGTCTGTTGGCCCTCTAACAGGTTAAGTGTCCTGGGTCCTGCTATGGTGGTGTTCATGGGTCCTATCCCAAAGATAATGAAAATAGCATGGTGCCTTCACCCGAAGAAAATTTGAAGTGGGTCAGGTGACTGACTGGCACAGTCCCCTGGGATGCTGCACCTACCCACCTCCCCTACCAATCACCCCACGCACTGGATACCCAACAATTCAGTACCACCAAAAACCATGAACAGTAATGCTTGGACAGACTCAGAGAATTACTGCACACACAGTTTTAAACAGTAAACCACAGCTTTATTTGGGGGAAAGGACTAGTGAATGGGGTACCAGGACCAAGGAGGGCTGGGGAGAGAAAAAACTGGTTAATGAGATACAACCCAGCAAACATTGGGCCTGCAGGCTGAACCCACCCCCACTGGTACCAGTGTTTCCCAGATGTTCTCGGGGGTACCCACTAGGTGCAGGCCTGGTACGGTGCCGCGGGTTGGCTGGCTGTTATGGCCCTGAAATATTTTAGAAACTTGAAAACGATTAACAAGCAATTCCCCTTTTCCCATCTAGGAACCAGGTCTTGGGTACTTGCGATTTGAAGATCTCAGCACCAGGGGAAAATGGAGCTCCTTGGAGTTGTGCAGCCAGTCGAGAGCAGGCCGGTCAGGATCCCTCTGTCTAGATGGAACTTGCTGTAGGATTTTGCAGTTTGTCACCTTCAGCCATTTCTGGCCCGCTGCAGAGCACTGTGGCAGGACAACATCAGCCCCAGAAGGCCCAGACCTGGGAGTGGCTCCACAGCCCAGCTCCCTGATCAGAGTGCCCTAGCACTCGAATGCAAGCCCTGTGACCTCCTGAGATGGTGAGTCCCACTTGGAAATGGTTAGCAGGTTCCTTCCCTGGCTCTGGGTGAGACCTCCCTAATGGTGAGGGTCCTCCTGCAGTCCTTGCACGGAGTTCTCAAATAACCAAATTTCCAGGCAACTTGCTCCAATAAAGTCCCGTTCCAACTTTCAATGGGTGCTAGCCTCCATGCAAGAGAAATCCAGCAGGGGAAAACCCAGCAACAACAATCCCCTGCACACCAGTCCGCACTGCTCAGTTTAGCAGCGTCCACACTCTTTTCTCAGCTGCGTCAAATCCGCCAGTCTCAGCCACTTTAACCAGTTCTCTCAGGACACACACACAGTTTCCGGCTAGCACCCCACGACCTGAAGCGTTCTGCCTCTTTCTAGAAAATGCCTGTTCAGTCTCTTCAGTTAGATCAATCTCCCAGTTTAGGGTATCTGCAAACATTTAGTCTCTCCCATAAATAGCAAGCAACTCTTCCATACCTGGGGAGTCAGCACCAAAATCCAGTTTCTTTCTTTCTTTCTTTCTTTCTTTCTTTCTTTCTTTCTTTCTTTCTTTCTTTCTTTCTCTCTCTCTCTCTCTTTCTCTCTTTGCTTCTTTCTTTCTTTCTCTCTTTCTTTCTTTCCCCTTTTCACTCTATTTCTGCCACACAGCAGTCTCTAGTTTCAGCAATCTGTAACTCAGTAGTGCAGCAATCTCCACTCAGGGCCTGGGTAAGCCCCTAAAGTCCACACACTGCTTTCACCACACAGTTCTGACTCATACAGAGCTCAGCAACAGACTGAAGAAACCCCAGTAAACCCTCACTGTATTGAAGGAAATCCCAGAATTCTTATTGGCTATTGAAGCCTTTCAATATTCGATATCCATTGTGATCAATATTTCCTGCTCGTTTATTGGGACATGATCTAGGAGTCAGAATTAGTCCCCTCCTTTTCCCAGGAGTCCCCCGTCATAGTTTATGCACCTAGACCTCTGATTGGCTAAAATAATGGGGTTAAATGTCACCAACATGTCAGCTCACATTCAGTTCCATGGAGTCCATTCAGTCTTTGTGGAACCTCTCCCCCTTTTCATCCTGGTGCAGCCCAACACTTTAGCCTCACCTGCAATGTAGTCCCAACAATGCCCTTTCCAGAGAGCCCACTCTTGGGCAACTAGCCCCCGTATTTGTTCTGTCGCTACCGCTAAAACTCTGTCCCCCTAGGCAGCAGTGACACCTTCATTAATATTCATGAGGCCTCATGAATGATTCATGAGCCCTCATTCATGCCCCATTTTAAATCTTTATTTTAAAGCCTTGAGGGGCTTTTTGCCCAACTCCCTCAGGTCTCCAGTCCCTATCCGACACACTATGGACACCGGGACCGACAACATCTCCCAAATTTTGACCGCAACAGGCGGTCAACAAGAGCAACGTGCTTTCTAGCGCATACACGAGCGACGGTGGCACCAGGGAGAGGCCAGTGGCTCGCAAAATGGGATTTAAGCCCAAACAGGGCTAAACAACTACAGGGTTTGCTTTGGGGACTTGGGAAGCAATGGAGAAACTTGTGCTGTGGCGGACAAATAGGGGGACCACCAGCAGCAATCAGGAGAAATGGGAAAATGTGGGCAATTCAGGTAAGCCCCCAGAGGGGGGTTGCAAGTACTGTATAATGGCCTCCAGTATCTCAGTGGTCTCCTGAACCCCTACTTCGCTAGCAGGGAGCTGAGGTACACAGGGTGGGAGATGGTTGAGGTATGCTAGGGATCAGTCTTCTGTGGTGGCTTCCCCAACTCTGTGAAACTCACTTCCAGTGGTGCTTTGGTCCACTAGTTGCCTTGCCGCTTTCAAATACTGAGTGAAATATCATCTTAGGATACAGGTTGTTAGTCATATGGACTTACAGCTTTTGCTCTGGACTCTGTAGAAGTCCTTTTGTGCAAAGATACAGTATATCTTCATTTATATATAATGCTGGAATCACCTTGTGGCCAAAACATAGAGGTTTTGCAGAAATCATGACCCTATAGATTAGTATATATGGTCTGATGACCTCACAAAATTCATAATTCTTGTTATGTCATGTCCCAGGATACAGATGAGAAGAAAATGTCCAACGTGAGTTTTACTTCTAGATAAAGTAAGTGTGGGGGGGGGAGTGAAAATGCTTTTCCTCTCAAGACACCCATGTGGGTATCCATCAATATTATTACGAACAGCGCCAACAATAATTACAAAGGGAAAAAAAAACACAAAAATAGAGAACCTTCACCTTGTCCTGAGGAGGTTGTTTAAAGACTTGCTCCCAGTATGACTGACTCAAAGTTTGCCTTTACAGGTGAGCTAACGATTGCTGGGTAGGTCTGTAAGGTTGTGCGTTCTGGTTACTTTCCTGGCGAAGCTACTGGCACATCAAGACTCAGCCTACTGTGGAGTTTATGAGACTGCCTTGTCATGCCTTATTAGTAACTTTGCAAGATTCCTTTCTGTTAGCATAATCTCTCTAATAAAATAAAGTATAAAAGTAAACTATTTAGGGCTGTCTGGGAACAGATAATAGCAAAAAAGCTGAAAGATCATTTGGATTTAGCCACAGCGTTCCAACGGATGTCCAGTATTTTGGTACATTCCAAATTCAACACAGATAAATTTAACACATTTGGCAACACTGGCACTAAAGACTCAGTCACTTCCAAAAAGTTGGGACCCTTTCCAAGCCTCGAGGGTGAAGATATTTTCTCCAAGTCATTTTATTTATTTTGCCCGTGGAGCCAGACGTTGCACACTTCATTTTGGAGTTTTCTGTGCTATATGTTTACATGCAGCACTGCCTACTGCGGAGTGTTTTTTGTTAAAGTGCTTTGCTTAGATGGTACAGATCCATGAGATTCAGCACGATAACCCAGACCCTGACGTTCTGGGGCAATCTAAGTGCAGCACAGGACTAACCAAAAAAACTGTCAGCTTGTGCATTCAGAATCAGTTTCTTTGTGTAAACTGGGAATTTTAAAGATCCAGCAGCACAAAAAGTAGCAGACAAAAATATTTACCCCAGAATAGCAGACAAAAATATTATTGACTTTTTTAAAAGTAATTAGCTGTTACTTTTTACTTCTGAAGTATTGTTCTTCCATTTGCTAATTAGAAGTTTTTCTGTCTGACGCTGTCAGGCATGATAGGAAGAGCAGTGATTTACCTTGCAGCTTACTTCTTTTTTCTTTTCTTTTTTTTTTTTTTAATACGTTTTGGCCAGGAAAGACACACTAAGCTGAGGCTTGTTTCCAGGCGTGTCCGTCCTGGGATCACAGGGACGTTAAGAGACTTGCTCTGGGTCACACAGTATGCAAGTGGTGGCTCTGGGATTCAAACCCAGCTCTCCGGGTTTGTAGCTCAGTGCCCTCATCCATGGCGCTATACTGGGTCCCATATCTAGGGCTAATACTCTTACTGTCACATCAGCAATATGACCTTGCCCACTGTGACATCACAAGTGACTGGATCTGACAGCAGGTGATTGGCTCTTTCTCTGCAGTTGTGACATCACAGTCAGTGGAGTCACAGTGCTGACGAGGTTTGGGGAGGAATAGAGCTACGTCAGCCTGTAGGGAGAGTACTGTTACACGCATCACACCTGTACCAGCAGGTAGAAAACTGTATTAGTAAATAGGAAAAGAAAAAAATTACTCAGATCTGGAAAGTAATAGCTGACTATTTCTAAAAGGAATAGTCATTTCAGAAGGCCAGCTCACTGGTGCAGTGGTAGAGCAACTGCTTGCAGTGTTGAAAACCCAAGTTTGGAACGCTTGGCAGGGAGGAGGGCTGAGAGTTCGATGGACAGCTCTCCTCATTCAGGGAAGGGGTGGTGTGGAGCCAGGTGTTCGTCTGGCCCATAGCGCTGGCAGGGGTGCAGGATGCAGGGACCACTATGAAGGCACAGAGTGGCAGAGGTCTGACAAGCCACACACAGAAGCGGTGTGGTGACATCACTGACACCACTGCATACTGCTTCAATGGGAAGGACAAGAAAACCAAGGAAACGCTCCATTCAGTAGATTGACTTCCGACCACCCCTAGGCCCCACACCTGATGTCTAGACGCTACCACTGAACCAGATCCGTTTTATGGTAGGGGTTGCGGAACCCTGCCACTGCCATGGGGGGGTAAGCTCTGAAGGAACACAGTAGCAAGGTAACTCCTGGGGATGTCGAAGTGATGGGGTCGGGGTAATCCACATGAAGACGGCTGCCTAGTGCTCAGGGGGGGAACAGCACTAACTGCAAAAATCTATTAATTTCAGGCAGTGCACTAGCTCTCCAAGTAATTCTGATATGGGGGAGGGATCCACAAATGATCAGCTCAGTGAACTGGAACTGGGTTACATCACCTTTACAAAATGGCAAGAAAAAATAAAAAAAAACTTCATTGGTCAAGAGACATCACCTGACTATAGATTAAATCTCTACAAATGCACAGTAAGATGCCGAATCACATTTCCCTCCCCCCTCAAAAAAATGTACTTTTACAAATGAGCTATTTTATAAGTGTGAAAAGTTACTCCAGTGTGTGTGTATTATAGGATTTTAATGCACTTCTCAGGGGCATAAGGACACTCGACCTCTGGCCTCATGCCTCACTACACCCCTGGGACATGCATTAAAATCCTATAATGCTGACCCTGTTGTGGCATATTACTTAATCTGTAGGTTCACACATGACCCAGGTATTGGTTCTCATGAGCTCCCAATAGGTTTTCCTGATTTTGCAGGTCAGTTGTTCCTTGCAGCGTTGCTTGTTTGTGGCCAGCAGTGCAGTCAACCACACTGGGTTTTATTGATTCTCTCCATTGCCCCCTTCATTATATCTATGTGGTTTTAGTATGTCATGCAAATGAGTTCTGCTGACATAAACTGTCATTTTTTATGTTTGCTTGCACGCATGTGCAAGAAACATAGTGCCATCATCCGAGTTTTCGGAGGTGTGTCACCCCCTCTTCCAATTCAGTCAGTGTGTTGGCAGGCGCGGCCCCAGTCCTCCAATGCATGCTGGAGCCACCATGACAGCTCCAAATGCAGTGGCGTGATAGTTGAGTGGGAGCTATGCTTCAGTGAGCAGCGATAAGATATCGCCTGCTCATGCACAGCTCCCCCTACACACACACACAAACACACGCTGCGTGCTGCCCCCACGCACACACTGTATGGCCGGCGGTGCCCAATCCCCGTCGGCTTGTGCTGCCCCCAAAGCTTCACATGCCACGCAGGGTGCCCACCCCAGCGTGGCAACTCATTGTATAGCCAACGGGGTGCCCAATCCCCGCCGCTCCACTGTCCTCCCCCAGAGTAGGGTGCCACGCTGGGAGCCCACCCCAGCATGGCAACTGATGATATGGCCGGATGGGGTGCCCAATCCTCTGGCCGGCTCCACGCCCCCAACCAGCCGTCCCTTGTGCCATGCTGGGAGCCCACCCCAGCGTGGCAAACGTCCCCGCCGTTATTTAAAAAAACATAACCTGGAAATAAAAACTGTCCTCGGCACTTCTCCTGGCCCTCCCACAACCCGCACTCCACCCACTGTGTACCCTGCCTCTCCACACCCCCTCCCAATACTTACTCCGAGTCCGGCGAACGATCTTTGGTGGACCGGGAACACGCCTGCACTCTTCAAAGCTGACCGCGAACTGAGGAAATGCTGGTAAGCTGTATAATGGGATAGATAGGGGTTTTCAACTTTATTGCATATCTCAGGCATTTTGGGAATTTTGCACCAAATTTTCAACATGGGGTTTTGGGACCCTTCTCATGAATGCTGTCACTGTCATATGACAAGCATTGCTCAAGGGTGATTTCGCAGCCACTGCGCGAAATCACCTTTCCGGAATGATTAACGAAACAACACTGCCAGTGTTCATAAGGTGGGCTCTCAAGATGCCTATTTTGAAAATTTGGTGGAAAAATTCCAAAAAATGACTGTTTTACGAGCGTGCGTTCTGCAGTTCCTACGCAGGCTCGTAAGTTCGCGAATTTTCAATATTTTCACTCCAGATTTTCAACATTGCAATTTTACCACACTTTCTTATGAATAGTATAGCAGTCATTTTTCACATCTCACCCAAAACATGTTTCCGCCCATGTAGCGCACAATGGCGCAGTTGGTGTGCGAAATCAATGTATGTGACACATTAAGAAAATCACAGTGACACTGTTCATGAGCAGAGGTCTTAAAATGGTTATGTTGAAAATTTGGTGAAAAATCCCTAAAAATGACTGTTTTACGAGCGCGCATTGCGCAGTTCCTACGCATGCTCGTAAGTTTGCAAATTTTCAATATTTTCAATCCAGATTTTCAAAATTGCCATTTTATTACACTTCCTTATGAGCAGTGCAGCTGTCATTTGTCACATCTTGCCCAAAACATGTTTCCGCCCATGTAGCACACAATGGCGCACTCGGTGTGCGAAATCAATGTATGGGACACATTAAGAAAATCACAGTGACACTGTTCATGAGCAGAGGTCTTAAATGGCTATGTTGAAAATCTGGTGAAAAATTCCTAAAATGACTGTTTTTACGACCGTATGCTGCACAGTTCCTACGCACGCTGTAAGTTTCATGTAATATAAATATTTTCACTCCAGATTTTCAACATTGCCATTTTATTACATTTCCTTATGAACAGTACAGCTGCCATTTTTCACATGTCGCCCAAAATGTGTTTTCGCACATGTAGCGCTCAATGGTGCAGTCGGTGTGCGAAAGCAATGTTTGGGACAGATTAAGAAAATCACAGTTACACTGTTCATGAGCAGAGGTCTTAAAATGGCTATGTTGAAAATTTGGTGACAAAAGTCCATAAAATGATTGTGATATGAGTGAGCATTGCGCAGTTTCCACGCACCCTCGTAAGTTCATGACTTTGTAATATTTTCAGTCTAGATTTTCACCAGTGGCATTTTTCCACACTTCCTTATGAACAGTACAGCTGTCATTTTTCACAACATGGCCGAAATGTGTTTTCACACTTTCAGCGCAGAGATGCGTGGTCGCTGTGGGAAATCATTGTTCGGAACAGATAAAGAAAATCACAGTGACACTGTTCATGATCGGAGGTCCCAAAATGCCTGTGTTGACAATCTGCTGTAAAAATCCCTAAACTAATTACATTACGGTGTGCTGACAGATTCTATGCACCGTGAGTTCACCAGTTTTTTAATATTTTTACTGCAGATTTGCAACATTGCCATTTTTACACCTCCCCATGAACAGTACAGCTGTCATTTTTACATCCTGTTCGAATGTTTTTGCACCTGTGAAAGCAAATGCCGCAGTCGCTGTGCATAAGCAGCTGCTAACAAACTGATATTACCACTGTTCATGAGGTGGGGTCACAAAACCATGTTGAAAATTTGGAGTGAAAATACCAATGAATGCCTGAGGTATTAGGGTTTCCAACCATAACGCCCAACCCTGTAGAGAATGACAGGCATCAGGGATGTGACTTGGGATTCTTGCCTGTAATGCTCATACTATTCCACACCCTGCAGCCAGTGAGAGGCATCGAGGTATGCCTTGACTCTTCGCCCCAAAGTTCACCCCATTCTCCTATACTGCACCCATCTCACCGCATTTCCTGATGGAATGGGTGCACATAAGGGCCAAAGACCCTAAGGCACACCGTGACACTTGTCAGTGTCTGCAGGGTGGGTGTGTGAAATGGCGTGGCCGTTATGCCTGATGACCCAAAGGCGCACCATAATGCCTGTCACTCTCTACAGGGTGGTGGTGGGGTTGGCTTCAGTTCAATACTTCACTGCCATTCCTATTATGCAGCTCTGTAACTTCTACACTACCACTGCCAATGCCAGCAAGCAAACGTTCGGCATTGACAAATGCTTGTTTTTTTTTAATGGTGGTTGAACCCCATTTTATTTTTTTGCTTCTAGTTTATGCTCCTTCTCCAGAGCTGTCCCCTTCAGGGGGCTACCACCCAGCCTCCATACCCAGCCTCCTCCAGCACTCACTACCTTTCTACAAGCCCCTGAATTACCCCAGAGATGGGTCTTACCTGGAAGGAGAAAGTGATCCAGGCAAGAACTTGGTCTTTGGATAACGATCTCCAGGGTAGAGAGTGGTTCGTTAGTCGGGACAGGGCCTGAGTCTGCCCCTTCATCGTGCTGCGCTCCAGAGTCTTCTGTGTTTGGGTTCCCTCCCCTTGGAGGATGCCGACACACTAGGGAACAAATGTATAGAATTTTGTCATCCTCCTCCCTCCCACGTGGTGCCCTGCCTGCACTGACCCAGATGGCAGTATTGCAGTGAGGATGGTGTACCTCCTCCCCAGACTAGGACAGCATCCACTGCCACACTTGATCCTCCTCTCCCCTGATGCCCCAGGCTTGTTCCCAAACCCAAGTCCCCGGCATCGTGAGTAGTAGCTCTTCCGCCACACCCACACGTCGGTGTACCAAAACCCCATTTTTAGACATCCTGCTCAAGAGTTGCTCCTTAAATGATCTGGTGTATCAGCCTCAACAAAGCCAGCTGGCAGGCTGGTGACAGCGTTAAGTATTCACAGGAATAACTGGCTTGTCCGCTACCCTGCAACGGTTTAATGATTATCCAGTGTCTTGTCTCAGCAGGGGTTGGGAAGATGTTCAAGCAAAGATGATGTACAAGCACTTCTCCTATATCCACACTGGGTAGTGTGTGAATGAATAACCTGGTTTATTAGCACCTTGGATTGTCCTGTGACATAGCAGGTAACACTCCATATTTGTCTGCAGCCTGCTTAGAATGATCAGTACTGTTCACTCCCCTCTACCAGGCAGCATTACTGTTTCTCTTACAGTCTTTGCAGACTTTTTTATTTTAATTAAAATGACTGAATCAGTATGTTGCAAAGGTAATTCTTTTTTGTGTGGTCATACACCCATTTCACCAGGCCCTTTGCCCTACCCACCTTCCGACAGTGGGTTACTGTGACCTTGATTTCTGCCTGGAAGGACAGACAGGTGACTGTCACTACAGCAAGCGCCAATGTGCCTCCATGGCCAGTAGGCCTGTCATGCCCATAGACCCTTCCCACCAATTCCAATCCAAGTACATCTTTTTGAGCTAAAGAAGGGCTATACAAGTGTTATTATCAGTGTCCTACCATGATCAATTTTTGCTTGTGTAAGCCCTGCAAGAAAGTCTCTTAAAATAATGTCTCTGCCGGTGAGAGAGTGCGTGTGTGTGTGTGTGTGTGTGTAACACCCTCTTCCCCTGACAGGGTGCTGAGTAACTTATCTCCACAAACTCAGCAACCCACTCATCCCCCTCCATCAATCCAATGTGAGGCAGTATAGCACAGTGGTTTAAGGCTCTGAGCTGCAAATCTGGAGACCTGGGTTTGAATCCCACAGCCCCCACTTGCATACTGTGTGACCCTGAGCAAGTCACTTAACTTCCCTGTGCTCCTAAGTTGCACCTGTAAACAAGCTTTCAGCTTAGTGTGTCTCACCTGGTTAAAAAAAAAAATCCCACAACAACAAACTTAAGTCCACTCATGACTAATGAACTTCCAAGCCACTGGGACAGACTTGAATGCTTTTAGCAGTTGTTTTAAGTAGCACTGTGGGCCACCCTGACAGCATAGCAATTGAAGCAACTGCCTTCCGCTCAGGGGACCATGTGTTCATGTCCTGGACTTGCTAGGCTGATCGTTAGCTGCAGGGGCCAGTGGAGATGTCCTATGCACTCTCACTCAGCTCTAGGGATGCGTCCTGCACTTTTTGCTGAATGGCTGCCCCCCCCATAGCCCAGAGGGATGGGCAGCTGTTCTGCAAGGACCATTCCTACTCTCACCCTCATCCTCTTCATTGGGGCTAACACAGGAGGCCACTGGTGAGAGGGGGTGAAGCCACGGTGCCCTGAGGGTGTGTGCCACAGCAGCAGTAGTGTTACCTGCCACGCTCAACCACGAGATGGGGCATCTCCACCATCCCCAATCGGATGCCACTCTGTGTTACCACAGAAAGAGAGGAGGGACCAGCCCATCCAACACAATGGCCGTGTGACTCGGTAGCTGGCCATAGTGGGGTCTTGTAGCAAATGGACCGTTACCAGGATGGAAGGCTGGATCTGCTAGTGGCACTTACAGATCCCATTTGGTGAGACCCCATCCGGAGTACTGCATGCAGTTCTGGAGACCAGTTCACAGGAGGGCAACTAAAATGGTTCAGGGTTTGCACCAGAAGCCATATGCAGAGAGATTAAAGGAGTTTAATATGCATACCCTCGAGGAAAGGATGGGGGGGGACATGACAGAAACTTTCAAGTACCTCAAGCAAATTAACAAAGTCCAAGAGGGCAGTATCTTTCAGAAAAAGAGATGTGCAAGAACAAGGAGGCACAATTTGAAGATGGTGGGGGGGGGCTCAGGGGCAACACGAGGAAGTATTTTTTCATGGAGAGGGTGGTGGACACAAAGAATGGCCTTCCTGAGGAGGTCGTGGGTTCAAAAACAGTGGAGAAATTCAAGAAACAGAGAATTTGACTGAAGATAAGGACCACTTGGCCCACCTAGTCTGCCCATTTCCCTACTTAACGGATAAGCTGCAGATCCTAGTTAACCAACAGCCTACTTCCTCCTACCCCCCCACTAGAATTGCCATACTGTATGTCTGTCCCATGCATTCTTGAATTCCCTCACTGTTTTTGACTCTACGACCTCCTCAGGAAGGCTGTTCCATGCATCTACAACCCTCTCTGTGAAGAAATACTTCCTCACATTACCTCTGAGCTGTCCCCCTCTATCTTCAAATTGTGCCCCCTTGTTCTTGCACATCTCTTTTTCTGAAAGATGCTACCCCCTTAGACTTTGTTGATTCCCTTGAGGTATTTGAAAGTTTCATTCATGTCCCCCCTCTCCCTCCTTTCCTCCAGGCTATACATCTTAAGTTCCTTTAGTCTTTCTTCATATGTCTTCTGGTGCAGACCCTACACTATTTTGGTTGCCCTCCTCTGGACAGCCTCCACCCTGTCTATGTCTTTATGGAGATGGGGTCTCCAGAACTGTACACAGTACTCCAGATGTGGTCTTACCAACTGTCTGTACAGAGGGCCAACAACTTCCTGTTTTCTACTGGTGAAGCCTTCTCCTATGCACCCCAGTATCTCCCCAGCCCTCCCTACTGCCTTCTCACATTGCTGGCCCAAATTTAGGTCATCTGATATGACTTCCCCCAGGTCCCTTTCAATTTTTGTTGTCAGTATCTCACCCCCATTGTGTACTTTTCCCCTGGGTTCTTGTTTCCCAGGTGCATTACTTTGCATTTCTTTGTGTTGAATCTAAGCTGCCATACATTTGACCATTCCTCCAACGTTTGCCAAGTCCCTTTTCATCCTTTCCACCCCACCCTGCGCATCAACCCTGTTGCAGATCTTTGTGTCATCTGCAAAGAGACATACTTTTTCTTCCAGTCCCTCTGCAATGTCACTTATAAAGATATTAAAAAGGACTGGCCCTAGTACTGAACCCTGCAGCACCCCACTAGTAATCCCCCTTTCTTCACTGTGGATTCCATTTACTATTACCCGCTGTGTCCTGTTGTCCAGCCAGTGTTTTACCCAGGCTACCACCCTGGGACCCACTCCCAGGCTGGCTAATATGTTTATTAATCTTTTGTGCAGGACTGTGTCAAATGCCTTGCTAAAGTCTAGGTAGGCCATGTCCATAGCCCCTCCCTGGTCCACTACTTTGGTCACCCAGTCAAAGAAATCAATTAGATTTGTCTGACATGACCTTCCTGCTGTGAATCTATGCTGCCTTGGGTCCTGTGCCCCAATGGCCTCTAGGTACTCAACAGTTATTTCCTTCAGAAGTGATTCCATCATTTTCCCTACCACTGAGGTCAAACTGACAGGTCTGTAGTTTCCTGCCTCTGTCTTGCTCCCACTTTTGTGAAGGGGACTCACATCCACCCTTCTCCAGTCCTCAGGTACCACACCACCCTCCCATGATTTAATAAAAATGGTAGTCAGTGGTGTTACTAGTTCTTCCCTTAGTTCTTTTAGAATTCTGGGGTGAATCCCATCAGGCCCCATTGCTTTATCCACCTTCAGTTTTAAGAGTTCTTTCAGAACCCTTTCTTCTGTGAAAGGACTAATATCAACCCCCCCCCATGACTGGATTAGGTATCTCCCCCTGCTTTTCCATTACGAACACTGAGCAGAAGCATTCGTTCAGTATCCCTGCTTTTTCACTGTTGCTCTCTGCCCAACCACCTTCCTCTTTATTCAGCCTCAGTATCCCTGCCTTACTCTTTCTTTGCTCCGTAATGTATCTATAAAAGGTTTTATCCCCCTTCTTAACCAAGTTGGCTATCTTTTCCTCGGTTTGGGCCTTTGCTATTCTGACTGCCTTCCCCGCTTCCTTCTGCTTTAACTCGCACAGTTCTCTGTCCTGCTCCTGCATGGGACAGACATAAGGCTATTCTGGTGGGGGGTAGGAAGAAGTAGGCTGTTGGCTAACTAGCAACTGTAGCTTATCAAATAGGTAGGGGAAATGGGCAGACTGGGTGGGCCAAGCGGTCCTTATCTGTGTCAAAATCTATGTTTCTATGTTTATTAAGTGCCACTTAAACAATTTAGTGCTATATTTTCAAGCCATAAACCCATATGATGTATTGTTCAGTTTTTTTTGTGAGACAACATAACCTGGTCACACTCTAGTGTTTAGCAGGAATGGAGTGTATTTTCAAGAAAAGACAAGTCTGGCACTCTTTATTTCATTAAACAAAAGAAAGTTTCGAGTCTTAAGTCACTTTTCTGTGAAATACTTAACTCATCTTGACCGGGAAGCAGTCTGTTTTCCCAACATTTGAAACACTGAGTATTTTGTTGGCACCCGCCAGTTCGCACATACCTTCTGCAGTAATCAATTTTATTAACACAGTATTCTGTAAACGGGAAGTCAGAACAGAAATTTGTCATGGACAGTGAAATGTTACAGTTGCTAAGTTTTTGATAAATACAGAAGGCTGTTGTTATGAAGTTCAAAAATAATGCAAAGAATGTTCTCCCTGTAACGGAGGCTTGGAAGGGGATCAGTTTGGTAACTGGGTGTATTAATTTTTTCAACTATTTATCATGTTACCATGGATACAAAAAAGGTACTAACCCACCCATGACACCAGCAACTCAGGTGGGAGCAACCTAGGATGTTGGGGGCCAGTGGGTGGAGGAAGTAGGATCATTCATCCCACTGGATGCTCTCCCCCTCCTCAGGGAGGAAGGGTTATACTCTCCAGCTACCACACTACCAGCTGGGTGACATTCCACTGGTGGAGGTGCAGCTGGAGGGTGATACAGGGGGTTCAGAGCCTGGCTCCAATGGTCGCCATGCACCTGCATATGCATGCACACCCAGGAGCCATAGCTGGTGGCTCCGCCAGAAAGAAAGTGCAGGTAGAAAACCCTGATGTATGGCAGAAAGATGTCCACAATCTCCAGCTCCACTGCTCCAGACTGCCAACTGGTTCCCGCATATACTGGGCCAGACAGAGGTTGTGTCAGTCAGCTCTCCCAAGGGAGCTCACCACACAGGGGTGGAATGCCTTTGTGTAAGGAAATTCCCCAAGTGGACCCCCCCACCGTGTAAGTTACAGGCAAGGGATGCAGATGGGGCTAGGAGGTCTCCTGGAACAGAAAGGGTCACAGCAGTGATGGGGCCAAACAAAATATTACACAGGGTGCAATGTTCAGATTCTGACGGAACAGAATTCTGCAGAATTTCAATAAATTCCACGGCATTATGTCAAAAGCAGAATTCCAAAATTTTACATGCAAAATGGTTTAAACTGTGGATTATTTTTTCTGCAGTCCATGTAAAAAAATTATGTAGTTTATGTGATCTGCAGAAAACTGTTCCATGGTGTTACACAGAAATGCTTTCTAGAATTCTGTGGAAATTAAAAAGAAATTCCAAAAAGCATTTCGGATGCGCAATTGCCATTCTGCACGCAGCCCAACAGCAGAATGCTCAGCTGTAGTATTAAAGGAAACAACCAAGAGAAATGCACTTACTGGCAGACCCAGAGGCAATATAGGAGTGTACTGCACTGCCACCCAGGAATCTCATGATGTGGCCGTTGGGGGGCGGGGGGGGGCAGAGATATCAATGAGCTGAGATACTTGACTCCAGGTGAAGAGCATGGGATATCGTAGTGTGCTTATTCCGTCGGCAGACAAAGAAAGGAATGGCCCTGGCATCTGCAACAAAGGTAGCTGCTTGCCGGCCTCCTGGTCAAAGGACGGGGTGAAGTCATGGCAAACACAATCATTATGATGGAGGACAGGAGCAAAGAACCCCCGCCCCCCAAGGAAAACAAACATTTAAAAAAAACAACGCATAAATGGTAGTTTACTCACTGGGTAAAGGTGAGTGCACCCCCCCCAACCATTGACAACTGGGTTATGCCCACCTGATAGGCTAAAGATACACATGTGACCAGATGTTTCAAGACCTGATCTGCCTAGTCTCCCATTCTGCTGCTAGAGCTCAGTTCGAATCTTCCCAAGCTGTATCGAGTCTAACACGGAACTGTGGTAAAAGTTATGGCACAGAACAAGACCAATAAAACTCAGAACAACACAAGGGTGGCACTTTTATTGATTTAAACTACATATTAAGCTTAACCAGCCATATAGCATGCTGTTAACAGAGATCATTGCAATATCTAGATACTGTGGACCACAGACCCTCCGTTATCCGAAATGCAGAACCACAGGGTGGGCCAGGGGATGCTGTAAGGAGATGCTCATGCAATCCCCTTTACCAGGTGAGTAAATTACCATTGCATAATGCATCACCTTACAGCATCCCCAGTCATTACCAACTGTGCTCTAAGAGGCAGTGGAGGAGTGACCCAGGAGGGAATTTTGGATAACGGCAGGTCTACCGTGCCACAACTGACTTCCAGACTTTTGTAACAAATGCTGCTTTATTGGCATTGCCAATTTCCAGTCTATAAAGTCTCAAAAGTGCATGTATCATAAACCAGGTGGCCTTCTTGGTGAATGGCAGTGATGGATGCAAGGCTGTTCTGGACCCTGTTAAGCACCTTTACTGCCTCTCTGAGAAGATGTGCACTCCTTGTTCCTCCTTGGTGCACAATGTAAGCTACACTGGTTGTGTTTTATCTGATTGTGGAAGTGTCAAAATGCATGGTATAGCACTCTCATTTCCAGATTCTCTGGTCTTTGATTATGTCCACTTGCCTTGTGCTGGCTGATGGTCCAAGGTAGCACCCCCTTCTGACAAGCTGGAGTCCATGTCTATGATGAGGTCGTGATCTTTTTGAATCAGGTCCCTTTCAGCATGTTGGAGCTTGTTGTCCTCCACAGTAAAGAGTGCTTGACCATCGTCCCTAGTGTTATTGTCTTTGTTGGTTCAAGACTCAAGGATTTCCCTGCCTGAATCACCAAAGTCTGTAGAGGGCGCGTGCTCCATAATGCTCATGGTACCAGGTCTATGGATGAGGCCATGGACTCCAGTATTTGAAGGATCACCCCCTGTGCTCGATTCTTGCTCCGTAAAGAGATGTCACCTGCTCCATGACCTTGTTTGCCCTTTTTTTGGGGGTCACTGTCCCTGCAGCAGTATCTATCAGCAAGACCAGGGGCTCAGTATATTGAATTGGGTTTAAACTGCCCTTGTTCAAGTTCAGGACCCATCAGTGTGTCTGTAGAGTGCGCATTATGGTCCTCATTTGCTGGTGTGACAGCTACTGAGGTCTGACCCTGATTAGACAATCATCCAGATAGGGAAGAATGTGCATTCCTTGTTGCCAGAGTGCCGTTGCAATCGTTACTGATATTTTGGTGAACACCCTGGGTACTGATGTGAGGCCAAATGCAAGGCCTGATACTGGTAATACTGGACCGGGATTTTGAATTGGAGGTATCTGTAATGGGCAGGATGAGTCAGTATGTGCAGATAGGCATCTTTAAAATTGACAGAGGTGAGGCGATCTCCTTTTAATATTGACCTCACCGTGAAGTGTAATGTTTCCATCTTTAATTTTCTGTACTTGATAAACTGATTTACATACGTGTGGTCCAGTACTGGTCATGGAGCCCCTGTATTTGGGGGACCATGAAGAAGACAGAATAGATTCTCTGACTGACTTGGTCTGGAGGTACAGTTGCTATGACTTTGTTGTGCAACAGTTTGTTGATTCTTGCTTTTACCGCGTGCATCGTTGAATGCTGCCGTAACATGGGGGAGATCACTACTATTCTGGAGAAGGGCTTCTCTGTGAATTCTATGGAGTAGCTAGGAGTCGGACCCACTTGTCCATTGTTGTTTTGCTCTACTGATGTGCAAACTCTAACAGTCCTGCTGCCCCTTCTGCTGGGTCTTGCTGCAGAGCTTCCGGCAGTGGGGTTTGTGGTGGAGGGCTGGGTAGTCACACGAAGTTGGATTTTTCTCAAGTTGAGGAGCTGGCAAAAGTGGCCTCTGTGTTCTCTTCCTCTGCCTTTGCCATGGATATCTGAGAAGAAGGCTGACTTGAAGTCATATGATCAGCCCTGTGAAAGGAATAACTTTTGTGCCTTCCATCCTGCTGACCCCTGGGGCGAAACCTGCTCTGAAAACTACGGGAGATAAGAATTATATGTTGTCCTTTGCCAGGCTTCTGCCATCTTCCTTATGTATGATGAATTTCTCTGGACCCTCACTGAACAGTAGATTCCCTTTGAATAGCATCTTGTTGAGCATGAACTTAAAAAATCAGTGTCAGTGTTCAGTAGCTTCAAATATAGCAGCCTCCTTGCCTCTTTCGTAGACAGACACCAACCTTGCGGACATCTGTAAAGCATCTACCAATGCATCTGCTACATATCTGGCTGCCTGAATCACATACTCTTTAAGATCTGCTTGTTTGGACTCTGGATTCAGGGCTGAGACTAGCTCCTCTAGCCATGTGAGTAGGGCCCTGGAAGTGTGTACTGTGGCAGTAGTGGCCCTGCATGCAATTCTGGCCATTTCAAAGTTTTTTTTCATAAGTTCCTCCATCTTCTTGTCTGTAGCCTCCTTCAATGGAGCCATGCCTCCTGCCAGTAGTAATGTCCTTTGACTTAGAGTGGCTGCTTAAGGGTTTACGACTGGTGCGGAACACCAGACTTTCTTGAAGTCCTCTTGAATGGGATAAAATCTGTCAAATGTCTTCCATTCTGAGATTCTGTCCCAGTCAGATGATTCTCGTTCCTTGGCAATGACCTCTGAGACAGAGTTGCAGATTGGAAAGAATTCCTCTTTCTTTTGATTTAAGCATATGAGGGGATTAAGTTTAACTTGTTCTGAGGGCTGTGGTGCCTCGAACCCCATGGATTCCTTAACTCACCTGAGAAGCTCCGGAAGCGTGTCGACTGTTGTCAGTATCTTTGCAAGCACCAGCTGATCTTCCTCATTACCCTGTTCTTCCTCGTCTCATGAATGCTTGTCCTTGTGACTGTCTTCCACTGAGTTGCCAGACATACCATTCTCCTTGTTGGTGTCTGGGATTAGCTTTTGTCTGCTGATCTGTGTCCTGTGACAGAGCAGTAGTTGCCCCTGAGGTCACTCCTGTGGATTCTTCCATTGAGGATTTGGGGGCTGCCTTGGACATTTCTTCCATGTGGTTCACATTCAAAATATGGCCTGCTGAGCTATAATAAAGATGATCATGCTTGAACTGACTTCATCCAAGGAGAATAGGTTCATAGTGTAACTTACAAGTTCAACAGGCGTGAGACCTTAGAGAACTTGTCACCCCTGAGAGTCTGTCTCTTTCACTATTTCCATTTCCCCTTCACTGGTTATTTCCATGTCCTCTTGTTGTTTAGAACATGTTGGGCACAACAGCCCTGTTTGAGGACTCAGCAGGGTGATGTGGCAAGATATGAACTTTGTAGTCTTCACTATTATTGAAGACCTGTGGGCAACTAGAAGATAAAAGGATGCTATGTAATGTAGGTTCCTTGTCCGCCATCTTTCTCATGCTCTGTGTATTTATTTTATGTTCATCATGCACTGCACGAGGTGTGGAGATCAAGACATGATATCTGAGTTCTCTTTGGGGCTTGTATTTAGAGAAGCACACCAGGCACACTACGTAGACTGACTGGTTATGAGAGGCATATGTAGACAGGGCATGGGAAGCTGGAAAGATAAGACATGGGGTGTGGTGAGGTGGTAGTGGGGTAGCCCTGTAAACTGTATCATAGACTCATGAAAGCTTGGCAGCAGAAAAGGACCACATCAGCCCATCCAGTCTGCCCAAATCAAGAGTCAACCAAGTGTCTTAGGCACATCTAATCTGAAAAT
The DNA here is from genome assembly GCA_016271365.2 of Neoceratodus forsteri. Classification (NCBI taxonomy): domain Eukaryota; kingdom Metazoa; phylum Chordata; order Ceratodontiformes; family Ceratodontidae; genus Neoceratodus; species Neoceratodus forsteri. Next base: position 1,096,854,188 of record CM028134.1, on the reverse strand, counting down.
GTATGCAGGTCCCATAATAATAAGTGGGGTCCCGCAGGGGTCAGTCTTGGGCCCTGTGCTGTTTAAAATTTTTATGTCCTCTATGAGTAAGGGCAGCTTTGGATGGATTAGTAAGTATGCAGACAACACTAAAATCGCTACAGTAGTTACAGAACCTGAAGGAACTAGAGACCTACAGGCTGATCTGAATAGTATTCATAACTGGGTAACATCTAGGGGTATGACATTTAATGTGGATAAGTGTTGTGTAATACATTTGGGGAACCAAAATGGTATGCAAAATTATTATATGATGGTAAGGTGCTACGAAGCTCCACAGAAGAGAAAGACCTGAGAATTCTTGTAGACCATAAACTGACTTTCCGCTCGCATGCAAATAAACAGACTGTAAAGGCTAAACAGGTGGTACATAACATAAAGAGAAACTTTAGGAGTCGAAATAAGGAAGTGATTATGCCCCTATATAGAGCATATGTTAGACCAATCTTGGACTATGGGGCCCCAGTGTGGGGACCCATAACCAGAGGAGCAGTGAATGATATCGAAAGGTTTCAGAGGAAAGCCACTAAACTAATATTTAATACACAAAATATGCCCTACGAAGGACGCTTGGAGTATTTGAAGCTTATGCCCTTACAAACAAGAAGAGTTAGAGGAGATTTACTACTTTGTTATGATATAATGCAGGATGAGTACTTACTTAAATGAATTAAACCTTCAATTCAAAGATGACACTAAGGGCACAAGAGGTCACCCTCTTCAGCTTAGGCACATTAGGTATAATACTAAAAGAAGGAGGGCTTTCTTTACACAGAGGGTGGTGGCTCCTCGGAATGAACTCCCTTTGTTGGTTATTTATTCTAAATCAAAGAAACATTTTAAAACTCAGTTGGATAAATATATTATGAAGGAGGGTAATATGTAAGCATTAATCACCGACAGAGGAGGGCTCAGCCGGTGGATTAATGCCCGCTGGGGGGGTTGGTGCATAAGGGTGAAGCCCGAGGGTTCCAACCACCCAGAGGGCATTAATCACCGGCAGAGCCCAACTCTGGAGGTGATTAATGCGCTTGTAACATGGCAAGCACAAGGACCGTTTTGTGCAGATCGCAGTCTTACTTGGAGCACCACGGAAACTGACGCAATCTGTATTGGCGCTGCACAGCTGATGCTATGGGGTTGTGGTGTCCAGTCGCCGAACATGTATCCGAGGGCACATAGAGCTAGGTACTACAGTGAGAGGAGAAAGGGAGTAGTGGTACTCTTTAGGACTAGTGTGCGCAGATGTAAAACTGTGTTCCACAGAATTCAAAGATTATTTCGACGACTGCACAGAGGAAGACGGAAGTTGAGGGGAATCAAAGACACAATGGTCAACCACTACGCTGTTACGTCCACCGGGACTGTTCGCTCTACAGATTCCAGCAGTACAGCACGATACAGTTACATTACATTTCTTGGCTACATTTAGAACAGCTGTAACAGAGGGTACGAGGGTCCCTTACATCTAGCAATGTCAGAATCGACACAGGACTTACACTTTCCAATTCTCCTCCTGCGTGACCCCTATGCCAGGCACCTCCTACGCTATGACTACATCTGTGGGCTCTTCCTTCTCGTCTCAGTGCTGCACCTTCTCACTGATGGACATTCTGGGTACTAACCCAGCGGGCTCTAATGAGTGCTGCTGTCTGTGGCCACAGGTGGTACTAACCGAGCAGGCGTTACCTGTGGGTTAATACCAGCTCGGTTTGTGTCACCTGTGCCACTTCGGCCAATGCAGCTCCTCCATTTCACTGCTCTCTGGTGAGCCGTGTTACAAGACCTAATAGGGGATATTGGAAGGGAGCAGCAATGGGCTATTCTTTACTGTCTGGCCTCCTTAGTTCCCACTAACCTTTGTATGAATCTATGTATGAATAACAACTATATGCAACTGTAACTCTGTAGCCGAAATTGCTATACAGCAACCTGTCCCTTGTCTGCAATGCCGCCAGGAAATACTGAGCTGTAGAGGGGTCCGAAGGTAGATGAGAATTTATGTAATAACTGAAATGGCCACTGGCGCGGCAGCCATGGATGCCATGACCAAAATGGTACCAGTGACATCAGCATCATACAGTGCATGCATCCATGCCACTGCCCCTCAAGAATATGGCTGCAGCTCTGTTGGGCAAGTGTGCATGCGCACAGTGAGTTGCACTATCTGTGCATGCACTAGATGTCCTCTGAGAGTGAAGAAGAAGGGGGACGGCTGAGTGGTGCAGCTTAAATATGGCACTGTGGAACCTTTTGAAAATAACTGGAGTATGAGCCAGCCCATCGGCGCAGTGGTAGAGCTAGTGCTCGCAGCGCCCTCAAGCATCTCACAGGACACCCTCCTCCTCCAGGGAAGGGGGTAGCCAGCTCTGCTGCAAGAGTGCCACCTGGGTGACCACAGGTGGCAGTACACCTCTGAGAGGCTCAGTGTCACTCCCCAAGGCCAGCGTCTCAACAATGGGGAGAAAACAGAAACTGGGCAGGCTGGAGCAGGGTGAAGGACTGACCCCTCGCAGGCCCCACACCCTGGCCATGTGGCAGCTTCCCCAAGAATCAGATCCTGGTCTGCAGCAGTTTGGGGTCCTGCCGCACCCCACCACGGGGAGTGGGAAGGGCAAGTCGTGGGGGCAGATGGGGAGCAGCCGGTAAGTCCATGGGAAGCTAGGTGACAGGGTGGGGGGGGGAACGATCCAGATGCAGTCACTGCCTGCCAGGGGAAGGGAAAAAAAAATAGTTGAAGAATGTCCAGAATGGTCATGAAGGTGTCTGTACAAGCAGGGAACTCTAGTTGTGGCAACAGGGGGGTTGTTTAAGAGACCAGCACGCCAGGTACAAGGTATTTAATCCATATCAGATGGAAGCTAGACAGGGCACAACAGAAGAACACAATCATTTCAAATTAGTGGAGCTTCGTGCTAGTGCAGGGGCTGAATCCACTCACGAGGGGGTCCTACATGTGCAGCTACCATCAGGGGACCGCTTGGATAGGCGCGAGGCATGATATCATTAGCCTTACAATTTTCCTGCAGCTCACTAGTTCACTGATGCCACTCGGGAGGGGCTTCAGGAAAACTCTTATGTGTAACACCACTTGATCAGCTGGGAAGGGATCAAAAGGTCAGCAGAGGTGGGGGGGGGGCTTGGCGTCTTCTCCTGAAAGGTCATTTTTGAAACATCCCACAGTCATGTGAATAAACATTAATGCAGGAATAAACAGCTGAAAAGTAGTCCTGCCTGCACAGACTAGATTCAGTTACCACTAGGACTGAACAATGGACAGACAAACCATACTGGGAGATAATAAAACAGCTATAGTCAGTCTAGCATACTGAGCAACAAGTGCAAATCACAACCAGGCTACGTGCCAAACAGAGTGAAACTAAGCAGAACGCAGGCAGGTTCCTGTATTAGCTGTGAAGCAAAATGAGAAAGACTAGTCTCTTAAAGCAGCAGTGCAACAGAAATGGGTTAAAATTTGACCCCACCTTTTTTCTTCCAAATTGATGCCAGATGTCTTCCAGTTTGTTTTGGTGGTGAAATTTTCAGTTTTCATTATGATTTAAGAATTTTATGAATTATTTCTCAAGGAAAAAAAAATGGCCACCTCATTTTTGCATAGAAATAATACCGAGGACCCGAGGAGGATAAGAGTCAAGACAAAAATGCAAATGTAGAGTACACAGCATAGGAAGCATCATGAAAACCCAAATCAACAGTTCTACCAATATTTTTTTATAGCCATAGCAGAAAATTAGCTTTTTGGAATAACTTTTTTCGTTGCATTGCTGCTTTAAAGGTGACAGGAACATTTTTACACCTCTAGATGCCCTCTGGTTGTTCTTTTATTGGCTACCCAGTATTCTGATATGTTTTTGACCTTTTTTTGTTAGATTAATAATCTAATTTTTTGCCTTTGTAACTACAATGAATCTCTCACTCCTCAGCAATTGCTGCTCTCTCTTTTCATAGTGCCTGAACATTCTATGACATCACAAACTCCCATTCCATGCTATTCATCTGAATGGCTTGGATTGGAACGGGTGTTATTGATGACATAGAATGTTCAGCTGGTATGAAAAGAGCGAGCAGCAACTGCTGTGGAGAGAGGGATTCAGGGTAGTTACAAAGGCAAAAAATCAGATTGCTAATTTAACAAAAAATTATGAAAATCAAGTGCAGTAGCTGGTGAGGAGAGTGGAACTCTGTGTAGAACTGAGGGCACCCCAAAGCTACATTATTTATTTATCAAAAAAGCATCAAAGAATATCAGAATACATAACTGGCATGGAAAGGAAGATGGAAGGGCAGTTAACTATGTAAAACATAATTTCATGTCTCCTTTAAGGCACAGCTAAATAACAAGTAAGCATAGCTACAGGGTGTGGTAACATCCTGCAAACAGAAATTGCTATTTTATATTAAAAATGCTGTTAACAAATTAACTAAGCTGGCCAACCACATTATAGGCTCAGAAGCCACCACTTCAAGCCCTAATCCATTGACCTTACCTAGTTTGGTGACCTTAAACTTGGGAGCTGGATTTTGTGTTTGTAGCCTCTGCAGTGCACATAAAGGAACTTGGCTCTAGTAGCAGAATGGGAGACGAGACGGATCAGGTTTCAAAACCTCTGGTCATGTGCATTTTTAGCCAAAACCCAGTTGGTAAGGGTTAAGGATGTTGTAAAGTGATGCAATACACAATACATGTTATAGCTGGATCTGTAATTAAATGGGAAGTCTTCCTATTTGGCAGATAGAAGATAGTATTCAAAAAGCAGCTGACACCCCTAGGAAGAATTTACAATAAAAATAATATTTAAACAATAAATATGCTGGCCTGGTAGTACAGTGATAATGCTACTGCCTGCCGCGCCAGCGACCAGAGTTTGGGAGTCAGCTCAGGTCGCTGGAGGTCAGCCGGAAGGAAAGGCTACAGTGTCCAGAGAACTGTTCTCTGCTCCTGTAACGTGGGGGGTTGCACCTCCTGCAGCATGCCTGAAACCCACCAGAGGCTGGGTATTAAGGCAGATGTGAGGTCCAGAAGAGTGTGGGATGTTGATAGATGCGCCACGTCAAAGCACATCGATGTCCACGGGGCTAACAAACAGCAGAAAAAAAACTGCTGATGTAGGACGACGGACGGCCTTCCCCCAGGCTTAGCACCCCCAACTGGGCATCTACTGGATCCTGCTTTGTAGGGGCAAAGGCAAGCCCCCTGACCCTGCCAGGAGAGGTAAGTCATAGCGGAATATGGGTAAGACCTTGGGATGGCCATCATGTTGGGTAACTCGGCTGGGGGTGGCTGGCAACAGAAAAGGCAGGTGCAAGGTGAGGAGATAAACCAAAGTGAAAAAAATATATATATATTTGGAGGCAGCTTATCTTATATTTGACACAATTTCTATATTTCAATGGACAATCTGGTTCCTATTTGAAACTGAGGATTGGTGGAAGGGGACTGTTTGGGAAGATGGAAGGATGGATAGGGAGCAGATATAAGGACTGCTCTGTTATGATTGAGGGGACTTCAGGAGGCATGTATTATGGTATACTGGACAACAAAAATTTAATTTTGGCGTACGCTGTTTCTGACCCTGCTAAAGTTACTACCACACTTTCAGCGTGCCAGGAAGACATAGGAACTGTCTTGAGGAGTATTCTACTCTGAGAGGTGCCACAAGGACGAGATCCCCTTAGACTAAAGGTATCTTAGAGAAGAGTCCCATTCCGGGTGGAGAAAGAAATGTCAGAGAAAGAAAAGGGGCAGATGACTGCAGCAACAAACAAGTGTCTGAACGACACTGGACTCTGAGCAGTATGTAGAAACATTTGGTGGTAGAAAAGGACTGCTTGGCCTACCTAGTCTGCCAGATGTTCCCTACCTATTCTGTCTCCGTAGAGACCCTATTTGGTCTCTGTCGACCCATCCACTTCTCTGCATCCTATTTAATGTACCCTTGTGTCTATCCTATGCATGCTTGAAGCCCCCTACTGTTCTAGCCTCAACCACATCTACCGGCAATCTGTTCCAGGCATCCACTACCCTTACAATGAAGAAATATTGCATTCACTACCCTTTCAATGAAGAAATATTTCCTCACATTACATTTGAATGTCCACACTTCCAGCTTCACTGCATGCCTGGTGCTTGTTCTCATTTGAAGGAGACTCCACGCCTGTGCCCAATTCACCTCCAAGGTACTTGTAGGTCTCTATCATATCTCCTCTCTCTCCTTTCTTCTAGGTTGTACATGTTGAGATCTCAAAATCTCTCCTCATGGAGCATCTCATGCAAAATGTGCACTATTTCAGTTGCCCCCCTCTGGACCACCTCTGCTCTGTCTGTGTCCTTTCTGAGGTGTGGTCTCCAAAACCAAACATAGTACTCCAGGTGTGGTCACACCAATGACTAATATAATGGCAAAACCACCTCCCTCCTTCTACTGGAGATCCCCCTTGCTATGCAACCCAGCATTCCACTAGATTTACACACTGCCTTGACACACCACCATGAGGTTCTCAGGTATGATAACTCTGAGGCACCTTTCCTGCTTCGTAACTGTTAGTACTTGCCCTCCCCGCCCCATCATATACTCAGTACCAGGATTTCTGTGTCCTAGGTGCATTATTTTGCGCTCTTTGGCATTACACCCCAACTGCCATGGTTTTGCCCATTCCTTGAGTTTCTCCAAGATCCCTACATCTTTTTCTGCCCCTTCCTGAGTTGCAGTGTCCCCTATAAAGATACTGAAGAGGACTGGTACCAGTACTGAGCCCTGTTGTACCCCAGTTGCCACACTTCACACTTCAGAATGACTGCCATTAAGTACCACCTGCTGTCCCCTGTCCTTTAACCAGTTTCTATCCCAATTTACCACTATGGATCCCACCCTTAGGTTGGCCAACTTCCTAATCAGCCTTCTTTGCATACTGTGTTAAAGGGCTTGCTTAAGTCTAACTAGACCACGTCCACTACTCTCCCTTGACTGATTTCCTTGATCATCCAGTCAAGGAAATCTGTTATGTTCGCTTGGCATGACATCCCCCCCATGAAACCATGTTGCTGTGGTCTTGTAGCCCACCATCTATATCTACAGTATATCTATGTCTGTGTCTATATCCATATCCATATCTATATCTATATCTATACTATATCTCTATATATGCCGTTTGATGGGGGCATGGCAAATTCACCCAATGGAGTCCAAGCCATATGTGTGTATATATATACTATATATATATATATATATAATTTGATGGGGGGGGCAATGGTGAAGTCGCCCGCCGCTCATTCACACTACGGCCAACTAAAACTATGAGTCAAATCCTACTATTCAACAGACCATCAGGCTGCAATAAGAAGCTGAGGCATGAAGGGGGACTGGTGTGGGAAGATGAAACAACTGATAGGGAGCTTTTGAATGGGATTGATTTGGTATGATTGAGGGAAATCTGGGAGGCATTTAATAAGATATGCTTGTGTAACCTCCTTACAAATGGGGGTTCCTAAAAGCCTTCCCGGAGCTTGCCTAAATGCTCCCTGCCTAACTGGTGTTCGGCGCAATGCCACCAAAATGCGGGTGTTGTGAGTGCTTCTAAAGCCTCCTGTACTGCCTCTTTAAGAGCTGCCTGCTTGCAGACACCATTATTGCTCATGAGGGGGACTGTGTGTTTCCCTGCTCGAATCCCGCCTGAACCGCGGTGTAATTGCCCCATTCTGTAGTTGCTGAAAAGCGCAACGGGAGCCCATTTGAAAGATGTAACTATTTGCCTGCAATCATTTAGAGTAATGGTGAAAATGCAGTTTTGTTTAACCTGCCTTTCTTTGTTGCAGTTGGGACTCTGTGTGCTTGTGCCCTCCATTTTGGACCAGGACAGTGTGGGGTCCAATAGACAAGGGGTATCTAAAATGGAGTAAATAGCGGCCAACCAGAATCAGGACTCTAGAGTGGAGCCGGCTGACCAATGGGATACAGCTAATAATTCTGGGAAGTAGTCGGGACTATGGCGCCTTTTTTTGCACCAATGAGGTCAGGAGTGAGTAACTGGCATCTGCAGCCCTCCAATGGGATCGGGTGGCGCCCGAACTATGATTCCCTGCCCAAACTGCCAAGGGGCAGAGACGTTATGGCTGTGAGCGAGGAAGGAGCTCTGGGCTCCTGCGCAGTTGAGTTTTCGCGTGGGAAGCGCATGTGTTGAAGGCCAGATTCAGGCGGCTCGGTCGCCAGTGAGTATCAGACTAAATCCGCTGGGTAGCGGTCAGAGGAAGCTGTGCAAAAGCACAGCTACCTACCAGGCTCACCCTGTAGAGGACTGGAGAATCTGCTGAATCGCGCTCGTTCTGTCAGGAAAAGTGAAGCTGCGTGGGGACTCCCCGATTAGCTGTGAGTTCGGTCGGGCCCTAGGAACAGCTGCCTGGTATGGTACCCCTCTGTTGCTTTTCATATAAATGTGTGGAGAAGTGTTTGAAGTCCAGGCTCGGTCCTGTGAGTGATGTGAGAGTGTTTTTCCTTCTGGAGTCATGAGTACTAAATCAGGGTAGCTTCCTGTCAAATGTTTCTAGTAAGGGCAAGATCTTCTGCTTACTCTGCTGACTACACTAACTGAGTCTGCTGGCTCTATTAAATCTTCGTAAGAACCTTATGCTTGCTTCTGTGTCAGGGCCCCAACCAGCTGCATCGAGGGACTAGTCTTTACGGCCTGGGTACCCAGAGACCGTGACTTATAGGTTAGGCCTGTGCACAGTGCCTTAGATAGATACTTATATATTAGATTGGTAAGCTAATTAACCTGATCACCCCAGTCCTTGTTAATTCCCCCTAAATAAATCAGATTGATTGTTTTGCAAAGGTATACTGGCTAACTTGTGTGTTTATGGTGGCTTACTGCACAGTGATTGTTATGTAACAGCATCTCACTTTTCAGGAGGTCCCCGGAGTAAGCTGATTGGTTCAAGCCTGGGGGTAAGTGTATATTGTAAGGGTACTGTGATTGATTTGTGTAGGCCACTGGTGGGAAGAAAGGGGGGTTGCAGTGACCCAGAGAGCTGTGGCCAAGTCATTTCAGACTGTCTTAACCCCGACCTCTGGCTGGAGGCACCCGCCAATGGATCCAGGCCCCTCAACCTGCTGTCGGCTGAGCAGGCAAGGGTAGTAGCCCTTAACAGAGTGCCCTCAGGGAGTTACAAATTGGAGGCATGGCTGGGATTAGCATCCCCTAGTGGCCGAGTGGGTGAAGTGCATAAATATGGATAAGCTAAAGGAAAAACTGGAAAGGGATATCATGGCTAAGATTAAGCTGGACCCTATTAAGACAATGGTACATAAACTGATGGGGTGGGGTGAAGCCGAAGAGCTGGACTCTCAGAGAACTGTGTTACTACTAGATGTACCTCTGGGGACAACGACCGCTGACATTATTTCTACAGCGGAGCGTGTTAAATATTTAGGTAAGGTAGAGGTGAAGGGGCGTATGGCTGACCTGCTCGATCAGACCTTGCAGGTGTTACTTTTGTGTAGTCTAGCCATCGACCCCGAGAGGGTACCCACAGTGATTTACCCGGAAGGTGCCCAACAGGGGTGGAGGATTATTCACATCCAGAGTGGGTCAGTCACTCCCGGGGTCTCCCCAGACTAACAGCTTCAAAGATAAACTGCTTAAATTGCTAGCTGTGGAGGGGAGGACTACCCAAGAGTTACTGCAGGCGTTGGACCTTTCTAGTGAACCCACCCCCAAGGCTTCCCCCAGTACCTCTCCCGGGCCCCCCAAGAGTTCTATTTTGGCTCCACCACCCCTAGTGGTTCCCCCTATACAGCTAGATTCTTACCGTAGGCTAAAACTTTTTTCTGGCACAGTGCCAGTGCCTTCAGGGGAGGATGATTTGGAGGCGTGGATGGACTATGCCACCGACCTAGTCCAGGAGTGGCAATGCTCTGAGGGGGAGAAATGGAAGAGACTGATGGAGAGTCTGAGGGGCCCAGCTTTGGATGCCATTAGGTTCTTGCGGGCCACTAGCCCAGAAGCCACCACAGCAGAGTACCTTTCTGCTTTAGAGGGAGTGTTTGGAAGTACAGAAACTGAGGAAGACTTATTATGGAAATTCAAGTCTGCCAAGCAGTGGAGGAATGAGAAGCTGTCCGCCTTTGTTACTAGGGTGGAACAGGCCTTGCAGAAGGCCTATCGAAAAGGGGGGATCACAGCCACAGCCTTGAACCAGGTCAGGTTGGAACATGTTTTGAAATCTGCTAGATTTTCCAGTGTGATATTGTTAAAACTTAAGTTACATGATAGACGGGCTACCCCGCCCGAGTACTGTCAGTTGATGAGGGAGATTCGAGAAGCAGAGACTGATGAGAAGGGGTGGGAACCTTATGTGGGGGCTGTGAATCTGTGCCAAACCCCAGAGTCTAGTGAACCAGATGAGACCCACCTTTCGAGGGGGCCTGATGTTTCCCCTGTCCCCCCAAAGCTGCAAGGAGGGGGGGGGGTGCCATTTCCTCTGATCCTCAAGTAGAAAGTGAGTTGAGGGCCGAGATTAGAAATTTACGAACTGGTGAGGGACGTGAAGCAAACTGCTACCCATCCTGTTAGGTTTGGGGAACCCGAGTCATCTAGAAACAAACGCCCTAGTCAGGGGGAGCCCTCTTGGCCCCAGGTGCCCCAGCAGGCGAGGTATCCCCCTCCCACTAAAGACCCCCGGGACCCCAAGTTCTGCTATCATTGTGGGGAGGATGGACACTTTTAGACTGAGTGCCAGTCACCGGAGAATTTAAGGAAGGTCAATAGCAGGCTGATCACCTGGCATCGCTGGGCCTACACCCGACCCCCTAGGAAGAGTTTTGTGACCTGGGCCAGTGCCCAAGCAACTGCCAGCGCTGTGCCCCCCAAATGGTCTGATGTGGTGGGGCCTTCGATGGAGGCCCTGGTGCAAGTAAATGGGATCCTCACCTGGGCTGTGTTGGACAGTGGATCCCAGGTGACCATTATGTTCCAAGACTGGTATCAGACACTCCTGCCTGAGGTACCTTTACAACCCTTGGACGGTCTACATGTATGGGGGCTGAGTGATAAGGCCTACCCGTATTTGGGGTATATCTGAATCTGGCTGTCTTTTCCTACTTCTGTTGCTGGGGTGGAAGAACAAGTGGAAACCCTGGCTTTGGTGTGCCCACCCACTGGACTGTATGATGGGGTGCCCTTGTTGATTGGGACAAATGCTCACATGTTTGGTCGGTTAGCCCAATTGTGTTCGGAAAAGCAAGTGTTTAGGACTGGGCGAGCCCTAAGAATACCCGCTTTGATCCAGAAGGCCTATGAGACTCAGAGGAAGGCTAGCTCGGAGGAACCTGAAGGCCCGGTGGGTGTCATATGGAGAAAGGACCCAGAACCGTTGCTACTTGCCCCAAATGCCCAGTGTGTTTTGCAAGGGGAAGTCTGAATTAAAAAAGATGTTAAGAATAAGTTACTGATGCTGGATGCCTCCGGGGAGGGAAGACTGCCTGAGGGACTGCTGGTTAAACCCAGTATCTTGCCTGCTAGAGCCCATGCTTATGCCAGAAGGGTGATGGTTCAAGTTCATAATGTGTCTGACAAAGAGATTCGAGTAAATAGAGGTTGCGCCCTGGCAAGTGTACATTGTGTAGATACTGCAGTGCTGCCCAACAGCAAGGATTCGGGGAAGGATGGCAGAGTAACTCCCGACTTGTTTGATTTCGGTGACTCCCTGTTGCCTGCTGAATGGAAAGTGAGAATCAGTGAGAAACTTGCCAAAAGAGGCCAGGTCTTTTCCCTAAAAGAATGGGACGTGGAATGTGTGCAAGGAGCTGAGCACCACATCCGGCTGCATGATGAAAGGCCCTTTTGAGAGAGGTCTCTGCGCCTAGGCCCCTGCTGACATAGACGATGTGAGGCGGCATCTGCAAGAGATGCTTGCTGCTGGTGTGATACAAGAATCCGGGAGCCCCTATGCTTCCCCCATTGTAGTAGTGAGGAAAAAGAATGGGGCTGTTTGGATGTGTGTAGACTACCGTACCTTGAATCGGTGGACCATCCCAGACCAGTATACCATGCCACGCATACAGGACGCCTTGGACTGTCTAAATGGCAGTAAGTGGTTCTCTGTGTTAGACCTCTGCAGTGGGTACTATCAGACACCGATGGCTCCGGAGGATCGAGAGAAGACTGCGATCATTTGCCCCCTAGGCTTCTAAGAGTTTATGCGGATGCCTCAAGGGATTTCAGGTGCCCCAGCTACTTTTCAGCGCCTGATGGAACGTGCTGTGGGGGACATGAATTTGCTCGAATGTCTGGTTTATTTAGATGATGTTATAGTGTTTGGTAGCTTCTTGGAAGAACATGAAAATCGATTGTTCAAGGTCCTGGATCGGCTGGAAGACTTTGGTCTTAAGTTATCTATAGACAAGTGCCAATTCTTTCAAACCTCTGTGAAATATGTGGGGCACATAGTATCCCCCTGAAGCCACAGAGAATGACCCCAGCAAAGTGGAAGCTTTGACTACCTGGCCTCAACCAAAGAATTTGAAAGAACTGCAATGCTTTCTGAGGTTTTGTGGATATTATAGGTGGTTTATCAAAGACTATTCTCGAGTGATCCGCCCCCTCCTCAACCTTACTCAGGGGTACCCTCCAACCCACAAAAAGTATAAGAAAGTTGTGCTCTCTGAGACTGAGAAAAAGTATTTTTGTCCGAATGATGTGTTTGGAAACCGCTGGACTACCGAGTGTGAGGAAGCTTTCTATGACATTATATATTAACTTACCCATGCCCCAGTGCTGGCCTATGCTGACCCGGCCAAGCCGTACGTTCTCCATACTGACGCCAGTCTACAGGGATTGGGGGCTGTGTTATATCAGGAGCACCCAAACGGGCTAAGACCTGTAGCTTTTTGCCAGCAGAAGTCTGACTCCTTCAGAAAAAAACTATCCAGTGCACAAACTAGAGTTCCTGGCCCTGAAGTGGGCCATTGTTGATCAATTTCATGACTACTTGTACGGTGCCAAGATATTGGTGAAGACTGATAACAATCCTCTGACATATGTGCAGACCTCGCCAAGTTGGATGCCACTGGCCATAGGTGGCTCTCTGCATTGGCCACCTACAACTACGCTATTGAATACAGAGCAGGCCTAAACCATATAGATGCGGATGCTCTCTCCCAGAGGCCTGTACCCCGAACCGACTGGGTCAAGTTGTCAGAACCGGACATAAGAGCCCTTTGCCAAAAGCTTGACAAGGAGGAACAGGTGTCTCCTGATGCTGTGGACTGCATGGTGGATTGCTTGGGGCCATCCGAGAACTGCATACCTGCTGCTTACTGTCATTTTTCTGCATTAGACACTAGTGTGCTGCCCCAATTCAACAATGATAGTCTCCAACGGGCTCAATCCCGAGACCCCAAGATTAAAACTGCCTTGGAGGCCCTGCAAGCAGGGAGAGACGTGTCCAAACTGCATTCCACTGACTTGAGAACTGCCTTGTTATACAAAGAAGGTTCAAAGTTAAAACTGATTAACCCACTACTATACAGGGAGATGGTGGACAAAGAGGGCCGGGTAGACAAACAACAACTGGTGTTGCCCACTGCTTTTAGAGAACTGGTGTTGAGGTCCCTGCACAATCACATAGGACACCTTGGCATAGACCGAAACCTTGACTTAGTGCGGTCCCGATTTTATTGGCCCAAAATGGGTGCTGATGTGGAGCAGTATATCAGGACCTGTAGCCGATGTTTACAAAGAAAGACCCTGCCTCAGAGGGCTGCCCCCCTGGTTAACATCACTACTAGTGCCCCTATGGAACTGGTTTGCATTGATTTCCTGAGTCTAGAGCCAGATCTGAAAAACTTCAGCAACATATTGGTAGTCACTGATCATTTTACCCGGTATGCACAGGCTTTTCCTACTAAAGATCAAAAAGCAACCACGGTGGCTAAAGTACTTGTTGAACACTTCTTTGTCCACTATGGGGCCCCCCCAGAGAATCCATTCTGACCAGGGAAGGGATTTTGAGAGCCACCTGATTAAAGAGATGCTGTCCTTGTGGGGAGTGCGAAAGTCAAGAACCACCCCATATCATCCCCAGGGAGATCCCCAACCTGAAAGGTTTAACCACACATTGCTTGATATGTTGGGCACACTGCAGCCTAAAGACAAGCCTAGATGGAGCCAGCAGATTAGCACCTTAGTACATGCTTATAACTGCACCAAAAGTGATGCCACTGGATTTTCCCAGACAGACTGATGTTTGGGAGAGAGGCTAGACTGCCAGTGGATGTGTGTTTTGGGGTTTCCCTGATGGGGTACAAGCAGCAAACCATCTACAGTATGTACAAAAGTTGAAGGCCCAATTGAACCATGCCTACCAACTGGCCCAGACCATGGCTGCTAAACGAAACCTGGCCAATAAGGAGAGGTATGATAAGAAAGTAAAAGCAATGGAACTGAGAGAAGGGGATAGAGTGCTATTGAGGAATTTGGGACTGCATGGCAAGCATAAGATTGCTGACAGATGGCATCACCTCCCTCATATTGTTGTGGGAAAACTGGAAGATTTACCTGTATATAAAGTGCGGCCCGAAAATAATTCAAAAGATGTGAAAACTATACACAGAAATCATCTGCTGCCAATCGGACAGATTTTGATAGAAGCTGAACCTCCTAATGCCCACCCCCGGCCTGTAACTAGAGCTGCTGCCAAGAAAAAACTAAGATCGGTTGAATCTTCAGAAATCAAACTAAAGAGGCCTTCTCCACCCCCCTCTGATGAAGCTGGTTGCCAATTTGTGTCTGAAGACAGTGAGAATAACATTGAGTATTACCCCTCTTATGAACTGAGCCAACTGTTTAGGGGCAATCCCCAAATTAACTCTGGGGATGAAGTTGGGCTTTCTGGACTGTCTGAGCCCCCAGCTTTGTCTCCGGAGCCAGTGCTCCCAGAGAATGAAGTCAGCGGCATCACAGCCAAAGAGGTGGGATCCTTGAGCCCGGCTGAACTGTCTGGCCTGGCTGAGCTATCTGACTTTTCAGAAGAAGGAAGTGATGTGGGGGAGCAAGCTAGTCACATGCCAGAACCTGAAGAATACTTTGAGTGCCCTGATAGCACCCCGGTAGTGCCAGAAATGTCCCTAGCCGAACCAAGCAGTGTGGGTCTTGATAGAGAGGGTCCGGTTCACGAAAGTACTATGGGCCTTGGGTCCCCTTCCCCTATGGAGGTTCCCCCTACTACTATAAGTGAGGCTGAAATGGAATCGAGGCCTGTAGCAGGTTTTTCCGAGACCCCTAGACGCACCGGCCGAGAAGTATAGCCTGTAGTAGGGTTGAGTTATGAGTCCCTGGGTCAGCCAGTGGACCTGCCTTTAAATGTAGTCCATAAAGGGGTGTATGTGTGCCCGAGCTCCTTGCCCAAGTTAGCTTTGGGAAATGACTCCAGACTGTTAGTATTGCCTTCTGAGTATGGTACCCCTGTCCCAGTTAGCCCGCAAGTAGCTGATAGGGAAGGGCCCCCTCTTTCCAGGTGTCATGGGCAGGAAGTAATGACCTGATTTAAAAGAGAACAAAAGGTTGTCTGTATGTGTAATATTACATAAACAATAGTAAACTGTGAATACAGTGCCAATGTATGTAACAAAAGGTCTAATGTGCTGTCAATTTAAACTGTTTTGCCTTAAAGCAGCAGTACTACAAAATCAGGAAGTGACCAATCAAAATTCTGTTTTTCAGCTGTAAGCATGCGGCCAAAGTTCCAGTTTCCATACCAGTAAATATTTTTTCCCAGTCGTCCTTAGTTTTTTAGATATTTGCAATTTATTTGAAGTGTTGTAGCGCTACAACAAATATGGCGGCTGATTAATTTCAGCTGCGCTTTTTCTTCCGGTCGCATCACGCCTTTTGACAACAGCAGAGGGACCCTCTGCTGACCATTCTGATGTCCCTGCAAGTCATTCAAATGTGCAGTTGGCAGTAGAGGGGGTTCCAGTGCAACATGCTGGGTGGCAGAAATGTAAACAAAAGCAGAGAATAACTGAGCAAATTACTCGGCGATAGTACAATGCCGACGAGAAAGAGTACCAGGTATATGATTAGCAGGGCACAGGGAATAAACTGTCAAAAAAGTGCACATTTTTTTTTCGTAGTACTGCTGCTTTAAAGTGATGTAAGGGTAACTACTTGGCATGGACGCCAAGTTCTTTCCAGGCCAGGAAGGGTGTAACCCCCTTACAAATGGGGATTCCTAAAAGCCTTCCCGGAGCTTGTCTAAATGCTCCCTGCCTAACTGGTGTTCGGCCCAATGCCGCCAAAATGCGGGTGTTGTGAGTGCTTCTAAAGCCTCCTGTACTGCCTCTTTAAGAGCTGCCTGCTTGCAGACACCATTATTGCTCATGAGGGGGACTGTGTGTTTCCCTGCTCGAATCCCGCCTGAACCGTGGTGTAATTGCCCCATTCTGTAGTCGCTGAAAAGCGCAACGGGAGCCCATTTGAAAGATGTAACTATTTGCCTGCAATCATTTAGAGTAATGGTGAAAATGCAGTTTTGTTTAACCTGCCTTTGTTGCAGTTGGGACTCTGTGTGCTGTGCCCCTCCATTTTGGACCAGGACAGTGTGAGGGGTCCAATAGGAGCAAGGGGGTATCTAAAATGGAGTAAATAGCGGCCAACCAGAATCAGGACTCTGAGTGGAGCCGGCTGACCAATGGGATACAGCTAATAATTCTGGGAAGTGAAGTCGGGACTATGGCGCCTTTTTTTGCACCAATGAGGGCAGGAGTGAGTAACTGGCATCTGCAGCCCTCCAATGGGATCGGGTGGCACCCGAACTATGATTCCCTGCCAAAACTGCCAAGGGGCAGAGACGTTGTGGCTGTGAGCGAGGAAGGAGCTCTGGGCTCCTGCGCCATTGAGTTTTCACGCGGGAAGCACGTGTGTGGAAGGCCAGATTCCGGCGGCTCGGTCGCCAGCAAGTATCGGACTAAATCCGCTAGGTAGCGGTCAGAGGAGGCTGTGCAAAAGTGCAGCTAGCTACCAGGCTCACCCTGTAGAGGACTGGAGAATCTGCTGAATCGCGCTCAGTCTGTCAGGAAAAGTGAAGCTGCATGGTGACTCCCCAATTAGCTGTGAGTTCAGTCGGGCCCTAGGAGCAGCTGCCTGGTATGGTACCCCTCTGTTGCTTTTCATATAAATGTTTGGAAAAGTGTTTGAAGTCCAGGCTCGGTCCTGCATGTGATATGAGAGCGTTTTTCCTTCTGGAGTCATGAGTACTAAATCAGGGTAGCTCCCTGTCAAATGTTTCTAGTAAGGGCAAGATCTTCTGGTTACTCTGCTGACTACACTAACTGAGCCTGCTGGCTCTATTAAATCTTCGTAGGAACCTTAAGCTTGCTTCTGTGTCAGGGCCCCAACCACCTGCATCGAGGGACTAGCCTTTATGGCCTGGGTACCCAAAGACCGTGACTTATAGGTTAGGCCTGTGCACAGTGCCTTAGATAGATACTTATATATTAGATTGGTAAGCTAATTAACCTGATCACCCCAGTCCTTGTTAATTCCCCCTAAATAAATCAGATTGATTGTTTTGCAAAGGTATACTGGCTAACTTGTGTGTTTATGGTGACTTACTGCACAGTAATTATTATGTAACAGCATCTCAGTTTTCAGGAGGTCCCCGGAGTAAGCTGATTGGTTCAAGCCTGGGGGTAAGTGTATATTGTAAGGGTACTGTGATCAATTTGTGTGGGTCACTAGTGGGAAGAAAGGGGGGTTGCAGTGACCCAGAGGGCTGTGACCAAGTCATTTCAGACTGTCTTAACCCCGACCTCTGGGTGGAGGCACCCGCCAATGGATCCAGGCCCCTCAACCTGCTGTCGGCTCAGCAGGCAGGGGTAGTAGCCCTTAAGATAGAGCCCTCAGGGGGTTACACTTGTGCAACAGGAATCAACTTTTTTCTGTATGCTCTCCCTGCCCCTGCTAAAGAGACTATCACCTTTTTGGGGTGCCATGAAGGCATAGAAATCCTATTGAGAAGGGTCCCCCAGCATACCGCAGGAATGAAGTCACCTCACACCAAAAGTACCTTTTTTATTTATTATACTTTTTCCGTCATCTCTTAACCAGCCCACTTCTGTCCACTGCTCTTCCCAGCCCAATCTCCTGCCATCTCTGAGACTTACCCTGCGCTCCCATGTTCCTCCGTGGGTTACCACTATGGGAAGGGCCACCAGAGGCCACCCTTTACCTCTGGCTAGAATTGAGGGTTGGTGAGAGATCCAAGGCCCAGTCAGCAGTCCAGGGCCTGCAGCAGGCAGAATACGGCATAATGTGCGGTCGGGGGGGTGTTCCTTTTTTCTGATTCCCCATCCTGCTGACATTGCGAACGTTGTGTCTGATGCTGAAATGTCAGTGTACCAAAAGTCCACGTGGGCAGCATCTTTCAGAAAAAGAGATGTGCAAAAACAAGGGGGCACAATTTAAAGATAGAGGGGGGACGGCTCAGAGGTAATGTAAGGAAGTATTTTTTCATGGAGAGGGTTGTGGATACATGGGACGACCTTCCTGAGGAGGTTGTGGAGTCAAAAACAGTGGGGGAATTCAAGAATGCATGGGACAGACATAAGGTAATTCTAGGGGGGGGTAGGAAGAAGTAGGCTGTTGGTTAATTAGGATCTGCAGCTTATCCTTTAGGTAGGGAAATGGGCAGACTAGGTGGGCCAAGCGGTCCTTATCTGCCGTCAAATTCTATGTTTCTATGTTTCTGGAGGGAATCCCGTTAGGCCCCATTACTTTGTCCACCTTCAGTTTTAGGAGTTCTTTCAGACCCCTTTCTTCTGTGAAAGGACTGGTATCGAGAACCCCTCTATCCACAGTGCTTCTATTGATTGGATTAGGTACGTCCCCCTCCTCTTCTTTTGTGAATACTGAGCAGAAGTATTCATTCAGTATCCCTGCTTTTTCACTGTCTCTCTCTGCCCACCCACCTCCCTCCCTTTATTAAGCCATTAAGCCTCACTATCTCTCCCTTGAGCCTTGAGGTACACCTGCTAGAGTTGGTTGGGGGAGTAAATCTCCCGCTTGAACACTTTGGTAGCTTCCAGAAAGAAAGGATCTGAACCATTTGACAGATGGAGGGAAGAGACCAGCAAGTTCAAGTTTAGTAAGAAGGAGAGAGTGGGAAACAGAGTCAAAGGCCTTGGGCCCTGACCTTGTTTGTTCAGGTACAGCATGGCGGTCACGTTGCCCACGGTGATCCAGACCACCTGACCTCAAACCAGCAGTGCAAACTCCGCCAGTGACAGGCAAACTGCATGGAGTTCCAGCAGGTTTTTTCTTTTTTTTTTATAATTCATATTTTATTAGTTTTTCACTTTAATACATCAAACCTTACATATATATTTGAAGCATATTACATCAAAAGAGAGAAGAAAAAAAATAAAAGAGAAAGCACAAAACAGAGAAACAATAACTCTAGGTGACCTTTAACACAAAACACTTATCTATTATGGTAAGTAAAATTGTACCATAAAACGTACATTAATATATTAGATAATAATTCTTGTAAGCTGAGATATCAATTAACATTTTGATATTACTTAGAAAGAAAAAAATACTGATATCTAGGGATATAAGTTTGTCATGGATGAGGTTTTAATGACTCATTGTTTGTTCATGAAATCAGTAGTAAACAGCAGTAAATGTTGTGGCACTGTCATCATTGCTACATTCTGATGACACTAGTGAAAGTCATGGAAGTCCTGAATAAAGATCAAACGTCATGGAATCAATGACATGTGTGACTGGCATGACAAACTTACATCCCTACTGATATCTCCTTACACCGTGTTAAGTGTAGATCATCAAATTAGATGTTTGTTATCCAAAAAGGGTTCCCACAGATCTAAAAATGTATCTAATCTATGAATATTTAAATAAAAAATTCTTTCATAATTGGCTCTAGTATATACATCCTGTAACCATTCCTTCACTGTCGGCACTTCTGCGCTTAACCAGTGTCTCAATATTATATTTTTGGCTGTAATAAAAGCAGCACATAACCATAGTTTCTGATTGCTATTCAGCTGCGTAAGTTCAGAATTAATCCCCAGAACTGCAAATTTGGCTGTACATTTCAAATTGCATTTCATAACTTTTCCGCAAGCTAATTGAATACCATCCCAAAACTGAGCAATAAGGGGACATGACCATAAAATGTGAGTTAAAGTGCCCTTGTCAGATTTACATCTCCAGCAAGTCTCATCCTGTGAAAGGCCCAAACTGACCAACTTGCTGGGCGTAAGGTGTACTGTCTTGTACTGAATAAGTCTACCCTTAGCTTCCCTGCAAGCCCTTAAAGTTGAATTCCATACATTTTCCCATTCTTGTGTAGAGATGTTAGTTTGCAATTCTTGTTGCCATTTACTTTGAAGGGGTAACATAGGGTCCAATTTAGAGTCCAGTACTAAGTTATATAATTTTTTATGGCCGTCTTTTGTTGTGCATACCTTATCTAAGACATGGATTGGTGGGAAGGAGATATCTGCATTTATTTGTTTTCTAAGAATGTCCTGTATTTGAAGATATTTATGAAATTCAGTACATGGAATTTTGTATTTAGTGACTATTTGTGAGAAGGACATCAGGCTAGCTGTAGATGGATCAATAATATCCTCTAGGTATGCTATACCTTTGGATTTCCATAGAGACCAGTCTTGGCTTTTATTATCAATCTGCAGAATATGGTTACCCCATAAAGGACAGTGTGGAGAAGTGCCTGGGTTCCAATCTAGAAGCAAGGCTACTGATTTCCATGCCTTATGTACCTTGTTTAGGATAGGTTTAGAATTCAAAATGATTTGGTAGAGTCAGTGAACAATACAACCCTAGCATGGCAACCCTTTAATAGTGTTTGTTCTACCTGGACCCATAAAGGAGAATCACATTTTTTGTCTAGCTAGAGTGATTTTACACATTGTGCCGCGGATGAAGGTGTCATGTCTAGTCTTAAAGTCAGGCAAGCTGAAACCCCCATTCTTTTTTGCTTGTTGTAATTTCTGCATAGATACACGAGGTGGCTTGTTGTCCCATAAAATTTTTCTAATTATGCTGTAAGTTTTATCATAAAGGTGAGGTGGGATATGAATAGGAAGATGTTGCAACAGGTAATAACATTTTGGAGCCATTAGCATATTAAAGGCTTGGATTTTCCCCTGAAAAGACAAATACGTTGTTTTCCATCTTGTAAAATCTGTCTCCATATCTTCCATAAGTTTAGTAAAATTGTTAGTTATAATTTGTGAAATGTTTTGAGTCACTTTGATGCCTAAGATTGATATTTCCTAACACGTAAAAGTTTCCTGAATAAATCTGAGCTACGTCTACCTTGGATAAAGCCTACCTGGTCCGGATGTACCAATTTCTGAATTACAAAATTGAGTCTATTTGCTATAACTTTGGTTAGAATTTTGCAGTCTACGTTAATTAAAGATGTTGGCCTATAATTTTCACAGTGTAATGGATCTTTTTTTTTTTTTGGTAGGACAATTATCGTAGATTCACACATAGATGGGGGTAATACTTTTGTAGATGCAGAAGATTTGCACACCCTTAATAAAATCGGGGCTAGATGCCTAGTAGAGGCCTTGTAAAATTCCCCTGTTAGACCATCTGGACCTGGCGCTTTCGCTGTGGGGAGAGAGTGTTCATTGCTTTAAGAATCTCTAGTTGTGTGAAGGGTCGATTTAGCAGGTCTCTATCCTGCTTGGATACTGAAGGAATTGAAATATTTTTTAAAAACTGTTCCATCGTTTGTTGACTAGCTTGCCCTTCTGACTGATATAGTGTTTCATAGAAAGTACGAAATTCACCCAGAATTTATTTTGTCTTTGTGACGACTTGTTTGTTTTGCCTGCTTTTAATGGAAGAAACTTTTGTAGCTTCTGATATCCTTTTTGTGTGCTAGTAATTTACCCTGAGATTCTCCTGCCTCCCAATATGCGTGTCTTAATTTAAAAAGAGCATATTCAGCTTTTTGGCTTAGTATTTTATTAATGTCATATTTTAATGTGAGGATGTCTCTGTACAGAAGGGAATTTTTTGCCCCTGTAGATTTAAATAAAGCCTCTTTTTGATTCAGATTTTGTTCTAGGTCTTTTAATTCAGCCTCCCTGACTTTTTTTGTGAGAGGAATTGAGATTATGCATCCTCTAATAAAGGCATCCCACAAGGTTGGTACTGAAACCTCATTGTTGTCGTTTATTTCAAAAAACATCTTTATCTCATTAGAGAGCCAATCTGGAAAGTCCTCGTAACTCAGTAAACTGCAATTGAACTTCCAACTTTTTTCTGAAGGCAGTGAGTGATCTAACGTGAGGCCCATAGTGACTGCTGCATGATCTGATATGATTATATTCCCTATCTGACTAAATGTAAGACCCTCCAAAAGTAATCTAATCTACTATGGGAACCTTTGTCTATTTGAAAAGAAAGTGTAGTCTCACCCCTTTGGGTGAATAATTCTCCACACGTCAGTAGGACCAAACTCTTCACAGAATGCAATCAAGGCTTTAGATGCATTTGAATGGTCCACCGGGTTTGCATAGGTACTGTCCATGAATACATCCACCATCGTGTTCACATCTCCTGCCAAAATTAGTGCCCCAGTTGCATCCTCATTAGTTTTATCTGCTACAGCAGCATAGAAAGCAGGGGCGTAGCCAGGGATTTCAGATCTGCATACCAAGTGGACTCACTGCTACCCCCGGTGTAGCCAGACAATATACAAATGTACACCAGGACCATGTTTGTTGCCTCATTTGGCACAATAAATACAACTTTTGTATTCCATGACAATGGTTGTTGCCATGCATGGGTAAATACAAATGACATGCATTGCTCCCTAAGACACCCACATACCAGCCCAGAACCTGTAAAGTTGTATTGTCCTTGGGATGCAAAGACAGTATTAGTGACCAGTCCTTCTAGTTTCAGCTCCTATGAACAAAATTACAGAAAGGTTCAGCATCTTCTTTGTTAGTTTTCATGGAAAAAGGAAGCAGTTCAGAGTCTATTTGTTACCTCCCTAAAATAAAATTGCACACCATGGAGTACTTGGAGTATGCCTGGCTACACCCGAGGTAGAAAGTGGAGTGATTGCAACTGGGTGCATATACATTGACTAAAGAAATACTTTTACCCTCAAGCCTGATGCTGAGTATTAGGAACCTACCCTCAGTATCCACAGTGCTAGACTCCACCACTATGTTCAGCTTTTTGTGAAAAAGTATACACACACCCTAACTCTTGGAGTTATAAGAGCGACCCAGGACTTTTTAAGTTTAGCTGCTTTTTCCAGGGTGAGATGAGTCTCTTGCAAAAAGGTAATATCAGCCTGCAAAGATTTTAGGTGAGACAGGATTGTAGTGAGTTTTATAGGGTCATTACAGCCCTGTATATTCCATGAAACTATTCTAATGTTATTAATGTTGGAGCCCATTGCCCCCAGTGAAGGAATGTAAACAGTTTTAAATATAGAGTTATTGACCAACTAAGTCTCTAACAGAGCAAGAACAAAACACCACCGATATCAATAAGTGTAACAGTACTGTATACACTTCTATGAAAAGCTATTAATAATAAATTATTAGAACTTAGTCTCTAAACTAATTAACCAAGAGGTAATGTACTGTAAAGGTAAAAAATATGTTTATAAAGGAGTTCCAGCAGCTTGATGCGCAGCAGAGTCTGGTGACCTGAACCCATGTGCTTTGTGAACCAGCAGATGCGCATCCCAGCCCACCAGTGACGCATCCATCATCAACATGACTGAGGGCTCCAGATGGACAAATGGGATTCCTGCACTGGATGGTTCACTCAGACCAGTTGGTTCAGGACTCTGAGACAGAGACCACTGGTTCCCCGATTTCCACTGAACGGGTTGCATGTTTTTTATTTATTTATTGAAATGTTTCACCAGGAGGGCGCACTGAACAACAAGTTGCTCGTCTCATGGTGTGACCTTGGGGGAGGGGGTTACATGAGGATAATAAAACAGAGATTATACAATTAATAGATGGAAAAACAGTTACAAATGATGTAGGAGCAGGTAGACAAGAATGCAACTGTAAGGGCGCGATACAGACAATCACAGCTTGTGAAATTATACAGCAGTAGGGATCCACAGAATACAGTACAGTATAACATGCAAAACAATAATGTGACAGAACGATTTTCAGTGCGATAATGTACCAGGAGCAGGCTCCAGATAGTAATAAGTGCTGAGGAGGCGAAGGGCAGGAGGGAGGGAAGGGAAAGGAGGGGGAAAGGCAGCCAACATCAGCTACCCCTTCAGGATGATGAAGAAACCCTGCGAGGGGAGCTGGGGCAGGAGGGGTTAGGGGGAAGGAAGAAAGCCAAGCCTTGGTTCCCCTTCAGGATGCTAAGAACCCTGCAAGGGGGTTAGGAGTTGGTAGGCTGGAGCTAGGAATGAGGTAGTTAAGGAGGGTTAAAGCAGCAACAGCTGGGGGAGAGGAAATTGTGGAGGGCCAACATACGATGGCCATTGTAGAGGCTATGAAACCCAGAAGCTGTAGAAAATCCTGGGCCTGACAATATTGCGCAGTCTGAAATGATCAGACAAAGGAGAAGAGGTCCTCTGCCCTATCCAAGGGGCAGACAAGCTGTGGCTTGAATGAAGTCTAGCTCCGCTCAAATGAACAGGAACCCCTGCTTTGGGGTGAGCTTGGACTTGGCCAGACTAACCATCAGGTCAAGATCCTGGAACCAACAGAACCAGCTATGCAAATTAATGCAAAATGGAATTTATTAAAGTATATAGCAGCAATAAGTTCCAGCACCTCGAGGTGCCTTGCCTCTTCTTCAGGAACCTTGTTACAAGATTTCAGAACTTCCAGATGTTCAAAACCCTGGACTGCTGCATTTCGTGCAACAAGATCCTCGTGATAAGGCAATCATCTAAGCACGGAAATACCTTGATGTCTCTGCGTCTGAGGAGGTCCGATATGACCAACAGTCACTTCGTGAACATCTTGGGTGCCAATGATATGCCAAACAGCATGGCTCTGAACTGATCTAGGGTTTCTTCTATGAAAGCAGAGGAACTGTCTGCATGATGGATGAATGAGAATGTGAAAGTATTCAGCCTGGAGGTTCAGGAACAGAACCAAGCCTGACTCCAGGGGTGGAATGATCTGGTGCAGTTTCACCATGTGGGGCTGGCAATATAGCCTAGAGGTTAGAGTAAGGAGCTGTGAATGAGCCTGTTACATTCATCAGACCTGGGTTTGATTCCCATACCTCCCACTTGCATACTGTTTGACTGCAAGCAAGTCACTTAACCTCCCCAGTGATCTCGTGTCACCCATGAAAACAGGCCTTGTGCCTAGTGGGCCTTACCCGGTTACCAAATAATAAAAAAAAAAAAAACTTCCAAGGGAATGAAGTCATTCAACACTCAAAGATCAAGAATGAAGCACCAGCCCTCATCTGTTTGGGCACCAGAAAGCACCACAACACAAATCCATGCGGAACTCAGTTTTCTGAGACAGGTTCTATCGCATGCTGCTCAAAGTGCTGAAGGACTTTACTTTGTAGTTGGAGGAGAGACTACAGTGACGATGTGTCCTCTAACGGTGCTTGGGACCAACATGCAGGCATGGTCTTGAATTCCAGAGACAACCCTGATCCCACCATTTCCAAAACTCACCAGTTGACCGTTGTATCAGGAAGTGGACGAGTTGGCCCCTGACTGGGAGATGCAGTGAACTGGGACAGAATGGAACGGAGCACCCCAACCTGTCCCTTTCTGCATTTTGTGGTAGCCTCCCCCAAGGACAAGCTTCCAGCAGAACTGCCACCACCCTTGTGCTGACCCTGACCTCCTGACTGACTGGAGGGCTTAGACAGGTGTTGCTGCTAATACTACTGCCTCTGCTACTGTTGTTGACCTTGCGTGCTCTGATGGAGTCCACAAAAAGAGCCTGTGCCAAGTGTTATAGGGTTGGGCACATGTTCGAGGTTAGTGACTGATGTCACAGAGTCCAGGGTTACACTGAATTTCTTGATGCACTTGAGATGGTCCTCGACTCAGGCAAACAGAGATCCATCCCTGTGTAGGGCAGGTCTGTCACCCATTGCTGGATTTTCTGTGTGAACAGTGAAACCCACAACCATGCATGTCGGCGAATGGACACCACCACAACTAACACACAGGCTGATATGTGGCCCATGTCCAAGGCCACCTGCACCTAGTGGTTAGCCATCATTAGTGCCCAATCATGAACCTCCCGTAGACATGTCTGATTCTCATCAGTGAGCAGGTCAGAGAGTCAGAGAGCCCTTTTGAAAAGCTCATGGTTACAGGGGTCATCAAAGCTGCATAGTGGCAGTGGCAGATGCCCAGGTATACAGCTGCACTGACCTTTTGGCCAAGGGTGTCCTGCTTCTTGGACTCCTTGTCTGAAGGCTTGTCTGACTCACCCTGTACCTTTGCCTTGCAGAACACTGCATCTGCAGCTAGCCCCTCCAGTGATGGATGTTCTGAAAAGTCAGACGGGGGGGGGGGCACATGTCCAGCAGCCAGCTACAGAAGATGTACCTAAGGGGAGCTCCGTCTACAATGCTTTTAAATTCTCAATAAAACTATTTAAGAGTAGCAGTAATATATTAAAAACTGTACCATCAGATTGGGAGTGACAGTCTCTGCATGTTTGGAGGTTTTCGTGCAGCTTAAACCATGGGAAGAATGACGCATAGGGCAGCAACAGAGTCGGGAAAGGGCAAAACTCAGTGGCCTGGAGATCCTGCACATGGTGTTGAAACAGATACCGTGGCAGGGGGAACCTCCGAGCCAACAAACAGTGCTCTGCTACAAGCGATCCAGGATCTTGATAAAAAGGTGGAGACCTTAGGGACAAGACAACTGGATTGATTGATTGATTTGAAAGGTTTCACCAGGAAAGACAACATGAGCTGAAAACAGTTAGTTTCCAGAAGCGTCCTGGGGGGAGGGGTTACAGAAAAAAGGGAGGAATGAGCAAGCAAAACAATTAAATCCCGGAATCAAATACATACAGTGCAACTCAACCACATAAAGTGTAGTACTAATACAATGGCTGCAATACAACACAGTGCGAGACAAATGAAGGTATAGTAAAAAGGAGTAGTGCAAAACACAGTGAGGTCATTGACATAATCAAGCATCTTCAGGTACTCCAGAGTAGCAGGACAATATACAGATGGTAGGATACAGGAATGTAGTATAGGTAGGCATGTGCCTGAAGGAGACCACGAAATAGTGGCAGCGCACAGGGCTACTAAGTGCAATTCCAGTGTCAAAAAGACAGACCTGAAGAGTTGCTAAGTGCTAAAAATGGATTTGAGGAAAGGAAGTGGTATCATGAGGGGCAGAGGGGATGGGGAGGGAAAGGAGAGGAGGGGGAAACTCAGGAGTGACCCCCTTCAGGATGCTGTAAACCCTACAAGGGGTAGGACCCCGTGGGAAAGGAGTAGAGGGAGAGGGAGGGAGGCCCATCTGGATGCTGAAAACCCTGCGAGGTGACAGGACCCAGTGGGAGGGGAAGGTAGTTGTGGGAGGAGGTAAAAGTGGGGCAGAAGGTATGGGTAATAGGGAGCAGGGGGCATGAGCCAGAGGTGGTGTAGAGAGGGGGCCGGGGGTGGAGAGGGAAGGTAGACAGGATGGTGGGTGGAAGCAGAGGGTGGTTGAATGGGAAAGAGGTGATGTAGGAGGGTGGAGGGGGTAGAGAGGAAGGAGCAGAGGCACTGGGTGGATTGATTGGGAGAGGAAGGTATTAGGCACAGTTACAGTAATGAACACAGTGCTTACAGAGGAGAGAGGAGAGGAGAGTGAGTGTAGGGATTGTGCAGAGCAAATTTCGAGTGGGAGGGAGTTCCAAATTTCGGGGAACTAGTAAGAGATGGCGGCATGGCCAGATGTTGTGTGCCATGGAGGAAGGGCAAGAGTTCTGTGGGTGGAGGTAAGGAGGGAATAGCTAGAAGGGAGGGGAGTTGATAAGAGGGAGGACAAATAGGGCAGCAGAGAAGCAAGCCAGAACATCCCTACTAGATTTGCGATGTGTGAGAAACACCTTGCATGGAGGGAAGGAAAGGAGAGCAAGGAGTACAGGTCACAGTGATGAGTACGAGGGGGGCATCCAAGAATGTAGTGGCAGAAGGAGTTGAAGAGAGTGTGCAGCCTGGCTAGGGTGGTTTTCAGGGCAGTGCTGTAGACTACATCCCCGAAATCGAAGACAGGGAGAATCTTTTTTTTTGATGATTTCTCTCCTGGCTTGCTGTGGAAGGCAGCTGCGGTGTTGGTACAGCGCACCGAGTCGAGGGAGTAGTTTTTTGTGGATGGCATCAATATGTACCCCGAAGTCAAGATTCTTGTCCAGCCATAGTCCAAGGTACTTAAATGTGGCTACATTATTCAGTGTTGAGCCAGCGAGGGTGTGGAAGGTGGGAGTGGAATCAAGCCTGGCCAGCATTTGTCTGGAGCTGAAGGTCATAGATACTGTTTTACTGACATTCATGGAGAGCTGGTTTATAAGAAACCAGTGTTGGATATTGTTGAAATCCAGCTGAAGGCTGATGGCCACCTCGGAGTGGGAGTTACCAGAGAAGAATATCACAGTATAGTATATGGTTACCCTTTGTTATGTATGAAAATCAGCCTGCTCAAAATCCTTGTTAAACACATTCTAAACTGTTATGCACATTCTAAAGTGCTGTTATGCGCATTCCGAACAGTTGTTATGCACAGTTCAAAGGTCATACAATTTTAAATTTCTCATTTACTCTACACCTAGCTACTTACTAACCACCCAGTGCCCAAAGTCATACCTTTTACTTTTCAAAAGTCTGGAAATTTGATTTTGATATGCAAGTAGAACAAAAAATTGCCAGGTTTTTGTTTTCAATTCTGTGGGGGTGTGACACTCTAGTGTAAAAAAACCATATACTATAAAAAATAAAATACAGTCAACCACACACAACTTGGCATGTGGTTCCATTGAGGGGTTGATATGACAGCATGGACCTCTTG
Organism: Neoceratodus forsteri; assembly: GCA_016271365.2. Lineage (NCBI taxonomy): Eukaryota > Metazoa > Chordata > Ceratodontiformes > Ceratodontidae > Neoceratodus > Neoceratodus forsteri. The sequence goes on along the minus strand of CM028134.1, from coordinate 1,096,825,066 downwards.
AGCTTCGCTCTCGAGGTTCATATGCTATCATCTCAACCCCTCGATGGAAACACAGCCTTGTTGTATATGGTTGCCCATACATTATTCTTTATATCATCTGCATAGATGTGTATACATCATGATATGCAGGCATTCGGGAGATCGTTCAGGAATATGGAGAATAGCATAGGACCAAGTACCGAGCCTTGAGGAACACCAGTGGTGATTGGGAGGGGAGGGGAGAGGGAGTTGCCCACTCTGACGGACTGGGAGTGGCCTATGAGGTAGGACCAGAACCAGTTGGTGGCAGAGTCGGAGAGGCCGGCTGCAGTAAGCTTGCTTAGGAGAAGGGAGTGGGAGACAGTGTTGAAGGCTTTGGCCAAGTCAACAAAGATGGCAGAGGTGATGCTTCCCTGATCCATGTTTGAAAGAATGGACTCAGAGAGCCAAAGGAGGGAGGTGGTAGTGGAGTGGTCTTTGCGAAAACCAGACTGGAAAGGGTGAAAAAGGAGGTTGAGTCAAGGAAGGAGGAGAGTTGTTCCAGGGCCAGATGCTCCTGAAGTATAGCCAGAGAGGGGAGAAGAGAGATTGGACGGAAGTTGCCAGGGTTTGAGGTGTCCCCACTTTTGGGGAGTGGGATCACAGTAGCAGACTTTCAAGCATCAGGTACGGTAGCATGTAGAAAGGAGAAGTTTAAAAGATTTGTCAAGGTGGAGGCAATTGAGTATGCAGACAGGTGAAGTAGCTTGGGGTTGAGGCTGTCATGGCTCTTTCCCTTGGATGGGTTAAGAGCAAGTAGTACGCGTAGTGTATCCTCAGGGAGAACGGGCATAAAAGAGCAGGGAGGAGTATGAGGGGACTTGGAGATGGAAGGGGGGGGGCATACTGGGGACCAGAGGTGTCCCCAGTGGCAATGCAGGGGAGAGATTTAAGAAGGGAGCAGGCACAAGAAGTGAAGTAATTATTTAATTCAGCGGCCACAGAGGGAGGATCATCAATTGTGCAGGTACCAATTTTTAGGACAGAAGGTGGGGAGTGGGCGGGGGAGAGAACAGGGCATGGACGACCTTCCAGAATTTGGATGGATTATTGATATTATCCTGGAAGGAGGAATGGAAGTACTCTGCCTTAGCGAGGCGGATGGCCTTGGTACATGCATTGCGAGGTGTGCGACAGCGCTGGAGGTCCGGGGGGGGTGCCAGTGATTTTATACACAGCCCATCCTTGATCGCTAGCCTGTTGACATGCTATGAGTTCAGCAGTGACCCAGGGTAGGTGATTCCCATGAGCCCGCACCTTTCTAAACGGGGCATGATGGTCCCAGACATTAAGGAACTGGGAGCTAAAAAAGGACAAGGCTGAGTTGACGGAGGAGGCAACGGTAATCGGTGTCCAATCGATATTGGACATATCATTATGTAAGGAGGACAGATTAAGGGAGCGGAAAGATCGGGAGTTGAGTATGTGTGGGGGGGACTTTACATGGTGAATTTTACACACACAGTAGACCATATGATGGTCGCTGAGTGTGTTGGGTAGAATACCAGTTTATGACATGGTGTGGGTGTGAGGTCAGCACACAATCGATTACAAAATGTTTCCCTGACTTGTGGTTAAGGCATGTAGGGCTGGAAATAAATTGTGTTGAGTTTAGTGAAGAGGCATGGTTGCAGAATTTTGACTGTGAGTTGGGCAACCAGTTTATGTTGAAGGCCGCTAGGATGAATAGCTCACCAGGGGAGGCAAGGGCAGAGAAGGTGGAGAGAAGTTCAGTAAGGGAGGAGAGGGAGGAAGCAGGGAGGTTTGGGCAGCAGCAGACACTGCCTACAAAGATAGGAAGGGAGAATGGGAGTGATATTTTTATTAGCAGCATTTTGTAGGCAGAAGAAGCGGTCATGGAGAGGCAGACAGAGTACTTGAGAGAGGAGGATATATACATGGTAACACCACCTCCCCTGGACTTACATTCCTGTCGGATGAGGGAGTAATCAGGGATCGCTACGGCAGAGTCACTGATTTTTAAGCTGAGCCATGACTCCGTTATGGTGAGCACAGAGGGTTTGAGTTGGGACATGAGTGGCTGCAAAAGGTCAATTTTGAGAAGTAGACTTCTAAGATTCAGATGGAGAAATCTTAATCCCTTTGGTAGATCGGGTGAGAGTATGGAGGCCCAGGGTTAGGCTCAATGTCACCAGATGTGAGTAACAGTAGAGAGATAAGTCATCAACTGAGGATAGACAGGCATCTTTTAGATGGTGTGAGAGGTCTGCTGTGGGCTGAACCAGGCAAGGTATTGGTGGAACCAACTTGGAAAAGAAGGGCGCTCGAGGTGGACAGATGGGATCCTGATCCTGCGAGGAAGCCAGCTGCAGTGCACCAGGGGAAGTGAAGTAGAGGGGCTGACAGGAGGAGGGGGGTAGGGAGGTGGAAGGAGGGCAAAGGGGAGGGCTTGGGAGGGAAGTAGGTGGAAGGGAAGTCAAGGAGAAGAGGAGGGGGAGGCAGAGTGGGGGAGGGGCAGCATGGTGAATGGCTGAGAAAACAGCATGGAGAGTGGCAGAGAAAAGAGAGCAAAGACAATAGAGTATAGTGTGGCAGTGAAATACCAGTCTGGAATCACTGCAAGGGAGACAGACAGAGAGAGAGAGGCGTGTTAAGCTAGCAGTAGTCTGGATCTACTGGACGGGGAGCAGCCTAAGGGAGGGAGCCAATGACAGTGGGAGAGCTGAGTAATGGGAGGAGCTCAACTGTATTTAATAAAGGCCGGCGTCGAGGAGGGAAGGTGAACAAAATATATGGTACAGTTTAAACTGCAGGCAGTTAGAAAAGCAGGCTGACAGTGGCAGAGTAACTAAGCTATAGGAGAATCACAGGGCAGCCAATGGCTTCTACGGAGCAAGTAGGGAGCACCAATGGCACGCCACACAGATGGGGCACATGGCCAATAGAGGAGGAGGAATTCGGAGTCAGAGATTCAGCGTACCTGGTCCAGGGGCTCTTGTTGCAGGCGAGCTGGTAGAGAGGTGCGGAAGGCTGAGGAGCGCCAAGCCACTGCCGTTCCCTGGTGTGGGTCGCTCGTGTGAGGACTGGGCTGCAAGAGGGAGAAAGGGAAGAAATTAGCAGAGATAAGATTTTGCCGTAGAAATGGCCAATTTGGCTAAATCGGTGGCAGGCCAAGGCAGACAAAAGACAGAGTGTAGGAGAAGAGGCGGGGTTGTTGAAAACAGTTGGGGAGTGTCTAGTCACTGGCACCAGCAAGAGAAGTGGGGCTACAGTGGGAGTGTGGAGTTCAACAACAGCAAAGAAAGGAGAGGGGAATTTATATGGCGTGACAGAGAATTAAAAAGAAAAAGATTATAATGAATCTGTGGAGAGGGAAAGGAAAGACCAGCGCTGACAGCAGAGAGCTTGGGAGGCACACGAAAGAAATTAGAAATAGCAGCAAAGATAGGGGGAAAGAATGCAGCAGAGAGCTGGGGAGACAGAGGAAAGAAAATTAAAAATAACAGCAGAGACTGGGGAGGGTCACGGTGGAAACAGCAGGGAAACTAGGGGAAAATACAAAATGCAGTGTTAAGGAGCACAGGCAATTTAAAACTTCAGAAGCAGTCTAAGGAGCACAGGCAATTTAAACTAGCAAAACAGGCTAATAAAGCATATTAGGTACTGTACAAAACAGGCTATAAATAAATAGCGGTTTGATAGTGCAAAAAACTAGACTTAACTACTTAGGCAAAATATCCAGTTACAGCTTGATTTAGAAGGCGGGTACATTCAAAATATATGGTACAGTTTAAATTGCAGGCAGTTAAAAAGCAGGCTGACAGTGGCAGAGTAACTAAGCTATAGGAGAATTGCAGAGCAGCCAATGGCATCAGTGGAGCAAGCAGGGATTTACCTGCATGGAAACGAGAATGGACTTACTTGCCACAGATACCAAACTAGCAACTGATTCGGCAAATCAATCTGCAGCAGCAGCAGTAGTAGGCATTATTAATGAAAATAAACTGCTCCGTCTTCGACTGGAAAACTTAGAGAACAGAGTGTGAGCTGCCAATCTTCGCTTGCTTGGTGCACCGGAGGAAACCGAAGGGGCTGATCTATTGGGGTACGTTACAACACTACTAAACAAATGTCTTGATTTAGATAGTCAGTTATTATCAAAACTTACCAAGTTACCCCTCGGAGAGCCCAACCGGAAAATCTCCCGAGAACCATCGTGATTCTCACCAGCAGCCCGCATGTTCACGATCAAGGCCTGGGAGCAGCTAAGGCAAAGGCACCATTGAAACTGAGCAATGGTACCCAGAGCCATATCTTTCCTGACCTGAGTTACTCCACTTAATAGCGCAGAAAGGCATTTGATGCGGTCTGGGCTGGCTTGAAAGCCCTAGGAGTATCGCACATGCTGCAACAACCGGCTCGACTGAGGATTTACTACGCAGGCAAAACTGTCATCTACTCCAATTCATCGGAAGCTGGGAAGAGGCTGGAAATCATCAAAAAGGACTTTCAACATTCCCTACTAGAACAATCATCTGATGATGAAGATTGACTTTAATACTGAAGGTTCTTTTTTTCGAGAGATGTTTTAATAACCAGTGGTTAAGGATGGCTCATCTAAGTGCTGAATAAAGGGGAAAGGGATGGAGTTGCTACGACCTCTTTAACTTGACTGAAGGAAGGGAGGGGGCAAGAGAATAAAAATAAGCACAGCGAATATTTCTTATTTGTTCATGTTTAAGTGTTCATGAGGCGCTGTTATTTAAATAAGCGCTGCCTTAAAGTTTAAGATGAGGTAAAATGGTGGCCTCTCGTGGCATGCATTTTACACCTAGCCCTGCTTTGCTACTAGTCTTTAGTAGTTTTACCAAGATCAGTTGGCTTAAGCACTTGGGGTTGTACATAACCCATTAGTTTCCTGTGTGTATAGCCTTTGTTAAAGTTAATTTGTTCTTGATAAAAACCTCAGTATTTAAGGTAATAAAGCAGTAGGGACGAATAGAACTGAACTCTTGAACATTCTAAGAGGAGAAAGCTCAGTGGATGGGGTTCCCTTGTTGACACATCCTACTATTAAAGCTAAGACATTAGCATTTTGAGTATAATCATGGACTATAAAATGCCTGTTTTGGCGTTACAGGGTGTGTTTTATTTCACCTGGTAGAAATTTCATTTTGGGACTACCACGTTAGTCCATGAGCATGCTGCAATAGCCACATCAAGGAATTATTGCTCTTTCTGTTATTAGGTATTCCCCCTTATGGGGTAACAAAAAATGTCAAATACTGTATCCTACCATTATATTCTAATGACTCACTTGATCCCTGCCTTTTACATCAGGTTCTGGATCAGGTCCTCTCACCTATTACGTGCATTTTCAACAAATCACTCTGTCTCGGACAATTCCCCTCTGCCTGGAAGATTGCCACAGTTACCCCTGTCCATAAAGGTGGTGACAGGACTCTTCCGGGTAACTACTGACCCATCTCAATCCTCTCCCCCCTCTCTAAGGCGTTAGAGAAAATTGTGGCGTCCCAAGTCTCTGACTACCTCTGTAAGTACAATGTTCTCTGTCTTGAACAACATGGGTTCAGAGCAGGTCATAGTACCAATACAGCACTCCTGGAATTTTCCAACTTCCTCCATGCCTCCTTGGACTCTGGTGCCCTGGCTGGTGCTATTTTCATAGACCTGTCTAAGGCATTCGATACCGTTTCGCATCCTCTTTTGCTCTCCACCCTTGACCTAATAGGCTTTGCCTCAGGACCTGTTTCCTGGTGCACCAGCTATCTCTCCGACCGCTCCCAATGTGTGAAAGTCAACGGTATTCTCTCTGAAACTTGCCCCATCCGCTCTGGGGTGCTGCAGGGCTCAATTCTTGGACCCCTACTATTCTCACTCTTTCTTAACTCCCTACCCAGCAGTTGTACGGGTAAGATGCTTCTCTATGCCGATGATGCTGTTCTCGTTGCCTCCCACAATGACCCCATGCTGCTACAGAACTCCCTCCAACTAGTCTTTGACTCTGCAGCTACCTGGTTCACTGACCACCGACTTGTTATCAACCTTAAGAAAACAAAAACAATGCTCTTCTCCCACCCCCAAAATAAGTACAGCAAGTTTCCCTTAGCTGTCCACTCCACACCCAACTTCGTCATTGACCAGGTGCAGTCCTATAAATATCTTGGTATAACCTTTGACCCTGCACTTTCATTCCATGGACATATATCTGCCCTAAATTTCTGCCAACTCATGGCTAGGCATTCTTTATCGCATAAGAAATGCCTCCTCCTGTTGCCCTCCGCCTGGCTGTCACCTCCTCTGTCATGTCTCTCATTGACTATGGCCTTCGGTTCATGGCTCTGCAGATCAGACTGCCCTCAACAAGGTTCGCCTCACAGTTAATAAGGCCTGCAGACTTATCACTGGTGCTCCCAGACTCACTCACACATGTGAGCTGTACACCCTGGCTACCCTACTCAACCTGGAAGAGCGACTCATGTATCAGACATGCCAGCTCACCTTTAAAGCCCTGCGTGGCCTATCCCCCATTGGCCTATCCAACTCAATTCGCCGTACTGCACCAACCCTGACCACACGCAGCTCGTCAAGAGCTACCCTAGTTATTCAGAGGGCATTCCCCTACCGGGCGCCCCATTGGTATAACTCTCTCCCTGCCAGTGTCTCAAACTCACTAACCTTAGCTTGCTTTAAGCCCAGGCTCAGAAACTTCCTGCTTAGTTCTCGCAAATGCAACTGCCACTAGCCTAGTGTTAAAAAAAAAAAATACTCTACTTGACAATGCTCACTGAGCGGCTCCACCCCCCTTCCTTTCCCACTAATTCCTCCCCTATCTCCCTCCCTTCTACCCCCACCAGCTATCCCCCGACCATAAGTTTTGCACCTTTTGTTATTTTTTGCATCGTGGAGATTGAATTCTATTGTAACAAAATTGTAATTAAACTGTAAATTTTCTGTTTGTAAGTATTGTGTCCCTTGTACTAGTGTTATGATGTCCTCTTTGTGACGAGGTACCTTTGTAAATGAGCCTCTGGCTCAAAGGTTTCTAAACTGATGTTTAACTAAATAAATAAATAAATATTCCTAGAATTGATTGGTATATCCTACATTTGTAACCAAGGAAGTTTTTTTACAGTGCACTGTACATAGCAAATCAATAAAAATAAAGGATAAAAAAAAAAAAAGTCTGTGTCTTCGAGGCACAGGTCAGGAAGCATAGAGAAAACCCAGGAGCAGTTGTAAAATTCCACAAAACTGTTTATCTGTAGTTGCAGTAATATAAAATAAACCTGTTCAGAATAACTATATACAGAAGCAAAATAAAATCTCTTGTAAAAAAATCTCCCTTGCAGTTCAGCTTAGCTGTTTTCACAACTCTTTTCCAACCCCCATCCAGTCCTTTGTAAATTTCAGGAGCTGCTAGAACATTGAGAACTAACTGAGGTCCCCACAGCAACTGCAAAAGGCTCAGGCATTTGCACCCAAGTAACCTCTAGCTTTTTACAGTTATCTCAAATTATAAATATATACATTTCAACAATAACACAATTTTCTAAACAAAAGTGATCCCAATATCAGCTGCATTTCCATACATTGATTTTCATATATTTTATGAGCAAAGGATGTTGACACAGCATTCGAACACTTCATCAACACCTACAATTCTGCCAGCAACTCTCACGCACCCCTAAAAACATGCAATATCAAAGGCCCTTACAATCCCTGGCTCTCCATAGAACTCCTAGCTCACATGAAAACAAGGGACCACCTCTGGCACCATGCCCAATCCACTGGCACACAATCTGACATACAGAACTACAAAAGAGCGCAAAATAACTGCACTAAAGTCTATCCGTCTAGCAAAAATGAAACACTATCAGGAAGTGCTTACTGATACCTGGGGCAAAGCAAAAGCTTTCTGGGATAATACTAAAGAAATCACAGGTAAAACCTCGAAATCGCCACCTACCATACTGGACTTAGATGGGATCACTACCCTTGACCCTGTAACTATTGCCAATACTTTCAATAATGCATTCACGGACCTCAGCAGTGTTCTCCCACCGGACTTTTTTGATGCAGATGTCACCTTGCCCACCTCTGACAGCACTCCCACAACTACTAGCCACCCCCAATTCTACTTTAAAGTTATCTCACCACAGGAAGCCCGTAAATACATCCTCAAGACAATTGGTAAATACAGACACAGCGAGGATTCCCTCAATCTTAAACTGTTGTCCCTCACACTACAGGAAGTGCTAGTGCCTCTTACCTGGATTTTTAATCTCTCTCTTAGCCTTGCCCAGTTCCCCAAGAGATGGAAATCGGCCATGGTAACACCGGTACACAAAAGCGGTGACAGGTCTCTCCACATGAACTACACCGCCCATCTCCATACTTCCGCCTCTCAAGGCACTTGAATGCATTGTAGCTGACCAGCTTACAGATTATCTTGATAAACATAAGATCCAATGTACCAACAACACAGATTCAGAAAGGACACAGCACCTCCTCAGCTCTCATGGAATTCACTGGTTTCATACACAGATCTCTGGACCATGGACAGATAGTTGGGGCCGCATTTATCGACCTGACAAAAGCATTCAACATGGTCCATCACCCCCTACTACTGGAACAGCTAAGCAATGCTGGAATTTCCACAGACTCTAATGCCTGGTTTAAAAGCTATTTGGAGAACCGCATTCAACAAGTCAAAATTGCCAATGTCATCTCGGACTCTGAACCAGTTCGCTCAGGTGTCCCATAAGGGTCCATCCAGGGCCCTCTACTATTTAGTCTCTTCTTAAACAATCTCCCAAGATCCTGCCCCGAACAAATCCTACTATACGCGGATGATGCTGTTATCTATACAAGTCACACAGACACCACACCTCTTGAAAGCCAGCTGCAACTCAGATTTGCATCAGTAGAGAAATGGTTCAGTGATCACAAACTGGTGCTAAACTATAAAAAAAACTAAGCTCATGCTCTTCAGCAGCTCCCACAATAAACACTGGCATCATCCCCTGATGATCTCTAAATGCCTTGGGACCGCTCTTGAGCAGGTACAATATTTTAAGTATCTCGGCGTCACCATCGACAGCAACTTATCCTATGGGGTGCATATTGACAACATTGCCAAAGCAGTCAATACTTGCATCAGCCTCCTCTACAGACACAGGAACTCCCTTACACCAGGAGCCTTAAGGTTGGCCGTACAGAGCTGTGTTACCTCCATTATTGACTATGGATTGATAATCTGTGGATCTGCCACTGAAACTGCCCTCCGGCCCATTGCCACTCTCTAAACAAGACATGTCGCCTCATCTCAGGAGCCCACTGTCTCACCCACTCTTGCGACCTCTATGCTCAAACTAGTTGGCTCCAGCTCAAAGATCGCATCAAATATCAAGCATGCCTGATGGCCAAGAAATAGCCCTAGGCCTCCTACCACCTGGAATTCAAGGTCTTCTCAGCCCCTCTCTTAATACCTGCCATACCCGTGGCTCTGAATCCCAGCTCTTTCTGGTCCCTCGCTGCCGTACCTCCCAGGGACAAAGATCGTTCACCTACAGAGTCCCTCTTTGGATGAATGCCCTCAACTGTGACATCTACTCCGAATTCAAATTGGGCCCTTTCAAATCCAAGCTACAGTGACTACTCTCTGCCATTCGCTCCTGTGACTGTTTCTGATTAACTTTTTTTGGCAATCTAAAACCCTAGCACTTGATTACTGTTAAATCTCCTTAGCACCATCTCTGACATCCCCTCCCCCCTACTACCCTACCCCCTTCACCTTTCCTCCCCTCTACCTAATGTCACCCCCTGAGAAGGCCTGTTGGCTGATTTCAACTCACCTTATGATTTTATCAGTAACTGACAAAGCTTGTTTTGGCTGATTTTACTGTATGCATTCCTGTGCATGAAACTGCTTAGCGTTACTCATTTCTATTCTTTAATTCACTGTGAATGTCAACTATTGCTTCTTTTCTTATTTACAATTATTTTACCATACCCTGTTTAGTCTGTAAACCTGTTGATCTCCTTTCTCTATGAATACTGTTTTGCTATACTTTTTGTTCTGTTAACCTGTTGTATTATGCTGCTGACGTCGAACCTTTGTAAAAGAGCTCTAAGCTCAAAGGTATTTGAAATCCGAGATCTAAATAAATAAAAAAATACTAGCAGATATAGTTAAGCAAGGAAGAAAAAACAGACAGCAAGAGAAAACCGAGAGACAGTGAGAGGAAAAGGATTGTGAGACTGTTCGGGTTGATCAAGTCCAAGGTCTCACAGGAAAATTTGGTTGTGCAACCAGACAGAAGAGACAGAAAAGGAAAGAATACAGATCCTTGCATTTAAACACTTTCTCCAAAATAAATTGGCCAGGATCCTATTCTATCCTGTCACAGTCTGACAGTACACCTTGGGAGGCCATAAACTTGCAGCCTGTACGATATGGTGGGGCCTAGCTGGAGGATAGGTGCTGCCTGATACTTAGTCTGTGGACAAGGGTATTAGACACGGTAGGGAAGTCCACCCCAGGAATTCTGCTCAAGAATGTCCATCGAATGGCCGGCCCAGTGGTGCGGAGGGCTGAGGCGCTGAGTACCTCACCTGCCACCACACCGGTGACCCGGGGTCAGAAATGTATCAGGGTTGCTTGGGGGCTGGCCAGGGGAAGAAGGACCAAGCATCCAGGGATAGCTCTTCTCCTTTGGGGAGGGGGAACAGTGCAGGCCGCTGTTTGGTTACCACCTAGCAAAGACAAGGTCATGCAGCAGCAGCCTCCTACTTGGTTGGCCAGGGGCAAGCACAGTGGAGTTACTGCACACATTCTGGTCCAAGTAAGGGGAGAATATGGAGGAACAAACATGCCATATGGTGGTGACACACCGCACCCACCCAGCCATGCTGGTTCAAGAGGCAAAGGTAGGACTTGGATGGGTGGGTGACAGAGCTGGAGGTAGTTGCCAGAAGAGGGCCACTGAGGGCATAATGCAGATAAAGACATGATTAAAATAAAAAAAGAATGTTCATCGGCAGGTAGATCTCCTTCTTCCAGACCTCCCAGAGCCATGGACATCTATTCCATGAAGACAGCAACAGAGGATAGGTCCTCCATGGGTGGGAAGTCTGTTAGCAGACTATCCTGCCAATGAAGTGAAGTCGACTGGATGGATGGTGCCCTAAGTCAGGTTAGAGGAATGTCGATCATTAACATCGGTTGTGGACAACCCTCTCTGATGAGATAACCACCACCAACAGGAGATGAAAAAGTCCATATTCAGGCCTACAGACTTTGGTGAGAGCACCCTCTACTGGCTGTTGCAATGGTACAGGGAGCCAGGTATGAAAAAGTATTCATTCTTCTCCTCAGTGCATGACATGTACACAAAAATCAGTTCTGGATCTCAAGGAACCTTCCGGATTCTGTCTTGGATTATCAGTATGGCTTGCATTCTGTTTCAGATTCTGCATCAGTATCCCTCCAGTTTGGACAGTGGGGACCTTGCATCTTCAGGCTTACAAAGGTGGAGGCTCAACTCCCTGCTGTTGGGCAATCCAGACTTTGAACAAATTGTCACTGTTCAGATTCAATTCTTTCTAGACCTCCATCAAGGAATGCTAACCTCTTTAGCTACCCTGTGGGTGGCCTGTAAGTCCTACCTAAGGGGACAGCTCATTTTGTACTCCTCTGTTAGGAACAGGTAAGGCTGGGCTCAGATCACGCAACTGGAACTGGGAAATTACAGAATTACATGGGTTACATGTAAGAGCAAGGGACACACACACACTTCAGCCATCCTAAAGGCCAAATAAATGCAGCTGGTCCAACTCTCATCTCAGAAGGTGGGTAACCAAACAAAAGTACTTGAACATGGCAATAAGGCTGCAAAACATTTCACTTGAACTTGAGAAAGCAAGCAGCAGACATGCAGATACATTCCTTGTAAGGTCCTACTGCACCAACTGCAGACCAACTCACCATTATTAAACAGTTGACAAACTCCTACAAAGATTTACTATGTATACCTTATAGGGCGAGCCCCTGCGGAAGAAACGGACTCCTTTCTTCGGGGATACGGCTTGTCAACTTTAGCAGATAGGGCTAGAGAGGAGTTAAAGCAGGATATCTCAGACGGGAAGACTTTTGAGGCCCTTGAAAATTTAAAATAAGGCATGGCCATTAATATTGGTGGATTGGGACAAAATTCTGTGAAGAATTTTTTTACTCAGCTGAAGGTCCCTAGCTAGGCGTTGGTTTGGGAGCTCCTCTCAGGTAAATCACTTCCAGTTGAAGTGCATTTAGTACTGCTCTCTCGACTGCACAAGGACGGGAAGGATCTAACCCGCTGTACCTCTTACCGACTTCTCTCCTTGATAAATACTGTATCAACATCAGGCAGCTCGCCAAGAGGCTGGAATCCCCTTTGTCGCAGTTGGTTCATGCAGATCAAATCGGTTTTGTCAAGTGTCACCTCCTTTTGGACAATATGCGTAGATTGCTAGCTCCTCATTCCAGAGTTAGTGGATCTGAACTCCCACTTGCTGATGTCCCTCTTTGCTGAAAAAGCCACTGACAGCATAGAAAGAGTTTATATGTTCAGTGTCACAGACTATGTGAATTTTGGTCTGAAATTTATCTCATGGGTCAAGACACTCCACCTGGCCCCAGTGGCACAGGTCAGCACTGCCAGGCACATATCCCCACCACCATTTTCCCTTCAAGTGTCATAAGGAAGGGCTGTTCCCTGTCTCCTCCCCTCTTCATGTTGGCTATGCATTCCCTGGCTTTCACTATTTTTTTCTTTCTATTTTTATCCGCCTAGGGCCACTGATCTGCCTACCTTCTCGTCCTGGCATCGCCCTCAGGTCTGTCCGGCTGCCATCCCCTCGGACCGGCTTCCTTCCGACAACCCCATTAGGCCCCACGGTTTTACCCGTGGCGGGTGGTGGGGAGCACTCTCTGGAGCTCAACCCACCCACTCAGGCTCCGTATTACCACGCACCCAGGTGCGGGAGAGTCCTGCTGCGGGACCGGCCATCATGCTGCAGCGACCAGTGCCCTACTTTTTCCCTTTTCCTGCCCCCAAATGTGGCGGCGTACAATAGCATGTGACCACATGACGTGTCTGGCGTCTGCCACGTTCTGCTGAAGTCGCCCCCGACTGCTATGCTTGTGCTCCCAGTAGCAGTAGAACCCCGGTCCCCACTGGGGTCCCCTGCACCGGATGCCCTGGATCCCCCGCGGAAAGGAGAGCAGCCAACCGGGCGCTAATCCTATTACCTCCTGCCGACCCCTCAGCACCCGGCTCGCTCCGAACCGGGTCGCTGGCGTGACGCTGGTGTATGCCCAGCTTCAACCCCAGTGCCACCGGGCCGCCCCTGGCTTTCACTATTAGCTCAGACCGATATGGCCTCTTTCTGCGCTGATGATTTCCTGCTGGTTCAAGCTAAACCTGAAGACTCTGTTCCTCCACTACTGAACATATTAAGCACCTTCTCCAAGCTTTTGAGCTTCAAAATTAGATGTAGGCAAGAGCAAGGTGATGCCATTCTCCATGGACAATATGTCTGATCTTCGAGGTATTCTCTTCTTTAGGTGGTGTCCACACCCATTAATACATTTGGAGGTCATAATTCCCAAGTCCCCATCAGAGGTCTTCAAGTATAATTTCACTCCACTCTTAAACAAGGTGGACCTGGACATTAAGTAATGGTACCTGCTTCCCCTCTCTCTGCTTGGTTGCCTCAGCACTATAAAAATAAATTACCTACCAAGTTTCCACTTACTTCTCTAAACTGTTCCAATATTTCTACAGACCTCATTCTTTAAAGAGGAACAGTCATCACTAAGAGCCCCATACCCAAGTGGGGGCTGGTCCTAATTTGCAGTTTGTTTGCAAAAACATTTTGTTCTGGTTTTTTACTTGCTGTATACTGCAGTGTAGTAGGCTTTATCAGGCCAATTCTGCCAACACCCAGACTGACATTTACTGTAACTGGAATTCCCAGAATCCCCTACAGCTGATGTCAGAGCTGGGCTGCAGCAGTGAGGGATTCAACAGCCTGCAGTGCAAGTCAGAGTTTTAATAAGCTCTGACCTTTTGTTTGCTCGTCCCGCTGTCCTCCCTGGGCTAAGTATAGTCCCAGAGGACTGTACTTAGCCCTGCAGAACAGTGGGACTGGCAAATATCTGATCTGAGCTTATGAAATCTCTAACAGACACTGCAGGCTACTGAATCTCCCACTGCTGCCCCCCAGATGGACAAATGAGGGGAAAAATCCCCTAAAGCCCACAGAATGGTGCCCGGTACATCCAGGCTTTATGCAACCTACTGTGCTCCTCAATACCCATGTGGGTCTTTCTCTCTGGAGGGGGGACCTGCCCCCATTTGGCCCCGAAGTCAGGGACAAGGTGAGGGCCGCAGATGAGGCCACAGGGCTAGATGGTGGCCACAACTGATGAGGCAATGGTGCAAGAAGAACAAAGTACAGATGAAAAGAATGGGGCTACTTTACACAGGAAAAGGATTTATGAGACAGAAAAAGTTATCTTTACAGTCCACCCCCTTACCATCTCAGCAGGTGCACCATCATGTGATTAGTTCAATAGGTTGCTATACCAGTCAGTGATGGAATGTTGATGAACAGCACATTCATTTTAGCCAAGCAGCATGCAGATATTCTCTAAATACAGTCAGTTTATAAGGTCAGGTGACGAAGTGGTTAGACCACTCCATGCTGTATATGATCAGAGAGAAGGATAAAAGCTTGCAAAAGTTTAAGGCTACTAACTCAATGTCAGATTTTTTTATGTATACAGGAAACACCGTAAGGATTGTAAGAAGGCCATTCAGCACAGTAAAAGCACCCACTGTAAATCACTTCTTTATGCCACAGCTGGCAAGTCGCTCCAGTTTTGGAAATGCATCAAACAATCCCCGGGTCAGGATGGTAACTTCTTTCCTAATGATATGGAACTAACTGCAACAACCCATTCGTCACTGCTAATGCATTCAATGAACAATCTGCAGATCTCTCTCAGTACACTAGCTCCTTCTCCTCAGGCTTCTTTTCCAATGTTATTGGCAGAGACTCAGAATCACTCACCTTCCTACTTCAAAAATAATAAAAAACTTTAAAGGTCTGCAGACTTCTCAAACTGATACCTGATGCAAGACTGCGGGATCGGATGGAACTGACCAAAGCTACTTAAGACTGCTGCCTGTGAGGTTGCCTGTCTGGTCACCAGGATCATAACCCTGCCCCTTACTTTTGGGATTGTACCTGATTTATGGAAGCTTTCTAATATCACTCCATTTCTATAAGAAAGGGAATCCCATTGACTCCAGTAACTATAGGCCTATTGCCATACTCCCAGCTCTTAATACAGTCCAGGAAAAAATTGTTTCCCTGCAACTCACCAACTACCTGGCCTCTTATAGCCTCTTTAATCAAGTACAACATGGTTTTCGTAGTGGACATAACACTACTTCTGACCCTCACTAATTGCATTGCCAGCGCTATGGACAGGGGCAACTAGTGTGGGGCTGTCTTCACAGACCTAACCAAGGCTTTCGACCTTGTGGATCACTGATCTTGGTGTCTCACAGTCATCCCTCCACTGGTTTAGGCATCACCTGCATAACAGGCTTCAGCGTGACAAATTTCTATGTTTCTATAGGGAAAGGGAAGGGGGAGGGGTGAATGGTTCAGGACATCAAGTAGGATCTGAAGTTATACTATAGGCAGGTAAAAATGGGAAGACTAGCTGGGCCAAGTGGTCTTTATCTGCCGGCAAATTATATGTTTCTATGTTTCTATTTGGGACCACGTATCCTGCACCCATTAAGGTGGATGTTCCCAAAATATCTATCCTTAGACCTCTCCTTTTTCCCCCATATGCAAATGACATTCATCATTGTCTTGCACACAGCATATCCATTCTGTATGAAGACGACTTGGTTTTATCCTTAATTGCAAAGAATATTGTCAAAATTAGCAAGCAAGCTGACCACCAACCTCCAGGAGGTACAAAACTGGCTACCAACCAACAAGTTCTTAAATGCATCACAAACCCAAGCAATGCTTTTCAGATTGGTCCCTAGGCTGAAGAGCTCTCCGTCACCTCTAATGGTCTTGTGTAAAAATGGTACCTCACCTGCCACTGTAACTAGCTGCAATTACCTCAGAACTGGATCCTTCCCTGGACTTTTCATTACTTGTCATGAGCATCTGTAAGGCTGTTAATTCCAGGCTATGGATTTCTTAACGAAATTGCCAATAACCTTACCCCTTATACCTGCACTGCCATTGCCTGTGGGATCCTCTTACCAAAGCTCTTATATGGACTACCTGTGTTCTCCTCCTCTACCAAAGCCGCTCTACAGAAATGGGACATGGCATACAATGATATGTGCTGCTTTGCTTTTGCTGTCAATCGCCAAACACACAACTGTGACTTATATGCTAAGCTGAAGTGTCCCCCCCAACTCCTGCATGATTTTGCAATAGGGGGTGTCATCAATAATATCATTCATAAGCAGATGCATAGATTCCCTTGCCCCACTCATAGAGCCAGTCTGGAGCTCCTGCCCACTGTAATCAGCTGTGCATGACCTGCTGACCATACCTAAAACAAATCTGGGGACTTGGTTTTCTGTATCTTTGCAGCTATGTTATGGAATTCTATACCCACTGAGCTTTGTCTCTGCCAAACAGTACAGGTATAACAATTTGCTATGTATACCTGTTACTGTATTCTTTTGTTTATTCAATTATTTCTGTATGGGTATCAGAATTTAGCAGCTGAAGGGACAAAGTGATATTCTGGGGAAAAGTCAAGATTTTTATCAGGGACAGACTAACTGTCTATGAGAGTAATTACTGCCTTTGCTGTCCTGTATCACGGGAGGACCCCTGCACAATTTATGGGAGAATTTCAAAAGGTGAATGTATCTTTGCATGTCTTTAACCAGACATCCCTGCTGGGCTAGACAAGACTTGGGACAACAAAAAGATGTATTTGTACATACAAATTCCCAAGTCCAGATCAGACCAGTTTTCCTAAAAGGAACCAGCTCCCAAGACAAAGAGATGTAGCTAGACGTGATGTCATAGGACATGTGTGCTGAGGGTGGGGGGAGATTGGTTTGTAACCTGAGTTTTATGACAGCAAGTCAGTCAGGCTGGGATTCTGAACAGTTAACATCTAAGGTTTGAGTCTGCCCTGATTCACCAAGGTGTCTTGTGTAGGTAAGCCTCTATACTTTGGGAAACTGAGTAAGTTTAGTGAGATATTTTTGTGTGTTTATTTCTGCTCAGTGCAAAAACATGCCCCTTCTATTTCTGTAGAATTACTGTTTCCCATAGTCTTTGTGTAGTATTCTGTATTAAATGTGTAAATATCTCGATGTATTAAAATATATTTTTTATATACTTCATGCTTCTGTGACTGAGTCCTTTGTGGTACAGCTAACTGATTTATAACTGACAAACTGTGTTTCTGCCTCTGAAAAGAAGGCTACAGTAACCATAATCAGTTTCTAAAGTAAGGTCTTCTCAGCTGTGACAGAGAGGGTTGGTTCATGTGCCCGTGAGCAAGGAATGCTGTACTGTATGAGCAGTGGCTCTGAAAGGATTCAGTCCTAGAGAAATCCCAAGAGAGTGTCTATGCTGAGTGGTGGCAGCTACTGAGTATCCTTGTAGGCATCTGAGGGGTTCAAGAAAGCTGGTGACAGTCACAGGCTGAGTCTGGAAGAAATCAATTTGCCACTAACTGGAGCAGCGGTGGGATCTGAAACAGTTTTGTCAGTATAAAGGTTATCTGTCCAGTCACATAACAGGATATTCAAAAGGGGACTTATAGTCTACTAGGTTTATTTTGTTAAGCAAGAGTAGATACTACTAGGTTTATTTTGTTAAGCAAGAGTAGATAGATAAAAGACATGATAATTCCTGTGATGGAGTATAGATCAATTTTGTATAGAAATGCTAATAAAACAGAATTAAATAAACTTGATCAACTTTATTATGAATTGGCTAAACTTATCATCCAGAGTAAACATGGGATACATCATTGCAATCTGTACAATAACTTAAACTGGCTCCACCCTGTGGAAAAAAGGAACTATGTCTAGCTAAGCTGGTGTCACAAAACAATTTATGCTACGGAGAATATGCACTCAAGCATCACTATAAATTTTATACATAACAAGAACAATGGATACAATTTACGATTCAATAACCTAAATATCCAAACCATTAGAGCACATAACAGGTTTGGAGATGCTGTTACAGCCTTCTATTTCTTGAACTTGGAACAAACTGCCAAATGAACTAAATAGCGTCTCATCTCACAGTGCTTTTCAAAAAGTTCTGAAACCATATTTGCACCACACTTGTATCTGTTCTTGACAGTTAAGAATTTATTGTGAAATGACTTATTGCTGTAACTAATTTTATGTTTTATGTCTGTATGTTTCCCTGTTTTACATGTTTTGTACAGGATATTGTTGTAAATAGGCTTTTACCCTAACAATTTATTACCTGTATAAAAATAAACTTTTATTCATTCATTATGTCTGGCTGGGCCATATGAGAGGTGTGTAGTACCCTGAAGTTAGGGGCACTGCAAGGGACCTGGAACTCGCTCCCCAATGTGAAAATTTTCTTTTTTTTGCTAGGTCCCTCATTTCACCCCTCCCCTTGCCTGCAGTCCCACCTACCCCTCCCAGTTCCTTTGTCTGTTTTCGTGCCATCTGGCACAGGGAAGGGGGTGTTGGGGGCCAAAGACCCTCCCTATCGGGCTTGTGGTGCCCAATTACCTGGCCAGAAGCCAGGACCTCCCCTGCCCTACAAAAGGGCTGGGGAGTGGTTAAGACGGGGAGTCTGTGGCCATGCGAGGATGGTGGAGGACGCGGAGAGCATGGAGGAAAGGCCTACCTGTGGTTTTCCTGTGGCTCCTCTGGCTTCTCTCCCTTCTGGTTGGCATCCTGGGCATGTGGCGGTGGTAGCAGCAGCAGGGTTGGTCGGGTGGAGTGCGGCCCCCCAACGCGACCTGTTCTCCCTGGGCAGAGTCCTAATCAGTGAAGGGGGAAGAAAACGGGAGACAGACCAAGTTGTGCTGCAAAAAATAGGTCTGGGCGGAAAATGGGCACTGAGCCTGTAGCTCCGGCCAAGCAGTCAATGCAGTGTAAAGAAGGAGCTGGGTGGAAGCGCGACTCCCTGGCCAGGTTACCTGCCTCTTCCCAGCAGCACTGGAGTCCTGGGCCATGGTGGTGAGTGATGAAGTGCCCTATCTTGTTGTATACTCACGCCACAGATGCGAGGAGTGGGGAGGGAAAAGGAAAGGGAAGTAAAAGGGGCAGAGTGCCCAAAGAAAACACTTAAAGGGCCAGCGCCCTAGTACGGCCCTAGCCAGGAAGGGAGGGGAGTAGTGGGCTCCCTTGGTGAGCTGCCAGCCCTGAGAGGGAGAGGGAAATTAATAGGCAGTGGGCCGAATGCCCAGAGGGGAAGGGCCCCAGAAGTGGCCAGAGGTCATTGAGGCATTTTATTTTTTTTTTTCTTCTTTTTTTTTTTTTTATATAGTAAAAAGTGACTCTAGAAAAGGCAGGCAGTGCCAACAGTAGCTTGCCTCCAGGTGGGTAAAGAAAGAGGGGAGCCGCGATTTAAAAGCCCCAAAAGGAGGTGAAATCCAGAAACGACGTTCCACCTAAGATCCAGGAGTAGCAGTATAGCCTACAGGTTGGGGTGGTCAGTGGTGGATGGGTTTAGTGCATCCAGTGGGCCTGGGTTTGAGCCCCACAACCTCCACCTGGCAGGCCATTATTGGTATTCATGAGGGAGGCAAAACAAAGCAAGAGCCCTGTAGACTCAGACGTAGGGGTAGCTATACACATTAATGAGGGGACGGAGTGGTCTAGTGGCTCTAGGCTGCCCACGGTAAAGGATGTTTGAGCGCCACTCAAACCGAACTGTGCTGCTGCCTGCGTAGTGCCCCCTAGAGACTGCAGTTTCTGCAAAAACTGAACTGTGCTTAAAAATCTAAACTGTTTGCTTGCTCCTGGACTGTGCTATCGATTTGTGTCCTTGCATACCTGACACCCAGCTTCACCGTTGATGTCTGGACCAGCCTCGCCAGAGCCTGACGCTGACCCAGGGAGGTCCCTGGCCTATCCACCATCTGCAGCAGAACCACCTCCAGTGGCGTCAGCTTGCTCTGAAGTTCCACCACAGATGTTCCAGCATCAGTCCTGTGACGGTAAGTGGTAGAGAGCCGCTAGTAAGGTATCCAGTAGTGAGTCGGCTTAGGAGCTGCCCCGGCTCAAGCGTGGGGGACCCCAGTTAATGTTGTGCATGACCCTTTCTTATTTTGCCGGCCATCTGGAAGTGTGCGTGTGCCTGTGTTGCTCCGTAGAGTCCACCAAAGAGTTGCATCACCAGCCGTCTTCTTGTTGGGAGGTGTCCTGGGTGCCGGGGACCTACCAGTGGTCATTGTGGCAGATCGTCTAGAGAACCACCTGCCAACCAGAAGTCTTCAGTTTCTTGCCTGGAACCGCAGAGGATCGCCAAGTTCTTCACTGACCAGCTAGCAGTGTTCCTCGTTATGTTCTGTTCCATCAGGGGATGCCCCATTATGGCCTGTTTGTGACAAGCGCTTTGTGGGGTCAACGCCCACCTGCTGATCAGCCGACGCATAGGAAAGCCCAAGCTTGGTTCGTCAGTCATTTTGTCATCTCGGCCGGGTGCACGCCAGACTTGGACTAAAAGGGGCTAACCCCCCTGTACTGGGTTCGACCAATTGTTGGTCCTGATTGTATTGTTTCATTGTTTATTTTGTTACCCTGTAGTGTGTTAGAAAACTGTCATCTTTGTTTATTGTCCCTGGTAAATAAACTTCTTGCATCTTGGTCACTGAGTAAGCTCCCTGTCTCTCCTTCCAGATTCGTCTGGCCTGTCCTGAAAAATGGTTAGGGAACCTTGTGGCCCCCTACAGGTGCACACTGGTACACCTGCAGGAGCTGTGACAAAGGAAGAATTAAGCCATGAGGATGGCCAAACACGGGCGGAACTCAAAGTCATCCTTGAAAAAAGTGACCAGGAAAGCCATGCAAAAGGGATCACTGCTAGCCAAAGTTGTGAGAGGGAGGTGAGGGAGAATGCAGATGAACCACAGCCTGTGACTGGGGTAGCTGCGCAAGCAGACCGGGTACAAATGTTGGAGCTAAAGCTGGCCCTGGTAGTGCCATATGGCTTCGCAACCATCTATTGCTTAACATGACCCAAAATGGTTGCACAAAATAGAATGAGTTAAGGTGAAGGCAGAAAGTGAGATCCAGAAGATGAAGCTGGAAGCAGAGGAGCGAGAGAAGGAGGAGAAGCGAAAGGCTGAGAAGCAGAAAAAATAAGACATGAGTGAGATGGGAGAGAGAAGGAGGAGAAATGAAAGGCTGAGGAGCAACAAAATCTGCACCAGCACAAGCGAGAGGAGAGAGAAAGGCAGCACCAGCATGAGATCCAGATGAAGAAGCTTGAGCACGAATGAGAGATGGAGATTCTGCGCCAGAGGACATCTCCACAAACTGTGAGTACTGGTATGAGGAGTTCAACTCAGGAAGCCAAAATGAATTTTTTCCATACATACTTTATAGTCTTTTCTATTTTACTCACCCTCACCCCCGGGCCACGGCGTATACATGCGTGTACGTGCATGGAGGCGCACGCACACGCCATGATCCAGTGGCCCCTTCCACCCCTCCCGAGACTTGTGTCGCCGCTCCTGACCACCTGCACTACCCACCAGACCTCCACCTGGTGGACGCGGGACTACGGTGGAGCGGGCATCCACTCCTATGGAAGGGAGAGCCAGAGCTCGATCCCGTTCCAACCCCCCCCCCCGAGCCGGCATCCCGGTGGCCCAAGGTCATTCCCGAACATGGGTCGCTGGTGTGGAGCGAGGTAAGGTACCAGCACCTCAGCCCTCTGTGCCACCTGGCCGGCAGCCAAAATTAATTCTAAAGTGTTTCCCAGATATCAGGAGGGGGATGATCTTTATTTAAGACATTTCAAGAGAATATGTGGAAATTTGAATTGGGCACGGCTTCTTGGGAACTCAACTATTGCCACTGTTTATAGGCAAGGCATTAGAAGCTTTAGCTAGAATGGACAATGAGGACTACATGGGTTATGACAAAGTGAAAAATGCCTTTTTTAACCCTTTGAGAACTGAATATGTGTGAACGTATATAGATTCTGGATGTATATACAGTATACGTCCACAGTCTTCTAAGGGTTAAAGTATTTTGAGTTAACCCCGAGGCCTATAGACAAAACTTAGAGGGTTAAGAAAGGCACCAGGGGACAGCTGTGCTGATATGTGTGCAGCGAAGTAACTTGTTAGAATACTGGATAGAGGGTGCGAAAACTGGCTCTGTAGAGGAAATAAAAGATTCACTTCTTCTAGAATAGCTCTTAAAAACTGTACATGAGGAACTGAGAGTATGGTTACTGGATAGAACTCCAAGCTCCATGAAAGAGGCAGCCAAGAGAGCTGATCAGTTTGTGGTAGTTTTAGGCAAACCCGGCACGGGGTCATACCACCATATGCCAAAACCGCGCAGCTGAAAATGCCGCAGTGAAACAGTGTGGCACAAAAGCAGAGTTGGGCAAAACACCAACCTTTTTTTTTTTTTTAGACTTTATTTTTATCCATTTATCATAAGCATGACAGCTGAGAAAGACACATACAGCAAACAGACCATCAATTAAATCAACTTTTGGGAGACAACATCATCCAGGGATATCTAGTTTAACTTTTTTCCCCGTATTAAAACCATACTGTGCTGCGTGAAAGAGTCCAGGAGTCATATGGCTGTGTCGGATGTAATAGGATTGTCCAGCAACTCCAGTCCACTAAGATGTAAACGTCCCAAAAGGGACTGTTGGTGCCATATACTAGATCTTAATGAAAAGATAAACACTTAATTATAATAACTGTGTAGCAGGATAATTTCCAGCTTTTTAAACTTAATCCAGTCTGTCCCCATCCTCCTCCTCCTATATCCCCAGCTCTGTAAAATGAGGGCATTTATTACCCCAAGAAGACTACCTTTTTGGAAAGCAACAGAGGTTATATTACTCAAAACGAGATCTGATCCAACTTGAATAACCTTTATATTTGGAACAATATGATGTCTTAGTAATGCAGATTTAAACATTACCAAAGCAACAAGTAATTAAACAGTACCAGTTAGCTTAGTCCTGTGACCTGACCAGTGATTCAAGTTGTGGCCAAAACATCTTCATCGTCTGAGTCCTCTGTTCAAATGCGAGACTCGGCACTCCTGCAATCTGCCCACTTGCCAGCTTCAATTGGATCCGAAGAAATACAAACTTTACTTTGGTGAACGCTCTGAAGCCGGGCCGGGAAGATTACTGTGTGCGGGACTCCCAGTTCACGCAAGGCCCGTCGGAGTCCATCGAACATCTTCTGACATTGTCTCATGGCATAGCTAATATCAGGAAAGATGTGAACCTGACGATCATCCTGAGTCAAAGGGCCGGCTTGATAGGCACAAAGGAGGATCTTATCTCGCGCTTCGACTCCCGAGGTAACTAACATTAGGGTCCGTGGCTCATCAGAAATTTGTGAGCAGCCGCGAGGAGTGACCAGATAGATTTTCTGGATTTCACATGTTCCTTCTGGACCCTCCAGCAACAGTTTGTCGGTAAGCCATTCCTGAATAAACCTCATCAGGTGACCGCCCTCACATCCCTCTGGCAGCCCCACTATACGGATGTTAGCAGATCTGGATTGGTTTTTCAGGGCTTCTAGCCTCTCTGTAAATGTTGATTTTTTTTGCCATGAGGGCGGTTGCAGCAGTAGAGGCATCAGCCTTCTTGTGTAGCTCTCGCATGTCCCCTTTCATTCCATCTACTACGGTCTCTAGGACCAGGACTCGACTGTTAAAATCATCCACCTTCTGATTAAGGGATGACATTGAGGCAATCAGTGCTTGTAGTTTGTGTCCCAGAATAGCGATAGTTTCCCCGGGACCAGACACCTCTTTGGCCTGCGTGACTTCCTCCAATTTCAAGGCCCCACCTGGATCCCTGCTTTTTTGTCTTTCTTAGAATTGCCCATTTTAGTTAAATCAAGGTCACTCTTTCCACTAACATGAGTAAAATTTACTTTCCAAGCTTGGAAAAGGTGAATTAAGGCAGATTTTAGTAATTGCTACAGAAAGCTTTTAGAAGTTGCTGCTCGCTGCTCAGAGGCCACAGCGCACCCTCCCCCCCCACACAAAACACCAACCTGTTCCGCGTACTGTGCCCATTGCAAATAATGGGTCTGTATGTTTTGTTGCGGGGTACAAAGCCCCCCACACCCACCGGAATGTAAATAAACTTGGGGGGGCGGACTTCAGGGATGGGGGAATAACTCAGGAGAGGAGAACTTTTATTTAAAAAAGAAATACTGAAAAAAGTTGCAGCAGGGGAGATGGGGGAAGGCCAAACCACAGTCCCAGGTCTCCCAACTGTGCCGTGTGCTGGTGTCCTAGCCACTCCACCACGGGAGTGGCTCGACCAGGCACCCAGCACATGGTAACTTCTCCCCTTCTTCCATCACTGTGCAGCGACAGGGGTAACGGTAAATCCCTATTGCTATTCTACCCGTCGCTGTGATTTTCAAGTGCTGCATGTACAGCACAGTTAATACCGCACTGTCCTACATGCGCGGTATTGACCCAGTACCAGCGAATGCCGGGGTGGCAACCTAAAGGAAGCCAGCCTGTGCCTGAGCAACAATGGAAGCCACCTGTTCTCATAAGCACAGAGATGGGTGAATGCAGAAACTAGGGCTTTTCTTTTTTATTCTTTGGTAACCATTTGCCTTATGACTGTGCAAAGAATGTGAAAAAAGAGGTTAGTGCAGTAGGAGGGGGTAGCTCAGGGAGCTCACAGCAGATCATGGCCTGTTCACAGAGTGCAGTGCCCTCTAACTACACTGCACATATGCAGCCAGCGGTGGAGAATGGATTGATATCCCAGGAATTGAGGGACACTGGGGCTTCCATTTCTATGATGAAGCAGGATTTGATTCAGGAATACCAGATCCTGCTGGGCCAGTTTTCTAGGATTAATGGAGTGATGGGTCCTGTGGTTTCAGTGCCAGTGACCTGGATCTTCCTAAGCTGGGAAGGAGGTCAATGCATATGGGAGGTGGGTGTTGCACCAGACCTGCCTATGGATGTAGATGTAGATCTAGAAAGATTAGGCCCCTAAGATCTGGTCTGTAACCAGTTTCAATTTTTAACTGGTCTGGGACCAGTTAGTGCCACATGTGTCTAACTATAAACCTCTTAAGCACCAGCTAGTATAGCCTAGTGGTTAGGGCACAAAGCTCTGATCTAGGAGGTCTGAGTTTGAATCCTGATTTCCCTAAAATTCTTTTAACCTCAAATTTCACTGGAGTGGAGATTCATGACAGTGTGGTGTTGGAATAGTAAATATACACCATAGGATGTAAAGTGCAAGGAAAAAAAAATCTAAGAGCAACAAAGAAACTGGTCTCAGATAGATCCTGGGGGACTAAACTTCCTGAAGTGTGGATGTGATCATGAGTAATGACTTTGTAGTATGTCCAATATTCTGTGTGTCACTACTTGTAGCAAGGCGAAAGAACCGGTTTCTGAGGTCACAGAGAGGGCAGTGCATGAAGAAGCAACCTTCATGTTAGTAGTAAAAGTTGTAGCTGAAGAACAAGCTGGAAGCAATAGTTTTGAGCCATGGCTACAGACTAAGGAGAGCCAAGCCATGGTCAACGCTCTGCCACAGCAGTGTGTGTTTTGGGAAAGTTCAGGCATGCAGAGCTAAGGAGAGCTCAGCAAACTGACTCATCCTTACAAAAATTAAGGGAGTTGCCCACCAGTGTAGGAGGTGACTCTGAGTTCTGGGAAAAGGGAGGTGTACTGGGAGAATGGGCTCCTGTACCGTGATTGGGTTCTTAAGGGAAGACCGAAAGAAGGGGTACTCTGGCAGATAATGGTTCCTAGGGTGTATACTAAGGATCATACTAAGGACTAAACATAGCAAAAGGCTGGGTCGCTCATCTAGCTCCTTAACAAAACCTGTTTTTATTTATTTATTTATTTTTATGTTTAACCAGGTATAGCACACTAAGCTGAAAGCTTTTTACAGGAGCGACCTGGGAGCACAAAGAGGTTAAGTGACTTGCTCAGGGTCACACAGTATGCATGTGGAAGCTGTGGGATTCAAACCCCCAGGTCTGGTCTGCTGGATGTCACCAGATTTGCAGCTCAGAGCCTTAGACCACTGCGCTATACTGCCTCCCTTTTAAATGTATTTTTATTTTGACTGACAATAACTGATGTTGGCAAAACTGTTCCAAGGGCCTACAATTCTTTGAGAGAAAAAATATGCCCTTTTTTAATTTAAATTTGTTTCTCGTCAGTTGAAGCGGATGGCATCTACTGTTGATAGCTATTTGTTTAAAATCAAATCCGCATTCTAGTGTTAATTGTGTATCATGTATGATGTCCCATGTAATAGAAGGTCCCCTCTAAGGCACCGCTGTTCCAGAGATATTAGATTATATTATGTGAGTCTTTCACCATAGGACAGAGTTTTGTCTGAACAAACTAATTTTGTAACTCATCTTTGAAGTCTTTCTAGTCTAAGTATATCTTTGTGCTTAAAATGGACTCCATAATTGACAGACACAATCAAAATGTGGTCTAACATAGGCCTGGTAAAGGGGCAGCAGAATATCTGGATCTTTAGAAGTTATATTATGCCTAATTGCCCACTAAATTTTATTGACTTTACTAACAGTACTTGTAATATGAAGATCAAAATTTAGATTTGAATCAACAATGATAGAGAGATCTCTTTCGTTATTCTTACTAGCTAACACTTGATTATACAAATAATATAGGTTTTGGGGATTATGTTTTTCAAAGTGTAGAATGCTACATTTAGAGATGTTAAACCTCAAATCTCAATTAATGGACCAGGCCTCTAGGGTATTTATATCCCTCTGGAGAGCCTCGATATCTTCAGATGTGTTTGCAAATGTTGGAGATTTTGTGGTCATCAGCATATTTTGTGATGTTGCAGTGTAGATTACATGATAAATCAGAAATGAAAACTTTGGAAAATAGCTGATGCTAAAACAGATCCTTGGGGGGCTCCGCTTACTACTGCTTGCCAAGTTGATTTATGGCCATCAATAACAACTCTCTGTTTTCTATCGTTAAGTCAATTGGCTAGCCAATGTATAAACAAGGGATTAATATCATGTTTTTGCAATTTTTGAATTAAGGCTCAATGTGGTGCGGAACCAAAGGCTTTTTTAAAATCCAATAATATTACATCACGGAATTTTTTTATCAAGGTTGTCACTAATAAAATTGTAGAAGCTTAATAAATTGGTTGAATATGAATGACCTTTAACAAACCCATGCTGATTAGAATCGATGGTTGCTAGGGTAGGGGCTAGTTTGTCCTTAATTATTCTAATATTTTACAGAATGTTGGAGTGAGACTGATAGGATGATAGTTATCGGGGGTAAATTTTTCCCCTTTTTTTAAACAGAGGTATAACATTAGCTTTCTTCCAATCAGATGGCACTAGACCTGAATTTATACTTTCTTCGTAGATAATCTTTAAGGGCAAAGTATAGGAAGCAGCTTCTGGCCTTAGCCCATGGCATACCCTTTTCAGGACACTTAGGGGTCAGTCATACAAAAGGCAGCTGACTAACAATTTTTTACTGGCCCAATATTTTTTAAAACATGGCAAACTACTGCTGGACTTGTCTACAATGACAGAGGGTGGCAAAGGTTTGGGACAAGGTTAAGGCTGCTTTGATTCATGTACTTGTTACAGAAAAGCCATTTTAGTGAGTTGCAGTAGACATTGTGGGGCTTTTAGCACCCCAAGTCACACCGGCAAGTGGTACATTTTGGTGGTCATACATTACACCACAAGGTACCCAGAGGCAGTGCCCTTGTCCTCCATTGAGGCTGAGAAGGTGGTCGCTGAACTGCTGAGGATATTTAGCCAGCTGGGTTCCCCCAGGAGATTCTGTCAGACCAGGGCACAAACTTCATGTCTGACCTGATGGTTAGTCTTTGTTAAAAATGTGGAGTAAGGCAACTCAGGGCCTCGCCATACCACCCCCACATTAACAGTCTGGTTGAGCAATTCATTGGGTCTCTTAAGACCATGTTAAGGGCATTTACTGACCAGCATGCAAGAGAGTGGGACAAGTAACTAACCCATCTCTTATTCACACATAGGGAAGTCCTCCTGGAATCACCAGGGTTCTCACCCTACAAACTCGTGTTTTTTTCCATAGGGTAAGGAGACCCCTTGATTTGGTGAGGGATGAATGGGATGGTGAGCTTGCTCCTCAGGGGGACTCTGTTGTGGATTATGCCCTGAATTTCAGGTCACGGCTCAAGCAGCTCATGGGGTTTGCCCAGGAGCCCCTACCCACTACACAACAGAGGCGGAAGACAGGGTACAACCCGTGGGTCCAGAGCCCGGGAGTATAAAGTTGGGCAATGGGTGATGGTGCTTGTCCCAAGGAGGGGCCTTACTCAGTGGTCAGTAGGGTAAATGATATTAATTATGTGATGAGCTACTGGACAGGAGGCACAAACAGTTCCTTTACCACGTAAACATGATGAAACCCTACCATGACAGAGGTGAGATGAGCCTGGCTGGGTGCACATATCCAGAGGAGGGGGGCAGAAGCAGACCTACTGGTGGATCTCCTGGGAGAGGTTAAGGGAGAAACCTCAGTTCATACTGTCACCCTCTTGAAGTGGCTGACACCAGTCAAAGCTGCCGAAATGCGTGGGGTACTGGGTACACTTGGTGAAATGTTCACAGGCAAACCAGGGTATACCACGCTGGCAGAGCACCATGTGGATACAGGGTCCCAAGCCCCACTGACATAGGCACCCAACAGAGTCCCAGATGGTGCAAGACATGCCACAGAGGGGGAGATCAAGGAGCTGCTGGCTCTCCAGGTGAACCATGAGTCCAGTAGTCTCTGGGCCTTCCCAGCGGTACTGATCCCCAAAAAGGATGGAACCACGAGGTTCTGAATAGACTACCACAAGCTCAACAGCTGCAGAGTCAGACACATACCCCATGCCCAGGACACAGGAGGTCCTAGAGAGGTTAGGGGGGCCCTTTACCTGTCTCTCACAGACCTGACAAAGGGCTATTGGCAGGTACCCCGATCCGCAAAACAAGAGACAAGAAGGCCTTTGTCACCCCATTTGGACTACTGAAGTTCGAGGTAATGCCATTCGAGATGAAAAATGCAACAGCCACCTTTCAACGACTCATGGACCACATTCTGAATGAGGCAAGAGACTTTTCTCTGGTATACATGGATATCGCAATCTATAGCCAGACTTGGGAGGATCACATCAGGCACGTGACCGAGGCATTCCACCGACTGCAGGACGCTGGGCTGAAAGTCAAGGCGGAGATATGCCAGATATGAACAGCAGAAGTGTCATACTTTGGGCACAGGGTGGAGAGTGGGTATATCCAGCCTGAGCCAGAGAAAGTTGAGCCATCCAGGGATGGGCCACATCCAAGACTAAGATGAAAGTATGGGCCTTCCTAGGGATGGCAAGGTACTACTCTAAGTTTGTGCTGAATTTCAGCAGCATGGCCAATCCCCTTCCAATCGTAACAGGAAGAGAATACCGGAAAAGGTTCAGTGGATGGAAACCTGTGATACTGCATTCTGCCTGCTTAAGGAGGCATCGTGTCTGGCACCTGTGGTCACCAGCTCGGACTATTCTTTTTTTTAATACTTTTTTTTTATTTTTTTATTTTTTTTAGAATGTTTGTAGACAGCAGGAGAACATTACATATTCAGAATCTTACACAGCTACAGAGAGTTATACACCTGGAGGTGTCACACATTTGACAATAGAAAGCAGTAATAATTATAAATGCACTAGTAGTAAGTTGTGACAAAATAGGCATGATAGGTTCCAGTGGTGGGTATTAAGCAGGGAGTAGGCTCTGTTAATATAATGGATCGTGCAGCAATCCGATCTCTGGCCTCTGCTAATCTGGAGAGATCCAATCAGGAGAGGGAGTGGTAGGCTGTTATG
Source organism: Neoceratodus forsteri (assembly GCA_016271365.2). Lineage (NCBI taxonomy): Eukaryota > Metazoa > Chordata > Ceratodontiformes > Ceratodontidae > Neoceratodus > Neoceratodus forsteri. The sequence continues at coordinate 1,096,794,886 of CM028134.1, read as the reverse complement.
TGTTACCTAGGAGGGAAGGAAAGGGTCTTATCAAATGTTCCTCCCTATCTAGGTTCTTGGGGGAATAAGTAATTCCTGCCTCTCTCACCCCTTCCCAAACTCTCTATGGGACAAGATCTGGACGTGGAGGGGATATATGAAGAAACTACCTGGCCCACTTGTTGGTTAAAACAGGGATTGTATTTTGGAATCGGGCTGTCATGTATTCCATTTTATATATCTCATATATAAGATTTTCCCAGCTGGATGTAAGGGGGGAATCCGGTTTTAACCAAAGTCTAGTTATAACTTTGTGGGCAGCCCTAATTATGATGTTTAGTAAATAAATAGAATTATTATCCCAGAAATGGCATGGATAGTGGAGTAGTAGGGCCAGGTGTGGGGAGACGGCCCCCAGAGAGGGGAACAGTTCCTCAATAGTCCGGCTCACCACCTCCCAGAATCCAGAAAGGACCGTACAGGACCAAAGGATATGGGTTTGGATTGCAAGTTCCTCCCCGCATCCTCTCCATCAGGAGGAATCTCCCCCCACCACGAACTTCGTCGTGACTTGAGGAGTACGGAAGTATCAGGCTACTATTTTCCACGAAAACTCCCGCCACGTGTAGGAGCAGGTAGTTCTGTGTTGTAGTCTCCAAATTCTCAGCCAATCCTGAGGGGTTAAGGTTGCCAGTAACTCTGCTTCCCAGTTTGTTTGGATGAGGTCATTAGTTTGGTGCAAAGTTTGCTGGAGTACTTTATAAAAACGAGAAATCAGATGCTGCTGGGAGTCGAGGGTTGATAGCTGTGTTAGAACAACAGGCAGGGGATGAGTTTGGAGGTCTGATGCATTTATTGTCAAGTCATTAGTGAGGTAATGCCTGATTTGTAGACATCGGAAAAAATCCTGTCTGGGTAATGAGTATTCCTCATGTAATTGAAGGAATGTTTTAATAGTGCCGTTTTGGAAAAACTGGTAGGTATGGGTGAGTCCCTTCTCTTGCCAGAATCAGAATGTGGAATCTAATCTACCTGACTTTGGCAAGATGGGAGAGTGCCTCAGAAAAGCACTAGCAAACAGGCTAGAAGGAGGTGTGGAGCAACAATGGGGAATTATCAAAACTGCCATCACAGACGCAATAAGCCTTTGTGTGAAGCAAATAAACAAATCAAAACGAAAGAAAAAGCCACTATGGTTCTCAAGAGAGGTGGCTGTGAAAGTCAGAGAAAAAGATAGCATTCCGAAGTATAAGGAACACAGAAGGAGCAGGACAGAGAGCTGTACCAATTAAGGCAGAAAGAAGCAGGAGGAAGTCAGAATAGCAAAGGCCCAAACTGAGGAAAAGATAGCCAACTCAGTTAAGAAGGGGATAAAACCTTTATAGGTACATCAGCGAGGCGAGAAAGACAAAGGAGGGATAGTGAGGCTGAATAGAATGAACGGTGGGTGGAAGAGGGGACAGTGAAAAGCAGGAATACTGAACGAATATTTCTGCTCAGTATTCACAAAAGAGGAGGGGAAGTGCCTAATCCAATTAACAGAAGCACTCTTGATAGGGGTCGATCCCAGTCCTTTCACAGAAGAAAGGGTTCTGCAAGAACTCTAAACTGAAGGTGGACAAAGCAATGGGTCCTGATGGAATTCACCCAGAATTCTAAAAGAATTAAGGAAGGAACTAGTGAAACCACTGGCTACGCTTTTAATAAATCATGGGAGGATGGTGTGGTACCCAAGGACTGGAGGAAGGCGAATGTGATCCCTCTCACAAAAGTGGGACCAAGACAGAGGCAGGAAACTACAGACCTGTCAGTCTGACCTCTGTGGTAGGGAAAGTGATGGAGTCACTTGAAGGAAAGAATAGTTGAGTACCTAGAGGTCAGTGGAGCACAGGATCCAAGGCAGCATGGGTTCACAGCGGGAAGGTCATGTCAGACGAATCTAATAGATTTCTTTGACTGGGTGACCAAAGTAGTAGACCAGGGAGGGGCTGTGGACATGGCCTACCTAGACTTTAGCAAGGCATTTGACACAGTCCCACACAAAAGATTGATAGTCAAATTAACCAGCCTGGGAGTGGGTCCCAGGGTGGTAGCCTGGGTAAAACATTGGCTGGACAACAGGACACAGAAGGTAATTGTAAATGGAGTCCACTCTGAAGAAAGGGTGGTTACTAGTGGGGTACCGCAGGGTTCAGTATTGGGTCCAGTCCTTTTTAATGTCTTCATCAGTGACATTGCAGAGGGACTGGAAGGAAAAGTATGCCTTTTTGCAGATGACACAAAGATCTGCAACAGGGTTGATACACAAGGAGGCGTGGAAAGGATGAAAAGGGACTTGGCAAGTTGGAGGAATGGTCAGGCGATGGCAGCTAGGATTCAATGCAAAAAGCAAAATAATGCACCTGGGAAACAAGAACCCAGGGAAGAATACACAATGGGTTGGGAGGTAGTAACAACAACAAACAGGAAAGGGACCTGGGGTAATCATATCAGATGACCTTAAGGTTAGCAAGCAATGTGAGAAGGCAGTAGGGAGGGCCGGGGGTATACTGGGATGTATAGGGAGAGGCATCAGCAGCAGAAAACAGGAAGTTGTTACCCTCTGTACAGACAGTTGGTGAGACCCCATCTGGAATACTGTGTCCAGTTCTGGAGACCCCATCTCCGCAAAGACATAGACAGGATAGAGGCAGTCCAGAGGAGGGCAACTAAAATGGTGCAGGGTCTGCAAGAGAAGCCTGATGAGGAGAGACTAAAGGAGCTTAATATGTATACCCTTGAGGAAAGAAGGGAGATGGGGACATGATAGAAACTTTCAAGTACCTCAAGGAATCAACAAAGTCCAAGAGGGTAGCATCTTTCAGAAAAAGAGACTTGCAAGAACAAGGGGACACAATTTAAAGATAGAAGGAGGCGGTTCAGGGCAATGTGAGGAAGTATTATTTCACAGAGAGGGTAGTGGATGCATGGAACAGCCTTCCTGAGGAAGTTGTGGGGTCTAAAACTGTGGGAGAATTCAAGAATGCATGGGACAGACATAAGGCAATTCTTGTGGGGGGCAGGAAGATAAAGGCTGTTGGTTAACTAGGATCTGCGGCCTATCCTGTAGGTAGGGAAATGGGCAGACTAGATGGGCCTAGCGGTCCTTATCTGCTGTCAAAGTCTATGTTTCTATGTTTCTATGTTTCTATGGGAGAAACCTGTCATTTCTGGTTGGGATACCCATCCACTGAGCCACTGAATGAAGTTCCCTGGTATTAAGTGCCTTCCTCAAATGTTGGATTATGGCCTTTGTAAATACAGGACTCTGATCTTCTCCTCGAGGAGGACTGGGCTGAAAGACCTGGTCGTAGCCCAAGGGTATGTCTGACAGGTGTCTTTCTAAAGTTGTCCATATCGGGGTTTGATCAGTAGGGAGCATCCATTTGGAGATATGAGATACTACCACCGCTGGTGCCATTGCACGCCGCAACCTCGAGGGGAAGTACAGGGAAAAAACACGGTAAATGGAAGAGTCCTCTGCGAGATGATGATGGTCCCTTCTATGACGGCCCAGGAAGACACCTCCCCGGACGCTAATCCAGTCCGGTGGGTCGAGTTGCTCCCCACCCCCTGCCACGAAGAGTAAGTCATGGGGTTACGGGGAGGGGTTCTCATACCCGGTGCCTACACGGGAGGGGGGGGGGGCGTCAGGTGTAGGCTCATTTAAGTGAGTTTCTTGTATTAGAAGAACATCAGGTTTCATTTTCTGGAGAGCCTTGATTGTCCTGTATCTTTTAATTGGTCCATTAAGTCCATTCACATTATATGAAATTATTCTAAAAGGGGGACCCATAACACCCTAATCTGCAAAGTGTCACTGTCATGATCCTCCTCCCTGCCACACCCCGAGCAGAACATCTGATATAGCACTGGCAAGTCTCATACATGCCTCCTTTCAGCAGTATATTAAAATCATTATACACTCCTGCATCTGTGTTTTTAATAGGGGAAATAAAAGGGGGGAGACCTAATAGGTCTGATGCCAATCAACCAACTGGGTCGGCATCTGTATTTTCCACATAAGACAGTATGGTATTCGGAACTTTGGGGACAGTCAGCCAACAGGGCTGAGATGCTCAAAGAACAATAACTATATACAACAATGGTGCTAAACTGACTTCCAATACCTGCTTCTGCTTTAGAGAAGCAGGGGTGGGCTGGATACATTCCTGCCCAAGTGGGTTCCAACAACTTCAAAAGGAAGTTGTTCCCCTGGGGATACCCTTGCCCCTAATATGTAGAACGAAATGGGTTGGGGTGATGGATAAAAAAATAATAAGGCTAATCCAAAATAATTGGGTAAAAATGGAATAGTGGGTCTGGGGAGAAAAAAGGTGCATAAGTCTTAGCTCTAGAGCAATAATAAGGCCCATTGTCTCCAGCCCATTCGGCCTACTTTTGTATGTGGGGGAAAATACAAAATACAAGATCTGGTGCCGGCAAATTAACTTTGGCTCCTTGAAAGTGAAACTAAATTATTTAGAGCTCTGTACTAGGAAAGCCTTACATCCGTCCAAACTAGGGAGCTAAAAAGTTAGCAAGTTGGAAGATCAAAAGCAGTTAAGAAGAGGCCTCTGTGATATTAATGCTGATTATTCCTTCGCTATAGTCTCTAAAAAAAAACAACAACCCAGCGATACCCCTGAAAGAGAATGAGTCCATAATCTGACTGGTGTTGGATCCCTAAATTCTTGGACCAGTGGAGAGTCCCTGAATTGGATCTGAAGTGATGCCCTCGTCCCCCACCCGCCCAGCTCGTGCTCCCCAAAAGGAGCATCCCCACTGTGGACCGACTCTGATCTCTCGGGAGAAACATCTAGGTCCCATGCGAGATCCAGGTTGGCTCTCCTGGCCACCTTCAGCTGGAGGAGCGACGGAGGTCCCCCCCGAGACCGCTAACACAATGCCTGGTCAGGCTAGTATTCAGGGTTTGTAATTAGACTGGCGGTCCCTGCCTGTCGTTCCGCCCTGCTGGTCTCCCTCGCGACCATCTCACAGGCCCTCCATGTGCACCCTTCGAGCAGAACCCCCCTCCGTCATGACTGGACAGAGCCATAAGCAGTATTAGGCCTTATCTGTCTCTAGGAGGATAGGATTTAGCATTAGTCAGGGGTCAAGCTTAACTTTTTTTTGCACTGGTCCACCTGGGAAAGTGATGGCCCCGATGCACTGGCCCCCCAGTGATTGCACTAACCCCAAGAGTAACATTTAAATGTTATCAAAAGAAGCACACAGTGGCAAAGTTACATGTCTGAATAATATTTTTAACCGTTTGTTACTTATTTCTCTGTTTCCATATTTTCAAGTTTCACTTTAAAAAAAAAAAGTAACAGTAAAAAAAAATATATTCAAACATTTAACTTTGTCACTGTGGGTTTTTTTCATGTAATACAGTGCCAAGTTAAACAGTTCAGTGGGCCATATTTCAGAGATTTATTGATATCTTCATTCTAGTTTACTTTAAAGGTCAGCATCTGCCCCCCAAATTTCAGTGCATGACTCCTAAGGTCTAAAGATTAACCCACAGTATTCACAAGAATGTCCAGGTATAAGATTAATCTCCCAAATCCCAGGAAAAGCTTTGCAACAAAGCAGGTAAGTAAGTTAGAAGCATCTTCTCGAATAGCAACATTCGAATTACAGTGGCAAATTAGCAAGGCGTATGACAGAGTTGAAATACACTGTACAAACTGACTGCAAAGAACCTCTCTATTTCAATCTAATCTGAAGGGCTCCAGCATATACCTTATTGTATCTTTAAGCTATGCCATTTCACTCAAATGATTCACCCACTCGACAACAGCTGCAGTGTCTTTTATATAAGCTTTTCTTGCTGTGATCACTTCAGCACTCCCAGCAGTAACTTTTTTTTATCCTGCTGTCCTACTTGATGCCACAGATCCAAACCACAATCTGCTACCCTGTTCAAATCATAACCTGTTGCCGCCTCCCCACCCCCCACCCCTTTGCCCCTTCATTGCCCATCCCAGCACTCCCAAGTCCCGGTTGCAACAGAAGCACCACTGTGCTTTAAAAATTAAGAAAGAAATGCATACTGTTTCAGAGCTCACTTTCAGCAAGTTCAGCAGACACTTTGATGGTTTGGCTGATAGTGGGATAGCATTTCTGGCGCACACTCACACTTTCTTTCCCAGCCTGGTGGATGCCTGTAAACAATTTGGGCTACCTGTTACCCCTCCCTGGATCCATCTGTGTTGGTCGGGTGGGTCTCCATACCTCTCAACTGTACCACATTATCAGGAACGTTCCTCATTTTACTTTACAAAAGCTCCCTGTTCCACATTGTGAGGACTTGTTCCACATTCAGTATTAACTTGTTAAAGCAAAACTCTATAGTAAATGATGCCCAAAAAATATTATTTGATTAATAACAGACTTTCTGAACATAAATGCAAGCCTTTTAACAGTGTTCTGAGCCTCCTAGGTAAAGATTTGATTAAGTGTTCCACATCTTGCTCATTTGTTCCACATTTTGAGAGTCAACTTCCACATTTAGGGGGACAAAAGGTTGAGAGGTATGTGGGTCTCCCCTGGATCCCGAAGCTGCTCCTCCTTCGTGCTGGTGGCAAGGCATTTGTTGAGTCGACTAATATAGTGTACTACAGGCAGTTCTGCATGCAAATCCCGCAAGCCGCATTATTCCTAATCTGACCGCCACTCCAAAACTACCCACTCAACTTGCTGTAATAGGAGGAGGAACTGTTGAAGGAACCCATCAGTGCTGGCCACTGGATGTCAAGAGGAGGAAACAATTTTATGCGCGATCACAAACACTAACATAAGGTTAAAAAAACTGGAAAATCATTTTCTTTGCGAGTCCCTTAAAGGGACATTACCCAAATACTGGTTAGATTGCACTAGCCAAACCGGGAAAGTCAGGGGACTGCACTGGCCCGAGGCAGTTTGCACTATGCCCCGGGCCAGTAAAATAATGTTATGATCGACCCCTGTTAGTGAGGGGGTGGATACTGTCCCTGTGTGCGGAGTGTAATAAGCCAATTAAGTGTTCACTAGGGCTCCGAGAGATGATCAATCTCCAGGTCCCCAACTAAGCTTTGCCATTTTAGAAATCTCCAACTGCAGGTATTATTTCAGTATTCGCAAGCATTTATTTATTTATTTATTTTTATTTATTTATTTAAACATCAGTTTAACAACCTTTGAGCCAGAGGCTCATTTACAAAGGTACCTCGTCACATAGAGGACAAACAGACATTAGAACAATAAACAACAGTTAATACAGAATAAGGCAAGTTCAAGATACATATGTTTAAGGTGAGGACCGAAGGGTAAGGTTAGATGGAGAGGGATGGGGAGGAAAGAAGAGAGGTAGGGAGGAAGTTGAGGGGAGAAGAGAAGCAGGAGAGGGGGGTGGGAGTGCTGCTCAGCGAGCATTGTCAAGTCTATTTTTTTTTTTTTTAAAGTCTTATCTTTTACGGTCTAATCACCCCACTTCTACTTCTCAGCAGCAACACCTGCGTGAATTGAGCAGGTGGTTTCTGAGGCTGAGTTTAAAGCTTGCTAGTGTGGGAGAGTCAGAGATACTGGTAGGGAGTGAATTATAGCAGGTGGGGGCTCTGTAGGGGAATGCCCTTTGGCCTTGTGAGGTCCTAGCCCTTGGTATGAACAGGGATGTTTTGGACGTGCTGCGGGTGTTCACCGCTGGTGCAGAACGGCGAATAGAGCTAGTTAGACCAGTTGGAGATAGGCCATGCAGTGCTTTAAAGGTGAGCAGGCAGGTTTGATACATGAGCCTCATCCAGGTTGAGTAGGGTAGACAAGACATACAGCTGACATGTATGCGCTGTTTCAGGTGCACCAGTGATAAGTCTGCAGGCTTTGTTAAGTGTAAGGCGGACCTTTCTGAGCGCTGTCTGATCAGCTGATCCATAGACCGGGAGGCCATAGTCGATGAGGGATAAAACAGAGGAGGTGACAGCCAGGCGGAGGGCATCCACAGGGAGACATTTTTTGTGCCGGAAGAGAATGCCCAGCCGCCGGTTTGCAGCTGTGTTCAAGGCGGAGATATGGTCATGAAAGGAGAGGGCTGGGTCAAAGACAATTCCCAGGTATTTATAGGACTGCACAGGTTCAATGGGCATTTTGAGGGTGGAAAGAACAGTGAGGGGAAATTTGCTTTGCTTGTTTTGGGGGTGGGAGAAGAGCATCGTTTTTGTTTTCTTTATGTTGATTATGAGTCGATGCTCAGAGAACCAGGTTTGCAGAATCAAAAGCAAGTTGGAGGCGCTTTGGAGCGGCTGGGAGCTACTATCAGCGGCAAGGAGTACAGCATCGTCTGGCATAAAGCAGGATCTTGCCCTTGCAGGCACTAGGTAGCGAGTTGAGGAAAAGGGAGAAGAGTAAGGTCCAAGAATAGACCCTGAGGGACTCCAGAGCGAATAGGGCAGGCACTGGATAGGTTGCCACTAACTTTTACACATTGGGCGAGTTGAGAGATAGCTGGCACCAGGAGACTGGTCCAGTGGCAAAGCCTAAGTGGTCCAGGGTAGTTAACAAGAGTGGGTGCGAGCACGGTATCAAACGCTTTAGACAGGTCAATGAATACCCTCCAGCCAGGGCACCAGTGTCCAAGGAGGTGTGGAGGAAGTTGGTAAACCCAGGAGAGCCAGATTGGTACTATGACCAGCTCTGAACCCATGTTGCTCAGGGCAAAGAACACTGTACTTTGAAAGGTAGTCAGAGACTTGGGTGGCAACAATTTTCTCAAGAGCTTTAGAGAGGGGAGGATTGAGGTGGGTCTGTAATTACCAGGCAGAGTCCTGTCGCCACCTTTGTAGACAGGAGTAACCGTAGCAACCCTCCAGACAGTAGGGAATTGCCCAAGGCAGAGGGATTTGTTAAAGATGCTTGTGATAGGGGTGAGGACCTGATCCAGGACCTGACGCAGGAGGCAGGGGTCAAGGGAATCATTACCTATGGCGTTACCTTTAAGGGCCTTAAGGAGATAAGGTCTAGTTTCTTGTAAGGTTACACAACGCAGGTGGAACAAGGGCCGTGTGATGGGAGGGGCGGAACTAGGGGGCGGAGGACTGAAGAAATTACTAGGGAGTATTGCGCTAAGGTCGGTAAAGGAGTTATTGAGGTGGGTGGCAATGAGGGTAGGGTCAGTGGAGACAGTACCATTGATGTTAAGAAGCGTGGGAGACGGGGACTGGGAGTGGCCATTCAGCTGCTTGACATTCTCCCAGAAAGACCTAGGGTTCCCCCAAGAGGAGGCGAAGGAGGCTTGGTAATAATCCGCCTTGGCTTTACGGATAGCCCAGGTGCATTGGTTTCTAGCCGCAGCATAGGTCTGCCTGTCAGATGGTCGGCCAGAGGCAACGGCAAGGTGCCACAGATTATCCCGCAGCTTAAAGAGCCGCCTCAGTGCAGGGGTGAGCCAAGGAGCATATCTTACTTTGGACCTATGGGCAGTTAAAGGAGCGAAGATGTCACAGGCAAAGTTGAAAGTGTTGATAAAGAAGGACAGGGCCATGTCAGCATTCTCCACTACCCCTAATGCCTTCCTTGCTGCCACTCTGAAGTAGAAGGGGACCTGATTCAGGGAGGGTTTAGCACAAGCCAGGCACCAGTGCGGTCACGGTTTTAGGAGAGCATTTGGCAGTTAGTAAGTGAGTCCCACCATTACCCTTCTGAAGGTCCCCAGAGGACACAGAGGCCCCAACACTGCCCCCCCCAAACCCAAAGAAGGAGAGAAGTAGCCACTCAGCCCCCGGTATACAAAGTCTCCAGCTCCCCCCACTGGAAAGCCACCCCAGCAAGGGACCCCTGGAGGGACGGGCCTAGTGGAAATAGAGTCCGGGACCACTCACCACTCCCCGTTGTAGTTGCGCTGAATAGAGTTAATTGTCCTCTCTGTCAAACTGGGCCAAGAGCTGCTTGACTGCAGTGAGGGAAGCTTGTTGGCTATGTTGTCCTTGCTCTCCTGCACTAGTTGTCAGTCTGATTCTCTGGGTCCGCCGAGGAGCAGGAATACTGGCCGGGAAGGGAAGGCCCCTGGATGGGAAATCTTGGATCGCCTCTGCTGCTGATTCATATGCGACTTGCCCCAATGAGTATTGGACCATCAAGCAACTGGGGTAGGGAGTCCTGAATTTCAGTTGTTTTTGTCTCAGTAGTGAGAACAGGGGTATATATGACCTTCTGCGCTGCATGGTGGTAGGGGCATAATCATTATAAAAAAAATCAGTTCTGTACCGTAATAAACTTTCCCCAGTGTCCAGGCTTTTTTAGAATTAGATCTTTAGTGTAGCATCTAAGAAAACGAATAATAATTGAGTGGGGCTGGGCATTTGGTTGGCTCGGTTTAGGGCCTAGTGCACGATGCGTGCGTTCGATCTCAAGTTCTGTGCCGGGCTCCAGAGAAAGTGATGTTTTCTGCACAGTGGAGATAAATTCCAGCAAGTCCTGACCCTCACTACACTGCGGTATACCGTAAACCCGGAGGTTGCAGTGTTGGTGCCGATTCTCGGCATCCTCCTGCCTATCGACGGTTAACTGGCATAGATGAGTGATCTGGTGCATCATAGACTGCAGCTGCGCTACTGTTTCCCCTTGTTCCTGCACAGTCTGTTTGAGGGTTAAAACCCTCATGTTGGTCTCGGCAATATCTTTTTGCATAGCCTCTTGGTTCTGTTTAAAGGCTGAAAAATCATTTTTTTAAGTCAAGAATCTCAGTAAGTATTTTGTCGAGCTTTTGGTCCATGCTTGTTGCTTTCTTGCTCTTGTGGCTCGGGGTTTTAGCTTGAGACCGTTGTTTCTGGGCCATCGTTCATGAGTTCTCAGTGTCTGACTGCTCACGATCCGAGGGCTCCGATTCTTGGGTGAAAATTTGAAATCAGGTGGTTTTCCCTTTTGTTCTGTTGCAAGCCATCTGAGTTTCAGCATTTTTTTACCCTGTCGGTCATATTTGTAGATTTGCAAAAAGGCTTGGAGATCAGTGGAGTTGAAGAATTATGCCGCCATAGATCTGAGAGCTGCACTGGAAGTCCAGCTTGGACTATTCTTTTAGGTTTACTGTGCATGTCAATGCATCTGATCGTGGGCTAGGTACAGTTCTGAGTCAGGTTACACACTCTGGCGAGGAACACCCAGTCTTCTACCTAAGCAGGAAGCTGCTGCCTAGAGAGAAGGCCTAAGCCACAATAGAGAATGAGTGTCTAGGGATTGTCTGGACTTTGCAGAAACTGCAACCTTATTTGTATGGGAGGGAGTTCACCCTGGTCACTGACCACAACCCTCTTACATGGCTGCATAGGACCAGTGGACAGAACTCAAGATTGCTAAGGTGGAGTGGGGTGCTGCAGTCCTGTAATATGGACATTAGGCACTCCAGCAGAGCATGGCAACGTGGATGGGCTGTCCAGACAACAATTTGTGCCTTTTTTTGTTTTACATAGGGGAGATGCTACGAGAAACTAATGTGGGGTGCACCCACAGTGAGAACTGAGGACATAGAGGTGGGAGCCAGCTGGCTCACACAAAAAAAAATATCATTTAATGCTGCTAAAAGATTTTTTTTCCTCCAGGGGGATGTAACAATTTGCTATGCATACCTGTTATTGCATTTTATTTTTTGTTTTATGCGATTCTTTTTGCATGGGTATCAACTAGAATTTAACAGCTGAAGGGACAAAGTGATATTCCTAGGAAAGATCTTTATCAGGGACAGATAAAATAGCTCTGAGAGTAATTCTTTGTTGTCCTGACCTCTGGACAATTTATGGGAGAGCTTAAAATGGGGAAAGTGTCTTTTCATGTCTTTAACGAGCCATTCCTGTTGTGCTAGACAGGACTCGGGACAAAAATACAAAGTTCCAAGTCCAGATCAGACCAGTTTTCCTAAGAGGAAAAAGAGACTTGGCCTGAGTGTGATGTCATAGGACATGGGTGCCGGGGGTGGTGGAGACTGGTTTATGGGAAACCTTGTTATCCAGAGTTCTGTGGCAGCAAGTCAGTCAGGCTTGGATTCTGAGTAGTTAATAGTTAACATCTAAAGTTGGAGTATGCCCTGATTCACCAAGTTGTCTTGTGTGGGTAAGCCTGTATATTTTGGGAGCATTAGAAAGTGCAGTAAGATTTTTCTTTGTCTTTCTTTTTGCTGAGTGCAGAACCATTTTCTTTCTATTTATGTAGATTTACTGTTCCCTATAGTCTTTGTGTAGTATGCTGTATTAAATTTGTAAATATCTCAAAGTAGTATTCGTATTTTTTTATATACTTCATGCTTTTGTGACCAAGTCCTTTGAGGTACAGCTAACTGATTTACAACTGACAAACTGTTTCTGCCTCTGAAAAGAAGGCTACAGTTACCATACTCTGTTTCTAAAGTAAGGGATTCTCAGCTGTGACAGAGAGAGGTGGGTTGTCTGCCCTCAGACAAGGAGTGCCATACTGTGTGAGCAGCGGCTGTGGAGGCAGTCAAACCTAGAGATACCCCGAGACAGTGTTAAGTGATGGCAGCTACTGAGTACCCTTGCAGATGTCTGACAGGTTTGAGGAAAGCTGGTGACAGTTGCAGGCTGAGTCTGGAAGAAAAAATTACTCACCTTAGTAATTGCTTTTCTTCTCATGGAGTCTTGCTATATTAGGACTTCTTGCAGTGAGCCACAGCACTTGAACTGCCCCGGAGAGGAAACAGTTAACTCCAGAGAATCTGGAGTTCACAGCGCGAGGGCGCTGTGCCAAAGCTCTATCTGGACAGTTTCAAATGAAACTGCCAGAACTTTACGAAGCTGAAATAAGAAGCAAGTCTGTGTGGAAAACTCTACACTAGCCCAGTGGCTACCTACTAGTAGGAAAACAACAACAACAACAACAGAATAATAATAACAACAAAGTAGGTAATATTATTATTAGTATCACCCCTAACAAGCACTATTAGACCCCCCCTTCCCAAAAAGACTCAAGTCCAGGAAGGGGGCCATATACCACTTAACAGATTACCTAATTCCCTAACCCAATGAAAAAGGGGGAGTAGGGAGGAACTAAAATGGCATGACACAGTGCTTGCACTAATTTGCCAACCCAAGTAGAAGTTCTGAGAGGGGTAGGTTGGGGGGGTTGTCCTAATATAGCAAGACTCCATGAGAAGAAAAGCAATTACTAAGGTGAGCAATTTTTTCTTCAAACACCATGAAGTCTTGCTATATTAGGACTTCTTGCAGATTACACAGCAGTACCTCCATGGAGGAGGTCAGAACCTACTTAGGAAATAGGCTCTGAAGCACAGCTGTGCTAAAACGAAGATCTCTCCTGGACTGAACGTCCAAGGAATAATGCTTGGTAAAGGTGTGAACTGTTTTCCAGGTAGCAGCTTGACAAATTTCCAAATAGGAATATCTCTAGCAGCCGCTAGAGATGCAGCTATACCCTGGTGGAGTGGGCCCTCAGTCCTGAGGGGTTCTCTACCTAGTTTTTGGTAACAGAACTGGATACAAGAGACAATCCACCTTGCAATTGTCCTCTTAGTGGCAGGTTTCCCTTTGCCAACCTCTCCATAGGTAAGGAAGAGTTGGAGGGATTCGAACCTGTGACCCTTGGTACGTTCCACATAGTAGCTTAGGGCTCTTTTGACGTCCAAGCTGTGCAGTCTCCTTTCACCCGAGGAAGAATGCTCAGTGAAAAACACTGGGAGAGAGATGGACTGGTTCAGATGAAAATCTGAAACCACTTTGGGTAAAAACTTTCTGTTAGTCCTGAGGACTACCTTATCCCTGTGAAAAGAAATAAAATCTTTTTCCACTGACAGGGCTTGCAATTCACTTATACGTCTGGCAGAAGTGATAGCCACTAGAAAAACAGTTTTCCATGTTAAATACTTGAGATCTGCAGAAGACAGGGGCTCAAAGGAGGTTGCATAAACTGAGCAATGCAAACATTCAGGTCCCAGGCAGGAGCTGGTTCCGAAAGGAGGTTGGTGTGAAGTAACCCTTAAAAACTTGGAAAACACAGGGTGAGAGGAAAGGAAACAGGCTTCCTGCAGAAACAAAAGCAGAAACAGCTGCCAGATGAACCTTCAAGGTAGCTGGTCTAAGGCCTAGGGAATTTAGATGGGCCAAATAGTCCAATAAAATGGCCAAGTCAGCAGATTCTGGTATAATTTGTTTCTCAGAACACCAGAAGGAAAACCTCTTCCACTTAGAATTGTAAGTGGCCCTAGTGGAAGGCTTCCTAGAAGCCTTTAAAATATCCAGGACACCTTGAGAAAGGTGCAAATCAGCAAATTCTAATTCCTCAAGAACCAAGCCTTGAGGTGGAGGGATTTGAGGTCCGGGTACCACACTCTCCCCTGTGCACAGGTCAGCAAGTCGTGGGTCCTGGGCAAGCTCAGGGGAGGGTGGATTGTCAGGGACAGAAGAAGAGGATACCAGGGCTGTCTGGCCCAGTCTGGAGCAATCAGAATCACTCTGCAGGGCTGAGTTCTGATTTTTACCAATATACCCTGAAGAGAAGAGGGAAGGGGGGAAAGGCATATAGGAATTTCCCTTTCCAATCCAACAGAAAAGCGTCCAGGGGGACTGAGCCCAGCACTGGAGGCCTGCAACAAAATAGAGGAAGTTGGTGGTTGTCTGGGGCTGCGAAGAGATCTATCTGAGGGGTGCCCCATCTGGCAAAGACCGACCCCAGGACCTGAGGATTCAGAGCCCATTCGTGATGGCCCTGGGAAATCCTGCTGAGGGCATCCGCCAGGACATTGTCCTTCCCTGGAAGGTGAACTGCTATCAGGGAGGTGTTCAGGGAGTAAGCCAGAGACCACAACTTCACTGCTTGATTGCACAAGGCTGATGACCGAGTGCCCCTTGCTTGTTGATGTACCACATTGTTGTGGTGTTGTCTGTCCTGATTTGAACTACTTTGTTCTGGACAACAGCTGAAAAAGCCTGAAGAGCTAAAAGGACAGCTCTGAGTTCCAAAAGATTGATGTGGAGCAGAGATTCCTGAGGGGACCACACTCCTTGAGTGGAAAGGTCGCCCAAGTGAGCCCCCCACCCTAACAGGGAGGCATCCGTGGTGAGGGTGAGGGAGTGGGAAATAGGTTTGAAGGGAACCCCTTGTGTTAGATTGCTTTGATCCTGGCAGCACTGAAGAGCCAGGATCAGGGTTTTGGTCACTGGGACTAATTTGGTAAGGGGGTCCCTCCTTTGAGACCAATAGGACCTCAAATGGAACTGGATGTCCCTCATCTGAAATCTTGCTCCTGCGACAGCTGTGGAGGCAGCCATGTGCCCTAGGAGTTGCAGAAGTGCCTTGCTGGTCGAGAGACCCAGGGGAAAGGAGGATGCCAGGGCAATGAGTCTGTCCACTCTTTCCGAGGGGAGAAATGCCCTGGCTAACTTTGTGTTCAATTCTGCACCTATGAAAGTTAGTACCTGAACTGGTTCCAGAACTGACTTTGGTAAATTCAGCAGGAATCCCAGGGAAGTGAGAAGCTGCTGGGTGACTTGCAAGTGGGATTTTACCTGATCTGGGGACTGACCCACTATGAGCCAGTCGTCCAGGTAGGGAAACACAGCAATCCCTTGCCTTCTTAAATGAGCCACTACCACAGCTAGACATTTTGTGAATACCCTTGGAGCAGAGGTGAGGCCGAAGGGCATTGCTCTGAACTGGTAGTGGCCAGAGAGCAGTTTGAACCTGAGGTACTTTCGGTGAGAAGGCCTGATCATGACATGAAAATAGGCATCCTTGAGGTCCAGAGAAGCTAGCCAGTCCTCTGGTCTCAGGGAAGGCAAAATCATTGCTAGAGTTAACATTTTGAACTTTGGTTTCAAAAGATGCTTGTTCAGGTACCTTAAATCTAAGATGGGCCGCCATTCTCCTGTCTTTTTTGGGGTAAGAAAATTTCTTGAGTACAGTCCCTTGCCCTGATGGCAAGGGGGAACCCTTTCCACTGCTTTGCAGTCCAGAAGAGAAGAAACCTCTGCTTCCAAAGCAAGGGCTTCTGTAGAATTTGCAGGTGGAAAAAACCTGGCTCTCATTCTTGGGAACTGTTTGAAGCTGAGAACCAGACCCTGGTTTACTACCTCCAGAACCCATCTGTCCGAAGTTAGGGACAGCCAGTTCTGGCTGAAATAAGCCAACCTGCCCCCCACTGGTACAGGAGAATTGGCCCTGGGCACCCCATCAGGGTGCCTGCTTGGCAGCAGCTTTAGGCTGAGGGGAAGGAGACGGTCTACCTGTGCCCCGTCTACCTCTGCCTCTGAAAAAAACCCTCTGTGAAAAGGCAGAGGAGGCTTGAGATTGGTAAAAGGGCCTGTGGAAAGGCCTGCCCCTACCCCTGGGGGCGTGCCTTTGTGGAGTGGCATGCCTCTCCTTAGCTTGGGCACTTTTGTAGGTAGTTCTATATTCATCCATCTTTTTCATATAATTTTCTGTTTGATCACCAAACAGAGAATTTCCCGTTACAGGAAAATCCATAGCCTTTGACTGAGTATCTTGGGACAGATTAGTGCATCTGAGCCATGCCAACCTACGGAAAGCTACAGAAGTGGCCATGACCCTAAGGAAACATCATTAACATCAACAGCAGTATGAAATTGAACTTTAGAGCTTCAATGCCATCAGCAGCCACCTGTTCCAACTCACTAGCCAGCTGGCCTGGGCCTGCTTGGCTAACTACAAAATTGTGTCCCATCTAGATTTCTGATATCTAGCCAAATAATTAGCCTGCCTGAGTCCCAAAAGCTGCCATATATTGTTTTTCGCCATGGCATCAATCTTCCTGGAATCCTTATCAGGAGGATGTGAGGCCAGGGAATATTACCTTGTCACAGGCTGCAGCTTGCACCACACCTACATGACTACACTGCAGTGAGGAAGTCTGTATCAGGGCCTGATAAAGTATACCTTCTGTCCATTTTTTATCTACAGGAGGGACAGAATGAGGATTTTTAAAATCTTTGTTGTTTGCTTCCTAAATGACTTATGCAAAGGAATAGACAACCTCCTAGACTCTGGAATATCCATCATTTCAACATAATCAGGCTCCTCTTGCTCATCCACAGCCTCTTCTAAAGGAAGCTGGAGGGTTTCTGCAACCTTTTGTAAAACATAAAATGAGAAGGGACTCAGACAGCATAGGGGAGATTCTAAAGGTCTGTCTGGAGAAATGTCGGTTCAATGGGCACGTCCAGACCTTCCCAGTCACAAACATACTGATCAAATTCCTCCTCTCTCTGTGGTTCATAAAAATCCTCAACATCATAATCCTGAACCACTGGGACTGAACGAACCACCCTTTTACCAGTTGTAGGGGTTGACAGATCCCTGAGACAAAGACTGAACAATCTGTATGGCTTTAGCTATCTCTGCAGCAGCTGGAGAGACAATTTGGACCCAGACCTGCTGATTTCTTTGTCTTTTTGCTGGGACTGGTTCCTCTGAACCAGCCTTCCTTTTGCCTGAGGAAGTCTCGCCCTGGTCAGAGGGCACTCCCTCTGGTCCAGTGGGTGCTGAACGGGCTGGCCATCCGGTCAGCGGACTTTTGGCCTCTCGTTCCTGAGCCGGCCCAATCTCTTTTCCAGGGTGGCTGCAGGAAAATTTTTACACACAGGCAGTCTGACAGAGGTGGTCAGCCCCAGACAATAAACACAAGTGGTGGTGGGTCAGCCTTAGCAAAGGCTTTCCACAAACATCACAGTGTTGAAACCCAGTGGGCCGAGTTTTCCTTTGGGTTTCTCAGACATAATGCCAGCTAACCAACAACTTGCCCTTTTAATGGCAGTGCCAGGCAAGACACCCTTATCGGGTTCCTAACACGTGTCACGGGTATTTGAAAAACCCTTTTAAAATTCAACGTTTTTAGAACCGATAAGAACTGGAACCGCACTCTAAAAGCCCCAAAACACTTTTAAAGCGTTAAATTAAGCAAACCGATCGGTTCAAAACCGAACCGATAATTGGATTTCCACACAGACTTTCAATATTGTACTTACGGTTTACCAGATAGAGCTTTAACCGAAATGCGGTAAAATAAATACTTTTTGGCGGTTCAAATGAACCGAAAAATACTCGCTTGAACCGAGAATGAACCGAGCTGAAGGAGCTGATCTCCGGAGCGACTGTTCAGTGAAGCGGAGTAAAGAATCTGGCAGTTTCATTTGAAACTGTCCAGACAGAGCTTTGGCACAGCGCCCTCGCGCTGTGAACTCCAGATTCTCTGGAGTTAACTGTTTCCTCTCTGGGGCAGTTCAAGTGCTGTGGCTCACTGCAAGAAGTCCTAATATAGCAAGACTTCATGGTGTTTGAAGAGATGTTTACCACAATAGACCTTTTGCTGAAATTACTGCATGCAGCTTTTTAAAACTAGTTATATATTCCTGTATATCAACTACATACAAACATATAGAAACACAGAATTTGACGGCAGATAAGGACCATTTGGCCCACCCAGTCTGCCCATTTCCCTGCCTACTGGATAAGCTTCAGATCCTAGTTAACCAGCTGCCTACTTCTTCCTACCCCCAACCCCTAGAACTGCCTTATGACTGTCCCATGCATGCTTGAATTCCACCACTGTTTTTGACTCCACGACCTCCTCCGGAAGGCCGTTCCATGCATCCACAACCCTCTCTGTGAAAAAATACTACCTTAAATTACCTCTGAGCCGCCCCCCCATCTTCAAATTGTGCCCCCTTGTTCTTGCACACCTCTTTTTTTGAAAGATGCTACCCTCTTGGACTTTGTTGATTCCCTTGAGGTACTTGAAAGTTTCTATCATGTCCCCTCTCCCTCCTTTCCTCGAGGCTATACATATTAAGCTCCCTTAAGTCTCTCTTCATATGTATTCAGTGCAGACCCTGCACCATTTTAGTTGCCCTCCTCTGGACAGCCTCCATCCTGTCTATGTCTTTGCGAAGACTGGGTCTCAGAACTGCACGCAGTACTCCAGATGGGGTCTGACCAGCTGTCTGTACAGAGGGATAATAACTTCCTGTTTTCTACTGGTGATGCCTCTCTATGCATCCCAGTATCCCCCAACCCTCCTTGCTGCCTCTCACATTGCTTGCCCACCTTTAGGTCATCTGATATGATTACCCCAGGTCCCTTTCCATTTTGTTGTTGTTAGTGTCTCACCCCATTGTGTACTCTTCCCTGGGTTTTGTTTCCAGGTGCATTACCTTGCACTTCTTAGCATTGAATATAAGCTGCCATACATTTGACTATTCCTCTAACCTTGCCAAGTCCCTTTTCATCCTTTCCACCCCACCTTGTGCATCAACTCTGTTGCAGATCTTTGTGTCATCTGCAAAGAGACATACTTTCCTTCTAGTCCCTCTGCAATGTCGCATAAAGACATTGAAGAGAACCGTTCTAATACTGAACCTCGGTACCCCACTAGTAACCCCTTTCTTCAGAGTGGACTCTATTTACTATTACTCTCTGTGTCCTATTCTCCAGCCAATTTTTTACCCAGGCTGTCATCTTGGGACCCACTCCCAGGCTAGCTAACTTGTATATTAATATTTTGTGTGGGACTGTGTCAAATGCCTTGCTAAACTCTAGGTAGGCCATGTCCACAGCCCCTCCCTGATCAACTACTTTGGTCACCCAGTCAAAGAAATCTATCAGATTTGTCTGGCTTGACCTTCCTGCTGTGAATCCATGCTGCCTTGGGTCCTGTGCCCCTCTGGCCTCTAGATACTCGACAATTCTTTCCTTCAGAAGTGATTTCATCATTTTCCCTACCACTGAGGTTAAACTAACAGGTCTGTAGTTTCCTGCTTCTGCCTTGCTCCCACTTTTGTGAAGGGGAATCACATCTGCCCTCCTCCAGTCCTCGGGTACCACCCCATCCTCCCATGATTTGTTAAAGAGGATAGTCAGTGGTGTCACTAGTTCTACCCTTAGTTCTTTTAGAATTCTGGGATGAATCCCATCAGGCCCCATTGCTTTGTCCACCTTCAGTTTTAAGAGTTCTTTCAGAACCCTTTATTCTGTAAATGGGCTGGTATCAACCCCCCTATCCAGAGTGTTTCTACTGTTTGTTTTAGGTACCTCCCCCTCTTCCTTTGTAGGCTTGATTTAATTTATTTAGTGTATTTTCTTTCCCTTATCAGTCGCCCCCCCCCCCATGGGTCCTACCCACTCGTCCAGCCCCATCACCTGCCTATACTTACTCTGTCTTCTTCCTTGGGACTTACCTCTCCTGCTTACACCCTGGCTCCCCAGGGCAGGACCAATGGGAGGGGGCAGCTACCCCTCCAATGGAAACTGAGTAGGTGCTTGAGGGAGAGCAGTTTGGTCAGCAGTGTGGGCCTCGGTGAGGGAAGGCCATCCTCCTGTGGTGGCAGGTGCTCTTTCCCCGGTTTCTGTCCCCAGAGGATGCGAAAGAGCTCCTGGCATGCATGCATGCACACATGTATGCTGCACATCAGAGCCCATCGGCATCCTTCCCCAGTTCCGTGGTTCTGCTGTGCTCACCCAGGTGGCAGTAGCACAGCAGAGTCTGACATCCCCCCTCCCTGAGGTGGAGAGCCTCCTCTGGGATGTTAAGCTCACTCCCACTGGCTGGCGCTCTGATGACTCAGACTCATTCCCAAACCCAGATCATCAGCATCGCAGCAGTAGCAATACTGCTGCGTTGGCCTCCAGGCTTGATGTTTTTTTGTTTTTTTTTTAATTCTATTTATACTCCGGTGGGACCAGGGCATCTCTCCAGAGTACCCATGCAATCTCTGCCTCTACTCCCAGCCTGAAACCTCCCTCCTAGTGGTCTCCCACCCAGTCCCAGGGACTTGTCCAGCCCACCAGGTCACCCTCCAGGGGAGGGCCCGCCTCACCTACCTGGCGGCCTATCTGAAATTAGAGGGATGGTCCCTGGGCCGGGCAGGGAGCCGGGAGACCCAGTGAAGGGTTGGTCCAGCAGCGGGATGTGGGCATTGGTCCCCGGGATCTCCTACACCTCTGCCGGTCCACTGGGGATTTTTCCTTAGTGTTACACCTTTGGAACGTAGACGTGCAATGATGTCCAAGCACCTGCGTGCTGACGTCCTCCACCGCTCCACCCTAATATCGAACAGCTCATGCAGGGCTCCCGACCTCCACTGGGGCTGCTGGTGAAGCGGTGTAGTCCTATGCCCACCTCAGGAGGGAGGCAGTCCTCCGGATGTTCAATCCCTTCCTCCCTCCCTGCCGAACCAAGTCTGTTCCCGAACCTGGGCCGCCAGCATGGCATGAGGTGTGGCGTCCACGCCTCAACCCTCAGCGCCACTGGGCCGGCTAGGCTTGAGGTTTGACCTACTGGGTTGCACTCTGACTTCAAATGTGGAGTTGGTTCTTATACACAGTATGTATGTTGCTGCTGTAGGCTCACTTTCACGCACTTTAATTTCACCATTTTAATGAACCACTGTTTTATACTGGTCTGCATTGCTTGTGTCAAGGCCCCTTGAATTCTGCAATTCTACGGCCGCAGAATTTTCGGAAGAATTTGCATCATACTGCAGAATATATATTACATATATATATAGTGTTACAGAATTCATTGTTCTTGATGAATTTTTATTCAGATATACAGTTTTTCCATAGTGCCCGTTTCAATTCCCCATTTCGTTTATTCTGAAGCTCCTCCTCTATGATATCACATTATATTTTAGCCAATGGCAGGACTACATTCTGCCACAGAAGCCAAGGAGCCCTGCTGCAGAAATCAGAACAAAGTGCCGCAGAACACTAGGGGACCTGCTTGTAATGTATTGCAGTAGTGTTTACTGTTGTATCCTGCCAGGCTGTGCCTGAAAATAAGCACAGCATGTCTACCGCACTTACTTGGCAAATAAAAACTAAAGAAATAAAAAAGCCTTCGCTGTATGGTTTAATAATGGGACAGTACCACTGCACTGCCATCGGCTGAGAGAGTCCTTGCCCATGATAATGCACAGCAACACGTTTATTTCAGTTTTGTACTTTTGACGGCATACCTTATACGGTTCTGTACCATAAAACAAACATTTCCGCAGTTTTGTTTTCCTCAGTCTTTAGAACTCAGGGGACTCAGACAGTTACTCTTTCTGGCACTGGCTGCATTTCCTTCAGACTACTTTTTATCTCCCAGATTAAATAGCCCCCCCCCCCCCCATTTTATGTTGGCAGGGATTGTCAGGCTTTATTTCTATTTATTGATTTAGTTAGTTATTGCATGCAACTCCCTAGTGTATGGTGAGGGCTTGTTGTGTATGGAAATCGGTGACTTTCAATATGTTGTTGTATCACAGTTCAAAAGGTCATGGAACGTGATTGTACCCTCCTGTGGTACAATAACATTTTGAAAACCTCTAAAGGTTTATTTATTTAATGATTCAGAAAGCACCTTTGAGCAACACTCATTTACAAAGGTTCCACGTCAGCTAAATACATTTCACTATGGTAAATGAACAGGGCAGGGAAACAAACAGTTTCAGCCTGCGGTGGGCCATGTCATAGGCTAAATATAGTTAATATAATTATCCACCTATATACAGGTACAAGTAATTTAGTTGTTACATATGCCCAGAGGTGAAAATATCATTCACAGCAGATGTATAGCTTCATCAGGGACAGGCTAACTGGGTTCCACACACTCAGCTATTTTTAAAAGAACACAAGACATACTGTAGAAATGGTAGGATCAACCAGACACACACTTGGGGGCAGTGGCGGCACGATCACCCAAACCCACAACTACAACAGGATACAATGAAAAAACGCAGGATCAACCAGATATTTTCAACTATAACAAAAAAATAAAACTGCAGGATCAACCAGATATTTAAAATAACTTACATTAGCAAATGCAATTCCTTTCTGTCACATTCCTCTCGCTTGGCGAGAGATGTGGCTGCCATGTTTTTTTTTTTCTGGCAATCCCTCCTAAACACAACTGACAACCAATGGCAGACCGAGCTATAGCATTAGGGATGTTTGGTCCCTAACAACCATACCACTGACCATAGCAAGCAGTCTTAAATCCCGGACTAAGACGCAACAGCAAGAATTTACTTTTCTCTTAAAAAAAAATTTAACTTTTTTTTAATTATGTTAGGGGCACCATACACTATAAAAAACAGTGGACAAGCAACTCTATGCCCAGCCAGTGTGTTGTGCCCTCTCAGGATTCTGATTCCCAGGGACCTCTCAAGCTTCTCTCTTGAGGTCACAGGGAATCAGAACCCTGAGGTGGCACAACACACTGGTTGTGCATAGTTGCCCATCTACTATTCTCTATGTACGCCTTTTCCTTATGGCTAGAAATTAGATTCGGAGCGTTTCTTGTGCTATTTTACAGTCTCTGAGGCCACCTTGTGGCTCTCTAAATAAATTACAAGAAGATGTGGAAGACATCTTGATCCAGCTGAAGATACAGAAAAGAAACACAGAACAAAAGTTGCAGGTGATATCTTTAAATGTGAGTAACTATATATTTTTAACTGATATTTTATTCATTTTAAAATTAACCATGCCAGACAGCAATTACAGATATGCAACCAAGTACAGGCATGTATAATACATGCAACAACCACTACATGTGAGCATCACTATTGGATCAGCTAAGTGCTCTGATACAATTATTGGGAACAATTTGTCTAATTAAATAAATCAAATGTTTCTACACATGTGTGAATCATGCTATGCCTTCAGAAGAGTCCAGAATTAAGATCATGTCCAGATCAGGTAGATGTGACCCTCATAGTCCCTGCAAGGCAGGACAGGTACATAAGATATGTATGACACTACAATATCCTTCCAACAGAGCGACTTCGTAAGTTGTAAAACTTCTCTTATGCTATAAACTTCTACATTTAATGGAACCATAACACTTGTGCTTAGTTCACTCTTGCATAGAATGGTACTAAGAAGCAGACCTCGTCTGATAGAGGTCCCGGTCACCCTTCATACCGAGCTTGACCGCGGTGGGTGACCCAGGTGGAACATTTTGTAATATTTATGCAAATGTTTTCATGGTCTCTATTTCTCTGGATTATTACGTGTTGCAA
This sequence comes from Neoceratodus forsteri, assembly GCA_016271365.2. Classification (NCBI taxonomy): domain Eukaryota; kingdom Metazoa; phylum Chordata; order Ceratodontiformes; family Ceratodontidae; genus Neoceratodus; species Neoceratodus forsteri. The sequence goes on along the minus strand of CM028134.1, from coordinate 1,096,770,848 downwards.
TATGTTTGGTTTTTCAACAATTATTACAGAGCACCAGGTTCTTTCAAGCTGTAATGGATTTAACACTCTCATTTACAAATGGTTATGGCAGAATTAACGTTAGTATAATATAATGTCAAAGGCGTAAACAACCATTAAAGAGGTCCAGGATCCTACCTAAATTGCAGAGACAGAGGGCAACAGGGCATTCCTGCAGGACGCTCGCCTCACAGCACAGGAACATGACAAACTTCAGAGAATGTGGGAAGTGGAAATTTGTGCCCCACAGTATGAGCTACAGTACACCCACATAGAAGAAGCGTAGACATTTTGATACAAAAAAAATGTTCCTCTTCAGATTACTTCAGTGGACACAGACCCTGAGGGTCGGTTTGTCTGCATTCATGGATAGTATCAGGATCAGAAGTGTACTTTCTTACCCTATATGCCCCAAATAAGGAGGCAGCTCGGGGTGCATTGTATGCTGATAGGAGACACAGTTATTGAGGGATCTAGCTTGATTATCACTGGGGGGATTTTAATACTGTTCTGAATCCATCATTGGATAAACCTGGCACTCAGAACGACCCCCCTACTAGGGTGGGGAAATTACTGGGACATTTTTTCCTGGAGTTGGGCCTAGTTGACATCTGGCATTTTGTGTACCCTTAAGTCCAAGACTATGCATACTTCTCTCTACGCCACAGTCAATATTCTAGACTGGACTTCTAATACTGGCCCAGTGGGCTCACACAGTCTTGATGTGTGTGATCTGACCTATTACTGCCACAGACCATGCTCTGGGGGTGCTCCAGATGTTGACCACCCCAGTCCCAAGACAAACTAGTTAGAGCCTTAATGTTAGTCTACTGAATACTGAGGAATTTAAAGACCCTGGCAAAACAGAACATTCAAAACTTTTTTGGAAACTAGTCCACAAGCTGATATACCAATCCCAATGTACTTGGATGTGCCGAAGGTCACATTATGTGGGTCCATAATTTGTCATACCACACAAGAAAAGAGGGGCTGGGTGGTACAGTAACTCTTCTTGGAATGGCATATAGCCAGCTTGGAATCTGCACATAAAACTGTCCTAGAACCATGGGTTAAACAATCATTAGATAAGGAGAGGGTTGAACTGACTCGATTATTGCAACATAAAATACAGGGGGCTCTCCACTACTCATGGCAGAGTTTCTATGAGATGGCAACAGGGCTGGGCATCTTCTAGCTGGCCAGTTATAACTGCCTTTGCAAATTTTTATAACAGGTTATAGCAGGTGGAAAGAGGCTCGGACCACGTCATAAAGGTGGTGGATTATCTAGACAGAGTGCAACTTCCAAGTTTAAACATCAATGACCAAGGGTCATTAAATGCCCCCATAACTGCTCAGGAGCCGACAGATATAACCAAAAATCTTAAAAATGACAAATTCTCTCCCTTAGACGGATACCCAGTAGAGTTTTATAAGGTTTTCAGACCAGTACTGACCCCCTTATTAGCTAAGGTTTGTAATGCAATCACACAGGAGGGAATGCCTACACCACCAACATGGCAGTAGGCCCAGATTTCTGTTTTTCTTAAACCTTACAAGGACTCCACCGAGCGCAGGTCATATTAGCCACTATCACTGTTAACTACAGACTTGATGCTCTTCACCACCGCCCTCAAAATTATATTGGTTTCCTGACCCATAGCAACCAAACACGTTTTATCCAAGGGAGATTTTTGCAGGATAATATCTGCAGATTTCTTCTTTTTTTTTTTTATTCAGCTTCTTTTTTATTTTTTTTTAAAGGTATACTTTATTTACATTTTTGCTTAGACACAAATGATTAACAATACAGTACAAACAACAGTAATGGCCACATATAAAACTCATTAGCATCGAACAAAAGGTATATAAACTGAAGGACAACAACTGAAGATTAACAGAGACAATAAGAAAAAATAAAATGACCACAACTAGACATTACACATCCACAGATGACAATCCGTACTGGTTAATAAGTAGCCATTTTTACACCACTGTTCATCAATGTGTTCTTTTAACATCGCAAAGCAACTGCAGGAGCGGTAATATGGCATAAAATCCCACACTGCTTACACTTTACAGAACACTTTAAGCGAGCGCCCATGCATCTAGATACAATTGACTGAATTGTGAATGCTTGTGGGACTGGGATGGAAGGGGGTTCAAGTGTAAGCAAGGTATGCAACACTTCCCATTTTTATGTGTGCTTGCACCGTGCAAGAAACATTTTGTTACGATGAACATCATTTGAGAGGTGTGTCACTGTCATGTCTTTTTTCTCATGCTTGGCTGCTAATTTTATGCCACTATAAGAGTTTGAGGAAAGCAAAAGGACTGAGCAGTAGTGCTCTGAGGCTGGCAGGGCTCGATTCAGGTAAGAGGGCATGGTTACGGGGAAGGTGGGGGGGAGGCCTCTGTGTCCTCATCGGGTTATCAGTGTAGGAAAAACTGACCTGTACCTACCATACTCAGCCCGACTGACATATAATAACTAGAAAATAATGGACCCCAACTATTGTGATCAGTCCATATTCCATTTTTATTATTCGATTTCCACTGATTGATTTGTAAGTAATGTTTCCCAAGCTGGTTTATCATTACATTTCCTGGCTATAAGACATGCCTTGTATGACGAGACATGTGACCAGATGCATTTAATCCTTTTTTCCTACTTTAAATAGTCTTCTGTTATAAGTTTTGTTTGGGAGGGACACCCAAAATGGCTGCCAGGTCACATGTTCAGGCAGCCCTCATGTGATGCTTGCCTACTGTGAAGCTGCGAATTTTCCCATGGGATTATTCAGCAGCACATCCTAGCAGCTGTGAAACTAAGTTTTGAGACAAGGAACGTCCTGCTAAACAAGGACACAAAGCTGTGAATAAGGATGCCATTGGTGTGAAGGATGCCAGCTGGCTTGGGTGATATTACACACATGCACGTGGGTGGGGGACTGTCACTTGAGGGAGAGGTCACTCGCCCAGACCCCTGAGGACATGAAACTGGGGAGCTGGACACACTCTTGCTCTTTGACCTTTTACATCAGGTGAAGAAGGTGGGAGCCCTGCCAAGATATCTAACTTGTCTATGTGAGAAAAGCACAGTCTAAGGGAGTGCCCTTTTCAGGTCAGCTGGCAGGTTTTTCTATCACTCACCTGTCTGTGTACTTGACAGTTTCCTTTCCTAGTACACATGTAAATCTTTTGTCTTACTGTATATATCTTATTTATTTGTTAATACCTGTAGCAATTACTAGTAAAAACTCTACAGAATCAGTGGCTGTGCCTCATTCTTGAGAAGGTAATTTTAACATTTCTGCTGCCACAAGAAATTCTGTATGATGTACACTCTACCAAATATTACCGTATTTGACCTCCCTAGCCCTGAGCGCAGGATGGAAGTTTCCTGATACAAAATACCCAGCCAACTACCCTGTATGCTGGTACGGACCAAGGGGGCAGGTTGTCACACCTTGGTATTACAATTTTTCACAGGATAGTCCAGCTGAGTTGCAATATTTCATTGTCCGTGGTATCCTGCTACAGTATTAAAACCAGTTTCATTTATTTACTTATTGAAACTTTGGAGATAACCTTTGACCACAAGAAATGATTTATAAAGGTTCCACATCAAATACATAGTCACAAAAACATTGTGAGTACAATAAGCAGTTCCAGAGGAAATGCAGTCGAGTTAGGCTCAGAGTGAAGTTTTGAAAAAATTGATCCAGATCGTTGTATAAAAAGTCACAGCTTATGCAGAGTGATAAACCAAGTAAAACTGTTTAATGGTTACAACTGCACTGGACTGCAAAGGCAGATCTCGGAGCTCTCTTAAACTGATTAAACTTGTGGAGATTCAGCAGGGTACCAGCCAATTCATTTATACGGTCTGTGGCCCTGACAGCAAAGAACCGCCTTCCCAGCTGAGTATGCCAGAAAGAAGGCTTTAGGGCATTCCTGGCCATGTTCCTGGTGTTGTACTGGTTATCGGTTTAGTTTAACAACTAAATGGATTGAACAGCATTTGAGACCTGTGGTTTGGGATCCCACAAGTGGTGGTGGGATTTGAACCTGAGTATGCTGGATCCCAAGCTTGCAGTTTATAGTAAGTATAATCAGTATCCCCTGCTGCTCTCTTGTAGCTATATAAATTTAAAACTGTACCTTCCTCTACCAGCTGTTTTGTTCTGTCTTTGGTAACATGATTAATACGTCCCCAACTGCTCTGATGGAATCAATATGATTATATATACACAAACAAACTGGCGCCATGTGTCTGCTAATAACAAGACTGTTACAACCCCTCCACTTCCATGATCTAACCTTGTTATAATATAACTCCATCCCTCAACTGGACAGACGCACTGTAGCCGATTATATAACTGTTACCTCCTTCCCAAGTTCAATCTTTCTGTAATAAGTTGATAGAACCCCTTTCACTGGCCTGATCTGCACAAGATAATGATTTACTATTACTAGAACCCTTTTTGTGGATGTTGAAGAGTGCATATAATTTGACAGCCATATAATATACAAGAGATCTTTCCAGAAGAGTCTCTACTGGACTGTTAGTAGTGTGTAGTCAGGAGGAGAGAGAAATTTCTGGACTCCTGGGGCCCAACAGTCAAAATGTTGCATGAGCTTTAACGCGTTTTCCTGCACAAACTGGGGTTTGCACCCAAGTGCAATATTTAAAAGGGGTGGCTTTGTGGGCAAACATGCTTAGCACCCACGTAAAACATGATGTATGCAGGTGGGCAAAGGCAGGGACGGGGACAGAAATATCCACAGAACTTTGAATTCAGCACATTTGCACTGAGCAAAAAGGTTTAACGTGAACCGTTTGCACAATGCAAATACCAACTAACAAAACCCCCAACATACTCTGGATAACCCTAGCAGCTGCCTAAGGTGCTGTAGCAAAGTACTCAGTTGTCGGTGGAGGAGCACACCCGGCCCCCCCTTGTGGTCTATGGCACCCTCCCTGAACACCATTCCCGTGGACAAAGCAGTTAGCCCTGGTGTCTAGTGGTCTCCCCTCCCACCAACCACCAGCCCATGTATGACCCAATACCTCCCTGGTGTCTAGTGGACCCCCCCCCACCCTTCAATCACTGGCCTGTACAATAAAACAAATCCCCCCTGGTGCCTAGTGTTCCCCTCTCCCAGGAGGCTTGCCAGCCTGTAACACAGAAATAAAGCTCTCTGGTGCCTAGCAGTTCTCCCCTCCCTCTGATCACTGTCATTGTATCCATGGAAGTAATCCCTGGTGCCTAGTGGTCCCCCCCTCGTTGATCGCATGTCACCTACATATAAAGAGCCCCCAGGTGCCCAGTGTCCAAACCCCCCTCCAGGCTCGGCCTGTTCAGGGTAATACATGTTCCTGGCATTCAGTGGTTCCCCCACCCCCAGGTCACCGCTCCCTGGCCCTGTAACAGACACACCATCTGTCCTTGAGCTGCTGGTGTACGTAAACAGTAAGTTGCAGGGAAATAAAACAAATTAGTCGCTGGTGTGTCTGGGTAACCCCCCGCTAGCTGGTACCGTCCCTGTTCAGGCAGTACTCCCTGGTGTCTAGTGGCCCCCTGGCACTGAACATCCACTCAACCCCCTTACCCTTACCAGATTCCTCGGTGCTGCGGGAGTGCATATGGCGACTGGCACAACCCTCTATACACATCCTCAACCGGCCACCGTAGATCCAGGCAGGGAGCGAGCATCTTATTTACAGAACAGGGCGCATCACCCTGTCCTATAAATAAGATGCATGCTCCCTGCCTGGATGTATGGCGGATGGCCGAAGAGGTGTGCAGAGGGTTGCACCAGTTGCTGTATGCACTCTCGTGGCACCAAAGAGTCTGGTAAGGTAAGGGTTGGGTTGGTGTTTGGTGCCGGGGGGACACTAAATGACAAGGAGTACTGTCTGGACAGGGGCGATACCGGTGATGGGGGTGGTTTACCTGGACACACCAGGCACTACTTTGTTTTATTTCCTTGTATACACCAGCAGCAGCACAAGGACAGATGGTGTGTCTGTTATGGGGTTGGGAAATGGTGACCGGGGGACCACTGAATGCCAGGGGCAGGTATTATCCTGAACCGGCCAGGACCCAAGGGGGGAGCTGGACACTGGGCAACTGGGAGTTCTTTATGTGTAGGTGACCAGTGATCCGCAAGGGGGGGACCACTAGGCACCAGGGATTAGTACTGTCATGGGCACGGTGACGGTGATCAGTGGGGTGGACCATTAGGAACCAGTGATTATTTACGTGGGCACAGGGACAGTGATTGGGGGGGACTGCTAGGCAGCAGGGAACTTTATTTCTCTGTTACAGGCTGGCAGGCAGACAGGAGGGAGGAGGGACCAATAGGCACCGGGGGGATTTGTTTAACTGTACGGGATGACAATCAGAGGGCAGAGGGGTCTACTAGGCGCCAGGGTTGTCCACACAACTATGGGACTGGGCAAATGGGGGGCTGGCACCATGCTTACCTGACTCCGCTACCCATGCAAATGATCCCATAATGGGCATTCAGATGGTCCCTTTGCACCTTGCATGCCCAATGGGCTCATTTGCATGGCTCCCTTTGAAAACTGCAGATAGCACTCCAGCGCAATCCATTCGAGGTGCACTTCGGAATCCATGTCCGGGCAGTGCCACTTGACTTAGCGCTGCACCAACCTGGCTCTATATTCAGTTGGGTAGTGCCAGTCCACTGTCCGACTGAATATAGCATCCTTGGACCCCTGGGCAGTTGCAAAGTACAGTGCAAACCTTTGCAATCTGCTTTGCCCTTTTCTGAATATCAGGTCCCTGACATCCGGGGTGCCGATCTGCATGTGAGAGAATATTAGCAAAACAAAGCTTAAAGAACTGGTGACATGTTCAGGAGAACTTTAACAAAACCTAATATTTAGACACAGTCCAGAGTGTATTTTCCATTAGTGCTGCATTCCTCCTCCCCATCATTTATCACTGAGGTCATTTGTATGAAAACAGGATCTTTACTCCTAAAGAGTTTGTGGATTTCTTCTGCATTCTCCTTACCTGAAGTCACAGAGCACTGCCTGAGATATCACAGTTACTCCCATGGCAACAGGTTGTGATGTCACAACAGAGGATTATTTGCCGGCCCGTCAGTGCAGCGGTAGCACTACTGCTCGTGATGCCGGTGACCCAGGTTCGGGTGCGGACTTAGGTCATTGGGGGCCGGCCGGGGGGAAGAATAGAGCATTCGTCAGATCACTCTCCTCTTCTGGGGAGGGAGGGTTGTCATCCCCGCTGCGATACTGCCACCTGGGTGACCACAGGTAGAGGTGCAGTTCGGAGATGCCATGGGTGGGGAGGATGTTAACTGAGTTCCGGGACAGCCGTCACCTTGGAGCTCCTAGAGCGCTGACGTCCTTGGGGCTGGGAGAAAAAGCAGAAAATATACCCCCACAGCCAAACCTGGAGGCGGTCTCGGTACACAGACCCTCTGCAGACGATTCCTGAGAGCGCCTAACGTCAAAAACAGACAGGTGGGGGAGGCATAGGGACCAGCTTCCTTTACTACAGGGGCAAACGAAGGCAGTGTGGAGGTGGCCCAAGAGAAGAGGTCCAGGTGCAGCCACACACCATTGCCTAGGAGAGCCTGAGGGAAGGGAAGGGAAGGCTGTGGGAGAAGGGGGCATAAAAACAGCAAATATAAAAAACAACAACAGAGGATTATGACTTGAAGTAGGGAGTACGCTATAAAGGCAGATGGACTCTAAAGGAACTCTAAGGGATAAAGATCATATATTCATGCAAATTTCCTTAGTAATAAATAATGGGGAGGAGAAATATTTATTTATTTCTCAGAAATACACCACCTTTTAGCCAGAGACTCTTTTACAAAGGCACCACGTCAGGAATGAGGAAATAACAAATGGAACAATCACATGGTACAGTAAACAGATTGGTTATACAAACATCACAACACACAATAAGAGCTGTATATGTGCCAACAATGATTATAGTAGGTTACAGGCAGTAATAATTTGTATGTGCAGTCAGAGAGGTGACATTGTCTTAGACAGAGTTAGGGTAGCTCAAGATAGCAAGGATGATTACAGTAGGTTACAGGCAGAAAACAGTACCATGTGCAGTCAAAGGATGGTGTTGTCCTAGACAGGGTTGGGATAACCCTATTGTCAGTTGGTGAATGGCCACAGAAGAGGGGTAACTGTGAGAAGGCCTCAGGAGGTAGGGAAGAATAGGGGAAAGATTACTTGTGTTAAATGCTGCCTCTAATAGGGTAATTAACTGAGAATAAAGATAGTGGGTGGGGATTAGGGGATAGCCGTGCCAGAGGCAGGTATGGTCAATGTTAGTTAGAAGTAGAACTCATAGGGATGAGTTACGAGCTGAGGAGCGTGTGACTGTGGCAGTGGGAAAGAGGTAGTTGACTGGGATAGGGAGTGAGGGGAGAGTTAGTACAGGAGGGGGTAGGAGAGAAATGGGGTTAGGTAGGAAGAGAGAGGTACGTGTGGCCAGGGTTGGTTCAGGTGGAACTGGGTGTGGCCCCTTCAGTTAGGTGAGGCAGTCACAACTGCTAAGCTTGGAAAGGTGTTGCCGAAGTTTTTTTAAATGGTCCAATCTTGGATACATTCAGGATGCTAGAGAGGAGGCCATTTAGCCAACTGGGTGCTCTAAACATAAATGCTCGCTGGGCTTGCGCAGTACGGCAGAAAGGGACTTGAAAGGTGAGTTTGGATGCACTTCTCGTGCCCGTGGGGGTTATTTGCCCACGTAAGAAGCTGCTGTGCACGGAGAGGAGGTTTGCCCAAGGCTGATCTTTTTCACTAGTAGGCAGGTTTGGTAGGAGATCCTGCCCTGGAGGTCCATCCAGCTTGTTTGAGCATACAGGTCACAGGTGTGAGTGTACCTGTGAGCACCTGTGACCAAGCGGCATGCCTTGTTTACAGCGACACTTATTCTTCTGAGTGTAGTGTCAGTGGCAGAGCTATAAATTACGAGACCAAAATCTATAATTGAGAGTATCGAACTGGTAGCAGCTAGGCAGAGCACTTCTTGAATCATACTGAGGCTGTGTCTGTAAGGAAGAACTAGTCTTATGTTGACAGCTTTGGAGAAACTATTGACATGTTCTTGGTATGACAAAGTACTGTCTAATGTTATTAAGGTATTTAAAGCTGTGGACTTGTTCAAGTGGTATGCAGAGATTATTTGTAATGGATAATTGGGCATTTTACTCTTATTATGTGGGCTGGCAAAGAGCGTCACCTTTGTTTTTTTCATAATTCAAAATTAACTTGTGATTGGCAAACCAGGCCTCTACTGCTGAGAAGCTGTGTTGCAGGTTACTGGCAAGGGGTAGTGGATCAGACTGGCTCGTGAATAACACGGCATCACCCGCATAAAGGAGCAGGTTGCCAGAACATACTTGAGGAAGGGTGTTCAGGAAGAGGCTAAACAGGAAGGGACCCAGAATTGACCCTTGGGGGACTCCTGACCAAACTGGATGACTGATTGAGAGCGTGTCTCAGATTTTTACCCACTGGGTCCTGCCTTCGAGATAGCTTTTAAACCAGGATGTGACGTCCTGTGAGAGTTGGAGAGCTGGTAGAGACATGAGCAATAGGGAATGATTTACCGTGTCCAAAGCTTTTGTGAGATCAATGTATATTGAACCCACAAGGTGTCCACAGTCAAGCGCGTTATGGATGTAGTCCATGTACTCTAGCAGGGCAGAGGTGGTACTGTGGCCCTTCCTAAATGCATGCTGCTGAGGGCACTGTATGCCGTGGGTGGTTAGGTATTCTGTCAGCTGGTCTGATACTATGCGCTCCAATGCTCTGGAGAGGGGTGGAAGGATGAAAAGTGAGCAGTAGTTCGATTGTGAGGCTGTATTGCCACTCTTGTGAACCAGTGTTACTAAAGCCACTTTCTATTGCTGGGGGAACTGCCCGAGGCAGAGTGATAGGTTCAGCATCTTGGTGAGTGGTGCCAAGACTGCATCAAGGGTGAGATGGAGCAGTTTCAGATCTAGAGAGTCACTGCTAAACCTTGATTTGCCAAGCACCCTCATTATAAAATATAAATGGAATGCAGGCAGAATTGTACCTATTGTGTTTCTTAAAGTTTTCTTTGAGGTGTCAGTAGCTCTTTGGGTGGTTTCAGTATTAAAACCCTTTGAGAACTGAATATATGTGAATGTATATAGATTCTGGACGTATATATACGTCCACAGTCTTCTAAGGGTTAATAGTGAGATCAGGTTGTATGTCATACAGTGTATAGCTAGAAGACTACGTTTGCTGGCAAAGGCACCTAGCTTCACCTGAACCCTCTTTTCTTCTAGGTTGCTTGAAAGGACAGAGCAAAGAACCTTACAAGAGCAAAGAAAAGGATTAAGGCTTCTTTTGGCTAGGCAGATATACTGTGTGTTATTATTTTCTTTTGTACTCACAGGGATTGTCACTGTTTGTTGCTAACATTTTATTGCTTTATTTTTCTCTGATTCAAATTGTTGTTGCTGGGTATACCTTCTGCTGCATTATTACAGGGTGTGCCTACAGGTGTGTGTTTACAGATTACTGCTGTAATCTTCTGATTCAAATTGTCTTTTGCAAGGTACATCTTCTGTTCCTGCTTTATTTTTCTCTGTAGCAAAGTGTTTCTTACAAGGTATATCTTCTGTGAAATTATTACAGGTGGTGCTTTACAGGTTTTACAGTTTTATCTATCATTAGGATAAGCTTTCAGGGCTACTGCATTTGTTGCTGGCTGATTGTTTCTGCTCTTACCTCCTTGTTTCTTTCGTCCCGAGGTTCTTCTTTTTCCGCATGGTAAGGGCCCAGCCATCCACCCCCACCCCCCACTACCCTCCTTATATAGGGTAGCACAGTCGTGACATTTCCTGTAGCAAAGCAGGAAAGGGTGGATCAGAGGCGTGTCCATAAAGTGACCTCATTTACAGGGGCACAAGGAATTTAACTTGTTATAACAAGTTATACAAAAACAAACAAACAAAACACAAAATCAAACTTTTGCTTTCATTTTCCTCCTTTTTTTTCGAATTGTATTTTTGGCCCTCCTAAGCACCACCAAACTCTTTCCGGCACCCTCCCAGGCCACGGTCTGTACCTCCCATCGTGACCTGACTCCACTCCTCCCACGGCCCGGCACATCCCCCAGGTCTGATCCCTCTGGGGAAGAGCTGTCCCAGCCCAGGGTGCTCTTTCTTATAGGTTTGAGCTCCAGGCCAGGGGAGGGTGAGCACAGCAGAGAACCGAGCCCTACTATGTGAGTGTGGGCTGTAGATGGGGGCGCCATCACCTATCAGTGGGGGAGGGGTTTATAATTCTGAGTCCCCTGTGGAGCCCGGCTGTCATAGCAATGTGCTGCCATGGCTCCACCCCCAGGCATACGCCATGCCGCTACAGTCGGCTACCCCCAGCCACCGCCAGGGGTCACACCTTCAGCGAGCATTACCCCCAACCCTCCCTAGGAAGAGAGAGCAGTCCTCCGGATGCTCAATCTCTTCCCTCCCCTGCTGACCCCTGATGACCCGAGCACGTTCCTGACTGAACCCAGGTCGCCAGCGTGGCGCGAGGTATGGCATCCAGCGCCTCAACCCTCAGTACCACCGGGCCAATAATTTTCCTCCTTCTAATTACTCTGACCAGGTTATAACCCAGCAACTTATCTGGAATGGATATTATTAACTGCAGGTACTGCGGGACACTTTTCAGAAGGGCAGTTTTACAGGATTTAGGACACTGTCCTAACATGCTGGGCCATTGGAGATCTAAGGCCTCAGCTCCAGGCAGCATGGGCAGAGATTGAGCGCCTCAAATCACATATCCAGGAGGAAATATATTATAAGAACCACCTGCTATTTCCCCAGTATCCAACAGAAGCACCTAGACTGCAGAGGGTAGTAGGTCCGAGAGATTGGTAGGTGGTTAGGAGGGGCAAATCGGGTGCCCCATCACTCGGTGCTCTCCACCATATTACCTCCACAAACCATATAAAAACTACAAACAGGTATCTGTCTCTATCTCCGAAATCAAACAAAGGGGCAGAGGACACTGCAGAGCAGAACACTGCAGCACAGGGGCTAGCACAACAAAACTTGCCCAAAACAGGAACCAAAACAAAAAAAGCAAAAAGGAAATCCAAAAAACTTCTGATCATAGGAGACTCCACGATTCGGGCTATCTCCATCCAGGGGTAATGGTCAGATGTCTCCCAGGTACATCAGCATAGAGAGACACTGACTGCATTGCTAAAATTGTACGGGAAGCAAGAGAAAACACTGATGCCCTGGTACACACAGGGACTCACAATCTCGCCAGCCGGTCAGTTGTGGAGACCAAGGAACACCTGACCAAGCTGGGTGACAAAGTATCTATTTCGTCCGGCATCTCCTTCTCTGAGATCCTGCCAGTCTTGGGGGGGGGCAGATGGACAGAAGATCAGAGAAGGGGAGATAGGGGAGCTAAACATGTGGCTTGGTCAAGGGCTGGTGCCAGGAAAAAGGACACAAATTTGTATGGAACTGGCAACAGTTTTGGGAGCGAAAGTTCTTTAAATTTGATGGACTGCATCTGACTAAGGAGGGAGTCAGTGCATTGGGGCAGAAGTTTGATGTCTTTGCAGAATATTTAAACTAGCAAATGGGGAGAGGGGTGCAGCACCCGATACATCAAATGGGAAGAACACCCCCCCCTCAGCTAGTGGTCAAACAGGAGTTCAGCATGTTTGTAGTTCATTTGCATCACCAGGTAAGGAAAAAGGTCCGGCACCCCAACGACAGACCTTGCCCAACAACTAACACACCAAAATCTGGCCAATGGAAAATCATGTATACAAATGCTCGCAGTCTGGGAAACAAGATCCCAGACCTGCAGGCATTAATGACAAGAGGCTAAATTGGACACAGTAGCCATTAGCAAGACATGGTTTACCAGTAAACACACTTGGGATACTTCAATACCTGGCTATGTACTGTTCAGAAGAGACTGAGGTGCAAAAAAGGGGGGGGGAGTGCAGTGGCCCTTTATGTCAATGAAAATATCAAAGCTACAGAAATTCAGAATACACATAAGGAGCCAGAAGAACTGTGGGTCACCCTGGAAACAGGAAATGGGACAGCCATACGAACTGGGGTTGCCTACAGGCCTCCAGACCAGGGGGAGGACACAGACACATTACTGTTAGAAGATATACAAAACATGACAGCTAAAGGGGAGGTTCTGACAATGGGAGACTTCAACATGCCAGATACAGATTGGTCAACACCAGCAGGAGCATCTGCCAGTACTAGACACATAGTGGATTCCCTGCAGGGGGAGGGCCTCAAACAACTGGTACAACAACCCACAAGAGACAGGGCTATCCTAGATCTAGTACTGACTAATGGGGAAAGGATCACAGATCTCCAGGTAGAAGGTCACCTGGGGGCCAGTGACCATCACATGGTATGGTTCAATTTGGCCACTAGAACTAAATCATCCCATTCCAAGGCAAAAATATGGGACTTCAGAGGAGCTGACTTTGATAAGATGGTCAACAGAGTTAAGCTAGCCTTGGCAAAAAGAAATACAGGTGAGGGGGTACAGGCAAAATGGGCAAGCATTAAGGATGCAATACTTGAAGCAACATCCCATTGTGTTAGACAGAAAAGGAAGTGCAAAAGAAGAAGGAAACCACTTTGGTTCTCAAAAACAGCCGAAGAAAGGGTCAGAGCCAAAAGGCTGGCCTTCAGGAAATATAAGGGAAGGCAGCGGGATGAAGATAGGGAAGCATACCAAACTTCCCTAAGGGAAGCAGGGAAGGCAGTAAGGCAGGCAAAGGCCCAAACTGAGGAAACACTAGCACGAACAGTAAAAGAAGGTGACAAGACTTTCTATAGATAAATTAGTGAAAGGAGAAAGTGCAGAGTGGGTATTACTAAGATCAAAGGGGATAAGGGGGCGTGTGAGGAGGAGGAGGACCATGTAAAAGCATCTATCCTAAATAGATACTTCTGCTCAGTATTTACTGAAGAGAAGGTAGGGCAGAGCCCACAGCTCAGCACCATGGACACGGGGGAAGGGAGGTATGCACTAGTCCCTTCACAAAAGAAAGAGTCCTACAAGAGCTCGATAAGCTCAGGGTGGACAAGGCAATGGGACATGATGGCATACATCCCAGGGCACTAAAGAAGCGAAGGGTGGATCTAGCAGAGCCATTATCAGAACTGTTTAGTGAGTCTCTGAGCACAGGAGAGGTCCCAGAAGACTGGAGAAGGGCTCATGTGATCCTGCTCCACAACAGTGGTAGCAGGGAGGAGGCAGGGAACTACAGACCAGTCAGTCTTACCTCAGTAGTGGGCAAGATTATGGAGGCACTCCTTAAGGAAAGGATAGTGCAACACCTAGAATCCATAGGAGCACAGGATCCAAGACAGCATGGGTTTACAGCAGGAAGGTCCTGTCAAACTAATCTTATAGATTTCTTTGACTGGGTAACCAGAGTGGTGGACCAAGGGGGAGCAGTTGATGTCGCCTACCTTGACTTCAGCAAAGCTTTCAATACTGTTCCACACAGAAGACTGATTAATAAGCTGGGTAGGCTCGGGGTGGATCAGAAGTTGGTCAACTGGGTGGCAAACTGGTTGACGGGCAGAAAACAGAGAGTGGTGGTAAATGGCATACAGTCAGAAGAGATGTAAGTCACAAGTGGGGTACCTCAGGGATCAGTCCTGGGGCCAGTCCTCTTCAATATCTTCATCAGTGACATTGCAGATGAACTGGAGGGTAAGGTTTGTCTGTTTGCAGATGACACCAAGTTCTGCATCAGAGTAGATGATCCAGATGGGGTGGGCAGAATGAGAAGAAATCTGGATAAACTGGCAAAATGGTCGGAAAAGCGGCAACTGGGGTTTAACGCAAAGAAGTGCAAGATCATGCACATAAGGAAGAGAAACCCTGAAGACACCTATAGGCTGGGAGGGGTGTTGCTGGCAGTCACAAGGGAAGAAAGAGACTTGGGCATCATCATCACAGATGACCTGAAATCATCCAAGCAGACCACTAAAGCAGTAGGTAAGGCTAGGGGGTGTTGGGGTGTATTAGTAGGGGTATCACAAGTCATAAGAGGAGGTAATAATCCTCTCTTACAAGACACTGGTTAGGCACCATCTGGAGTACTGCCGCGTACTGGAGGCCACATCTTCACAAGGACATTAACCAAACTGAGGCAGTCCAGAGAAGGGCAACCAAAATGGTGCAGGGACTGCATCAGAAAACATATGAGGACAGATTAATGGAGCTCAATATGTATACTCTAGAGCAAAGGAGGGAGAGAGGTGATATGCTCGAAACATTCAAACACCTTAAGGGCAATAACAAGGTGAAAGAGTCTAACATGTTTCAATATAAGAAAAATAGCAGGACAAGAGAACACAGCATGAGATTAGAGGGAGGCCGATTAAGGGGTAATGTGATGAAGTTCTTTTTCACAGAAAGGGTGGTGGATGCATGGAACGGCCTACCTCAGGAAGTGGTGGATATGAATACAGTACAGGGCTTCAAACAGGCATTGTATGGGCATAAGAGAGCAATACAAATGAGTATGAATTTTTATTTATTTATTATTTTATTTATTTAGTTTTTGTTGACCAGGTAAGTGCACTAGACAACTCCTGCCTATTTTCAGGCACGTCCCGGGGGAAGGGGATACAGATGAATGCCAACTGACCTTGAGCCAGATTAAGCTGTTAGTGAATGAGGGAAATTTGGCCAGGACACCGTGGAAATTCCCCTGCTCTTGCCAGTAGGGGGACCCTTGGCCGTCAGCGTTATGATGGCCAGTCTGAGTGAGACATTGGAGAAGATGGATGCAGAAGGTACAGGAGAGTGGGCCTCCTCTCCTGTGCTGTCAGCGTAAGAGGCCGTTGAGGAAGCTTGTACGGTGGCTGATCTTGTTGAGCTAAGTATTATTGATGCTACGCTTCCTAC
The DNA here is from genome assembly GCA_016271365.2 of Neoceratodus forsteri. Taxonomy (NCBI): domain Eukaryota; kingdom Metazoa; phylum Chordata; order Ceratodontiformes; family Ceratodontidae; genus Neoceratodus; species Neoceratodus forsteri. The sequence continues at coordinate 1,096,754,837 of CM028134.1, read as the reverse complement.
TGTGACATCTAGTCCTGTGCACAGATCAGCGCTCCCTTCTGGTGGTGATAAAGCTCGTTTGCTTGTTGCAAGATCTCAGTTGTTACTGCAAATGAACTTACTTGATCAGGAACTTGCTTCTTTCTCTGTGGACACTGAGCTTCCTGCCCCGGTTTCCCCTCCTGCTGTTTCCAGTCAGACTACTACTGCAGCTGGACCAGTCTGTTCTGATGCGCCACTGAATTCTGTTGTTCCGCTGTCCACAACAGCGTTATCTCCTGGTTCTGGGGCTGGCAGTTTGTCAGGTTCTGCTCCTGAGTGCCTACAGCCCCTCCAGACTCGTTCACCCTCTGAAAATCAGCATCTCGACAGTGCCCAGGTAGCTCCCCTACAGTCCACGGTTTCGGGATCGGGAGACGCTACAGGTGGTCCTGTGTTTTCTTTTGCCTCTCGTACACAGAGACCTGGTTGGAGTAAACTACCAGGAGTTCCTTCTACTACTTTGCGTAACGAGAATCATGATTTGCAACCTGCTGTTCTACGGGATGGGTCGGCATGGTCTCCCGAACTGGCTCAGAAAAACGCTGGTTGGGAACAGTTGGACAGCGGTTCTTGGTCACTATGTTGAAGAATGCAGCAGCACCGGTGGCCACCGCACCTTCTACAATCATGAGCTCCAACTTGCCCCGAGGTAATATTTCTACTACTTGTGTCATAAACTCTAATATTGCTTCTTGTACTGTTGCTGGGGATATTTCTGTCCCTGTTCTTAATGTATCTGTGTAGGTGTGCCTACTACTTCCCCTAGTCAGACATGTCCTGCTTCTAGCTTGGCCTTGCCAGCTCAGGCAGTTGCTGTGGACATTACTCCAGAGGTACCAGTCTGCTTGGGTCTAGACCCCGCGTTGTTTCAAGACTGGTACTGATTCTGGTAAGCCTGTGGGCTTTAAGCACACTGATTTATTTCAAAATAAGGGTGAGCCTGCCCCTAGATGCAATGCTGTGCGTTTTTTATATAAAGGAGGGCTAGAAAACCCCCCGGATAGGGTCTATATCGCAAAAACCTTGCTTAAGGGTTCTATGCATTTTTTTCATCCGAAATGTTTGCATTGATCAGTTTGGGGAACGCTAACTATGATGTTAGCTTTAAAAATGTGTCCGGTTTGGATCGTTTTTGGGCTCAATATGCTACTTGTAAAAATTTACCTGCTTGGTCCCCCTTTCATGTTCTTCCTTTGACTAAACCCATGGTCAAAAATATAACCATCATGTTTAAAAGTGAAGGTGTGAACATTGAAGATATCCTGTTTTGGTTAAAATAACGTTGTGAGGTTTTGAATAGGCCCACTCCTACGCTGGATAGTGAGCAGATTTGGGATGGTGCGTGGAGGGTTTGAGTAAAGTTATATTCTACAAATTCAGGCCCTAGTCACTTGTCTAGTTTTTTTTTACCTTGGGAGGGATAAGGGGCTGATTTTTTATGCTGGACAGCCTAGATCTTGCTTTAAGTGTGGTTCTCAGGCCCACTTAAGCTCAGCTTGTGATACTGTTAAATGTAGCCATTGTTTGGAGTTTGGCCATAATTCTAGTTCTTGTTTAAATCTTTTCAAGTGTAACTTATGTGAGCACACTGGTCATGCCTATGGTCGATGCCCTTGGGCCTCGCATAATCGGGATGACTGTCCCTCTCATGAAGGCCTAATTAATCTTGCTCAGCAACAGCAGGCTAAGAAGATTGCAGAGCATCATTTACGGGTTGGTCTGGTGGCTTTGCCCCCTTCCCAACAAAACACGGTCCCGGGGACGGGGGATGTAGGGGAATCTGATTTATCCCAAAGGGACATGGTTCATATGCAGGAGCAGGTAGATACTGGGGAGGCTGAGGGCCCTATTCAGAGTGCTTCTGTCTCTAAAGACCTTGAGATAATGCCCCCCCCCAATGCCTCTGCCCCAGACTCAGTCTGATCTGGAGCCATCTACCTTTATCACTGTACAGCAGAAAAGGAATAGGAATGGGCTGGCTGTTTCTGGCCGAGGTAAGGCCTTTGGAGCTAGGACTTGGAAATCTGGCAATAATTTTGATGTCTTGGCTTCTGATGTTACAGATAGGGATTCTGCAGATGAAGATACGGATACTTCCTCTATTGTTTCCAACATGGATACGGAGGGGGGTGGTGACACGGACCCAATTGCCAAAAGAACTAGACAGTGTCGACGGCGTAAATCGCTTTAACTTTTCCCTATGGATTCTTTGTCAGTACTCTCTTTAAATGTCAATAGTGTTAAGGGAGACAGGAAGCTTGGGGGTGTCATGCTTTCTTTACAGGATCTGCATTGTGATATTACCTGTTTAGTTGATACTCGGTTAAAAACTATTAAAGAACTTCAGCAAGCCTCTAGGGCTTGGTCCCATGCCCCTTCCTTTTGGTCCTCTGGCCTGGGGTGGATGAATGTGATGGGGTAGGTATTTTGTTTTCCAATTCTGCTTTTAAAGTGTCCAGACTTGTGGATATTCATCCCGGGAGGGCATTACTGCTAGATATATCTTTCCATTCTGAAAGATTTAGGTTGATTGCCTTATATGCTCCTCAGACTCAAGCACAGCGGTCTGCCCTTTTTCGTTTAGTACAACCCTTTTTGTATACTTCTAGACTAGTTATTTGGGCTAGGGATTTTAATTGTGGATTACATCAGGCGGATAGGGGGCTTCATACCTCTAAGCTTTTCAGCGATACCATGACCCTTAAAAATATAATCTCTACTGCTAAACTTCAGGACGCCTATAGAGTTCAGCATCCTAGGGGTGGGTTTACTTATTTTAGGGGTGACTGTAGAACTAGAATAGATTTTATCTTTCTTTCTCACACTCTTACAATTTCTGACTGTCGGACTAGTGGGAGTGAGTTTTCAGAACATGCTGCCCTACGGGTTACGATCTCTTGGTCTAGTGTTCCCCTTTGCAAAAAGAATAGGTGGAGACTTAATGATTCCAGGCTTCAGGACCCCCAAAGTCCAAAAATTGTGGAGGTGAGAGTGGACGGCACGGTTGTCTGTTGCCGATCTCTATGAGGATGTTATGGAGTGGTGGGAAGATATTACGGTTAGATGGAGACAGGTTCTACAACAAAAAGCTGCTGACGATCATACCAGTCGCTATAAGCAGTACTTGGCATTATGTCAGCAACTACAGACTTTAATTTCGCTTTCAGATAGCTCTACCCATGATTATAGCATGCAAATTTCGGTCCTTAGTCGACATATGTGGGATTTGCAGTATGATAGAGCCAAATCCTTGGGGCAAGAAGCAAGGTTTGGGACTAAGTTACCCAAGGGTGGCTTAGATTCTTTTAAAGAATGTCAGGGCAGGATTGAATCCAGGGTTATTTATCATTTGTTATCTTCCACGGGAGATCTGGTTAGCTCCCCGGAGTTGCTTGTTAAGGTAGTTAAGCGTTACGTTTTGGACATATTTGGGACCGAATCTCCCTGTGAAGATGCTGATGATTTTTTAGCATCTTTGACCTTGCCCCATCTCACTCCTGAGGAATGTGATATGCTGACTACGGACATCTCTGAGGAGGGGGTGGTGCAAGCCATTGCTGGTTTGAAGCTGAATTCTGCTCCTGGCTCTGATGGGCTCACGGCAGGTTTTTATTCTACTTTTCAAAAAGAATTGGTCCCAGCTTTAACTATTTTGTTTAATGAGCTGTTGTCCAAAGCTAAATTTTCGAAGTCCATGAAGGAGGCCATTTTAGTTTTAATCCATAAAAAAGGTTCAGTATCAGACATTAATAACTGGAGACCTTTGAGTCTCCTCAATGTGGATAGCAAGATTATTGCTAAAATTTTGTTAGCCAGACTTGTTCGGGTAGCTAGACTTATTAGTCCGGCCCAGACATGCGGCATCCCAGGTAGATGCCAAACTGATAATCTTATTTTGTTGAGGGAATTATTTGCCTTGAGGGATCAGAATCGCATTAAGGGATGGGTGCTTGGGATTGACCAGGAGAAAGCTTTCGATAGGGTCTCCCACAAGGTTTTGTTTTCTGTTTTGGCAGCATTTGGTTTCCCCACTGAATTTATAGGGTGGATTAAAGCCCTTTATCATGAGGCTGTTATTCTTCCCAATGTTAATGGTTGGTTGGGGAATCGGGTTCTGGTTAAACGAGGAGTGCGACAGGGCTGCCCTTTGAGCCCCCTTTTATACACTTTTGGAACTGACATTTTAATTAGGGCTGCCTCCAATGCCCTGGGGTACTTGGCTTGCAAGGGACATATAACCCTGCTCCCGTTAAAATCTTAGCTTATGCAGATGATTTGGTCCTGACTGTGGCAGCCAACTCAGATGAACAGGCCTTGGCTGATGTTCTCCACCAGTATTCTTTATTGACAGGTTCTCAGATTAATTTTGAAAAAAGTTCTGGACTTCCCTTAGGGAATCCTACTGTCCCTGAGTCAGGGTCCTTTGCTGGAATCAAGCTTTCTCTGGAACCCATTAAAATTCTTGGTCTCTGGTTCGGATCAGGTGATATGCAGTTTCTGAATTGGAACACTGCTTTGGGGAGGGCTGATAGGCTCATAGCTGGATGGAGACAACAGCAGATTGGTAAGAAGAAACGGGTTTATTTGCTTAAATCCTTGATGGTCCCTATTTTTTTGTATCTCTGTTATGTTTTTCCCCCGCCCATGAAATTATTTACCAAATTATATAGTGTTTTTTTTCCAGGGCTTTTGGGGATCTCGGTTGAATCCTATTAAACGAGATTTGACCTATAGACCTCTTGGTGAGGGAAGGGTAGGGATGTTAAATCCTGTGGCTTTCTTTTACAGTATATTCTTGAATTATAATTTTGGTTGGACTTTAAAACCTGGTGGTAAGGGTTGGAAGCCTTTTCTTTGTTTCTGGCTTCTGCCTTGTCTTACCCCTTGGGAACAAAGAAAAAAGGGGTTGTTGGCTAGAGTTCCTGGTCTCCCGGCCTATGGTTTGGAGGCTGTGAAACTGGCTATGACTTGGGGTTTTACACCTCATGATTTTTGTATACAAAGCAGGAAGGCCTTATATGAAGGGATTTGGAGACAGGGTACTCAGGATCCCATCGAATTTCCCTTCTGTCCTCCTGATAGACATGCATGGATTATGAAACAACTCTTGAATCCTAGGATCCCGCCTTATGTATGGGACATGGTATGGCTTAGTAATTATGGCAGACTTAGTGTTAAGGGAAATCATAAACACAAAATGTTGAATGATAGACACTGGCCTAGAGAGTCATGTCCTTCTTTTTTTTTTTTGAAATTTCTATTTTCCCTCCAGCAAGCCAATCCTTGACGCACCCATTAAGCCCTGCCTGCCAGCACCTCCACTCACCCAGTCCCATCATTGCGCCACGGAACACCCCCCGGGCGGGGGTGGGTCAAAAGATCCCCGAATCTTGGGTACTTATTTGGTCCCGGGTTGTGGGTGGGCGCTGGCACATTAGGACCCTCGGCTCGGTGCTCCTTCATCCAGGCTCTGCAGAAGTACTTTTTTCCCCATAATCCCCCCAGGGATGCTGCGTGCCTAAGCATCAGGGCATCCTCTGGCGTCCGCAACGTCACCCCCCTCCTTCCCTTGAAGAGCAGCCTCTGGGATTGATTGGCTGCCAGCTTCCGCGGTGACCAATCATATCCGCAGGACTTCGGCTTGCCGCCGTTCTCCCCAGTCTCCACCAGGGAGTCGCCCGCTTGCGGTATGGCTTAGAGAAGGCGAGCTGCCCTCGGACGCTCCAGCCTGTCTCCCCAGCCAATCCCCGATGACCCGAGGCTCGCTCCCGAACCGGGTCGCCGCGTGGTGTGGTGTGGCGTCCAGCGCCTCAACCCTCAGCGCCACCGGGCCGGCTTGTCCTTCTATTGTTGAAATTCAGCAGCATCTATTTCTTGAGTGTCACTTTGCACTTGATTTTTGGAACACTATTGCTGTTGCTTGGGCTGAACCTCTCTTTTCTCAATTAACATATGCAGAAATTATGTTTGAGACTCAGTTTGCCTTAACCAAAAGATATAATGCTAAAACTGTATATATTGTTCTTGTTTTGATGCGATATTTTTTAGGGCAGGCTAGGTGCATGTTGGTTCTGCATCAAAAGTTGATCCCTCTCCCGGAAATTGTACAGAATGTTGGGAATGCAGTACTTGCAGTGAAAAAGTCTGAGTTTTCAAACTATTCCAGACTGCAATTTCGTTATTTATGGTCTAATTGCGACTTGTGGAAGTTGGAATGATTTGTTGTACTATTCTTTGTTTATTCTGTTTTTTATGCCTTTGTATTGTTTTGTAATTCTTTTTCTGTATGTATTTTATAATGAAGTCCACTTCTTCTCAATAAAATTCCCCTACTCTTTTCGATAAGTGCCATGAGATCTTTAACATCCACCTGAACTACCACCAATCCAGGCAGATGGGACCTCGGTTTAACGTCTCATCCGAAAGACGGCACCTCAGAAGTGCAGCACCCCTCTCATGCTGCACTACAGTGTCAGTACTGGGATATTAAACCAAGTGCCAGATGTGGGAAATGAACCCACAGCCCTCTGATCTCCCGGCCTCAGAGGCGAGTGTGCTGCCTACTGAGCCACTGACATTGACAGAGCAAAGGCCGATGGCACATTCATAAGGCAGAAAAAGAAATGGGCAGACTGGATGGGCCTTGTAGTTCTTATCTGCCATCAACTTCTATGTTTCTATGTTTCTGTACTATACACATATACACCATGGAGGTCACTTATAAAATGGCATTAAAAGAACTAATAAACCTGATTATCAAAAACTGATCACATGCCCATGCATCGATCCACACTGATGCACAGTAACATTTTTCGATAATTTTTATGTTTGTTTGCATGTGCGCAAGAAACATTTTGTTACGATGAACGGCATTTGAAAGGTGTGTCACTGTCATGTCCAATGCAAGTCAAGCTACATTGGGCTCATCAGCAACAGACCAATGAACAGGCAAGCAGAGTATGACACTGGTCACTGTCTGATGGATGGAAACTTTATGCAGTTGAAAGGACTGAAGTGCTCCTATGAGAAAGCACTTCAGACCTTTCATTGCATGAAGCCAGCCGGCAAGCAGCTGACGTACTGTTGTCATGCTGTGCATCTTGTCTATCATGCTTTCTGCATCCACACATACACACCAGAAATGGGGTCACGCCCTCTTAGTGACTACTCAGCCAGGTTGCCCATTACCTGCTGCCATCTTACTGTCCCACTAGGAGACAATTTAGTGACTTGGGCACATTTTGCATTATAACGTGCTGTAGCAATGGTTCTGAAATTGACATAGCTGCAAAAAAAGAAAAGTACAGTAAGGGAAAAAAGTTGGGGGTGTGGCCAACTGCCTAGCTGTGAAGACGTGCTGTCATATAGCTACCGTTTCAACATCCATATTTAGCTATATTTTACCCATCTTTTGTTAATACTGAATCTTGAAATTGTTTGGGTTGGATTTGGGAAGTGCTGAGATACCTGAGGACCCCAAATATATAGAAGATGGGCAGAAAAATATGGAACAAAAGGCCAATTTCTTTGCTCCGCGTGGCGAGGCCTCTAAGCCACCATCTACACCAGCTACTCTTCCAACTACAGACCAGACCGTAGATGAACCCAGTTTGGCGATGTTGGAATCACTGCAAACAGCAGCGCTGAATTTGACCAAAAGAGTCCAACAGATGGATAAAAAAAAAAGATACCTACCAGAAAAGAATGGTACAAGTGGAACAGAAGGTGGAAGGTTTGGTGGAGACAACTAGGGTGTCCGAAAGATCCTCGGAGAGAGCACAAGCATCAGAGGCCACATGCATTAAGGAGCAAGCTTTGCTAAGCTCATGCTTGGAGCAGCTAGAAAACACAACGAGAGCTGCTAATGTGAGGATTATTGGGCTACCGGATGGCTCAGAAGGAGATGATCTGGTCAGTTACCTGACTGCTTGGCTTTTGGAGACCCTGGGTCTGGACCTGCAAGAAAAGGTGGTCCGTGCTTACCAGGTCAATCTTTGGCAAGCGAGTACCTCGATGGAGGGCTCTAGGACTGTAATGCTTGTTACCACCTTAGTGGTAATCGGAGACCGTATCCTCCAGGCTTCTCAGGCTAGACGGGGCATGGACCTCAGCGGTGCCAGAATTCTATTGTTCCCTGACTTATCATGTGTAACCCGCATGAAGCAGAAAAGTTTCGATGCTGTGCGGCACCGTTTGAGAGAACTCAATGTCCTGAATAATCTCCTAATGCTGGCTCATCTACATGTCACAGTTGGAAGGAGGGCCTGTATTTACACTGACCTGAAGGAAGCTGATAAATTAATGGAGAAACTGAAGGTAGAGAAAGCCGCATAGGAAGGATATTCTTCTTCAGAATCAGAACTGGAGGACACGTGAACAGCCCTAGTGAGTGGAGAGAACTTTTATCTATAAATAATCTGTAATGCTTCAACTATTTGACTCAGCTCTTACCTTCCACACCCACATCAATACCTTGTCCTCAGCTATTAACTCTCAGATTGGCCTTCTCCATTGACATAAAGATTTCCTCCTCCAAACCGCCCTCTGCCTGGCCATCAACTCCTCCATCTTGTCCTTAGTAGATTATGGCCTACCTATTTATGCCATGGCTGACAACTTCGCCCTCACCAAAATTTAGACATCGATAAATAAGGCCTGCAGGCTCCTGACTGGCGCATCCCACTGCACTCATACCTGCCTGCTTTATTCTACCGCCAACCTGCTCACCTTTGATGAGCGCCTGCACTATCAAACCTGCCTACTTGCCAAAAAATCCTTGCTAGGCCTATCACCCCCAAGGGTTGCCGCATCCCTGCGGCCTGCTTCCCCAGTTGTTACCACCCAGAGCGCAGTCAAGTCCACTTTCCAGGTGTCCCGTACCAAGACCTCGTTAGCCCAAAGGTCCTTTCACTACTGCGCCCCCCCACATGGTTCAACTCCCTCCTGCCCTCTGTCACGAATCTCACCAAACTTGGCCCCTTGAAAGTTGCCCTCCATAACCTCCTATTTGAAGCCCAAAGCTGTAACTGCCCCTAAATTTTATTGTGATGGCATGATACTGCGTGCCCCACTCCTAGCCTGACAATGTCTGTTGGACTTCTAATTCTATACAATTGCCTGACAATGTCCATTGGACTGCAACTCTAGTTCAATTGTAACTTACTGTATGCAACTTTGTCAGTTACCCACTGTGGTAAATGTGTTTTTACTGTTATATGTATTGCACCTGCATGTTACCATTGTTACCTCACACTGTTTTATTATCTGCCCTCACTGCGACTAGGTGCATTTGTAAATGAGTCCCTGACTCAAAGGTTGTAAACCTGACTCAAATAAATAAATAAAATAAATAAATATTTAACCCCCCAGGAATGTTCGGTTGTTCAACTTGCGGCTTGATATTTCTGTCAGGAACCCAGGGGGGACAATATGTGTTTTTCTTCTCCTCTTTCCTGGATTAAGGTTGAACTGTACAAATAAACGCATTTCAAAATGGACTAGAGCATAGTTTGGTGATAAATGTTATTTACCTCATTATCTGGTTGGTGTTGTTTTAACGATATTGAGGGGTTGGGTGGCATTTTTTTCAATTGACATTGGATTAAATAAAAAGATTTTGGATGTTATGGGAGTGAAATGGGAGAGATTATGTAGTTAGATTTGAAGAGCTATTAACTTAAGGACGTAATAGCCCTTTTCTGTATTAGGGAGTAAATATAAAGTGCTATTCCAAATAGTTTTAAACATCGGCAGTGTTTGCCATCTGGTAAAACGTGCAAATATTATATTTATGGTATTCCTCCTGTTCTTGTAACAAAAGCAGTAATGTATCACTTATCTGCATATCCTTTTTATGTGGTGATGATATGGTAGTATTGCACTGCACAGAGTGTTTTGTGTATTGTTTTACTGCATAAAATCTATGAATAAAAAGTAAAAAAAAAAAAAAAAGGTAAAACGTTTGCAGAGTCTTCCTTTCTATCTGCCCATACAGCCTGGTGTGTCATGATGATTTATCCCCCACTTGCAGATTGTGCGTGATAGCACATGTGGCTGCTTTTGACAGTCCTCCTGTCACACTTTCAAACCTCCCCCCAAATCCATACGTGTGTGGTGGTACCACTGTTGGTGACTTTTTAGCATGAGAACCAGCTTGCTTCCTGCCTTACTTGCATGCCCTGTCAAAGCTGCCTCCTGAGCAGGAGAAGGGAGCCCTACACTGCATCAATGATCTACGACCAGCAGGACAATAATGGCATCAGGTTTTGTTCGACGATCGGTCAAGTCAGTGGTCAGTAGAGTGAATCCCATGGTCTGAACAGGGATGGGTCCAACTGGTGTTGATCCATGAGTGCTTGTTGTGAGTGGCCACAGCAAGCAGCATAGTCACGCTGTGCAGAATGGACTTGGAGAGTGCAATGTGAGAGACATCAGGTGGCAGATCAGTCAGTCCAGTCAGAGTGGGGAGAGAGAGAGCTCAGAGAGGGAGCATGACAGTGGCAGGGCCAGGGTCAGCCAGGTGCAACACGCAAGTGACTGCAGGAGTGAGTCACTCACTTGACTCAGACAAAGAAGACCGTGGAGCGATGAGATCCCGGAGACCCCTCCACATGAGGAAATGCTGATGGGGTTAAGGTCGGCCTGCCATGGCTTGTGTAGGGTCACCTTGGTTGTCAGAAGAAAGTGTCACTCTGGATCAGTGGGATCCACCCCAACACACACAGGGTATCCCGTTATATGGGTGAACCAAACTGAGCAACTCGAAAATGAGTAACTCAGATTGGGCACCTGTAGGAGTAACGAAGGCGGAAGTGTGGCGAGGGGGTTGGGATACAGAATAGTGACCGTGAATGAAGGGGTTTTGCTTGGTGATGTGGGTTAAATAGATGAGTGCAGCCTGCTGCTGCCGAGCTGGTTGTCTGACAAGGCGGTATAAACGCCACCTACAGTGTCGATGGTTCTGGGCTCAGGACCGCCTGCGGGTACTCTTTTTTTCTGTGTGGGTGTCATTGTTTTCCTCAAACTGTTGCCCCAGCCACAGTATCCCCCCTGTTCATTGTCTGTGCACCCCTTAGAGTTGATTATATTTATATGGGGGTTGAGGGGGCCCCCCGCATTAAACATTTATTTTCCTGCCATCGCCATTTTGATAGGTGCAGAGGGCGGTTCTGTGCTGATTTTGTTTCTGGTGACATGAACTCGCTGTTCTGCGAGTTGCCTTAGTATTTCCGCCATTATGACATGGAACCCACACGCAGCAGTCACGTTGGTACTGGCTCAGCATAGCAGAAGAGGCTGAGGCAGTGGCACAGAGGCAGAGCTCCAGCTAGCCGCCATCGATGGTGGCTAAATGATCAGGAGGGAAAGGGATGTGACTGCCTGTTTCAGACTGAGTGAAACTGTGGTCCTGCCTGAGGACTGGGGGGAGGTGTCTAAAATAGCTATATGCTTGGTGGGTGGGGGCATGCAGGGCTTCAGGTAACTCCATTTTAGGTGTATTGACTTCCAAAAATAAGGCACAAACTTCCAAAATAAAAGGGGTGGAAGTCATTGACTTCCAAATGTAAAAAACAAAAATGGATGACTTCCAAAATTGAAGACATAAAGGCCAAGAGATGATGAATTTTTCCAAAATAAATTGTATTTTACCACTATCATTTATATTAAGATCCATTACTTGATCCTTTCGAGAATACTGGTTTCCAAACTGTGGGATCCGAGAAGTATTTTGAGTTCCAAAAAATTGGAATGACTTCCAGATTTTGGACTTCCACTAAAAAGAAAATAACTGAACCCCTGGGGGCACGACTACTGGATCTGACTAGCCTGGCACTGCATCCATCGCGGAGAGCACTGAGTTGCTACTAGCCCTTTTCACATACCACTACTACTGGCTCAGATCAGCTGGGATGGAGGAGGAGATCATTTGGCCAGCTAACTAAATAAACACTTCACGACAGGAAGCAAAGCAGCTGCATCTGTAAGGTATTTAAATCCGTCATTGTCATCCTCAATCTTTTTATTTTGTTTGTAGACCAAATAAATTATTCTCGATTCTGAGTCATACCAGACCTCTCAGTCCTTTGTTTTTCAAATGGTGGGAACCGACAAAAGGGATCATGTTTATTTTGCCTTAGTATCACAGAATTTCTGCTTCAGAGTTGGAGTTCACTGCATCTCCACTGTGTGGGAAGCACTAACCTTTTGAATGTGGCACTTCTGAGAGGTAACACAGACTTTGATGGCAGATAAGGACCGCTTGGCCCACTTAGTCTGCCCATTTCCCTACCTAATGGATAAGCTGCAGATCCTAGTCAACCAACAGCCTATTTCTTCTAACCCTCTACTAGAACTGCCTTATGTCTGTCCCATGCATTCTTTTTTTTTTTTATACTCAAGTTTATTGACATCAAATGGGTACAAATACATTTATCATCATCAGGCTTCTCAATCACTCTAGTTCAGTTACAATTACTCTGTAGTACTATAATAATGTCCCATGCATTCTTGAATTCCCCCACTGTTTTTGACCCCACAGCCTCCTCAGGAAGGCTGTTCCATGCCTCCACCACCCTCTCTGTGAAAAAAAACTTCCTCACATTGCCCCTGAGCCATCCCCCTCTATCTTCAAATTGTGCCCCCTTGTTCTTGCACATCTCTTTTTCTGAAAGATGCTACCCTCTTGGACTTTGTTGATTCCCTTGAAATACTTGAAAGTTTCTACCATGCCCCCCTCTCCTTCCTTTCTTCAAGGGTATACATATTTAGCTCCTTTAATCTCTCTTCGTATGGCTTCTGCTGCAGACCCTGCACCATTTAGTTGCCCTCCTCTGGACTGCCTCCATCCTGTCTATGTCCTTGTGGAGATGGGGTCTTCAGAACTGCACGCAGTACTCCAGATGGGGACTCACCAACTATCTGTACAGAGGGATAACTTCCTGAATTCTACTGGTGATGCCTCTCCCTATACATCCCAGTATCCCCCCAGCCATCCCTACTGCCTTTTCACATTGTTTGCTAACCTTTAGGTCAACTGATATGATTACCAGGTCCCTTTCCATTTTTGTTGTTACTCTCTCCCCCCCCCCCCCAATTGTGTACTCTTCCCCTGCATTTTTTGTTTCCCAGGTGCATTACTTTGCACTTCTTTGCACTGGATCTAAGCTGCCATACTTCTGACCATTCCTCCAACCTTGCTAAGCCCCTTCTCATCCTTTCCACCCCTCCTTGTGTATCAACCCTGTTGCAGATCTTTGTGTTGTCTGCAAAGAAGCATACATTTCCTTCCAGTCCCTCTGCAATGTCACTTATAAAGACATTAAAAAGGACCGGACCCAGTAATGAACCTCATGGTACCCCACTAGTAACCCCCCTTTCTTCGGAGTGGACTCCGTTTACTATTACCCTCTGTGTCCTGTTGTCCAGCCAATGTTTTACCCAGGCTATCACCCTGGGACCCACTCCCAGGCTGGCTAATCTGTTTATTAATCTTTTGTGTGGGACTGTGTCAAATGCCTTGCTAAAGTCTAAGTAGGCCATATCCACAGCCCCTCCCTGGTCTACTACTTTGGTCACCCAGTCAAAGAAATCGATTAGATTCATCTGACATGACCTTCCTGCTGTGAATCCATGCTGCCTTGGGTCCTATGCCCCACTGGCCTCTAGGTACTCAATAATTATTTCCTTCAGAAGTGATTCCAGCATTTTCCCTACCACTGAGGTCAAACTGACAGGTCTGTAGTTTCTTGCCTCCTTCTTGCTCCCACTTTTGTGAAGGGGAATCACATCCGCCCTCCTTCAGTCCTCAGGTACCACACCATCCTCCCATGATTTGTTAAAAAGAATAGTCAATGCTGTCACTAGTTCTCCCCTTAGTTCTTTTAGAATTGTGGGGTGAATCCCGTTAGGCCCCATTGCTTTTTCCACCTTCAGTTTTAGGAGTTCTTTCAGGACCCGTTCTTCTGTGAAAGGACTGGGACTGACCCCCCTAACCAGAGTGCTTCTATTGATTGGATTAGGTACCTCCCCCTCCTCTTCTTTTGTGAATACTGAGCAGAAGTATTCCTTCAGTATTCTCTCTTTTTTCTCACTGTCCCCTTCTGCCCACCCACCTTCCCCTTTATTAAGCCTCACTATCCCTCCCTTTGTCTTTCTTCGCTCCCTAATGTACCTATAAAAGGTTTTATCCCCCTTCTTAACCGAGTTGGCTATCTTTTCCTTGGTTTGGACCTTTGCTATTCTTTTTTTTTTTTTTTTTTTCGTCTTTATCCCTCCTTACTGCCTCCGGTGCCCCCTCCTTCCGTCCGTTCGTGTCCTGCCCCGGGTCATCCTCGGGATCTGCCCCTAGAGTGCCCTACCTCCTTCTCCCTGCACATTGGGGTCTGTCCATTGGTGGTCCGGCGGGCTAAGGTGGCCTTCATCTAGGAGCTTGCGGAGGTATTTCCTAGTTTTCTCCCTTACGTCCCGCCCCTGGGGCGTCCGCTCTTGGACGTACGTCCAGTGGCAGCGTACTGACGCACGCTAGCCCTCACGCGCTTGCCAACGTCTCCCCTCCCCGACTCCGACAAGCGGAGCCGCCTTCATCCTCTCTTGGTCGGTGCTTCCACCGGCCGTGAGAGCGATGTAGACCACGGAAGTATTTCCGTGTTCCATAGGTTCCCACCCCTGAGGGAGGAGAGCATCCGTTGGGACGCTCAATCCTCCCTCCCCCTACCGACCCCCAGCGACCCGAGTCCGTTCCCAAACCCGGGTCGCCGGTGTAGCAGGTGTGGCGTCCAGCGCCTCAACCCTCAGCGCCACCGGGCCGGCTCGGGCCTTTGCTATTCTGACTGCCTTCCCCACTTCCTTCTGCAGTAAAATGGGGGACATCCCTTTTAGTAAGAGAGGACAGTTGAGAGGTATGATCTGAGTCTCCCTCATTTGTGTTCCCAGACCCACTGTCACAGACCCTCACCCTGCCTGTCCTGGCTGACTCCAAACAAGCTTCCTGTATAACTGAAGTGAACAGGCAAGAGTGGTGCTAGCTCCCCACCACTAAAACGGCACTGCCTCTTGTGTTCAAGAGAGCTTGGTGAGTGCTGGTGGAGGACTATGGATCAGTATAACTAGGATAGGCAGTGCCCTATGCTAGTTTTATGCTTCTTGGAGCTAGGTGGTATTTTTTTTTATATTTATTTTATTAAGTTTTTGTTGACCAAGAAAGGAGGGTTAGGCAACTCAGACTATTTTTAGACTCGTCCTGGGGTGGGTGGGCATATACCATATATGCAAAGTGACAGGCTGAGTCATGTTAAGATGTTTATCAATTAGCTTGAGTTGAGGGGCTCCACCCTCATATCCTCAGTGTCTGTTTCTAAATTTAACATGGGGGTGTATGGGGCAAAGCTGCCCAACTCAAATACATTGATAAAATGCATCAGAACGATACCACCTAACCCTAGTAGTACAACTAGCAGAGCATACCATTACACCATGTCATGTGTTACCCCTTATATCGTTGGTTGGCTCCTGATGATGTGAGAGATCTGTGTGGCTCTCTGAAAGCTTGTGTATTTTACCATCTTAGTACAAGATATGTTCATTTGCTGGTCCGCTGAAAGGCAAACTATCCAGCGACTCCAGTTTTCCAAGTACCAGTATGGCTGATATGCAGCGGTAAGGGGGAATGGCCAAGATGAAGGGACGTGGCCTAGATGAAGGTGGAGCCCCAGATTTTTCTTGTCTTGGTCTCCAGGTAACCTTAATCTGGCTCTGAACTGAGCTTGTTATCTGGTACCAGAGGGTGCTTACTAATACAAGTTCATGCAGCCTGTTACATACCACCAAGTCAGCATAAATCTAACTGAGAAATTAAGGAGAGTACCTGGTACTGAATTTCGGGAACAGCGGGGTAAAAAATGTACAAATTCCTCAGCCGGTCTTGCATCAATAAAAAAATTATAGTTTTCCATTCATAGTAATGCAAACTTTTGCTGGTATGAGGAGGGCGAACAGCAGATTGGGTTGCTTTATCTTATTTTTAAGTTCTGTGAATTCATGTACAAACTTTTGTTTATACAAATAAACAGCTGCATTCTATGTATGGTGTCTGTGTGTTATTTATGAAAATAATATTCATTTTCTTGAGTACTTTTTGTTAAATAATCATTTATTTACCCCCAGTGAATTGAGCCACAAACTGCCACGCTGGTACTTTCCTTGTGAGTGAGCCATGTGCAGCGATAATGTGATTTTAGAGTAGCCTGCTTGTTCTCAGATCCTAGCGCTTGTCAGCCTCATGCCTTTGTGAATTTGCCATTGTTGTTCTCAATGAGTTAATTACAATTTTACTGAAGCATGAGATCAAAAGTTTTATTGTTATGATCATGGAAGGCTATCGTATCTTCATTAATCAGAGCTTTCCAGCATTACTGCCCATCGCCTTCCCTCCCCTACCTCTATGCACTGCCGAGTGGCAGCTTCTGCGGCCCCTCTTGCCTCCCGCTGCAGCAAGCCAAGCTCACGCCCAGACTTGGGTCGCCTGCACAGCAACGCGATGCAGTGCCACTGGGCGATCAGGACAGCCCAGTTTATTTTTTTAATGCCCATTTACAGCACAGGACCCCTCACAGGGTTTATCTATCACCACAGTTTTATTACAACAATGTCCTTGTATGCATTTCTATGCTTTTAAATATTTTACAGCACAAGTAGCAAGGCATAATTCAAAAGAAATACCCACAATAGTTAAATATTACTCTAAATATGTCCTAATTATTATAAACTATAGTAAGTCCCAAATGTAGGAAAGAACCATGATTGACATAGTATAAAAACTAATACATTATGGACTTCCAGTGAGCGCACCGACTGAATGGATGCCTGATCCAGACACTCCTGCCTGCCGTGAATAGGAACGGCCACAATCAGAAAGATATCGGAATTATCTGGCCACGAAACCTGCAGCAATTACAGCTACGATGTTATCCAGGCATAAAAATAAGGAAAAATCAGGGGCACAGCAGTTAAAACAGCACAAAATGTTGTTGGACTTTGCCCAACAGGCCGCGGCCTACGCACCACCTATATCGCCGAAGCCGGGGACTGAAATAGAGGAGATGGAGGAACAAGACTACACAATAACCTCTAAACAATTATGTGACACTTTGCAAAAAATGAACACTACTTTGGAGAGATTGGAGGCTAAAGCTAACGAAGATCGAGAGAAAACAGAACTTACTGCGAAGAAAGTGGAACAAATTGAGAGGACTTTGAATGACTATACAACAACTACGAATGTGCATAATGCTGCTTTGCTAGACCTGCACAAGAGAGGGCTGTTACTGGAGGCAAGATTAGATGAGCTTGAAAACCAGAATAGAAGAAATAATATCCGAATTCACGGACTACCTGAGGGGACAGAAACTAGCCCAGTGCCACAATTTATGGAATCCTTTCTGTAAGAGATTCTGGGCTGGCCAACTAATAAGTCATTAAACATCATCTGTGCTCATCGCTCGCTGATACCTAAGACGCGGGACCCAAAAGCTAGACCCAGGTCCCTGATAATGGCATTCCTGGATTATCGCATAAAGGAGGAGATCCTGAGGATGGCATGGTCCAAACAGGAAATTGTTTTTGGGGACACTCGTTTATACTTCAAGCAGGACTACTCCCCCCAGTTACTAATTCAACGTAGAAAATGATTACCGATAGTGCGTCAAGTGCAACAAAAGGGGGTTAAAGCAGTTATTGAATACCCTGCAAGGCTAAAAGTGATTAATGAGAACAATGTAAAACGATTCACAGATATACAGGCTGCACAAAAGTTCCTGACCTCGATGGGGATACAGATTCCAGAAGGGGCAGCACAGCAGAGGGAGCGCTTGCTAGAAAGGGCCTGGCAACAAGGGGGAATGAAAAGAAAAGAGCTGCATGACCGCTCAGGGACTTCTGCTATGTGGGACTCACTGACAGTACGAGGAGAACTAAACATCGCAGGTCCTGCACAAGAAAGAGAACAGAATGAAGAACTGGGAGAGGCTTTGGAGCAAAGGATTTCGATAATGGAATTAGCGACCTGAGGGACAGAGAACATTGGGCAGATGCCCGGTTGTGAGTGAACACAAGGGAATGGCAAAATAATTGCTGCAGGGAGTTAAAGTAACACCCGCTGAAGCGGGTGGGGGGGGGATGGATCCGAAGGCAATAAATGAAATAAATGGGGGGGGGGAGGGTTTCTCACCCTTCCCTTTGCATATAAAAGGTGGGGAACAACAAGATCATTAGTAGATCCTAAAGCTGAGTATAACTGGAGCAATGAAGCTGTGGGAACCAGAATAAGATTTGGGGCGGGGCGTAACACCCTGAAGGTTACAGGGCAGCAAACGGATTTGACATCACAAAATGGTAAAGCACCTAACTGGAAGGTAGTGGGAGATAGGGTGGGGTAGGAATGGGGGGGAGGAAGGGTCCACAGAAGGGGAGGAAAATAGTTGTGGGACTGAAACTACAAGAGAATAACAAGAATTATGAATAGACATTGAAGGAATTAGATGGCATAGACAATAATCAAAGAGAAAACATAACAAGCAACAAGAGAGCCTGAGGTGCATTTAAGATTGAGAGGATGAAGAAGAGTTTGATGGGTACTTTATTACTTAGAACAGGGGACTATGGGGGGAAGGAAGAGGGACAAGCGGGGGGCCTCGAGAGAGAGGGATCAAAGGGGAAACAAAACTGGATCATTAAACTCATGGCAGGAGGGGGAGATAGGGGTTAAAAGGTCAACCAGGTACATCAGCTACGTTGGGGAAGGGACCTTCCCATGACAGGGGAGTTCCTTCTCATACTAGGGCTCGATATATAGCTCACAAAGTGCCTGGATCACATGGTGAAGGTGCTTAAGACCTGCCCTTCTGGTTATGGGGCTGTTAGTGGCCCAGCTCGGCGGAACGCCCACAGTGTTGAGGTCATCTAGCCACGCCTCTAACATCAGGGGATTGTAGAGGGCGGCTAAGAGGGCAAATACATCTTGAAGTCAAGGAGGTTGATCAAGGAGTTAAAAGTTACTGGTTTAGAGTTGAATTATAATAATTTGTTGATTTAATGGTTCTATGTTATATGTTAGAAACAATGCATAGATTGAATACAAATTATACTTTGAAAGTGTGTCCCCATCCCAGGAAGTATATTAGTAGGCCGTACCTAACACAAGGGAATGAAAATGGCTGACTTAAAGATAGTTTCCCTAAATGTGAGGGGTACTAGCAACCCGGTGAAACGGGCTAAAATATTACAAGACTTAAAAAGACGAGGAGCCACAATATCCTTCCTCCAGGAAACACATCTGACGGCCCAAAAGCATTTGAAATTGAGAAGGACATGGGTAGGAAGTGTATATGCTTCACACTATAACGACAACCCACACCGTAGGGGAGTCGCAATCCTGATAAAAAGAGATGTCCCACTAAAAATGTTAAAGGTTAGAACAGATACCGAAAGAAGATTTGTCCAGATACAAGGAAACTATAGAGGTCAAGACTGCACCCTAGTAAATGTATATGCACCAAACGAAGAAGTTCCATGGTTGGCATTTCTAGAAACAGTAATAAAAGAAGCAGCTATGGATGGACAAAGTATGGCAATCATTGGAGGAGACTTCAATGAAGTCATTAATCCAGCAGTAGACAGATCTGGGAAAACCTCAGGAAGGATAACAAGAACTGGGAAATTAGTCTGTAGATTGGGCCAAGAATTAGGGCTGACAGAGTGTTGGAAGTTCTTGCACCCTAGGGAGCGAGACCATACTTATTACTCCCCTAGACATAGGGCCTATTCTAGGATAGATTTTTTCCTAATTTCCACAAATTGGGTGCATGAAATAGAACGCTGCTGCATAGGATCAATAGTGATCTCTGACCATGCCCCCGTCTCCCTTTATGTTTCGATGGCCCCAACAGTGACACAATCTAGCTGGAGACTCAATGTGAGCCTCCTTACCAGAGAAGATTTTAAAGAGTTAATAAAGAAAAAATACAGCAATTTGAGCTAGAAAACCCGAAAGGGGACACGAAGGAGGGAATGAGATGGGATGCCCTTAAATGCAGTCTCAGGGGGAGATAATAAAATACGCCTCTAAAGTCAAAAGAGAGAGAATGCAGCAGAGGGTACTGCTGGAACAAAAAATCTATCAGTTCGAATCTACCCACCAGGTGAACCACAAGACCCTATAGTTAAACAAGAACTAGATAAAGCCAAACATGAGTTAAACAAGATATTAGACATCTAAATTGAAGGGCAACTACGGTATTCTAGACAGAAATACTGTGAACATGGTTAACAGAGCCGGGAGACTTTTAGCATGGCAACTTAGACAGGAAAGGGCAAGCACAGCAGTGATTCGTTTGCAGGGGAAAGACAATGAACAAACTACTACTTCCCCAGCGGAAATAGTGCAGAGGTTTGAAAAATATTATGCAAACTTATATAGGGCGGATAATTTTCCAGGACACAAGGAGGCAGTAGAAACCTTTTTGAATGGCCTTAAAATACCTACATTGCCAGAAGCGATGAGGAAGGAGCTGAACACCCCAATCACTACCCAAGAAATCATGAACAAAATAAAAAAGCTAAAGAACTGTAAGGCACCAGGGCTAGATGGATTTGGAGCCGAGTTTTATAAAGAATTTAAGACCCAGATGGTGGGCCTCCTATTAGCGGCCTGCAATGAGATACTGATAGAGGGGGACCCGGTGCTACCATCATGGAATCTGGCCCAGATTTCAGTATTTCCAAAACCAGGTAAAAACCCAGAGTTATGTAGTTCATATCGCCCCATATCTTTGTTGCTAGTGGATTTAAAAATTTTTACAGGCATTTTGGCAGATAGATTGCAAAGCTGCATCTCCAGTCTGGTCTACTCAGACCAGACAGGATTTATCTCTGGAAGATATTTACAAGATAACATACGGCGTCTCTTGAATATATTCACAGCCCAAAGAAGTTCGATGGCCCTACAGTTAGCAATCAGCATGGATGCGGAGAAGGCCTTTGACAGGGTGGATTGGCACTTTATGTCATCCACCCTGTCAAGGTTTGGGCTGGGAGAACAGTTTGTTTCGGCCATTGCCACACTGTACTATAAGCCCGAAGCCAGATTCAGGGTGAACGGTATGCTTTTGAACCATCTACCTCTTATGAGAGGCACTAGGCAGGGGTGCCCCCTATCACCATTATTATTTGCCTTAACTTTGGAGCCGATGGTAATCTGGATATGGGACAACTCACATATTAAGGGCATTTGGGCAGGGGAAGTGGAACACAAAGCAGCGCTTTACGCAAACGATTCTCTTTTCTTTTTAAGAGAGCCACAGGACTCCTTACCTCATCTGTTAAATGCGTTGGAAAAATGTGGCTCCCTGGCAGGCTATAAAATTAACTTAACTAAATCGGAGGGGGTGGTGGTGAGTGGTACCCTTAATAAGCAGTTACGAGAAATGTTCCCGTTCACCTGGGCCAAAAAAAACACATTTAAACACCTAGGAATACAAGTGTCTGTGGATACATCTAAACTGTATTGCAACAATTTTCTAAAGTTGCTCCAGACCCTTAGATCCGACTTTGCCAGATGGAAACTCCTACCTCACTCCCTGTATGGTAAAATACAGATCATTAAAATGAATGTATTACCCAGGTTATTATTTTTATTTCAGACACTTCCTATCCAAATACCATCCCAGTTCTGGACCCAAATTGCAAAAGAAATATCTAAATTTATATGCGGGGGGGGGGGGCATGACCAAGGATAGCTCTGGGTACTTTGATGAAGCCAAGGGAGAAAGGAGGCTTAGGCCTACCACACATGTATCATTATTACCTGGACGCACAGGGGGCTCAGCTAATCACGCAGGCTAAACAACGGGCTGGATCGGGGTGGTACTGTATTGAAAATTAATCAGTTCCTAGCAGTAAAATATGGACTTACCCAACCTGCTGAATTGACCCACATAATTGGTGGCTAATCTCTAACCCTTGGGTAAAACAATCCGTATATGTTCTTCTTAAACTTAGGAAAAAAACAAATACCCCGAATACTTTGAGTCCCTTGTCTTTGATCAGACACACGTCCAACTTTATGCCCCCAATGTTAGATCAAGGATATGTCTACTGGGAACAAAAGGGTCTTACTACTTTCAAACAATTAGTAGAGGGAGGCCTATGCTTGCCATACACCACGCTGAAGGAACGTTTTTCCTTACGTAAGGAAGATTTTTATAGATATCTTCAGATTCAACACTTTATTAATTCTGGAGATAATCTTCAAAAAATCAATAGAGAGCTGATCCCCCTGGAGCAATTTTGGTGGGACTCCAGAAGAATTAAAGATAAGTTGCTTTACCTCTCCATCCTGTACAAGATACTTATGGAAAAAGGGAAACTCCTGGGTTAGAAGATATCAGAAAGAGGTGGGAGATGGAATTACAAGGGACAATAGAGAAGGGAGACTGGGAGCATCGCTTACAGAGAGGATGGCAGTTAACTTCAGCCATAACATGGCGAGAATTTAATTGGAAAATCTTAACCCGCTACTTTCGTACCCCAATGATTACCAAACACTTTAATCCTCAAGCATCCGCGGCATGTTGGCGGGTATGTGGGGAGACACAGAGTACTCATTACCATATTTTCTGGGGATGTGTAAAAATACAGAGATTTTGGTCTCAAGTCCAGGGAGTTATGATCCAAATGGGAGGAGTGATAATACCACACACGTTTCAAGACCTAGTCCAAGGAATGCCAACCCTCTCCTCACAAAAAAGGAGAAAGGTGGAGTTGCTTCAGATACTGTGTCTTGCCGCACTAAAATGCATCACAACCAAATGGTTACAGCAAGAACCTCCAACTCTCCAGTTATGGATCTCTAAAGTGGAGGAAATGGAAAGATTACAAAACATAACATACACTATCCAGCTAAGAAAAGATAGATTCCTAGAAATCTGGAGACCTTGGTATTGCTGGAAAGAGTGCTTAGATGAAGGGGGGAGGAAAGGAGACAGGAGCATAAGAAGGGAGGAGGGTATGGGAAGTGCAGAGGAGAGTTAAAAGAAAGGAAAGGAAACAAAATAAGAAGAGAGAGGTGATTAACTGGAGGATAATGGCTTATGAAGATAGATGGATAGATAGATGGAAGTAAGCTGTTGGTTAACTAGGATCTGCAGCTTATCTGTTAGGTAGGAAAATGGGCAGACTAGGTGGGCCAAGCGGTCCTTATCTGCCGTCAAATTCTATGTTTCTATGTTTCTATAGGAGAGTTTGTGGGGGAAACAGGGATAGAGACACACATATAAAGATATATATATATATATATATGTACCAGTATCGGTATGTATAGAAAAACACTTTTAATATAAAATTGTATTATCAATTACAGTGCATTGATATGAAGTAAAAGAGTTGATTTTTTTTCTTTTTTTCTTCTCTTTTTAAGGGGAGGGAAAGGGGGAAAAAAGATAGGGTATTCTTTGTGATCAGAAGGGTTAAATAAAAATATTCACATATTAATGAGAAAATCAGTGGATTGAGAAAGTAAAATTCCCATGAGAGAAGTGACAATATCAAGAGGAGGAATTGAAATGGATTTGAACACTAGACTGGGACATCCTCATAGGCTACATTATGAAAAACTGAAACTACCAACTAAAAGCCTTGGGCATAATAACGTGAACCCATAAATGGACTCTACTGCTGGAACTGAGAACTGATTAGTTTATATAAAATAGAAGAGACAGAATGATAGATGATGATAAGAAAAGAGTAGGGAATGAATAAGAATGGATTGGATTCAATGTATACATGTCTTTAAAAGATGTCTATTGGAACTGAATGTAAAAATGAGATGGACATGAATAATACATCAGAAGTTAAAAAAAAAACTAAGACATTATGAATTGCTATACAAAAAATAAGAAAACAGTCTAGTCTTTGTTCTACACTGCCTGCCAAATGGTTCCCCTTCTTAGTGCAACTGCATGCCAGCACTACAGAGAGGGGAAGTGCTAGGACAAACAGACGTCTTTCTTCCTTCCTTCCTTCCTCCCTCTCTTTCTTTCAAATCTAGATTTAGTAGTTGCCGTATTGGTCCTTGTAAGAATAGATCCAGAAGCAAATGATTTGATACCTTTTAATGGACCAACATAGATGTAACAACAAGAACAAAGTGCTCTAGCTTTCGGACTGGTTGGTCCGAAAGCTAGACACTTATTTTCTTGTTACATCTATGTTGGTCCATTAAAAGGTATCAAATCATTTGCTTCTGGATCTCTTTCTTTCATAATCACAGCAATACAGTATTGGGTTTCCACTGCTGCTGCAGGGGCCCTGACAGAAACAAGTGTGTGTGGGACAACCACACAAGAGAGAATAAAGCAAAGTAAATATTATTTTCTTTGGGGAAAAAACTATTAGAAGTATGTGACGTTACTACTCTGCTATCATCACGCTCTACAACACAACCAAAACTTGCCTGACACAAATTGAGAGCAAACCTTTGGCATTATACAATGGCAAGAAAAAATGGTCTGGGACTGGACCCATGATGTTATCGCAGTACAACATCACGGGTCTAGTCCCAGCACAGAAACAAATGTATCTAGTCTTAACAGGATTACTCCACGCATCCCTTTGTACTGATCCCCGGTCAGAAACCCACTCTACTGATTCCTGGTCCCAAGCCGCCTTCAGCGTCCCCAGCTCCTTCACTATTAAATACAAGTGAAAACCTCCCTCCTAGCAAGTCTCACACTTCTCTTTTCCACAGCACTCAAAGATAAAATCTTTACAGCCCCTTTTCTTCCCCAAACCCAGCAACTTCAGTGGATCGCAGAGACCGTAACTGCTGGTCGCGTTATTCACAGAAGCCGCTCGGTTCGTGATAAAAAAAAAAAATGCTGTTCAACCACAAGAGCTACACAAAGCAGCTGACTGTAAAAAATATTTCAGATGACTGACAGCAACACAAATAAAATGTTTTGCTGCTGATAATGGATTCAAACATCAGCTCCATGTTCCATGTGACTGTGCACTCCACGCAAGCATGCCCTTGGCTTTCGTCACAGTCATTCCTACTACCTCTTTCCTGACTCAAAATAAAAAACAAAGTCAAACATATTTTAACAGTCCCAGTGTAGGTGGGGCTGAAGCAACCAGCACCTTTTTATTAGTTTACATTGATCGCAGTTGTGATCGGCATAACACAAAAAGGCACATGAGATGACTCACTCGTTATTGTTCAGCAAACCACGTTTCTCCTACTCCCGATCAACTTCACAGCTGTCACCCTTGAAACTTTACAAAGCATTGGTCACAAACTAGAACACCTGTCCCTGCGAACAGGAAAAGGAAAGTGTGTGTGTCTGTGTGCATGGGGGGAGGGGGGAGGAGAAAGTGGCATTTGCACATACACAGCCATTTATTTACCAGCAGCACCACCTACTGGCCAAAACAGAACTACTTTTTTCCTTGGTATATCTCCACATTAATAAATAGTGTGAAAATCTATTTAAAAATGCTTTTTTATCATATCTGTGTTTTTTCCATATAAGCGAGCCATTGTATAATTTATTTATTTGTTTATTTGTGAAATCAGTTTACAACCTTTGAGCCAGAGGCTCGTTTCCAAAGGTACCTTGTCACATTAAAGACATACACAGAGTTTTAGGTTACATAGCACAGGTTTGCTAAAAATAGGCGTTCATCAGAGGCGCCACGTCACACTGAGGTCAGACAAAATACATTTAGGTTACAGGGTACAAGTAATTGAGACAGGTGTTACACAAGTTGGTATCAAAAATTGAGCAATCTAATTGGCATACCATAAAACAGCAGGCACTGGCCAGGTTAGACATAAATGGAATTGTACTGGGAAGAGTGATGAGGGTGGGCTGGGTGGAGAGCAGCCGTGGGCGTTGTCATGAGAAGTCGAGGTGGAGGCTGCCTTCAGAGGCAGGAGCAGCTACGAGTGTTGATGAGTTGGTTTCGAAGGGTGGTTTTGAACTTGGAGATGGTGGTGGCATTGGTGATGGGGGCAGGGACAGAGTTAAACCAGGATGGGGCTCTGTAGCAGAAGGACCTCTGGCCAAGGCTGGTTCTTGATCTGGGGACCATTAGAGTGGTCTTGTTGGCTGACCATGTTGCAATAGTGGGTGGGATCCGGTGGATGGATGCCGTCACCCCAGGAGGGGAGAGCCCGAGTAGGGTTTTTTTTTGTGAGGAGGCAGGTTTGATATCGGAGCCGTTCATCCAGGGTAAGGAGTTTAGCCTCGTCATACCGCTGACAGGTGTGTGTGAGCCTGGGGGCACCAGTAATCAGTCAGCAGGCTTTATTCAGGGTTAAGTGAATTTTTTTGAGTGCAGTCGTGTCGGCAGCACCATAGACTGGTAGGCCATAGTCTACAAGGGACAATACGGAAGACGAACAGCGAGCCGGAGCGCATTTGGGGAAGGCAGGTTCTATACAAAGAGGATGCCAAGCCGTGTGTTAGTGGCGGATGTTAGGGCATCAATGTGGTCATGGAATGTGAGGGCTGAGTCAAGGTAACCCCAAGGTATTTGTAGGAGCAGACTTGTTCCAGTGGCTGTTTGGTACTAGGGAAGGATATGGAGTGGGTGGTTGCTAGCTTTGTTTTGGGGTGGGAAAAGATCATAGCTTTGTTTTTTAAGATTAATGACGAGTCTGCGCCCTTAAACCAGGCTTCGCATCATTGAAAGACTGCTGTAGGGTGTCCTGAAGGGAGACGGATTATGGTGGGTGGTAAAATGACAGCATCATCTGCATACAGAAGAATTTTGCCAGGGCATGCACTAGGCAGGGTGTTCAGATAGAGTGAGAAGAGAAGGAGGCCCAGGATGGAGCCTTGGGGGACCCCAGAGTGTATGGGACGGGTATCAGAGAGTATCCCATTGATTTTAACACACTGTGATCGAGCGGCTAGATAGCTCGTGCACCATGCTAGGGGGCCAGCCGAGAGACCAGTGCGGCAGAGAGCATTCAGCAGAAGAGGGTGGGAGATGGTGTTGAAAGCCTTTGAGAGGTCGATGAACACTGCGCCAGCTAGGGAGCTGGTATCCAGGGAGGAGTGTAGAAAGTTGGAGAATTCAATTAGTGCAGTGCTGGTACTGTGACCAGCACAGAAGCCATGTTGCTCTGGGCATAAGATGTTATGCTTAGCCAGATATTCAGTGATTTGAATGGCCACCACTTTTTCCAGGGCTTTGGGGGGGGGGATGGTGATTGGCCGGTAGTTGTTGGCCGACGACCTGTCGCCCCCTTTATGAATGGGCGTGATTATGGCTGTTTTCCAAGCAGGGAAATGTCCCAGGCAGAGCGATCAGTTAATTAGGGCTGGTGAGTGGGCAAGGACTTCATCTAGCACCTGCCTGAGGATACTGGGGTCCAGTGAGTCACTGCCGGGACTGTTGCTATTCAAAGCTTTGATTAGGATGGGTCTGGCTTCCCGGGCAGAAGCCTTGCGCAGGTGGAAGCTGGGATGGTGGAGGACAGGGGGAGGTTGGTTGGGGGGAAGGTCAAAGAAATTACTAGGGAGGACTGAGCTAAGGTCAGTGAAAGTGGTGTTGAGCCAGTTAGCTATGATGGCAGGATCGGTGGAGGTAGTGCAATCACTAGTGAGCTGGGATGGGGCAGGGGAGCGTGATTTTCCATTTAGCTGTTTAATATTATCTCAGAAAGTCCGGGCCGAACCCCAGGAGGAGGTAAGGGTGGCCTGGTAATGGTCGGCCTTGGCTTTCCGGATGGCCCAAGAGCACTTATTCCGAGCTGCATTGTAAGCCTGCCTATCAGACAGCCGACCCGTTTCAGTGGCAAGGTGCCAGAGGTTATCCCGATTTCTTAGCAATTGTAGAAGGGCAGGGCTAACCCAGGGTGCATTCTGCTTTTTGGATTGGATTTTGGTGAAGGATGCAAAGAGATCACAGGCCATGTTGAAGGTGTGTGAGAAGAAGGCGAGGCAGTGTCAATATCGGATGCACGATGAATGGGGACCAGTTTATCTGGGTGAGGAATTGTTTAGTTTTGCAGCCCACCAGGGCGGAGGCGCCTATGGAGGGTGGTCTGGGCTTTGGGTTTGGGATTGGGGACTGCCCAATGAAACAGGATAGGGGAGTGGTCACTTAGGGAATCTGGTAGGACCTGGATGTTTTGGATTTTTTGGGGTCGGTTAGTGATAATTACATCCAGAAGGGTGCTGGTTCCTCTCTTTGGGTTTATTCTAGTGGGCTGGGTGATGAGTTGCGTCAGGTCTTGGGCGGCAAATGAGTCTCGGATCGTGGAAGAGGAGGTGCTGAGCCAACTTACGTTAAGGTCCCAACTAGGATTTGTTCCGCCTTATGGTGGAGGGAGGCCAGATAGTCAGTTAAAGATACCAGGGCCGGGTGCTGGTTCTTTGGGGGAACGTAGGCAGTGGTGAGATAGAGAAGGCCCCTAGAAGGGTCCGGGGTGAGTCTGAGGGTAAGAGCCTGGGCCCCATTTACAAGGGCAGGGGTGGGGAGCGCGTGTCCAAATATTGTGTCCCTAGTGTAGATTGCACAGCCTCCCCCTCGTTTGCCTACTCGGTCCTCCCGGTATAAGGTATAGCCTGGGAGGGAGACAAATGAGTCAGGGGTGGATTTGGACAGACAGGTTTCAACCAGGGCTATGATGTCTGGTTGATGAGCCATGGCCCAGCACTAGAGGGCGTCAAATTTTTTCAGCAGGCTGCATATGTTCATGGAGGCTATTTAGAGACCAGTGGGCCAAGTAGTGCACTCCAGGGTGTGTGTTGTGCTGGGATAATGTCACTTCTGGGTTCACTGGACGCACTCGGCCTGCGGCCTCGTGCCCAACCACCCCAGGCATGATGTTATCCCAGCACAACACACACCCTGTCGTGCATTATTGCTTAATTAACAAATGCTTGTTTCCTATAGCTGTTAAATCTATTGTTAGTACATTACTAGCTATTATTCTTTCTATTCTAAGAGCCGCTGGTATCTCACTGTGCCATTCTGTATGAGTAGGAACAGAATCATCTAACCAATGCCTAGGAATGATTTTCTTCGCCACTCTTGAAATCAACGATATATGATACTTTTGTGACGTAAGAAGTTGCCCATCAAAGTGGCCTATTATGAAAATATGTGGGGTAAAAGCATTCTCCAAACTCAACGGTGAGTCAAGCTTGCCTTGTATTTGTTCCCACAAAGGTCTGCCCTTTAGGCAACCCAAAGGATATGATGCAGTGTACCCTCCTGTTTTCTGCATCTTGTGTACAAGTTATTGTTAGTTCTCTTCATTTTATACAGTTTGTGCGGGGTGAAATATAAATTATGTAGGATTTTGTATTGCATGATTTAGATGTATTTATACAAATTAGTCCATATCTTTTCCCAATCCCCAGCATTACTAGTTTCAGGGAGTGCTTGCATCCAATAATGTCCTATTTCTGCTCCTTTGGGATAACATTTCACTGCGATAGCAGCGTAAAGTTCCGAGATAGCACTAGGACTATTAGCTAGGCCTACTAACTCGGTCCTGACATCACTGTAATTACTATTCCATGATGTGGGGCTTAGACGTTGCACAATGGAACGTGTTAACTGCAGGCATCGGAAGGCTGTCCCAACTTCTTTTCCAGGGTTATTTTTAAAAGTAAGGTATGGCATGAGCCCTCCATCTCACACTGTGTGGGAGGCTGCTGGAACATTTCAGTCTTTCCATGGTTTTGTGGTTATCGCCCAGCTGTTTATTAAAAAAAATTGGATTATGAAGTACGGGTTGCCCCACATCTCTTTGAGGGGTTATTTGGAGAATTCGGCACAGCTGCTTGATGCACCTTCATGGATATTTCAATAGGGATATCCTTGAGCACTTTTGGTAATTTTCTTACTGGGCAGTGTAGTAATGCTTCAGGGCCTATACCTTCCATAACTCTGTCTCTATTTTCAGCCATGGGGTAGTAACCTTCGGACTGGATATCCACATTGGGGTTGTACCATTTTAGATATTTACCAACATGGCCTGAAAAAAAGTAATGCAAGAAGTTGGGAAGCGTCAGCCCTCCTGAAATCTTAGGATTTGAATGTTTCGAATACGCCCTCCTCACTGCCTTCCCTGCCCAAATAAATTCTGTAATCAAGGGATGAAGCCCTCTAAAACAAGACATTGTCAGCATGACGTTCAGTATCAATACGGGATACAATCTACGAGGCAGTACATACATTTTTAAGGATTAAGGGCAGCTCTGTCCATCATTCTAGGGCTTGTTTTATTACTCTAAGAAGCTGAGCTAAATTTAACCTTCTCGTTGATAGTAGATCCCTGGTTATTTCTATACCTAGGCACCTAGGTACCTAAGCTGACTAGGGGACTACTGCAGCCCCAGTTCCATGACATCCAACTTTTGGAGACTTGCATTAAGTGGCATTACTGCTGTTTTATTTATATTAAGTTTGTAAGCAGATTTGTCACCAAACTCCTTGATTACTCATAGTACTGCAGGCAGATGTCCGAACCTCTGTAATACGCAGAAGAATGTCATCTGTGTAACGTAAGGATTTATATTCGGACAAGCCCACTGAGACACCCACAATGTTTCACAATTCCCTGACCTTGCAAGCCAATGGTTCTAGAAACAAATTAAATAGAAGGGGAGAGAGTGGACATCTCTGCCTGATTCCTATCTGTAGGCTAATTTCCTGGAAGGATACCACATTACAGTATATTTTTGCAGTGGGTTTGGTGTACAGTACCTTTATCCACTGTACAAACCCTTCTAGTATCCCACACTGCTTAAGAACATTAAAAAGATATGGATATGAGGCCCTATCGAAAGCTTTTTTTTGTTTCAGGAAGACAAGCACCATAGGAACCCCCTGGCTCCCTGGACGCATAAATAAGTTGGTCCAGTTTTCTCAAGTGGTCCGTGGAGTTTCTACCCTTCATGAAACATATTTGTTCAGAAGTATTCAAAGAGTCCCACACCGTGTCTAACCTTGCAGCCATGACTTTCGCCAATATCTTGGCGTTCGAGATTTATTAGAGAAATTGGCCTATAGCTGCCGACTTGCTGATCATCCTTCTCCAGTTTCAAAATCCGTGTTACCATGACCTGCGTAAATGAGAGCTCTGTGAGACCTCCATTATATATATATATATATATAGGCATATACTTCAGCTAGATGTGGGCTAAATACTTGGGCAACTGTTTTACTGAAATCTGGGGTGAACCCGTCCGGCCCTGGTGCTCGGTTCAGTCTGAAGCCTTTGACTGCAGCAGCAATTTCTGCAGATGTTATCTGGCAACTAAGTAGCTCCTGCTGTTCCGGGGTAAGTTGGGAAGGGTAACACCTGCCAGGAAGGCTGCTATTTTATTGTCCAGATCCAGCAGATCCTCAGCACTGTAGATATCCTGGTAGAAGTTTTTGATCTCCTCAGCAGTTCCTCTCACACTAGTAGCCAGTGCACTCTGTGTCCCACTATGAACCCCTATTATGATCCTGGCTGCCTCTTGCTTGCAAAGGTGTAGGGTTAGCACCATTTAAAAGAATGTCCAAGATTATAAAGTGGGCTTTTTTAATGTCACAGCCCATTACGAGACCCAGGCGAAAGTCTTTTTAGCTGTTAACTACATTTTTAAAGTTTTCCTGTTCTGAAGGGAAGGGATTGTAAATTCATCCAAACAGACGGCTAGCCGATCCCTTCCACTTCCCTGTTTGTCAGCCCTGCCCCAATGCTCAGACATTTTGTGACACCTAACTGGGAAGAGTGTGGGGGCGCGCC
Source organism: Neoceratodus forsteri (assembly GCA_016271365.2). NCBI lineage: Eukaryota > Metazoa > Chordata > Ceratodontiformes > Ceratodontidae > Neoceratodus > Neoceratodus forsteri. The sequence continues at coordinate 1,096,723,006 of CM028134.1, read as the reverse complement.
CCACTGAAGTCTATGGGGCCAATTTTGAAAACAGCTTTATGCATTTATAAGCAATCTTTGATATAAATGAAGGCCAGCATTTAATTAATAGGGGTCCTCTTAACTAAACGCTGGCTTTCATTTATATCAATCATTGCTTAAAAATACATAAAGCTCTTTTCAAAATTGGCCCCATAGACTTCAATGGGGGTGCACCCCTACGCTCTCCCTAGTTAGACGTCACAAAATGTCTGATCGTGGGGGTGGGGCTCACAGACAGGGAAGTGGAGGGGACTGACTGGCTGGCTGTTCAGCTGTATTTATGATCCCTTTCCATCAGAATAAGAAAACTTTAAAACATTTGATAATAGCTAAAATGACTTTCGCCAGAATCTGGTAATTGGTTATGACATTAACAAAGCCTACTTTGAATGTACTTTGTAATCTTGGACATTCTCTCTAACATACATTTCGTAGGTAATACAAAGCTTAATAGACTTTCGTCCATTATGTTTGCTATGTAGATAAGATCTATAGTACCCGTCACTTTACTTAAGAATGTTTGTCCAATTCAGTTTTAAAGGCTATCATAGTTTGACTACCTACTACTGTCAGTGGCAGTGAATTCCAAATAGGGACCACTCACCCAGTCTCCTTGCTCTACATAGGAGGCTTTGGTCCTAAATATAGCCCTCTCTGTCCTGCCTCTCTTACAAGGTCATATTTATATCTTATTTATTTATTTATTCATTCATTCTCAGGTTACAATACCTTTAAGCACATAACAGCTCTTTTACAAAGATTTCACATCAGTGGGAAGGGTGTAAGACATACAACGGATGGTATTACATAAACTTTTGACAAGAAAGGATTTAAAATGACAATATGACATTAACATTGCAACTAAAGTTAAAACTAATGAATTGGTAGGAAATCAAAATTAGCCTAATAAAAGGAGGCAGCCCAAGGTGCTTTGTCAAATAGGTATAGGTAGATTTGGGTGAACAAAAGTTAAAGTAAGTGAAGATGTACAGTGGAAAGAAGGTGGGGGGGTGAGAAGGGTGAGGTGAAAGAAGGATCGGGGAAGGAGGCAGAAAATAGGGCCAAGCGGTCAGGGTGAAAGTGGTCATTCACAGAGATAGGGGGAGAAGTAGGTACACAAGGATGCGTCAGTACTGCTGAGGTAGTGCCATGTCTGTTGAAACAGTGACGGGAACTGTTAGCTGTAAGATGCTGATGAAGAGTGACTTTAAATGGTCCCAATTTTGGTAAAGAAGAGATATCTCTGGGCAGCGCATTGAACCACAGTGGTGCTCAGTATGCAGACAATCATTGTTCTTGTGTAGTCCAAGAATATCGGAGAATATTAAATTGGATTAACTTATTCTTCCTTAGCAGCAGGTCTGTGTCATTTTTCTATTTTTCTAATTTTCTTCACGGTATCTTTCAAATCCTGTTTTCGCTCCCGTTTTCTCTTAGTTGCAAGCCTGTACAGTTGTCCCCTGATGTGGCATTTAGTTGCTGCCCAACCTGTGTCCGCATTAGCTACTGACCCCATATGATTACTCAGTGACCGTTCTAGAAACATTTGAAGCTTTCAGTAATCTTTTTCTCTTTTAATAGTTAGTTATTAAGCCTCCACACCTTATTATACTCAGAAGCCCCCGCAGACTGGTGGTATGCATAGACCGGGTTGTGATCTGACAGGACCCTGCTTTCTCTCTCGCAACTATAAAGACTTTGCAACCACTCACTTGTAGGTAAAAAGTAGTCAAGTCTGGCTTCCATTTGATGTGCAGCTGAGAGAAAAGTATATTCCCAGGCCTAGAGGTACAGGGTTCTCCACAGGTCAGTAAAACCCAAGTGATCCTGCATATTACAGTAGCTTCTTTGCCCCATGATAATTTCGTATTTGTTTATTTAGAAGTTTTACCAGGAAAAGCATACTGAGCAGTGTTGCTAGTTTCCAGATGCGTCCTGGGGGTACCGGGGGGGGCAGAGCAAACAACAAAATACATCAAGCAATAATATACATGTTAATGAAATACAGGGTACAACCACAGCAATAATCTGACAATTTAAAAAAATACAGAAAACAAGGGTTGCAAGTGTGATGCGAGGGGGAATTCAGTGACTGTCAGGAGGGAGAGAGGGGCTAGAGGAGTGGAGACAGCTGCAGGAGGGGGAGGTGAAGCTATGAAGGAGACAGAGGTGAGGGTATGGTGGAAAAAGGCGTCTCTGATGCCAGGGGGAAGGGAATTCCAAATCTTGGGAAAGCAGTGGGAAAAGGCAGCTTGACCAACCCCGTCTCTGAGCCCCTGTCCTTATCCTTACCTGTTTCCTGCACTAAACTCCAGTCTCCTCCCAACAGCAAGGGGGTATCCACAGATCTTTCCATTATTTATTTATTTATTTATTTATTTATTTATGTCTTTGATTACCGGGTAGGTGCACTGATCCGAGGGACCATTTTCAGGCACAATCCGGGCCATAAAAGATGGCAGAGCAAAGCAACAGTTTTAAATCACAAGGCTCAAGAATAGTACGAAATTAAACATAGGTCAAAAACATTTACATACAGAGATAATAAATACAGGAATATTGGTATCAGGGTACATATGTCAGGACATAAGAAGGTACAACAAACCTAACCTTACCCCCCTAATTTGATGCACTTTTGAAAGTCCCAGCGAGACTAGGAGAGAGGGAGACCAAGGAGATTAGGAACAACTTGGGTAAAGTAGATAAGAAAACTCCCCGCAGGAATCAGGTTAGTGCGGGGTTAGAGTTGCTGGGTATGAGAGGGGGGCTACCCCAATAGGCAGGAGCAATGCGCCCCATCCTCAAGCCAAGTTCTGAAGAGGGATTTGAAGGCTGAATGGGTATTAGATGAGTGTAGAGGAGCAGGGATTATAGTCATCAGCTCCATAAAGAAGGGAAGTGATTCATTGTTTGGGCCATATATATTACCCAAAGTAATCCTAGTGTTAAAATGCATCCCCTGGATAAAAATATATCTCCCGTCAAGGTCTTTGACTTCCTTCTCTAATTGGAACCAAATATTCCGAGCTATTACAATGATGACATCTCTCTTGTTAGAGTCCCTTCCAGGTGCAAATGACTCCCTACCCACCCGTGTCGGAAAAGGTAGGTCTTGTCAGATGGTATCAGCGTCTCCTGCAAGAAACATATACCTGCATTTAAATGCTTAAGATAACGTAACACTTGGTGACATTCAGGAGCGCCCTGCACACCCTTTATGTTCCATGTAACTTATCTAATAGGAGATCCCATTTTAACCTTTTGTTATTATATCTATAGCTTTGCTTACCATTGTATCACAGCGTCTCCTATGACACAGTATGGCAGTGTATTCATTTTCATACGAGACTTGCCATCTTTTATGTTCCCCCTCTCACTCCCACATACTGTTTCTCAAGATCCCACATACACTTAAACTCATAACATTGAAACATAACCATGAACTGTATCAGTAATCTCTGTCTACACAGCTTGATATTGAGGACCTCTAGTAGAGGTATAAAAACTCTCCAGAGAGGTAGCTTAATATCTTGTATATTGCTCCAATATCTTTGGAGCACTACCTCCTCACTCCTTTACCTATCTGGTCTGCCTCAGTGATTTTCTTCCACAGTGCAGAGAGGGGTCCAGCTGCACTGTGAGTAACTGGTCCTAACAATAAACTTGAAAATTGGCCATTCCTAATGAAGCACAACACAACCTCCTATGCAGCCAACAGCATGATTTCTGTAAGTCTCATAGCACTTTTACAACCCTTGCCCTGTTCACCGACCACATCCTCTCCAACATGGACCGTGGGCATGCCACAGGTGCCACTTTCTTTGACTTAACAAAAGCCTTTGACATGGTCAGTCACTCCCTCCTTGTCTCCAAACTATCATCGCTGGGCTGCTCCTCCAAAACCACCGACTGGTTCCATAGCTACCTCTCCGGATGCTCCCAATCTGTGTGTAATGGTACCACCACTTCTCATCCTTCACCTTGCACCACGGGTGTCCCTTAGGGCTCCATCCTGGGCCCCTTGCTCTTCTCAATATTTGTAAACTCCCTCCCTGCATACAATCTGACTTGCAACTCATTACTCTACGCAGACAACCTTCTCATATTCCACAGTGACAAATCCCTCCCTCACCTATCATCCATCCTATCCAATAACTACAGTGCAGCAGCTAATTGGTTCTCATCTAACCTTATGTTAGTCAACACCAAGAAAACTAAGGCCCGAAGGGAGCCGTACCTACTGTGGCAGGGACCCCGGCAGCATTGGTGGCAGCACAGAGGGACAGCAGGGATCTCGGCCCCATTAGCGGCAGCACAGAGGGACAGCAGGGATCTCCGCTGCATCGGCGACAGCACAGAAGGACAGCGGGGATCTCGGCTGCATCGGTGGCAGCACAGAGGGACAGTGGGGATCTCGGCCGCATCTGTGGCAGCACAGAGGGACAGCGGGGATCTCAGCAGCATTAGCGGCAGCACAGAGGGACAGCAGGGATCTTGGCTGCATCGGCGACAGCACAGAGGGACAAAGGGATCTCGGCGCATCGGTGGCAGCACAGAGGACAGTGGGGATCTTGGCTGCATGGCGGCACAGGGGACAGCAGGGATCTCGCCACATCGGGGTGGTGGCACAGAGGGACAGTGGGATCTGCACACATCGGGCGGCAGCACAGAGGGACAGCAGGGTTCTAGGTCACATTGGCGACATGGAAGAGGAGGCTCCTCTGCCAGGAGTCAATCATCAAGGAAGGTGCAGACTTTGAAACTGAGCAGCTGGGTTTAAAGGCAAAGCGCCCAGCCGTGCTTCAGACTACCGGCCCAAAGGGAGCTGTACTTGCTGTGGTGGGGACCTCGGCTGCATTAGCAGCAGCACAGAGGGACAGCGAGGATCTCAACCACATTGGTGGCAGCACAGAGGGACAGTGGGAATCTAGGCCACATCGACGACATGGAAGAGGAGGCTCCTCTGCCAGGAGCCAATCAGCAGGGAAGGTGCAGACTTTGAAACTGAGCAGCTGGGCTTAAAAGTAAAGTGCCCACCCCTGCTTCAGACTACCGGCCTGAAGGGAACTGTACTTGCTGTGGTGGGGACACCGGCCGCATCGGCGGCAGCACACAGAGACAGTGGGGATCTCGGCCACATCAGCGGCAGCACAGAGGGACAGCGGGGCTCTTGGCCACATCAGCAGCAGCACAGAGGGACAGCAGAGACCTCAGCTGCATCAGTGGCAGCACAGAGGGACAGCAGGGATCTAGGTCACATAGGCGGCAGCACAGAGGGACAGCAGGGATCTCAGCTGCATCAATGGCAGGACAGAGGGACAGCGGGGATCTCGGCTACATCGGCGGCAGCAGAGAGGGACAGTGGGGATCTCAGCCACATTGGCGGCAGCACAGAGGGACAACGGAAATCTAGACCACATTGGCAACATGGACGAGGAGGCTCCTCTGCCAGGAGCCAATCAGCAGGGAAGGTGCAGACTTTGAAACTGAGCGGCTGGGCTTAAAAGCAGAGCACCCAGCTGTGCTTCAGACTACTGGCCTGAAGGTAGCTGTACTTGTTGTGGTGGGGACCCTGGCTACATAGGCGGCAGCTCAGAGGGACAGCTAGGATCTCGGCTGCATTGGCGGCAGCACAGAGGGATAGCAGGGATCTCAGCCACATCAGTGGCAGCACAGAGGGATAGCTGGGATCTAGGCCATATTAGCAGCAGCACAGAGGGACAGCGGGGATCTCAGCCACATCAGTGGCAGCACAGAGGGACAGCAGGGATCTCAGCCGCATCAGTGGCAGCACAGAGGGACAGCAGGGATCTCAGCCACATCAGCGGCAGCACAGAGGGACAGCAGGGATCTCAGCCACATCAGTGGCAGCACAGAGGGACAGCAGGGATCTCAGCCACATCAGTGGCAGCACAGAGGGACAGCAGGGATCTCGGCTGCATCAGTGGCAGCACAGAGGGACAGCAGGGATCTCAGCCACATCAGCGGCAGCACAGAGGGACAGCAGGGATCTCAGCCACATCAGTGGCAGCACAGAGGGACAGCAGGGATCTCAGCCACATCAGTGGCAGCACAAAGGGACAGCAGGGATCTCGGCTGCATCAGTGGCAGCACAGAGGGACAGCAGGGATCTCAGCCGCATCAGCAGCAGCACAGAGGGACAGCAGGGATCTCAGCTGTATCAGTGGCAGCACAGAGGGACAGCAGGGATCTCGGCCACATCAGCAGCAGCACAGAGGGACAGCAGGGATCTCAGCTGCATCAGTGGCAGCACAGAGGGACAGCAGGGATCTCAGCCGCATAAGCAGCAGCACAGAGGGACAGCAGGGATCTCAGCTGTATCAGTGGCAGCACAGAGGGACAGCAGGGATCTCGGCCGCATCAGCAGCAGCACAGAGGGACAGCAGGGATCTCGGCCACATCAGCAGCAGCACAGAGGGACAGCAGGGATCTCAGCTGTATCAGTGGCAGCACAGAGGGACAGCAGGGATCTCGGCCGCATCAGCAGCAGCACAGAGGGACAGCAGAGATCTCGGCCACATCAGCAGCAGCACAGAGGGACAGCAGGGATCTCAGCCAGCACGTGGCAGCCAGAGGACAGAGGGACTCAGCCACACAGCAGCAGCACAGAGGACAGCAGGGATCTCAGCCACATCAGTGGCAGCACAGAGGGACAGCAGGGATCTCAGCCATCAGCAGCAGCACAGAGGGACAGCAGGGATCTCGGCCACATCAGCAGCAGCACAGAGGGACAGCAGGGATCTCAGCCGCATCAGTGGCAGCACAGAGGGACAGCAGGGATCTCAGCCACATCAGTAGCAGCACAGAGGGACAGCAGGGATCTCAGCCACATCAGTGGCAGCACAGAGGGACAGCAGGGATCTCAGCCGCATCAGCAGCAGCACAGAGGGACAGCAGGGATCTCAGCGACATCAGCAGCAGCACAGAGGGACAGCAGGGATCTCAGCCGCATCAGCAGCAACACAGAGGGACAGCAGGGATCTCAGCCGCATCAGTGGCAGCACAGAGGGACAGCAGGGATCTCAGCCACATCAGCAGCAGCACAGAGGGACAGCAGGGATCTCAGGAGCATCAGCAGCAACACAGAGGGACAGCAGGGATCCCAGCCGACCAGCAGCAGCACAGAGGGACAGCAGGGATCTCAGCTGTATCAGTGGCAGCACAGAGGGACAGCAGGGATCTCAGCCGCATCAGCAGCAGCACAGAGGGACAGCAGGGATCTCAGCTGTATCAGCGGCAGCACAGAGGGACAGCAGGGATCTCGGCCACATCAGCAGCAGCACAGAGGGACAGCAGGGATCTCAGCTGCATCAGTGGCAGCAGAGAGGGACAGCAGGGATCTCAGCCGCATCAGTGGCAGCACAGAGGAACAGTGGGGATCTCAGCCACATCAGCGGCAGCACAGAGGGACAGCAGGGATCTCAGCCACATCAGCAGCAGCACAGAGGGACAGCAGGGATCTCAGCGGCATCAGTGGCAGCACAGAGGGACAGCAGGGATCTCAGCCACATCAGTGGCAACACAGAGGGACAGTGGGGATCTCAGCCACATCAGCGGCAGCACAGAGGGACAGCAGGGATCTAGGACACATCGGTGACATGGAAGAGGAGGCTCCTCTGCCAGGAGCCAATCAGCAGGGAAGGCATGGACTTTGACACTGAGTGGCTAGGCTTAAAAGCAGAGCGCCCAGCAATGCTTCAGACTACTGTACTGAGGGCAGCTGTACTTGCTGTAATTTTTCTCCTGCCCACCCTCCCTGCTCCACCTCCATTATTAAATAGACTCATTGGGCACTACCCATTGGAGGCTATCAGAGAGAGCCACAACGCTGAGCAACTCCGAGCAAAGGGAGTGGATGCGAGGGAAGAAGATATCTAGACTGCCCTAGTTTGTCTCTACACAGTTGGGGACATTTTTAAGTGGTAGTGACATTGTAGTTGTATATTTTAAAGACTCTATAGTTGTAACTTGTATAGTTTAAGTTGTAACTTGTATAGTTAAGAATCCAGTATATGCTTAAACTTTTGGCTGGGGGCATTTCTCTGCCAGTGAAGGTGTGAGGGGGGCTATAGAGGAAACTAAAATCTTGCATGACAATTGAGGGCACTACGTATAGCCATAGTAAGTAGTATTAATAAAAAAATATATATATATATATATAGGACGGGGACGAGGATAAGACAGGGGCCACAAATCACTAAGGCCGGCATCTTTGGAAGGGTGGTGGGGTGTACTGGGTGTGGGTTGGCCATGGTTCTGGTCTTGGCTTGGAGGATGGGGGGGTTGTATGGTGTGTTGCCAGCTGGCACAATTAAGGGAGGAGGTAAGGTGGATAAGGAGGAACCTAGGCGGATGGGTAGGGAGGAAGGAGGCTGTCCTTGAAGGGGCGGAGGGGATGGGGGATGGAGGGAGGGAATGGGGCAGGAATTATGGGTCCAGCAGCTGCACCCGGGATTGACAACATGAACAGACAAGGAGGTATAGGAGAAGGAGCACGGGGAGCGCAAGGGGGCTCAGGTTGGGAGGGGGTCGAAATGCGATAAGTGCCAAAAATGCTGGCAATGGTTGGGAGCAAAGAGCCAGTAGCTGCACAGAAGGGAACACATTTGGTGGGGTGCACCAGCAGGGGGAAACAAGGTAGTAGGCATAGAGCATAATAACAGATTCGAGCCTCTACTATTGATGAAAGATGGGGAGGATGATGTAACTGCAGCAGAGGTGGATAAGGGGTGAATGGAGGGCTGGGCATGAGGGATGGCCAGAAAAACAGGAGGAGCAGGGGTTGGACTTTGCAAAAGAACACACAGGGTGCAGGAGGTGCTGTCAGCCCAGCAGAGGCAGATAAGGGGGAGCTGGGAGGGTTGGGCATGATGAATGGCCAGGTAAATAGGAGGAGCACAGAGGGGATTTTGCAAAAGAACACGCAGGGGGCAGGAGGTGCTGTCAACCCAGCAGAGACAGATAAGGGGGAGCTGGGAGGGTTGGGCATGATGAATGGCCAGGTAAATAGGAGGAGCACGGAGGGGATTTTGCAAAAGAACACGCATGGGGCTGGAGGCACTGTCAGCACAGCTGACTGGAGGAGTGGGGTTGTTAACTTGCAAAGGGGCACAGTGGGGGCAGGGGGAATCCCATACGTAGCCAAACAACTCCACAAATACTCATAATTTACATTGTCAAACGCTTTGGCCTGATCCAAACTAAAAATAAGACCAGTAAGCTCACCAGTGGTTCCTCTGTGAAATATTTCTCGTAATAGAATTAAACCATCAGTAATCTTTCTGCCTGGAATCGAACAGGTTTGTGACTCATGTAGCAAATAATCTGCAGACATCATAATTCTATTATTTAACAACTTTGTAAAAATTTTAAAATCGGTATTAAGCAAAGTAATAGGTCTCCAATTTGACAAATTAGTTCTATCTCCTTTTTTATACATTAAAACCACTAGCCCTTCAGTCATACTAGTAGGTAACATTCCATTATTAAGGACTTCCTGTAAAACCTCCGTAAACTCCTGTAACAATACTGTAAGGGCAATTTTATACATCTCATAAGGTAACCCATCACTCCCTGGAGCTGTGCTCACCTTAGTCTGTGCAAGGTAGGCCGATACTTCCAAGGAGGTAAGATCAGCAACCGACAGATCCTTACTATGAGCATCTAGCATTGGAGGTGAAACCTGTGCCAACCATGAAAAATGAGGGAGACTAGGGGTACTAGGACAACCAAACAATTGTTGAATATGGTTATCTAGAGCATTCATAATGTCCTTCTTAGTTGTTCAAATCTGGCCTTTAGAATCACGTACCTCTGCCATATATTTATGATGTGTCTGCTTAGCACAAATTGATATGGGTCCATAAAAGCTTTACCTCCCTGTGAACCAAATCTACGTTCTACATCTAAGGTCTTATAGCGATTATACTGTGTGGAGTTTAATAATTTCCAAACTCTATTTAGTTCAGGTAAAACCTTATGATTACCCTGAGCAGCTATAAAATGTAAATCTAAAAACTGTTGTCTAATATTTAATATGCCTCTGAGTTAAAATTCCCATTAAGTTTACCAATTATCTGTAAATACTGTTTAATATCTATTTTTGTATCATCCCCCAACTCCCTATACACACCATACAAGCCAAACATTGATTTCCTTGCTTGTAGTAAAGCCAAAAGTCCTTCTTCAACGGAAGGAAGTTTAAGTAGTTCTAAGTTCATTCTCCAATATCCTGGTCCCCTATGCATCACTTCATAACTGCCTACAGAAATTTCAAGTATAACAAGATCAGAAGGTGCTACTGGAACAGTTTGAGCCTTTAGTATTGTAAATGAATCTGAAATAAACCAGAAATCTATTCTTGTTGCCTTAGTACCCCGGAAAAAGGTTTTCTGTGGTTTACCTATCTGATCAAAGGCATCAACCAATCCTGTCTGTAACAACAAATCATTGAGACAGTTAGTGTCACAATATAATTTCGTGGTCCGTAACCCTCTATCGGTACGATAACGACTACAATTAAAGTCTCCCCCTAAGAAAACAAATCTAGATGTAAACAAGTATGGTAATAAAGTATGAAATAAGGCAATTCTAGCTGATTTAATTTGTGGGGCATAGACGTTAATAAATCTACAATGTATATCATTGAGTAGCATATCCAACAACAAAATACGACCAGGCTCAATATCTGCAAGTTGGACCAAATGAGCCGTGGGGTTATTAACCGCTATACCTACCCCAGTACATAAATCTTCACCAACTGACCAATATGTAATACTCCATTTCCACCTTTCAGTGGCCTGATCCACCTCGAATGTAGTATGTAGGCGAGTATCTTGTAAAAACACTACATCCTGATTACCTCTGTCAAAAAGAGAGTATATCAGCATCTGTTTCCTATTAGACTGAGTGCTATTTACATTTAGTGAGGCAAGACTGATGTTCTACAGCATAGACAGAAATTAGAAATGATAAACAATGGAAATTAAAGACATTATCTAGGAATCCAACATTATTTTTTCTCGTCCCTAGAAGAACTTTCTTTTTAATTTTCGCCAAATCCACAGAATCAGAAGGTATTTCTGGGTCAGAAAACCCATCAGGTTGTGCAGAATGAACAGAAGCCAAATCAGATTCAGTACCAATATCTTCTTGTAATACCGAAAAGGCATTCTGCAGGGGTATAGGGTCTTGCTCAGGTAACGGTAATTTAGGGGCCCGTGATCTCAAGCTACTGCGTCTGTTGGTTACAGGTTTCAAGGATTCTTCAGGTGGAAGTGGTGGGGGCATTGAAGCCGAGACAACTTGGGATACATCAGGAGTGGGAACTCTGGTAGGAACCAACAGGGTCGGTTCAGTGACCTCTACTCCTTGCAATGGAGCAAATGCCACCGCCTCTGAAACGTCCGCCCAGTTCATAGTGGGAGTGGATTCAATTCTGTTTGGAGGAGGGGGTGGAGGTGCAGGTTTCCATCTTTGAGCCACATGTACTGTGGTATTCAAATAGTAATCCTGAACACAAAAGTCCCCATTTGTTTTGTTTTGGGCAGCCCAAGGACATTCCGCATTTGTGTGGGCTTCGTCGCATAGGGAACATTTAGCTGAGTGATGGCATTCTGACATTACATGCCCTAATTCCCTACATTGGACGCACTTCACGACTTCACAAGTCCTACTAAGGTGCCTGCCTGAGCCACATTTATAACAATGGCGGGGCTGCCCTGGGTAAAAGATAAAACTGTATCCCGTCCCAGATAAAAACAACTGGGAAGATGTTGTAAACCGTCCTCGGTTTGATTTAGATTAATTTTATATATCTAACCCCTATTCCAAAAACCTTCTACATCAAGAATGGGTTCTGGATTCCCTTGCAGGGTGCATTTTTTTTCTAGCCAATAGGCGATATCCTCCACATTAACCCCTTCATTGCGGAACAATACTATGATAACTTTAAACGTTTGTTTTGTCAGTGGAATAGCCTGAAAGTGGGACCAGGCAGGGTTTGTTTTCAATATCGAATATTTCATCCAAAACCTGTTCAAAATATCAGGAGTACGAAAGCTAATGTCATAGGTATTGTCCCCAGGTGTATGGATTAGAGCATACACGTTGTTGGGAGTAAAACCTAACATTTGTTTAATCAGAACTTTTCCCATGAAAAACCTGTCAGGCATCGAATCTGTAGAACCCAAAAAACGCAGTCTAACCGCATTTCGTCTCTTTGCTAGTGAGACCAGTTTTGAAATAGACTAGCGTATGAAGCAGCCTTATTTGAAGGCCGTGGAGATTCATTCATATTAAGTTCTGAGTGTGCACCAGGCAATACACTGTCCATAGGATTAATCTGCATATTTTCAGCACCAAAATCTATTTGTGGTTGCTCTTGTACATTCATGCCACTTTCAGGTTTAGATAGTTGGGACTGGGCAACCCCAACATTTTCGACCACCAAACTAGGGGCTAAATCAGACGGAGCTACATCTCCCGGTGCAACAGGGCAAGAGCTTGAAATATTGCCAGCTACCAGGAGACAAGACTCTAGTCGGGAGGTATCTGAAACTGGAGGAAGTGAGTTATTCACTCCTTCAATGCCAGGAATCGGCATGGCTGGGTCAGCAATCCACTGTCCCGTTTCTATTTGTAACCAACCAGCACGTTTAAGGGCCATATCAGGGGACCTGGTAGGAGACAACTCCAGTTCCTTACATCCAGCGGTTTGCGGTGGGGAATTTATTGGTGCGAAATCACCTTGTATTGGGCCTTTATGGACTTTTGAATCAGTACCTTTCTGATCTGATGGTGAATCCTCTTCGGGTCTCTTCCTTTTCCATAAATCCTCCTCTGCCGCAATCTGTGCTATATGGTATTCGGCTGCGGCCATTTCCCAAAGCCGCAGTTTGTCCTCGAGCCGAGCAAGAGGCTCTCGTGTAGCTGGAGCTGTAGGAACTACACCAACAGCATGGAGCAGTACTTCCGGGTTGGAACAAATCCTCTTCTCTGCAATACTTTTACCAGAATCACTGGCTTGACTCGAAAATGTCGGACCATCGGTGTCACCTACACCATCTGACTGCAAAACTTGCATCGAGGGGTTTGGTACATCTTGCTGGACACCACACGAGTGCATTCCAGCCATACCGTTCCCCTCGGTTCTGGTTGTAATCTGTGGGCTCTCCTGCGCCCGAGCTCCTCCACTATCATCGTCCATCTTGAGACTGACCTTCTCTCAGACAGTCCCACAGCGCCACCTGTCCGAAAAGAGTAGGGGAATTTCCCCGGTGTCCTGGCCAAATTTCCCTCATTCACTAAAAATACCACCAACAGCTTTATCTGGTTCAAGGTCAGTTGACATTCATCTGTATCCCCCTCCCCCGGGTCGTGCCTGAAAATAGGCAGGATTTGTCTAGTGCACTTACCCGGTCAACAAAAACCAAATAAATAAATAAATAAAATCATAAAAATGTACTCTGGGGGTACCAGCTGCCTCCCTCCCCTCAGGATATGACCCCCACTTACAAAATTTAATTTATTAGTTTTCTTGGCACATGCTTGGAGTGTCACCCTTTCCTACAGGGGTCTCATTCTACATTAAGTCAACCCAATGTGGCTATTTCAGTCAAGCCCACAGTCCCACCATGGAACAGGCTCACAGCCCTCCCACCTGCATGTCTCGAAACATCCATTTTATGCTGAAGCTTTAGTTTGCATGGGTGTTGCTTTCCCTCTGTTCTCAACACAGCAATCAGTTTGTCAGTTACAGCAGATGGCAGCTTGAAAACGTTCGAGCAAGTTTATGTTTCTGCCGTCCAGTGAACTCCCAGATGATGGACCTCCATCTTTTTTGTTTATATTGATCTGAGCCATCTGAGCATGTGCAGTGACAACTAAGCAGTTTCTTCCAGGCATGTGTAGTTTTACTTCAGAGATGAAGCCCACCTCCCAACCATCCTGAGCAAATGCTCGTTCCTGTGTTCCTCACAGATCAGAGGAGGAGAAGACACTGTAGATTTTCTCACCACTCAGTCATCTTGGAAAACTGTCTTCATGCAATCTGGGCACCAAAACAGCTGATGTATTTTCGTTTCCTACCTGAAGATCTTGGCAAGAGGAAGGGTGTAAATCGCCCAGCCTGTCTTTAGTTCTTTTGTGTCTCATTAAACTGTGTTACCAAGACCTGTGCAGTGTCCATTTCAAAGCTGGGAGGAAGAGGCAAACCTCAATATCCATCCTGTCAGTGAAACCCCCATACATGTGGCTCCTGTACCCCTAGGAATACAGATCTGTAGAAGGAAACAACTGAGGTCATAAGAGCAAACATTTGTGGCCAGGGTAAAGATGAGAGTTATAGGTGTACATGCTTTTTCTCGTAACCCTTCACACTGAGGTTGGCTTTAAAAAGCATCTGATTTTATTCTGTCCTGTAGCTCAGGACAGAGTTCCTCTGTTTACTTGTTTTTTGCTGCTGTATGGGGGTTCTTAAACAGGTTAGGCAGTAACTGTGCTAAATCCTCTCTGACCATTTCCGCCATTTGGTAATGCCATTTTTTACCACCAACATGCACATTTAGCTTGGCTGGGTAGCTAACCCTGAAGTTAATATCAGCTGCATGCAAGGTATTCTTGATAGCTCTATAGGCTGCCTGCTTCAGTTCTGAGGTCTAATGTTGCTGAAAAGAAGGATTTTTTTTACCGTCCCAATCTACTGACTGTAACTCTATGAGTCTAGCCTGGATGTTTATTTTATCCAGGAAATTCAATAGTTTAAAGATGATTGGCCATATTCGTTCTCCCTCTTTTGGTGGGGGTTGGAGTGCCCCATGTGCCCTTTCAATTATATAGCAGGGTCCATTTGGAGAGTGTCCTGTAAATTTTTCACACAGCCTCTATACAAACGTTATTATGTCTTTGCCTACCACTTTTTCAGGCAAAACAATGATCACTAGCTTATTCTGCCTACTTCTTCCCTTCTGGTGTTCCATCCTCTCCTTTAATTTCTGTACTTTTCTCCATAGGAGCACTATTTCTTCCTCCTCTCACTTAGCTCTATCCTCCAGTGAACCTACTCTAGTTTCCACATCTCCAGTCCTTATGGTCAGCGACTCTAATGAATGCCGGTTTTAGGGTTCTGAAATCTGTAGCCAGTTTGAGGGTTTTCTTTAAAAACGCAAACTCCTCCATGTACTTATGCGCTGGAGCAGTGGTGTCTGTTATTGGTGAAGGGTCTGCCGATGATGCTGGTCTGCTACGTTTAACGGCTTGGGATCTTGCTGATAGTGGCTGCAGGTTAGGCCTTCTTCCATATCGTCACTCACAGCAGATCGATTAAGATAAGTTTTGCACTATTTCTTTCCAGAGCTGACGTCTATGAGCAGCTGCTGTTTCCCTCATTCAAAATGATCAAGTTTAATTTTATTTGGAGTTTTAATATATATCTTCAGCTGGAGCACGGACTCCATGCTGCTATTTGCTCAATCGCATCATGTGACTCTCTATTCAGTTTCTGCAGCTCCTCTGCTCCAACCTGGCAGATTTACCTGCCTTTTCCAGTCTGGATATAACAGACTTTCATGAAGCTGCAGGTGGAGGAGGGTTTTTTCTTATATTTTATTTGTTTTCCCCCCTGTTCTCTTCCTGTGCTATATGCCCCCATGCCCTGTAGGGATACTGGTGCTGGGGATGTAGTCCCCGACATGACAGTGCATCAGCACGCTCTCGCGATACACAGCACGGTGTGTCCCTGTCTGTGTCCCATGCACTCTGCCAGTTGTAAAACTACAGGTGGCAGTAATGGAGCAGGGAATAGCACCCCCCACCCCAGGAGCAGAAGACCATCCCCTGGGATGCTTGATCCTCCTCCCAACCCCTCTCAGCGGGCTTCCAGTGACCCCGGATTGCTCCCTAACCCGGGTCACTTGTGTCGTAAGCCATAGCTGTACTGCTTCATTGACGGGTCAGCATTTTTTTTTAATAAACAGAGTACAGTGTAAGTTGGTAATAAAGTTACCTTTCTCAGGTTCTTGGTGGAACAGCACAAAGGAAGAGACAACAGATAAGTGGTACTCATGTAATAAATTAAATTCATCACAGGTCAGCAATACAGGTGCAACCCCCCCTACAAATGGGGGTTCCTGAAAAGTCTTCCTTGAGCCTGCCTAAATGCTCACTGCCAGGCTGGTGTCCTGTGTTTTAGCCAGTTTAAATGTATTGCCAGAGAGTGCCTGTATAGCCTCTGTATACTGTGTCTTTAAGAGCTGCCTGGAGTGCAGTTATAATTAATCTGTGAGGGGGATGAGTGTTTCTATGCTCGAGCCCTGCCTGGGCTGCCAAATAATTGTTCCGTTCTGCCATTGCTATTTTTTGCAGAGGGAGCGCTGTTATAAGATGTGCTTATTTGCTGAATATCTATTAGAGTGAAAATAATATTGCAGTTTGTTCTAACCTGTTTTCTTTGCAGCAAGGACTGTTCTGTTTATCTCCACCAACTTAGCCTGGGACTGTCAGAATGGGTCAATCAGTACTGTTGGGACTCTAAAATGGAGCCTGCCTACAGGGGCTTGGTGGAGTCAAAACTTGTAGGAATTGTAGTTTTTGCATTCTGGTGCCTAAATGAACCTGAAGGGGGAGCCCTTGTTGTGACTGACAGACAGATCAGCCAACCAAACCTTTTGGATATTGGGGAAATTCACAGACTGCTTGCAGTTTTCAGTTAGTTCTGAGTTGGGAATTGGAATGAGTAATGGCTCAAGTGGTTCCCTTTTGGGGGCACAGGAACCATTAACCCTTACAAAAGCCTGACAGCCTCATATATATCACAGAGCCAGGTAAGGAAAGGGTCTGGGAAGCCAAAGGAAATAGAATGCCCAGAGGGAGCTCCAGGGCACCCTGTCAAAGTCTTCTCTGCATCTATAATAATTAAAGCAGTTGGGATCTTGCTCTGAGCCACATGCTCCAGTAGATGAAGCATATGGCATATGTCGTCTATCGTTTGTTGGCATCTAGTAAACCCAGCATGAAATTGATGAAGCAGTATAGATAGAATTTGGTCCAGCTTACTCACTCAAATAGCCATATGGAACTTGTAGTCTACATTGAAAGTGGGTGGGGCAATAGAAGGATGGACGGGGGGGGTCCTTACCAGGTTTGTCAATTACAGAGAGGGTAGCATGTCTCCAAGATGGTGGGGCGCTTCCCCTGCCCTCATCACCTCAGACGTTCACAGGAGATGCAGAAGGAGTTGCTCTGCAAACGATTTATACCATTCAACTGGATAGCCATCTAGTCCAGGGCATGTTTGTGTTTTGGTAGCACCAAGGGCTTGCTGAATTTCCTCCTGCATAATAAGGGCAATCTGCTTGGCACACTGGAACTCTGACAGAATGGGTAAGGGGATACTGACTAAATAAGATGTCACTTGATCTGTGGTGGAAGGAGTAGGGTCAGAGTATAAGTTCTGATAATAGGTAGTTAGAATCTGCGTGACCTAAGGAGCATCATGCTCTAAACCACCTATATGGGGGTCCCAGAGTTACAATACACAAGCGACCTTCCTTTGTGTCTGAAGGCAGCAAGCCAGCAGTCTTGTGCCTCTTGCATCACCCTCCTAATAGGACTGTTTAAATAGGTTAAGGCCTGCTGTATGCTCTGGTCCAGGATAGCTTGAATATCAGATTGTAAACTCTTAATCTGCGCATTAGTACACGTGTCACCCTGAGACTGGGCTGCTGCAGAGTCTGTAAATGATTGGTGGGATCATCCAGTTTCGTGTTTTGCAGCTACACACCTAAGAACTTTGGCCATCTATTTAATTGTAAACATACACATGCATATACACAATTCATTTTTATTAGTTTCTTAACATTTTGTTATACACTGTGGGGCACTTTTTGGTTACTGTCACCTTAAATTACTCATGATTTAAATGAGGGTTGCATGGGGTTAAGGCCGTCCCTGAAGAAGTGAGCATGCGCAAAACTGGTCAGGCCTTGTGAGTGTGGAGTCACACACCGATGTGGCACCTGCTATGCCTTGTTTTTGGCTTTTGCGTCATGGGCAATAAACAGTGTTGCTGTTATCCAGTTCCTGAGTGAATTATTTGGATTATTTCGGTAGATGGTGCTTGGCTTTTTCGTAATTACTGTGTACTGTTCCAGCCTGCTGCATGTTGCATCTGGAGCCCCCCTTCCTGTTGCTCTGTCCCTAAGAACTACCATCAGGGTGTCCTGCAGGACAGACTGGGGATCTCCACAAAGTTATTGTCCACCAAGATCTGTGCAACCCTGTGTTGTAAGGGCACAAAATTCCTCATCTTTAAGAAAGGAGGTGCTAGACCTCCAGAAGAATGATTGATCTGTGTTTTTTACCTAAATCTATCTTCAACATAAGAGAGTTATGGTCGAACAAATGGTGAGGAATATAAATAAATCCCGAATTTCTGAGAAATGTTCGCAGTTAGTGAAGAAATAATCTAGCCGGGAGTAACCACCATGCCTAGAAGAGAAATGGGTAAAGGTTTTTCAAAAGAGAAAACCTACACCAAATATCCAGAATACCTAAAAGGGCCAAATTAGTCTTAAAAGTATTTCTGTGATGGGTAAGTGTGAAATTTGGCAGGGAGAGACATGTCACTATATTGGATTTCATTTTAACATGAAAGGGGTAATAGTAGGCTGAGTGAAACTACAGTTGGCTTTACATGCAGATGACGTGCTGTATTTTTCTGGGAGACCCTTCTGCATCCCTTCCAGATCTGCTCAGTACATTCCAAACCTTTGGTGACCTGGCCAGTTATAAAACCAGTTACAGTAAGAGGCCATTTTATTAAGTGGTATAGCACAGCAGGGTTTCACACAGGATTTTCCCTTTACTTAGGCCATGCATAACACATTTAGATATTTAGGAATCAGGGTCTTGGTATTAAGGAAGAATCAGGATCTTGGTGGATGTATCCCTTCTACTTAAAAGTAACTAACAATGTCTTCTAGATGCAGTCAAAGCAGACTTTGCCAGATGGATGAGTTTTGGCCCTGACATTACATGACCACATTCTTGTTTTTAAAATGAATGTATTACACCATTTTCATATTTTTTTTCTTTCAAACATTACCAATTCCAGTGCTGGATTCATTTTAGAACAATCTTCAGAAAGAACCAGCACTGGGGGGAGGGGAGGGCTAGGCTTTCCGTATTTTCCAGAATATTATTTAGCTACCCAGGCCACCTCCCTTTACATCTGGGCAAAGCAACGAATGGAGCTGGGGTGGTACCAAATGGAAGAAGCTATATCCCTATTATTTCCATTATGGGCTCTCCCAGCTGCAGCTGTTCCCTCTGTTATATGATACTCCCTGGTGAAGCCATGGACCAAACTTTCTTTAAAAACTCTAGCCTGACTTCAACAACTCACACATACACCTAACAATTTGGGCCCCATCGATCTGCCATGGTTCCACGTCATTTGAGCGATTACAATTTGAGCAAATACTTTATAGCGACTGCAATTTGGGAGATGCTACAGTTGAGCAAAACGTGTTTCAGCTAAGTCTTTACATGCACACTTCTCCATGTTTTGCAGGTGGGCTGTGCCCCCCTGTACCCCACTCCCTGTATCTCTAGGATTCTAACTCCATGACGCACATTGACTATGGGGGTTCACTGTATTCGTGGAGTCGCTGTAATGTGCCGGCCGCTGTACAGTGACTGTCGCTCATTTTGCTTTTGCTCATATTCCTTCACTCAAATTGAATCGCTCAATTGATGTGCTACCCTCCTGGGGCCATCATGAGACTTGTTTCCCACCTCAGTTAGATCAAGGATTTGGATTCTGGGAGGGGAAACAGTGTATTTCAAATCAACATTGTCCCTTCTTGCAAATGATTCAAGACTCATTCCATCTCTGATGGGGTTTTTGTTAAAGATATTTACATATTTTGTATATGAACTGGGTAATTTGGCTAAGATAATGAACCCCAGTCTGAGTTCGAAAAATTATTTCATTAGGTTATAACACTTAAGGTACATGTCCATTATATTGCAGAACTCTTCAGCCTCCTAAATCAATCAGGTTCTCCACCTTTAGAGACAATTGGACTTAAATGGGCAGAGGAAAGTGAGGAACCCATTCCAAGCAAACAGTGGTAGAATAGGTTGAAGAAGGGGTGGGTAGTTCCTCCCCCCTTGTGAAGGAAATTTAACTGGAAGATAATTTGCTATTTTCATTGCCACACAACTACCAAACACTTTAGGACTTCCTTTTTGGATACTTGTTGGAGATCTTGTGAGGCAGCTGGATCACAGGTTCACATCTTTTGGGTCTGCCCAGTATTACGTTCTTACTGGATGGGAATCCATCATAAAATGCAGACCATCTTATGAATCCATCTCCCTAAACCTTTTACTGACGTGGTCCTGGAGTTTCCTGCATTGCTGGGAAGGGATTCCAAAATTCAAAAATTGGGACAGATCTCACAAACAGCTGCCTTAAAGTGTATCACTATCAAATGGCTAGATCCACAAGCACCCACCCTAGAAAAATGGACAATAACAAAACATTACTTACCACAGTAATCTTGTTTCTTCCAAGGGAATTTTACTGTATTCTCACAAATGCAGTATGGTCACATCATAGGACTGCCCTGGAGCCGAAAT
Organism: Neoceratodus forsteri; assembly: GCA_016271365.2. Taxonomy (NCBI): domain Eukaryota; kingdom Metazoa; phylum Chordata; order Ceratodontiformes; family Ceratodontidae; genus Neoceratodus; species Neoceratodus forsteri. The sequence goes on along the minus strand of CM028134.1, from coordinate 1,096,702,321 downwards.
GGTTACTAGAACCTATGCTAATAGTGGAATGTTAGGCTCGAGCTCGGTTTTCAAACCACTGCCCTTGGTTGCACTTCCTGCAACCGTCAGATTCCTACACAGCATGCAGAAGCTAAAACTAACTAGCTATTCTAATATAACAAATAAAATCCCTTTTGGGGACAAACCCTTCTTTAAAGAACAAGGGCATCTTCCAAGACTCAAGTCAACAGATGCCCAAGAAATAAACAGGTATGCCCACAGGTTTCCCACAAAACATGTACAGCTGGTATGCTGTGCCCTGTAGGTCCTATAGTACGGGAGGAAGGGTGGGAGTTCAGAATACAGTAAGATTCCCTTGGAAGAAACATGATTACTATGGTAAGTAATGTTTTCTTCAAACCCCAGGAAATCTTACTGTAGTCTGACAAATGCAGACTACGTAAGCAGTGCCTTTGGAGGTGGGCAGAGGACCTATTTAGGAAACATGCTCTACAGGACTGCTGTGCCAAACCTAGCATCACTCCTAGCCTGGGTACCCAGGCAGTAATTTTTGGTAAATGTGTGAACTGTTTCTCAGGTAGCTGCTTTGCAGAGTTCCAGCAAAGGAATGTCTCTTGAAACTGCTATAGAAGCAGCTGTTCCTCTAGTGGAGTGGGCGTTGAGATCTGTGGGGGCTGCTTGCCCACTTTGCTGTAACAGAACTAGATACAGGCCACAATCCATCTTGCAATGGATCTTTTTGTGGCTGGTTTACCTTTTCCTACTTCCCCATAGGTCAAGAAGAGTTGGGTCATGTCCCCTCTGTGGCCTTTTGTATGCTCCAGGTATTAGTTGAGAGCCCTTTTTACATCTAGGCTATGTTGTTTATACTCCCTTGAAGTGGAATGGTCAGTGAAAAAGACTGGCAGTGTAATGCACTGATTTATATGGAAGTCAGATACCACTTAAGGGAGAAACTTATTGTTGGTCCTAAGGACCACCTTGTCCCTGTGGAATGCAATATAGTCAGTCTCCATTGACAAAGACTGGAGCTCACTAATCCTTCTGCCAGAAGTGATTGCAACTAAGAAATATGGCTTTCCATGTTACATACTTGAGATCTGCTGATGACATAGGCTCAGAAGGTGGCTGCATGAGCTGTGCAATACATATGTTCAGGTCCCACACTGGGGTAGGAGTCCTATGTGGGGGATGCAGATGTAACAGCCCCTTAAAGAACTTCCTGAACACTGGGTTAGAAGCCAGAGATGATGCCTTGTCTGCTGATAGGTAAGCTGAGACAGCTGCCAAGTGAACTTTTAGAGTGGATGGTTTCAGACCAAGGGAGTGAAGGTGGGTTAGATAATCCAGGACAACTGACAACCCCACCTCAGTGTGGTCCAGATTCTTGCCCTGGCACCAAATGGAGAATCTTTTCCACTTGGATGTGTAGGTTTCCCTGGTGGAGGGCTTTCTAGAAACCCTAAGGACCTCCATGACCCCTTCGGAGAGATGCAAGTCAGCATACTGTAGGTCTTCAAGAGCCAGGCCTTGCGCCTGAGAGACCAAAGGTTGGGGTATAGGATCCTACCCTGGGAAGAAGTCAGCAAGTTGTGCTTCCTGGGGAGGCTGATTGGTTTGGCAACTGACAGTGCCAGAACCAGGGGGTACCAGCGCTGCCTGGCCCAGTCTGGAGCAATGAGAATCATTGTAGCCAGCTGGGATTGGAGCTTGCTCAGGACTCTCAGCTGCAATGGGAATGGAGGGAAGGCATTCAGAAACTTCCCTGTCCAATCCAAAAGTAGTGCATCCAGTGGGACTGAGCCCCTCACTGGGGGCCAGCAACAAAATTGGGGAAGCTGGTAGTTGTCTGGGGCTACGAAGAGGTCTATCTCTGGAGTGCACCACCTTTTGAACACAGTTTGTAACACCTTCTTGTTCAGGGACCACTCGTGGTGGTTCTGATTGATTCTGCTGAGGGCATCTGCCAGCACATTGTCCTTCCCTGGCAGGTGGACTGCTGACAGAGAAACTCCCATTGAGTAAGCTGGACTCCAAATTTTCATGGCCTCTGTGCACAGGAGGGTTGATCTTGTGCCTCCTTGTTTGTTTATGTAATACATGGTGGTTGTGTTGTCTATCCTGACCTGCACCACCTTTCCCTGTAGCATGCTGGTGAATGTTTGGAGTCCCAGGAAGACTGCTCTGAGCTCTAGCAGGTTGATATGCAGCAATGACTCCTACTTGAGCCATGTGCCGTGGGCAGTGTGCTCCTCCAGATGTGCTCCCCATCCCAATAGGGAAGCATCTGTGGTCAGCACTAAGGAAGGGTTTTCCTGCAGGAATGGCACCTCTTGTCTGAGGTTGTCCATGTCCAGCCACTACTGAAGTGCCTGCAGGAGTGTTCCTGTAACTGACACCACTTTTGACAGTGAGTCTCTTTTCTGATGCCAGTGCAACTTGAGATGATATTGAACATCTCTCATTTGGAACCTTGTTCCTGACACTGTTGCTGTTGAGGCTGCCATATGGCCTAGCAATTGCAGGAAGTGCCTTGCAGGCCTTAGTCTTTCCAGCTTGAAGGTACTTGCCAACTGTATCAGGCTGTCTGCCCTTGTCTGTGGATGAAAAAAAGCCTTTCCTCTTACAGTGTCCAGCTTGGCTCCTATGAGTTCTAGGAGCTGTACTGGCTCCAGTATGGATTTTTTCAGGTTGACTAAGAACCCTAGTGACTTGAAGTACATCCTGTGCAAGTGTCAGGGATTCCCTTACTTGTTGAGGGGATTGCCCTACGACTGGCCAGTCATCTAGGTACGGGAATATTGCCACCCTTTGCCTCCTCAGGTGTGCCACAACCATAGCCAAGCATTTTGTGAACATGCTTGGAGCAGAAGTAAGTCTGAAAGGCATTGCCTTGAACTGGTAATGGCCTGATGGCAGTCTGAATCTGAGAAAGTTTCTATGGGACTGCCTGATGGGGATGTGGAAGTATGCATCCTTTAGGTCTAGAGATGCCAGCCAATCCCCTTGCCTTAGTGTTGGAAGAGTTGCTGCCACGGTCACCATTTTGAACTTTGGCTCTACCAAATATCTGTTCAGGTGCCTGAGATCCAGTATGGGTCGCCACTCCCCTGTTTTCTTTATTGTGAAGAAGTACCTTGAATAGAGCCCCTTTCCTCTCTGTGCCAGAGGAACTGGTTCTATTGCCCTTTGAGATAGAAGATGTGATACTTCCTTTTCCAAAAGCAATATTTCAGATGGGGAAGAGGGTCTGAAGACCCTTGCCCTTAGCTTTGGCATGAGCTTGAAGCTGAGAGCCAGACCTTGGCCCACTACCTCCAGGACCCACTTGGCAGTGGTGATGGCTTGCCATTCCTGGAGGTCGTAGGCCAGCCTGCCCCCTACTAGGGATGGGAGGTGACCCGAGCAGACACCTCAGGGTGTCTGTTTGGCTTGGGATGCTGGGGCTAGTTTGGTTGCCACAAGTAACCTCTCTGTGGTTGGTACTGGGGAAAAGCTTGAGGCTGGAAGAATGGCCTATAGTGTCCACTGCCTCAACCTCCCCTGGCTTGTTGCTTCTAGGGTGTATATGCTTTTTCTTTAGCAGCAACACTTTTATAGGCTGTCTTGTAGTCATCCATTTTCTTCATGTAAGCCTCTACCTGTTCACCAAACAGATAAGTAAGCTCACATGGGAAATCCAGGGCCTTGGGTTGTGTATCTTGGGTCAGATTAGTGGTTCTGAGCCAGGCAAACCTTCTGAGTGACACAGGGGAAGCCATTTGTCTGGCAGCAGTGTTGCTATTATCCACAGCCATCCTAAATTGGTCTTTTGATGCCTCTATACCCCTTTTTGCAGCTTCCTCCAGGTCAGCTGCCAGAGGGGCTGGGACAGACTTTGTAATTTCCATCACAGTATTCCACAAGGTCCGCTGGTATCTGGCAACACATGCCATATGGGATGCTTGCCTGATAATCAGAGAGGATCTCAGGTAAATCTTCTTTGCAATAGAATCCATTTTCTTGGAATCTTTGTCTAGAGGGTGAGATGCCAAGGGTATGCCAGCCTTATCACAGGCTGCAGCCTACACCACTCCCTCATGGCTTGGGTGTCCAAAAAGAAACTCTGCTCCACTCCTAGCCACCCAGTACTTCTTTTCCACCTTCCTATCCACCGGTAGCACAGAAGTGGGGGTCTGCAGGACCTTGTTAACCTGTTTTTTCAAGGATGTGTGGGCAATAACAGTCTTTTGGAGACTGGAACCTCCATCATCTTCATGTAGTCCTGTTCCTCCTCCTCCTCCTCATCAGTGGATTCCTGAGTAGGGAGGTCCAGGGATTGGGCCACTTGCTTTATAAAAGCAAAGTGGGAAGTATAGTCCTCAGTCCCTTTGTCAGGGGAATCAGGACGGTGGGGATCAGGAGAACTATCCAGTTCAATTGGGTCTCCAAAATCTTCATCCTCAACCTCATCCTCTCTGAAAAGCTCTACCCCTTGTTCCAAAGAACCAGAAACTGAGGTAGAACCAGAGGATTGTGTATGTGACCACTTCTCAGTCAGAACTGGGGTACTTGGTTGGAGCGCCTGGATAATCCTTACAGCATTCGCTATTTCTTCAGCAGTCAGAACCAGTGTCTTTTTCGGTTGCGGTTCGACCACTGCACGTTTCTCTTTTTTCTTTCTTTTTCCTGTGGTTGCCAGATCAGCGGCAGTATCAGCAAGGCATTTGTTGGCTGAGGAACCATCACCTTTGTCAGAGGGCTCTTCCTCCGGTTCTTTTTGGCAGGTGGCCGGTTTGTCTGTAGCTGGGTCAGCAGCCTTTTCAGACATCTTCTCGTGCAGTTGTTTAAGTCACCTCTCAAGCGTTGACTGAGGGAAGTTTTTGCAAATCTCACAGTCCTCTTTGAGGTGGTCAAACCCCAAACAAAAAACACAAATTAGATGAGGGTCTGCTTTAGCGAACGGTTCCCCACACTCTGTACAATGTTGGAAACCTGTGGAGCCCGTTCTCTTCTAGGTCTGTGGCATTTATCTGTCGGTTAAAACCAATCAACCAAGAATTAACCTGGTGAAATTTTTAAATAACAGCAACTGACTTACCTAAACAGTTGGGCAGACTAAGAATTACCTCAGAAAATTAAAGAAACTATTGGTTCCTTCCCAGTTGAGACAAACCGACAAGGAACCGAAAAACGTATTCAATTTGACTCTATCTAGACTAAGTCTACCTGTGAACCAAGGACAGTGCTTCAAAAATTGAAGAAATTAAATAGACTTTGATAACCGAGACAAAAATAAACTTCTTCAAGAAAGTGAAGGAAAGCTCTCCGGAGACGTCTTACTGAGGCAAGTGGAGTAAAGAATCTGATGGTTGCAGGAAGTACAACCAGGGACAGTGGTTTGAAAAATGAGCTTGAGTCTAACATTCCACTATTGGCATAGGTTCTATTAACGATTTTGGCTCTGGGGCAGTCCTATGGTGAGACCATACTGCATTTGTCAGAATACAGTAAGATTTTCTGGGGTTTGAAAACTAAAGGAGAGTAAAAGCATGGAGTGTTTAACAGCATACATCCAACTACGAAGTCAGAAATGTTTAGACACTCCTATATGCCTAGACGAAATCCTAACTCATATTCAAGCTTTAAAACCTCTTAAATGCCCAGGCCCTGACGGTTTCACAGCAGAGTGGTACAAAGAATGTGCTGGTCTTCTCCTTCCCTCACTTCTCTCTTCTTTTAGAGTGGTGGCAGACGGTGAATCCCCTCCCCCCTTTCTTGGCACTATGCAGTTATCACCCCCCTTCTTAAACCAAATAAAGATGCAACAGACCCAGCCTCATATCGGCCTATTTCTATCCTCAGTGTTGATTACGAGATTTATATGGGCTATTTGGGCTTCATGGCTTGAGACTCTTCTCCCCACAATTATCCACCATGATCAGGCTGGTTTCATAAAGCACCGCAGTACAACTGATAACATTCACCGAACAATGTTACTATTGGAATATATACATACCAGACAGATTCCCATGGCCCTTTTAAGTTTTGATGCCAAAAAGGCTTTCGATAGAGTCTCTTGGGAATTTCTCTGGGATACTCTCAAATTTTTCTCTTTTCCTGACCGTTTTCTTTTCTGGCTTAAAAATATATATTCACAACCCAAAGCCTATATCCATTTAAATGGAGCGATAGCGCCCCCCATACGTCTACAACAGGGCACAAGGCAGGGCTGCCCACTTTTTCCATACTTGTTTGCCCTATATATGGAGCCTCTAGCCATGCCCATAAGACAGGACCCCCCAGACAGAAGGGATCCCCCTAGGCCAAAAGGCATACCAAATATCCTTTTTCACAGATGACATCCTGTTAACTGTTCTTTCCCCTGAATCATCGATACCCATAGTTTGGGAGAGCCTAAATAACTATGAAAAAATAGCAAACTTTAAATTAAACAGCAAAAACAGAGGCTATGAAGCCATATTTCAAGCCAACACAAACCCTCAAAGATTCTTTACCCTTAAAATGGAGGTCCACTAAGTTTAAATACCTGAGTAGTCCTTCTAATCTTGAACATCTGAAACTAGTGAACTACGAATCGGTCTCTCTTCAAATTCAAGAAGATTTAACACTATGGGGCAACTTAAAATTGACTTTTTTCTAAAGAATAGAAACCATATGAATGAATATTCTTCCTCAATTACTATACTTGTTTCAAAATGTCCTGACTTTCCCTGCCGCTTTCTACTTCAAATCCTGGAATAAGTTAATCTCTTCCTTTATCTGGAAAAATCAGAGGCCAAGGATTCGTCTTTCTCTCCTGTTTTTACCTCTGGACCAGGGGAGAGTAAATCTACCTGACTTGAGAAAATATGCAACGGCAGCTTTTCTAAAAATCTTCTTTCTTCGGCTCTCTCACACTTACCTCTCGACATGGAAATAAATAGAATTCCTAATAAATGACCTACATGATATACAGAAAATAGTTTTTTCCTCATCCGGATTATCCCCACCGCTGCTGATTCCTCTAACTTTACTGTGCAAGTCTTACGAACCAGGAGAAACTTTAAAAATAAAAAACCTTTCAAACAATGCATCTTTATCTTCTCTTTAATCTTGAGAGACGAAAATTTCTATCCAGCCCTTCTAGATACTTCATTTAAGTCCTGGTGTAGATTAGGCTTGAGTTAATACTACCAATTAATTAATAACTCAGGTGTTCTACCCTTCTTAGATTTCCAACAAAAATATGCCCTTCCCGAAGGAGATGTGTACTGTTATGTATAGGTGAGAAACTACATTCTACGACAAAGGGACTTACCCACTTGCACACCTAACCCTTTACCGATTCTTTGGACCCTACTCAGGGACACTCTTATAGGAAATCCTTGTGGGAAATTAATAGGTCACTTATACAGAATAATACGAGACAATTTGGGAGATTCATCCCACTCAATACTAGAGGCCTGGAACAAAGATTTACAATTAGAGAGCCCCTTCCCACTCTGGCAAGAAACAACTTTGAAAGCAATCAAGATTACATCATCAGGAATAGGGAGGGAATTTGCATGGAAATCCTGTTCAAGATACTTCCATTCCCCAGCGGTGCTTGCAAAATACTTGCCAGCCTCATACGGAAAATGCTGGAGAAATTGCAGTTGCCAGCTTGCAGATCTTGGCCATATCTTTTGGTATTGCCCAGCTCTAATGCCCTTTTGGTGCATATTGCAGACAGAGTTGGAGGGGTGTCTCGGTGAAACAATTGAGTTGACAGCAGAAATAGTATTGCTGTCTATTTTCCCTTCCCATAGATCACGATGGACCAACACCCAGCTTCCTCTTTTTCTTCTAGCAGCAAAAAAAGCCATTACTTACACATGGATGTCCCCCTCATCCCTACAATCTCCAAATGGCACAAACAGTACACAAGATTTATAGATTTGAATATGACAGCCAAACTCTATAATAAACAGGACACCTTAACTAGGACATGGCAGTGATGGATCATTTGTTACTCTCCAAAAGACCCATACTTCGTCCCTCAGAACTTGATGGAAAGACTAGGCCCTGATAATATGAGGGCAGAGGGGTGTGCTTTCTGCCTCCCCCGATATTAGTAGTCTGGCAAGGAGGGGGGTGGTGGAGGGAACCTGTCCTAATCCCTTTATTTAAAAAGAAAATAATCTTACGAGGTCCTGCCATCAGCTTAAAGATATGTGGTTTTATCAGGGATTCTTGAGGTGAACTAAATAGAAAAGGTGTGTGTTCGATTTAATATATTACCAATCACTATACTTTACAATTTTGACCGATACCATCTTTCTGTACTACCTAAACAAAGTTATGTAAAATGTTCAGCTGTACAAGGTCAGTTGTGATTACTTGCTGTATGAATGATGTCTCTACTAATAAAAATGAAATTAAAAAAATGAAATGTTTAGACACCTGGGGACCTTGGCACCAACATTTGGCATGGCAACATATAGGAGAGGATGCAGAGGGATATGTTACCTCCTCTGAGTAAAGACTTATAGACAGGTAAGACTCTAGTGGAGAGAGGTTTATTTCTTTCCAAACCTTCAAATAAAGTGGACCAACCCTAAGTGGTTTACTAGAACTTGAGGAACTTCTTTTGGTCCCTGTGTATTGGAACAAAGGGTGTAGGGTGACCCAAACATTTTTGTAAAATAAGGGTACCACGTATGTGAAACTTCGATTGAAATTACCATTCATGAAAGTATTTAGAATCTGAGTTTGCTCATTTAGAGAATCCAATGAGTTCATATAGCCTATATGATTTACAGTTTGTTTGCTTTTTTTTCCTTTTCTGTTTATTCAGATCTGGTACAACTGTTTCTATTTTATGAAGTGTGTCTTGTTTCTGAAAAATCTATTATATAGTTTGTTTTATTACCTGCTTGTGTTTTATATTTCTGTATATGGTTATCAACAGTACTCTATAAGTTGGACACGTGGGCCTTAACAGGCCTTGTATTTCTGTATGCTTTAACCAGTCATGTTCTCAATAAATCTGAAGTTAGAAAACAACCCAGAAACGCATCCCTTATTAGGGGTTATTGCTTGCACATTTTACAAACACTGTGAGTAACTAACTCAGTATGACATTTGTAGCAAGTACAGTTTAATCTGGACTTACATTGCTCTTATAATGCTTGTTTGAATTTTGATTAATGGATGTTCTTTTCTTTTTATTCTGACCCAACTGTTTAACTTGTTACAGTTTGCACATCTTATGGTTTTATTGCCATTGCTATTGTTATATTTGCTGTATTTTCTTGTATTTGTATTATTGCAAAGTCAGTCCCATTCCCCACAGACGCAGCTGGAAATGAGTTATTCCTGGCCGATAATAACTAAATACATTCATTTATCATTCATTTATCAGGCCTGGATACATTTTTAACTGAGCATGGGAGGTATTGCAATAAAAAGTGCAATGTGTGCTGTATGTGCTGTCAAGTCTCACTCTTTGGAGACTCACTCATTGTCATTTAATTTTATTTGAAACTGTTTTACCAGGTAAACCATACAGAGAACAGCAGTCTCCACTCCCAGTTATTCCTGCGATGTAGCTGCAGCCACGAGAAGGAGCTCTCGGTCACAGACCTAAAGAAAAGGGCCATAAATTTTCTTTTCAACTTACTGACTCAAACGGCAAACCTCTTACAGGATCTAGTAATTCTTTTTTCGAATGTAATATGCTTTATTTGAAATAGGCAGGAAATAATCACAAGAGAACAAGTAATACAAGGTATACACAAAACCAATGTACGGTCAAATAAAGAGGAAACGTAGCTAATTATCCCCATCATTTTGTAGTTGCAACAAGATATTCCAGAACCAAGAGTCGATCTGAACAAACTATGGTACAGTAATCCTACCTGTCCTGCCTGTCCACCCTCCCTCCCTCCCTCCCTCAGCCACAAAGCCCCTCCCTCTCCACCCAATTCTCTGGAGGCTGAGCTAATCCCAGGGGTAACCGAAACAGTAAAAGACGGTGTATGACAAAAGAGAAGAATCCTAATCTTAAGTAAAGAGGGACGTACAGCTAGCGTGAAGGTCTTCAGGGGTGGTAGGATCAAGTAATCCATGTGGGGCACCAAACAAAACAGGAGAAACAAGCCACACTCCTTGCAATGCAACTACTGCCTGGGTCTCCCAGAGGCCTGCCTTCCTTGAGCAGCAGCATGGCCTCTTCTCCAGCCAGCCATAGAATGGACGCGCCAACAAATCCCACTAATGCCCTCAGTCTCTCAGAGATTCCAGCATTCTGGGCAAAGATCTCAGATCAAATAAAAAAAAACTGGCACTGAACTTGAAAAGTTCAAACTGAGCAGAAAGAACTACAAGGGGCTGTCACAACAGTCACCAACCACACAGGCCAGCTCAAGGAGATGGTGCTAGCCCTATATAGAAAAAACTTGCAACCTCAAGGGCTGACTCCACAGAAGAACATCCATATACATGGCCTACCAGAGGATGAAGAGGGAACTGATATCACTGGGTATGTTGACCGACAGCTCCACCAGGCCTTGGACCTCCCTGCAGATTTTCCCCTGCACATCGAAAGAATCCACCGTGAGTTATGTCCCAAACCATCACCAACTCAGCGCCCTTGCTCCACTGTGTTCCAGTTACTGAGTTTTCCCACCAAAGAACAAGTCCTTAAAGAGCAGCTACCTACTGTCAGGCACTCAGCTCCCCTCAAACACATATAATAGTAGATCTGCTCTACTGTTGAGGGGCATTAAAAATTCCATGCGCTTCCCTCTGGTTAAAAAGTTATAGCACCCCAAATGTGCACCCCCATAAAAACAAAGCCTTTTCTGACACGCCTCCTTTTGTGATGTCAGAAAATGAAGGCTGCTTGTGTGCTCCATAGATCTATACTGGTGCCATTTGTCAATGACGTTTAGTACTATTTAGAGTTGCCACTTGGAACAATGAAAGTGACTGCTCCAGTAAATAGGCCTGTTACTCCAGCGGCTGCTTTGATTTGTCTACATGGCACCTCTAAATAGTACTAAACGCCATCGACAATCGCATACATACAGGTTAATGACATGCACCCTCAATATTCATTTTCTGACATCACAAAAGGAGGTGTATCAGATAAGGCTTTGTTTATATGGGGGTGCAAATTTGGGGCGCTATAACTTTTTAAACCAGAGGGAAGTGCATAGAAGTTTTAATGCCCTTCAACAGTAGAGCAGATCTACTATTATATATGTTTGAGAGGAGCTGGGTGCCTGACAGTAGGTACCTGCTCTTTAAGGCAGAGTTGAGACATGGAGGAGTGAGCAGCGCCCACCACAAGCTCTCCCGCCGCAACAGCTAAAATCAATCCCCACACTATTTAAATATTGTTTAAATAAGCTACATATCGCTGAAAAAGTATCCGGGGGACTTGAAAATTCATTCATTGATCACCCCAGGAAAATGACTCGCCAGTGGAGGAATTGTTTTCAATTGGTCCTGGATTACAACGAGGTGGAAGAAAGCGGCCTACCGGACCACGACTCAAATCTTCAGCCTACTAGAAATTCGGATGGTAAAAAAGTAAAGGGAAGTAAAAAAATCAAGCACCAAAGTCATGCAGACAGATACAATATTAAAAGCTATTTCGGACTTTTGTGCAGAGATGAGAGATTTGATTAAAGACCTGCGGTCAGACATAGGGGACTTACAGCAACGGGTGAATGAGGCGGATTCCCAAATTTCTATAAATACCAGCCGGATAGATGCTCTTGAGACTGCCCTGAAATTCATAGCCTCTGAACAGCTTTGTATGTCACTCAGACAAGAAGACTCCGAGAAGGAGGGAGATGGAAGAATATCTGTATTTTGGTCTTGCAGAAGGCGAGGAAGGCAACGACCCAGTGGCCTTTAGCAACTATCTCCTGAGGATTTGGGCCCTAAATATCACATCGACATTGAGCATGCTCGTCATGCTCTCGGCCCTAAGCCTACAAGGCCTGACTCCCACCCCAGATCATCTGTTATGCGCTTCTTAAACTTCCACCAAAAAGAGCAAATTCTCATTAAAGCCTGGCGCAAGTAAAAAAATTATGTTTGGTAACAGGCGCCTGCTATTTAACAATAATTCCGCTCCTGCAACTCAAAAGATGCGCAGGAAATATGCTCCTATATTTCCCCAGCTTCAGATCCAGGGGCTTACATTTCGAACACCCTACCCAGCCAAACCTGTGGTATCGCTTCCATCCGGCCCAGTGGTATACTCTTCTGCATCAGAAGCAAAGGCAGATCTCCAGTCTAGAGGACTTTATTAAGAGAATAATACAAAGCAGACAACCCAATCTGCTGATGAGACCCCCCACAGCTGGTCAACGAGAGGGGTCTCAGGACATAATAACTCAACTTTTACTGCAGGACATTCTGTTGAAAAAGAACCAATACATTAATCCAGCAATTCCAACTTGACAGAGAACAGGATAATATGGTTTTCCAAAAGTCAACTATTACAGGTTGGTGCGACTGGATGCGTAGGATGTGGAGGGGGGAGCCTTCCCTGCTAATTGTGTCTGGGTGAGGGCGACCCTCAGCGCCTTTTACAGGCTGGGAAACAAATATTACCACTACCTACAATATGAGATCAGATTCTAAGGTTTGTTTAAACCCTTGTATTTTATAGAGGGGTAAGGTGCTATTTGAAGAGTCTGCTCTCCCTGGCACAGGCGGGAGGGGGGTACTCCTTCCTCTCTCTCTCTCTCTCCTTTCCCTCTTTGCTCCCTTTCGTTGTACCCGTCTTCCTGCTGAGACTGTTTAAAACTTCTACATTCTGCAGAGTGCTGGTGTTCTTGATCCATTTCCCTCCCTTTATTTTTCTCATGTCTTTTCCCTATACCCCTTTGCATCTCAGAGAACTGGGACTGGACAATAAAATACATAACATCCGGGATCGAGACATAGAGAGGTGGCTCTGAGCTGCAATCTGACATTCCGTCTCAACATACAATCTCTATCAACAGCAACTTTATCATATTATTTCTTCCCAAGGGAGGAATTAGAGGCATAATCTAAGGTGGGGGGGGGGGGGCTTTGGGTAAGGGGGTAAATGCTCACTGTATAATTGTGTTCTATAGTTAATTACTTCAGAGAACACATACCCACATGTCTCCTCCATTTCAGGAATGGTTTATCACCATCTTGCTATTCCTAGCGGGGGTTAATCATCCCCAAGAGTGGGCTACTGTCCAAATTAGTTGGGATAGATCCCACTCCTCCAACACTGGAATTGGCCGTGCAATCTCCAGGTTGGAATCTGGGTTGGAGATTTGTATATCTCCCCCCAGTTTGGAAGCACCATTGTACATAGTTTACCCTGGTTTAGACCAGGTCAAGTTTTCTAGAAATGTTGGGCTTAATGTTCTTTATTTTAAACATAACCATCAAACACCAAGTTTAGGTGCTGATATCGTTGTGGTTGAAGTTATTTTAGTTTTCCTGGGATTATACTCATTATGGTCCTTATTATTTCAGGGCTTTGACCCGAAGGCTGGAATTCTTTGTTCTGGCTTTATATTATTAGTAAAGTTTGTAAGAACTGCATTTCGGCCCCCTGCTGAGTTTCTTATTATCTTTGTTATTATTATCATTATTTTTTTGGTAAATAATATGGAAAAAGTTAATGAGGATGCATTAGAACAAGTTCTTTGTTTAGAGGTCTTTATACAAGGGGGCGAGGGACCCCGTGGGTTAGAGGGCAGTACATTGCCAAAAATAAGACTTGTCCATGGGCTGGATCCGCTGCATCGGACCCTAAGGGGTGTTCGGGCACATGGAATGTCATTTTACTATTTCTATCTGTTTTTGGTCGCTCCCCACCCACTGTTGGGAATCCTGAACCACCCTGTTCATCACCTATGCAGGTTAAAGATGTATAACATTCCAGTTAAATAGTACTCGCAGAATTTGAATGGACTGCATGCTCCTATAAAACGGTCTTGTATAATGCAACATCTGGCAAAACAAAAGGCCGACCTATACTTTTTACAGGAGATACATCTCTCCTTAGGAGACCACCAGAAACTACATTGGGGGAATAGATATCGAGTTATAGCCTCTTTTCACACTAGGGGGCATAAAAGGGGCACAGCAATCCTGGTCCCTGCTTCAACCACCTTATAAATTCAGGGATGCTATTTGGATCCCCAAGGTAGATATGCGATAATCAGAGGAGTGTTATACTCCCAGACAGTAACTTTAGTTAATGTCTATTTGCCTCCACAATCCCCACTGCCGGTGGCACGCACCTTCTTACAAAAAGTGTTGGGAATGTTGGATGGTATTTGAATCATAGATGGGGACCTAAATGTAACATTCATTCCGCACTTAGATTCTACTAATCCCCATCCCCACAGACTTTCTGGCTCAGTGCGGTACCTTAAGGAAAATTTGGCATATTTAGGAATAGAAGATGTCTGGCGTTGTTTATTTCCTTCAACTGCAGGCTATACTTTCTTTTCCAGATGGCATGGAACTTACTCTAGGTTAGATTCTTTTTTTTATTACAAGTGAGCATTTAACTTTAATCCAAGATGTTTTAATAGAACCCTGAGTATTATCTAACCATAACCCATTAGTCTTTAAGATACATTTGGGGAAACCTAAAAAGCTAAAACATTGGCGCCATAACACCTTCAGCTACAGGACCCAGAGTTTCTAACAAAAATTCGTACATGAATCCCACAAGCCATTCAAGAGAATGCAATGGCGGAGATTTCAGACTCTATCCTATGGGATGCTATAAAAGCTGTCCTCCGTGGAGAGATTATAGCATAGGCTGCTGCCAAAAAGAAAAAGATGGAAGCAACATATACACATTTGTCTGAACAACTTCACTCATACCAACTTTTAAATAGGGAGGGGGACTAAGATCTGCAAAAAAGAATAAGAATGATAAAACAGAAAATTAAAAAAAATTTAGATTACAAAATTATCCAGAACTTAAATTTTCTAAAACAAAATCAATATGGGGTGGGAGGGGCTCTTGAATGCTGGCTCGAAGGCTGAGGGCAAGTGAAAGGGCCTTGACAATCCTTAAGGTGAAATCTCCAGATTCAAATACATGCACATACAAAGAACAGCAGATTAGAAAGGCTTTGGTCTCATATTATCAAAACCTTTGTGCAGCCCCAACCGGACTGGCAGGGTCAATCTCAAACCAAAAGGGACTTTTTGTCTCACCTCTCACTCCCCGAATTGACTGAGAGTCAAATTAGAGCTCTGGAATCCCCTATAAACCCAGCTGAGATACTTTGTCAGATCAAGCTACTGAAACCCTTGAAGTGCCCAGGCCCAGACAGTTTCCCCTCAGAGAGGTATAAGAAATTTACCCCTCAACTTATTCCAACTCTGCTTTCAGTCTTCTGATCAGTGGCCGAGGGGGAAATTCCCCCACCCTCCTGGGATTATGCAGTAATCTCCCCCCTTCCAAAGCTCGATAAGGATCCCAGATTGCCAACATCATATTGTCCCATTTCTATACTAAATACTGACTATAAAATTTATATGGCCATATGGGCTAAACGACTTGAATCCTTATTGCTTTCCCTTAATCATTCGGACCAATTAGGCTTCATTAAACAATGCAGCACCTCTGATAATTTACGCTGTCTTATGATTCTGCTCGAACATATCTACTCCAGACAAATACCCACCGCCCTTTTGAATTTAGACACCGAAAAGGCATTTGACAGGGTGTCCTGGGATTTCCCGTGGGCCACCCTGTCTGAATTTTCATTTCTGGAATATTTTTTAAGATGGATTCGAAATATATACACCCATCCTAAAGCGTATATTCGAGTAAATGGGGCGCTCTCATCTCCTATTCAATTACGTCGAGAGACCAGGAAGGGTTGCCCCTTATCTCCTTTACTATTTCCATTATATATTGAACCCCTAACATAAGCCCTATGATTGAACACCCAAATTGAAGGCATTCCCTTGGGCCAAAGGATTTACAAAGTCACTTTCTGTGAAGACGATATTTTAATATCTGCTCTCTCCCCGGATCAATCAATTCCAGCTATTTGGTCGTCCTTAACTGAATCTGAAAATATAGCTGGACTAAACATATTAAAGACCAAAGTACTTCCCCTGTATTTTGATCCCTTGCCCCCTTTAAAGAACACATATCCCTTGAAATGGAGGTGTACCAGACTCAAATATTTAGGGATTTACATCACTCTGAAATTACAACACTTAGAATTACTCAATTATGAACCATTGTCATTGCAAATACAAGCAGAGTTGACAAAATGGGGCAAGTTGCAACTCACCTTTTTTCAACGGGTAGAGGCAGTGCGCATAAATATACTGCAGTGCCTTCTTCACCTATTTCAAAATGTAACAACATTCCCATCCACTTTTTATTTTCTATCATGGGATAAAGCGATTTCAAACTTTTTATGGGGGGGGGGCACTAGTCCCAGGATTAGACTTTCTCTCCTTCAGCTGTCGGTGGCGCAGGAGGGTCTAAACCTTTCGAATTTTAGATTCTACACAACTGCCATCTTTCTCAAAATTATGCTTCTTTAGCTGTCTCCGACTTTCTCTTCCCCCTGGAAGGAATTGGGAGTTTACTATAAATGATCTTTACGATACGATTAAAATAGCCTTCTCCTTTAAAGGAAGAAGACCTCCATTGCAGGATGTTATGACTTATACAGCTCAGATATTAAAGTTATGGAATAAAATAACCCATAAAAAAGTTTTTAAAATAACAACTTTTTATTTCACACTAATTTCAGAAGATGAACACTTTTTCCCTATAACTCTTGATTCCACCTTCTCCCACTGGAGACAGTTGGGAGTGAACTTTTTTATCAATTTGTTGATACAGCAAGGATAATACCATTCGACAGACTTCAGGCAGAATATGTTTTTTCGGAACAGGATTTCTATCGATATTCCCAAGTTGAGAACTATATTCTACGCCAAAGGGTCGTTGTGGCTTCTCTTCCTAATCCTCTCCCAGCCTTGTGATCCCTTTAAAGTGACACATTGGCAGATAAACCCTGGGGGCATTTAACAGGACATTTGTATAAATGACTTCGTGAGCAGTTAGGGGACACCTCTGAATTGGTCCTAACAGGCTGGAATAAAGATTTGGATCTGGAGAGCTCCTTTTCTGATTCGCAAAAGGCCTCCTCCACAGCATTAAAATTTACTCACTCCAATGTCTGGAGAGAGCGTTTGCGTGGCAGTGCCGAGCACGTTTTTTCCGTTCACCCTCAGTTTTGGACAAATATCTGCCACCATCGTATGGCAGATGTTGGACTTGTCAGTTAGCTGATTTGGGCCATATTTTTTGGCAATGCCCAAAATTGACACCCTTTTGGTGCCAATTCCAGCATGAAATAACGAAATGTTTGGGAGAGGAGGTGGAACTTACAGCTGAAATGGTATTATTATCTATATAACCTCCCCATAGACCCCTATGGTATTATAGCTGTAAAAAAAGTCTGTAACTCGGCGTTGGATGACAACCATAGTTCCAACAATGAGTGACTGGAGAAAGGTGGTACAAGAGATTTATCAGATGGAAAGCCCTTCTCCAGGGGGAAGGGAGGGGAGGAGACTGGTCCGGCGCCTGCTGGCTCCTAGCGGAGGCTGGAGTATCACAGGACGTATGGCCCAAATGCTAACTGGGGGAGCAGCGGATGTCAGCATATGCCATGACATCACTACGCTGTCCCCAACAGAAAAAGGGAAAAATTGCTCGCTGGCTGCCGGATGACGGCTCTCTGTTCCCTGAGTGCCTCCAGCACCTTCCCAGGGCCTCCTGCTCCTCAGCAGCATCCCCGGGCCCTAGTAGTGTGTGCTGGGGCCATCCCCTCTCCCCGGTGCCTTCCCCCTCGGAGGAGGGGACCCACAGCTGGCGGATACGCTGGGATATCCCAGGGATTGGCTGTGATGAGGGACCAGAGGAGGGCTGGGTAAGGACAGTGAGGCTGGGGGAACCTGTGGAGCCCGAAGGAGTGGGGACCAGAGAGCATGGGGGGGCGGAAAAAAAAAAGACGGAAAGCCTAATGACCAAGTTGCATGGTAAATCTACCCCATTTAAAGAGAGATGGCAATCCTGGATTATGTATACGGTCTCTCGGGATCCGACCTTTGTGCCTTGAATTTCACATTCAATAATATGGGGGGGGAGGGGGATGAGAGAAGGGCCTTTCCTTTAAATGTCTGCAGTCCTAAGTCCATCTGCGAGCACTTACCTCATAGATTAAATGATTAAGGAGTCTTGTGGTAAACCCACTCTTGCTTTTTAACTGGTATGTAACAGTGTTAAGGGACCTTAGATCCACCCGAAGAGACCTCTTATACCAGCCGGAATATGTGCAGTGTTCTGATCTTCAGATAATGAGAAAAAGAGAATAGTTTCTAAAAAAAGATAATAATAACTCATTTGACTAATATGAGATTAGATAACATGATTTGCTTTATTTTCTGCGTATACTACCGAATGTATTGTAATGTATATGTACCTCATTGCCTTAATAAAAAGACAATTTAAAAAAAAGTCCTTAAGGCAGCCTGGCAAAAGGGAGCAATCACTTGGGGCCATAAAAGACTGTACCTGGATCATGATTATGCAGTGCCGGTACAGCAGAAAAAGCAGATGTATTCTCCATCTCGCCATGCACTTAAGCTGGCATTAAATTTCACGTGCCTTTTCCAGCGAAACTTGCATTCCATTAGACTGACGGAACGATGTTATACCACACGGCAGATGAATCCCGCGCTGACAGCGGATGGGAAGACATGCCAATACCCCAGCCTCAATGCCCTCGATCAGCTCCACGAAGAAACCTGAGGTTCCAGCAACACTACAGGAGGATGCTTCACCCCTAGCACCACTCAAAAAGGCAGCGGAAGCTGTGAGCGACTCACAACTGAAAGACCTCTCAGTGATCTGAGATTTGCTACAATTCTCCAGACCTACCCACTAATTCATGATAAAGACTACATGTTTTCCAACTTCCACAAGTTATTTGTTTGATGACAACTTATATAGCATTAAGACAGGGTTTTAAATAATTGATTAGCAGTTTTTTTCTTGGGACAATACTAACTGTTCAGAAAGTATTTATGTAGGTTTTCTAGAAGTATTACGTTTGTTAAACACAGTGAGGCAGGTGTTATGCATTTTCACAATGTTTTAGCACTTTTATGAGCAAAACGCTAATCAATTTTTAGAGTTAAATCAAACCCTGTTAAGATACTAACTGCCAGACCACTATAATGACATGAGTGGTGGAGAGGGCCCCTAGGGACTGCCTTCCTGTCTCAGTTCCAGTTCCTGGCTGGCACTTTATTAAAATGCTTTGTGTGCACCGGCCCAGTGGTGCAGAGGGTTGAGGCACTGGCACCTTACCTCACACCACACTGGCAACCCGGGTTCGGGAACGGACTCGGGGTCGGCAGGGGAAGGAGAGGATTGAGCATCTGCAGCATGGCTCTCCTCTCCTGGGGTGGGTTCCAGGGTCATTTTGCTCTGCAGCAGCCCCTGGTGGAGACCCCACCCTCCCCAGAGGAGGACAGCAGTCCCGGGGATGCTCAATCCTCCTCCCCCCCCCCCGGTCGACCCCTGATGACCCGAGTCCAGTCCCAAACACTGGTCACCGGCGTGGCACGAGGTGTGGCGTCCAGCGCCTCAGCTCTCAGCGCTACCCGGGCCACGCCTGTGTTATAAAATTAATCAAAGAAAGGGCCGACTTTGGAAAAGTTATAAAGCATCTGGCAATATAAGCATTTGGCTACCACACAGAAATTTGAGAAACAAATGCAAAAAAAAAAAAATTAAAAAAAGCTAAAGAGACTTATTGTAAAACACAGCACATTCAAAAATGTTCTGATGGCCGGCCCAATGGTGCTGAGGGTTGAGGTGCTGGATGCCACACCTCTCGCCATGCCAGCGACCCGGGGTCAGGAGCAATGCCGGGTGCTGGAGGGTCGGCTGGGAGGGAGGAGGATTGAGCATCCCAGGGACTGCTCTCCTCCTCCAGGGAGGGTGAGAAGGGATCACCACAGACGCACTGGCCCTGGTGGTGGCTGGGAGTCGGTGTATGCTGTGGTCAGCTGTGGGTCGGTATGGGCCGACGCCGGACATGCACTTGCGCACGGAAGCACCCTAGGCATCTCGGCATGCCTGCGCCATGGGGGGATTAAGCATAGAAAGCCTCCGCGTGCACAGTGAAGGTGGTCCATTGGCATTGTGTCAGACGCACTCAAGTTAGCTCCCCTGGTGTCTGCCCCCTGGCCTTCCGCGGTGTATGGGGTAAGTACCCACCATAATGTAACTAGGAGAGGTAGGACATAGGGGTCAGAGCTCTGGCTGTGGCTGGGCCAAAGAGATAGCTTGATGGGGGGGGGGACCATAGGTACAACTCCCCCCTCCAGCTGAGGAGAAATAAATAAAGTAAAAAAAAAAAGTTCTGATGGAAAAATGTTTTAGAAAACAGTGAATTAATTAGTTAAACCCCACGCAAATACAAAAGTCAGTAAAACAAATGATGGTGGTAGGGAACTGATTGACAAAAAAAGGGACTGCAGATAAGTTTAATGACTCATTAACAAATCTGGAGAATTATTTAAATCAACTAAACAAGACATGTACAACAGGGGATAAAAAACTGGAATTCGACAGGCAAGTTTTATTTAAGGGTTGTTACAAGAAGGACATCTTAAAATGTTTGAAAACCTTGGATGTTACTAAAGAACCTGGGTGGATGGAATTGAACCAAAATGTATAAAACTTGGAACAACTGGCCTACCCTATAATGAAAATAATAACTCTATCATTCATGGCTGGGGAAATCCCAGAACTCTGGAAGGCGGCATTTTTTGTCCCATTATATCAGGGAGGGGGATCTGAAACTTTGGGAACCCGTTAGCCTATATCCCTATTGTCCTGCACAAATAAAATCCAGGAGAAGTTGGTGCATGCCCAATTGATGGAATATTTGGACGTGAACCAGCTCCTCACTGAATCCCAGTCTGGCTTCAGGATGGAGTGGGGGATATCTACTGCTTTGATCAGGTTCAAAAATGAGCTTCACCTGAAAATGGAACAGGTTGCCTGTCCAGTGTGGATTTTGTGCTCCTGACCAAGGCACTTGATTTGCTGGGCCACTCTCTCCTGGAGTCTAAATCAGGTACTATGGGAGAAATTATCTGCGAAATCGAAAGCAGTACATGAGATCAGATAGTACTTTGTCATCCTCTTGTTCAGAACAGTATGGTGTACCACAGGGTTCAATTTTAGACCCTCTGTTATTTAAATGACATGCCCAACTTGTGTTTTCAATCAAATTTGATTTTGTAAGCTGATGATGCAGTGTTATATGTGTCAGATACAGATACTGATTCTTCAGATAAAAACTTCTCTTCAGAATTTGTTGGGTTGCAGAAATGGCTTGAATCACATAGGCTGTTGCTGAACAAGAGGAAGACGAAGGCCATGCTCTATAGTACATCACAGAAATATGTTAACTATGCAAGCCAATTTTGTGTAACAATGTCAGATCAAACTGTACTTAAACAGGTGCAGAATTTCAAATATCTAGGAGTTATTCTAGACTCTTGTTTAAGTTATTTATTTATTTCTCAGAATTACAATACCTCTGAGCCCAGGGCTCTTCTACAAAGCTTCCACGTCGAGGTACAAATGACAAGGAAACAAAATAACATGAGCAGTCACATTTGATTGAGAAAAAAAAACAAGCAAAAACCTACTTAGAAGTAGAGCAGTGAACAGTAACACGAGGGTAAATGTGAATAAACAAGAGAAATTCAATGACAAAATTAAGACTCTGGTAGGAATGAGAGCAGCCAGAGTCTGGCCTTGTCAGGAGGAAGAGAGAAAAAGGGATCGGGGAATGTGGGAGGAAGAGCCGAAGAAGGGAAGAAAAAGGGCGGGAGAGACAGGAGAGCGGGGGTCATGCAGAGGGAAGCCAGTAGAGTAGTGAGAGAACCAGAGGCTGAAGAAGGAGAAGTGACAGCGTAGAGCGGAGCAGGTATAGAATGGGGGGGGGCATGGAATGGAAGAGCTAGCAGGGGAAGTCACATTGATTAAGAGTGATAAGGTGTTGATGCAACTTGGATTTGAAAGGGACAAGTTTAACCTCTGAGGTTACTTCCCAGGGGAAGGAATTAAGCCAGGTAGGGGCTCTAAAACTGAATGAGCGCTGGACCAGGGAGGTGCGGCAGCAGGGGACAAGGTAGGGTTACTTGACAGTGCTATGAGCAAAGCGTGGGTTGGAGGAGGCAAATCTTTTTAACGAGGAGGCGGGTTTGGTACTTGATCCTATCCATTAGATTTAGCCAGCCAGTCTGGGCATAGAGCTCACAATTATGGGTGCGCTTGTGGGCTCCAGTAACAAGCCGACAGCAAGTGTTAAGCACCACCTGGATTCGGTTTAGGGCAGTGTCAGAGGCAGTACCATAAATAAATAGTCCGTAGTCAATAAGGGACAGGACTGGGTTAGTGACAGCAGTCCTTAACACCTCAGGGGTAAGGCAGTGGCAGTGGCAATGACTATAGAGGGTTCCTATCCTGGCATTGATCACTTTGGAGATAAGGTTAATGTGAAGGTGGCATGTAAGTGAGCAGTCAAGAGTAACACCTAGATATCTGAAGTCACTGACTTGGTCTAGTGGGAGGTTTTTTTTGTTATAGATAGTAAGATTGGCAGATCTGAATTTATTGTGAGGGCCAGAGAACAGCATGACCTTAGTTTTCTTATAGTTCATTAGTAATTTATGTTGAAGAAACCAGGATTCGACCGAGGAAAAATTTGACTGGCGGTCGGCAGTAAGTGGGAGAAAATCAGAGTGGGTTGAGAAAATGACCGTGTCATCAGCATAAAGGAGCATATGGTTGTTGCAGGCCTTAGGGAGGTTATTAATAAAGAGGCGAAATAGCAACGGACCCAGAATTGGGTCTTGGGGGACTCCAGAGTGAACAGGGAGGCTGCAGGAGAGAGTATCAAATATCCTGACACGCTGAGTTCTGCCTTCAAGGTAGCTGCCGAGTCAACTTATGACACCTCGTGAGAAGCCAAGGGCAGGGAGGGACTGATGAAGGAGCTGGTGAGTAATGGTATCAAATGCCTTAGTAAGGTCAGTATAGATGGCACCAACTAAATGACCACGGTCCAGGGCCTCGTGGATGTGACTTGTGTATTCTAGAAGGGCAGTGGTCATCCCATGAGCTTTGCGGAAACTGTGTTGCTGTGGACATTGGATGCAATATTTTTTCAGGTATTCCATTAGTTGGTCTGATACGATGGTCTCTAAGGCTTTGGATAGTGGGGGAAGGATGGGTATAGGACAGTAGTTGGACAGTTGAGACCTGTCGCCACTTTTGTGGACAGACATCACTGTGGCAGATTCCAAAGATAGGGAAACTGTCAAAGAGTAAGGGATAGGTTAAACAGTTTAGTGAGGGGTAGTAGAACTGCATCTAGTGAGAGGTGGAGAAGTTTCAGGTCTAGGGAGTCACCACTGAACCTAGCCTTGCCAAGTACCTTGAGTAGGTATCTCCTGGTTTCGGTTGGGGAAACTCTCCTGAAGTAGAAGGGTGGCAACACAGGCGAGGGAGCAGGATTGGTGGTAATCAGTTGGTGGGCAGGGACAGTAAAGAAGTCAGGGGGGAGTAAACCACTCAGGTCAGAGAATGAAGTATTAAAGGCATCAGCTATGAGTTTGTGGTCTTGTGTGGTGGTACCATCAACATCAATCGTCGACAGAGAAGTTTTTGTTGGCTTGCCAGTGACCTCCTTAATGTTATTCCAAAAACTGTGACTATTACCCAAGGAATTGGTGAGCTCGCTCCTGAAGTAATTTTGTTTGGCTCTGAGTATCACATGGGTGCATATATTTCTTGTAGCCCTATAGCATTGTGTAACCCCTAGGTAGCACTATTCTAAGGGCTACTACCTCTGCCTGTATGGCAATACACAGGTTAAGGGGCCTGAGTTCTGTAACTGGGTGTCTCCACCCAGAGGAATGGTATTGGGGCAGCCTAACTGCTCTGGTATAGCCCTCTGGGATGCTATAACCACCCACCAACCCTTCTAGTGGCCTAAGAAAGAACACAAGGACACCTTCACAATCAGTGTGTAACAATAATAAATGTGCTCACACCTCTTTCACGTACAACCAGGGCTGGATCTGCTGCAACTGCCCTGGAGACCCTTTGGAAAATAATATCAGCAATGCAATAATGCAATCTTACCACTGTAACCCAACTAATAATATGCACACTAGCCAGGTTAAACATGAAAAAGGATGGTGCCAGCCCGGTGGCCCTGAGGGCTGAAGTGCTGGACGCCTTACCTTTTGGTACGCCGGCGACCCATGTTTGGGAACGAGCACGGGCCACCGGGGGTTGGCAGGGGAGGAGAAGGAGCGACCGTCTGAGGGACTGCTCTCCCTCTCTGGGGAGGGGGGAGGCCAGTGGTTGATTCCAGACTAACCCCTAGCAAAGGCTAGGGGGCAGCGCACCAACACTGTAGACAAGGGGTGGGGACAGGCCGACGCCTGGAGGGAGCATGTGCAGACGCATGCGTGCGCCCCCATCAGCGTCATTACACGCCTGTTCTGGGGGGTCCAACCAGAGAGCCAGAAAATTGGTCGTAGTCGTTGCAGCGTGAACAGCTGCCCACCACAGGCCCCGACCCTGAATGGCGCATCCCCGGACCTGGATCCTGTTCGAAGTGAGTTGAGTTGGGGGCTCCTCACCGCCCTGCCACAGAGAGGAAAACTGTGGAGGAAGATGGGGATGCAGCCAGATGTCAGGGTAAGGGGCTGGGTGGGTAGCCACAGATGTAAGCCGACTGGGACTAAGGGAGAAAAAGATTTACGTAAAAAAAAAAATGTGAAAAAAGACAATCAGATTTATTTAGGGGAAGTGATCAAGGGAGGGGGGTGAATCTAGCAGAAGGATTAGCAATTTGATTTGAATCAGGATTGTTCAGCATGCGCTGCAAGTCCCAGTTAGACAGTTCAATAACCCTGGGTACCCAGTATGTCATGCAGGCTAGCCTGAAGCGTTGTTTGGCGTGGCCGGCATTGCAGCTGTTGTTGGGGCCCTTAGGAAAAGAAAGACAGGTAAACATGCACACAGCCCAATTATTTATAATCCGAGCCAGATGGCTCAGTCTGTTGCTTTAACCCAGAAAAAGAAACAATTAGATGGTACCACAATGATGTTTGCTTTTGTTGCAGAGAGCTACCCTGAACTGTACTCACACTACCCAGACCAGGATGCAGGACAGACGAGATGTAGACCTCCTGGTAATGATCAGGAAGGCCACGGGAAGCAGGGCCAACACAACTCACCTCCTGGTGGTTGCTACCTGCTCAATGGAGTTGGGCAAGGCGGCCGAATCCCAAAGCTGGTCTTTCACCGAGATGGTCTCTGAAGCGGAAGTAGTGGCCTAGGCCGAGATGACAGGGCCCAGGCAGGATGGACAGTTCTGCAAAAGTTCGTGATCTTCTACTCATGAAGCCTCCAGCTGACATAAAAGATTTTGCTGTGGGGAACCAAATCGCAACCCATGACACACATTCAGCACATGTAAGTCATTAATTTTTCTAAGCAACAGTTCAGATATAGTCCGGCTGAAAATTACAGCTTCACTGCGCAAACCTTTCAATCAGAGTAAAATCCTCTCACAAGCTGGGCTGATCGCTTCTGTAGTGAATCTTTGGTCCAAATCACCAGTCTCACTAACAATTTCTTCTTTCTTCTGCTGCACATCCAAACTAGAAAATCTGAATGGATCTGATTTCTGCAGTGGGGAGCTCAATAGCAGGAGAACGTGGAAGGCAGGCCAGCAAAGCCTCTTCCTACATATTCCCCTAAGCTCCTACTGGGAGCTGCTGCTTGAAAGCTCGAGCTGTTCACTCTTCAACCTCCAACTCTAACTGATCCACTGCTTCAGGCAGTTCTGGGGATTTCTTTGGTAATCCAAAAGGTTCTGTTGGCTGAGGAAACTGTCAGTCACAGTAAGGGCTTCCCCCAGGTCCATTTGGGCGCCAACACTTAAAACTACAAAAACTACAGAATTTCCTTCCCACAAGACCCCTGGGGACAGTCTCCATTTTAGGTTCCAAAGGGTTCGATTGGTCCAAATACTGGAAGTCCAGAACCTAACATGGTGGCTTCCATCCAAATGTTCGAGCTGCAAATAAAGCAGGTTAGACAAACTTCTCTAGCTTTACTATAAAAACAGATAAAAAGCAAACAATCACAGTTTCTAAAAGGGCTCCCTCTACGCAAATAGCGACTGCAGAATGGAGCAAAATAACAGACTGCCTGGCTGGTTGCAAGCCTTAAATCACTGAAACCCAGCCCAGACTAATTTCCAAACACAGATTAGCCATTTTCTTAAAGGGCACTCTCACACACATACAAATAGAACTACTGAAGACAGGACACCAGCCTGACAGTGTACATTAGGGAGCCCAGGAAGACATTATAGTAAACCCCAGTTTGTAGGGGGGTTGCAGTTGCATGTCGCCGGGGGATCTGGTAGACTGTGCACGGTGCCAAATGAGATGGGGTGATCCCATGATTTGAGGTTCCCCGGAGTTTTCACTTTTGAAAAGGGGCAAATAAATCACATGCAGAGTTGAACTGGGTGATGAAGTAGTTAAGTGCAGCATCAATGTTAATAAATGTGTCTGGGGGGACCAGCCACAGAAGGACAGGAAGGATTGGAGTTATGTGAGCTTACCCCCTTTTTAGGACCTGCTGGAAAGAAGTTTTAGGCTGCAGTTTGTTGGTCTTGTTAGACCAAAGGCACAGGACAGGTGAATGGTCACTCAGCAAGTCTGGAAGGACAGAGGTGCTGGGATTCTGTTGGGGTGGGTGGCAACAATCCAGTAAAGGAGGGCGCTATTGCCAGTCCTAGGGTTGATCCTGGTAGGTGAGGGTACCATCTGGGTAAGTCCAATGGCCACAAGAGCATTCTTGTAGGGGTTAGCTTTGTGGGCAAGCCAACTGATGTTGAAATCACCAAGAACTATAGTCTCAGAATGGTGAGGAAGGTTATTGAGGTAGTCAGTAACCATTTTGAGGCCAGCAAATAGGTCATGAGGGGGGATGTAGACAGAACAGTTAGGGTTTTACCCTGCTGACCTAGGAAGATTTTAATAGCAAGACGTGGGAGTTGTTGACCGTGCATGCAGGTGGGAGGACTTGACTTTTCAGGGTGTCCTTAAGGTAGACGGCACAACCACCCCCTCTTTTACCAGAACGGTCTTGCTGATACAGTACAGAACAAAGGAGAGAGATCGCAGAGTCGGGGACAATAGGTGAGAGCCAGGTTTCATTAAGGGCAAGAACATCAGGCGAGTGCCGCACAACCCAGACAAGCAGGTCATCAAAGTTTAGGTTGCAAGCTGCAAATGTTAATGGAGGCAGTTGTTAAGGTGACTATGCATATTATTAGAGCGTAGTGGTTACTGAGGGGGGCCGGGATTAGGATGAATATTTCTGGATAACAGAAGGAGAAGCAAAGCAGTCCTACAAAAATAGTGCTTCAGGGACTCAGACAGGAGTCGTTTGCTCTGGTAGAGTGAGTCCGTCATGGGGGTAGGGGTATGGAAGGAAAGGGTGAATTGCTGGGAGCAGACAGTGGGTGGGGAGAGGCAGGGTAAGTGGAGGCCAGGAGGGGTATGGAGTGGAGTTAGGGTATGAGATGTATTCAAGAGTAAGGTGCCCAGCAGCACAGCTGTGTATGAGGAAATGGGGGAAGACGAAGTGGGGGGAGTGGGGTAATAACAGAAAGGGAGAGTGAGGAGGATGAGAAGAGGAAGAGCAGGGAAGATAAAGTGTGGCAACGTCCTTAAGTGAGGTGTGAGGGGTACGAGAAGAGGACATAAAACAATGGTTTTAGAAAAATCAGATATAACAAAACAAACATTTAAAAAAACAACTTAACAAAACCTTTAACAAAGTCCCTTACTGTCCCTAGCTTACAACTGATCTCTATAGCCCATCTACACCAATTCCCAGATTACAAAACAGTTAACAGCACTTCCCCGTTTCACATTTCAATTGCTTATGTCTACAGCCCAGTTTCTCCCATCGCTTCCCAAAACTCTTGAACTCTCTCCCCTACCAAATACGGCACTCCTCAACCTCCTTCTCCCTTGCCACTTCCTTACATAACTCTCTCCTCTAACTGCTCCTGTTTTAACCAACCTTAAATTCCTGACAAGCACACATAAGTGCTGCCTCCCAAGCTCCCCACATTCTCCCCAACCCATGCCCCTTCCCCGTCCTACCTCTGTCCTGCTCCTGCCCCCACTCTCCCCCTTCCTCCTTCCTTCCAATGCCTCCACCTGCTTCTGTTCCCTGGCAAGGTTCTCAGCATCCTGGAGCGGTCAGTCCTAAGCTCCTACCTCTCCCCTTCACCCTCCCCCCCTCCTTCCTTCCTCCCCTTCTAACGCCTTCACCTATGTTCTGCCCCCTGGTAGGGTTCTCAGCATCCTGGAGGGGTCAGTCCTGTGTTTGCTCTTTCTCCCCCTCATCTACCTTTCTTTCCAACACTTGCCTCCCCCACCATTCTTCACACTCCTTTGTTCTTGTCTGGATCTGCCCCTGGCAGGGTTCTCTTGCATCCTGGAGGGTCCAGATCTAGGCTTGCCTCTTCCTCTCTAATTAACCTCTCTTCCCCTCATTTCCACCGCACCCTACAACATTGCACTTAATAGTCAGCCCCCTTACCCACCCTTCACTGTATGCAACGTAACCCGCACCCCGTTTGCCCAATCCTTTTTGTACTGCCTAACTGTTGATACTGATTTCCCAAGGCCTGCACACTGTCCCACTTAAGCAAGCTTGTTTATCTTTATACTGGTACAGACCAGCCTCCCCCTATTCTATTGCTCTCCCTTCCCCTAGCTGGCTCCACTAGACCGTAGTACTTTATTATGTTGTCTTGCATGCGCAGTGCAGACAACATATTGGGGTTGCTTGAAGTGGAGTAGCAGGTTTTGGAGGCGTGGTCGTGTTGTGGCCAGTGGCACCACTGCTTTTTGAGGCTGGGCTCTGTGGCATGAATTAGACTGCATGCTGTCTATGACAGCAGTTGCAAAACGTGCCACCAACTTGAAACGGTTTAGCAGCTGCAATGAGGGAGTGACCCCACATTGCAGGGCGTGCCTTCAGTGGTATAACTTTTCAATAAAACATGGGGGTGGCTGTTGCCGTCCGCCTCTCGCATTCCCCAAACAAGCTGACGTCTGGGGTGCCCAATCCCCCCTGTCAGCATGCCCCCTTCCCAGTCCAATTTGCCAGCGGGGCCAATCCCCATCGGCATAATAGCCCCCAATAATTTAGTTATGTAACGCGAGGGTGCCAATCCCTCTGCATCATGCACCCCAACATGTTTATGTGCCAACGGGGCCCAATCCCATCGGCTTTCAGTCCCCTCCCTACTAAATACAGGTGGCACACTGGGAGCCCACCCCAGTGTGCCAAACACACCTGCAAAAGAAGAAAACCGACCCCCATTGTCTGTATTTTTTTACCTGGAAAATGAGAAAACAGTCCCGCAACGTGTCTGGTGCCCCTTCCCCAACCTGCACCCACCCTCTGCGTACTCCACGTCCCCACACCCCCCTCACCCCATACTTACCTCTGGAGCCCGGCGTGGTGATCTTCAGTGGACTGGGAACATGTCTGCACTCTTCAAAGCCAACCGCGAACTGAAGAAATGCTGATAAGCTGTATAATGGCATTAATGTTTTTTTTTTTCAACTTTGGTGCATATCTCGGCCATTTTTGGGAATTATGGCACCAAATTTGCAACGTGGGGTTCTTGGGACCCCACCTCATGAATTCAGTCACTGTAATCTCGTTATTCGGTCCCGAAAGGTGATTTCGTGGTCACTGTGCAGAATCACCTTTCGGGACTGATTAACAAAACAACAGTGTCACTGTTCATGAGGTGGGCTCCCAAAAAGACTATGTTGCGAATTTGGTGAAACCATTCCAAAAAATGACCATGTTACAAGCGTACATTGCGCAGTTTCCACGCACGCTCATGACTTCGATAATTTTTTATATTTTTACTCCAGATTTTGACCAGTGCCATTTTTTCACACCTCCTTATGAACAGTACAGCTGCCATTTTCCACATCCTGCTTGAAATGTGTTTTCACACATCCGGTGTGCAGTGGCGCAGTCACTGTACGAAAACAATGTTCAGAACAGAGTAAGAAAATCACAGTGACACTTCATGAGCAGAGGTCCCAAAACGCCTATGTTGAAAATCTGGTGAAAAAATTCCACAAAATGACTATGTTACAAGTGTGCGGTGCGCAGTGTCCACGCACCGTTGTAACTTCGAGAATTAATATTTTCACTCCAGATTCTCAACATTGTCCTTTTTGCACACCATCTTATGAATGGTACAGCTGTCATTTTTCACATCTTGCCTGAAATGTGGTTTCGCACATCTGGCGCACAATCGGAGGTCGCTGTGGGAAATCAACGTTTGGGGCAGATTAAGATAATCATAGTGACACTGTTCATGAGCAGAAGTTCCAAAATGCCTATATTAAAAATTTGGTGAAATAATTCCGCTAAATGATTGTGTTATGAGCGTGCGATACGCAGTTTTCACACATGCTCGTAACTTCAAGAATGTTTAATATTTTCACTCCAGATTTTCAACATTGCCATCTCTTTGCACCTCCTTATCAATTGTGCAGCTGACATTTTAATGTGGTGCAGAATGGCGCTGTCACTGTGGGACATCAACGTTCGAGACAGAGTAACAAAATCACAGCGACACTGTTCATGAGCAGAGGTCCCAAATGCTTTCATGAAGTGGGGTCACAAAAAGGCCATGTTGAAAATTTAGAGTGCAAATACCAACAAACGCCCAGGGCGTTAGGGTTTCTAACCATAAAGTCCCACCCTGTACAGACTAACAGGCATTAGGGGTGTGTCTTTGGATTGTCTGCTGTAGTGTTCATGCCATTGCACCCCCACCCCCACCCTGCAGCCACTGACAGGCATCAAGGTGTGCCTTGGACTCTTTGGCCCCAACGTTCAACCCATTCTACTATGCTGCACCCATCTCAATATACTTCCTTATGAAATGGGGTGAGCATAGGGCCTGATAACCCCAAGGCACAACGTGACACTTGTCAGACTCTGCAGGGAAGGGTGAGGTGAAACGGCATGAGTGTTATGGCCAGCAACCCAAAGGCACACCTCAATGCCTGTCACTCTCTGCAGGGCGGGGTGGGTTTACACAGAAACATAGAATTTGATGTCAGATGAGGACTGCTTGGCCCACCTAGTCTGCCCATTTGCCCACCTAATGGATAAGCTGCAGATCCTAGTTAACCAACAGCATACTTCCTCCTACCCCCACTACAATTGCCTTATGTCTGTCCCATGCATTCTTTAATTCCACTTTTTTGTAATCATTTAACATTTTCACACCCCCAGACAGCCCCATCTGATGATTCAGCCCGTCACCTGGAATTACCGGCTTACCTACACCCAGCCCGAAGCGGAGTCTGCGAGGAGTCGGTCGCCATCCTGCTGCCGGCAGTTTCCTTTTTCCTCAGTTTTTTTTTTTTTTACCTGGCCCCTTTCCTCCCGCCCCAGGCCTAGCGCCTGGCTCCTCCTGGCCAGTGCTGTCCCCAGCCTCCTCCAGGTGGCAGCCATCAGCAGGAGGAAGCCCTTACACTTCCCCGGAGAGGACTGCTTGCCTGTCGGCAGATCCATCCAGTTCTGCCCTCCCCCCATTGCCGACCTACGACGGCCTGGGCTCATTCCCGAACCCGGGTCGTCAGCGTGCTGCGAGGTAAGGTGTCCAGCGCCTCAGCCCTCAGCGCCACCGGGCCGGCAAATTCCCCCACTGTTTTTGACTCCACAACCTCCTTAGGAAGGTATTCCATGCATCCACAACCCTCTCCATGAAAAAATACTTCCTCACATTACCTCTGAGCCGTCCCCTCTCTATCTTCAAATTGTGCCCCCTTGTTCTTGCACATCTCACCCCCCATTGGGTTGAAGTTGACATCAGTTCTATACTTCACTGCCAGTCCTATTATGCTTCTCTCTAACTCCTGCACTACCAGTGCCAACACCAGCAAGACAACATTTGGCATTGACAAATGCTTGTTTCTGTGGTGTACTATCTGCCTGTTTCTTAATCGTAATGCCACTCCAGCAGTAAGTTGGTGATATTGTTGGATTCAAGATGTACCTAATCCTTTGTATGTGTACTGTAATTGTATGTATAATCTCTGCTGTAATTCCACTTGCCCCCCCCCACCCCGGTCGCACTGTGAGACAAGCAACTTGTTGTTCAGTGTGCCTTCCTGGTGAAACATTTCAACAAATAAATAATGACAGTGATCCCCCTCCGTGAATAAGCATATTACGGACAGGGTTCTACAAATAGTAGAACACAACCCTGTCCCGCAACCCTAAGCTCCTCCTCCCTCTAGTTGACCAACGAAAAAAGACCAGCCCCGAGCAGTGTATTTGCCAACCCCACCCACAGAGCATTTAACAAATCGAGGAGCTGTGGGAGGGCAAAAAGCATACACAGAAGAGAAGCACTGGGGCCGGCCCGGTGGCGCTGAGGGTTGAGGCGCTGGACGCCACACATCGCCCCACACCGGCGGCCCGGGTTCGGGAACCAGCTCAGGTTGTCGGGGGTCGGCAGGGACAGGGAAGGATTGAGCGTCCCAAGGACTGCTCTCCTTCCCTGGGGAGAGGGTATTCCACTTGCCAATGCACTGATGACCTCTAGCAGAGGCTGGAGGCATTACAGCGTGCGGCCGCAGAATGCAGGACATTGAAGCTGCGGCGGACGTCTTTCAGGGGCGTACGGGTGCATGCGTCTGCTAAGCTGGACTTCATTGCATATCCGAGCTTCGAGGAGAAAAAGGAAATACCCTGCCCTCGGAGATAGGCGATGGCACCACCTCCCATCAACCACACTCCATCAGGCCGGACTACCTCCAGCCCTGGGCCGAGCCCAGCCCGGCCCAAATTGTAGATAGAGCGCCCTGAGCAGATAGGGCGGCCCTTACTTGGGGGCTCAGAGCCGGGGGGATAGCCGGGCTGTTGCCAGGACATAGGGGGGAGTTTCAGGCCAGGAGGTAGAGTTAGGGGTAAGGTGGATGCCCAAGAGAGTTCTCCGAAGTGGCAGTGAAGAAATAAAGTGAAAAAAAAAAAAAAGAAGAAGAAGAGAAGCACTCAAGTCCAGGAAAGCCATCAGAAACACAGGATAATTTCTTACTTTTTCAAGTCCATTTACAGACACAAATCCAGTCCACATAAGGAGCAGGGTGAGGCAGGACAGCTTGCTGGAAAACATCTACTCAGACCCGCCCCTGGTATCTCCTTGCACAGCAGTTGACAGCTAGCCAGAAAATAGCTCCGTTTAAGTTATGATAAACATTTGAAAAATTTCACTACTGCTTTTCATAGAAAAGTCGTTTTTTGTACCAGTTAAAAAATGTATCATTCCAAGAAATAAGAACAGAGATAGCCAGAAACTGTCTACGTGCAACACTGGAATATGGCAATTTAATTTGGGGGTCTGCCTCTGCTGTGATTATAAGCAAGAGACAAGTCGTCTATAATGCGATTTGCCATTTTGCAGGTAGCAGTTCTTTCGGAAGATATCACTGCAGTATGTATGCAAATGTGAACTGGTTGCCACTAGCACACAGAGAAGACTATTACCTGTTCCAATTTATTTTTAAAAACTTTAAAGTTGGGTGACAGAAATCCTTTAGCATGATACTGACACATAACCCAAAATGAGGCTTAAGATCAGCTGAACAAACTGCGTTACTGACCCCTTCATGCAGAACAGTAAAGGGACAAAAAGCCTTTTTCTACCATGTGATTAACAAATGGAACGGTTTTCCAGTAGAGATGCTTCAAGCCACATCAGTTTTAACTTTCTGTTCGTGCACTTGTCACCTGTGTCTGTAAGTAAATGTTGTTGATAGTGGTTGTAGAATTGTTTGGTCTATATGTTTAAACTTGGGGATCCCCAGCTACAGATATATCCTAAAATATGAACATACAAACATATGAAGAAGCCAGCAGGAGAAGGCCATTTGGTCTATCAAGTCTGCTCGTATTGCAGGGTCCACAGCTTGAGCTAATGTCCTTGCCCTCCCTCCCCACTCCTCCCATCCTCCCTACCCATGATCCTCACTTTCCCCCTATGCCTATCACAGCCTCTCTTAAAGCTGCCCACAGTCTTCAATGAGATTACCTCTTCCAGCAGTGCATTGCAAGTGTCTACCATCCTCTCTGCGAAGAAGTGCTTCCTGACCTCCTTCCTAAACCTCCCACCCTCCAGCTTAAGACTGTGCCCCCTTGTGTCATGGTTGCCACTCAGCTTAAAGAGACTCTCCTTATCAACCTTATTTATCCCTTTCAAGTACTTGAAGGTCACAATCATGTCCTCTCTCTCTCTCCTGTCTTCCAGGGAGTACATGTTCAGTGCCCTCAACCTCTCCTCGTATGCCTTACCCTGCTGACCCACTATCATCTTTATAGCCCTCCTTTGGACCTTCTCCAGCAGGTTAATGTCCTTTTTGAGAAGTGGGCACCAGTACTGAACTAAATACTCTAGATGCAGCCCTACCAGTGACCTGTACAAGGGCAGTATAACCTCCTCTTTCCTACTACTGATCCCCTAGATATGCATCCCAGCATCTTGTTTGCCTTTGCTGCTGCTTTTTTGCACTGCGTGGAGTGCTTCAGGTCACTAGTGATCATCACTCCCAGGTTCTTCTCCTCTGATGCAGATACTCGGACTCCATCCAGGTAGTACTCTGTCCTGGGATTCTTGGCTCCAGTATGCATAACTTTGCATTTGTTGGCACTGAAGCCAAGCTGTTAGATCCTGGACCACCTCCCCAGCTTTTCCTGATCTTCCTGTATGTCCTGTATCCCTTTGGCTGTGTCCACTCTCCCGCAGAGCTTGGTGTCATCTGCGAATAGGAACATTTTGTCCTTAATGCCATCCCCAATGTTATTGATGATGACACTGAACAACACTGGCCCCAGCACAGAGCCCTGTGGAACCCCACTGGTTACCTCTCTGGTACCAGATAACTCTTCCCCCACAACCACTCTCTGGGTTCTGTCCCTCAGCCAGTTTTCTGCCTATCTGGCCATTTTTTCCCCAACCCCAAGATCCACCAACTTCCTGATCAACCTTTTGTGGGGCACAGAGTCAAAGACCTTGCTGAAATCAAGACAGAGGATGTCTACCGCTTGGCCCGTCTACTGTCTTAGTGACACAGTCAAAGAAGTCAATCAGATTCATTTAACATGATCTACCCCTGTGAACCCATGCTGCCTCACATCCTGGAGACCATGCTCCTCTAGATATTTCACCAACCTTTCCTTTAGTATGGTCTCCATGAGCTTGCCCACAATGGAGGTCAGACTGACTAGTCTATAATTCCCTGGGTCATCCTTAGGACCGCTTTTGTGGAGGGGCACTACATGTGCTGTTCTCCAGTCCTGCGGTACCACGCCTGATTCTAGTGAACTATTAAATAGGTCTGCCAGTGGCCCTCCCAGTTACTCAGCCAGTTCCTTTAGTACCCTTGGATGCATTCTGTCCGGGCCCAGAGATTTTTCCACCTTCAATGCCAGGAGACCCTCCCTTACTCTGTCCTTCTCTATCACTACATCTGTGTTGCCCTACCTTCCTGCTCCTCTTTTCCCTCCTGAAGGCACTGGTCCGTCCTTCTCCCTGGTGAAGATGGAACAGAAGTATTCATTTAGTATCTCTGCTTTCCCCCCATTATCCTTCATCCACTCCACCCCTTTCTTAAGCCTAATAATCCCTTCCTTCTTGTCCCTTTTCTAACTTACATAGCGAAAGAAAGCCTTCTCCTCCTTCTTAATTCCTTCAGCTATCTGCAGCTCCTTCTGTGCCTTTGCTCACAGGACTTCCTTACTTGCCTCTCTAGCCAACCTTGGGTAATTTTCCCTATCCACCTCTCTTTGGTCTTCCTGAATTTTCTATAGGTCAGTCTCTTTTCCCTTACTGCCTGGGCAACCCCAGAACTGAACCAGCTGGGCACTTTGGCCCTTGTGTTCTTTCCCCTAAGCTTAATGCACTCATCTGTGGCAACCAGTATTCCTTCCTCAATGATGGACCACATTTGGTCCACCCCCGTATCTGCTTTGATGCCCGCCAGATGGCTCCTTAGCACTTTGCCCATTTTCCTGAAGTCCGCCCTCCTGAAATCCATGATTTTGGTCTTAGTCGGGATGCTTTTCCTGCCCATATCCAACTGGAACCACACTGTGCAATGGTCACTTCCACCCAGTGGTTCCCTGACCATTATTTCCTGTGCATGCTCCCCATTTTTGAGCACCAGATCAAGAATTGCCTCAGCTCTTGTTGGTTCACATCAGGGTTTTAAATAACTGCAATAATCATAATAATCAAAAATCATATCAGGGTTTTAAATAACTGCAAAACTGATTAGCATTTTCATGAGTAAAACTGCTAATCATTTGGGATAATGCATAGCTCATGTAAATTTGTTTAGCAATGTAAACTGCTAGAAAATGCACATATGCCGGCCCGGTGGCGCTGAGGGTTGAGGCGCTGGATGCCACACCTCGCGCTATGCCGGCGACCTGGGTTCGAGAGCGGACTCGGGTGGCGGGGGTCGGCAGGGAGGAGGACTGGCGTCCCACGGATGCTCTCTCCCTCAGGGTGGGAACCATGAACGCTTCGCTCTACATCACCCTCGTGAGCCGTGGAAGCACCGACACAGAGGGGATGAGGTGGTCTGCCTGACGGAGTCGGGAGGCGGCCGCCCGACGCATGAGGGGCTCTGGCGTGCGTCAGCACGCCATCACTCGGGACGTCGTCCCAAGCATTCGACATCCTAGGGGTAGGGGCGAAGGGAGAAACGGAAAAATCCTCCGGCAGCCCTGGATGAAGGCCGCCCTAAGTCCTCCTGGACCACCTGCAGGACAGACCCCACTGTGCAAGGAGAGGAGGATGGGCACTCTAGGGGCAGATCCCCAAGGTAGGCAAGGGAGACATGAGCGGACGGAAGGAGGGGGCTCCGGAGGTAGTAAGGAGGGATAAAGAAAGAAAGTAAAAAAAAAAAAAAAAAAAAGAAAATGCACATATACCTACTTTTTCGCAATTGATTACAATGAAAGTACTAAGCAGATTTTGCAGTTATTTAAAACCCTGCATATGTAATGTTCTTCCCTATTTTATTCTTGTATGCGTATTATAATGCACATTATAATATGTTAAGTTTTTTTTTTTTTGTTGTTCTTTGTTTTTTAGTGTTGTAAGGACCCGGGTCGTGTCTGTAATTGGACCTTCTGGTCCAGTGCACTTACCTGGTTATCCAATAAATTCATTCACTCATTCATGGTTTAGTAGCTACGATAGGAACAACTACCCTTATATCCTTTAATGTTAACGGCATTCATAGCCCTTTTAAACACTGCAGAATTTCGCAGATGCTGCGCAGAGAAAGGGGTGAAATCATATATTTTCAAGAAACCCACCTCTTCCAGGCCGAACACGATAAGTTCACATGATTTGGGTATGACATTGTTCAAGCCTCTTCCCATAGTTCGGGTTGTAGACAAGGAGTGTTAACGTTAATAGCTCGAGGTCTACCTTTCAAGTATAGTGGACATAGGGGGGGGCACTGCATCATACTGGTTGGTATGCTTTGTGATAAACAGTGTACTCTGGCCAACTGCTATTTCTCACCTGGCACTAAAAAACAGATTTTCCAGTCCTTCTTTAATAACCTCCTACAGGTACTTCAGGGGCAGGTAATAATGGGAGGTGACCAGGCTGGAAGGCTAGAAATAATTTTTTGGGGATTGCTGTCCATCGGACAGGTGTAAAGAAAATGTTGCCTGTCCCACAGGATTTGTACCTGTCCAGCCAAATGTTAGGTCATTTTAAATGATTACTTCCAACTTTGAGCTGTGGGACTCTATATACCACTATGTGGTCTCACATGAGGCTTGGAAACTTGTGCTCCTTCCTTAACTGAATACAACTGTGCCCTTAATAGGGCATAGGTGCCCCCAGACTGGATGGGACCATGAGACATGTGCCCTGAGTAGGGCTTAGGTGACCCATGAATGGAGGGACCACAGATGTGTGTCCTGAATAGGACTCCGCTTGGTAACTAGTACCCTTGCCCTGACTGAATGGACAGACTTATGTCTTCAATAGGGCTTAGGTGCTCCCTGATTGAATGGGCACGTGCCCTGAATGGTGCTTGGTAAATACTGCCCACGCCCGGAATAACTGGAGAGACCTGTGCCCCTATAAGGCTCAGGTGTACCCTGAGTTTGACTAAATAAGGCTTAGGTTCCCGTGGACCAGACAGATATGTGCCCTGAATTAGGGGTCGGTAACTGGTGCAAGGTCTTGCTGGCTTGGATGGCCTTCCACTGTCTACTAGGTCCCTCTGACACAGGGGCTGTTAAATAATTTGTTTTCCCTCTTGATGCTGGCTGCTGTCTTGGGATACTCACTTTTCTTTTGTGTAATCATTAAGTCCCCCATCTACTTAGCCCTGAAAGGGGCTACTTCTCCCTTCCTTCTCACAGGCTAACCCTCTTGGCTGTTAATTATTCTGCCCTTAGTTGTTTAAGGCTTCTGCCTTTATTATGCTAATTATTATTATAAATTATTTGGGAAATTAACACCCTCTCAACTGCTTAGTCTTGAAAAGGGCTTTTAATTATTTATTTGAAGCCCTTTTCTCTTCCTTCACTTCTAGTATCCCACCCCTCCTGCTTCCTTAGGTCTGACATGGGTTTTTATTTATTTTTTTATTTAGTTTAGGACTGGTTACTGAAATTATTAAAAAGGGCTTTGAATCAGTGCCTACTGCTCAATCAGCCCTCAGGCTTAGATTATTTCAAACTGCATCTCAAGCTCAG
Organism: Neoceratodus forsteri; assembly: GCA_016271365.2. Taxonomy (NCBI): domain Eukaryota; kingdom Metazoa; phylum Chordata; order Ceratodontiformes; family Ceratodontidae; genus Neoceratodus; species Neoceratodus forsteri. Next base: position 1,096,663,332 of record CM028134.1, on the reverse strand, counting down.
AAAAGAGCATTTTTTCCTCCATAAAGTTGTACTCTGCTGTGTGGGCACTCATCTCACACTACTTCTGCTCACACCGACTGCTGGAACGAAATGCAGCCAAGCACAAAAGGCAGGGATTTATATAACTCTAAAAACTGATTAGCGTTTTGCTCATAAAAGTGCTAAATCTTTGTGAAAATGCATCGCTCTTGCCTCACTGTGTTTAACAAACACAGCACTTCTAGAAAATCTATATAAATACTTTCTGTACTGTTTGTATAGTCTCAAGAAAAAAACTGCTAATCAATTATTTAAAACCCTGCAAGGCTTGTCAACTGCAAGTGCAAGATGGTGCTATTACACAGAAACAGAAGTTGATGGCAGATAAGGACCACATGGCCCATCCAGTCTGCCCATTTTCCTACCTATTGCAAAACCACAGATCCTAGCTGATCTGCAGCTCACCCTTTCTTTCCTGTCTCTAGGGTACCCTTATGTCTATCCATGCATTCTTGAATTCTCTGTTTTTGGCCCCACCACCTCCTTAGGGAGGCCATTCCAAGCATCCACCACTCTCTTTGTAAAAAGGTTCTTCCTCATGTTGCCCCTGAACCTCACCCCCCATCTTCAGTTCGTGCCCCCTAGTTCTTGCCCATCTTCTTTTTTTAAAAATGCTACCCTCATACACCTTGTTTACACCCCTGAGGTACTTGAACATTTCAATGATGTCCCCTCTCTATCTGCTCTCCTCCAGGAATACATATCGAGTTCCCAATGCCTCTCCTCATAGGGCTTTTCACGTAAACCCTGAACCATCTTCTTAGCCCTCCTTTGGACTGACTCCATTCTGTCTATGTCTTCTGGTGATGCGGTCTCCAGAACTGGACACAGTACTCCAGCTTGCTATTGCTGTATAGTTAGTAATTCCACCCCTGTCTGTGGCTCACGTGGTCATTTCCCATGCTGTGAGAAGTTCATCAAATGAGGTTGGGTAATTCCAGCCCCATGTGTGGCTCACATGGTCATTGGCCGCACTGTGAGAAGTTTATCATACGACGTTGGGTTTAACAGATATCACGCACTACATGACTTCAGCGCATTCAGCAACACCAGACCTCTCAGATGGTGACCAACTGAAGCACTCTACTCGTCTGGGCCCTAGTGCCCATACTTAATACAGCAGCAGCTGCCTGTCCCAGGGACAGGTGAAAATGAAAAAAAACAGCTGTCCAGTGAAAACTGGCTGTCTGGGACAGGTGGACAGATGGTTATTTTGAGCCCTGGAGGTGACCTTAACTTAACCCTAAATTCTAATAAGGACACCTCAGCCCCAAGAAATTTCTTCCAGCCAACAATATGTTTGAGACACACTAAACCATTTGGGCATCTCGGACACCTGGAGGATGACTCACCGGCAAGTTAAAGAATTTATGCACTCTTCCCCACAATATCACAGCTATTCCCATCTTGAAAACCTATTGATCACCACAGAAGATATGGACAGACTCCACAAAGTATCACACAGCATAATCCAACTTTCAGACCACGCCCCAGTGATGGCCAAGTTAAGTTTGGCCCGCCCAAAACGGACTTCCCACTGGTGACTCCACGTGGGATACCTCTGGGACGAAACCTTCATAGAATAGGTAGGAAACACATCACACAATTTTTAGGTGACAGTGGTACCCCGGACATCTCGAGGTGTATTCTATGGGACTGCAGCTCAAAATTCCAAAGGGGTACTCCACGCTAAAATGTTTAAGTCTCTCTATGTGGTAAGTTGGGGCTAGTAAGAAGTGCATTTTTTTTGTTTGTTTATTTCTTGTACTGGAAAGGCGTGTGAGCAAAGTTTGCCCATTTTCACAAGTGTCCACTTTAGGAATCACAACAAGGTTACAAAATACATAAGAAGTAAGACAGTCAAACAACAAAATATCATATTTACAGAGTACAAGTAGATTCAAAAAGTTTACACACTAGCCACACAGTCAAAACTGTAATTTTCAAGTCTTTATTTTTCTTTCTCACTCATGCTGGCCCTCAAAAACATTCAAGCCCAACATTTCACCTGTTTGGGCTTCCTCAGGGAACTGGGGCCTTCCACTTACTATATAGTGAATTTCTTTCCATATGCTATTCCTTGTTTTCTATGAGAAACTTTGAAGGTGATGTTACGAGGTGATCTAGCAGCTTATGTGTCCCACAAGAAATGGGAAAGAGAGGCTAAGCTAGATGAATTGCAAAACATGCTGCAGACCCTCAAGTGGTTTCATATGCAAGGTAACAGTTCAGTACCCCAAATACAAAACTCGACGGCACAGATACAAATATATTGGACACAAAAGTAGACTATGACTTTTTCTATCTTAGACATCGTTTTTATGAAAGGGGTCCCAGATGAACTAGGAATCAAGCCTGTAGGTTGCATCTCCCACAAAAAGCAGGCACACATTCATGTGCTTCTGGATCTTTACTCCTCAGCCTTGCATCTCCACACTGCTGAAATTCAACAGATTATGCAACAATATTATTATTGCCGCTAGTCAGAGGATAGCCTGGCTCCACAGTCCCCGACTCTGGATTACATGACCTCCCTCCCAGCCACCCACTCCCAATTTAACTCCAGACCAGGCATTAGAATTAGAATGTTCCATATCTGAGGACAAAATATACCTAGTAGCAATTCAGAACTCCAAAACAGGGAAGTTTCCTGGCCCCAGTTGTTTTCCGTTGGACTTTTTCAAAAACCTTTGAAGACTTCCTCATTCCCCTGTTACTACAGATATACAGTATGAATCACTGCTGCAGGGTGAAAGCCTACCTCCTTCCTGGAGTTTGCAATTATAACTGCATTTTTAAAACCACAGAACGACCCTTGTTCACCACAATCAGGCACTGTGTCATAATGCCTAAAAGAAAACATCTCCAACAACAACCACTAAGAAACTACAGCTAAGGCAAAAACAGCTACTTGATAAAATGCTGAGCACTGAAAACCGCGCAAAGCAGGCCAAGGAACCATGCAAAACAACTGTAACCAGGGTTGAAGCAATTTCTTTACAATGTTATGCCGGGGGCCAACCAGGGTCGAAGCAATTTCTTTACAATGTTATGCGGGGGGCTCTACCCCCTGCAGCCTGCCATAATATAATATAAATATGTAACAACTCCAGTCCGCGCCATAGTTGACACACAACAATAAAATTGGTGCAATATAAATGCAAATTACAAACGTTATTTTCTACACATTCTTAATCCATAGCTATACTTCATACAGCATGTTGACTGGTAACCCCACAATCCTACCACTCAATTTTGATCTTAATTTGTGATTATAAAATGTTATGGTTATCTGAGCATCCTGATTCAAGCCCCTTCTCCCTTCATTGCTGGACATGGACCAGGTTGGCTTTGTGCGGCGCTGCCAGGTGCATGATAATGTACACAGAACCCTTCTGTTACTGGACTATGCCACTCAAAGGTAGAGCCCCCTGGTCCTGTCCAGCCTTGAAGCGGAGAAGGCCTTTGATAGGGTCCCTTTCTTTGGGTCACTCTGCAGAAATTCAGGTTACCTCACAGTATAATCATACTTCTTCAAAACTGAAACCCACTGTCAAAAGAAGACGAGGGGCAGAGGATGACATCACCCTTCTTGTTCCAGTAGCACAGAAACCGGAATTTCTCCCGAGACTAGATGACCCTGGCTTTGCATTGTGGGAGGAAAAAGGCATAAGATGTATTGGGACTGTTTTAACAGGGAGGGCATGTATCCCTTTGAGGTGATTAAGGGGAGCTTGCGGCTACCAGCTTTGCACTTCTATACATTTTTACAGGTAAGAAGCTATGGCAGGGACCTGAATAGGGCACCACTGGACAATTCTCCTCTAACGTTGGTTGAGCAAGAAATTTACAGAGCTAAGAGGCAGAGGCAAGAACGGGGCCTAATAGGGAGGGTGGCTAAACAAGACAGGGCTTTTTTCCCCAGACATCTCAGGGAAAACTAAGGTAAAATGGGAAATGGATTTGAGCATGCCCATTCAGGATGATAACTGGAAAGCGATAGTCACCTCCCATATGGGCCTGTTGCTTTGTAATAGGTTCAAGGAAAGCCAGTATTAATTTTTTCACAGACTCTATTATCCTCCCAGCATGGTACGCAAGTTCTATCCAAGTGCATCCTCTATGTGCGGTAGGTGCTCAGTAGCCAGGGGTACATACTTTCATTATTTCTGGGATTGCTCAATCATTAAGGCTTATTGGAAGGATATAGCATCTGATATTGCTGCTATTTGGGGAAAGGTGGTTGAGTTTTCACCTTTGTCCCTCTTATTCAGAATAGAAAAATGAGGCGGGGGACTGGGTCTTATATCTTAGATGGGTGAGTATAATGTTAGTGGTAGCCAGGCAGATTATTTTTTTTTTAAACTTTATGTTTATTGGTATACAATCAAACATACAGTTGAGTACCAACATTTAATATACATATGTCCATTTTTTTATAAAACCAGGAGAGCACCACTCATCTTAATACTCTCAAATAGACCATTAAATGTTAAAAGATAAGACTTTAGGAGATACCAAAATGAATACATCGAAATAACCAAAAGATTTTGCTGTGTGAGGAGCCCATGAGCTGCATGGGGCCTAAACTAAGATATGCAGAGTCTCAATGAGTCCAGTATCCTTCCCAACTATGGGAAAAAGGAATTTCCATCATGCTTTACCCAAGAAATTGCACTAAATAGTGCTATTAAAATAAAGATATGCACTCCGATGCCGGACTTAAACATTGAAAAAAACTGAGCAGTTACTATTACATGAACTGCTCTGCAAAAACAGCATGTGTAAACTTCGTAATGCCTGCAACGCCGTGGTGCAGTAAACATTAGTAATTATAACAAGTATGGCACTTAACCTGCATGCACTGTCAACAGTAGTGTCAATCCAACTTATGCAACAGCCGATCTGAACATTGTAATAAGGGCTAGGAAATCAGGGGAGGAGAAAAAAAAACACCCAAAGTCTCAAGTCCAGTAAGTTTTAAATGATTCATCAGGAAAAGGCTTACCTTAGGGCTCAAACCCCAATTGCATTCCTCTCCCCAACCCTGCAAACAGGAAAAACGGGCCGACAAACTTTCAGTGTTCATAGGGATTATCTTCATCCAAAGAGAAATCTGCTTTATGTGTTGCACGGTGACGAGATGCAGCATTCTTCTGACACCATTTCTGTGCTTCCAAAGGATCGGAAAAGATGAACACTTTACTTTGTTGCACAATGTTTAGGTGGGCTGGGAAAACCAGGCCATGTGGAACTCCTGCCTCCCTCAACATTGCTCGTGTGCCATTGAATCTCTTCCTTTTCTGCCTGGTTACATACGAAAGATCTGGGAACATTTGGATCTGCTGGCCATCGAAAAGTAATACTTCTTTATGTCTGGCAAGGGCAATTAGGTAATCTCTGGATCCGACACCAACTGTGATGATCACTGTAGTTCTACAGGCGTCAGGATTATCTGAACGGCCCCAAGTGGTGACTCAGTACGCTTTTTGAAATTTTTGGGCAGTCGGGGCTGCTTCTTCCCCCAGCTGTGGTACCAACCAGTCCAGTATAAACAACATAAGGTGGTCACCCTCACATCCTTCAGGCAACCCAATCAGTCTGAGATTTTTGGGCCTTCGCTTGACTTTCTAACGTCTCCAAGCTAGAGCGGAGGTGCGTGTTTTCTTTGATAACTGTGGTGACAGCCCCCATGTCAGCATTAGATTTTTTATTTGCTTCAACTGAAGTGATATTGAGCGTTTCCATCGTTGATTCCACAGTGGCCACTCGGTTAGTGCGAGCATCAAATTTATTCGATAATCCTGTCACTGATGCTAGTAGACAGTTCAATTTGGCTCCTAGTGTTTGCATTGTTTGTTTGGGAGTTCCATCCTCAGTTTCAGGCTCACAACCCTGAGAAGCCCTTGTGTTAGGAGCTCCAGGAACTGTTTTTACTCTAGCCCCGTCCCCCATTTTTTTCTTTTCGAGGGTTCCCTAACATAAACAGCAGGTGTTCTGCTTCGGTTTTCTCAAAAATTAGGAGGTCCATTGCAGGAATTTCAACAGGAATAACTTTATAAATGTAAAGCAAGCAGCAGAGCTCTATCACTTCACGGCCATCTTGCTCGGGCTCCACAGTATCCCCCCCTTCCCGGCAGATTATTCTTAACACATAGGTTTCTTGTGCAGCTCCCACCCTGATGATGTGGAAAACTTGCTGCTAACAACATGAGCCATGGATAGGCTTAAATATGCCCTTAAAGGCTGGGGGGAGTGGTTTGTTTCTCGTGGAATGGGGTAAGTTCTTAGCTTCATTGACTCCCATAGAGGCACAGATTTTGAGAGAGGGAGTGAAGTATTAAACAAGTGTGAAACACCCCTTACAAAACATCAAGAGCAGAAGACAGCCATAGACGGTAAACTGGTAGACTAATTTGAAATTATTTAATTGCCCCACATGAGTCTCTCCAGTAACTTTACACAGCAGGCTTAGCATGTACAAACATGATTTCGCTTTCTATTGCTTTATTAAAGATGGCAGAATGTACTTTTTTCACTCTCTTCTTGTAATACTCTATTTTATTCTCTAGCTTAAGGTTCTGGTTGACTTTTACATACATCCTTTCTTACTCCTTGCTATGCACATGGTCACTACTCTACAGAAGAAATTTGGGGTGAAGGACATATATATCTTATACTGAAGGGCTTTTGTATGGATTATCAGTTACTAGTGGACTCTTTCTTGAAAGAGTTGCCCAAGGAGTCAGTTCTCCACTTTAAGTAACGCACTCACCCAGCATAATGGACTCTTAATTACCTATTTCTCTTTTAATTATGATGCTTGAAGACCAATTGTGATGTGATGGCATGTGTGAGCACTCTGTACTTGGTCTGTATCCTGACAAGGACATTTATAATAAAAATATAATACAAAAAACAGAAACATAGAAGTTGACGGCAGATAAGGACCGTAAGGCCCATCCAGTCTACCCATTTCTTTTTCTACCTTATAAATGTGCCATCGGCCTTTGCTCTGTCAGTGGCCTATCTATTCATAGTCATTTGTACTGCTCCCTTATGCCTAAAAGTGAAACCCCCAAGCATATGTTAGAATCCATGGCTCCCTTACCCCTCCCACTCAAAAGTGGTACTCAGCAGAGGTGTACCCTGTCACCTGTTTTATTTGCCCTGTACATCAAGCCACAAGCAACAGCAATACGGCAAGAATGGATCATTTCAGGTATACTAATAGGAGGCAGTGAGTATAAAACCGCGCACTTTGTTGATGACATCATATTGACCATGTCCTCCCTTTTGGTATTTGCTACCTAAAGGATGGGAACACTTAGAGTGTTATGAAAGGGTGGCAGAATTTACTGAACCAACATCAGAGTCACAGATCCAAAAGAGAAGGCCAATATATTTAACAGCTGTTTTTGCTCTGTTCATTCATAACCAGATATAATAAGCAATCAAATCAGAAATGATAATAGGAATTATTCTACTGACACTGATACCATAATCACCAAAACAGAAGTACTTAAGGCGCATGGAACTCCAGGCTTGGATAAAATTACACCACAAATGATAAAACTAATGACGGAAACTATCTGCCAGCCAAAAACTACTATTCGAAATGTCATTAAACACAGGTGAGATCCCAAAAAGCCTGGAACGCCACAAGACTTACACCAATACATGAAAAGGAAATAAACAGCACGTACAAAATTACTGCTTAATAAGTCTTACGTCTGTGCCCTGCAAAATACTAGAATCTATCGTAAAGGACAGATAAATCATATTAATAAATGTCAAAGTTTGGATCCCGGTCAACAGGGATTCATCAAGGGACGATCCTGCACCACAAATCTGATGTGTTTCTAATAACGCAGAAGTAATCTACTAGATAAGGGGAGGCCGTAGATGTAACACTGTTGGATTTCTGAAAAGCTTTTGACACCATCACACACTGGGCTATAGTCGAAAAACTACTAACATTTAACACTGAAAGTAGTAAAGTTAATTGGATAACAAACTGTCTCTCTGACAGGATTCAGGCAGTGTCTATTAATGGATACATATCAGAGGAGAGACAGGTGTCGAGTGGGGTCTCCCAGGGTTCTGTATTGGGCCCTGTACTGTTTCAGTTATTTATAACTGACCTAGGAGGAAGCACCCATAATTGCATATTATAAAATGACAGGTCAAGTAAGCTGTAAAACTTGTAATACCACTGGCTTAAACGGAACACCTGACCGTTGATTAATGCCAGGCATACCAACACTTGCCATGCCCGATCTTTGATCTCATGTCATGCAGAGGCGAATGATTTTTAAACACAAATCAATACATTTACGTTTTGGTGCTCAGAAAGCATCCATTTTAAAATCGGGCAAAGTGAGTAAAATTAACAAACAAAATGTCAGAAGAAGTAATACGAGTGGACAAGAAAGATGGAGTAGATAAATAACCAAATATATTTATTTAGCATACAGAGTACATCATCCAGTGTCACCTTAATGCATTTAACTCAGTCATATTAAGAAAATATTGTAAGGACCTACGGAGCACACACGTATATGTGTGTGTATATATAACACAACATACATGCCCACTTTACAGTTTAATAAAGTTTTGCACCCCTAGAGAATCTCTCATGCGAGTCCTGACCCAAAGTTGCTAAATTGAATGATTCCACTTTTTAATGAGTGTTCCATCTTATTTCATTTGCAAATGTCCCCCAAGTAACTCCACAACAGAGTGACTGGAAGTGAGGGTACCAGTATCGTTGCCAAGCAGTGCCACCTAACTCTGCAAAAGACAGACGCACTTTACGTGACAGGTCAGTAAGTAACGTGTCCGAATTTAAATAGATGATTTAACAACTAAATGAAAGTCTAATTAAAAAAAAAAAAGACACAATTAAACTTAGAATAAATTATCATTTTATAACAATAAGTTAAAAATGTAAAAATGTTTTTTTGGGCAAACTATTTTATACGGCGGACTTGCACAGTGAAAATAAAGGCAATTTTAATTCATTTAAAACTGTATTATTTTTAACAGTCTAAAAATTGGTCATTTTATAAGTGCAGTAACCCACACCAGACCCATGGGTATACTGGGCACTAGTGCACTTCCCAGTTGGTTGGAGGTCACTCGGACTGCACCCTCGTGCCTCACAACACAACTGGGGCGTGCATTAATGCCTACAATACCCATAGTTTGTCGTGGGTTATAGCTTACATTAAGTATGCCAATGACACAAAACTAAGTGGCCCATGTACTAAGTTAGAACAAGCTCAGAAAATCCAATAAGATATGGATAAAATATCTGAATGGGCGTATAAGTGGGACATGGTTCCATGCTATCATAGCAATCAAAAAACAGTGATTGCTATCATAGAGAATGTATATCACGAAAAGCATTTTGGCGATATACAATCCAAAGTGACCTGACTTCCGGCCACTGCAAGTGTTTATGCAGGGGGGCTGTGCCTCCCACGCCCCCTCTCAAGGGGGAAATCGCCTTCGCAACCCCCCAACCCGAATTAGGATTAACTCCAGGAGGGTGCATGTCGAGGAGGTAAACATGGCCAAAAACAAAAAACAGAGTGTTGTAAGCAGCGGCTAAAACAAGCGCCCCAGCCAGCCTGGTGACACTGAGGGTTGAGGCCCTGGGTGCCACACCTTCAGCCACGCCGGTGACCCGGGTTCGGGAATGAGCCTGGGCCGTCAGGGGTCGGCAGGGAGGGAGAGGATTGAACATCCGGAGGACAGCTCTTCTTTCCCAGGAGAGAGGGGGGTTCTGGCTCTGCACTTGTCTGGCCTCTGGTGGAAGCCGGAGGCACAGCAAGAGCATAAGCACACAGAGAGGGCTGGGAGTGAGGACGTTGATGGGGATGCCTTGACGTCTGGGTGTAGCCACTCCCCTAGAACAAGGGAAAAAAGACACCGGAGCGCCGAGGGGAAGGAGCGCTGGGTATGGACCCTGATGACTGCTGTCTGCCTGACCACCAGAGGGACCTGACGGAAGTTGATTGTTTGGGGTGTACGGGCCCCACCTCATACCTGCCTGGGGGGCACAGCCATGGCTCCATGGGGGTCTACCGTGGATCCAGATAAGGCAGCAGTGGGGTGATACCCACAGCGTCTCCTGACTGAGCGGGGCTCTGGTGTAGGGGAGAGAGATAAAGTGTGATTAAAAAAAAAAAAATACAAGCGCCCCAAGCAAGACACAAACCCAGTGCCTGCTGCACCATAGCCAGCCACCCTCACCATCACACCACAGGGCTGGCTTGGTTGCTGCAGGATTCCCCTGCTCCTTCAAACCCTCCCTCCTATCCCTCCCCTTCCAGTCGCTGTCATCGCTGTAGGATTGCTACCCTATCAAGGTAGTTATTGATGATAGCGCTATAAATGAGTCGCTGTTTCTACAGTCGCTCATTTACTATCACTATCATCACGGGCTACCATGGAACATGTATTTTAACCTAGAAAAATTTTGTATATTACACACAGGAAAAAATAATCATCAGCACCAATACACATTAATAACACTTTATTAGAGTCAGAAATTAAAGAAAGGGACCTGGGTATTATTGTTGGTCAAAATTTGGACTTCAGAGAACAATGTTTGCATGCAGAGGCAAAAGCAAACTGAGTCATGGGTCCAACAAAAATAAATATAAAAAGCAGAAGGGCTGATGTACTGTTGTCACTGTACATGTCATACGTGAGGCACGGGGTCAGGGTCATTTTGCCAAATACAAAATCCACGTGGCAATAAATGCCACAAGGAAAATAACGCACTCGCAAACGATGTCGGGTAAAAGAGTGACCCTACAACAACAGTGCAGCCCCATTGAAAATAATTAGACTTGTTTATTTTTGCGGGGGTGGGGCTCTGACACCCACACCGCCCCAACGTTGAGGCTTTGCCCCCCACACCCTCCAGACTTAATATAATCAACTGTGGGGGGTTGCAGACTTTGGGGATGGGGGGAAATTACTTTTTTTTTTTTAAATTGCAGCAGAAGGAGACCTGGGGGGAACTGAACCGCGGTTCCAGGTCTCCTACCCCATCATGTGCTGGTGCCTTAGCCACTCCACCACGGGGGCGGCTCGACCAGGCACCCCAGCACATGGTAACCTGATCCCTCTACACATAATGTGCAGAGTGACAGAGGTAGTGGTAATTCCCTACCACTACTATACCCCTGTCGTTCTAATTCCTTTTGTGCTTTACACAGCGAGGTTCTTGCAGCACTCTTCCTGATGCGCTGTTTTGACCCGGTACCCATATGTGAGACTAAAGCTCGACTACTGTAGCCAACTCTGGCCCCCATACAGGAAAGCAGACGTTAAAAAATTAGAAGGTGTGCAACAAAGAATGACCAAGATGGTAAAAGTGTTGCAGCAGTGCTCATATGAAGAAAGAATAATGAGGCTTAGACTACATCCATTAGAAGTAAGAAGAAAGTGAGGGAATGTATTGCTGCTACATGATATTCTACGGGACAATAATCTCATAACAGAATTAAATTTGGACTTCAATATCAAGAGGACATCCATTACAACTTAAGGGCAACAAGTTTGATACAATAAAAAGGAAACACTTCTTCACTCAACATCTGGAACAAGATTACCATTAGAGATAGTTATAAGTCAGACAACAGAAGCCTTCAGAAAAGACTAGACAGTTATATTACAAGTGGTGACAACATGAAATACTACATGGAATTCCAACGGAACTATTCATGGGCATCATGCCCTTTTCTGCTCCTACACATTAGTGACAATAGTGAACCACACTAAAACTGACGTCTTGACCTATCATTGTACCCATCCACAGAACACAGTTTCTGTTTCCATGGGCTTGTTCAAATATTTAGGTGTCTTAATAGCCAGAAATCTGACACATTTGGAACTGCTCAATTACAAGCCTCTTACACAGATGGTAACCAAGGATCTCCACAGATAGTCTCAGTTACACCTAGCTTTCTATAAAGGGTTGAAGTAATATGCCAAACTATCTTCCCAAAGATTTTATTTCCTTCAACACTCATGCTTTACCCAGAAAAATGTAACCCACTATTGGAATAAATTAATTTCAAGATTCATACAGGTGGGACAGTGCTCCAGGTTTTGTTCTCCCTTCTACATCTGCTGCCTAATGACCTAATCTAGTTCCCTCCCTAGAGATGTTAACTGTCCCCTGAATGGAACGTACTCTTTCTTAAAGGCATGGAAACAGTTAGGGATCAGCTACTTGCACCAGTTCTTGGACAGTACAGGAGTATGAGCATTCCATGTCCTACAACAGCAGTACCAGTTACCCCAGACAGACCATTACAGATAGTTATAGTTACATTCCTACACAGAAGCACTGACTCCCTCAGAAAGGCTCCTCAAAGAGAAATTAGATGGTTTGCAAACACCCATAATGGGACATCAACAGGGGGAGCTACATCACCACCTGATATTCTATGGAGGACTGATGGGCTTGGTGCAGAACAAAGCTAGTCAGATTTTAAATACATGGAATGAAGAATTATAAACATCCCGTACTGAGGAAACATGGTATAAATATGTATTATCATCTTATAAGGTCACTATGGCTCCCTACCTCAACGAATTTTCTGGGAAGTGTTGGATGCGATACTTCAGGACCTCTGCAGCCCAATCATGCTATCTGGGAGACTCAACACACCACTGCTGGAGAAAATGTGGTGTAGTTAAAGCAGACCAATACCACATTTTTTGGGCCTGCCCACTTATACAGGACTACTGGAGGGATGTGGGAGAAGTTAGAGAGGAAATGTTTGGTTGTCCAAGCTTGCTCTCATCATCTCTGGCTTTGCTCTGCATCCCTCCACCACAATGTAGGGTAACAGGTCATATTTTTAAACTGTTACAAACCCTTCTTACCTGTGCAAGGAAAGTACTCACTGAACAGTGGCTGAGAAGCAAGCAACAAACTCTCCAGCAGTGGTATGTTAGAGTGGATGATAGTTACAAACTGGAGAAACAGACATATTAACTCATAGACAAACTCCATGTTTCTGAAGAAACAATGGGGTTAATGGTTAAGGAAGTATTTTTTCACAGAGAGGGTTGTGGATGTATGGAACGGCCTTCCAGAGGAGGTTGTGGAGTCAAAAACAGTGGTGGAATTCAAGCATGCATGGGACAGTCATAAGGCAATTCTAGGGGGCGGAGGTAGGAAGAAGTAGGCTGCTGGTTAACTAGGACCTGCAGCTTATCCATCAGGTAGGGAAATGGGCAGACTGGGTGGGCCAAGCGGTCCTTATCTGCCGTCAAATTCTATGTCTCTATGTTTCTAATGGACCCCAAGGTACAAACAAGGTACAAACTGGACACTGATTCGGCAGTTGCCCCCTGAACTAAGAGACTTATGATACACCTGACTGTGCACAGGCACCTATATCTGGACGCTGTTGTCACGATGGCCACTTGTATCATGGATACGTCACTGTTTTAACCAAAATGTGTATTCCAGCTGTTGCCTGTGCCGTGCGTACAGTTCTCTAGCTTTCTGTACTGCTGTAAAATCTACAGAGCCTTTTTCAATAAAAATCATATTACTAAAAAAAAAATAGAGAGAGAACAGCAATCACGTTTACACGTGTCCTGCAGGGAAGGGAGGAGAGGTGCAGGATAAGAAATAAGAAAAAAATAAAATGCTAAAGCGCAACTCTACAATATTAGTTACCGCAGTATAGCGTGCATAGAGCCGCGTGCAGCAGCTGCTACACCATACAATACAAGGCATGCTTCTGTTCCATATTAAAGATAATGGCAGTCAGGAAGGGCACTCACAAGTGGATATAAAGTGCTGTTTTAATTTTGATTTGCTAGCAAAAACTGAGGAGGAGGAGGAGCAGGTAATGTCAGAGGACAATGCGTTCCACACTGTGGGCGAGCGGAAGGTAACTGCTGCTTGGACAGCCTTCTTTTTCATGGGGGGGATAAGCAGCCTTTTAGTTAGCTCTGAACAACTCATGAATGCATTTCAGTGGGCATTTCGCACTTTACTTTTTTTAATCTCACTCCTAAATTTAAGAATGAATGTATTTTTTCATTGTTGATTGGTTATAAAAAAAACATTACAACATACAATTAAAAGAAATTAAAATACAATAGCATTGTCCACATCTCTAAAAATAACATACAATATCCCAAAGGATCATCATTGGCAGGTACAAACCTTCTTTCAACATTTAACACGCCCTAAACTAATAATAAAAGGTCATAGGTAATACATTTGTTTCCATTTCATTGCATTAATTATTATACAAATCTTTCATTGACCCTTTCTCTCTGTTTTAAGTTCCTTATTTAATTTACTTACAGGCATTTTTTGGCTGATTGCAGTATTTTAATAGACAGTCTACACCGGCTCTTCCATAGAATTACACATGGCACTAGCTAAAATATTTCTTTTGATCTGTCTGCTAGCCCAGCCGGAGATAAACTCAGGAGTAAACAACATACAGGAAGCATGCTGTATAGAGGGGACTGCTCAGTGGGAGAGGATGAGGGAGGGTGAGTTAGGAGTGAGCAAAATGGAGGAGAACATCAAGCTTACAAACCGTTCCACCATACTATACCCGGGTGATGACGTTGAGGAAGATGGTGGGAGGGGGGAGCAAGTGGATAGGGAGAGTTTGGTCAGTAAGCAGAGGGGGAGGGTGACAGAGGAGGGAGCTTGAACCAAAGGAAAGGACAGAGGAGGGAGGGACATGAGCCTGTGTTGGAGAATAATGTGATAGATGGAGGGGGGGGGCACTGAGAGAGGATAGCGTGGAAGGAGTTAAGATTGGAGATAGGCCGGTGACCAGGTCAGGGAATTTAATCAATGAGGAGGGGGCGGTAGGGAGTTCCCTAGTTAGGTCAGATTCCAGACATGTATCGCCAGGTGAGGTGGAGATTAGGGTATGGAGGAATATGGCAGATGGGGTGGGAAGTGCAGGTCCAAAGGAGGATGGGGAAGCAGTGCGAGGTTATTCGGGTAGGTGATTGGAGTTTTTTAGATCAAAAAGGGAGACAGGGATGGATGTTGGGGGCAAACTCTGGACACCCAGGAGATTGGGGGGGGTGAGGAGTAAACTGGCAGTTGCAGGTAAACAGAGTGTGGTAGGGCCCGCAAATGAGGGTGGCACCCCCTAGATGATGGAGAGGGGAGGAACAAGCAGGGGGTTGTTGATAGAAGGAGGAGCCTGGATAGTATTAAACGGGCTGATAAAGACCCTCAGGTTGATGGGAGAGGTAGGAGAAAGCAAGGGTTTGATGTTAGAAGGAGGAGTCTGGAAGGACTAAAGAGGGCTAATAAAGTTGGGGGTGAAGTGAAGGTAATATTGCTTGGGGATTCCATGATCAGGGGTATTCAGTGGGAGGGGGAGGGGGAGAATAATAACAGACCTGTCAAGGCTAAAGGTATGCAACGTATATCCGTACACAAGGCCAAATTCCACCTATACTCATTGGCATTGGATTGTGGGGGATCCCCAGACTTCCTAGTACATTTGGGGACAAATGATTTGGAAGGGAATAGTGAGCTAGAAACATAGGCTAGATTCTGGGAGCTGGCAAGGGTTTGTCACTCTAAAGGAAGTAAAATTTCTTTTTCTAAGATTCTGCATCTGCTGAGACTAAGCTAAAACTCAGAGAGGTAAATAAGTGGCTCAGGGGCTGGAGCAGGGCAGGGGGGTATGGACTGATAGGGGACTGGGGGGATACTTGGGAGGATAAGGGGCTATATGCCAGGGATAGGGTACATCTCAATATGGAGGGGAGAGAAATCTTGAAATTAAAACTTGCTGGTTTTATAGCCGAGAGATGGGGTTTAAACTTGTAAAGGGGGGTCTAATATTAATAAAAAGACCACAGGGGGCTGCTTGAGAGTCCAGGTCTAGGGCATGTGAGGAGTGGGAGAGACTATGTTAAGAATTCTAGGAAAACTGGGCAGAAAAGGGACTGTGCAGGGTTGAGAGGACTGGAGAGAGGGGAGAAGTTGGGGTGGAGGATAGTCCTGATCAATGCCAGGAGTATGAGCAAAAAAATGCCTGAACTCCAAGCTATGTTGGCTGAGGGAACAGCGGATGTGGCAGCAATTACAGAGACATGGGCCACTCAGAGAAATGAGTGAGACCTAAACGTAGAGGGTTACAAGATATTCAGGAAAGACAGGGGAGTAGGAAGAGAGGGAAGGGTTGTGCTGATAGTCAGAAATGACATAATGGTTAATGGAGTGGAGGAGGCTGGAAGGGGTGTGGAGGCAATTTGGGTAATGCTGCAAACGAGGGGAGGGAAGAAATTGAAGATGGGGTGGTATACAGGCCCCCTGCAATACAGGGGGCTCTGGAGGATAAGTTGGTTGAGAACATCAAGGCTCAATGTGACCTTGAAAGGGAAGGTGTGTCATGGGTGATCTTAATATGCTGAGGCGGACTCGGACACCATGACATCCTCTATAGCCAGGAACAGAGACTGATTGATGTCTTTCAGGATGCTTTCCTGGTCCAGCAGGTGGGGAACCTACTAGAGAGGGGCGGATATTGGATGTTGTGCTAGCGGACAGTGAACAAATTAGGGGACTGGAGGTGTGCAGTCCACTGGCGGGTAAAGACCATGCCACGGTTTGGTTCCTGCTGTATTTGGGGGGGGGAGGAAAACCGCACTCATACAGTAGTGGGTAATTTCAGGGGAGTAGACTTTGGGGGCATGGGTAGGATTCTAAGGGAGAGATTGGACATGGTTGGACCAGATATGGATGCTGGAAGATTGTGGGAGACCATTAAAGAAGGGGTACAAGAGCTACTAGATCCTGTACTAAAATATGGCTTAAGCATGGTAGAACCAGCAAGCCATGTTGGTGGACCAGCAGGGTGCAGGAGGCAGTGAGGGATAAAAAGGCTGCCTACGCACATTTCAGACGTTCTGAGGGGGATAAGGAATGAGGGGAATATGAATTATTCGCCAGGAAGGTCACTAGAGTGGTGAGGGGTGCCAAGGCTGGGATGGAGAAAAACCTGGCTAGGGATATCTGGGGGAGGGATTCTATAGATACATAAGAGAAGTGAAAAGAGAGGACACAAATCAACAGGATTAAGATTGTGGGGGGATGGGCTCAGGAAGCAGGGGAACAGGCAGAGGTGCTAAACGAGTACTCTGCCTCAATATTTGCAGTGGGTGACAAGGGATCCCTACAGCCTGATGGGAGAGATGCGGAGTCAGTAAAGCGAGAGGTCAGTCTCAGTCTGAGACCATAGAATGGCATGAGACTAGGGCACAGGCTAGACCAGACCAAGAAGGTGTAGGAAGGTTGCATGAGGGAGTGGATTGGGGGGGGGGAGAAAACACAGTGGATAGGGTGAGGGAGGCCCTTCGGAATCTGAAAACTGATAAGGTGCTGGGGCCGGATGGAATACATCCGAGGGTTATGAAGAAATTGGCGGATGTACTGGCAGCTCCACTGACTGCACTCTTTAACATCTCTCTGCAGACGGGATGGGTGCCACAGGACTGGAGGGTGGCTAATGTAGTGCCTATACATAAGGGGACGTCTAGGGAGGAGATGGGGAACTATAGGCTGGTCAGTCTAACATCTGTAGTGGGCAAAGTAATGGAGGACTTTATCAAGGAGAGGCTTGGGAGGCAGTTGGAAAGGTTAGGGCACCAGGATGATGAACAGTATGGCTTTGTCCCGGGGAGATCGTGTCAGACCAACCTTGTACAGTTTTATGACTGGGTGACGGGGGACTTGGATAGACATAGTCCGGTGGATGTCCTATACCTAGATTTCAGTAAGGCGTTTGATTCAGTACCTCATAATGGACTGATAGCAAAAATGGGGGAAATGGGGGTGGGTGGACAGGAGCTAAACTGGGTTGAAAATTGGCTTTCAGGGCATTTACATAGGGTAATGGTGGGTGGGATAATATCCTGCCCCAGGAAGGTAATTAGTGGAGTCCCTCAAGGTTCAGTATTGGGGCCACTTTTGTTCAATGCCTACGTCTCGGATATAGGGAGGGGGGTTAGGAATAGGTTGAGTCTCTTTGCAGATGATTCAAAATTGGGAGCACTGGTGGATAGTGAGGAAGTGAGGGAGACAGTCCAGAGGGATCTGGATACCCTGGAGGGGTGGTCAAGGAGGTGAGGACTGAAATTTAATGCTGGGAAATGTAAGGTACCTCATTTGGGGGGTCAATAACGTGAGCCATGTATACACCTGGGGGGGGTCACACTGCATGCTACATTGGGAGAAAGGGATTTAGGGGTGGTGGTAGGTGTTAAAATGAATAATTCTGAAAATTGTAGAAAAATTGCAGCCAAGGCAAACAGGATATTGGGTTGCATAGCCAGGGGAATTACGTCCAGAAGCAGGGAAGTGATCCTCCCTCTATATAATGCCTTGGTCAGGCCGCAGCTTGAGTATTGTGTACAGTTCTGGAGACCTCATCTGAAGAAGGACATAGCGCTGCTGGAGAGGGTCCAGAGGAGAGTGACCAGGATGATTCAGGGCACGGAGGGGAGGCCTTATGAGGACAGACTAGAAGAACTTGGGCTTTACTCACTGGAGGAGAGGAGGGATAGGGGAGACATGATAGAGGTTTTCAGGTATGTTAAGGGAACAATTAGGAGTGGAACCAGGGAGTTGTTTAGGCTGAAGAAGGGGGGAGTGACCAGGGGCCAAGGGTGGAAGTTGGAGGGGGGAAATTACAGGGGGGAATGTAGGAGGCATTTTTTCACTGAGAGGGTGGTGGAGCCATGGAATGCACTTCCCAGGAGGCTGGTGGAGGAGGGCACAGTGGAGGGCTTCAAGAAAGGGTGGGATAGGTTCCAGAGAAACTGAATCTAGAGAAGACACTCTTGAGGGCTGAGGGGGTGGTGAGGCGGGCAGCCATTAGGTTGCTGGCTTTCGAGCAAACAAGACAGACCATTTGGCCTATTCTGCTGGCTTTTTAGTATGTTAGTATACTAGGTCATGAAAATTAGGCCTTGTGCTGAAACTATTGGTTAGAGCACCAGTCTACTTTGTCCCATACATCTGTTAGTGGGTTTCTGTCTCATATCCCAAACTGAACTGGCCTATGCTGCCAACCATTCCCATACCTATGTCTCAAAGGGGATACCCCTCAATGCATGCTGCCCCGTATTCCACTTATATGAGCATACCTCTCAACCTTTTGTCCCCCAAATGTGGAACATTGCCTGTCACAATGTGGAACAAATGGGCAAAATGTGGAACACTTAATCAAATCTTTACCTAAGAAGCTCAAAACACTATTAAAATGTTGCATTTATGTTGAGAATGTCTGTTCTTAATTGAATAAGTTATTTTTTCTATCATTTACTATGGATATTTGCTTTAAAATGTTGACTCTGAATGTGGAACAAGTCCTCACAATGTGGAACAGGGGCCTTTTCTGAAGTAAAATGAGGAACGTTCCTCGTAATGTGGTACAGTTGAGAGGTATGTATATGAGTCTTGAGTCAGGAATGTTCTGCCGGCCTGTAATCTGGGTCACAGATACTGGGTAGAAGAACTGAGCCCATAAACACAAGTCAGGTCATTTTGTTAAGTGCACAAAGCCATAGTTCAGTCGTAGGCACTACAAAATACCATAGTTACATCTCACTATCGTTAGGCCTGCAGTAGCAACTTACTTAAAAAGTCAATAGCTGTCTCAGAGTAAATTTCCATGGGCATTCTAGGTGGCCACCCAATTTACCACAAATCTCCCATCCTTTGTTCCCAAGTCAGCCATCAATTAGAGTGAGTGTCCCTTTATAAAATCTTGCCAGTTCCCTAAAATATAGTGGACTTATAAATGCTGTCAGTATCATAAAATTAAACATAGCCAAAAGGCCACATTAATCAATTATAAAAACACTGATATCATTTAAACATTTATAAAATTGTTAGTAAAATATCAGAGATACTCAAACAGCTTTCCTAAAAAGGAGTCCTGCTATTAAACACCTGAAAATAAGTTTTATAATGCTCTGATTGACTTTAAATATATGCCACACTACAGAAAATATATTTATACACTTAAAAAAACAAACTAAAGGAGTTGTATATCAGTTTGCAATGAGTTCTTTGGCACATCCTGCCATAATCACAGTAAGCTCCTGAAAGCCCTATAGCCAGAGTTAATATCTCCCCGAAGGCTTTAGAGAAGAGCTTTCAGCTGGTTCAACATTAAGAGCATTTATGCTCCATTTGAATAAATGTTTTTGCCTTGCACACCAGAAATGCAGTCAGAAGCAATTTATCTTGCCCCCAAAATAATATATATTAGTAGAGAAATCACTCAAACACCACTCGGTAAGGCAGATATGCTGTCTTCAGAAGATTAAAAATAAATCTGGTTCAAGGTCAGTTGGCATTCATCTGTATCCCCCTCCCCCGGGTCGTGCCTGAAAATAGGCAGGATTTGTCTAGTGCAGTTACCCGGTCAACAAAAGCTAAATAAATAAATAACAACCTGCTCCACACTTGGGAGTCCATTGGCAATAGTATCCAAAAACAACCACATATAAACTTTTTGTTAACATAAAACAATCAGCTCCTTGCCTAGGAGTCTTTAGTAGCAATATCCGTGGAACACTTGTATTTTTCCTTTCCAAGTTTCCTTTAAACAGGACCGACAAATTCTAATAAATGATAAGAAGAAAAAGTATCCAACTTGGCTGTATGCTTCTGTCCCAGGAGTCCATAGAATTTGTCTGGACCATAAACGTTTCTAAGTCAGTCAAGTGTTGCTCACCTCCAACAATTTCACTGGAGTTGATAATCCACGCTGCTTACAGGTATACCAGACATACCTCTACCATCCTTCCTTCGGTAACTCCAGAAATAGAAACACCTCTGAGTGAGGAAAAACAAGCATACTGACACCAATGCAGATCCCATCTCCGAGGTCAGTCGGGCAGCCGGGAGCTCCCTTCTCCTTCTCCTTGCTGAACGCTGGCCGGGATCAACATGCCACTGCTATATTTATTTATTTATTTATTTAGTTTTTGTTGACCGGGTAAGTGCGCTAGCCAACAAGTGACTATTTTCAGGCACGACCCGGGAGGTACAGTTACAGAACACAGTGATACATAAGAGATTACACAAAGCAGGATACATTTGTAGGATACATAAGAAATTACACAGAGCAGGATACATTTGCAAAGGACAAAGTCACACAGTGTAGTCAAGCATAGCAATAAGGATAAAATTACATGTATTCAGTTGTTGAATAAGCAAGGTTCTCTGCAGGCCACCGACTGCTGAGGTAGCACTTAATATGGATTCCACATAAGTCGTAGCTCCTTTCAACAAGCCAACGAGAAGTCAGCAAATGCAAAAAACACACGCAGCAAAGCCAAGGAGCACTGCGACCTTTTAAACACAGCTACCCACCATCCGGTAAAATTCTAACAATATACATGAAGCCTGAACACAACAACAAGAACGCCACTCAAACAGCTCATAGCCTGAACGGACGGAGTCTGTTGATGGGTAAATACTTACAGAGCTAACAGGCAGCATGCTACCATATACTTAAAGCTAAAATGTTCATAAGCGTAGCAGCGCTTTAACTTCATTGTATTAAACCGGATAGAATTTAAACATAAGTTTCTTTCGCCAGTATAAAATAAATCAAAAATGTGGCTTGTTTTAGCAAAGAAGTTTACACGCATACATCAAAGTCGGAGCTCCTACGAGGAGCGGAGCAGAGTTGCGGCCATCTTGCTGCTCCGCCCCCTCAACTAATGAGAGTCATGATGCAGAATGGGGCCATTAAAAATGTCACACTTTCGGTTCACTTCATCTCGCTCACTTTAATGTTTTGACTTTGAGATCTCTGCTATTTTTGCTAAGTGCAGGTTTGAATAAGGGCCGGCCTTAGGGTATGTGCCACCCCTAAGCGAACTTGCAAATTGCAATTCCCCTTCCTAAAAAAATGTTATTTTCCTCTCCTGCCCTCCCCACCCCGAAAAAAAACTTTTTATTATGGCAGTTAACCTTTTTCACTCAAAAATATTGTGCCTCTCTCACAGCTTGTGTGCAAACCAGAGTCTCCCTATTAACTATGCTTCCTTAAAGTAGCAGTGCAACGAAAAGTTGTATTTTTTTTGCACCTGTGATCTTAGTTTAGTAATATGCTTTTTTTTTTTTTTTAATTCAGGTTTATTGCACATTAAGGCACAGATCCCATTCATATAATACAGCACAGTATATATAAGTAACATCAGTTAAAAGGTAATTAATACACAGGGCAAATTATCAATCTTTCAGGTTATACATTCATTACAATAAGTCCTTACAGCAGGTCAACTTTTATAAAATTATCTTAATTTATCTCCTCTGATCATTTCCAGCTATGTCAGTGTCTAGGCCAACCTCCCCCTGTTGTAATATCCATGGAGCCAAATGACTCACAAAGCTCTGTGTTCTTGAGTTAATCCTATGGGTGAATTATTCCATGTCTTGTACCTCTCGAACAGTGTGCGCCCATTGCCAAAATTCTGGAGGGTCCGGGGAGAGCCATCCTCTTGAGATGGTCTTATGGGCCGAAGCAAGTAGGATGTTCCAGAGATATATTTTGTCCTTCCCCTCACCCCAGGTGGGATCCCCAGTACCAGGTGTTTTGGACAAATTGGTTCAGAAATTGTAAACATTTCTTTCAAATTCTGCGTGATGGCTCTCCAGTATCCGCCCGTCTTGAGCAGGACCAGAATATGTGGAGATGATTAGCCCGGGAGTCCCCACAACGCCTCCAACATGTTGGTGGGGATTTCTTATCCCAATTTGATTTAATGACAGGAGTGATGAAAAATCTCATTTTGACCTTCCATTCATATTCCCTCCACATAGGGGAGTAAGTGGTTTTGTGAGCTTGGGTTAGGGCCATCTCCCATTCTTTCTCAGAAATCTGCTTCCCCAGCTCCTGTTCCCATTTTAATTTTGTGTTTTTGGCCTGGCTTCCTACTCTGTCTCTCAGTGCCCCATAGATGGCTGAAACAAGATCTTTCCGCTTCTGGGAGCCAATTATCTCAGTTATGACCATCAGTAAATTGTCAGAAGTCTGTCCTTGATCTCCTCTGTTCCGAAGAGTCTGTATGTATGTTCTAACCTGAAGGAATCTATAGTGGTCACTTTGTCTGAGGGAGTATTTATCTTTGAGCTGGCCAAAGGCTATTACGTTAGGGCCATCTAGGAAGTGGTTCAGGGTATAGAGGCCCAGTTTCTCCCACCTTCTAAAAGTATGATCTAACTTCATAGGTAGGAACTCCTGGTCCCAAGCAAACCACCTTAACGGTCAGAGGTCTTTATATAATTTATGCTTATGCCCGAGCTTTTTTACGGCCCATAACATGTGTCTAACCGTGAACAGTAGTGAGCTGCTATCTACGTTTGGAATTTCTGGCATAACCACCCTTGCCCCCAAGGGTATCCCCCCTGTTGACCTCAATTCTATTAACTTCCACCAAGCAGAGTATTCCCCGGTGGACCAGAGCAGCGCCCATTTCAGTTGGGCGGCCACGTAATAGTCCTCCAAGCTGGGAACATTCCTGCCACCCGTTTTTTTTATTGGACTGCATTATTTGGTTGTTAATCCTGGGTCTTCTATAGTTCCAAATAAATCTGTTCGGCATTCTCTGCCAGATTTGAAATTGGTTATGGTGAATTTTTACAGGGAGGCACTGGACTAAATACAGAAATTTGGGCAAAACAGACATTGTAATTGATTGAATTTTGGAGTGAAGTGGGAGATTAAGCAGGTCCCATCTCTTAATATCCTGTCCGAGTTGATGCATCAAAGGTTCAAAGTCTAAGGAATACAGGCTCTCTAAATGTTTAGGGATATGAGTACCTAAGTATTTTATTTTCTGGGCTTTCCATTTTAGGGGGAACAACTGCTTCACCTCTGGGGCTGGATAGTAAAAAAGCTAAGTAGTTTGGTTTTTGTTTTGTTGAGGGAGTACCCAGAGTATTGTCCGAACTTATGTAGGATGTTCCAAAGTTTAGGGATGGATCTGTCTGGATTGGAGATGTACATCAGCACATCATCCATGTACAGGGATATTTTGTGCTCCTCTCCCCCTATTATAATTCCTTCTACCTCTTTCTCTTCTCTCAAGGCCTGCGCCAGAGGCTCAATTTATATGGCAAAAAGTAAGGGCGACAGAGGGCAGCCTTGTCTGGTACCTCTGCTGAGGTTAAACCTCTGCGAGATTCCTCCATTGACCCTCACACATGCCTGTGGAGAGGTGTACAGGGCTCCTGTGGCACCCAGGAAGGACTCCGGGAAGCCCATTCTGGAGAGAACTGCAAACAGAAAATTCCAGGTGACCCTGTCAAACGCCTTTTCAGCGTCTAAGCTCATGATGCAGGATGGGATACTTTTTTTTAATGTTATCTATTATGTTAATGGTTCTTCTGACTCTTTCCAGAGTCTGTCTGGCCGCTATGAAGCCTGTCTGATCCAGGTGTATTATTTCTGTCATAATAGGGTTAAGCCTATTTGCTATTATTGCTGTAAACATTTTGTAGTCCATATTTAAAAGGGATATAGGCCTATAAGAGCCACACTCTGTTGGGTCTTTCCCCTCCTTGGGGATAACAGAGATTGTAGTGTAATTCCATGAGGGGGGGAACCTCTCTCCGTCTCCACACACTTGGTTATATGTGCTGTGGAGCAAAGGTGTTATTTCAGCTGTGAATGTTTTGTATAGCTCACTGCTGAAGCCATCCGGCCCTGGGCATTTGCCCACTTTAAGATTTTTAATTGTTTTATTTATCTCTAACTGAGAGATGGGTGCCTGCAGGGCTTGCGTCTGGGGCTCTGTAAGCTTAGGGAGTTTCAGTCTTTTCAGGAACTCTTCAGTCTCTCTGGGATAGATGTTACTGGGTGCCTGGTATAGCTGCTTATAATATGTGACCAGGGAGTCTGCTATCTGTTCCCACTTATGTGAGACCTGCTTTGTTATCGGAAGTTTGAGGCCCGTGATAGTGGCTCTCGCAGCCCTTTGCCTTAGGCAATATGCTAATAGCTTGGTAGCCCTGGGGCCCCCCCTCATAGAATGTTTGTTTTAAGTAATGTAGGGATTTCTCTATTTCTTCTCTCTGTATTTTTTGTAGTTTGTTTTTTATGCTTGCTATTTCCCCTCTCTCTCTCAGTCTACAGTATTTAATTTTTTGTTGTCCTTCTAGGCTCTGGAATTGTTTTTTTAGAGTTTCTTTTTGTTTAGTCCTTTCCTTTTTCCTACGGAGATTAGTTTCCCTCTTATCATCATCTTAACTGTATCCCATAGAATCTGTGGGGCAGTATCTGGACCTTCATTTAGTTGAGAAGTTTGCTTTATCACCCCTCAAATCTCCTCCCTCACCTCTTCACTTCTCAGAAGACTTGTGTTCAACCTCCACTGAGTAGGTTTTTTTGGGAGTTGTAACTCCAGGTCTGCCAAAATTGGCTGGTGATCTGAAAGTGTCTCCGTTCCCACCCACATGGACTTAAATAAGTGTATGTCCTTGGAGAATGTTGTAAATCTATCTAATGTCGAGTAGATTTTGTGTCTTGCAGAATAGAAAGTGAAGTGTTTCGCTGCCGGATATTTTACTCTCCAAACATCCACCAGGCCTATGTCTCCCATTACTTTTTCTAGTAGTTTGGCTGTTCTGCTATGTGGTGTGGGAATACTGGATGTAGTGTCCATCTTTCGGTTAGTTACTACATTCCAGTCCCCCCCCCCCGCAATAAGAGCTCCCTTGCCCTTTCCGAAACTAGCTTAAAGAGCTCTGAAAAGAAAGGAATATGTGACCCTGGGGGAGCATATACATTCAGAGGGGTGACCTCCAGATCCTGGATTCTCTCCATTACCATGACAAATCGCGCTCCTGCATCTGCAATAACCTCCTCCTCTTCAAAGGGGAGGGGTGCAGACAAGAGGATCGCCATTCCCCTCTTCCTGCCCTTGTCCAGGGATGCATGATAGAGTTTAGGGAACCTTTTACTCTTTAGCTTCTGACTCTCATTTGGCGATAAATGAGTTTCTTGGATAAAGTTGATCTCACAATTTCGATTCCTAAGGAGTTTCTGTATTTGTCTTCTTTTTATGGGATGGTTACTTCTGTTCACATTGTATGACATTAATCTGTAATTAACCTGAGCCATACTGAAAATGAGTAGATCTATCTACTGGATTATTTTTTAATTCCCCTGCTGCTTAAAAGCATCACATTCCCCCTGCACCCTTTCTGTTCAGTTCCTTTGCTGTTGTCAACATGCACCTTCTCTTCCTGATGTCTATCTTTTAATCTTGTGGTTATATTCTCGTGCCTACTATGGTTCACAGTTAACAGATACCATTCAGCCCCAAACTGCAGAGTGTCACACTTGGACCACTGATTCTGATCCAAGTATCAAATTGTTTTTGTATTATGTATAATTTATGTAAGGGAAGGGCAGACAGAAGACCCACAGTCTTGCTGAACTGACACATCTAAAAAAACCCAGAGATAAGTTCAAAGAACAGGACACAGCTAAATTTGCAGCTATTTAAAATGCAATTCCTTTGTTAAATTTTTTTTTGAAGGCAGGAACCAAAGTATCCACTTTATAATGCCCTCAGGGAGATCCTTCGACTTGCAATAGTTGCCAGGAAGAACCTGTGTTGGGAGGGGTGTCGCAGGGAGCCCCTGAATTACATCAGAAATACCTTTGATGTGTAGATAACAAGGATCCAGACAAATTTGAAAGGTCCAATACACATTCCCAGGATGCTTTGGAAAGACATCACAGAAACTGTTTATGTGTTTATGTGTGTATGTGGCAGAACAAAAACCAGTTCTGACCAGTTAACCTGAGGAGAGGAAATTGAGTATGTCACTTATTTTTTTTAAATCTTGTTGGAACATCCTGTGCTTTAAAATATAACTTTTAGTACTCCAAGGCAGAGTTTAATGACCTCAGAGAGAAGGCCAGCTCAGGACTGCTTTTATCCAACTGAGCAAGCCTTAGAGAGACACATTTTATTTTATTTCTGACTGAGAGAAGAAGGACAACATCAGCACTGTAGGAGATAAGTATTATGTGGATAAGAGAGCTTAGTTTGTACTTTAAAAACCTGTTTTGTTTTTAAGATTGTATGTGTTTGGGATATTTGTTCTGTATTTACTGTTCTGTTTTGATATTTTAAAGTAAAGATATATTTTACAACAGAAACTGCCTGGAGTGCCTTGACATTTCTTTTTATTTAAGTGGAGCATTTAAAGGTTACAGTTAACACTGTGTATGGGCTTACTGTTATACCAAACTGGGAAATGGATAGAGTTCTCTAAAGTCTTGCATAGGGTTCTAAGGGTTCATTTCACAGACCTGGTTGGGTGCCCGTAGACAAAGATATCTGGCCCCCCGAAGACAGAATTATCTGAGTCTGATAATTGGGTACGCTAACAAGAGGTTATCAGTTTGAATCCCTCCAGAACTTGAGACTAAGGAGACTTGAACCCACAAAACAGACAAGAGGGTTACCTTGTTCAGTTCACTGTCCACAAATCATATGCTCAGAGGTTGGCACTTTGGGAGTAGCGGGTTGACCGGCTGAGCGAGTTTGTGACACAGAGCTCTGGTAATCAAGTAAAATAGCATTTTAAACTTTCTCCTCCAAAATGGGAGTATAATCTTGCCTACAACATTAGGTGAAATTAAGTGAAAAACATAACAAGTTACTTGGCGTTTCATTTGTTTCCCCTCGGGGAAAGCCCAGAGGAGAGTGTCCCCTCTACACGGCTTGTTCCTCGGGTTTGTTCACTCAATTCGTTCAGAGGACAGAACTCCATTGTCTGTATCTTTCTATCCAGTGGTATGGAGTGAAGATTTCCTTGACTTCCTAGGTCAGCCCAGTTTTTGGTTTGTGGGCTGGTGTGTGTCACCTTCAGGACACTTTGCCCTTGTAGTTGGTTTGGGTAGAGCTTCTCTGTTGGGACGTTGTGGGATCGTAGTCCCTGTCCCCGAGGTAAGACCAGCGTCAGCAGCATCAGAACAAACAGCATTTTCCCCATTTCAGGTGTTAAAGTCCCCCCACCATCACTGCATTCTGACGAGGGAGCCTCCCTCTATAGGTTCCCTTTGTGTTTGAAAAGAAAGGCATCCATCATCAGTGCTAAATGGGTCCCAAAGCCTCAGTATTTATAATTAACATTATTGCTAAATGACATATTACATCCTGACCCCGGGTGGAGGAGCAGGAAAGGGAGAACTCGGACCCCCCCAAACTTTTATTTAGCATCTATCATTCCCTTGGGATATGCACATTCAAACCTTTACTGTCTCAAAAAGTTTTCCTCTTTCGATGGGCACGTTTCAGCCTCTGCGGAGCACTTATTAAATCCTGTCGTAGGTGTCCGGATGTCTCCGCAAGCAAAGACCGCCAAAGGCGCAAACTCCCCAGGCACTGAGGCTCCTAATGTGCGCCTCTTCGCCCCCCCCCCCGGGAGTCCAGTATTTTTTATTTTAACAAAAACAAAAAAGGATTTAATTACAGTACCTTTTGTCTTCCCTACAGGGTCTGGGGAGAATAGTGTCCCGGTCATGCTGCACTTCTGTGATCAAAGAGGGGGAACACTCTATGGCTCAGTGCTACAGCGTGGGGTTTCAGCTTCCTCCGTAAGTTGATGGTCGACATCAGTGAACTGAATCCGAGAGGTGTAGGGCTTTAAAAGAGCGAAGATATCAGCCCTCAGGTTCGATGTATGGGGGAGGCTTGCTTGATGTGTCTATGCCATTCCTCTGCGTGCCACCGACCAGGCTGCGTGTCTCAGCTCCCTCTCCAGTCGCTCCTTGCCAAGTTGGGGTAATGCTACCCCCATTTCTTTGAGGGTCTCCGAGGCTGCCTTGAGGTCATCGAATATTTTGGTGCCTTTGGTGGTTTCCATTCGTAGGCGGGCTGGGAACAGCATTTGGGCTTTCATATTTCTCTCCCTTAGCTGTTTGATTACCGGCCACATGGCGCGTCTGGCCTCCTGGACTTGAGTAGTGTAGTCGTTGTCCAGTGAAATTTTGGCCTTCCCATTTGTTACTGATTTCATTCTCCAGGCACGACAAAGGATCTCCTCTTTGGAGCCTTAGGCTGTCATTTTGGCCACAAAGGATCTGGGGTGGGCATTCGGGCCAAAGGGCCTTTGGGCTAGGGAGCGATGGGCCTGATCCATGTTTAGGTCAAAACCTTCTGGTAGTTTCAGGGCCTCTCTCAGGACCCACTGAAGAAATGTAATCAGATCTGGAGCTCCTTTCTCTGCGCATTCAGGTATGCCGTACACTCTCAAATTTTGGCGCCAGATTCTTCCTTCGATATAATCTATCTTACACATCAGCTCCCTCTCCCTAGCCATGAGAAACAATAAGAGGTGGTCATGTCTATCCGCTTGTTCGATAGCTGCATTTAACCCCACCTCGAACTTGTCCGTTCTCCGTTCTGTGTTACTGATGTCAGTTCGTAGCGCTGTTATAGAGCTGTCTATTTTGGCTACTGTTTCAGCTGTTTGTAGTATCGTCTTGATTAGCTGATTACAGCCCTCCTCTGATTTATTCGCGGACGCCATGTTTCCTTCATCGTCAGAGGGGTCCGAGGTTAATGCTGCTTTTTCTCCCTGTAGCAGCATCTGGAGCTTCTGTGCTGGAGTCTGGGGCCCCTTCACTGTCATTACTTTGGAACGTGTCGCTTTAGCCCGCGATTGCATTGGTTTTACGACACGGATACCTTTAGGTTTGCGGTGGGGGTAAGGAGAGTCTAAAGCTATGCTGCCATCAGGCTGCTGATGTCACCGGAAGTCCTGGTAATATGCTGCTTGATGTCCATTTTAAGATATTCTAAAGGTTTCCTTCGGCTCTTTATTATTTTGTAATCAATCTGCATGACGCTTCTTTTCTTCATGTGACTTGCAGGGCAGTGCATTAATTTGCGCAAATTAATTACAGTTTTTATTGAAGTAATAAAAAATAATAAAGAACCAAAGGAAACACTTACAGTAACCTAAAACGGACATCACGCGGCATGTTCCTAAACTAAAAATCACAGGTGACTGCAAAATTACAACGTTTCATTGCACTGCTGCTTTAATTAAAAAAAATTTAAAAAAGCCAGCCTCCCAGCATTCCGAAGACTAATAAAGGAGCTGTTGGCCACACACTGACTGTCCCAGCTCCTCTGCCCAGCTGTGGAGCCTCTTCCGTGATCTACTCCTACCGTGGACTTCTCTCGAGGACATGCAGCACCAGTGTGACAAGGTTCTAATGGAGTTACTGTCTATACCACACTGTCAGACCCACAGTAATCAGGGAAGAGCCACAGGGAAGTGCTTTGCACTTTCTTACACACAGCATATTTTTCCCTGACGTGAACGCCACACATTTTATTTCGTCTCATTAATTTTAACCAAAAAAATGTAGTTATATAGGTCCTCATGCTGCCTGGGAAAGAACAGAAGCCCAACATACCTGTCAAAAGCACAATAAATTCATTTATTTAGGGATTTAACCTCTTTCTCCAGTCTAGTGTATGCTTGAAATTATTCAACTGGAAAAATAGGTATTCTTTGCTCATCTTCATAAAAACAAACTTTTTTGCTACTCCCCAAACTGTCGCTCAGCTGAGCGATCCCAACCCCCAGCCTGAGTCCAGGCACTCAGCTAGGCCTTTAGAAAATGCTTCTCACACTAAGCACCACAATATAGCAAAAGCTGCAGCCAGCTTCTCAAACTGGTTGTTCCATTTAGAAAGATGTGTCCCTGGTTTTGTTAATTTGTTCCTGATTTTTGTAAGCCCTCCGCTTGGTTTGCGAAACTGGAGGTTGACAGGTATGTTGGGCATCTGTTCTTTCCCGGGCAGCAGGAGGATCTACAGTCTACACTACAGCATGCATAAAGTAAAAGTACTCATGAAAAATACCTCCCCACCCCCAAAAAAATAGCCAGGGGTGTAGCCAGGAATTTAAATTTGAACTTGAGAGTTAACAGAACTGTTGCCCCCCCCAAACATAACCCAAAGGACGTGCTGCCACCACACAAACACTGCCCCACCCTTATTTTTCATTTTATCTAGCACACACGCTACCAGTCAGACAGAAGTATGCTGGCTTTTAGTTACAGTGTTTAGGATACATTGTGATAAGCCTCTGTGTTACGTCAATGTAGCCAGCCTTACAGAAGTCCACTCGCACCAGCACTCATGCACACATACTCGATCAGGTCACTCATACGGTCATGGCCTCTAAGTTTAGCACCCACACATCTTCCAAAGATCATTCACAGATGCACAGGAAAGCATCCAAGGAGGGGAAAAACAATTCTTCAGGTACATCAGGCTCTGTTTGTGTTTGCTGCCCTGGCCTGAGGCTCATGTTACCCCTGGATTTTCCAGATTTTAGTGTACTCAACAAAGTACACTAAGTATGCCTGCCGACACCCATGTAAACAGCATCAATGCACAGCCAAACGTCATAAGAGAACAAAGTGTATTTATGTCCTCCAGCTTGGGCCATACAACCTCAGACCCTGAGAAGCACTCCAGCCCACAATAAAAGCATCTGAAGCAAAAACAGAACAGGGACATCAGCTGCACACTGCTGCAACTCCCCCGCCTGAGCCCCTGAATGATCCCAGTACAAATGTCATAGCTAAGATGAGAAAGCAGGAGGTACAGGAGACTGCAATATCAGAGGCCTCACTTTGAGGGTGACAGTGAAAGTGGACAGTGGTGAGAGCAGCAGGTCCTGGAACAAGGCTGTTAAAGTACGTGAGAGTCTCACTGGCATTCACCCATTCCCCAGCTGAGGTACAGCTGCCTTCATGGGGGATACAGCAGTTTCCCTCCAGTCCGGAAGATAGATCTGGAGGTTAGGGCATGGTGGTAGCTATGCCCGCCTAAGATTTAGTGAATTCAGGTAGCTCAGCACTCACGGACTCATTGCAACAAAAGTCCAGGCAAGAATTAGGTGATTAATAAATTTATTGTGTAGCATGCAAGTAAGAAACTTTGACTAGAGCCCTGAGCCCCTGGAGCTCTTAGTTCTAGCCAGTTTTCTACTTGCTTGCCACGCATTACATTTATTTTATTTATTTAAATTTTGGTAACCGGGTAGGCCCAATGGAACCTTGTGGTCCCTTTTTCAGGGGCGACCCAGGTTTAGTTACAAGTACCTAGAGGGAGGGAAAAACCAATGCAGACAAAGGCCCAGATATTCAAACTGCACCAGACTGTGGCGCAAGCCTGTGCGCAGCTCAACTTGGCTGCGCAGGGGCGTGGACTAGGCAATATTCAACGGAGCTGCGCCATGGCTCAGCATCATTGAATATCGCACCCTGGCCACCCGCAGTGTGCATGGCGCAGTGGCCAGAGTGGAGCATGGGGTGCGCTAGCGCAAGTTCCATTGCGCAATGCGCAGCAACCGCTATATTCAAAAGTTGACATGCAGATGGGGTCATAACGTATGCAAGGCACACATGGGGCCATCTGCATGTCATTATGGCCCCATTTGCATGCAGGTACGCCGATCCCTGACAACTTGCGCCTGGCGCCCTGCCAGGCAACAGCCGTCGGGGACCGATGCCCCCTGCAGCGTGGCAATGTGCCCCACAGCCCGATCGCAGGCTGCAGTAAAAAACAGAAATAGAATCCTATATCTCTGGTGGTCCAGTGGACCGCTGCCCGCCCGATCGCGGGCTTAAGTGTGAATAAAAAGACTACTCCTATATCCCTGGTGGTCCAGTGGACCTAAATCTGCCCGATCGCGGGCTTAAGTGTGATTAAAGATTATCCCTATATCCCTGGTGGTCCAGTGATCGAGTCCATGCCCGATCGCGGCTTCAGTGAACCACGACCTCATTCCTTCGGTGGTCCAAGCGACTCCCTCTCTTTCACCACCGATCCCCACCACCTGCCCCCGCACGGCGGGCGGCAGCACTATTTCTCGCTGGTACATCACGACACCGTAGGTGACGCCTATTGGTCCACAATGTTCATGGGCGTGCAGTCCATATTAGATTATTATTCAGATATGTGAATGATCCATTCACATATCTGGAATGTGTAGTACGTATGGTGCACGCCCATTGGCTCACGCTGTGACCATCGGGCGACAGCCCACTCGACGGTGTCAGTCGGCGGGCGGCGGGCAGAGGGCGGGTGGGGTGCTGCTGACCGGTGGGGAGCGGGCGGTGGAGACAGTAGGCAGGTGGGAGGGGGTCTGCTGGACCACTAGGGATATGGGAGGCAATAATCTTTTACTCAAGCCCGCGATCAAGCAGACATCGGTCCACTGGACCACCAGGGATATAGGGGAATTTTATTTATCACTGAAGCCCGCGATCGGGCAGACAGCGGTCCACTGGACCACCAGGGATATAGGATTTCATTCTGTTTTTAACTGAAGCCCGCGATCGGGCATGGGGGGGTGGGCGCCACCACGAAGGTGCAGCCAGAGCTCGGGTGGCCACCCACAGGTGACAGCTGCCGGTTGCGCCTGCAATATGGCAGCTCACCTGTGGTGGCCAGCCCTTGCTCTTTTTTGCTTAACTTTGTGCTGGCGCAGGTAGAGGTTGCGATGATGATGGCCCGCACATCCCAGGCTGAATATCGGCGTGCAGAGTATGCATGGGCATGCCCCTCACCACCTGCACCTCAGACATACTGATGCTGGGCCCCACATCAGGATTTGTGCCAGGCGCAATTCCTGTTTGAATATCATGTCGGGCGCAACCCTTTTGAATATCTGGGCCAGAGTGCACAATCCAGCAAAGGCTTACATTGAGTGCGTGAACAAACATTACAGTACAGAAACTGATACAACCAGAGCTATTTCAGGGTTCTAGTCAGAGTTTTCTACTTGTTCGCCACACAATAAATGTATTTATCACCTAATCCGTGCCTGAACTTTTGTTGCACTGAGTCAATGAGTGCTGAGCTACCTGAATTCACAGTTTGTCAGCAGGCTTGCTAAGCACCACTTCCGCCTTCTGAGCGTGACAAATTTCCTTTGTCAATTTTTTTATATTTTATTATTTTTCTTTTTTTTTTTTCACTGCCTAAGATGGTGGTTGGGTGGGTAGCCATCTGATTATGCACGGCGCTTGATGAGGCCAGACCCCGTGAAGGGTGCTAAACTTGTTCAGAGTAGTGAGGATACCCATCCTACCCACCCACGAGGCTGAGGAGTGACAGCTGTAACTATGACTGCTACTTTCCTGTATCATTCAAAGCAAGGGTGGTCAGATGAAGACCCGAGTACCAACAAGTGTTGCATGGTGTCCTGCCTGACTGAAAATGCTTTTGTCATCGTACTGGCATTGGATTACAAATGGGCCAACACCCAACGATGGTCGGTGACCATCATAATTTTATTTATTTAGCTTTTGTTTACCGAGTAAGTGCACTAGCCAGTAAATGACTATTTTCAGGCACGACCCGGGAGAGTACAAGGCAATACATACAGAAAGTGTTACAGGGAATCAATGACATTTCACAATAAAGCTTGGAAGACAATAGACAGTAAAGCGAAGTGCCTGACAGGAAGCATAAGTGGCTGAAATTTAGCTATGTAGGCTCGGATAGCAGTAAATGAGCATTGGTCAGCACTAAATACAACAATAGCAGAAAGATACACCAGTCAGCAATGCAAATGCAAATTCAGGTGCAGGTTATAACATGAAGGAGTACGGTTATTACAGATAGTCATAAAATACAACATGCAGGAATAAAACAGGCATCTAAACTAGTAGTGGAGCAGAACTGTCCAGGAAGCGTGTTTGGAAAGATGAGAGAGAATGGGGAGAGGAGAGAGAGAGTTGTGATGTAAGGGGTGGGGGGGTTCATCAAGCAGAAGATAATAGATTGTCCAGTGGAAATAGGCGTAGGACAGGTTCATTGGTAAGGTCAGGTAGGGTCGAAACAAGTACATGTTCAGCAGTAGCTAGATAGCGTTGTAGCCCACTTTTAAAGTGATATTGGGATGTAGATTGCTTTAGCTCCAGTGGCAGCATATTCCACATCTGAGGGGCAGCATGCCCGAAAGCCCTGGTGCCTTTGGAGGTGTGACACTTGGGTACCCTCAGTAGTGATCTGTCAATTGACCTCAATCCTCGGTGTGAGGTGACGGGACGTAATAGCTCTGCAAGTCCCCTCCCTCCCATCTAGTACAGTTCTTTGTTACACGCAGCACCTTTCTGTTTAATTTTGTTTGATTTTTTGCACGTTTTGCCACTTATGCTACCAAAAATGGAGGCAGTATAGCGCAGTGGTCTAAGGCTCTGAGCTGCAAATCTGGTGACATCCAGCAGACCAGACCTGGGTTTGAATCCCACAGCTTCCACTTGCATACTGTGTGACCCTGAGCAAGTCACTTAACCTCCTTGTGCTCCCAGGTCGCTCCTGTAAAAAAGCTTTCAGCTTAGTGTGCTATACCTGGTTAAACAACTACAAAAAATAAAAATAAAAAAATTGTACAGGACTAACTGTATAGGACATCTTATGCCCTAGAGGCTGCACCCACACTGTAATTATATCTCCTGTACTACTACCAATACCCTAGCTACCAAATGTATAGGTCAACAGCCACCCAGGCTATTATATGTAAATACTTGCTTCAATTTTGTTGTCTCACTAATGTACTGATCACTGTTCCTACTATACGACAATGCCCCAGAGGCTGCACTTGCTCTATAATTGTTGCACTGTAATAATATCAATACCCTAGCTACTACAGACTTTCAGCCACCTTGGCTATTATATGTAAATACTTGAAATGTGATGTCCCACTAATGTACTATCTCTGAATGTATGACTATGCTGACGCGGAGCCTTTGTAAATGAGTCTATGACTCAAAGGGTTGTAATTCCTATGACTGACTAAATAGATTCAATTGCTGGATCTTACACAAATTTTATAGTTTCACAGAATGCTCATTTTGAACGTTATTCCAGGACTTGCAGCTTTTCCCCTTTGTATATAGTTTTTGACATTTAGACGGCACTGATGATTTATGTGTGCCTGTGTCTCCCTCCCGTGGGACACAGCTGGAAACAAGCTGCTTGCAGCTCAGTATGCTCTTCTGGTTTAAATCTTTCATTAATTCACCTGTCAACTGTCCCACATTATGATGGACATCCCTCTTTCACCCCTCAGAATTGCTTGGTCCTACATGGAGATGTTGCCCACATAGAAAAGGTGCTGTAAAGTCAGAATTCAGAGCAGAAATTTACAACACTCTGGATGCTAAAGCAAAAATACATTTTACCCAGATAAAGGCATTTGTTTCCACATTGTTCTGAGTGTGCATATCCTTATTTATTTATTTCAAAATTGGTGATTGAGAGAGGCATACTGAGCTGAGGCTCGTTTCCATGTGTAACCCCGGGGAAGGGAACAGCAGATACAATAAGACAATATGCCATCACATTACTCAGCACAAAAGAAAGTGCAGTCAGAGTACAATAATGAACACAACTGAAAGTGCAAAATAGAGCATAAGGCACAGTCCGCAGCAATGCTGTAAAAACAGTGAGACCTGCATGGGGGAGGGATGGCAGTGCAAAGGTAGAGAGTACTGGAACCTGGATACAGGCTAGGGGGGAACTCAGAATGAGGCCCAACATATAGACAGTAGGAGCTCCAAGCAGGGGAAGTATCAGGAAGAGTGGTAACAGATACGAGTGGGGGAGGAGGCGTTTCAGCTGGTGCCTGAGGGAGCATGGGGAGGTGGACAGATGGTGGGAGAAAGGGAGCATATTCTGGACTATGGGAAGGGGGGGTGGGACAGGGTCAAAGGTACAGACAAAACTGAGGGGAAGATGGGGAGGGGGAGTCAGTGAACTGGGGTGATACATCAGGTGGACGGCAAAGGGGTGGGGAGCAGCTGCAGTAGATTAGATTGGGAGCTGCACACTCGAGTAGACTTGATAGACCATTATGGCCCATGTCTGCTGGCATTTTTGTATGTTTGTAAGAGGTACATTCCACAACCGGTGCCACTACAGAATTCCTACGCCACTCTGGCAGAGCGGGACTGTAAAGAAGAGGTACTTGTGGTAGTGGCCAGAAAGAATATCGGGTCCAAAGAGGAGACCCCACGCAGGGTGGAAGAGGACCCAAGAGGAGGAAGGAACTTCTGGTGGGGGACTCAATCATTGGGAGATACAGTTGAGAATAGAAAAGGGGGCAGAGAGGGAGGTCAGCTGCCAACATGGTGCCAAGGCCCAGAGGGATGGGAAGCGTATGCTATGGATTGCAAGGGTAGCAAGAAGGAAGGGGGAGCAGGATGTCACTGTCCACCTGGGGACACATGACCTGGCCAGGGACAAGGCTGGTGCAAGGTGAGTTTAGGGAGCTGGAGAGGGTCTTAGGTAGCACACTCAGTAGTCTTTCCGAGTGTTCTGCCTGTCTATGATAGGGGAAAGCAGAGGGATCTCTGCACCAAAGCCTTCAAGTCATGGTTGAAGGTATGGTGCAGCGGGAAGGGGCATGGCTACACTGGGGACTGGGGGACCCCTCTGGGGGGATCAGAGTCTATACAAAGGTGATGACGAGCATCCATCTGGGAGGGGAACCACAATTCTCAGTGGACAGTTTAAATGTAATCTTGGATGAACATTTAAACTAGCCGAGGGGGGTGGTGGAGGGAAAAGGGGAGGCAGAAACTGCACCACCTCACAGGCTGAGATAGATAGTAGGGGGTTCCTGAGGGGAGAGAGATTCCCACCAGGGTACAAGTAAATCAAAGAAGCAGTGGGTTTGCAAAGGAGGAAGGAGGAAAGAAGCAGTCAGCGGAGAAGGGGACTGGGTGGGCCAAGTAACCCTTTTCTGCCATCAGATTCTATGTTTCTAAGATGACAGAAGGCTGACTGCCCAGCAGAGGAGTGAGGATGTGGAATGGAGAAAATGCGATGATCCCTGGAGTGAAAGAAGCAGGAGGCAGGGGCAATGGGAGAGAAGAGTGAGGAAAGGTATGAAGGAAGGGACCCAAACCAGAATCTGGATATGAAGGAGGCACAGTGGGACTGGCAACATGAGGGTAAGGTGGGAAATGAATACAGAGATGAGGAGGGAGTTCAAACCTAAAACTGGAGCATGTACAACTAGATTGGAGTATTTTTAAGCTTTGTGTTTTTTCTTATTTTATTTATTTAGTTTTTGTTGACCGGGTAAGTGCACTAGACAAATTCTGCCTATTTTCAGGCACGACCCGGGGGAGGGGGACACAGATGAATGTCAACTGACCTTAAACCAGATTAAGCTGTTGGTGAATGGGAGGAAATTTTGGCTAGGGCACTGGGGAAATTCCCCTACTGTTCAGTAAGGGGAGCTGCTGTCCATGTTTGTGGGCTGCAGTCCGGGTCTGGATGGCTGACAAGGAGGTTGTGCTCGTCTTGCAGCCGGAGGTTCAATCCCCGACCTCGGCTGTGGCAAATCGCAGGGATGCTTAGCCTGCTTTGGAGATGGTGGATGATATGTTAGCGGTCCCGACGGATATGCCTCGTATGGTTGAGGCAGCGGAGACGGTGATATTACAGAGCCAGCATGAGGAGCCTTCTGTTTCGGCTGTGCACCAGAGGAAAGACGGTGAGAGTGTGAGTGTTTCTGTGATGGAAGGGGAGATAATGCTTAACAGGAGAAGAAGAGGCTTTTGTAAAGAGTCAGCGAGAAGCTGACAGGAGCGAGGGTAATGCATCAGATGTTAATGACGCGGCAGAGAGGAACTCAGGAAGAATGCGGAAGCCTGCTGAGTTGCCCGGTCAAGACGCTCCCTTTACGGGAGATAACTGGTCTAAAGATGATGTGTTAATGAAAACTGGATGTATTATGTGGGAGGATGGCAGTTGGGTCTCGGCCCTGAATGGATTGAATTTTCATCGTCAGCAGAGTGTACTACAGGAACTTCTCAGTCAACTAAATTTGTAAAAAAGGGCTGTAATGCTTCTCCAGTGGCTGGGGCTTTTGAGGTTGGTGCTTCTAACTTTAGTCCTGATATTGAGGGAAATTATCTAAATGGGGAGCAAAGAAATACTTTTACAGGGACTCCGTGTTCTATTTCGCCAGTTAACTCTCCGAGGGTTTCCCCTCCCCCTTCCCCGGCTGGAGAGAAACAAAGAACGGGAACGTCTTTTTCAGATTTATTTAAAAACAATAAAGTTGAACAAGCCCCGAGACATAATGCTGTACGCTTGAGGTACTCAGGGGGGGTTGCAGGAGCACCCAGACAGGACATATGTGGCTAGGACTTTATTGAAGGATTCAATGAACTTTCGAGCAGTGGACATCTTTGCCCTTATTAATATAAGAGGTGGAGCTTATTTTGATATAAGTTTTAAATCTTTCATGGGCTTAGATACTTTTTGGAGGAAATATGAAACTCTCAAAATGACTGTTCTACTGTATGGACTCCCTTTTGGACGATTCCTTTGACCAAACCTCTTTTTAAAACTGAACATTATGTTCAGGAATGAGGGAGTAAATGTGGGGGATGTTCAATTTTGGTTGGAGGAAAAAATGTAATGTTTTATGTCCTCCAGAAGCCACAATAGATTCAGAAGGTATCTGGGCTGGGAATTGGAGGTTTAAAGTAAAATTGCAAGTGGTGGGGAATGAGGTTGTACATATACTGAATAGTTTTTTTGTTGGTAAAGACAGAGGTGTATGTTTTTAACCTGGCCAGCCGAAAGCCTGTTATAAATGTGGAAGCAGCAGACATCTCAGTAGTAACATAGAATTTGACGGCAGATAAGGACCACTTGGCCCATCCAGTCTGCCCATTTCCCTACCTACTGGATAAGCTGCAGATCCTAGTTAACCAGCAGCCTACTTCTTCCTAACCCCACCCCCTAGAATTGCCTTATGGCTGTCCCATGCATGCTTGAATTCAATCACTGTTTTTGACTCCACAACCTCCTCCGGAAGGCCATTCCATGCATCCACAACCCTCTCTGTGAAAAAATACTTCCTTACATTACCTCTGAGCCGCCCCCCTGTGATACAGTGAGATGTGCTTTATGTGGGGACTATGACCATGGCAGTGCTGTTTGCAGGAATACATTTAAATGTAATCTATGTGATGAGTAGGGTCATGCGTACCACCAGTGTTCCTGGCCAGGTCAGAATAGGGCTGGAGGCCTGGATAAAGATACTCTAATAAATCAGGCTCAAGAAAGGTGTAGGCCCCCAAAAAGGCATGACCCCCCCCAATAGGGAGAACAATCAAGAAGAGGATCAGTCTGCTCACCCCACCACTAATCCATGCACGGGATGATGCTGGTACTTCTACTGTCACAAACCCACTCAGCAGGTTAGCCCTCTACTCCCAAAGTGCCAACCTCTGAGCGCACTCTTGTGAACGGTTAACAGACACAGGGTAACCCTCTTGGTCTGTTTTGTGGGTTCAAATCAACCTTTGGTCTCAAGTCTTGGAGGAATTCAAACTGTGAACCTCTTGTTAGCATACCCAATGTACAGGTTCAGATAATTCTGTCTTCGGGGGGCCAGATATCTTTGCCTACGGGCACCTAATCAGGTGTACAGAAATAAACCCTTAAGAACGGTAATAAAAGACCTCAGATTTAAAACGCTTACCTTTTGTCAGTTTGGTATCACCATTCAAGCCTATGTACAGTGTCTGCTTTAACCATATATACTCTACTTGTAAAGGAAAAAATTAAAGACAGACCAGGTACGCTCTAAAAATAGAGTTTTACTAAAATAGATACCAAATATGTAACACATAAAATACAGAACTATTATCACAAGAACCATACAATCTTTTAAAAGAACACAGTTTTAACAGTGCAATACCTACTACAGTACTTAGATTTGTCTCTCTCTCTCTCTCTCTCTCTCTCTCTCTCTCTCTAAATACCTGCTTAAAGCGCTCAATGATGTTTCTTTGGCAGAGTCTAGATAAAAGTGCAGGGTTTTAAATAACTGATTAGCAGTTTTTTTCTTGGGACAATACTAACTGTACAGAAAGTATTTATATAGGTTTTCTAGAAGTGTTATGTTTGTTAAACACATTGAGGCAAGTGCTATGCATTTTCACAATGTTTTAACACTTTTATGAGCAAAACGCTAATCAATTTTTAGAATTAAATAAAACCCTGAAGTGTCTCTGAAGAAAAACAGAATAATGTTTAAAAGCTGGTTTTCCCCACCTATTTGCACGAGGCCACCTAGCTCCTCCCTGTCAGAATATATAAACAAATATATCTATATAAAAACAGGATGTCTTTTCCAAGTATTAAATTCTGCAACCTCAGCATAACTCATGTTCTTCAAATGACTCTCTTTGATCTTATGATAAGCTTCCCCCTTCCAGGACATGAAAGCATCTTTTATGACTTTGCACTAAAACATCACAACCTGCTCTTTTTCCTCTA
Source organism: Neoceratodus forsteri (assembly GCA_016271365.2). Classification (NCBI taxonomy): domain Eukaryota; kingdom Metazoa; phylum Chordata; order Ceratodontiformes; family Ceratodontidae; genus Neoceratodus; species Neoceratodus forsteri. The sequence goes on along the minus strand of CM028134.1, from coordinate 1,096,621,872 downwards.
AGTGTTATCAAAGTTTATGATTTTCCCTCTTAGCAACTACAGCTGTAATTAACTTAGTTAAAGTCTGCAATTAGCTTCAGGCCTTCCAGGTAACACCTTGTATCTAAAACCTGTGTGTGCGTCATACTCACATGCTGTTTCAGCATGTCTCAAGAGAGAGACAGTCCATAACCCATTTTTATATTACAAAAAATGTTACAGTGATCAGAACCAGCTGATCAAGTGTGACACTTACCACTAAGGAGAGTTCACTATCTCAAGAGAAAGGGGATACCTTTCATTCAAATCCATCTAGAACAGGTCAGGATCCTCAAACTATGCCCCCCTTCCCCCAGGCTGAAGTTCAGCTTCCTAAACGGGTTACTAGGACAGGGAGTAAATATAAGGCTCTATCTAAGCAAGCCCCCCTTCAAAACCCCTTTCAATTACTTCAAGACGGGGATGCTGGGTTTGAATCAGATGTATCATCTAGGTCTGAGGTGGTCTCAGAAATGGAGTGTGAGAGGAGAGCATTCTGGTAGGTAGAGGTACAAAAAAAGAGAGAGCGGGGAGGAAAAGGAAAAAAGATAAGGAGTAGCTTATACTACGTTAAGACATGGCAGCCTTGCAGCTGGCATCTCTCAAATGTTTGCAGCATAAAGAACACTAAGAAAAGAGCTGCTGTTTTAACGTTCTGTAAAGATATTAAAGCAGATACAGTGTTTTTACAGGAGACGAGGTTGCAATCCTTGCAGGACGTTGGTCAAACAAAAAAATGATGGCCGGGGGGGGTTTTTTTTGGACTTTTGGGAAGGATGCTGCAGATGGTTTAGGAGTTTTGTTTAAAGTGTCTCAGGTGCAGGTACAAAAGATTGTCGATACTGCACCAGGGAGAGCTTTCTTGGTGGATTGCTGCTTAAATGGTTTTTCCTTAAGGCTGATTAATACCTATGCTTCGCAGAGTAAGGCTGCCAGGGTGGATCTGTTTGAGAAAATTAAACCTTTTCTTTTTACAGAAAAACATATCATTTGGGGAAGGGATATGAACTGTGGGCTAGATAAAAAAATCAAGGATAGTGTTAAAAAAAAGTCCATTGTGATTCTCATGTCCTACAGAACACAATAATACTTGCAGGGCTGAAGGATGCATATAAAGTATTACAAAAGGATAAAGGGGCTACTTATTACAGAAGTGCTTTATCCACTCGGATAGATTATTTTTTTGTGTCCAAATTTTTATATCCACAAAGATTTCCGTTATCCCATTCTGAATTCACGGATCACGTAGTACTGTTGTGTGAAATATCATTTAAAAATGTACCCCCTAAATTTCCAGCGGTTAATAAGAGATGGAAGTTGAATACCAGTTTACTACAACAGCCAGAGGTAAAGCAAAAACTAGATAAGTTGTTTTTATTCGGGAAGTCAGTGGCTGTTATGTATGATGGTTGGCTAAACTGGAGGTGGACACAAAAACAGAACCGAAGAAGTTTTTTATTGATTATAGGAGTTTTAATAGTAATAGGGATTATCTGAAGTATTTGGATTATAGAGATCAGTTTTATAAACTGGTGTCTTTACCGAATGTTTTGGATAGTCGGATCAAGTCACAACTGGATGATATAAAAAATAAAATGTTTTTGTACCAATACAATAGCGGAATCTCTTTGAATGCCGAGTTTAAATATGGTACTGAGAAGCAGCCTTACTCAGATCCATATGCAGCTTGTAAAGATAAAGTAGATCATAAAGTTATGATGGGGTTGTATGATAATAAAGATATTTTAAAAACGTCAGATTTATTAGATATAATTCATTCAGATCTTTTTAAAACATTAGGGACCAAACAGGATTCTTTAAGACAGTGGGGAAATGACATACGCTTTCATTTTCCTAAACTGGAGGAAAATTTTGTAGTAGAGTTAGAAAGGCATGTCTCTGAACTAGAAGTCAGGGAAGCTATTGTGAAGTTAAAAACAAGGTTTCTCCAGGAGCAGATGGGTTAACCAATGAATTTTATAAGCAGTATATAGTAGTAGTAAAAAATTGTATTCAGTTGACAAGCAAAAGAATAGGAAACTCGACTGAGGCCAGCTCATTTCCAGCGAGGTCCTTAATTCAAGCATTCATGTTGACATCATAGTAAAAAGAAAAAAAATGTTTTAACACAGATTACATACATAAATATACATACGAAATAACTAACACCACAACAATATTTAAGTTACAATTAACTACTTAACATCTGTATAAATAAACTACGTAGACGTACAGGGCACGTTCATTCATATATATACACAGGTGCAAACCTTCATCATGTTTAATACATAATGTTCAAGGTGGATCAACAATAAACCTTTTGTCTGCTTCAGCTTTGAACCATCTTTTTATTTCTTCTATACAGGGGCTAGAACTAAGTGGTCTAAGAAAAGTTGGCAATGAGTTCCATATATTGGGACCTAAATAAAAAAAAATGTGCTCTACCCAAATCTGTCCTTCTTCTGGGCAATTCATATTCCATACCCTCCGCAGAGCGTAGGCCTCCTCTAATTGTCCTAACCTGGAGTTCATCGATAATATATTCAGGAACTTTACCCCTAACTGAGTTAACCATGCAGATCAAACCATGACCTTCTATCTTTTGGATACATCCAATTCAAAGACTGATATAGCTCTCTTCTATGTGTTCTCTTAGATACATTCAAAATAAACCTTGCTATTTTATTAAAAAGAACATCTATTTTAGCTGAGTTGAAGTTGACCCTATATAAACAATATCCCCATAATCCAAAAAAGTTATCAATGTGGTTGTAGCTACATGCTTCCTTACCATTTCATCCATACAGTTTCTAACTCTGTATAGTGCACCCAACATCCACTAACTTTCTTAATTATATGATCTATGCGGGAAGTCCATCTCAATTATCTATCCAGGTACATTCCTAAGTATCTATAACATTGCACTTGATTAAATGAGTGGTATACTTCCACATGTGTTTAATAATTTGAGTGATCGGGGGTTGGGGCGTGCAAGAATTTGTCTCGGCATTAGTGGTATTAATTTTCAAAAAAGGAGACAAGTGTGATCTGAACAATTGGAAACCTATAAGCCTCCTGAACACAGACTACAAAATGTTTTCATCCACTTTATGTAACAGGTTGCAAAGGGTGGCGTCTTTTTTGAAATGTCCTGCACAAATGTGTTCTATACCAAAGAGGAATATAAGACAAAATCTGATGTTATTGAGAGCTTTAACTGAGTTTGGAAGTCAAAATAAAATATCTGTTTTTTTACTAGTGTTAGATCAGCAAAAAGCTATTGATAGTGTCTCACATAAATTTCTAATTACAGTGTTAGAGAAGTATGGGATACCTAGCCAGGTGATTACTTGGATTAAGTGTTTGTATACCAATGCCTCTTTTGCCCATATGGTGAATGGGTTGGTAGGGAACAGTATCAGCTTAAAAAGGGGGGTCCGTCAGGGTTGCCCTTTAAGCCCTTTACTTTTTACTTTTGTACTGGACCCATTGATGCGAAGGATTATATGGGACGACTCTGTATAGGGGATTTCCCCCACTATTGAAATTGTACCTTAAAAGATTTCTGCGTATGCAGATGATGTTTGTCTCATGGTCAGGGACACAGTCTCTGGTATAAGGGCCTTGCACATTATCAAGGATTATTCAGGGTTTTCAGGGGCATGCTTAAATTATGAGAAAAGTATAGGGTTGCAAATTGGGGGGGGATCTGGTTACTAACATAGGCTCTATAAAAATAGTGCATTCTCAGATTAAGATTTTAGGGGTTCACTTTGGGAGTGGAGAAATTGCATATGTAAATTGAGAAGAGAAATTATTAATAGGGAAAAGAAAAGTACAGGTATGGAAATCCTGGGCTTTATCTAAAAAGAAAAGGGTAATGATAATTAAAAAATGTCTCCTCCCAATATTTTTATATGTTAGTCATATTTTTCCAATAACGGTGAGGTTTGAAACAAGGGTATTAAGCTGTTTCTTCCAAATGCTTTGGGGGAGTAGATTAAACCCCATAAAAATTGATTTTACTTATTTACATAGCAAAGATGGAGGTTTAGATATGATTAATCCTGTGGTATTTTATTATTCCTTTTTAGTTCGATTTTGAATACTGGTACAGGAAGTTTAGAGGATTCTTGGGTTGGTTGGACAAAGGAGTTGTTTCAATCATTTTTTCATTATTGGGGGGATACAGGGGTTAAGGGTACAAAGGGGTTAGGCATTCCAGAATTTGCAATCCCCGGGTTAAAAAAATTTTAAGTATGGAAACTGAGGAAAGAGGAGACTTGCTCATTAAACAGAAAACAGATTTATACCAGAATTATGGATATGAATTTTACAGCTCAAGTAGATTTTCCTAAACGTAGCCCATCGAATCTGCTGTAGGCTCTCAAACTTTTGAGAGATCCTAGGGTCCCGGTGAATATGTGGGACGTGCAGTGGCTCTGTTGTTATGCAAGATTGGGGGTAAAGGGTAACTGGAAGCATAAGGCTGTGGAGGAAAGGGAATGTTTGAGACAGGGGTGTGGGGGACAATTGGAGACATTGGAACATTTCTATATACAATGTGGGTATATTGTGCAGTTTTGGCAGGATTTAGGTAGGAAATGGGGATGGGGTCCCATAACATATGAATGTCTGATTTTAGGGGATTACTCTGGGTTTTTTTTTTTTTTTTTTTTTGGAGATATCACCCTAGCACACTGAATGTAATATTTGCTTGTATAAAGTTTTATCTCTGGCAGGCGAGATGTCAATATTGTATGCAACATGTTATTCTTCCAAATTATGTAATTATTGCACAAATTAAGTCGCAATTAGGAGTGTTAAAAATACAGAATTTTAAAAATGGATAGGAGGCAATTTTATGTACTTTGGAAGCGTGTGGACTGGCTGGTTTAAAGTATGGTTCCGAAATTTCAGATGCATTATTAAGGTAGCTAAGTCAAATTCACCTTATTGTTTGTTTTTTTACTCTTTCTTTTTTTTATTAGGAATGTATACTTGAAATATTTGAATGTACAATAGTGTATGTGAGGGTGTGGTTTTGAGATGAAGACTGTGTTTCAATTTAATGTTGTGTACTTGCAATAAAAAATTCCCCTACTCTTTTCGAGAAGTGCCATGGGATCTTTAACATCCACCTGAACTACCACCAGAACAGGCAGATGGGACCTCAGTTTAATGTATCATCCGAAAGACGGCACCTCAGGAGTGCAGCACCCCCCTCATGCTGCACTACAGTGTCAGGACTGGGAATTAACCCAAGTACCTGGTGTGGGGATAGAACCCACAGCCTTCTGATCTCCCGGCCTCAGAGACGAGTGTACTACCTGCTGAGCCACTGACAATATAGCTTATAGTTTTAGCTTGTCATATCAGCCCAAATGGATATATAGCAGGCAAACAAGAGCACCAGAGAGCTGCATAAGCTGAAAAAGATGGAGATGACCTCTGACTAAGCAATCCTGCCATCAAAAAGCGCAGGGTTATTGCCTACCACCTCGGCACCTTTGGAAATTCAAGCAGCAGTAAGCTTCATTTTAGCAAAATCAACTTCATCTTTTTCATATTATGCAGCTCTTTAATGTTTTTGTTTGCCCGCTATGTATCCGTTTGAGCTGACATGACAAACAAAAAGCTAAAAATACAAACTTTAAAATAAAAAACAAAGCTTAAAATATTCCAGTCCAGTTGTACGTACTCCAGGTTTTTGACTTGAAGTGGTGATGGTTATGTATTGGTAGCATCCCGCACTATTTAAATGAACTTTCTGTTTGGAAGGAGGATGTGTGGAGAAGCAGGGGGAGTGGTGGTGACTGTGTGGGGGGCGAGAGTTGGTAGCAAAGCAGAATAGTCATTGCAGAGGGTGTCCAGTCTGGCAAGGAAAGTGGAGGGGGCGGCATCATAGACCACATCCACACAGCCGAAGACCAGCAGCACCATTTCAGTAACAAGTTCCCAGCAGACCTGCAGAGACAAACAATCTTTGTTGCAGTACAAGGCACCAAGTTTGGGGCAGTGCTTGGCATGGATGACGTCAATGTGGGCAGAGATATCAAGGTTACTATGTAGCCACGTTTGGGGTGGAGCTTGGCATGGATGGCATCAATGTGGGCAGGGATACCAAGGTTACTAGGTAGCCAAGTTTGGGGTGGAGCTTGGCATGAATGGCATCAATGTGGGCAGAGATGTCAAGGTTACTATGTAGCCAAGTTTGGGGTGGAGCTTGGCACGGATGGCATCAATGTGGGTGGAGAGATCAAGGTTTCTATGTAACCAAGTTTGGGGTGGAGCTTGGTATGGATGACATCAATGTGGGTGGAGATATCAAGGTTACTATGTAGCCAAGTTTGGGGTGGAGCTTGGCATGGATGGCATCAATGTGGGCACAGATATCCAAGTTACTGTGTAGCCAGGTTCAGGTGGAGCTGGGCATGGATAGCATCAATGTGGGCTGAGATGTCAAGGTTACTACGTAGCCAAGTTTGGGGTGGAGCTTGGCATGGATGGCATCAATGTGGGAGGAGATATCAAGGTTACTATGTAGCCAAGTTTGGGGTGGAGCTTGGCATAGATGGCGTCAATGTGGGAGGAGATATCAAGGTTACTATGTAGCCAGGTTTGGGGGTGGAGCTTGGCATGGATGGCATCAATGTGGGCAGAGATCTCAAGGTTACCATGTAGCCAAGTTTGGGGTGGAGTTTGGCATGGATGACATCAATGTGGGCTGAGAACTCAAGCTTACTGTCAAGCCACATGCCGAGGTACTCGAAGGCCTCAACCACTTCAAGAGGGGGTTGCCATCCAAGGTCGAGAAGACAGGAAGAGTGAGATGTCTGGCTGATGCCAAACATCATGAACACTGTTTTTTCAGTGTTGACCAGAATTGGTTGGAGTGGAACCAGTACAGGACATTGCAGAAGTCTTGCTGGAGCAGGCCTTCCAACAACTGCAGTAGAGGGTCTGGAGATGAAGATGTCTGTGTCATCAGCACACATGTGACTACGCGAGCTGGTACAAGTAACAGCTGTAGTAGTAGTTTTATTTTCTTGCCCATTCCTAGAAGCTCTGGGCACTCCACAGGATGACACAACAAAATAATTAAAATTCACATCTTTAAACTTCAACACAGTACCCCATGATAAATTAATAACATTTCTAAAATAGGCATAAATAATTTCATTTTTAGATGGATTAACAGCTGGTTAACAACCCGTAAACAGAAGGTTAGGATAAATGGAGCATGGTCTAGGGAAGGCTCTGTTACTAGTGGTATGCCTCAGGGCCCCGTCCTGGGGCCAGTTCTTTTTGGCTTATACATCAGTGATATGGGTAATGGGTTGCATTGTAATGTATCAAAATTTGCTGACAATACTAAGATTGCGGGCAAAGTTGATACCTTGGAAAAATATTTTACATTTTCCAATTATCTCAAATTGATCTAAGATCGGGGTATAGAAAATGGTATGAAATTCAATTAATCTAAATGTTCTGTTATCCATTTCGGACATAAAAACTCTGGATTTCAATACACCTTAAATGGTAAAATATTAACTACTTCTTATAAGGAAAAAGATCATGGCATTTGGATAAATAGAAATTTCTTATCTACTGACCATTGTCGTCACGTAGCTCAAACTAATAGGTTACTGTGGTTTATAAAAAAATGTTTCTTACAAGCGACAGTAATTGTATGCTAAAATTATATAAAACTTACATACTACCCCACTTTAATTATGGATCACCAATCTGGAATCCCTATTTACGGCGTGATATAAGCTCATTGGAAAAAACTCAGAGAAAACTAACTAAACCAATTAAAGCAGCAGTACTACAAAAAAAAAAAATGTGTGCTTTTTTTTGACAGTTTATTCCCTGTGCTCTGCTGATCATATACCTGGTACTCTTTCCTGCTGGCACTGTACTTGTGGGTGTCCACCCTGTTGCAGATTTTAGATCAATTTGAGATAATTGGAAAATTTAAAATATTTTTCCAAGGTGTCAACAGACTGGTGTTAGCGTGGCTCAGTTGGTAACACATCCGCCTCTGGACCAGAAGGTCGTGGGTTCTCGTCCCACACCGGGATTGGACTTGCACCTAAAAATTGCTGCCATTTGAGTGCAGCATTGGGAGGCGCTGTACTGCTAGGGTGTGCTGTCCTTCGGATGAGACTTTAAACCGAGGTCCTTTCTGCTCATCCTGGTGGTGTCCAGGTGGAAATGAAAGAACCCAAGGCACTCTTCGCAAAGAGTAGGGAACATTCCCAGTGTCCTGGACAATATTCCCCTTCCCATAAAACCGGTTCATGCAATTATCCAGGCTGGGTGTGGGTGATGATGTACGATATGGCTTCCACCACACATTCAGTCACTTCACTACCAGTCTAGCATTGCTTGTAAAGCGCTTTGGGATACTGTGTATGAAAAGCGCTACATAAATGCTGATTCTTCTTCTACTATCACTGAGTAATTTGCTCAGTTATCCTCTGCTTTTTTTAAATATTTCTGCCACCAAGCATGTTGCACTGGAACCTACTCTGCTGCCAACTGCAGATGTGTGTGACTTGCAGGGACATCGGGAATGGTCAGCAGAGGGTCCCACTGCTGTAGTCAAAACACGTGATGCGACCTGAAGGAAAAGCGCAGCTGAAAATTAGTCAGCCGCCATATTTACTGTGGCGCCACAACAATTCAAATAAATTGCAAGTATCTAAAAAAACTAAAGATGACTGAAAAAAAATATTTACAGGTATGGAAAGTGGAACTTTGGCCGCATGCTTACAGCCAAAAAGCAGAATTTTGATAGCTCACTTTCTGATTTGGTAGTACTGCTGCTTTAAGGGCCTCAAAAGTCTAGATTACAATACCAGAACTAAAGTATTAAACCTATTTACACTCGATGTCAGGCGGAAAAGGGGTGACTTACTATTGCTGTATAAAATAATGAAACATCAGGTTCTACTGGGACAATGTGGTTTTAAACTTCACTCCCGGAATATTAATCCTAGAAATACATAGTAAACAGCTAATAGTCCCTAAAGTAAGTTCAGTTAAAAAACAAAATTTTTATACGGTCAGATCCTCTAGATCTTGGAATTCACTCCCAGGTTATCTAGTGCATGCACTTACCTTTGACTCTTTTGAAAAACAAGTAGATGTGTATTTGTTACAGCCTTGTGGCAGAAAATAACCCCACTATGAGTGGGAGACAAGTTAATGGGTATCTTGCCTACTTTGTCTAGTCATACCAAGTATAAAACTGACAAATAATAAATAACAAATATAAGATCACAGTGCAAACAGGCAGGACATGGCAGCAAAACCCAGCAGGAGCAGGAACTCCCCAGTACTAAATATGCAGTACCAGACTGCAGGTGACACAAAAATCTGCAACAGGGTGGACACCCACAAGGGGGTGGAGAGAAAACGTAAAGGGATCTGAAGAAACTAGAGGAGTGATCTAGGGACTGGCAACTGGGTTTCAATGCTAAAAAGTGCAAAGTCATGCATCTGAGGTGGGGTAAACCAGGGACTGTGTATAAGATGGAAGGAGGTACTTACAGTTACCAAACAAGAGAGGGGCCTCACGGGTGATCATATCTGATGATCTCAAGGTGGCCGAGCAGTGGGACAGGGCAGTAGGTAAGGCGAGCCGGATGTTCGGATTCACAGGGAAGGGGATCTCTAACAGAAGGGAGGTGGTGTTGCTGCAGTATCACTCACTTATAAGGCCCCATCTTGGGTACTGCATCCAGTTCTGGAGGCCACACCTCTGCAAGGATATTGACTGGGTGAAGGTGGTCCAGAGAAAGGCTAATAAAATGGTGCAGGGTTAGCACAAGAAACCATATGAGGAGAGACTGTAAGAGCGCGACATGTACTCCCTGGAAGAGAGGAACGTGAGATGGAACATGATTGAGACCTATAAGTATCTCACGGGGGTGAACAATGTGCAGGGAGGAGCCTCGTTCAAAGGAGAAGGAACACCAGTACACTGGGGCATGCTATGAAACTTGAGGGGGGAATTTTAGAGGGATGTAAGGAAATACTTCTTCAGAGAAAGGGTGGAGGATGCCTAGAACAGCCTGCAAGAAGAGGTGATGGGGAAAAGACAGGGAGTTTCAAACAGGCATGGGATATGCACATGGGTATTATAAGCAGAGGTAAGGAAGAAGGGAGGGACACCTGTGACCAAGTAGGGTCAAGGTTGTAATGTTAGGTAGGGAAAATAGGGCAGACTAGATGGGCCTACCAGTCTTTTTCTGGTGACCTTTTCTATGTTTCTATGTATCAAAAGCCTTTTAAAAGAGGAGGAACTTCAAACCCCTCTTAAAAGGTCTTTACTGAGGGGGGCCTCCCTCTGAGACCTGGGAAGACTGTTCCACAGGGCTGGCCCCACTATTGCAAATGCTCTGATTCTAGCCTTGCCCCGAGAACAGCTAGGAGGCCCACTTCAGAGGAGTGGAAGGGGCCGGAGGTCCGGTAGGGAGTCAAGAGGTCACTCAGGTAACCAAGGTCCAAGCCCTATAGAGCCTTGCAGGTCAGTAAACTGACCTTGAAGATGGTACACACTTCACCAGCAGCCAGCGTAGTTCATGCAGGACTGGAGCTATATGACATGACCTAAGAAGACCAGTCAATAACCAGGTAACTGCGTTCTGCACCAGCTGCAGGTGTCGTAGGACACCTCCACACACCCTGAGGTATAAAGCGTTAGAGTAATCGAGCCTGGAAGTGACAAATGCATGTACCAATGAAGGCAGTTCTTCAGGTGGGATCAAGGTCTTAATCCAAGCAGTTTTTCTGAGATGGTAAAAGTCATTCTGGATCACAGCTGACACCTGAGCCTCATGTGTCAGCCTCTTGTCCAGAATGACCCCCGGATTCTTAACCTTCGCTGAAGCCACCAATGCCGAGGAACCTAGCCAAAGGTCGGTCTCCAATCACTAGTACCTCTGTCTTTTCCGGGCTGAGTCTTAGCCAGCTTGATGACATTGAGACCTGGATTTTGGCCAGTGCAGGAAAGAGGATCAACTCCTTGAGCACACCACAAAGTGAGGCTTTGGGAGTGAGGAGAAACTCACCACCACCACCCTATGTCTCTGAGGAAGGACTAAAACCACAACCCATGGTCCACAGTGTCAAAAGCTGAAGAGAGATCTACGGGTACAAGAACTGACTACTCTTCTCTATCTGTTGCCCTGAGAAGGCCATTATGTTCCCTGACCAATACTGTCTCAGTATTGTGCTAAAGGTAGAGGGGACATTAAGAAAAAATCGAAAAGAGGATGGGATCCAGGATGGAGCCCTGTGGGACCCCAGCCTGAATGGGTAGTGGGGGTGACAGGACGCCTCCAACCTGCAGACTGTTGATGGCTTGTGAGGTAAGAATGGAACTAGTCAATAGCAGGAGCTAAGAGGCCAGCAGAACTCAGCTTGTCCCGGGGGAGTGGATGGAACACTGCATCAAAGGCTTTGGCCAGATTGATGAAAAAGACTGACGTGATCTGCCCCTGATCCACACCAGAGAAGATGGAGTCAGTGACACACAGCAGGAAGGAGATGGTGGAATGGTGCTTCCAAAAATCAGACTGGAAGGGGTAGAGGAAATTGGAGGAAGAGAGGAAGTAGGAAAGTCTAAAATAGATACGTTTCTCTTGCAGCTTTGCAAGAGAGGGGAGGAGGGAGATAGGATGGAAATTACCAGGGGAGGATGGGTCCCCCTCTTTGTGAACTTTGGCAATATTCCAGGACTGGGGGATAGCATAGATGGAGAATGAGAGGTTAAGGAGGTCAGTAAGGTGAGATGAGACGGTAGGAGCTGAGAGGTGGAGGAGTTTAGGATCCATCACATGAGGGCTGGACTTGGACAGGTTAAGGAATAAAAGGGCAAACAGGGTTTCCTGTGTAGTGGCAGAGGAAATGGAAACCCGGAGAATGGGGAAGAGAGATGGGGGGAACAAAAGGGGGAGGCGAGGAGTTAGGACAGAAGGAGGAAAGGGCACAAGTAGTGAAGAACTCAGAGGGAGGGTCTGAAACAGGTGAACCATTAACCATGAGGACTGGAAGAGTGGACTGAGTAGGAGGGTCAAAAAGGGAGCAAATTACCATCCAGAATGGATGCACCGGTGTATAATTTCGGGAGTAATCCAGGGGTGGTCAAAAGTTTTAACCCTGGATTTCCTGAGGGGGGTGCTTGTCCCAGACTGAGGAAAATCTGTAGTGAAACAGGGAGAGGGCCACGTCTAAATCAGAAGCAGAGAGGATGGCTGACCAATCTGTTGCAGCAAGGTCACTCAGGAAAGCATGACCCGAGGGACCTGTACCAGATGTATTTTGGAAAGTAGGCTGCTGGATTTTGGTGACACAGAATGTCATGCAGTGGTCGCTGTTTGGCAGTATAGATGCTGCAACAATATGATGGGGTGGGAGGAGAGAACCCAGTCCAAATGGACGTGGTTGGGGAGAGGGGATTGAGTCAGGTGGGTTTAGTAATAATCTGGGCGAGATTAAGGGATTTAGTCCTGTGGGTGTTTGGCCTAGAGACTGGGGAGAATCAATTAAGATTGAAATCCTCAAGGAGGATGAGTTCACCTGTACAGGAATAGGAGATAATGGTAGAGACTCAACCAGGATGGGGAGATTTTGGGTGAGGCACAGAAAACCCCAACGGAGATGGGTACAGTGGAGGGGAATGAAAGCCTGACATGGAGAAACTCATGGGAGGAGGATACCGCCTGCCTGCCATATAGTATAGGAGTGGTCCTGACAGAAACAGATGGCAACACCACCACATTTTCCTGTCCTAACTGAAGAAATGAAAGTCAGGAATATTCTGTCCCGTATTTTATGACCCACTTCCTCACATTTAGTGTGTGTCCTACTACATTTTAGCGCCAAAAGGTTGAGATGTATGTATTAATTAGGTTTGTAACATGGCAAAACTAGTAGTACTGGAATCCAGAAAGCGGATAGGATGAACGGCGTCAGGTGATGCAGGAGCAACACGGCATTATGGCACGATAAAGCCGTGTTGCTATTGAAGTACCTGCGACAAACATGGAGGAGACAGCAGCAGTGTGCTAAAATACAGAGAGTGCAGAAGAGGGAGTCGCAATATGTGTGAAGGTAGAGTGAGAGGGAGCAGTGACGCTAACGAGGAGAGTGGAGCAATGGGGAGGAATACCCGGACTGCAATGCAGCGTGAGAAGCACCAGAAGGAAAAAACAGAGAAGTGTACAGTAGATGTTTCGTTGTGCATAGTGCAGGCTAGACGGAACTGAAATGGGTGGTGTGGGAAACGATGTAGGCAGTGCAAAGACGTGCAAGGCAGTGAGGGAAGCAGCGAAAAAGGCAGAAAGCGGCAGACAGAAAAGCGCGAATCGGGTTTGGTGTACCCAGACCAGACGGGCTTTGTATCTGGTAGATACTCATATCATAATATAAGGAAACTCCTCAATGTAATATGGAGGGCTTCCCGCGGTCAAAAAAATATAGCGGTGCTGACAATGGACGCCAGAAGGCGTTTGACCACATAGGGAGTATCTATTTGGGTCCTTCGGATGTTTGAGAGTTGTAAGATTGAGTAGGATGGGTCCAAAGGTCTGTATGAAGCCCTGAGGCGAGTACTGGTGAACAGAAGTCTGACTGGGAAATTTGCTCTTCACAGAGGCACCCGGCAGGGCTGCCCTCTCACCTCTCCTGTTCGCACTGGCTATAGAGCCTCTGGCGACTGCCATCAGGAGCTCCATGGAAATTGGGGGGTGGGGTGGTTGGGAGGTCAGGGAGAGAGCATAAAGTCACGCTTTACACAGATGACATGCTATTGTTTGTCCGGGACCTGGCCAGATCTGTTCCCCCATTGCTGAAGGTGATAAAGCAGTTCGCAGTGTTCTCCAGATACAAAATAAACATCCACAAGTCTGAAATCACGTTGTGGGGAGAAACTGAAAAGGAGTATGGTAATATAGCTTGGGGCCTTAAAAAGGCAAAAGCAGAGTTTACATACCTAGGGGTTCGAATAGGGCATGATTTGAGTCAACTCTACAAATTAAATTATGGGCCGATGGTACAGAATGTAGAAGAGGAGTTGAGAAGGTGGAGAGGTCAACCCCTATCGTGGTTAGGGCATATAAATCTTATAAAAATGAATACTTTGCCATGAATACTGTACTTGATGCAAATGTTGCCGGTAGGCCTTAATAAGAAGGATATGAAGAGGATGGATAAGGCCGTTTCGGGTTTTTTGTGCAAGGGGAAGAGGCCCAGAGCGAGCCTTCGGAGGCTTCAGGCAGATGGGGACAGGGGTGGCCTAAACCTACCTGACCTAAGGAACTACGCGTTAGCTATGCATTATAGATTGTTAGGGGACTGGGTGAATAGGCCTCCAGAGGCAGGGTGGTTAGACTTGGGGGGGGGGGTAAGGCTTTGGCATTCTTGAGAAGGGGAGGGAAGAAGGTATATAGGGACCAGTTAGATCCAAATCCCTTGGTGGTCTCAGTTTTGGAGGGGTGGGAGCAACTATTAAAGTGGGTAGGTGTAAAATCAGGGGAAGAGACGTTGCTGCTTCCATTGAGGGGGAACCCGGGTTTTATAGTGGGCGTCGAAGATGCAGAATTTTCACGGTGGTAAGAGAGAGGCGTGAAGTGTGTAAAAGATTTGTGGAAGGGATGGAGGCTAGTGTCAGGGGAGGAGTTAGGTGGGTGTAAGGGATTGGGTAAGTTCCGTATCTTTCAGGCAAGAAATTATGCTAAAACAATTGGAAAGGATCGGGCGGTGGGCTCTCCCTTAGAGGAGGTGGAGCAGCTAGTACTTAGTACCCGGAAGGGAGCGAAAGGAATACTAGGAAGGGTGGCAAAATGGGCGGAAATATCTGCTGGCTTACACCTGTAAAACTAGGATGTTATGGAGCAGGGATCTGAAAAAGGGGTTACCTGATCGGGGATGGGAATTACTGTTGCAACTACATAAAGGGCTACTGGTATGCAATAAATATCAGGAGTCTTACTATACTGTAAGTTACTGCACAGGCTTTACTGCCCCCCATGTTTGGTCCACAGATTTCGTCCTGAATTATCACCTTTGTGTGGGAGATGCAAGAAGGAGATGGGCACCTATAAACACTGTTTTTGGGAGTGCCCTCAACTTGAACAGTTTTGGGATGGAGTAGCCACGGAAGTGGGAAGGATGTGGGGTAGGCAGATAGAAAAAAAATCCGCTGTTTATGTTGTTTGGGGTGGATGACATTGAGGAAGAGGAGTGGAGACCCCTCCCGAGATGGGTGCGAATCCTGGTTGCTCTAGCCAGACATTGTATTCTAAACACATGGGTCTCAGGGGTTGCTCCCACCTTGCAGCAGTGGAAAAACTTAAGTCTGCAGACTCTTGGCCTGGAAAAGTTATATTATATAGCAAGAAACAGGGAGGATCAGTTCTGGAAAATGTGGGGAACATTTATGTTTTCATTATCCCCATAAGAGAGGGAAATTATGGGGAAAGGGCTGGAAGAGTAGAGGATGATGGCTTAATGCATAGAGAGGTTGTGGGAACAGTTGTTTAAAAAGGAACTAGAAGAGGAAGTAAGCATCCTAGAGCGGAGAACGAATGTGAGAAGGAGGGTTAACCTAACCTTAGAAATGTACAGTCAATGATTATGAATAATCTAGTAACGTGTAGGGATAATGAATGTGAGATGTGAAGGGGTTAAAAGTATGCGGGGTTTTTTTTTCTTCTTCTTTTCTCGGTGAAAGAATAAATTAAAAATTGATGGGAAGAGAAATGTTGGGAGTGGGTTGGTACACATGGAATCAATATGGATTAATGTATATGGAGCATTTGTGACTGTACCTTTTGTTTTATGGCGAAAAATTTAATTAACATATTATGCAAAAAAAAAAAAAAAGAAAAGCGCGAATGTAGCGAGATCGGAGCCACGGGGGGGAGACACACACAGCAGGTCAGACGTTATGCCAAGCAGACTGACGGGCACATAGCGACACGGAGAAATCAAGGTATACAAGACCTCCTAGCATTCCAGTGAAAATAAAAGCCGCTCAGATGTGAGAAATATGGTGAAAGATATGTTGACAGATAGTTTCGTAATACTTACGCTTGCTGAAGTTTTCACAACATCAGGATAGAAATACCTGTCTCTTCAGTGTTCACAAAGTGCAACATAAAAAAGTTAATGGTGCAAAATGTGTCTGTGTTCTGTTATTGACAGTATCAAAATAAAGAGAAACACTACACACTGTGTGAGTAGCTATATATAGCACATTAATCATTTATGAAGGTGACGTTTAATGGGAGTTAATGCATGGTTGGTCATTGTAGGCACACGGCCGCCCCAACCATGCATTAACTCCCGATTAGATGCCACCTTTGTCATGGATTAATGCTTACCTAATAACTGGGGAACAATTTTTCCCATAGGGCAGCCTGGTTATAATTTATCGTTATAATCACTGAACAGGCCCCATGTTTCCCTCTCTCCACACATGCACCCTCATGTGTTCTGGCCTTCCTGTTGCACACTTCATTAGTTCCTTCAAACTCACCTACCACAACTACAAGCACGGAGATCAATTTCTAGCTAGAATTGCTGTGGCGGATAAAAAAACCGCTCCACTGCACTTATATAAAACAACACCGTGTGTAAAAACTGGGTGTGTATCAACTCCTCGAGCTTCGCTCTGACAGTTTAAGTTGCATCCAATACCTCAGATGTGTGTTAAAGCAGCAGTACTACGAAATGAGGAAGTGACCTATCAAAATTCTGTTTTTCCGCTGTAAGCATGCGGCCAAAGTTCCAGTTTCCATACCTGTAAATGTTTTTTTCCAGTCGTCTTTAGTTTTTTAGATATTTGCAATTTATTTGAAGTGTTGTAGCGCTACAACAAATATGGCGGCTGACTAATTTTCAGCTGCGCTTTTTCTACAGGTGACATCACATCTTTTGACAACAGCAGAGGGACCCTCTGCTGACCATTCCCGATGTCCCTGCAAGTCGTTCACATGTGCAGTTGGCAGCAGAGGGGGTTCCAGTGCAACATGCTTAGTAGCAGAAATGTAAACAAAAGCAGAGAATAACCGAGTAAATTACTCGGCAGTAGTACAATGCCGGCGAGAAAGATCACCAGGTATACGCCGACGGAGCAGAAGCTGCTGAGGTCGTAAAGGCAAGCAGGTTTCAGCCCTTCCCAGAGCCCCAGAGCACCGCGGATCGCCGACAGAGCAGAAGCTGCTGAGGTCGTGAGGGCAAGCAGGTTTCAGCCCTCCCCAGAGCCCCCGAGCACCGCGGATCGCCAACGGAGCGGAAGCTGCTGAGGTCACGAGGGCAAGCAGGTTTCAGCCCTCCCCAGAGCCCCCGAGCACCGCGGATTGCCAACGGAGCAGAAGGTAGTGTTCCCACGCCTAAGGCAGAGCTCCAGCTGACTGCAGGAGAGGGATTTTGAATTTTGGTGCCTTTTGAACAAAGGCGCTTGCTTTTACTGTTGGCAGAGCACTACAGATAGTTTTTTTCCTGCCTGTTTCATGCTAGATCAACCTATATTTTACTCCAGGCAGAAGGGAACTTTTAGGAATTAATTTACACCTAGTCTGCCTTAAAGGGGTCTCTCCGTACAATTAACATAGGCAGTAGTACACCGGAGCCTAATTTGGGTGATTGTGTAGGGGTTGCTAGTCATTTTTCTGCCGTTTCTTTTAAAATATTAAAACAAGCAACTAAATTGTAACCTATATCGTTGTACCTGTTCTTTTAGCTCATCCTCCTCCTCCTCCTCTACCTGCTATTTAAACTGTGTTCTCTTCTGTTTCTTAGCTATTGAGGTCGTGAAGGCAAGCAGGTTTCAGCCCTCCACAGAGCCCCCGAGCACCGTGGATCGCCGACGGAGCAGAAGGTAGTGTTCCCACACCTATGGCAGAGCCCCAGCTGACTGCGGGAGAGGGATTTTGAATTTGGGCGCCTTTTTGAACAAAGGCGCTTCTTTTACTGTTGGCAGAGCACTACATATATTTTTTTTCCTGCCTGTTTCATGCTAGATCAACCTATATTTTACTCCAGGCAGAAGGGAACTTTTAGGAATTAATTTACACCTAGTCTGCCTTAAAGGGGTCTCTCCGTACAATTAACACAGGCGGTAGTACACCGGAGCCTAATTCAGGTGATTGTGTAGGGGTTGCTAGTCATTTTTCTGCCGTTTCTTTTAAAATATTAAAACAAGCAACTAAATTGTAACCTATGTCATTGTACATGTTCTTTTATCTCCTCCTCCTCTACCTGCTATTTAAACTGTGTTCTCTTCTGTTTCTTAGCTGCTGAAGTTGTGAGGGCAAGCAGGTTGCAGCCCTCCCCAGAGCCCCCGAGCACTGCGGATCGCCGACGGAGCAGAAGATAGTGTTCCCACGCCTAAGGCAGAGCTCCAGCTCCTTATAGCTGGTAATGTAGAACGAAACCCTGGTCCCACCTCCCCAATAAGCGGATGCTTCTCCGCCCTGGCAAATCACCTTCCAAGAGAGTTTAAAATAGTACATCTAAAAATATGCAGCATTCTGAACAAAACAATGGCCTTACAATCAAATGTCTTACCCTATGCCCTGATATCTTAATCACTGCAGAATCCTGGCTGAAGCCCCACAACCTTGATGCCGAATTCTCAATACCTGGCTACTCCCTCATCCGGCAGGACCGGCAGGGCAAAAAGAAGGGTGGTGGCACAGCCATGTACATCTCCTCCAAACTCCAGTTCTCCACAATCAGACCTACCTCACCCACACTGTTAATAGATTCCTTACTAATCAAAATCTCTCTCCCCGACTCGATCCCAAAATACGTAGCAGGGTCTTACTGCCCCCCCGGACACACCACTGCCTATCATCCTAGACCACCTAGGTACCCTGAGGTCCCTTGCAGCTGGAGGTGAACTTCATATCCTTGGTATTTCAACCAGAACTGGCTAGCCAGCACAGCCTCTAAAGCACGTTGTCAAGTGTACACGCTAAACCTGTCCCAACAAATAACGGAGCCCACTCGCCTAAACCACAAATCCAAGAAGCATACTCTACTGGATTGGCCCTCACCAGCCACCCCCATCGTAAAATTGATGCTGGCCTACTACCGGACTCCCTCAGCGATCACCACGTGATTTATTTGGTGCGGAAAATATTCAGACCAAAGGCCCCTCCCCCCGTATATTGTACAATAGATTGTAGAAATCCTTAGACCTGACCGTGCTCCTAAATGACCTCACCAGCATCGATTGGTCCTACATCCCTAGGGCTCCCTCCATGGATGAGGCCCTCAAATTCTTCACGACCAGATTCCTGGCTATCTGGGACTCCCATGTGCCACTCAGAAGATCCAGAGTAAGGGGGATCCCCTCTACCCTGGATAACCGCCAACCTCTTGGAACAATTACTAGTCAGGGACTGAGCCTGGAAAACCTACAAGGCAACAGGTACTCAAACGGCTCTACAATACTACCGCTCGCTAAGGAATTCCTGCACAAGATTCATCCGACAAGCCAAATCAAATTATTTCAAGTCTGCATTCCACAATAACTTTACTCATCCAGCACAATTCTGGAAGTCAATTAAATCCCTCCTCACCCCACCAGTCCAATCCCCTACTCCAATCCTCAATATAGCAGGAAGAATTATCACTGCACCGTGCACTGTAGCCACAGAGCTTAACTCCTATTTCACCAACAGTGCGTCCTCTCTACTCTCCTCTCACCCCCCACTCCCTCCCCATTCCCCCAGTTGTCACCTCACCTGCCAATTTCTCGCTCCACCCTGTTACACCTGCTGAGGTACTAAAAATACTTCCGTCACTAAATCCAGCCAAAGGAAAATGCCCCTCGGGCCTTGACTCCAAAATGCTCCATTTCTCTGCCCCAGCCATAGCCAACCCTCTAACCGCTCTCTATAACCTGTCATTCAGACTTGGTACCGTCCCTACAAAATGAAAACATACCACAGTCATACCCCTCACCAAAGGAGGCGGTCCCTCCTCCCCATGCAACTACCAACCTATATTGCTGTTCCCCATCCTAGCCAAAATCCAGGAGCACCTTCTACTAGCCCAGCTCTCCCACTACCTCAACTCCATCTCCTTCTTCACCCCTTTACCAGGCTGGGTTTAGAAAAAAAATCACTCCACCATCACCTCTCTCCTCCGTCTCACTGACACCATCCTCACGGGCATGGATAAAGGGGAGATAACTGCGGCTATCTTCATCGACCTGGCTAAGGCGTTCGACATGGTCGCTCATGCTCTGCTACTGTCCAAACTCACCCAAGCTGGACTGACTGAGCCTGCCACCAATTGGTTCCAGTCGTACCTGGTAGGCAGGTCCCAGTCAGTCCGTATTGGCTCGGCCATCTCCACCTCACTCCCTGTTACCATCAGGGTCCCTCAAGGATCGGTCCTAGGCCCTTTGTTGTTCTATTTTCCTCAATGATCTGCCTGCAGCCTGTCCTCATACATCTCTCCACATGTACGCAGACGACACGGTGCTGTATGCCTCTGGACCATCCCCCACTGCCGTGGCAGCATGCCTGCAGCAGGACTTTGACTCCATCCAACACTGGTCCCGTTCAAATCAGCTATTTCTAAACCCTAAAAAAACTGTCTCCCTAACTTTCGTCACTCATGCCAAACTGTCCTGTCTCCCAGCCTCCCCAACTTTCCACACATTAGAAGGCTCCCCCCTGGAGGGTTGCACTACCTACAGATACCTCAGGGTCTGGTTAGACCAACATCTTGACTTCTCTGTGCATATTGATGCTATATATAAGAAACTACACCCCATGTTAGGTGCGTTATATCGTAATAAAAGTTGCATCCCCCTGCTCACACGGCTGGCTATCGTTCAAAAGATGATCCTCCCAATAAAGGACTATTGGGATGTAGTCTACTGTGCAGCCCCTAAATCCTCCCTGACCAGACTAGACCCTCTCTTCAACTCCTTCTGCCGTTTCTCCCTGGACTGCCCTCCCAATACACATCACTGCGACCTCTACCACTCCTTAGATCCCCCTTCTCTCCACAATCGGAGATTGGTACACTCGCGCTAGAACCGCTATGGAAATTCTGGTCGCAGTCCTCCACTCCTACCTTGTACCACCGTGAATGTTCTTCCTCCAGCCTACTCGCCAGGAACATTGACTCTCGGCTACTTCACATCCCCCACAGGTCCACCAGGTCTGGACAGGCTGCTCTCAGCTTCCGGATGCCCAAATTATGGAACTCCCTATCGGCTGATATTTTACACGCCGCCAGCACTCCGCACCGCGATGTTCTACTTAAGACTCAATTTTCCACTACTTGCTCTTGCATTCTGCCCCGCTGAAGTCCTTGTAGCCTTGATGTCAGTTGTTTATTTGTCTTCGCTATTGTTATCCTGCTGTTGACAACCCTGCCTATTGTTATGATGTGGGTTGCTGTGTAATATGTAATTCTGTGCGTGTTGCTACCATGGCTTTACTACCCTGTCTGTATACTGCTATTTATTTATAAGGATTTTTGCCTGCTTTATTATGATTGTATTGAATCATGTACCTGTGTCAATTGTACTATTACTGTATCCTGCCCATCCCATATTCCCCCTGGAATCGAGTGGTACACTGCTCAGTATGCCTTCCTGGTAAAACTAATAAATAAATAAAATATGATTAGCAGGGAACAGGGAATAAACTGTCAAAAAAGCATAGGTTTTTTTTCGTAGTACTGCTGCTTTAAGTTCTGGTTTTACACACTACTCTAGAAGTACCTCAAGGGAATCAACAAAGTCCAGGAGGGTAGCATCTTTCAGAAAAAGAGATGTGTAAGAACAAGGGGGCACAATTTAAAGATAGAGGGGGGACGACTCAGGGGTAATGTGAGGATTTTTTTTTTCACAGAGAGAGTGGTGGATGCATGGAACCGCCTTCCTGGGGAGGTTGTTGGGTCTAAAACAGTGGGGGAATTCAAGCATGCATGGGACAGAAACAAGGCAATTGTAGTGCGGAGTTGCAAGAAGTAGGCTGCTAGTTAACTAGGATCTGTAGCTTATCCATCAGGTAGGGAAACGGGCAGACGGGGTGGGCCAAGCGGTCCTTATCTACTGCCAGAGTCTGTGTTTCTGTGTCTGTAACACATTTTGGGTACAGAAGGGAACAGCGCACTGATACAAGCAGTTCTGCGCACGCTCCGTCAGCAGGTGGCGCGCGTGCAGGTTTCCAGCGCTACCGCGAGGTGCCGATTTTAGGGCCAAAAAAAGCTAAGCGAGCGTGTCGATCGCCGATGCCTCCCAGCATGCAGCGCGGCTCGCTGGGTTTGAATGGCGCAGACTCCGCAGGGTGCTCTTCCAGCAGGGAATAGTCAGCGCTCAATCGCTCCTTGAGTTCGGGGCTTCGGACAGCAGTGTGAAACTGGTAAAGGCGGCCGGAACAGAGACTCCCCGAGTAGCGCGAGCCGAAGACCGAGTGAGTGACAGAGGGGGGCGCTCTCTCCCCCGCCGGCGGCCCGCGCGCTGCCATGTACCGGTAGGTAACGTCACCCCTTCCCTACGGACCGCCCATACCCCGGTAAATAGGTTGTCCGCCCCGACTTTGCCTGCGCTGCCATGTCCCGCTGGGTACCGGAATGGTCACTCTTTCGAGAGTCTCTAGGGATTCCGGAGTAGGAAGTTGGGCACCTTAGCCTGGGTTCCGGTACCTCCCCTGTACTCCCGGACCGGACTGGCCGCAGTGCTGAAGAGAGCGGGGGTGGGGGTACGTTTTATTTCCGTCACCGAGGAAGGGGCTTGTTACTGTTTCAGACAACCTTGCACTTACTTTGAGCAGTGTCAGTCCCCGCTGTGACTAGTTTCTCCGGAATCCCGACGCCATGTCGAGGCTGCCACCCCGTGGCATTGTGGGTAAGCGTGCCCGCGGGCCACCCCTTACTGGGTTCCCTGGCCTGGCCCCACTGCTCGAGGGGCAGCAGCGAGGTGGCTGGCACCCAGGGGGGCATGCTTGCATTTGTACATTCAAAGCTCTGCCACTGAAATAGGATAGCTGGCAGTTGTGGCTCACAGCATCAAACACGACATGCAGTCTCCGAGCATTGGAAATTATTCATGCTTATGTAAAAGTTTAACTTAGTACGTTCTCTCCTCTCCCCCGCCAAAAGTCAGAAATCAGTGTGAGACAGTATCACCTTTTGGGAAGGAGCAGTTCCTAGGGCTGCAAAGTGAGATAACCTGAGCTGGGCTGATATAATTGCACACCGAGGGCGCAGATTAGGCCTTAAGGTGATAGGAAAGTTGTTTGTTTTTTTTACACCTCTAAACGCCCTATTCTCCATTTAGTGACTGTCCAATCTGATATGTTTTGGCCTTTTTTGTTAAATTTAATCTAATTGTGTTGCCTTTTTAACTACCCTGACGCTCACTCTCTTCTGAAGTTGCTGCTCTCTATTCATACTGCCTGAACAGTGTATGAAAAATTGGTCAGTGCATATCAGAGTACATAACTGACATGGAAAGGAGGAATAACAGTTAACTATGTAAAACTAATTTCCTGGCTCCGTTAAAGTCCCTGGGGTGTAGCTATCTCAGCCTAACTCACACAGCGAAGTGCCTTCTTGTGCTTAAAAACTGTTATGATTAAAAAAACATGTACACAGGCAACAGAATAACAGCGCAGTGTTAACTTTTTAAGGATAGCAATCATAGAAACATAGAAGTTGACGGCAGATAAGGACACCAAGGCCCATCCAGTCTGCCCATTTCTTTTTCTACCTTATAAATGTGCCATCGGCCTTTGCTCTGTCAGTGACCTATCTATTCATAGTCATTTGTATTGCTCTCTTATGCCTATCCCATGCCTGTTTGAAGCCCTGCACTGTATTCATAGCCACCACTTCTTGAGGTAAGCCATTCCATGCATCCACCACCCTTTCTGTGAAAAAGAATTTCCTCACATTCCCCCTTAATCGGCCCCCCTCTAATCTCATGCTGTGTCCTCTTGTCCTGCTATTTTTCTTGTATTTAAACATGTTAGACTCTTTCACCTTGTTAATGCCCTTAAGGTATTTGAATGCCTCGATCATATCACCTCTCTCCCCCCTTTGCTCAAGGGTATACATATTGACATCTGTTAATCTGTCCTCATATGTCTTCTGAATCTGATGCAGTCCCTGCACCATTTTGGTTGCCCTTCTCTGGACTGCCTCAATTTGGTTAATGTCCTTGCCAAGGTGTGGCCTCCAATACTGCACGCAGTACTCCAGATGGGGCCTAACCAGTGTCTTGTAAAGAGGGATTATTACCTCCCTCTTATGGCTTGTGATACCCCTACTAATACACCCTAATACTCCCCTAGCCTCATCCCAAAACTTGACAATGTGAAGGTAAATTCACTGGTTTGTTCACTAAAGTGTGGTAATTGAATACCCACCCTTTCCCGGTGAGTTAGAATGAGGTAAAAATACAGGTGTAAGCCTTCAGCCAATAGGCAGCCAACATTCTTAATACCCATTTTGTAATGTAGGCTTGTTAAGAGGTATGCTTAGATTCCTTACCTGAGAGAGGGACCCTCTGCCCTAGTTGGAGAGTTATTTTTTTGTTTTGTTGTTTTTAATTACCACATGCATGACGGAGACTTTAATGGTGATTATATTGTGAAACTGCTACCTGAGCTCCATTCAGGAGTGCAAGCTATGGTTTTACTTACTGCAGCACATGCCACCAGCGCTGAGAAAGAACAAACAGGATAGAGGGCAGGGCAAGGTGTGGTTCAGGTGACGTCAGCACTTGAGTGGACCAGTCAGATGCCACAGGCTGTTTACTTGTTGGTTGGGAGGGGCTTTAGGAAATCTGATCTTATCTCTCTGCTGTTTCCGTCTCCTTATGTGACCAGTGGTAGTAATATCAGAGTGGAAGATAGCTGCTTTGGCATAGGAAAATGCTATGCAAATCAACGGGTGTTAGAAATATTTATACAGGGTTATCATGTTCCGCATACAGGTATCATGTTTTCAAGAAGGCCAGCCCCCTTAGGCCTCAGTAGCTCTAGCTAACATGTTGTGAATGGCCACAGTCTGTAGAGAATGCAGTTGTAGCTGGTAGAATATAGATGGTGATGTCAGGAAAAAAAAAAACAAGTCCATCTAGCCTACCCGGAGTTCCCTATCTGGCCGGGGTCCTATTGCACATGCAGGGTGTTAATCCCTCCCTGTCTTCTCCTCTTCCTACTGCTACCGACCTCAGCAACCACAAAACCCATCACTCTGTCCCAGGCATGCTTGAAACCATTTATGGTCTTGGTGCCCATCATCTCCTCTGGCAGACAGTTCCACAGCTCTGCCACCCTTTCCATGAAATAGAACTTCCTCACATCCCTCTTAATTCTTCTCCCCACTAATTTCCACATGTGACCTCAGATTTGTGACTCTCTACTCATGCTAAATAGTTCCTCGCAGTTCATCTTTATTATTCCTTTCAGGAACTTGAGGGTCCCCGTCATATCCCTCCCCTCTCGCTTGGTCTCCAGTGAGTACATGTTCAGTGCTTTGAGACGGTCTTTGTAAGATCTGCCCTGTTGGCTCTGAAACATCTTGGTCACCCTGTGTTGCACCATCTCCAGCCTGGCCCTGCCCTTCCTTAGGCCAGGATTCCAGAACGGAGCAAAATATTCCAGGTATGGCCTCACCAATGACCTACATAGTGGTAGTAGTACCTCCTTTTTCCTGCTGTGTGTACGCCTTCCAATATACCCCAGCATCAGGGGTCGCGTTAAGGGTGGTGTGCTCCGTTCTCAGACCACAGGTTGCATTTTCAGGAGCACGTTTTCAAAGCCCTCTCCGCTTCTATCTGTGCTCTTACTGTATACTAGGAGCACGGAGGGGGAAGGGCTTTGCAGCTGATCTCTGGTGCGTTTATTTTTCAGAATGGAGTGCAAAAGTGTTTTTTTTGCATCGGGAGTTTTAGAGAAATCTATAGGTTTTCTATAATGTCAGTCTGACCAGTGTGGGCTGGCCAACCTCTGTTCATTGGCTGAACAATTAAAATATTACTCGAGAGTGCGACAAGCACAAGTGAGATCAGAGCACAGACGGAAAAGATAAGGTGGTGTGAAGTTTCGATCTGATCCATTCGCTATTCTGGAGTCCGATGACCGGTCCTGTTTCAACAAAGAAACAGTAGATCAAGTGTCCTAGTAAATGTAGTAACTTGTTGATGTGTGTAAGAAATCTATTTTTGTTCTAAAAAATGTGGAAGTCGCAATTTTGGTTTGTGTGTCGAGGTGTCCTAGCATGTTTGTGTAATCCGAATATGCTTGCATGGCGGGTGCTGACTGTGGGGCGAACTCTATTTTTTTTTTTTTTTTTTTTTATGCTGCTGCTCCAGTAATTGATTTTACCTGTACTGTGAAATTGGAAGTTCGATCATAAGGGAAGTGGGTTTGATATAATGTCCCTTTTGAAACTGCAGTGGTACTGAAGCCAGGTTGGGGGGTGTTATTCACGCCAGTTCTCCAGTCCTGCTCCTTGTCTCCTGTTCTGGTCAGCTGAAAACAAATTATTGGTGGATGTTTTTATTTAATGTGTTTGAGTGGTGTCCTAGCATGTTCGTCTGTATATGCTCGCATGCTGAGCGCTGACTATGGGACGAACTCAATAACTTTCTTATGTTGCTGGCTGCTCCATTACTTGATGTGATCTGTAGTATGATATTTGAAGTGGGCTTGCCTTGCTATAATGTACGCTTGAAATTGCAAAGGTACCCAAGTGAAGCCCGGGGTGCTGCCTTTTCTCCAGTTTTGCTCCTTCTCTGCTGTTCTGGTCAGCCAACAAAAAAGTATTGGTATTTTTTTTTTTTTTAAACCTTTGACTGTGTATGCTCAGTAATCATGTGTTGAGACCTGTCTGGCAGTGGCAGTGCAGACTGACCTGGGGTGCCTTGGTCGCTTATTTCACTGTGGCATGTGCTGCATACTCCTTGTGCCAGCTTTTATTTTATTTTTTTAATGTGTCTTCATTTACTGAGTTACTTGCCATGAATCTGAGTAATTAAATTGTGTTTTTGATGGTGGTGTCGTCTAGCCAGCGCTGTATACCAGCTCACACACAACCTCGGGAGCTTGCTTTAAGTCTCCTCTGTCATCTCGCTGCACTGCCTGTGAGTATGCTTAGCTATGGATATTGGCGCAACATTCAGTTTTCGGCAGCGCAGCATCAAGGAGAGCAGGTATGGTGGGCAACAAATATCTTCTCATGGTTCATGAACTGTTGGTTGGTTGGTGCAGCTGTTCCTGAACAGGCAGCATGGAGCCGGTGGTCCCGGTCTATGGACATGGCATGGGACATCATTTCACTCTTAAGTCCCACCACACCTGCAGCAAGATAGTAAGGTCCTGTCCACACTACCCCTCTGTAACGTTACAGAGTGCCCAAACTGTTACCGCAATGGTTTGCATTTACACCTGTAACGTTACAGAAGGCGTTCGTAACCGTTATTGAAACCATATGAGGTGGTTTCAACAGCGATAGCTGATTACATACCGATACGTTACTGGGCGTAATGTGGATGCGTGACACTGGTCCCCTAGTGCAGCGCGAGCTGTATTGCAGGATCGGTGCATGCGTAACGTCGCCGGTTCTCGAGTGTGGACCGGTGGTGCCGGTCCAGAACGGACACCGTGAGCAGTGTGGACACACTGCACCGCTCCCTGGTTGTAACTGTTTCTATCCGTTACGGGGTCTGAGCGGTGTAGTGTGGATGGGGCCTAAGTATCTGGAGGAGACTGAGAAGGGACTGGCGGCTGTGCAAACGGCTCATTGGGGTCTGTGAGGCAGACCGCATAGCACACAGGAAATGATTTCAGTGTAAGTGTAATGTCACTGGCACTAGTCATTTGTATTTGGGAATGGGAGGGAGTCAGGATTTGTGATTTCTTGGCACTGTTGAGGTCAGCAGATGAGCAGACTGGCAGAGACAGTAGTGGGACCTCAGTACATGACAAGGAAACACAACGATTGTTAACTGACTGGCTACTCTACAAAGATTTGTGAGCTCCTTAACTGTCATTCCACAGCTGACTTGTATCAAGCAGATGATATAGCAAGCTGGTGGTTTTAATCTGACTGCTGAAAGATAACGATCTGTTGAGAGTTTGTGTCCTCCTCCCCCTTCCCCCACCTACTCTGCAGCCGCAATTGTGCCCTCAAATATTTTAGTTATTTTTTATTTTTGTAAAATGCTCCCATCCATCATCACACTGCACAAGGTCCCAGTCCCTGACCCCTCTAGAGTGTGCACCCTAAAAACAGAAATAGGAGCTGGCCTGGCGTCATCGCTGGTGTGGAGCTGGAGCTGATCCCACAGCCACAGGCCATTTTGACAGCCAGCAGTTGTTGCGTCAGTCATTCAACTCAGACGGGGGCTGGGAGCAGGGTATCATTTTGGTACATTTGGTGTGCAGGAGCACAGATTCGCTAGGAAGGAGCACATATTTTGGGTCATTATTTTGCCAGTGTGTGCTCCTAAATTTCGAAGGAGCACACCATGACAAAACCTTAACGCCATCCCCGCCCAGCATCCTATTAGCCCTACCGTGTAAGCCTTGTTACACTGGCTTGATTGTTTGAGGCAGTCACTAATGACTCCCAGGTCCACGTCTTCTGCCATAGTGCTTAGTTTAGCACCTCCCATCCAGTACTTTGTCCTGGTTACAACAGAGCTTCGTGTCGTCTGTGAAGAGACGCAACTTGCCGCAGATGCCCTCTCTAGTGTCGGTGATGAACATGTTGAAGAAGAGACTTGGGACACATCCCTTTTTTTCACCCAGTGTGTGACCACCTCTCTTACAGTTTGACCCCATATGTCGTTACCTTTACTGTTTTCTTCAACCAGTTTCCTATCCATCTATGTTTGTTCCTAGCCATACCCTGGTCCTCTAGCTTTTTCAGAAATCTTAGGAGTGTAACCATGTTGAGAGCATGAGCTTTATCTACTACTTTTGTTACCCAGTCAAAGAAAACTATCAGGTTGGTCTGACAAGACCTCCCTGCCACAAACCCATGTTGTTTACTGTCCTGTAGACCATTGCTGTGTAGGTGATCTCATGTCCTCTTTGATCAGTGGCTCCATCATTTTACCCACTACAGAGTTAAAGCTGATTTGGTCTGTAGTTCCCCAGTTTCTCCTCGCTACCCCCCCCCCACCCTTGTGTAGCGGGACTGTGTCCACTAGCCTCCAATGTTTCAGAACTGCCCATCTGAACCAAGCTATTCAGTGGCCTTACTAGTGGTTCCTGAAGTGGGATGCTTTGGAGATAGATCTGTTTGCATCCTGGGAGAACAGGAAACTGAACGTGTTTTGCTGTAGC